>CM017560.1:15958045-17298045 GCA_007844125.1 Sinonovacula constricta | reverse complement strand
GTGAAAGTGTAAACTGTCAAATTTGATTACACGCCCAATTCTATGCATAGTTTTAGCATATTTAATGGCATTTACCAAACAAAAAACAACAACAAACAAAACAAAACAAAACACACACGCACACACACACACACACATACACACAAACACGACGTAATAATTAATCTAAAAAGATAAAAAATAATAATATGAGGATTATGTGTTTTTGTATACACTAGTACTAAGATAGCTAAGACGACCCTACTTTACAGTTATAAACTTGGAGTTAAAATGATACAATAGTGCATACCATTAAATTATACAAAGATAAAGTACTGAAATGGAAAAATAAGATTTATCGATGCGGATCAGTGATTACCGTATTAGCTTGAGTCAACAGGACTATGAAATTTAGTGGAGGATTTCAAACACAAGAAAAATAGAGATGGTCTTGTAATAAACATACATGATATTTGTTAGTAAGTAAAAAGTTAAACATGCAAATTTTCCTCAAATTTTATCAAACATGACATTTTCCTCCCTTCTCAAATGCCCCCGGCCCCGTCCGTTGTTTTCAGAAAAAAATCTCTTGTATACAAGCGTATGTCATTTTTTCACTGCTCAGTTATCTAATAGCCTAAGTATGGTATTATGTAGAAATGAATCCTAATATAATAATTGTAAAAGTGGCAAATATATTCTGTTGGAAAGGTTAAAATATGTGCAAATATAACCATACTCTCTTACAGTGTAAGTTTATTAGATTTATCTCGGTAACAGGCCCAGATTACGTGACTCTGACGTCAGATTAAACGTCGGTTAGGATTTTGAAAATAGTAGGTTCAAATCGATTTCACACTTATGAAAAAAATAAGTGAGATAAAGATAAATTATTTGAATATTGTTCAATTAAATGATGTCAACATGTAATTCATTGAGTTTTTATTATTGAAGTGTATGTTATAAATATGTTGTGTTCTATTTTACCTTCGCCTAGTTATCTGCCTGATGTAAAATGTACAGAAAATAATCCGATAGTAATTTCTAAATGACTCAAGTAATCATAGGTTTTTAGACCGAAACAAAATGTAACTATTATTATTAGGGTAATGGTCCTTAAAATCAAATTTAGTGTTGGTTAAATATCGCTTGTCCGTTTTGACTAGATTCTTGTCATTAAGCCGAGGTGCTATAGTGAGATACGAACGACAACTCTGCTTGGAGATTGATATAACCATATTATCTTATCTCGACTGTGTTTTTGGACGGTGTATTTTCCTCCAAAATAAATTAAATACACACATGTAAAAATAACTGAAGTGTGATGTACAGTATTTACAGTATAGGTTGATGCGGGGCATTACTTGAATAGAAAATATACTGCTGCGAAAAAAAGGAAAGAAAATAGACAGCCGCTTTTATACAGGCAAGCCTGTGGGGAAAACATCTGCAGTATTTGGCAGTGTTTAATCACTCTGCATAACTAAAATGCAACTACCTGTCAACAAGGCAGGTGATGTTGTAAATGAATCTTGAAACAATTCGTGGAAACTCCTTTCATTTAAAACTTGCGTAATTATAAAAAAAATGAAGTTTTTTTTCTTATTTTATGTAAATGGGTAAATTAAGATTACATGTATTTACTACATGCTCGTGTACCAAAATAATTACTATATACTTTTGCTGCTGTGGCTTGTTGGTGGTTCGGGTTTTTTCATTTCCTAGTCTCAAATAAAAACTCTTATACACGTCTGCAGAATAAAACATGTCACTTTTCACAATCGTGATGTCCTACGACCCTCAGACGACACAGCACACTGTCTGGGAGTTTTAGTACTTAAATCAAAGCTACAATTGATTACTTCCCCAGTTTCTTCTTATATTTATACCATTATTCTTACGTAGACATAGTTTGCCGTTCTTTTATCCGGATCAAACATTAATTGTTTGTTTGTTTTGATTTTGTTTAACATCGCACCAACACTATTACGGCCAAATTGGCAACGTCCAACTAATTATTGGTGGAGGAAGACACCAGACTTAAGTCTGCGTAGAGCCACCGGCGCCCCTCAGATAAGCTAACATAACTTTCATCGTGCATTTAATGTCTTACTTTATGACAGTCTTTACGTAGTATTTGCTTTCGCTAGTAGTTTTTTAGCTCACCTGAGCACAACATGCTCAAGGGGAGCTTCTATGATACCGCCTCGTCCGTCGTCAACATTTTAGCTTGTGAAGACACTAGAGGCCACGGTTTTAATCCAATCTTCATCAAACTTGGTCAAAATGTTTGTCTGCATTACATCTTGGATAAGATCATTATTGGGTCACCTGGGGTCAAAAAGTAGGTCTCTAGGTCAAATGTTAGGAAAAACTTGTGAACACACTAGAGACCCCATTAGCCCAATCTTCACCAAACTTGGTCAGAATTTTTGTCGGCATAAAATCTTGGATGAGTTCGTAACTGGGTCACCTGGGGTCAAAAAGTAGGTCCCTAGGTCAAGTTTTAGAAAAAGTTTGTAAACACACTAGAGGCCATATATATTGGTCAATCTTCATCAAACATGGTCAGAATGTGTGTCTACATAAAATCTTGGATGAGTTCGTTATTGGGAAATGTAGGGTCAAAAAGTAGGTCACTAGGTCAAATTTTAGAAAAAGCTGTGAACACACTAGAGACCACATTTATAGCCCAATCTTCACCAAACTTGGTCAGAATGTTTGTCTGCATAAAATCTTGGATGAGTTCATTATTGTGTCACGTGGGTTCAAAAATTAGGTCAAATCTTAGAAAAAGAGTGTGAACACACTAGAGGCCCCATTTATGGCCCGCATTCACCAAACTTGATCAGAATGTTTGCCTGCATGATATTTTGGATGAGTTCATACATTTGTCACGTGGGATTAATAAGTAGGTCAGTTTGTCAAATCTTAGAAAAAGCTTGTGAACACACTAGAGACCATATTTATAGCCCAATCTTCACCAAACTTGATCAGATTGTTTGTCTGCATGAGATCTTGGATGAAGTCATTATTGGGTCACGTGAGGTCAAAAAGTTGGCCACTATGTCAAATGTTAGCAAAAGCTTGTAAACACACTAGAGGCCCTATTTATGGCCCAATATTCACCAAACTTGGTCAGAATGTTTGCTTTCATGAAATCTTGAATGAGTCCATAACTGGGTTACGTGGGGTCAAAAAGTAGGTCACTAGGTAAAATCTTAGAAAAAGCTTGTGAACACTCTAGAGGCCCCATTTATGGCATAATCTTCATCAAACTTGATCACATTATTTGTCTGCATCAAATCTCGGATGAATATATTATTGGGTCACTTGGGGTCAAAACATAGGTCACTAGGTAAAATCTTAGAAAAAGCTTATGAACACACTAGGTGCCACATTCATTGCCTAATCTTCACCAAACTTGATCAGATTGTTTGTCTGCATGAAATCGTGGATGAGTATATTATTGGTTCACGTGGGGTCAAAAAGTAGGTCACAAGGCCACATTTAAGAAAAACCTTGTGAAAACACTTAAGAGACCACATTGATGGCACAATCTTCACCAAACTTGGCCAGCATGTTTGCCAGTATGAAATTTTACATATGTTTTGAAGTTAGTCATGTGGATTCATTAGGTTACTTGGTAAAATTCTAGAAAATGTTATCAACCCAGTGGCCACACTAATGGTCCAATCTTCACCAAAGATTTCTAATGTAAATAACTGTTAATTATTTGCTGCCAGCCAGATTTGAGCCTACTCAAAACCTGTGTCATCATGTGAATTAAGGGCCATGATGGCCCTCTTGTTTAAGTACACTTATAGCGTATAAGTAACATGTGAACTGATATACTAGATCTGCAGGTAATCGTGTCGATCTTATTATAATTGTTTACTGGACAACTCTGGCTTTATAAGGATGGTTTTCTACGTTTTGAGCCAGGAATAACGTGGAGATAAGAAGACACAAGCATTGCATGGTCATTATACAGTGTCTTGTTAATAGCTGTTAGTTGATGTCCTAGTTGTGTGAGAGTTACCTAGTAACATCACAAACATGATCTCGGTGGGGTCAATCCAATCTCCCTAAGCTAGCACAGTTAGCTCTTTTAGTTGACAATTTGGAACCCCACTGCTATAAACTCCTGGACATAGTAATAATATTATGATTTACCTGTTGTTGTTTTTATACTAGTAAACAATTATATGGTTGCATAATTTCATCATTGAAAATTAAGCTTTTCTGCTTCTCCAATATTTATATTTAGCCATTAATCCATATTGCGTTCTAAAAGTGATTAGAAAATAATAAAAAGTGAGACTGGGCACTTCATGACTTACACCACTTTACCATTGATACACAATACCATGACTAAGTTTCCATAAGCAACTAAGACATTGTTTACTATAGTAATTTAGTTACAGATAGACACAGTGTAGTTGATAAAGACAAATCGCTGTATACAACATTGTAGCGAGGTTGTTGATGTGCATATAAATAATCAAAATTGATATTCATGTTTTCATTATCTTATCTCAAGTATTTTTTCATTAAATGTCAAATATAATGACTTTAAATTTCATATTTATATTACAAATGTAATAAAATGATAAAATATTCGCATAATAATCCTAAAAAAGACAAAATGTTGTATATGCCATTTACCTATATGACTAGCAGGTCTAGAATTTTGTGATATAAATTAAACGAAATGTCAGATGTTCGTCAATGGCAACCATTGATCCTTTACGTCTAAACACGATCCCGACCCGTTGTACAGTTCGTCAAGGTCCGATTAATTTGTTTTTTATATCTTGCAGTTCTGTATATGCTTATAAACTGAACTAAAGGTCAAATTATTAATGCATTCAAGTGGTTACATTCACTTTAAGAGTATGTATAGATTTTCTTTTTCTAAAATCTCTTCCATTGTTTAATATTCAAGTTAAGCATACAAGAACTATAAAAAAGGGAGACAATATGTATGTGTACAAGTGTATAACATGCAATTCTATGGTCACGTATTCATTGCACCCTTCTTGCTGAAAATGATATATGCTAGTTTTTGTATATCGATTGTTAAAGCTTTTTGTTAACAGAAAAGGTTTAGCGGCATGATTTTTTGTCTTCCTGTTGTAATTAAAGCTAGTGAAAAATTCTTCAGTTGATTCAGAGTTTTATTAGGATGGATTTTTTAAAATTCGATAATGATGAAAAACAAATTTGAAATGTCCTGAAGGGGGCCGAGGACGGACCATCACTGTATTGGGATGCTGTTTGAAGAACAATGAAACTACTCTTACATAAGCATATTCATTATTTAACGCAACAAGACATCTGTATCGTCCTCTTTTATTGAAAACCGTTTAAAACGGAGTTTAATCTTCGATGGTGAATATTAGCTCAAAGGTTCGTACACTAAGCTTGTTTTCTTTATGACAGAGAAAACTGTTTGCGTGTAAGCATTAGATCGGTAATGGAAGTATTTATCAGCCAGAAAAAAAAAACACACATTTAATAGTACAACCTAATGTTTGATCATCTAGCCACTGTGTGAGGCCAGGTTGAATGCTATTGTATCGCTGTATGCGTAAGTTTTATATCTGTTCTATTCATTCCAAAAATAGAGACAGGTAAACACGTAAGCCAGCCTATGTCCATGTGTTGGTCACATATACCCTTCCTATTCATGCTTTGATCAAGGTGGCATGTATCGGTTTATTGATTTTGGAGATACATAAAGCGATTGCCAGGAGTTTTGTGGAAGAAAATATATAAACAATTGACGGCCATCGTACGAGTATCTGGATTATTTTCAAATACGGAATTTGTGTACACTGTCGGTTTATTGTAGATAGCAATGATGGCTAGTGCGTTGCTTCTTTTGCAGTAAAATAAATTTGAAAATAAAATGGCCGATTTTTAACCAATCGGCCACAGTTGGGCCCCTAGAGTTGTGAACAGTTGATATGAGCAGGTAATATAGTGGTTGTGGACAGATGTTAGTGTAGGCACTTTCTCCTCCATTTATAGCTAGGCGTCGCCATGAAGGTAACTCTTGCGCCAGCAAACTTAAAAACAATATTTTGCGATTTAAATAAATTAACTAAAATTTTAATGTTTTCTCCCAATAAATGTTGACGTCAAACAATATGTACATTGAAACAGTATAGTTATTACATTTAACCATGTAACGACTTCACGTTAATGCCGTTTTTGAGTCCGTAGTATTTAGTATTTTTATTATAATAGTACACATATTTATTTATTTATTTATTTGGGTTTTACGGCACACCGACACTTAATAGGTCACACGGCGCCGAATGGTACACATATAAGACTGAATTATATGAATCATAAAAAGATTATCACTGATTACATTTTTGTTCCCGTATATTATTGATATTTACTGAAACTGTGATATTTTCTTTTAAAGAACCACAAACCATTGGAAAAACCATATTGAATGAAACATACACTTCTCTACAACAAGAACATTGTCCGGAAATAACAATGTAGACAAAGAGGCGTGTGTAATAAAAGTTTTTTTTTACACCACAATGCTTGACAGGAAGTTGTAGAACACTAGATTATGAACAATTTCATTATAGCAACAAACAATGCATGTTTCATTGTTGTGTAGTAGAAATACTTCAACGGAAGTGTTTTCTAGTTACATTTCGAACCTTGAACGCAGAGATGGATACTTAAACGTTGTTACGAAATACAGAAAACAACAATCGATAGTTTGGTCCAGTGATTATGATGATGTTGTAAACTTGTTCTGCCGGCTCAAATCCCCACCAACAACTGTATCTTTATAAAAGTAGTTCCAAATTAGCAAAATTATACAGTTTATTTTGCAGCACATTCCTAGTACCTATTGAACTGAAAAAGGTCCTGCAAAATGCTGCTCATTCATGTCCAGGATCTGTGTGAACAGTGAAGCATAAATCCCCACTCGTCAGTGCAATCAGGTATTTCCTATCTGAGCCACGCTGCAGAGATAGCTATTTTTATAACTATAAAATCCACATGACAACATAATCTTAAGTAAACATTATATTGTCATTCGGGGGTAGTCTGCTCTGACTTCGTTATCTATCTTTAGCAGAGATCACGTTCGTGCTTATTTACAGATTTGGAAATAATAAACATGCAGATTTTTTCCCGCCATTTGTACTGTCTAACAAAATAGGTAGTGTACAAAATCGTCTTTACTTAGACCTTAATTTACACGGTGAATAAGCATATCGATACCATCTGCGAGGCACTGAATAAATGCATGTTACTTATCAAGACTAGTTATAGGACAGAAATTTACATATTTCATGGACGTAGTATACTCATGTTTATTTTAGGCCGATCCAAACATCTTTATATATATATATATATATATATATATATATATATATATATATATATATATATATATATATATATATATATATATATATATATATATAGACCCAGCACCAGGCATTGTTTCTGTATATGGACCCAGCACCAGGCATTTTTTCAGTATGTGGACCCAGCACCAGGCATTTTTTCAGTATATGGCCCCAGCACCAGGCATTGTTTCTGTATATGGACCCAGCACTAGGCATTATTTCTGTATATGGACACAGCACCAGGCATTGTTTCAGTATATGGACCCAGCACCAGGCATTATTTCAGTATATGGACCCAGCACCAGGCATTTTTTCAGTATATGGACCCAGCACCAGGCATTGTTTCTGTATATGGACCCAGCACTAAGCATTATTTACGTATATGGACACAGCACCAGGAATTGTTTCTGTATATGGACCCAGCACCAGGCATTATTTCAGTATATGGACCCAGCACTAGGCATTGTGTCTGTATATGGACCCAGCACCAGGCATTGTTTCTGTATATGGACCCAGCACCAGGCATTGTTTCTGTATATGGACCCAGCACCAGGCATTGTTTCTGTATATGGACACCGCACCAGGCATAATTTAAGTATATGGATCAAAGACCAGATAGCCTATTTGTCTATTCATTGGCAAGGTTTAGTAACAAATGCCCATTTGCATGCAGGATGCGCCTGACGCGTAAGAAAACACTTCCACATACCTCCACATAGATCTTTCTAAAAGGACAGTTTAAAAAATTTATCAGTTTTAGTACGTTTGTCTTGAATGAAGAACGAGAAGTAGTTCAGTGTCGTGTTACAGAACATTGTATTGCATTGCGGATGTGTTGACAGTTAACACACTGCTAACTTTAAACGCTGATTTTTTTTGCCTCAATGTTCTTATCTTGAAATCATATTTGTGGTCAACTTATGTCGGGCTTTGTGGCCAAGTGGATAAAGGCGTGTTACATCTTCTAAGTTTTAGTGTAATGTTTCTTAATAGTGAAGTCTTTCCGAACACGTCGTTTTTGTCTTTTGTAACATTATTACCTATCTAGCCTTCATACCATACATAGATTTAAGCCTTAAGGGCACAAATATACATGGACCACATCTTTTGGTCATATGCTAAATAGGAATGACAACTAATGCATGTATACATGCGCGTGTAGAACAGCTCAGACCACAGAACAGTACAGACAATTATGTCTATGTACTGTCACTATTCACCATGAGCCTATATATGAAATAAACTATGTAATCTTCAAACGAGACTTTGGAGTGTGTTTAGATCCCCACATTATGTTACACTTTGAAATCACCCGACGTGACAATCGTTCTGTTCATCTCAACCAACTCACAGTCACAGAAACTCTCGCACAATACCGTCATCCAACCCATTGGGCAGATGCTTGATACAGCTTGTATATATATTATGGCATATCAGCAATATCATAATTACAAATTGTTTGTGCAGGTAATAATTCTCATTTCTCCTTACTATTATTGCAGTAAGATACTATGCAGAATTCGTATGTATTTATCATAGATGTTTAGCAATTTTGTATTTATTCTTTTTTTACAATCTTTAATGATCAATTTGTCAAAGCAACATTTGCCGCCATATTAGCATTTTATACCTTCTTTTCTGTGATTTGTGGATATCTGTCTTTTGGCGCGTGCCCCGTACAGCGAACGTTTTATCGCTTTCGATGAAAACAAATAAGAATATGAAACTAAATTATCTTCTTCATCGTACAAACGGAACACCTCGGCGGTGTCGGCGTCATCGCAGGTGACTAAATAGTTCTTACTGGGATCGCTTCCAATCGGAACTCCTCGGGTAATTCCGTCTTTGGGTCAATCATCCCTCGGATGATCAGGTGCAATGATACTTGCTCAACTCACGATCGTTTTGTTTGCCGGAAGTCGGAAGAATATCCCTAAAATGTAGTTCGCAAAGAACATAAACAATACCATCTTTTGACAGCAGCGTGTCTGCTGCGCTGGGTAAATTAAAATTGATTTTTTTTTTAAATTTAAGCAGCCACAAATTGAAGTTTTACAGGCATCGCACAGTAGTGAGCTGTCATCCGAGCTGGCATCTTTGTTTTGACGACTGTCACTAAAGAAGTCCCATTCAGGGAAATGGCCGAGGTAATCCGACTACCTACATACATCCGAGAGATGATTCGTGAATTATCCGAGGTGTTCCGATTGGGATCGCATCATAGACGGGAATACCCGAGGAGTTACGATTGTACCATAATAATGTTACATGATGATGTAACATGTTAGCAAGTTATGGCAGGCAGACTGTTCTAAGTGTGTTTATGGAGTTGGGACTAATCAGACTATTTGCAATCTATAGGATTTAAAATGACCTAACCTGCTTAAAGGTGTGCAATATTTAGCATTTAAAATGACTGCCGAAAAGAGTGAAGTCTACAGGATTTAAAATGACTTGACCTGCTGAAAAGAGTGAAGTCTATAGAATTTAAAATGACTTTACCTGCGGAAAAGAGTGAAGTCTATAGAATTTAAAATGACTTTACCTGCTGAAAAGAGTGAAGTCTATAGAATTTAAAATGACTTTACCTGCTGAAAAGAGTGAAGTCTACAGGATTCAAAATGACTTTGCATTCTAAAAAGAGTGAAGTCTACAGGATTTTTAAAATGACTACCTGCTGAAAAGAGTGAAGTCTACAGGATTTAAAATGGTTTGCCTGCTGAATAGAGTGAAGTATATAGGGTTTAAAATGACTTTACCTTCTGAAAAAGTGGAATCTACAGGATTTAAAATGACGTTACCTGCTGAAAAGAGTAAAGTCTACAGAATTTAAAATGACTTTGCATGCTGAAAAAGATTGAAGTCTATAGGATTTAAAATGACTTTGCCTGCTGAAGAGAGTGAAGTCTATTTGATTGAAAATGACTTTGCCTGCTGGAGAGAGTGAAGTCTGTTGGATTGAAAATGACTGCCTGCTGAAGAGAGTGAAGTCTGTTGGATTGAAAATGACTGCCTGCTGAAGAGAGTAAAGTCTGTTGAATTGAAAATGACTGCCTGCTAAAGAGAGTGAAGTCTATTGGATTGAAAATGACTGCCTGCTGAAGAGAGTGAAGTCTATTGGATTGAAAATGACTGCCTGCTGAAGAGAGTGAAGTCTATTGGATTGAAAATGACGGCCTGCTGAAGAGAGTAAAGTCTGTTGGATTGAAAATGACTGCCTGCTGAAGAGAGTGAAGTCTATTGGATTGAAAATGACTGCCTGCTGAAGAGAGTGAAGTCTGTTGGATTGAAAATGACTGCCTGCTGAAGAGAGTAAAGTCTGTTGAATTGAAAATGACTGCCTGCTAAAGAGAGTGAAGTCTATTGGATTGAAAATGACTGCCTGCTGAAGAGAGTGAAGTCTGTTGGATTGAAAATGACTGCCTGCTGAAGAGAGTGAAGTCTATTGGATTGAAAATGACTGCCTGCTGAAGAGAGTGAAGTCTATTGGATTGAAAATGACTGCCTGCTGAAGAGAGTGAAGTCTGTTGGATTGAAAATGACTGGCTGCTGAAGAGAGTGAAGTCTATTGGATTGAAAATGACTGCCTGCTGAAGAGAGTGAAGTCTGTTGGATTGAAAATGACTGGCTGCTGAAGAGAGTGAAGTCTGTTGGATTGAAAATGACTGCCTGCTGAAGAGAGTGAAGTCTATTGGATTGAAAATGACTGCCTGCTGAAAAGACCGGTCGCAATAGCTCAGGTAATAGAGCGTCGGCTTGCGGATCGGGCCGTCGCGGTTTCAAACACCGACCGGGTCAAACCAAAGACTTTAAAGTTGGTAGTAGTGGCTTCTCTCCTAACGCTCGGGGCTAAGGGGACATTATTACGCCTGGCTCCTCGGTGTCAGTATTATGGACCGGTCGGGTTCAGTCCCTGGGCACCTCATAAGTGCCCCTGTGCTATAATGATAGAAATGTCGCTGCACAGTATCTGCAAAAATGCCGGCTTATCCCATCCCATCCCATCCCTGCTGAAAAGAGTGCAATATGTGGTATTCAAAATGACTACTTGCTGAAGAGAGTGCAGTATGTAGCATTTAAAATGACTTTACCTGCTGAAAAGATTGCAATACCTGTTGAAGAGAGTGCAATCTATAGGATACATGTTTATAGTTGTGTGCTGTAGTTGGTGTAAAGTGGCTGTTTGTTTCTGTTCTCTAACCTGAATCATATTAAGACGTTGTGTTAAGTGGCTGTTTGTTTCTGTTCTCTAACCAGAATCATATTAAGACATTGCATTAAAATCGTTGAAGTTTTCACTTTAAGGCCCGTCTTCGCTAACGTACTTATACTACTAACAAACTTCCGTGTCTAAAACAGCACGCGTCATATTGTTTTAAGGTGCTATCCGACAGAGTGCCTATATCAAATACATATAACAATATTGAACCGCTGCGTTGGGGAATATGGGCGCAATTTTTGTACAAATCCATACTTTAACCTCACTAAATACGATTTTGAACGCTAACTGAATTGTTAGACAGAACTAATCACGAAAAAAGCAGTCTGAATGTGTATTCGTTTCAGCTGCTTAAAAAGCTGGATAGTGGTCTCTGCTTAAAATAGATATTCACGTCAGAGCGGATTAACCGGATGACTATATAATATGAATTAAAAAGTAAGTGATCACGCTGTTTTCTAAGATTGAAAACAGCTATCTCTGCAGTATTTCAAGGATAGTCAAGGATAACTGTTTGCAATAACGAGCGGGGTTTATGCTTGAGTGTTCACACAGTCCAGGACATCAATGGACAGCAGTTTGCAGAACATTTTTAGGTATCAATGACTGATTTGGTTAAAATTTGAGGAAAGAAATGTTGGTCCAAATTGTTGGATACCACGTTTAAGGTATGTGCGTGCAATTCAGCGCAATTGTCGTTGGCTACAGCTAACTTATGCTATTTTAGACATCTCTGGGCCTTATTGTGCTTGTATTAATGCATGTATTACTGACAGTGTAAGTTTACAATATTATCATATTTTCAGGTGATGTATGACATTCTATGAAGATACATGTAGCTGGTCGAAGTCCCATGATACAGGTTACCCTGTAAAGGGTAAGTACAGAACATATCCGAAGCTAGTCTTACAGTACACGAGAGTGTGAAGGATTGTTATCAATAATTCCATAGATCACACTGCATTCTGACAAGATTAATCTGTGCAGAATAATTAAGTCGTTTGCCAACTAAATATGGATTGTATTGTTTCCGGCGTAGCTGTCGAACCGCACTTTTGACAAAACTTAACTTAATAAAAGTTGGCACAAAGTCAGTCCGAATGAATATCAGAGCGTCTTACAATGATAGAAAATCCAGGTAACTCCATAACACTTTTTTTCTTACTAAACATCCCCGGGGACTAAACAGTATTATTGTAAAAAAAGTATGGGGGAAATTATTTTACAAAAAAAAAATCAAATGCATTGTTATGAATGAAGCAAAATGTACATGGTTTAGTTTAACCGTCCTACATGCATGCATCGCAGTTATAACGCATGTGTGGAATGTCTGTGGTCGAGAGGTGGTGTCACGTAAAAAACTGTTTGCTTAAGGGATTTGTTTGCAACCTAACACCGACACAGTCATACTGACTATAACATATGGTCATACTGGCGACGTTCAGCTAATTATTGGTGGAGGAAGACCCCAGACTTTAAATCTGGGTAGAACCACTGGCGCACCGCAGGTTAGCTGGATTTAATAATTTCTAAAGCTCTCATTCTGGCGTTTTGGTTTGCCATCATCAACAACAATAAAAACACACCTGTAAAAGCGTCTGCTTCACATTCACATGGTTGTACTTGGTAGTTCCAAACACCTGGATATTGAATGTCGCAAGTTTGAGCGGTTGATCCGCCAGCCCATCTCCAGTTAAAACGAAGCCATTTGTCACGTGCAAGACACCAACAAACACAACGAACACGTACATGTCTTGTCTGTTTGTGAGTTTCTAACTTACTATAACAAAAACAATTGTCGACCAGTACTTTAGGCGGCGCTTGCTATCTTTAGCATATTTGACATGCCCCTGTTTCGGTCATACTGCCTATTTTAGTTTAACCTAAAGGTGACATCACCTGCACTTAACAGTCAGATGATGCCTGAAATTAAGAATATACAATGTTAACCATATTAATTACATACTCGTTTGGTGTTATGATAGTGATTACCAAACAGTCTATGCTTGAAGTTGTATTCACATCTTTTGAACTACCTGTAGCATGACTCAGGAAAGTGTTTACAGGGTTTAAGCGGTTAATTATGTAATCTGAAAAAATCTTATTAGTTTTATTAGGTAGATAGTTGAACATTTGAACAAGTTTGCTCTCATGCAGTTGAAACAAACATCCTTTTTGTGTACATGCTTAAAAAAATCACTCAAACAGTTTTATCGGACAGTTTAGACCATTTTTGACTTGACACAAACAACTGAATTATTGTATTTGTAAAATATCATGTTTATTGATGTCCTTCATCTTACGATCTATGTGAAATGTAAAGCATAACACCGCACTCGTAATGACTAACAGGTATTTTCTGTCTGAGCCACGCTGCAAAGTTGCTATTTTTAAACTAAAGAAACCACGGGATCAAGTACTTATGAGAGATCACGTTACATCTTCATCCGGGTAGTCCGCTTTGACGTCGATATCTATTTTTAAGAAACATACATATCGTACTTATTTATAAATTTTGGAGGAATGAACATTTGAGCGATTTAATTCCTGATTTTTATCGTCATACATTTTAGGCTGTCTTTATATCGACGTTAAGTATGAGTTTATGCAGAAATTATGTCCAAATTTCCTACAACAATATTGTGTATTTGATATGAGCAAACTATGGGATACTACCTTTAAAACTTCGAAATGTCTCAAACATGAATGGAACAATTTCTGTACTGTGTTTCATTTCTAGAGATAAGCAAAAGGTGACTATTGTGGAGACATGCTAACTTAAGCTATTTATGGAATACGTCACTGGCTGAGGATGATACTGTACGTACGGCCTGTCTGCTATCTTTTTACATAGAAGTGCATTCAGTTATATATGTTTAAGTTTTTTTTTAACAAACACTTATATTTTACAGTTAGATCCCCCGCAAACATAAAACCGTTTTAGGGGGTATACTGGAATCACTGTGCTGGTTGGTTGGTCGGTCAAATGGTCGGTTGGTTTGTTTATCGGTCGGTGTGTCAACCCCCCTTTAAAATGAGCAGTGAGACCTGTTGGCTAAATTTGGAACATGTATGTCAGTTACATCATTCAAAGGCTGTATCCTGCATTTTGGACCATTTTGGCCCATACAGCCAACTGAATTATTGTATTTTGAAAAAATCTTCACGAAATTCAGAAATGATGTTTATTGATGAACTTGATCTTATGAGCTATGTGAAGATTTAAGATTTAATGTGTTTTTTTGTGTCTGATGGGCCAGTATCACTGATACCAGTCCAAGCGTAGACAGATATTTCTAGTCGTATGTCACTATATGTCCGCGCATATTCTCGTCCAACAGTCGTTGTATCGCGAGTGTTTTGATCTATTCTTGAACTTATCTGAGAAACGTGGATAATGTTTGAATTGCACGCCATTCATGTCGATCTATAAGTCGTCCTCATTCTTTAGGGTATTTGTACTGCGACTTATATACACAAAAATAAATTAAAAAAGGTCGCCTAAAATAAATGCGGATACATTCTCTACTTTTTATTTGCAGGGTGTTGGAACAGGATCAGTTTACAAAGTCAGTTCATTATTTAGCATAAATATGCAGCAAGTTCACATTTTATTATAATACTATGTTTAAATTTGCTGTACATCAAATACGTGTGACTCCTATTCATAAAGTAATTGTGTCATAATACACATCAGTTATGCTGAAATTTAACATTATAATCTAAAGACATTAAGAGAAATGAGTGTGACTGCTAGACAAATCGCCAACGTAACATGTTTTAATTGAAATTGAAAAAAAATAAGGTTTTCCTAACGCTGGTTGCATCCGAACGTGTCCTTGTAGTTTAACATAGCAATTGCTTCCATAGAGAGGCTTCAATTAACCTTATGCAGGCGTGCATTTGTTTAAATATTTTGATGTCATATTAACGCATATTCTTTTGGGAAAATGCACTACAGTTGCACGTTGACTTTAAGCGAGTTTTATTGCCGCGCATCAATGTTTTCTTACACTTGAAGATGATTATATAAGTCGCTTCAACAAAGTTATGGCGACGTCTCTCAGCTATCCCATTGATAAAAGGAGACCTTATAGGAATGTCTGACAAAGAACAAATGCGCACCAGGTCAACTTACAACGCATTGGTCACGGTTGGTCAGATTGGCATTTTTGATCCAGGAAGCAGCTATTTGCTGACCCATTATAAATAATTAACTCAAATGAACCATAATGGACGTCGCAGTAAACACCATAGTTGTGTTGGGGCGATGTCTGTAGCCAACATTAACAGAATGGAAATAAAATCCCCATCAAGAGTGCGCGAATTCCGTTTGGGGCAAGAACATCCATTGAGGAAACCTTCCGGCTGTCCTTTGTGTACGCTGGTCTTTCTGTCCAGACATTTTCTGGTGTCCTTCATCCGTCAGTTATAGATGAACAGACACAAATATGACCATAACAGTTTTGACCTTAAAAGAAGTAAAATAAAAAGTAATGATATGTTACCGTCTGTCATCTGACATGGGTCTAGTAAAGCAGTTCTTTGAAGGCACGCTGCTTACAATAAATTATTCAATAAATCCCGACATCCTGCATCAATAGTCTGATTATACATGTCTTAACAAGAGGCAGTCAAGGCAAGGGCACACTAAGGTTAAGACAAAAGACAACCTGTTAGTTAAGATGTAGATAGTTTTCTTACACGACAACTGGAATCGTTAAATTTGTTATCACAGATTTGGAACCTACATTGTCTGTCACATATTTCCCCACAACCGATGATGTCACTTCAGGTAAGCTAGTATAATTGATAAATGCAATATTCTTTAAAAATGTTTTGAAGGCTTAAATAGTTTTCCAGAGTTTACGAAATATTTGCTGATATTGCCTGAGAGAGCCTTCCAGTTAGATAAATGATGAGTTTTAGCTCACCTGAACACAACGTGCTCAAGGTGATCTTCTCTGATACTCCTTCGTCCGTCTTGCGTCGTGCGTCAACAGTTTGCAAGTGAACACACTAGAGGCTACAGTTTTTATCCAAACTTCTTCAAACTTCGTAAGAATGTTTGCCTACATGAAATCTTGGATGAGTTTGTTACTGGCTCACGAAGGCCTAAAAGTAGGTCAATATGTCAAATCAAAGAAAGCCACATGTGAACACGCTAGATACTACATTTATGGCCCTATATTCACCAAAGGTTTCTACAGTAAATAACCCCGGAACTGGTAGCGTTGGTTCCATGTACGGGAGGCCCCGAGTTCGATCCCGGTCGCGATATACTAAGGTCGTTAAAATGGTAATCCCTTGCAAACGATTGAGCGAATATAAGGGTAGTTTCACGACTGTTTGGCCCGGTCCCATGAAGTGAAGGCAGCACTACATCTCTTTCAAGTAGACATCGTCTCCAGATAACTGAAATACTGTTGGTGGGACGATAAACCATAAAAACAAGCAAACAAACAAACAGCAAATAGCTTTTTATCACCTGACTCCAGATATGAGCCTACTACAGGCCTGTGTTTTCAGGTGAGCGATTAGGGCAACCATGGCACTCTTGTTTTTTGTGTATTCTGAATGTACACGTTAACATTATCAGGTTTCTTTATATCACTGTCTGTAATCTGTTTTACAGAAGCCTTTTGATTAAACAATTTATTAGCAGATACTGTTGCTTTATTTTTGGGTAAACCTTTCGCAATGCTAATTATGATAGCATTAGGTTCTTGACGTAGAGCGTCGGCTTGCGGATCGGGAGGTCGTGAGTTCAAACCCCGGCCGGGTCAAACCAAAGACTTTAAAGTTGGTAGTAGTGGCTTGCCTCCTAACGCTCGGGGCTAAGGGGACAGCTTTACGCCTGACTCGTCGGTGTCAGTATAGAGGACCGGCCGGGTTCAGTCCCTGGGCGCCTCATAAGTGCCCCTGTGCTATAATGATAGAAATGTCGCTGCGCAGTATCGGCAAAAATGCCGGCTAATCCCAAAACCCTCAAAATGTTATCTACTCAATTCAGAGCGGTTGTTCAGAAAGGTACTGCATGTATGTGGGTGCGTTAACATATTGTTGAACAGTGATAATATAAATCATTTGCTCATTTGCCTTTCAGTTAAGGACTTGCATTTCACAGCAACTCTTTACACTGAATGCACATTTTCTTATTGGCAAAGTGATAAATATTGGCGTGGTGATATTGGTTTGGTAATAAGTATTGGCATGTGATTAATATTGGCATGGTGATATATATTGGCATGTGATTAATATTGGCATGGTGATATATATTGGCATGGTGATAAATGCTGGCATTTTGATAAATGTGGGCGTAGTGATATAGTGATGGGGTGGAGAGATGGTAATTAACAACAAACTCGGCTTCTAATAGAACAAGTGTTATCTTAAATTTGCATATATATCAACATTAGTACAAGCAAATAATGACCAGTGGCCGCAAAACTTACGGGTAACAAACTGGCTAAACTAATATGTCTACCATCAACTATTAAATCAATCTGCGTTACAAACAGTAACTATACTTATTTATGATAATTAATAAAGTTAAAGATAACAACAGATCTTGGGTTAATTACAGTAGCATGCTTAACTACTCGTACATAACATCAGATTGTACCAATTAGGAAACAGATTTTAAATTTTCGTGATATATCGTCGTCAGATGCGTATTAATTTAATATTCAGCCATCTTAACGAGAAACAGCGATACATTTGGATCGATCGCGTCAGATCGCGCAAACTTAAAATCTATTTCATTTTAACCTACGAATTTTGACTTAAAAGGGACACAATTGCGAACTACAATGTGAACTACAATTAACTAAATGTTGTTAGGTTGTTTCCCTTGTATGGCTGTTCTCTTTCACCCCCAAGAACTTCCTGATTATTTTTATCCAGGTTTTCAGCGAAAAACCCGGTTATTAGACAGACAGACAGATTCTTTATTTCGGTAACGTAAACATACGTTTCTTGTTTCAAACAATCGAATTATTGTCAAAAAACAAACAATGTCATGCGACTAATATATACATATATGTTAATAACATATACGAGGATGAACATGTTACTTATAGCATAATTCACACATACATATTCATATATAAATTGGACATGTTAACACAATTATAGTATATAATAACATATTCATATTTCAACTTGGCATTATAGTATATATTAGCATATACTTATATGAATTGGGCATGCCAACACAATCATGGTATATATGAACATATACATATATAAGTTAGGCATGTCAAAACAATTATAGTATATTAATAATACATGCATATATAAATTAAGCATGTTAACACAATTATTGTATAAAATTAACATATACCCATATAGATTAGGCATGTTAACACAACCATTGTATATAATAACATCTATATATACAAAAAGGCATGTTAACACAATTATAGTAAATATTAATATATACAAAAATCGATTAGACGTGTCAACACAATTTTTGCATATATTACCATTTACAAACATAAATAAGACATGCCAACACAGTTACAGCATATATTAACGCAGACTATGCATTTCAAAACAATTACAGCATATTGCTAAAACATGCATAACTAAATAAGCCATTTTAACTCAATTATTGTATAAATCAACATATACATATATAAAGAAGGCATGTTAATACAATTGTAGTGTATAACCATCTTATGCATGATTAAATTCAGCATGTTAACACGATTATTTCATATATTAATATACACCCACATAAATTAGGCATATCAATACAATTATAGTATACATTTACATACATATATGCATACATATATTAGGCATGTTATCACAATTATAGCAAATATTAATATATACAATTATAGATTACGAATGCCAAAACAATTACAGTATATACCAACATATTCATACCCAACCACTTATACACATCCATGTCCACATCACACACACACATACACCACACACGCGCGCACACACACACACACACCCGAACACTCACACACACACGTACAATCACACACATACGTACAGACACCCACACATCAAGACCCATACCTACACTTAATCCATGAAAATAAATTAACATAATTGATTTAATGGCTTTTTGTTATAGTGATTTGATTATGATGTTAGTAATTTTCTTAAATTAAACGCTTCATACACAAATTTACCTAAATTCCTAATGATTGTTGGATTTTCATAAGTTGGATAAATTTAAAAACACTCGGACGAGATGTGAAATATTTCTTAATGTATTTCTTACGCAAATCACTATAACAATGGCATATTAATACAAAATGAAATTCATCTTTAAGTAACAATTTGTATAATGAATTTACAATATTATTTTCTGAACGTAATATTTTACACCAGAATTTGACAATACGACAATATCGGTTAATGTAAAGAGGGTATCTCCCTAACTCCCCATATACTCCATTTGTGCTAGTCGATTGTTTAACTTTGAGAAGTAATTTGCAAAATTTTAGATGTAACCGTTCTAAAGATTTGGACTTAGAGAAACATTAGATTGGGGTTTAGCGGAAAGGCGGGCGGGCGGTGTCAAACAGAGGGTTTCCGGTCAATAACTTCAGTTTAGATGAAGTAATCTTGCTGAAACTTTGGATAAACCAATATTGCTGAAACTTTTATAGCAAGCTTGCATGAAGACCTTGATTGTGATTGTATTTGGGGCCAGTCGTGTCAAAACCACTGTTACTAAAAATAGAAAAGTCTCCGCTTCATTATTTGTGTTAAAATGGAGGTATTTTGCTGAAATTTTGTTTGTCGGGGCAAAGTCAGTGTCACTGTTACTAAAAATAGACTTAAACAGTTTCCGGCCAATAACTTCAGTTTGGTTTCAAAAACATCCTAGGCGGGACCGGAGGCATGTTCCTCCATGAGCTGTTTGGGGTGGGGTCGTTGTTGTTGTTTTTCTGGAATGCCAGAGATGCATTCTAGAGTGTATCTGGACAAAAAGTGGACTTAATTTAAATTTAATGGACTTATAACCAAAAAGACCCTAAGTTTTAGCCACATTAAAACGTTGTTGATAATCGGTTCAAATTCTTCAAAAAGCAATCATGTACTTCCCTTTGAGTATGACTGTTAACCGCAGCTTGATTACATGTCTTCTTTCTTCGTTTCCATATTTGCAAAAAAAAAAAAAAAATAAAGTGTCGCTTAATTACCGCAATCCTTCATTTGTCGCAAAATAAGCAGTATTATCCAGTAAAGTCCTTATAGATCTTACTCGTAGTATAAAAAAAACTACATTTATTAAGACATATTTGCCCGTTTTCTCGCGGAGCCTTCAACGAAAGTTGTGACAAACACAACAATATTTAGGGCTGGTTCTATGCATCGGTTATCGGAAACAACAACATACTTAATTTAGCGAGTGTTCATTGAACATATATATATATATATATATATATATATATATATATATACTCCCTTCTTTATTTAGTATGACGTCATCCAGTCCATAAATCGCATACAGACCGGCTACCCAGTCCATAATTCTTATACAGACTTTTTATGACTTCATCCAGTTTGTTTGACTGTTTAAAAGCGACTTTCACGACGTGCGAATTTTAAGACAACACAAACAGACGATGTATTATTTAGTGAAACTCAGCGAATCTAAGGTTTAAAAAAAAAAACAAAAAAACCCGCGAAATAGCACTCCGTGAAGCTCTTCCGAACATATCTAACAGAAAAAGGTCTCGATTCTTCCTTTGATTTCTACACGAACGGACTTCTGAACAGTCGACTACGTTCGTTCTACGCCGAGGTTCGAAATGCGTCTGGATGAAAGGGATGAAAGGATTTAGATTCGGTTTGAAATAACAAATAAAACATGGCCTTGAGAGCAATATGCAAGTTTACGGACTGGCTGGTCAGATTGAGGAAGGTATATGGACCGAAGCGCAGCCTCAGGGCCATGTTTTATTTGTTACTGTATATATTCTGTAATTTTAAATTACAGAACATTAATATCCTTTTTATGTATAAATTATTTCTATCCGTCAGATGATGAACCTGTCCAAAATGGCTACATGGCACGTGAAAAAGAAATGCATCCTCTACTTGCTGTTTATTTTGTCCCTTGTGTTCCTTTGTCTTCAAGGTAAGTTGCATACACGTGTGCACTTGCATGAGTGAGCAGTTGGAACTAACATGCATATTTGAAATACCAGCTGGGTAGTTTTTAACGACTAAAATTTAGATTTCTGCATAGGTCTTGTTTTTGTGCTATTTTTATTTTTGTAGATACTATAACGTCTAACACTATAACGTCTAACACTATAACGTCTAACGCGAGAGCAATTCCTTATTGGACAACAGTATATATAGCGTTCTACTTAATTGTTAATGTGTGTCTGTAGATAGAAGACACAGAAAATACCGTTCCATAAAATGTCTTTGACAAAGTTGTCTGAAAGGTTATTTAGTTATTTACTGCATCGAAAAGTGATATGACAGTTCAAAATATGTTGTTATTTTTTTTTCCTTGAAAACGGCCCTCATTCAATCACAGATTCTATTCCAACACGTTAAAAATGGCATACCTGCTAGTTGGTTTATATGAAAATGACGAAAATTGAAAGAACGCCTTCCATTGCTTCTTATTTTTATAGAGTACCTTGATAGAGGATAGAAATGTGACATGGCTATGATATTTATCGGCTATCTACAGAGATGATTTTTTTAACACATTTAACAAGATGTTAGAAACCCTGTCTTTAAAAATTGTAAATGTACTTATTTAGACAACCAATCCTTGTATATCAGTAGAAACAATGTATTTATTAAAAATAAGTAATGATAAAATAGTATCATTAACAAGATCACTTATATGTAATACAACACACAGGTCTTCCAATTAACGTTATACAGTATGCACAAAGGATAATAAACAAACTAACAAACGTTATGAATGTCTAATGTCTAGAGTTCTGTTAGAAATAAAGTGAGTTTAACATATAGCATAAAGAAATGTTACGTTGAACTAACGATAAGCAATTAGTGATCCTACTAGCTCCAACGTCTTCTAATTGAGAAACATTTTTTTTATGTGAAGTTTTTTAATACCTCAGTTGATCAACTATAAAGATAAATCATTGAATAATTGTCCAAGTGATAAAGCACTTATATGCTGAAATAATATTGATATTTTATATAAAAGTATAAATAAGTTAAGTTTTTTTTATTTTAAATGAAAATTAAATTACTGAACTAAAACTTAAATTTAAAACTAAAGTTATCAGTGTGGAGAAAGGAAGTAAAATTATATTTTATAATCAAATGCTTCATATTAATGACAAGTTTATTTTGTTGATTCATATTCTCCCTGTCGTTGTATTGATCATTTTTTTTCAACAGTTCTTGAAACACTGCAATGTTTGCTTTCGATTTTTATTTTATTTTAAAAAAAAATGATATTAAGCTTTCATAAGAGACGTATTAAAAATATTACGGAAGAATCTGCCTCCGAAAAGTATATCGTTATTTGTTAATCTTAAAGACATTTCCGAACATTTGATATTAGTTATAGTTTTTAAATCACTCCATAACTTGTTTACCAATTGACTTTTACAAAAGAAGTATAGGATTTGTTTGTTTTTCCATGTAGCACAGAAAACATAGATAAGCACCTTGTGTTTTCCTTATTTCCGATATTTTTTTCCTAAGATTCTATGGTTTATTCTGCTCTGAAACCAGTGTATCAATGTATCTTTGCTACATTTATATGGTTATTGATATAGCTTCAATATATCATTATATCCACTACCTAACACTTATATCCATTTATTTAATGAATATACTTTAACATTATTGTAAATATTTATTCCGTACATGAATCTACACTATTTGTTCTTTGTGGTATTGCTAGGTGGAAGTGTTAACGGAAGTTTATCTATTTTATTGTCTTGATCTGTAATATTTATTCTCTTTAAATATGTTTTGACAGATGATATAATACTTGCATAGTCTTAAAGTTAATAAAATTTCTTTATTTTGCAATGAATTCTTGAAGAAAGTATTATCATTCTTTAAAAGGTCATTTATTGTATAAAAAAAAACTTGCCAAAATACTTACTTTTGTAAATTGTTTTACATCCGACCTTAATATTTCTTAAAAGATTGGGTATACATTTTAAATTTGTCTTTACAGACTCAGATCATAGTAGGTGCATTTTTTTATGGTTATTATTTTGGTATATTGGAATTTTTGGTACCTGTTCGGTTTAATAATCCTGTTTTTGATCCATGTTGTCATAAGGGAAGTTGTAAAAGCTTCGACCTTCACCATCCTAAATAAACCTGCTGCAAAATCTTTATATATTAAATCTCTTTTGATTTTATCTGGTTTTCCTTCCCATACAAAATGTAAGAAATATATTTTGTAGTTTCATGTTAGTTCTTGAGTTGGGTAGAGATAGAAAGTGGTAATTTTAAGTTTGGAAGAGCTGGAAGTTTTCATAACTGTTATCTTTCCTAGTGGAGTAAATATTTTGTAAGTGACCATATTCTGAGAAGATTTTTGATCTCGTCTACTTTAGTTTTATAGTTTAATTCATTTTTTTTCACTAAGTTCTGTTCATAAAATTTATACAAAGTCTGAGGTATTTTCTAATAAAGATCCATGAAACCGGAGCTAAAGGCTTTTTCAAAATCAAAATGCTAACCAAACCAATTTCAAGAATTTAGAACTGGACACGTATTATTTTTCATGTTTAAGTTTGGTCATTGATTTTGATACCTAATTGTTGTTTTCTAAATTAAAACTAAAAAAAAAATGCAGTTTTTCTCTTTCTTTTTGATACAATCAGCCAGAGATCTTATTCTAACTCCTTTCATTTTTTTCTGTCTCATTTTTTTGTAATTTGCATCTTTTTCATCAAAAAGAGTATGGTTTGTGTACAATCTCGTTGTTTAACTTTCATCAATTCACACAACAACCATGTGTAACAATTCGCTTGTCAGACTTTTATCGAATATTCTTGTTTAGCTTTAATTAATCGAATTTGCATGTTTAACTTCTTATACAACTGTTTTTACATTTTTTTTTCATGATTTCTGTTATAACCAGATACATTGTATTATTTAACTCGTATAGTCTAAATGTAACGTTTCTAAATAGTGTCCGTTAGAGCCAGTGGCGTAGCTAGGCCTTAATTGATCTACAGGTACGGGATAGAGGGTGTCCGGGGCATGATCTGTAAATGAAATAGATTTTACATGTCCTAATTGTTTGTCCCAAAATGTGACGACTATGTCGAAGCAGTGAATACCACAGTGCTAGCAGTACTTTCATTTTCAATAGGGTTTTATGGAAGCAATATGTAGCTTCGTTTTGGATATGTGAAATGATTTCCAATTGCATTTGTCTATTGTATGCCCACCCACAATTCATTTTTCCAGTTAACTTACGCCACGCATGTTAACGCGGCGAAGATCTATTGACAATGACGCCTAATCCACGAAATTACGTTCTACCTGCAATCCTTGTTTTATGCTGCTACGTTCTCCTACAAGGTAAGTCTGATACCAGACTGACTTTTGATCTGGACTTGAAAGGCGTGATTATTAATGAATCGATGTCACAATTTGCAGTCTTACAATTTGCGGTCTTAAATTCTCCCAGATACGAACCTGGGGCATTTTGTAGTCCCATAGGTCGGTGGATCAGATTTGCTCGCTCTATATCTCGGCTACCATTAGATCGGATTTTGATGATGAACATCACAGGACAGGCCAGTACCAAGCCGAGTTGCGTTTATTGATGGAAATTCATGACCGGCACCGGTCGCAATAGCTCAATTGGTAGAGCGTCGGCTTGCGGATCAAGAGGTCGCGGGTTCAAACCCCGGCCGGGTCAAACCAATGACATTAAAGTTGGTAGTAGTGGCTTCCCTTCTAACGCTCGGGGCTAAGGGGACAGTATTGCGCCTGACTCGTCGGTGTCATTATAATGGACCGGTCGGATTCAGTCCCTGGGTACCTCATAAGTGCCCCTATGCTATAATGATAGAAATGTCACTGCACCATATCGGCTAAAATGCCGGCAAATCCCAAATCCCATGACCGGCATGTTTTAAATGCATTAACTCTTTTTCTTGTCTTTTTGTAGTTTGTACGCGCAATTTCATATATACGCTTGTTCAGTTGTTGTGCATATAGTTTGTATTCAAATTATCTTAGATACGGTTGCCCAGTAATCAATCTGTTAATTTAATCTGATTTATGGCGCTTGGTTACAATTAATGAATATTTTTGCGAACAATTTGATAGATTTGAATTAAATTTTTCCGGACATGTTTAAGTAACTATGTAAAAGCAGTACCTGTGTGTATTCAACATCTTCGATGATAGTTTTTGTTTAAGAATCTAATCACTTGATGACTGCCGACATTCACAATGATATTTGTAAAAAATTGTTAAAAAATGCTTGATCATAAAACATGACCACCAGGTGAATGGCCATTCTTCACAAGTGGATATTTAGTCAAACTTGAAAAATTCTTTTCTGATCAAATCTTCTAGATAATATTGAAAGTGATTGTCAACAATAACAATTATTCTGGCATTTAAAAATCATTACCGGTACATTACGCCTCTGGAACTCTTGCTAATATACGAGGTCCCATTAAATTGTATTTACACATCTTTTATAATCATAACTTGTTTTCCTTTTCCAGCAGCCATTAGTGGTAATACTTGTGTTATATTAGTAGCATTTTGTTGCCTTTACTTATGAAGTTTTTCCCTTTTGCTAACACTTCGAAACGTTCAAGGACTCCGAGCTTATAAACAGCTACTTTTAAATTCTTGAATTGTGAACTTATACCGATAGAAGGTGTATACTCTACCACTAGATGTGGTTCGTCTACAAGTGGTAAATAGTAAAAACCTAGAAAGTAGGCTTTTTGTTTTATCAAAATTAGCATATATTTAGATAATTTACGTGCAAAGGTTAAACACAATGTTACGTCGCATAAAGCTCCCATCGGAGAAAGCTCCCGCAGGAGAAAGCTCTCGCCAGAGAAAGCTACCTGGGGCTGGGGGTTCTAGTTGTTGCACCTTAACGTATACAGTTCACTTGAAGCGACGGATAAAGCATGCGCATGCTTTAAATAAAATAACAAATACATATATACATTAACTGGTACATAATTACATAACGACTCTAGCGTGTTAATCGGTTATATGGAGATATATTCGTCAGAGTTATCTTGATATTGACAACGCTCCTTCGTTAAAGGCATCTCGAAAGCAATGTGGTATCCCACTGAGCCAGGCCCTGCTGTGACTAGACCTGCTAATTGCTGGTCATCACTGCAGGGAGTCTTTAGCCAATATAGTACTAATCTGTCACAGCAAAACCTCTGATGGGTTCATGTAAAACTAAATTACCTGCTAGTATGGAAGTGAGACAGTAGGCTAGTTTTACACAAAGCCATAAACATTAATGTTAGTGATAATGTAGGTTGTTTACTGTATGATCCCTTACATATTTTTATTGCATTATTTTCTAGGTGTCGAAAATACATGAAAGAGATACAAGTTTTAGTATTCAAAATGACTTAAAATGAGTCTGAAGGACATTATTCTGACAATGACTTCTTAAATTGCTTTTGTTAGAAACGTTTCGTTTCATTTTATTCAGCATAATTTCTCTTATTGAATAAACTGCATTCAGGCCACACCACGAGGAGGCATTTCTAATCATGGTCCATATTTTTTTTCTTTTTCTTCTTTTTTTGTTATTTTTATATTATTTATACATCCGTATCATTTAAAAAAAAAAATCTATATATCAAAATGTCCTCCAGGTGTGCTGCTCAAACACGGGCGTCATTCATTTGGCCCAAACCTTGTCTTGATAGTGATGAGAAGTTCGTTTCCTTCCAACATTCTTATTTCAGTGGCAAATTGCTAAGTCACTTTGCGGTCTATAATTGGCGTTTCCCATAGACCCGATTCATTTGTCCTGGAACATATTTAATACGTTGTTGAAGGGCTCGACAAAGAATGTGTCCATACAAAGCACATAATTTTCCGGGTGCTAATACACGTCTGTTCCACGCAATGCGTTCGTTAGGAGGTTTACTGCGACTGAATCTGTCAGAATTTGCCTGCTTGGAATGTAGTTTCCATCTGTCTTACAGCGAGATTCACTTAGGCACTTTCGTTTGGTCATTCTGATAGTGGTGTGGTACTTTTTCTATTCATGTCTTCACCACAGTTTTTCATTGCATTATGAAAGTGTGTCTTTATTGATTTGACTTTATCCACTAGCTGGGCAGACCAGGTTTTCCCTTCCCTTCTCTACATTTAGCCCCTGATGAAATCTTCATTTCTTTTTCAATCGAAACAGAAAGATGCCAGGTGTCATTCTGGTTGACAGTCATTGGTTGTTGTTCCCGCACATATTTGTTACTGCTGGCATTCCTGTCATGGCCATGTTTCTTAGCACTGACATCCTGTTGTTGAAGGGAAGAGTTTATTCTCTTCGTTCCTAACAGTTCATGTCTTTGTGAGCACTGGTCATCACTGCGGCTAACCACTTGGTGTTCTATGACCTTATTGGTGCTATATCCAATGCACACTGCATCTGTATATTTCGAGTTGCTCGTTGTTGAGTGTTTTGCATCAGTAAAAATGTGTATGCCGCTTACATCCTCACTTTTAGATTGTTCATCTGCCAGTGCAGACTGACACGACTCCGCACGTTCCTCACTGACAGCTACACTATACTTCTTAGTGTAAGTGTCTACTTTATGTCTCGTAAGACTTCCTTCACCAGTTGAATCACAGAATCTACTCAGCTTTGAAAATAACATTCCACTGTAGAAATATCCATGTGACACCAAATCACTAATGTCTGGCATATCCGGCGAAGCTTTCCAAACTTCAAAGAAATGACAATGTTTACATGACACTCTGTAGACCTTAGAGCATGTTTCTATGTCCTCACAGTCTATGGCAATGGCAGAATTACATGCACAATTGTGCTTATTTACTATTGCTACTAGTGTAGACAAAGCTGTCTTCGTTGTTATAGTAAGAGGCTGAGTGGAGTCTCTCTTGCAGCAATGTTGTATTACAGGTGTTGTAATCCTTGAAGTTGTAAATGTTTGGAGATAGCAATTCAGAGCATTATACAATATACTGAGTGATGTCTCTGCACAGTTGTCCTTAACTAAGTCAATCTTCTCTAGCACCGATGTAAACATTTCGTTTGAGCCATAAAAAGTCAATTTCCGTTTGATTATCTTAGCATATGAAGGTGAATCCATACTTGAATTCTGTAGTTGTTGTTATAATGAAAATTATCTTTTAATGAAATGAAGTGTGAATAATTGTCACTTATAAGGCATATTTGAGGAATACCGTCTGATGACAGGTGATGAGGGAGAGGCATGCAGGCCGTACCCCGTGCTAATGACCAATCAGATTCAAACTCAATTGTTCGTCTTCACTGTCCCCTGTCATAAGTGTGTACAATGGCATTTATATCATAGCACTACTTGCTTTACCACCCATACATGCCCACACCCCAATAAAACACTCGGAAAGCATACTGTTGCAAGCTAATTAGCACTATGGATACAAACTTTAAAGAGATCAATTTTGTGATTACATTCATGAGACATACTTGTGTACACAGTACAATCATCAGTAAGGAAGTTACATTGTAATCATGGCAACTAAAGAGATAAGACTGAATGTTACAGAAGAGCAGAAGCTTGCAATAATAGCTTTTTTCAACCACAATAACTGGGACATTGAATCGTCTTCAGCCAGCGTTCCGCTCTTACACGAAGAAGGACGAGGGGAAGATATCCACTTCCGAGACACCACGAAGGTGCTACTGAATGCCAGGAATGCTTTTGCTCCCCATGCATTGTGTCTGAGACTCAGCGCCAGTTCTGGTGGCCAGACCAACTAGAAACACCAAAAGTAGGGAACGCCTCCGCCAGGAAGAGACTTTACCAGAGGTTCTGGGTTCTACTAAGCAACTGCGGAGCCTGGAGTGACGCAAGGTACCTGCAGAGGAAGTCGCTAGCCAGAAAGCCAAAAACAACATGGCACAGAAGAGAACTTATGCCGAAATGTGTACTACAGAGCTGTAGAACATGGCTTCCAAATCCAGAGGGTGTGAGTTACATGGGACATAAATGGAAGTGACCTCCTCATGTTTATCATGTACTGTAAGAAATGTAACGAAAGGTTACTAACTTTGTAAAACGTGTTTATTTTATAATTGAATTGCAATAAATAAATAAATTCATGAAAATCATGGAAAATCATGAGTGTTGTTTTTCGTCTTCATTTATATTATTATGACATAACAAACAAAAATCAAGTATTTAAAACTGTTGATTTTCTGGCATAAACATGAATTGAGGGAAGAATTGAGAGAATGAAAGTATTTAGTAATACATAATTTATTTCCAAACGTAATCTCGCTTTTTATGATAAATTTGACAAATCAAAATAAAATAGAAATTAAAATATATATGAGAACTAAAAGAATGAAAGAAAGAAATAACAAAATGTATAAGAAATAACAAAAATCAACCAAAAAAGAATAAAAAAGGGGTCACTTATATAATGGTTTTGAGATGCCTTTAAGAGCTTTATCCGTTGCAAGTCTCGTAAAGTGTGAAAAAATGTGGCTCCCGTGGAAGCTATATCCGAAGGGAAGCTTTATTCGGTGTAAGAACGCACGTTTTATTTCTAACCTCTCTGTATAGTAGTTTAACTTCTTTTTGCTTCTTTTAATGGTGATTTCTTCAGACTTTTTTTCATGGAATTTGAATTAATTAAAAACGTTAAGTGTAAATAAACGCACGATATTCAAAGACAATATATTATTTTTAGTTTTTTTCTTATTGATAAGCATATTTTTGCGAATATCATGGATATTAAAATGATATTTGACATGTACTAGCAATTTGACGTAAAGGTTGAGCACACGTTTTGGAACTTGCAACTTAACCCTTAAATCGAATTGCTATTAAATGCCAAATATCATTTTTAGTATTCATGATTCATGCCACTCCTTACGCGGCAGTTTCCAACTACCTAAAATTATTTGCTGGATATATAAAGTTATTAACACGTTAGCTGTAAAAATATACTCCCTTTACAATAGTGCTACAAATGCTTGGCTCGTTAATTCAGAATGTCTGCGAGTAAATAATCTTCTAGCCAGAGACACATTAATATCGTAGGTATACTAAATAGCATAGCATTGCATTGCATTGCATTGCATGACATCACATCACACACATATCAACAAAGGTTGTACAATTATACAATCACAAAATAAATGTTTAAGCGTTTCTTCTTGCTCTTCGCAAAAGATACATACATTGTTAGATACTATATTCATTTTGTATGATAATGAATTTGTAGGCAATATTCTGTGTAGTATCCTTGTTTGAAACCATTGTATGTACGTATAATTTGTACATCATAATGGAGCATGTAGATTGTGGCACATTAAAGCAGTAGACGCTCTCTGACCTAGATTTCAATTAACTCGTGCATCTGAACCACTGTGTGTACACATTGTGTATGTTTGCTTTCATGGTGTGCTTTGAGCTGGTAAACATTATCAATTTGCATTTTGTTGAAAAAACAAGTTAAAGTCTCTATTATGTGTTTTTTGCTGATTATTTATGAATTACATGTAAACGTTCTTATACATATTGAAAGAAATATCAGCGGCGTGATCCTGATCAGCCAGCTGCCGGAAGTATAGCGGCGTCCAGCGACATTGACACTCACCGCTGAAAGCTGACTGATCTGGGTCGGCACTATCCGCTCGTCATATCAAAAATATGTATAGCGACCGTTGCATAAAGACGTTCCTTGTTTATTTGGTTTATCTTTCCAAAGTATTTCAGTTATCTGGAGACGGTGTTCACTTGAAGCAGATATAGTGCTGCCGTCACTGTGTATACCATGCTGCGAACACCAGGCATGATACCACACCCAGTCACACGATCCTGATATCGGGCAATCAGTCGTGGACCTATCCTTATATTTGCTTGTACATGTACATGTAGTTTATATATAAAATATTGTTATTTGCTATTATCATCATAGGGCTTGAGACTTTTTTTCTGATTATGATCTTATATAACATCATATAATCTTCTGTGCATGCTGCATACGAGCGTTCTCAAAAATTAAAAACGTGAAATCAAGACCAGCAACATTGTTTCTACAATACTATACATACAATACATACAATAAACTTTGAATGATGTCTCAATTATAAACGAAAACAGGAAAAACAATTTTTGTACTTAATTGTGAACAGGATATATAGTGGATCTGAATATGAATGTTCATTAGATACTGAAAATATTAAACGACGTTGAATAAAATGATACGAAATGAGGCTCTGTCCGAGTTTCGTATCCATTTTAGACAACGAGTTTCATATTTTCACTTTCTAATGAATACGAATATAATGTTTTATTTATCACATCAGCTGTTTTTGTTTACAATCCATCTGTAAGATAACGAAGTTCAACTGTAGATATGTTACTACGGTTTCAGATGAGTTAGTTGAGTTTATGGCCTGACTAGGTAATTGTTTAAACACAACACACAAAAACTGCTGTTATTAAGGATAACCAAATTATATCGGTATTTAATCAACCATATTTGCAGATGATTATGAATATGGGTCAATGAATTTGTAAAAATATCAAGCCCACGATAAATTGTTGTGTAAAATGGGACAGAAACAAGCACGCAGTGAATACATTGTGAATTAATTATTCAGTAACGTTATTCTGTTGTATATGTTAATCGCCTCTGCTGTTTTATTATGGTTGATTAAAGACCGATATAATTTGGTTATCCTTAATAACAGCAGTTTTTGAACATGCACTCAAGTACTTATGTCCTTTCTTAAAATCAGTCTTTTTCATTCTTTATTTCTATTGTCTTCTAACAAGAATATATTTAAAAAGTGTGTTACTTTACAGCGTTTTGTAATTGAGTATATGTAAATGTACAAATAACCCACTGGCCCTTACTGCAGTTTTCTGATTTTCGTGTGTATAAAAAGAATATATGGAACAATAAAGTGTAAGGGCTTGTCGGAAATTCTAAAAATTTGCGTTCATCTTTTATTATCGAGCGCAATGCCTGCATATAATAAAATTTAGTTTAAGACATACAACATTTTAATGTTAATTAATAAAATATACGATATTATCAGAGTAATCAGCTTAACTTCGTAATTTTGTAAAATATTCGATATTATCACAGTAATAAGCCTGTCTACATAATTTTGTAAAATGTTCGATATTATCACAGTAATAAGCCTGTCTACGTAATTTTGTTCTGACAGTGTTCATTGGGCAGACGACCAACAGCTTCAGTAAACAGGAGATCATGGCGGAGGAGAGAAATGAATATCTGGCACACACGGTCCGCTTCATCTTCCCTCCGATGGAAAATACCACAAAACCACATCAGCTGAACGCCGACAGAAATATTGTAGAGGTGCTGAAGTTGTTTAACAATTCCCATACAAATGGAACATCGAAAAAGAAAAGAAAAATCCCACTGAAAACATTTACGAGGCCCAATCAGGCTGGTGAGTCCGTAATAACATTGCATGGTCGAGTGCTAAGAACAACATAATCGGGCTGCTGTCATATCACATAAATTGACCATGACTTTAACATATCGATATCTACCATTTAAACTGTTAACTTATTTGTGTAAAAGGTATACCATGTCTCCTAGATACATTAAAGCCGTGGTTTTAATGGCAAGCATTGGCTGTTATTGATTGAAGTCTGTATGGAAGGCCACCTGCAGACACAGCCGTGAGGTTAGCTAGTAATTAATACTCCATTTTAAAAGTTCCAGCGATTGCGCATTCGCAGCGATGTCCTGAAAGGTTAGATCTTATCATCTCTACCCTTGAACACAAACCCAGACATTATGCATTAAAGCATCTCTTTCTTTGTGCATCATATTAAATTTCATCACGTTTCTGTTTTATAGATATGTCTTTGCCGTGGACCAACAGGTCGGTTACCGTGACCCCGCGCCAGCCTTATAGCGCCATTATCAATTCATACATGCGCGGGGGTTCGAGCTTTGTGGGCCGTCTTCTTGGGTTTCATCCGGACTCATTCTACTTTTACGAACCTCTGAACAGATTCTTGCTATGGGAGTACTTTGAAGACAAGTCCAAATTGTGTCATTCGAACCTCTGTGTGTGCAGGTAAGTTATATTATGTCAAACATTTACTGTAACCAGGTACAACACATCAAAGTTTTTACTTTTAAAGCCTTCATGAAATGCAGAAGTATGTTAAACATAAATAAAATAGCATTTTTGTTGTTCCTGTCGCACATATCATTGTATTTCAATCTGTACACATGGCTGTTGTCGATGTAAAAGGTATTTTGCTTCTGTATTTCTATTTACACATTGTTCTTTGCTATGGACTGTTAATTGGAAACAAGTAAATGATTATATTCACATGGACCTCTAGGATAAGCCATCAAATATAGATGATGTTTGACGTTGTATACAGCACCCGCCGGATATATCTCCCCGGGAAGCTATATCCACCGGAAATATCTCCCAGGGAAGCTATATCGAGAACACCTAACGATGTTTTCAGCGAAAATAACTCTTAAGGAAGGGAATCTTTGTGTTTAAATAATATGCATCTGAACTCGAAACCGTGATTTATTGGGTCTTAGATAGCGTAAATTTGAAATATCTTTCCCCAGCTTGCTTTAATTTTCAAGCATATTACATTATTTTTATACATATGCTGTTTGCTTTAGCCCTAAACATTGTATAAAGTTTATTTGTTCTGTTTTAGCACCAACACCACACCATTCTCATCATACCCATAGCTCGTCGATTAAATTCAACACCCCTGCCGTATAAAAGGGTTATTTAAAATGTTTGTATGTTTATGCGTATTATTATTATTATTATTATCTTATTATTCACTGTGTATAGATTGCTTACTATGGAACGATACCACACCGTGTCATATCATCCTAGACACCCGTCCTACCCGTCATGGAACTACTCATTTTGCTAAAGTGTTAGCTAAGGACCTATTCTACTACCCTTTTTAAACAGGTTTTCTTAAGGAAAATCCAGGATATTAGATTGGGATATGTGTTTGGGCGGGCGGGTGTCAAATTTCATTAGGTTTTTTGACGGTTCAAAAAGATTAACTTGATTTTTGTGTGTTTTGTGTTTCTGTTTCCTTAACATTAATTGCATGTGTTAGAGGGTTTTCATTTCTGACAACAAGTCACCTACTTACACCAAATCTTTTTGCATCTTTTTCTGTAAAGACAAAAAACGTTCATAACATAACAAATATCAGTTATACAATTAATTAGTGTTATTTGACCCATGTGATTAGACGATATTGCTTAAAAGATTCGAACAAACGGCTGATTAAACAACCACGTGTCCAATATTCATCCTGTTAGCTTTGCTGGCTGTTGTTAAAACAATAATTTACGGTTTATTAATACAAGAACAAAATACGAGTTATCTTAAGAAAATGCAATGCATATGAAAACAATAACACAGGAAATAATTACCTGCAGAAGTATTTAGACGACTGCTGTTAATGCTGGATATTAAACGTGCGTCTGTTCAACATGTACCACTAACTAAATAAATAATTGTACATTAGCTGAACTAGAAATTTATAAGAATTTACTTAGAGTCTTGAATGGATAAACATAGAACAGGATAACACATATATAATTATATATACATTACCTTAGGATAGAGTCTTGAATGGATAAACATAGAACATAATAACACATATAGACACATCACCTTATATTAGAGTCTTGAATGGATAAACATAGAACATAATAACACATATATACACATCACCTTATATTAGAGTCTTGAATGGATAAAGATAGAACATAATAACACATATATACACATCACCTTATGACAGAGTCTTGAATGGATAAACATAGAACATGATAACACATATTGACACATCACGTAATGATATTTACGATTAAGATACATTAAAAATGGACATGACACATGCTTGTGTCTACGTCAAATGCTGGTTTAAAGTTCATCAATATAATCTTGAAATTCTCATTGTGTCTTGTCATGTACTCGTATTCTGTTTCAGAAACGGCAAAGCCTTTGCTACGGCGTTTATCAGGCACCTTGTGAACGTCATGTATTGTAAGGGATTCCGAGATTTGACGTCACCCGATATCACAGATTTTTACTCAGGTAAGCTAGACTTTCTTTAAAATATACTATATAAGTGTTATAACAAAGTTGTATCAAAGTGTGTTGAGCTATGAACTATAAATGGAAAGGAAATGATCGTAATGTCGTTTAGTCTTATTATTGGAATACAACATTTACACGATATTTTTTATTAATCTCTATGCCATAAGGAAGTAATAATACTTCGGAAGAATTTTGTATCTTTTTCATATGGGATATTGATATGGCGAAAACCTTTTAAATTACCAGTGATCATATATCTGTGGCTTACCATCCTCTAATATTACAACACAATAACTTAATCACTACTGAAAAAATGTAAACTCTTATCAAGCCGTAGTGTTAGTGGAAAGTGAAAAACAATTGATGTCTTTCAGTGCATGCTCATGTAATGAAGAGATTGTGTGAGTAATTGTGCATATCTACCTGAATTTACTGGCAGCAACTGATTTTTGCATGTTTTAAATGTTTCTTGCACATTTACGATCCAGGCCGATCCTGGGAAGGTTTCACTAAGTGTTTTGCCGCCTATAAGAAGCATATCAAGCGGAAGGTGTACGACGCTCCGGATCATTGTTTGTTCGATATCCAGAACCAGTGTAGCAGATATCAACACGTCATAGCTAAAGTGCTTCGCCTTACCGTTGACAATTATGATGTGTTCTTTGCACAAACTAAAACCATAAAAGTGTTTCATTTATTCCGGGATCCACGCGCCATTATAAACTCTCGCCTTACTACCGACTGGTTCCCTGTAAATAACCTAGAAGAGGTGAAGTCCAATGCGCGCTGTCTTTGCATGCGCATGAAGAAAGACTACGAAGCCGGGCTGCATTTAATGAAACTGTTTCCAGACCGGTTCAAATTCCTGTTGTACGAGGATATTGTCGACAATTTGGAGGAAAAAGCGGATATGATGTATAATTTGTTAGGTCTGAGGACTATTCAAGAGATAGGGCTGGACACCTTTAAAGACATTGCGTCGTTTGGAATTGCTAGTGATCATAAACTAAGGGATAACTCCACCGATTTCACCAGTTGGTGGAGACGTATCATAGACTTGGATATAGTAGCGGAGGTAGATAAACATTGTGTGGAGGTATATGCCCTACTTGGATATAGGAAACTTAGTGGTGAGGAACTACGAAATTTGTCTGTGCCGCACGTGGAAAAGCCATACCGTTTTACGATTGACTAATGGCACTCAATATTTGGGACAATAACAATAGAAGTTTATGTAAAGACGCGAGCAATAGTAGCAGTATAGTAGAATTACGGCAAGCACATAGGTACGTCTGATGCCAAGATAATTGAAGTTGCCTAGTTATAACTGTCAGGCTATCAACTCTTGTGTATGATTTCCATGATAAATAGTGGTAGCATTACTACCATTATGGCAAGAATTATGAACTAATATATCTGCCATTAAGGTTGTTACGACAGTAGCGCTAGCTGTACAGTAGTAAGAGCAGTAGCTTCAACAGTTGTATTTGCAAAGCAATATTTTTAAACAGCACCAGAATAATGTAAACACCGTCTTTAAAAGACAAAACAACAACAAAAACATATATATTAACTTTAGAAGCGGCAACAGCAGCAGCAGCAGCAGCCACAACACCAAGTGTTGGTGTTAATACAGAACATATGATGTTACTGTTAGCTTTAAATATTCGTTGAACGTACTATTACTTCAGCATTGTAACGGTCATTGACTGGCCGTCTCTGATATAACTAACTAAGTACTTTACACAATGTGTTTTTGTGCTTATTGCATTTATTATAATTGTCATATGATGGCACATTGGTTTTTGTCTACGTTTTCTTTCGTTCATAATCTGCCATGGATCGTTTCCGTACAACGGCAATGTGCATATATACTATACACAGTTACGTGTTTTTTTTAAAATGATTACTATAAAGTCATTATATTTAAATTATTAAAATACCGTCTGCTTATCATTTTTATCTTTTTCAGTTGTAAACTAAACTGTTTTGATGACTTAAGTTCCCTTCGATAGTTGCAAATGTGCAATTTTTGTAGCCATACTGTATCATGAACATGTATGATAACGGATTAGTATAATGTCCTTGTCCATTTTCAGTATTTTGCACAATTCTTGTAAACAAAAATGTCAGTCACTGTATTGGATCAATAGGAATGTGTTATGGATTATTGCTAACGAATATGGATACCTTCAGGGTGAACACACAGGTAGTCAACCTTTAGTTTGCATCCAAAAGTGCCCTTCATATTTATGCTACATTATTTTCACAACATCTTGACTAAAATATACAGTCTCTTATTAGAAATTACGAAAATACCATCATTTGCATGTAAGAACCTATTGTATGAGTAAACTCTACGCATTATTTAAATGTATACATGTTATACTATTACCAAGGTTGAAATCCACACTTGAATAATTCTACGCATTATTAAAATCTGCATTGTTGAAATTTACTTAGAGTTAAATTAATGTCTGATGAAGATCCAGTTTGTAAATATATTTAGTTTAATAGTTTTCGGCATTCTTTGAAGAAAACAACATATCCCAAGACATTTTCCCGTATTCGTGAATGGTTTATCTAAGTTATTTTGATTGCTAGGAAGCATTGATATTATGTGATTCGAAAGGGTTTTGCTCTTATTATTGTATGATAAAATGCCCATTCAATTTTCATGCCAAATTTAGCCCGGTATATTTCACAACCGCCCACTTTTTATGTTGTTGTTATACAATCATGTTATTGTGCATTATTTTCATGCGTGTTTGTCAATACATTCATCTTACAGTCACATCATGTACTGCCGGAGTGCCACTTTCAGTTCATTAGGAAATACCTGTATTTACTTACGACGATATGTGCTATAATAGACACTGTTTTGCGCTCAGAACAAGTGTTCACAATCGCTTGATGTATGTATGTTTTGTATGTTTTTATCGATATAATTTTGTTATATAATTGATCAAAATGTGAATGTTGTATTTTATAATTTTTACTAGAAATCTGTCATGTCAGAAGATAACAGGAATATGTGCTTTACAGTTTTCAGTTTTACTGTTTCATTATGTTTGCAATTATGTTGATAATGTATTTTGGTAGCACATTTCATTTAAGTATATAATTGCATAACCGGGGATGCGGTTTTGTTCACTACTAAAGTCAAAGGTGTACCAGTTTTTGACGTCTTTATGATTTGTATATGGGAACGGTTATCGAATGTCGACTATATTAGTTGTTTTCTATTACCTCCAAGAGCGGTCTGTATCAGTCAGACTATCCATCTATCTGTATATCAGCTTTTCCCATTTCATTGTCGTTGTCATAAACTTCCATAGTATTAAATCGTATTTAAATGAAACTTCGCCATCTGACAGACATACACTTGAAGGTGTGTCGAGCGGACTAAATCAACCATTAAGGTCAAGGTCATATTGATGGTAAACATCGTATTTTAGTTCATTATATTTTCTTTAATGCCATTGACATTACTTGTTTCATTTTAAATTTGACATCGTGTATGCTCATGATGGAATGTGGCTTTCTAAAAGTAAGGGTTTCTTTTATTGTATTTGTTGTCTTCTGTTTGGGCACCGGCCGCAATAGATCAGTTGGTAGAGCGTCGGGTTGCGTATCGGGAGGTCGTGGGTTCAAACCCCGGCCGGGTCATACCAAAGACTTTAAAGTTGGTAGTAGTGGCTTTCCTCCTAACGCTCGGGGCTAAGGGGACAGCATTTCGCCTGACTCGTCGGTGTCAGTATAATAGACCGGCCGGGTTCAGTCCCTGGGCACCTCATAAGTGCCCCTGTGCTATAATTCTAGAAATATCGCTGCACAGTATCGGCAGAGATGCCGGCTAATCCCATCCTCTGTTTGGGCAATTTATTGTTGTGAATGCCGTTCTTTAACCCTTAGGGCTGGCATAATTGCTTTATTGTATTTAAAGTCTTGTCAGTTTCATTATTTCTATTTTGCACTAGTTATCGACGTCTATATGACATCTCTCAAACAAAACCCTTGGCAATAATATGTATTTTAATTTATAACATTTTCGACGAATCGTTGTGTTGAAATGTTTCAGCTGAACTACGTGCAAAACGTGAATGGTAATTAAGGACACCCTTTGAACAAAGTTGCAAATTTGTTACTATTGAAACAATGTAGAGCTTCCTTCCAATAACAACATCAACAATTGAATGTCTTCTTAAAGATATGTCAAAAACGCAATCAAGACAATGGTTTTGACAACATTATTCACAATTTACCTTTAGCGCTTTATAATTATTCCTTCCACCTTAGCTTGCACAAAATATTAAAACATTATATAAAACAATTTCTATGGTTTCATTTATTAAGTCACCGCCAAGTTTGAAGTTCAAGTTTATTTCATTAGACAAACATATTTCGTCCGTTGTTATTTATATTCCAGTATCAAATCTACGCTCTAGCAAACTAGCAATCGGGCACATCTGTCCAGCAAACCCCTCTTTATCGGTCTCCTGACACTAATAACTATTAAAATTTGCAATATGCTTTTCAAAATGATCTCATATTGTTCGGTATGATGTCTGGTGGTGCCCTCTTAATGTCCTTTAACTTCTCAGAAAGTACAGATATTTTTAGAGCAAAGTTATTGGTAATCCTAGAAGAAGTCAATTCGGCTGCTACAAATTATCGTTAAGTACTAAATAAAATTGGTTGATAAAGTAGTAAATTAATACTGATTTTAAAAGTCAAAATGCAACAAACGATATAACTTTAAATCCGTAAATTTACATAAACGTTCACAATTGTAATATTTTATTCACTTAAAATGTAACATTTACACCGCTTCCGGTCTTTCATCAGTATGCTGCACTATAAGGGCAAAAGGAATTTAGTCACATATTTAAGAAACGTAGTAAGGAAATGTTTCGGCATCGGAAATGCACTTCTTTTAGGACATTTCACACAACAAATTGCACATTTTGCCCGATAGTGTGGTATTAAGATTACCTGTAAAGGAATTTGATTGATTTCTAAAGTTAAAATCGCTATATATTTTTTCTGTCATTACATACATTGAATATTTATCGTTCTAGGGTAAGTGTTAAAATGCCATGTTATATTGGTTTTTTTTATTTGTATTTGTTTATATATTGTCCGGTAAAAGGGTTGTATTCGCAGTATAAGTTCATAGAAAATAATCGCACTGCATTTTTGAATTTAACCAATCGGTTAAATTATATTCCAAATAATGGTCGCCGTGTTTGCTTGTGTTTTTGGAGGGGAACACAACTACATGTTAATGTTTATGTACATTTTTTTTCAAGATAGAAGATGTAAGGGAAACGTGCCATGATAAATAGAATGCTGGTATCAAGTTGGAACAAAAGACAATCAACAAATACTCTTTTGTATAAGTAGTTTTACTTTGTCTTTGAAAGATAACTAAAACAAAAAAAAAAACAACAGCAATTAAAACTAATTGGCACAACATCTAAAATAGAAAAATGAAAACAGTTTGCTTTTACAAACATACTTTTATTAATAGTTCTTATAATATAATTATTTAGGTGTGTAAGGTTGTCTAACCGTTGTCTGTTTTGTTAATTACATACAAACTCTTTGTCATGATATTGTTTAGGTCTCTAATATGTATTAAAAAGACAAAAAAAAGTCGTTTTACTTATCTATAATTCCAGAGATTATAAGAGAAAGTTTCAAATCTAACTTTGTATCATCTGAAGCGCATGCGTGCTGTGTTTGGGCAATTTCCGTTACGATGGTTAAGGCATGTAAGTACTGGCCTTGACTTGGACACGTTTTTAAACTCACTTGATGTTACTAAAATGTGAACATAACTTATTGGGAATATATAACAGGTGCTCGCCTATTAGTAATTGAAGTTGATGACATTCACTGTGTTTTATTTAGTAACTGGTTTTTGTTACATATATTGAAGATCTTGCACGATTACGTTTGTCTATATATAAGCAAATAAAGAACTTTATGTTTGAAGTCTTTGTGTTTGCCTCATCTTGTGTGCAACGGATGAGAATGATTTTATCGGGAAAAAGTTCCATAACTTTTGTACAATGTGAGTGTCTTACGAATAACCACCTATAGCTGTGTCATAGAAATCAGACAAACCATAAACATTGCAAGGCAGTTTATCACGTGTTTAATTATAAACTTTTTCAATTTTCTATAATATTCAAAGATTCCTTAATAACAAATGTTTATGATTTTCAACAAATTATGAAAATTGTACCAGAATGCGCAAGTTGCTTAATAAATGCACTTCTAGAAGTGGTACTGTTTGTTTACCTTTTAATATTTTTGTTACTTAAATTACCTAAAGTATAATATGCATAAATCTGATTTATGTCAGTCATGTCCTGCCAGCACAGAAACATTAAATGGAACGTACTGAAATAAATAACAGTTTGTACATATGACATACATGTCGTAGGCCTATTAATACAGACTTAACAAAAGCAAATACATCGAAATAATCTAAAGGAGTTTTAGAAAGGTGTATACAGATAAAAAAATCATTTTTGCCAGAAATAAATATGTTATATACAAATAACATCTTGAAAACAAATAACATAAAAATAATGCATCTTAAATTAGGAAACAAGAGAATAACAAGAAATGAATCACAGACAAGATAAATTATCACAGAGAATAAACCATGGAAGACAGAACTTTCTACATTCACACATAAAAGGTCAAAACAAAGTTCAGCACAGTTGAATACGTATGCTCGTCAAAGATAAAAAATGCATGTACTTGCGGTTTCCAGCAAATTAACTCAACATAAACAGTAACTAAAGATGCAATAAGAGTTCTTACTAAACACAATGATACAGTGTTGCTCTAAAGTTATAATTAGAAAGGAAGTCACAAAAAAAGAAAAGTTGAAATCCAGCTCAATTTAACTGATAAGTACGTATATTTAAATTTGTCAAGATGTCATAAAATTAGCACATGTTTCAGTTACTGGTCAAAGTTAACTAAATATTGATAACGTAATAAGAAAAGTCGAAAATAAACCTCCCAAGTTTCCTCGAATAAAACCTCTTACAGTTTTAACCAACACTTATCCGAAGCTTAATAATAATCAAAGGGTGCCCTCTGGTGAGAAGTGTGGCGTGTGTTCCGGTTCCGATCACGTGTCGGATCGACGCTGTTTCTCTTTGGGGCTACTGACTGCACGGCACGGTTCAGAGCCTTCTTAAACAGTACCATCATTACGATCAGGGACACAACAGCTGAAATAAAATAACAGAGCGTCAGAGAGGTTTAGTGTAAGTATTAGTATTGCCACAAAGCAATGATAATATAGAGGAAAATTAACAATAAATAATAAAACTTAAAAGATGAAGCAACGTGTCTCAAAATTTGGCTAAAACAGACAAGAAATACAGGATCGATATCAATTAAAGTTGTACGGCAATACACAATTATAAATCGCTGGATTTCGAGTTCATAAGCAATTTAACAAAATAATTATAGAAACAGAAATAGTGAACAGAACAGGGATAAATAGTGAGACTGTTCTGTGACGCGTGTCTGGTTTGTTTTTTGTTTTTGAAATACATTGCTGCGACCATTTATGATCATTATATCAACGTCTAGCTTTTTCGTTGCAGAAGACCCCAGACTCATGTCCAGGCAGAACCACCACTGGTGCATCGCAAGTCTGCATGCAGACCTCACATTAAGTCCTTCTGGCCTGTGATGGTCAGCATATTTAATTAATGGGCAAAAGTTTGTTACATCTTGTAAAATACAATAATTTGTTGGCATTTCTACAAGTCTGCAATTGTAAGCGAGCCATTTTCTATATATAAATTATGTGATCCAGTTGAACTTGTAACTAACAGCGTGCAAAAAAGAATAAAAATATTCCAGACAACGGGTTCGCATCTAAGTATTGGCCTTTAAAGGACAGGAAAATATATGATATGTAGTTTTACGTCGAAATGTTAAATTTAAATTGCGGTTAAATTTAAATTGTGCATTTTACTTAAAAGGTATGGTGCTTAATCTGAAGTCAAGATAGACCAGAATGTATACTGTTTAATATAAAAATAACAATCGAAAACCACGGGCAGTACAAGGGTTCTGATGGATTAAATGCACTATCCATCTCTTGTAGCCGCAACGATAAAATTACGATCGTTATTCTTTCAGTAATACGGAAAATTAGATAGAATCAAAGCTGCGCTATAAAACAATCAATAATTAATACCACTTAAAACTATGATCACAGCTGCAATAGCGACAATATTATCATCGAGTGTGCAATGCTTATGTAATTATGTAATCATTATATTCTGTTACATTTACATATCGATAACATTTTCCGTATTTATTTTCTTATAATGTTTATGTATATTGGGTTTATCATCCCACCAACAGTTTTTCAGTTATCAGGAGATGGAGTCCACTTGAAGCAGATATAGCATGATACCACACCCAGTCCCATTATCCTGACACCGGGTCACCCTTTCGTGAAACAACCCTTATATTTGCTTGAGAGTTAGCAATATAGCTATACCACTACCATTTGACTCTGGTATCTCGCGGCCCGGGATCGAACACGGAGCCTCCAGTACATGGAGCCGACGCTTTACCGATTGCGCTACCAGGTCCGGTTTTCTTATAATAACTGTTCACATCATAATATATTGACATATATAAAGCATTTTCATAAATCTGCCCTATGTGCCTATATCTGCTGAAAACAAAAACATTTTGTATGTCGGGACCTACCTGCTACAGCGGCGACTGTAAGGCCTGCAGCCACTGCGGTGACTGACACGGCGGTTTTATCGTTCTTGCTAGAAGAATCGTCTTTGGTCTGCGCAGCAGCTGATGTCTGAGACGGGTTTGTGCCGCCAGCAGTTGCAGCAGTTGCGGTAGATGTCGAAACCCCTGGGGCATTTGAAGCCCCTGGTGCGTTTGTGGCCCCTGGTGCATTTGTGACCCCTGGTGCATTTGTTGCGCCTGGTGCGTTTGTGGCCCCTGGTGCATTTGTGACCCCTGGTGCATTTGTTGCGCCTGGTGCGTTTGTGGCCCCTGGTGCATTTGTAGCCCCTGGTGCGTTGGTAGCCCCTGCCTTAGCTGCCTGTGTTGTCGCTCCTGGGGCTGAAGCAGATGAAATCATAGTGTTTGCGCGAGGCATGCATAGTTATAGTTACGTTGTACACGATGTGAAGTCTACGTTGTCGCTACTGAAGCTGGAAAAGGTGCAAAGGATTTGTGCGACAAGAAATAATATATTATTAAGGTCGTACCGTCCAAGCATATTTACACACAGCACACAGACATGTTTAACTTTAAAACTTTAAAATGAAACACTTTCGTATTTAAAACGTGTTATGATGTGTTGTAAAAATGTTGTTTTTTGACTTGCCTGCGGTTGACACGCCTGGGGCCGGGGAAGCTGTAGATGCCCCCGTTGTCTGGCCTGAAACCGTAGAACCGGATTTTGTCGTGGCCGTGCTGGCTCCGGCCGCGGTCGTCCCGCCTGACGTCACACTGCTTCCGCCGGCAGTGGTTGTGCCAGTCGGGGATGTCGTTGAACCAGTAGGTGTGGTTGAAGTCGTTGTGGATGTGGTCGTCGTGGTAGTGGTCGTTGTTGTGGTGCTCTGCGACAAATAACACACAATGCAACATATAAACTGTTCATTCTGGCGGTATTAAGAAATAGTAAAGGATATACATTTTTTGTTAATACATAGTAAAGGTATAGTGAGAAGAAAAAAACAACATTTTTTTTCAGCTTTAACAGAATTAATGTTAATAAGTACAGTTGTTTGTGGAAATATACAGTAAACACAACGACCGTTCCAAATCAGAAAGCGGCAGTTAATTTACATCTTTAAAAAGTGCTGACAAGCAACGATGAAAAATCTTAACTGCATCCCCCAGAGTGCAAAGTATATATGGCTAAGAACATACCGAAACCTCAAGATACAGTTACAAATTACTATGTGTAAGCTTAGGATCTATAGCTTTAAAACAGTGAATAACATTTTGTAATGTGATATAGCTGAACTGTTACACATGTTTTTTTATCAGTATTAACTGATTTACATAAGTTGTTTGACATGTACTTTTACCATGTGCCTTTTTGTAATAGATCAACATGTTTTATTTGAACGTGTCAATTTGCGGAAATCGCTTATTTTTTTACTATTAAGACTCCAATATAAAAATAATCATTTAATGCTTTCGATAAAGTAAAACCATATGTTCTGAACAGTGTATAAACTCATTTATAGTGATATCTGAGATTTTTGATAGTACGAGGAAAATTTTGTTTTGTTGATGTTCGTATTATTCAACAACTGTTTACTTTACCTTTACTAAGATATATGTTGTTCTTAGTGTTACTCATTTCACAGTGACACATTCTGTTGCTGAAATGTATCCATAAGTATATCTGACATCCAGACAACACTATCTTATTACATAAAATGCACTGTTGTATGATATGGTTGGTATCTACTTGTTTGCCAGTAACTTAGTGAACTTAATTCCCGCTGGGAGCTGTCTAAGCACGTTCTACACAGACATAACAGGGCAGATTGCTAGGTACGAGGCAACAACACATTATGATCTGACTAGACAACTCCAACTGGACTTATCTTGTTCTACACATTTTGCTTAAATCTGGTCAGTTTGATTTAGCAGGATAAAACGCACTTACCACACATTGTGTTGGGGTCACAAAGCTACCTAGAGTAAGGTTACACTGTCCGAGATTGCCGGCGATGTCCAAGCCGTTGACAACAACCTGCTGGTGACAACAGTCAAGGCTGAAACAAAGTTCAAGCGGTATAATCACATTATCACCACTTACAGTTTTACCATACAATTGTGTTTTTAACATTCCTTATTAAAATTCGTACAATTTCAGTGGTTAAAAAATAACTTTTTTTTCAGACTTTTGTTTTTAATACATACATTGATATAATAACTTAATTAATTAACATTTTCAAATACAAATAGGACTCAGTATTTAGGGAACTACCTTTGCATTCAGGAAGGGGAATTTTCCCCTGTAGGAAGAAAGATTATGCATTTTAACTATCACAAACATACTAATAATGACAAAGTACAACAAAGTGTCTGTCTATAAGTTTGGAACTCACTAGATACAACTGTCAACTGAACGCTTTAATGACGATAAAAGAGGAGAAATTGCAAAACATCATTGGGCAATATCATTTCAAGAAGAACTTTCAATGAATATCAACCTGTGGTCACTTTGGGTAAAACTTGCAAATATTCTACTCAATATGTTTGTCTTGTAATTTTAAATACTTTAAATTGAACTAATGATTGTTATTGCTTTATTTTTGTATAGCATTCTAACATTGTGACAAAACTTGCAACAGTTTTCCCATCTTTTAACTACACCGTGACTTAAACTAGATTGAATCTCGGCAAATATATGAATATTATCATCAATATAATGTAGTTGTATTAAAAAGAGTGATGGGCCAAGAAATGATTCTTGAGGTACATTCTACTACAACAGATTTGATATTTAATGTTTACCTATAATTACTTGATCTTGTCGATTATGTAGATAATTTGAAAAACATTTCCAACAGAATTAGATATATTTAACTTTGTTTTAAATTAAAAATAAACCCTTTACGCCAGACACGGTCGAATGCTTTCGAAAGATCGCACAATAATACACATGTATGCTTTTGGGCGTCTACTGATTGAATAGTTTTGTGTTACAAGTGTATTAATAGATAAACTGTTGAATGGCCTTTAAAAACAGTCTTTTCCATAAATAGATTATTTCTATTATTATTTGAAAATGAAATATACAGTTGTAATTAGATTGTACAAAAAGTGACTTCTAGCAGATTGAAACCCTTAAATGAAAAAGAAGAGATAATTGCATAACTACAAGGGGTAATATCAAATAGTAATTAACTTTCAATGAATATCAACTTATGGTCACTGATGGTAAAATTTGAATAAATTCTACTGAATATATTTGTCTTGTATTATAAAACGAATCGTATTTAGAATTAAATGAATGATGTTCATCTTGGCTTTACTGCTGTAATATAGCATTCTAATATTGTGGCCAAACTTGTAACAGTTTTCTTATTGCTTTTTTACCTACACCAAGTTAGTTTAACTATACATAACAAGAGGTGCTTTTGCGTACAACTTTTTATACCTACAAGTGTTTAGTTACTCACTTCTTTTAGTTGCTTACTTCTGCAGAAAATATAAGTCTATTTCAATGATTGTATGAAGAGTGTGCATGTTTACGTTACGCTTGTTAAACGAACGTGTACACAAAATAGTAAGTAAATTCAGTAAAGCACTATGAAGCAATGGAACGGAAACGCTAATTCATTATTTTTTGAGTTACCGGATCACAACTATTCTGAGTTATTTTTTTCGATTGTGTTTGTGTATGGTATCGTGGTTCTTGACCACAGTTTGAACTAAACCCTCTGGCCTACTAACCCTCTGACATACTTACTCTACTGTGACCTTCTGCCCACTGACGACCAGTGTAGCGTTGTTGCCGGCACCGTCGGTGAATGCCTGGTGTAGACCAAGACTGTTCACCTGGTCAAAATTGGCCTCCAGCTGCCATACGTCCTTGCTGCAGGCACATGGGTCTGGTTTGTAGTCTGCCTGGCATTTTCCGCTGGTCTGTTTCACGCTCAAACACGGCACAGTCAGGTTGGCAGGCACTGTCTGTAACAACATATAGGCATTAAATAAACAGCAAGCACGCACAGGGCTATATATCTGCTGTAGCAGAGAATGGGCATACAGGTTGGAAAACACCTTTGGCTAGGGTATTTAAAACTTGATCCATAATCGTATAAAATGACCTTGCATATTTTTCCACGAAATCCAGACTAGGACTAAATAAAAATAATAATTTCTAATATCTATTTCCTCATCAACTGGCAGAGACAATACACCAAACAATAAGGCAACCAGTTAAAAGAACCTACCTTGTTACATAAAGCAGGGTCCGGAGCGGTAAAGTTGGGTGTGATATTTGGCGCGCACTGTGCATTGTTTCCAGCCATATCTACGACCTGGATAGTGGCCGCCTGGTGGACAACAGTCGCCTCTGAAAACATCGTAATACTTAAATTGTATCAAAACACCTAGCAGTAATAGGCTTACCCGTTAGTACCTTTTAATGGGGGATATTGTATGTTAACGAAAACTTTATTTTATATTTTGTGTATTTAACTTTCAGTCGCCTTAAATCCATATTCTTTTCACCAAAAATTATATATACACACTATATTATATAAAATTATTATTTCTTGACCAATGCAAAGTTCGAACTCGCTAAAGAGTATAAGGTCAACAACAATAGCCCCCGAACTCTTAAACAATACTAACAAACAATTATCTCCCGTAAGCTCTTTGATAAATGTAAAACATGAAGTAAAGGTAATAACTTAAAGTAAACCACAACAGCCCATTCTTTTGCAAAGCAGCTTCTGTATAGGGATTGTGAAAAGCTGTCAATTAAAATTGATTTATTGTGAAAGCCATCAATAAACATATTCCCATACCCAATAGTTGCCTTGATAATTCCCATGCTGATATTGTGTCCTGGAGTGAACGGGTCGTGGGAGAAGGAGGCGTTAGACACGCCTGTAGGGAAGATGTCATGTAAACCGAACCCCTCGTCGCCTATCTCCACGTCCATTGACCACGTTTGGTTCACGCATGCGCACAAGTCGGACCCAATGTTGCACGCGCCAGTTACGGAAGTGACGTTGCAAGTTGGTTTGATTTTGTCCTCGGGCTGTTTAAAATGCATTATTTGATTTTATATACCATATAACGTTTTCTGCACAAAGAATTGCTTTAATGCTAGATCTTAACACTGGATTACATTTTTGCATCGCGCTTCAATAACATAATGAAAAATACCTTAAGCTCAAGTCCCGTCTTGAATTTAGAAAGGCTGTGTTTTTGTGTGTACAATTCAAAACAGTTGAGTGGTGCTCAGATTTTAAATCAACTTGGTCTCAGGTTTGTATGTTATTAGTTGTGCTTGTGTTTTCTGGCTCAGAGGAATAAAAACTATGTCAGTACCTTCTTATTACGTTCCTCCGTTGTAAAGCGTCGAACCTCGAACTGTCCGGTAGCTGCGGCGCCAACAGCACCAAACACCTTGGCTGTTATTGTCACAGTCCTGTTTCAATCACCATCATAATCATTAGCATAATCACCATTAATATCATCACCATCATCGTCAATCATCATTGTCATCATCAACCATTTCACTATCAAGATTAGCTTCGTCTTAGTCAATAACTTCATTATATTTATTATCCCTATTTTTATTATCACAATCACCAAAACCATTATCGTAGTTACCATTTTTCATTGTCGAAACAGGGAACATAATTTTATCCTACCATCACCACCGACATAAGATATAATGCAAAGTGTGATCACGTTTGCTTTATCAATATATATATTTAATTTCTTCCAAATCTATAAGTCATTTATTTAATTAAGTTTGTAAACACGGGCTTAGATGCAACAAAACTTAGTTTTGTTCATATAAACACTTTAAAAGGATAAGCGTGAACACGTACACTTGGGATTTGTGATACTATAGTGCGAAGATAAATGCGACATTGCATTAGGTATTTGTCAATTTCGGTCGCGTAGAATAGTGTAAAATGAGGCTCAGTCCAATGGTCGTACGAAACTAAAATCTGTTGACTCGGTACCCCTATTCTATTGGTTTAGTTTTTGTTTGTTTGTTTAGTTCTAGTTTGATGATAAATGATGCGCCTAGTATGAAGTTTTAGTGACGTTGGTTGCAGGTAAATAAGTCTTTATTCACGTTTCCCACTGATCGTATTTTAATGAAGAATAATTAAATTTACATTTCTGTTAAGCTCGTATGAAAACATAATGTTCATACACACTCGAACGCTAATTCCATTCTCGTCAACACTCGTCACAGCTATGCACTGTAATACTTTTTCATCTTCATATTGTTTCAATATATAGTGAAGAAGTCTTAATTGCAATAATGCCATCTTATTTGATAGACGATGAGGCCGGATGTTTTTCCTTAACAAATCAGCTACATTTGTAGATTGATCACCATATCGTATAACTGAAACATTGTTGGTCGAACGTTTATTCAAACAAAACATCCTTAATAGCTTCATTTCTTTAAACTTTTGCAAATGAGTGACAGACCGCTCCAAGGCGGTAATTGTTGGGTTTGTTTAATTTATGACTCGTCACAGATATATTATCACTTTTACATTTGGGTTGCATATAAATACATTTGTTCCGTGCCTTTTCAAATTTTGGTATATGTTGATCAATACCATGTACTTGTTTAGACACTTACGTCGTCACACCAGGTGTAGCCCCGGCTTTCAGTACAAACGTCCCGGTCTTGTTTTCGGCAGGATTCAGAGTTTTGGAGATAAACCTTGGGTCCAGAGCAAACAATTTGTCGTCATCAATGAATATATCCACGTCCTGTTTAGTCTGAGCTTCGTTAACAATCGAAAAGTCGATTGTAAGCGTCTCATTTACGTAAAACTTGACACCTGAAACAGTATTGTTGATATAGCTCTATTGAAAAAGAATATGGAAAGGTTGGGTCTATTTTCCATTTTTTTATCGGAGTGTTTGCTCTTTTAAATGGGTTCTTTATGTCTTGGAGATTCAAAAATTGCCATAACAGATTTCATGCTTATTTACAATTACACATATAAATTTACTCTTCAGTGAAGATACGTAAACAGCGCTGGCACGAATGCATATTATGTGTACGATGTGTAATTTTTTCGCAAACAATGCAATGATTGACCCATTGAACGACAGTGGTGAATAGACTCCCCTTACTACTTCCGAAAGGCAAGTCATTTTATTTGGATTACTTGTTTTTTTTATTGTATTCTCTAGAGATTGTAGTGGACACTCTGGTATACATGTTCTCTTGTAATTTGTACTTCGATGGATTTAACGTTTTTGCAAAAAATCACCTTTTGGACTTTCTCAAATCTTATCTGAAACGGAAGAATTTTCATGTCACCAATCTTGCCCATTGCTTTAAAGTGTCCATGCTTTATGTACTAGAGGAACGCTAAAGCTGGTCCAGTGTAGTCATATACAAGATCGTCTTGCCTTTGTATTTAATAATTTACATTAGGTATACATTTGACAACGCCCCATTTTATCCGAACTCATTGTAATAATAAAACATACTGACTAAAAGAGGTTAAATAGGTTTAAAAATAATATCATTGAGCCTTATTATTGCCGCTTTGGAGAGCAGTAGCCTCTTATGAAATAACACTGGAGTTGGGGACAATAATACAGCATGTAATAGTGGGATTTCGTGTTAGTAAAATGGATTTATCAAAAAAATATATGGATGGTTGACAAGGATGGGTATTTATTTATTTATATAAAACACCATGTATGTGTTAAAAGGGTTGTACATTTAAATATTTTCTTTTTGAAAATGTTGGCGTGATGTATTAAGCATGTTGGTCATAAGTCATCATAATTATAATAATTAGAAGCATGTGAAAACCAAGTCTCGAGTATGCAAGTGCTTGTCAACAATGTTCTGTTGTTCCGAAACGATCAATGAATAACGAGTTATCTCCATTTAATGGTAAAGGAGAAATAATCACAACACGAATATGCGAAAATGTAACTAAAGGCAATAATCATGCAATTAAATTTATGTTAACAGCATCTTATTGCTACTTCTTTTCCAGCAACTTTATGCTTTGAAATATTTTTTTTATCTGGAATTTAAAATCAACTTTATGACACGTATTATATATATATTGGGTCATAACAGCTAACATACCGGCGTAAGATGGCACAGAGAGGCGGACGCTGATTGGGATCACGGGCATCGGATCCACTCGATGGACCTTTTTGTTCTTGGTATCCATCGCATCAAAACACACCCGAAATTCCTAAAATGAACACATTTTAATATATATATATTTAATAATAAAATATACCACTTAAATATTATACATTAAGGAAAGTCATTATATGGAGATAAAAAATACCGTTTAACCTGAAACATGAACAGTTTAAAATATTTAAAAAAAATCTCGTAAAGAAAATTACAAACACATAATTTGACATGCAGTAAAATGGTTTATTAAGTACTTTTGAAGCTAAAAACAAATGTAGAATTAATTAAGTTTTTCATATACGTATATATCTGCCTAAAAGTGAATGCAGATGCAAACAAGCAACCGCCTCCTTACGCGATTTTGATACATGTACATCATGTTAAATAGGTGAATACGAATTTAATTAGAAACATTTAAAAAAAAATACAGCTATGTTTACAAACTAAGTATCACGTTATGTTGCTGTAAGCCTTAAATAAATCTACTGTTGATAATCCAGATAAGGGTTTATAATTGTCTCCCTAAAACAATCCCTGCCGTAGACTGTTATGTAAGATCTGATTTATAACATGTCGTTCTTAAACCCATTACAAACATTAACATACACGCCTCTCTTTAAATATCTTTAAAAAGCTGATGCTGTGTTGTAGATATTAAATGATATATGAACCAAAGTGGCATATATTTATCAAAATGTGTCATATAAAATAAGCTTGTGCGAATCTGGATACATAGAGATAAGAGACATCAAAACAATCACACTGATATTTATACTATTTAAATACCACGAACTTACTCTGGTAATAAGACTTTAACTTTTGTTTTGTTTTCCCAAAACGTACGCTGTATACAATACATAAAATAGGCATATTTGTTTTTATAGACGATTAAAAAGCAGTGCATGTCTTTTTAAAATACATATGCTTTATTTACTCATTAGTGCATAAAGAAACAAGTACATTTGTATTCTACAAACTATTTGTCTTTTTTTATCTAGCCTGAAATATAATTTACATTTAAAAGGTTAGTGTTAGTTATATCAACTATTTATCTCCATTTAACCATTTCATCGTTTGCAACACTCTAACCATCAGCACACCATAACGATTGCTGCACTTACTTTACATGTTTTAAGTCTAGTTAACGTGTGCCTTAAACGGATTTTGCCCGGAGATAACGGAAATTATATTTGAACTTGTTTGTCGTACCTGTGTTGGAATTTTGGTATTGTTCGAGTAGAAAATGGACGCTCCCCGTCTTCCACCGATGTTTGTCAACATGAACATAGCACCGGGTACTGGATTATTATTGTTGTCTAGAAACATAGCAAGCATCACGTGACTCAGCCTTGCCACTTCCGGTATAGTGATCACCAGTTTGTGCGTGGATTCTGTAGACAGAAATGTATGAATGTAGTAATACATAAGAAATAAAACAAAATTGCTGTATTTTTTCAAAAGACTTATTATAAGAATCAACAGTGCGCGTCTAGGTATATTGAGCACCCTCTGGAATATACCTTATACAGTTACGGCAAAAAATAATAATAGATAATTATTATTAATTAGATATATATTTTCGTTATTATGTGAATACTTACATTGTGACAACGCATGTCGGTGAGCCACAGTTAATCTTCTTGTCTTATTTCGTATTCAATACCCTATTACTCTTTTTAATACCTAAGAGGTTGTTTCACTTCAAAGTTATCGAATTATCGCACCTGTTTTAATGCTACACAATAAAACATTTCAGCCATTATACGTATACGCATAATGTAGTATTATATTACAAATTTATCACAGAACGTTCCAATTCATTTTTGGTGTAGTCATACTTTAACGCCTGAAGTAACCCTTTCCGTCCGCACGTGCCGCTCATGCACTTCTAAAATAAAAAGATTAATTGGCACGTTTTCATTTTTGTTGTAAATTTTAAACATAAACATTCGATTGTCCTCTGGTGTATACAAAAATCAACTGGTTAACTGTGATTTATTTATATGTTTATTTGAAAAGCAAGTTTCTTACCAGCGATTGGCCGGCCTTTAATAGGATATTCCCCGATCCCTCCGGGTCCTGGCTCCATAAACTCGTGCGTAAAGTCGATTGGGCTCGAGGCTGTTATCTGGACATCCCAGTCGTAGGAGTCCATCTTGTTTAGTTTCCACAATCCAAGATCGGTGGTCTGAAGTTGTTTTGTTTAGATAAGTCCATAGCTATACGATTCTTGCATTTGTTCGAGTCCTGGCTAAGGATGTGATGTGAGAAAGTCTCCCAGATGACCCACGGTGCGCCGGTGGTTCTACCCAGACATGTGAATGAACCTATTGAGTTTGTATGGGGTATTGGGTCTTCTTCCAAAAATGTCATTGTGCGTCGCATTAATGACCACAAGTTTGCGCTGCGATGTATGTGAAAGCCATAAAAAGGGCCGTGACATTTTAATTAATTACAGTTATACTAACTACATGGCTTAAGTGCAATCACCTCGCATCTGTCTCGATGTGTGCATTGTTTCAGATTGTCACACATTTTTTTATGGAGTTGATTTCGAACACCATGTATTGCGCGTTTACATAATTTTGTTCTAATTACGATTTTATTCACTAGATTTGATGCTCTTTCAAAAGGAATATTCCTATCAGTTTCTGAACTTTTAGACAGAACACAAATCGGAAACAAGCAAATCCGTTGACTTGATAGCCGAGACATGCATTTAAGGGACAATCCATGTTTTTGTTGTTACTAAACGAGGTAAGGGTATTGTTAAAGGTAAGCGACCTTTTGCAGGAATATTATAGAAGTTATGACTAAGAAAAGACGAAAGGTGTGACGGACGGGCCACAATAAACTATTGGGTCATAACTCAATCAAAAGTGCCTTTTGACGTGCATCTTTGTCATTTTATTATAAATCTGTCTACCAAGGTGCATCAAAATCTAGAAAAAAGCACTGCTAATTGATGGCTCCGGAAGGAGAAATGTGACAGATGGAAGGAAAGATGGTCGGATGTTCTTACCAGAGGGTATAGTAGGGTTATGCCTTATATGAGGCTAAGTACCATTCCTACACCGCAAATACATGTAACTTCATAATCCTAGATACGCCCCTTCAGTAACGAAACTAAACAAACACAGAACATCACTTGAAACCAAATATTCACCAAAAGCTGAGACAAGGGCGGACAGACGTACAAAAGGACGCTCCAACAACGTCGTACAATATCTTTTGCCGATCCCGTCGCCTTTTAACGATCTGTCGAACCGAACCTTTATAGGTGATATACTGTGCTCAGTATACAGCGTAGAAAATGCGGACAAGACTTGATTGAATTGAAGTGTCTTCTTAAAAGCTTATTATTGATGTCTTGAATTTGTGTGGGAGATATCATGTAACACCACATTATGCTTTCATTTAGTGAAATAAATTCCAGTGACATCATAGTTAGATAATTTTAACTTGTCAACATTATTTTTATCGCTTCCACCAACGTGGTGATAAACAGTGTTCTCGGATATAAAAGTAAAACTTCTGAGTTAAAGACAATATATAGCGGATATTTCCATTGTGTCTAAACAAAAAAAAGAATGGTGAAAATATTCGCGAATAATTAGATACGTTGTCCATCCATTAAGCTAGAAGAAGATCAACTTAACTAATTGCATGATTGCACTATGACTACACAGCAATATTCCCAAATATCCACAAGACAATGGTACATGTATTTGATAAATGCGAATCGTCAGATAGCACCTTTAAGACAAAAATGTACACATCTGTCAATGATTTTCAGCATACTGAAACATTGTACCTTTGTTATATTGAACTCCATGATGGAGATAATGGAGCCTACAGAGGACGTGCCCAGATTCTGCCGGCTGTGGCCTGATCCCGGAGAGAAACTTGCCGCAGTACCTGCAGAAGTACAACAATGTGTCCTTTAAATGTCCTTAATTTGAAACTACTTTCGCTTTAATTATTTGTATGACGTTTGTGCCTATTACATGTTCTTAAACTATTTACTTACCAAGAATTTGCTCAGAGAGATCTGTCAACAGACAGATTTTTTCCTAGAAACTGCGCATAGAAATTTGTTTTACGACGTTTGTAACCAATAAGATTCATTTCGTTGTCACTGTTTAGTTAATTTCTATGTTCGGAAAACAAAAAACAACAACAAAACAACAACACGTAATCTATGTCATGACTTACCTGAAGGCTCAAACACAATAACCACAGGAGCATGTTTCTCGACCTGGATTCGGACAGTGAAGTCGGTGATTGTTTCATCAATGGGGAATATAAGCTTGCTTCCTGGCGAAGCCGTGTAAGCACAGTGCACAATGTGCACCTGGCCAGTCTTCACGGATTGCTGTAGATAAAAATGTCATTTACGTCCATTCTTGAATTCAAAACCGTAGCACGTTTTTTGAATGATTCACTTAATACGCATTTTCGCTTATTTGGCTGGTTCAAAATACTATTGTACACTGTTCCTGTTATCAACTAGGCTGTGTTTTCTTATTTATTTAAGTACGGTGTTGTTTATAACACAGCCCCAAGGGAATTTAAATTATGTTAACTTTTGCACTTATATAGGAAGAAGGAAAAAACGTATGCAATTAAAAGGAATACGGCAAAGCACACACACGCACGCACGCACGCACGCACGCACGCACACACACACTCTTTCTCTATCTCTCTCTCTATCTCTCTCTCTAAAACATAATTGAACACAAACATCAGTTATTGCCTTAGAACAGTCAGTCAGCATATTTATGCCTGATGTTGCTCACCGTATTTTATGGGTTGGGGTGGAGGTTATTCTGCACTTCTTATGGGGCATCTCTAATGAAACCAGTGTAAATAAAAAAAACTATTATGGTGTTGCGCACAATATCATCAAGATTGTGAAAAAAGTGTAGATTCTAATTAGACATGACTTCCTGATTTTAAATCTAAGACCAAATTTGAATATGACACAAAATTCCTCACTTGTTGCTGTATGGTCTATAGCAAAATGTATTTTTAACTTTGCATACAGTTGTTCTGAAAATGAGATTTTGTCCTGGTACATTTACAAATATTGTATGCTAAGGACAAAATACCTGCAAGACAATCCGAAAACCGCTTTCCATCATTACTTACAAGGACTCCGTCAAGGGTTAGAAAACACTAGCCAAAAAGTGCATCTTCTTTTTTCTCAAACTGGAAGCCGCCTTTGATATAAAAAATACAAGGTTTTGGCTATGGTGGGACGCATGGTCGTGGTCAAATTGTTCATACCTTCAAGATGTCAACGACACTGCCGATGTTGTTCTTGCCGGCGTAGATCACGGAGCCCCCGGATTGTTGAGCCAGGAGCTGGTAGATATCAGTCGTGGTTGCCCGTCGTCCTCGGTGACCTCATATTACAATAAATACCAACAATTTGACAAGGTCTAATGATAAATACAACCCACTAAAATGTTGGAATTGCTTACATGTACATGCATACTTTCAAAATTGTATATTTCGATGTCCAGTTATTATTGTTATTTCGAAACGAGTTGTTTGTTATTGCCTGCTATTGTGTTTTCTTCGTTGTTATCTGCTATATTGATATATTTAATTGCAAGCTGCATTGTTAATGTCCTAACACAGTTACTATTTACTGGGCTACAGTAATCACTGCCGTCTTGTGAAAAACGCGAATAATTATATAGCATATTATCTTGTGTATATCGATACCGGTGTCAACGTTAAAATGTTCCGTCAATTTAAAATAAAAATCAATGTATTTTTAAAATGCTAACATTACTTAGACTTTATCGTTAGAACAAAGATTATAATAGTATACGTTTAAAAAGTATCAGAATAATACAATCTCGTTTAAATCTCTTTCGTCAAGCCCATCGACATTTTTTTTTCTTTTGGTGGCGGAGATTAGTACTGCTCTGGGTCAGCTCGTTGTTAAGAAAATTAAGACTATTATTAAGTTAATTTGAAATGAGTTTTGAAGGGTGATAATTTTGTTGTCTTATTATCTATCAAATCTAATAATGTGAAGTCTGTGTTGAAAAATATCAGTGACCATACATAATGATAAGGTGAGGTCCTACAATTCTGCCACTAAGGATAGACAAACGTTTCACCAGATTATCATTACATTTTATCTTTATGTTATTTAGCTGAATGACGAATATTTGTACAAAGGGCGTGTATCCTGAAATTTTGTCAAGGGTTATTCTATCTCAATAAAACATGCGTTTATCCTAATCATGTTAACAATTACACAGGCAATGCACTTATCATTCACCCTTCCTGAGACAAAAAGGTTAAATGAGATAACGGCTTTTGACGACTCTCTGTCTAATTTCAGCAAAAAAAACCTATACGGGCTGTGTTTTTTTCACATTAACAACGTTATTGACGAGATAGCGAATAATAAACGGAAAACCTTGGACCTTGTGAAAAGAAATTTAATACTTGATATGAAAATAAAAGTACATGTGTATTATGTTTTTTAAAGAAAATATTTTTTGATAAATTACATAATCTCTATAAGACCAAGTTAAAACGTATGTAAGTAAATGACAAATATTATATTACTTTTTAACAGCTTCACTTGTGCACAGATTACATATGTTTGGCTTTTAAACCTTTTGAATGCGATTAATTAATAATGTATTTAATAATAATCTGAAGTGTAACATGAAGGATATAAGACCACCTTTTTGTAATTGCTGTGTTAAGGTCACGTAGATGACATGTGTTTCCGTGCCATATTCATTGAGGATCTCTGATGCAGAGGCAATGTCACCGGCCGGGTACTGGCCGCTGTCCAATAGGAGGAATACCTTCACAGGCACCGTCTCCGATAAACGCAACTAGCATGGTAAGTATACAGACATCCAATTAAGTCTAGAAGTATTGCCCAATAAGACAAGTAAGATGTAAGAATAAAGGGATTGTTGAATTATAATATATAATACTACTACTTAATTAATCATGATGGCAGAGACCCGCATTTTGTTCAACAGAACAGACACACGGCTTCTCGGTTGATTGATTTTGTTCAATCGTGATAGTGACCAAGTGTAAGCCCCTTGTAAGTATAATTATATTTTCCGAATCAAGACTAATTTTTTATAATCATTACAATATTAACAAGAAAGGAAGACATAAAACATAAGTTTAAAGAAAAGGAGAATTCATTGAAAATATAGACAATCGTCTGATTCGTCTACAGGAGCTTTCGTAAGAACAACGTTGAAACTCCATACTAGTTTTAGATCGCTCCAAAATACATGTAGTTTTTTAAATGACATCGCAGTGGCTTTCGTTTATTACCGTCTATAAGGTCGTCCGAGACATCGCGAGTTTTGATTGATAAACAAGTCTCAATCGCTTCTTTAATGTCTTCCTCTGTTTGCAAGTTCGCTACTGGCTGTCCTGGAAACAGAGTAAATAAAACACTTATAATACCAAAGCCGTACAAACTCTGATAGCCAAACATATTGTTTTACCTTATCCGTAACAGCTTCAAATTTTCCATAAACTTAAAAATACTTGTGGTATTTTAAGGATTGGAACCCGGATTTTGTTGTATGATAATCCTGTGCTCTACTGACCGCGCTTATGAGTCTTTGTGCATAACTGTTTCAGTGTAGTTTTATTAAATATTTATACATTGCGATCGACACTAATGTTATTGTGTTCAAAGTTTAACATAACCTTTTTTATGATTTTGAGGTTTCGTCCGATCTATTCGTGGTTTATTTCGAGATTTTGATGAATATGGCGATAATCAGGTGCACTAGATTTGCATTGTAGAGATGTTGGCTACAATCAGTTGAAACTTATTCATGTTGTTTATCATAGTCTCCAGTTTGATAACTGATTCGCAATTTTAATTGTTTTCATGTAAGTTACACACATATTAAGCTTTTATCAAACTCAGCACGAACATCTTAATTTCGGCCTTGGGTCTCGTTTGGTAACATTTTCTTTGTTCAACACCGACCGAAGGTACTTTATATAATACATGTTCTATTCATAAAATTGTTATTTTCGTGTCCATACAATGTTCATGCCACATGATCAATCTATTTCTCCAAACTCTTATTTAATGTGTATAATGCTGTCTAAGTCGTACTTAATAGTTAAAAAACCCAACAAATCTCTTAGTACTGTTACCACGGCAACTATGTATCGAGCACCTACCTACAAGGGAGGTAAACGGTATTTAAATATGGTACTGTCCCCTCATTAGCAGGTGGGAGTTTGTACCACGAAACTTAAAGTAAATAAATATATCTAATATATTATAAAGTGGTTTTTATCGGGACGATAAACCGATCGAATCACGTAACTTTGTCAACGTGTTACGAGAGCGGATCGATGTCCCCGTCATCTTGACTTTGTAATTGTATACCAAACAAGTGACAACAACACTTATCCGACATGATAACGGTCCCGATGTTTGTCATCAAACCAAACCATATGGCAAAACACTGGCTAGCAATACGGTCATTAAAGTGCAAACATTTTGGGGCACAAAAGAAGTCAATAGTCCTGATTATTATCAATGTAGTTCCAAGTTCACGAAACGCGAAAAAAGTAGCTGTATTTTAGTAAAAGTATTCCATTTTGGCTTGCGTGCTAAATGGCAGCAAATTCATCCTATCCCAAAAGGAAAAAGAAATGAGCAAAATCATTCTCCGACAACTTTGTAAACAAAACAAAATTAAAATTTTGAAAACCATATTATTAAAAAAATCTAGTCTGTCTATCTCCCAATGAGTACAATATCTCAAGCTTTTTGTGGCGAAAAGGCTCATTATATGAGCATACGTTAAACACTGATTGGAAAAGTGGTAGACAGACACTAATACAGGCTATAATTATTCATTTTCACACTTGGCTTCTTAATGTTGAAGATTGATTACAAGAAATAACCTCTAAATGTGACACCTGATACAGTCTTGATCAATCAGTGCTAAATATTGGTTTTGCAAGGCAGAGAGAAATTTTGTCAAAAAAGTCAAACGTAATCGCTAGACAAGACAAGTTCTTATTATAAATTTCAAAATGAAAACTGAATTACACAGTCGTTGATTGACAGCGTTGATTGACAGCACGAAAACTATTTCTCTCTTTCAGCTGACACCGTGTGCATCCTGGCTCCACGGACATTTTCGGTTTGGAGTCATCCACATTCCGTTTCAATAGCAGAAACTCGTCATACCGCCAATGATTGGGCCGATGCGCATTTAATGTTCAAATGTGAACACTGAAACACTAAGATGACACATACCTGCAATCTTGACATAGATCTGTCCCCGCAGTTTCAGGGCCTCTGTCAGTATTTCCTTAGTAAGTGAGATCTCGTCCTCCGCCTCACCGCTACATCCAGGTAATACGAACACGTTCCCGCTGATCTTTTTGTACGTGATGTCATTCGACGGGTGTGACGCTGAAAATGTGATTCAACATACATATGTATGCCATCATTTAAAATTTAATAAAATTTTGAGGCATACTTGATCAAAATAGAGTAAAGAAGACCCGGAGTCTGTTTAAACAAGACGGGCTTATTGATACTAGGGTGCATGTAAACTGCTCTCTTTTAGGCAGTAGCAGTATTAAACAGCCAAACTATATATTGCACGCCTGAATTACCTGGGCAGTTACAGTGGCATCGAAAGAAAAACCCGAGGCATTAAGCTATACATGTTAGTATCATAGACATAGACATAGACGTCTGTGCTTGGTATTCAAAAGTCCTAGATAATATGAGCAAGTTTTATATTTATTCATCTTGACTAGATATTGCAATACAGTCGCATTATTAAAAGAAACTTAACACTATACAGGGATATATAACAATTGCAATGTTACTGAAATAGGTTTTGGAAAAAAATTCGTTGTATTGTCCTAAATGTATTAAAATATCAAAATGGTTGGTGTAAATTAGGACCGCGGTTTTGGAATGAAATGAAGTACCAAATTGCACGACCAACAATAACATCCATTTTATACTCTTTGTTGAAGTATTATGCTGCATTGATCTAGGACGACAGTTTCACAAAAAACTAAATGCATTTGCTTCATCTGTTTTATAAGCTCTCCTAAAATCGTAAGGTTGTTGACAAAATTTTCTAGAAAACAGGATCTCGTGCAGGACAGAATAGTAATATTTCACCAAAACGTTGGTGTTATTTCAACTAGGTCATGCCTATTTATGTTTCTTGTATTTTAATACAATTTAATCAAATTAGCAATCTAAACAATGAGCTAAACTTGTCTAGAAATTCTAACGAGACAAACACCGCAGTGTTAACGATCTGTATGGTCTAGATAATATATATTCCTTATAATAGAGAATCCCTGACATCTGTATTGGATATGCAAATTTGACAAATAAACAATAACATGTCAATTCAAAGAAATATATATCGAATCATGTAGTTTATATACATTAACATTCTAATATTGTGCGTAAAACAACACTTATGACTTTCTTACAACATAACGGATGCTCATTTCTTATGCCTGAAGTGTAGTAGGGTACGATGGCTTTGTTTGATTTAAGTGCACCTGAAGTTTTACCCCAAGGAAAATTATTTCATAAATTATGACAAAGATTAAATTATTTATTTGTATCTGCAAACTTAAAGGTGTTATAAGTGTATTTATCACTGTTATTCTTTCTTTTTCCATATTGCATTCAAAATGATACCGAGCTAAAAGACGCCTCACATTTTCAACTGTTGTTTATGTATTTTATAGTTTGCTCAATAAAACTATTATAGTGATATGACTACATCCTCGGTATTTTTGCTAATCCAGTTTGTTAGTTTCAACTATCGTTAAATCTTTCTCTAACCACGTGTTCATGGCGTTATTTTAAACCTACATTAAATTGCATTTTAAAACAATTACCATCAACTCAAGTTTTCAGTCATTTGATAAACGCTTTCAGACATCAAGTATTTCAGCAAATATAAAAGTACATATGTAGGCAGTGAGTGGAGAGTTTGTCAGCTGAGTTCCTGCAAGTGGATGAAAATGTTGAAGTGTTTGTTAAGTGTCTCATCCTCTATCCCATAGGGATTATCCGTCTGCAGAAGAATGTAGGAGGGATCAAACAATAAAAATCAGTTGATATAAACTGCAAGGTAAACACACAGATCAAGTATTCGCGATTAAATGAAATGGGCTTAAGATTAAAGGAGTATTTCACCAAATGTAAACGACTCCGTCTGACATTAAATCAAAAGTGAAAAATGGCGCAATCATGTCTTAATGTGTGATTGATTTAAAATGATTTTGCATACATACTCATACTCACTGAAAAACCGATATGTCAGTCCTTTAAAAAGTCTAATCTGTTGGTATGCTCATCAAACTCCGATTTTTAACAAAAACATTCATATATTTTATTTTGACGTTTAATTAAAATCCCCCATATGGATTAACCGGTAATTTATAATTTCATTCCAATAAAGCTTGCATGCATTATTACGACTATGCGTGCCAGATTCATTACTTCCGGCTTACCCTGACAAGCGTAATTTGTCAATGTTATTCTATAGATTAGTTTTCTGAAGTAATAAAACACTACATAGTATTTTAGCTGTGATTAACGTTTCAAGCATAAACATCCCTAGGAGTTATTTTAATGAAACAAACGTTTAGCCGATGTCTTGAAGAAAATAATAACACAACAACAACATGTATTCACAGCTGTTTATAAATGAACCCTGATTTCATTTATTTAAATTGAGGCATCTCATTTGAAAAATTAAACGTAATTAACTAAAATTGATAATAATAAATCGATAATATCACCTGAAATATAAACTACGTATTGTTATGTTAAAGCATGTCGCGTTTGCTGCCATACACAAGGAATATTCAAATTTGTCAAATTATTGAGATATGTGTTTTTAGAACAATTTAGAAGTAAACGGTTGGTCAAGTTAAGTAAGATCAGCTTTAATTAAGTAAAAATGTTTAATTTAAAAACTATAATGGAGTTTTTCCTCAGTTGTAAAATACAACTAAAAATGACATAAAAAGACATGTTTTCATGTCTTCTATTTGGTCTTAATTCATATCAGTACAATTCAAATCGTATCCATTATACTTAAATGTGTCTGGTTTTTCTCAAATTTTATGAAAAAATTGTTTTCTGACCGCAAAGTTTTAGAGATCGCGTATCAATCGTTACAATTAAACATATAAAAACGAACTTTACGAATTGTTACATATATGTTTTTTTTCAGTATGTTGTTACAATGAACTGCAGGCAATTCAAAATGTTTTGTCCGTATTTATAAAACAGGATGTATTCGTCGGTATCCACCGGTTAACTACTAAATATATTCTTTAATTGTGCGGCGATGTAATGTGTATTGATATAGGAGTACGAATTTTGTCATCGACGCAAACGTGTCCTCTCCAGTTTTATTTGTTTGTTTTCGTTTGTTTGTTATCATTTTTGTTCGTTTTGTTTTTGTTAATTATTAGATAAAATTGTTATTGATTTAGATACAAGGTGGCATCTACCAGCTGTATAAGAAAATAATGTCATTAATCGTTTCGTATTTCAAACAACACCAATAATCTGAACATTTAATGTGTTGTTGTCATGGATCGTAAATATTATTATAAACAAAAGAAGCACACATAAAAATGAGTATGGCCACGTGGTTATTTACGCATTTTTTATTTATCAACATTATGCGATTTTTTTATAAATGGTAGCGTATTGTAATAAACGCATTTTTGACTCGACTTATGCTGAGCATAATAGCAATATATATATATGCAGTTATTACACATGAAAATGTATCGCTTTAAACATGGTATGTTTAAAATCTTAACAATCTATTTTATAAGAATTTATCACATGGTAAAACACGCTTTATTAAAAAAAACAATAGAATAACAGATTATTGAAATAATTATTGAATATTATTTATATTCTTACATAATTATAAATATTATACACAAAATTAAGCATACACTCACAAAGTAATAGTAAAAAATATTTGAAAATAACCTTTGAAAGCAGCAAATTCAGTTTGTAAATCAGTTTCCGTTTCGTCGCAATTTAAAGTTCCAATTATGGAGAAACAACACAGTAAAAACAATGCGCCACTTGATGATAAATCCATTGTGTTTGGTCGTTTTAATGTTTGTTTCATATAGTTTTCAGGTTTGTGATCTCTTTCAGCAACACAATGTCACAAATGTAAGCTAATTTTCATGAATATTTTTCGTCGCCTCTTTCAAAGTAAATGAAAGCAATAAAGACGCACAATATCTTTTAAAAGCTTAACTTTTTTTCACGTATGCGAAAATCGAAACCGAGGCCGTCGCTATGATGTAAAGCCACGTGACTTTTATATGTTGTTTACGCATGCGCATTTCAGATAAAAAAAAATCAATGAAAATAGTCTAATAGATGTATGAATTACTTAAATGACACGCAATTCCATCAATCTCACTTGTGAAAAGACTCACTTGTGAATTCTTACCCCACTGACGATTTAGAACGTTATAGATTGCAAACAAATGTGATAAGAAGATGTCGCATAGGCAGTTCTTATAACGGATAAGTGTCTAACTTTTGATGACTAGAAAGGGATGGGAATACAAATGTTCTCGCTCGTAAGATGTATATAATACGATGTCGGTTGTTTGTCTAATGACTTTATCTCAAATTCCTTAGCGATTTTTTAACAATGCCATCTTTCCCCTGACCCGCTTTTTTGTATTCACTTATTGTTTCAACTTCTGAAATAAGCTTTTACCAACGGGGCATTAGACGAAACGTTTTTAACTAATGATGATGTACGTGTGTAATTGATATTTAATTATTTTCTTTGTTTTGCTGCCGTTAAGTTTTGAAATTAATTTTATTTAAGACAATGAATGTGCATCCGTTTTCCCTATCACACTGCAAAATCATTGTATTTATTTTTTGTTATAGTCATCCCCTGCCGTTTACGTAATCAGGCATGTGAATATTGATATAGGAATCGAATCTCGCCAACAAATCATCAACATATTTTAATCGTAATAGCTCACATGGAAAACAATCGTACAAACAAAGAATTGAAAGCTTTTATAAACCCAGGACACTATAAAAATGTTATCCCGCTCCTTAACTTCTTATAAGTATTTTAATCTTATGTTTTTTTTCACCATTGTGAGAAAAATACATCGACTAAAAAGCAGTTTTGTTTAAATGATTAAAAAAGATTGTGATTATAATAAAATGATAATGATCGCTGCTGCTGATAATGATTGCTGATTGCTGTATCTTCTGTTGTTGCTGCTGATGCTGGTAATTCTGCTGCTGCTGATGATGATAAATTAATCTGGACTTTGTCTTTTCCTACTGTTGGGTATCCTTTATCAACAGAAACAGCACGAAATTTGAAGTTTCGACGTGTTTCCAATCTTCATTTTGAATAAATCTTACCTTGATAAAACAATTTAATTTAACACCTTATACTGTAAAATAATGGGTATTTACGAGCCTCATTGAGAACGAATGTTGTAATATGTTCTTATTGATAATTGAAATACATGTGGGCGAAAGTTCAACGTGGCTTTATTCTCATAAGATAAGTGTTCCGGTAATTAAACTGGTCGTTTTAGGATTTCTGTTTATTGAAATGTGACAATTTATGCCGCACTACAAAGGGACACGCCACTCTAACTGTCCGGATGTAAACCACGATCTTGCCGCATGCAGGTGGTGAAAAAGTCACGGAGGTGCAGCAGTGAAGGTGTAAAAATGCTTATATCATGCAAAAAATGGTCGAAGCTTTCATTTCATGTCTAAACCCCTTTTTGATGCAGATACATTTAGAAATTAATATTTATAACAATCCTTATAAAAATTAGTGGCTTGCAGAATGACAATGCAGAGTATTTACACAAAAAAGATACGTCCACCCAACATCGGAGCCTTATAATGTTCTAAACATTCAACGAAATGAGACATAAGTTTGAGACGTGTTGTGCGACGTCGATTAAATGTTTAATCAGTGTTTTATATGTATGAATGAGATCATCTGAGATATTTTCAAGTGTGCGAGTATTATTACAGTTGAATATTTCTATCATTGCACACATAAACTTACGAAGATTATTTGATACGGCAGTATGATAGTGTTGCAACAACAAACAGCAAAATCAAGTAGAATGTCAATGTATATTTTTTGGTATGTTATTTTTTTGTGAGCAAGTTTACTATTGTCCATTTTCAAAATCGATCGCGTCCACAATTCTGGTGATGTAAATAAAACTGACGCTTTTTGTTGTTGTTTTTTGTAACGAAGAAGCAAACTTTACAATTAATAAAAAAATACTTAGACATTGATAAACATAGAAAGGATAACACGAAGAAGATAAGTATAAAATAAAAATGAGAAGTAATAAATAATAAAGAACAACGGTAAAGAAATTCAATAAACATATCGCATATATTTTGAAGATTTTCTAGTCATGTATTTCTCGCATGATAGACAGGTGCAAAATTTTATTTATTTGACATCTAGATAGCATCACTAATTGGTTTTTATATCTGCAAATATTCATAATAGTCATACTTAACGACACGAGGATAATAAATTAAGGCCAATAAACCTCTTGACGAAAATAGGTGTTCCTGGTGAAATGCATCATTTATCATTAGCGACAAGGTGACATTGTATTGTGCAATGAATTGTCGTTTTTTTTTAAAGAAAATATTTCCTTAAATAGATAATACATCACCGGCATTCCAATTGCATAAGTAGTTGAAAGGAAATTAAGATAAAAGTGAAGTGCCCGCTTTGTAATGAATCTACAACGAACGAACTGAAAAACTTCCGCGACAGCGAGTTTTAGACAGGTTAAGCCCGGATTTTTATGACTACATCGATTCTAACTCATCTACTTGAGGAAGAAAGTGACATGAAGCAGTGTCACGGTTTTGGGTACACGCATCCAGCGGGTGGTCGATAGCTCGAGTGCTTCGGTGATTACGGCCAAACCGTGGTCGGCCGCGTACCTTTGGGCCCATACCGCCACTCCGGTAACTTAACATCGAGTTAGTGAAAGTAAACACTCAACTTAGCGTTCATCCGAATGATAGAAGTGGGCAATAAGCTTTTATGTATGATTCGCCTTTTAAAACCCACATTTCAGCCAGTGGTATTGATTCTTCACTGCACACAATCACCAGTTGGTACGCTGCACTTCGAGGAATGGCGCGGAATCCGTTTTTGCACGTTCATTGTAATGAAGTGGGCCCGACTATCTGTCTTATCTTGACAGATTTCGTCGGAACACTGTCTCCCAGGCTGAAGCCGCTTGTGTGGAAGTCATTTACTGAAGAGGCGAGTCGTTTGAATCCGCCTGAATGGAATTAGTGGGCAAACCCACGTTGTAGTGTAAGTAAACTTTGAAGGCGTCGTCCAAGAATGCAATTCAAGTAAATTGAAGAATAAAAAATGAAAATCAAAGGTTTTGGCGATGACATAGAAAAACGCTTTTGTTTAAAGGGCTTTATTACGCGAGAGATAAATACATAACAACAGCAATGTTTGTACTCGATGTTAACAACCTTTTTACTCGCTAATATGTATAAAACAGTTAGTATCTATGTAATCCATCGCACGTTGACATTTATAGGACAATTTATGCACACAATAATCAGTATATATAAAAACGCATCTATCAAACTTAAAAGGAAATAATAAACACACGATCTTAAAGAAGAGATGTAACAAAAACAAACATTTTAAGCAAAAGACGAAGGTACGTTATGACGTCATTTCTCAACACGTCTGCATGAACCTACCACTATTCACAAGACAGTATAACATTCGTTTGTATTCTGAATGATTAATTGGCTGAAAAAAAGAGCTTTGGATTGTCTTGACCTTTTCTAAGTATTTTGCATGTAACTGCAGCAACAGTACTCGATTGTGGTCCGTTTCACATAACTGTAATCACTTAAATTGTTGTTTTTTCTTCAACAACAATAGATGAACGTCACCAGAGTTCCCATAAGTGGGAGATTCGACATCAAAACAAATAGACATTAAAAGCTATATCATCTATTTGGCTGTAAATTATTTATTGAATTCGTAACTCTGGTTCTAAAATTAGAGAAAATGATTAAAAACTGTTAAAAAGATTTTTTTTCAAAAAAACAATACTATTTTAGCTTATTGCTGACCATTTAATAAAAAATACAGACCAAATTCAGAAGAAATAACGTTAAAGACTTCAGCATAAACCCATTAAGGTCATTTTTCGTTTTGATATCTTTTATTTATAATTCAATATTATTACATAATTTAACGCAACACAAAATATGTGAAAGATTAAACGAAAATGAAATAAAATGGAAAATAATATCTCGTGTAGGCATAATCGATAGTTCAAAGCCTGAACAATGTCTTCCAGCAGAACCTGTAGGTTTGAGTCGTACACTTAAGCTGAATATCCAATAGCGTCCCAGAAATCACAGAACTTGTCCTGGTAAGTACTTATGATTGAATTCTTGGGCGTTTGGAACAACATGCTGATCGGATTACTCTCACTATATGTCGGCCACTGCAAGTTTACCTTATGCGGTCCTACGTTAGGATTTGACGTATATGCAAAGTTCGCCCAGTACCTAATCATTGAGTCGGAGAGGGATTCTTCATCCGGACTGAAGTTGAAGCCTGATTGGTCAGCACTGTGAAACACGAACGCTATCTCCTCGCCATGACACACATGCCCTTCGCAGAAAGTGAAGTTGCCCCAGCCATTGAAAGAAAAAGAAGTGGTCGAAAATATAGTTATAGGTGCTAATCTCGGTTTTCGCAATGTTACGAGACATGTTTCTAGTAGCGCACGTGAAGATAAAATCTGTGCCGAGCGCAGAAAGGACATCTCTGTTGTCAACAGATGAAGAACTTGGCGGGTACATGTTGATCATCTCCTTGACCTTGGAAGGGTAGGTGCCGGCCAACACTGCGAGGTATTCCTCCACCTAATAGAGGCTTGCTCCACGCTGAATAAACAAATACTCGGGTCTCTTCGGAAACCGTACCGATCATCGTCGGAGTTCTCCGAATCAAGTTATTTTGTATCCCGTCAATAAGCTCCACTGGGATAATATCTCCATCTACAAATGGCCCAAGAGGTTCGAAAAACTCTAATATTTTTAGAGACGTGGGTTTAGATCGCGATTTGAGCTGTGCTTCAGCTATTTCGTCGGCGGTCTTTGAGCGAAGGCACCCCATATATTCGACCTCCGTACAGTTGAGGGCTTTCTTGATGGTGCTGGCAAGATAGAGGGCTTCCAGGGGACTTTTCAATGGTATGTCGAAAGGTGAGCTCTCTATGATGACAGTTTTGGAATAGCTGCTCTGAGTCCTTTTGCATTAGTTGGATGACCGTAGACTGGGCCCCAGCACTTTGGCCAAACAGTGTCACCTGAAAGTTTGAAAAACTAAACCAGTGATAAATTTGTTTACATTGTGTAGATGAGTGACCACATACAGGGGTACATTCAACTGAAGAATAATCAAAGAGGCGTATGCTAAATGGACATTATACCTGTTCCAATACATGACTCTAATAAATATCTCTTTGTACCGATGCTAAGATGCATTTACCTTTCGAATTCGTCGGAAAATTTCACAGAGTGTTTCATGAATTTTTTTCCCGTCATCTATGATTATTCCGGTGAACTATACTTTATAAATAAATATAGATCTTTAATGCTTTGACTTTAGCAGTAAAACATTGTTCTCAATAAGATATATTCTGAGACTGTGTCACATCTTAAGGTATTTCAACGCTGACCTATGTTGCGTTTGAAGCTCGTTCCCGAACTTTTTCTTTGGTCGAGAGTGCCTAGTGGTTAGTATCGTCGACTTGTAACTTCTCAGCCACTCGCTTTGTGTCCGGGTTGGGGCTAGAATTTTCATGTCGAGGAGGGGGCGGAGTCTTCTAGCTGGCCTGCGGTGCGCCTATATTTTTACTCAGGCATGTGTCAGGAATCTTTCAATCAGCAGGACGTCGCCCCTATGACCATAATTTTGTCAGTGCGATGAACAACTAGTTCTTATCAGTTTTCAGCAATCATAGCTGGAAGGCACAAAATGACCGTGTTTGGGTAAAGAAATATGCTTACATCCTAAACTCTCACCTTGTTAGGATCTCCTCCGAAGTTAAGAATATTCTCCTGCACCCATCGCAATGCCAGGATCTGGTCCTGTATACCGTAGTTACCCTTGGCGTCCTCGGGACGTGTGCCCGTGTATAGGAAACCCAGCACACCTTCAGACAGCAGTGATTAATGTTAATATACCATAACAAGAAAGCAGATTGCTTACCATAACTTCATTAATATCTAGCATTTACATGCGTACGTCATTGTTGACATTTAGTTAATTATTGTTTGTGTCAGGATAAATATTATTGTGACAATGTGTTATTTGTTTCAAAATGTTAACGACATTAAATTAAAGTGAAGAAGTACAATATTGAACAGTGTTTGTTAACACAGTCTACTGATGATCCGTACACAGAGTCCTCAGGCCCTGTCCCCGTGGGTTGAGTCCCGGCCGGAGTCTTCATTACGGTGTCTTCCTTCAACGATAATTAATGGACGTCGCCAACACGAACATAACTGTTTCGTTGCAATTTAGTTAACAATCAGGTCAAATCTAAGAACAACACTCGAGATACCTAGCCTATAGTCAAATGTCACCAGAATTACGTCGGCCTTGGCTACAAAAGCATCGCCCCTGAAAATGGGACTGGTTGAACTCATGTGGACGAAGTTCCCGCCATGAATGTACACCATCACCGGAAGTGCATGACGTCATATTGGCGTACAGAGGACGGTATATGTTCATGAAGAGACAGCTCTCTGCAGTCTGGGAAGTAAAGAAGTCGTGATGACTTCAGAATATCGTGAAATATGGCGTTCCCTTGCATAATAATCATAATTGTATAATAACTTGAATGGGAATACTGAAGCTTTCTAGTGATTAAATATACTATTATTTATCGTCGCCTCGAAAGTTAACGTTCACAAATCTTGTACATATATTTATCTTATTATAATACTTTTGAGGTATTAGTAGAACAGTACACGTATTTTGATGGACAGTGTCAAATACAGTCTTATGGGTTATCATAAATGGAATTGAATTAAGAGAATACATGTGTTGCATTTTTTTCACTCACACTTTTTGGACAGACCATGGCCGGGTTCGTCTGCAGACAACCATGTTGGGGACATCCAGGTTGTAGTTGGGTGGCATTCAGCACAGACGGTCTCCATGGCAACACGTCTTGTGGCGGTTGCCACCTGGAATTAATCCGTTACCAAATGGAATCTGTATCTACTGTCAGTTTTAGATAACTAAATTGAAAAAAAAGTTCGTAAATATTTTAAATATGTATCTAGTGGCATTTAATACCCTAACTGGAAAGTAGTGCGTTAATTTCCTGAATATGTATCAAGTGCTCTTCAATAACTGAATTGAAAAGTAGTCCGTTAATATCTGCAATAGGTTTTTAGCAGACATTTAATAATTTCATCGAAAAGGAGTGTTTAAAAATTCCGGACTATACGTTAAGTAGCATAAACACTTTTAATATTAACGTCCAAACTGTAAACTTTCTCTTTACCAAAAGTTTTTTTTCTTTTTACCAAACACGTTGTATATATTTACCGCAGTTCGTTTATCGGCGGCTTGGCGTATGGAATGCCAAGGAATGAGACAGCCTGTGAGTTCTTGACACCACGGATCAGACCATACCTCGTGTACACCTCAACTCCATCAGTAGCGGTAGCGGTAGCGGTAGCGGAGATAAACAGCACGAGTAACAGGGAACCAACTACATATCTGCTCATTGTCATCTACAGTTTAACAACATTGTAAACTATAATAATAATAACAATAATAATAATAATAATAATAACAATAATAATAATAATAATAATAATAATAATAATAATAATAATAATAATAATAATAATAATAATAATAATAATGAGAAGAAGAAGAAGAAGAAGTAGAAGAAGAAGAAGATGTAATATGTAATATGAATGTAAAATGAAAGCATGAGTTATGAAGATTGGAATAAGAATCAAGAAATGCATAAACATATATCAACATCGTCATAATTCAGACAATAATACAACTGTGAATACACAACACTGATCCCCGTAGTGCACAATTTCAGCTGTTACTGTCATAATGGTGATTGTAATATTAATATTCATATATAATTTATACGTTTAACTCCTTATCAAATTTTAAACGGTAATGAATGTATATCTTATTTTTTTGAGCCGTCAGAGAAGTGAATAGAGTTTTCTGAAAATTGTTGATATTGAAGCTTTTTTTCTAATACATAACATCATGCTGTTCCATAACTTAACTCCGCGGAATTTAATGATTTCTTTAATATCTCCGTATTTAGAAGTGCACATTGCAATGATCCCTTTGTTCGTGATCTTAACTGTTTCTCAGTGAAATCTGTAAGTGAATGGTTTTGCTAAAATAGTCTGGGGCTTGGGAACAGATTTGTTTTATACATCAGTAAATCGATTTGATACATTTTTTAAATCGATTGGCAAACTATTAAACGCTTTGTATAACTTGCGTGTTTTATTTTTTATGTTTAAGCATAATTTTAATGCCCTATTTTGTAGTTTAGATATTTTCCGACACTCGGCTGTGCTGCTTGTTTGAAAATTAATCTTTTTTTTAGATATACGCTATGTAAAAGAATGTTTCCTTGATTCGCAATGACTATGATTTGCTATTCTTGAAGAAAGATCGACCTGTGAATTTAATATTTTGACGACAGACGCTACTTGGTAAGTCCAACTCAATGCATCATTAACATAAACCCCTAGAACCGTATGCCACTGTTGTCAGTTGCAGAGTTGCTTATCTTAATATTATATCCGCAGAATTAATGTTCCTTTTGCTACTTATATATACATCTTTAGATTTACTGGGATTTCGAGCCATGTTTTATCATTGCACCACCTTTGAATATAAGTCTCTTTGTTTTAAACACTCTTTCGTGTCATTATTAAGTAATAAGAGTACAATTCCCGTTTTATTAATTTTGATTTAAAGAGTGCATGTATTGATAACGCTGTATGTATTTAGTACAGTACACATAGTTTTGTTTGGAATGTCAACACTTTCGCGGGCGTTTATGCATAGTGACATAATGTCATTTAAAAATAATAATGTATAAAAAATCTTAAACTCTCTACACGTAAAACTAATAAATACTAACTCAGTCCTTTCGGTCACATGGGAGTGAAAATACCATGCTTGCATTTATCACTATCTTTTTGTGTGGATTCTTTGTTAAAATATCACAGTCAGGTCGGTTTATGAAGAAGACGATAAGTTTCCATGACCTTCATATTTCGATTTTTATCTCTACTCTTGCTCGTCCCAATGACATCAGACTCTGACTGTAAGTGTTATTACATCACGATCTGATAATAAAACTAACGGTCTACAGCCACCTTGTGTTTAATTACAATCACCTGACCAGCACGAAGCTTCCTGATTGGTTAATTGACAGATATGCCTAATTGGAGTTTAAGTGAAAGTAATTGTTCAGAAAAGAAGGACAAACAGACCACATGAAAATGAAACAGACTTACAAAAAACAACAACAAAGATATGAGCAATCATTGAATAAGCTGAAGCACTAGAGCTAATCGTATCACAATGAATCAAGAACAAATAACTCATCGCAAATAAAGTTATGGATGAGCTAAAATAATTGAACATAAGGAAAAAGCTACATTAAGACAGTTTAACAATGTTTGGTCAAACAAATATTAAAAACACTGATAAAGATACATGCGACCCCAGCTATCACACACAACAAAATTAAATTCCAGTTATTCGCTTTCATACAATTTTCAATTTGATGACAAGTCTGAAACTAAATGAAAAATGTGCAAATATCTAGGGTTTTTCAATGTTGCAGATGGTAGACCTTCAATAAATATGCAAATAAATGGAAGTTATATACAATTTACCTTTTGATCCAAGTTGAACTGCCAGAAATACTAATTATAACCTTCTGTTTTGACCTAAATCTGTATATACACGCTAACAGCACACATATGTACACCTGTGTTCTAATTGGTGCAACCTGCTATCATATGACCACTGCAGTGTTATCATCAATATTACGGTTAAGGTGATAATTTAATAGAAGATAATAGTAACCATGTGACAGGGTGTTTGTTAAACGTGTTTACTTAGTCAGCTGACATGATTTATTATGACAATTACCAAAGTATTGTTTTCCGTTCGGCCTTGGCTGTTGATGAGAGAAAGCAGATTTGGTAATGAAGGTTTTTAAATACTTTTATTGCAAAGTGTATTCATCAGGTAAGGTAGGCTAAATATTACTCCCCGCTTTGCAATTAAAACACACTTTGCCATGAAATCTCAATGTATGTATGTATGTTTTATGCCAAAGTGAGAAAATGTTGCAAAACAAGCTGTAACATAGCAATAAAACAGATCAAAATATATCAAAATAATAATGGTCGCTAGTTATATTCAATAGGATTGGTTATGATGGTACTGCGTACTTTACAAGTTGACAGCAGTCTATGTAATGGTCACATATATATGTCCATCACAGCTCTCACCAGACAGCTTGATCAACAGTCAATTGGTGTTCTGTGTGAGTGTTTGATCAACGATTGTGATTAGATAACCAGGTATTTGAAACCTCCGGATATTTAAGGTATGATAGTAATGTGTTCGTATACAGCGCAAAAATACGCCCAGTGCCATATGCTCACGAACAATTGATAAGTCATTACTAGCCCGAGCACTTTCATTTTTATTGATATACAGAATATTTACATTTTGGTCATCAGTTGTATGTTGCATGTATGGGAAATTATAACAGCTTGTAAATTCTATATAAAGAAATTCCTGGGACGTAACCTCTAATCACAGACTACGGGAGTAAAATAACATTTTTTTAAATATACAAAATATTAGTATTTATTTTGAAACTCAATGGCTAGTTAGAGCGTTTTAAACGGAAATGTCTATATTATAAATCATTACAAACTGCATTTATGGCATGTACATATTCAACATATTTACCATACAGTTAAAATCAGTCACTGTCGATTGCTTTTTTTTCTGGTGCAGGTAGTTTTATTTGCAGCTTGTTTTTACAACAACAACAACAACAACAACAAAAACACACACACACTTAGAAAGTGCGAGGTTAAAGCATCATAAATAATCTTTTATTATTTATGAAATACGTCGACTCTGTTAGTTTTATTTAATTTGCAATGAGCATGTTTGTACCTTTGTCTAGTTCAAGTTAAAATTTTAAATTTATTATGTTTGAATTCTAATAGGAACTTGCTTTATCTTCCTGATAATTTATATTGCATTTGTCTCTATAAATGATGCCACTAATTGATATAGAACGTTGTGAAACATGAAGCAGAAACGATTTTAAACTGCCATATTAACATTCTATTGTTGTCACTCAACGTTCCGAGTCTTAAACGGCATTTCAGCGATATTTTTGAAGTTGTCACTAACGTTATAATGTACTATGAAAGAAGGTTATTTTTTTTATGTATTTGACGATGAAATTGCGTGCATTACTGTACTTCACAAGTCCAAAATTAGATGTACATACATACCAGTTTCCCCGTCTGACATACCGCATGCCCTGTCAATGTACTTGCAATGTAAACTTTCGTCTTGTCGGCTTTTAGATAAGCCATATACAATATTCTTATAACACATTAACAGGCGTTTGATTAACTTCTGGCTTTGTAGACTTGTGTCATCTGAACCATTCATGCCTGTGTTAAGGGATTACTTCCCGATAAAGACGGTCCGGCATCCAGCAGCGTTACCGTGAAGTAAACCCGTCGTCTATGTCACAAGTATTTTGCAAAATTTCATTCGAGGGACGATATTACAACAATTTATATGACGGAAACTAAGACGACGACGATGATGATGATGATGTTGTTGTTGAGGATGATGATGATGACGATAATGATGATGATGGAAAAATCGATAACAAACTTTCCAAAATAAAAATGTATTTTCAACAGCAACATCAAGAGCATAAATAATTTTCAGCGAAACGAACATACAGTGTTTTGTTTTTGTTTTTTTATATACATTGCAGAGATCAATTATGATCATTATAGCGACGTCCAGCTGTGTTGGTGAAGTAAGACCCAGACAAATGTCTGGGTAGGAAGACCCAGACAAATGTCTGGGTAGCACCACCGGCGCACCGCAGGTCAGCTATGAGTCCTTTCCACATTAAGTCCTTCGCCCTGATCGGGACTCGAACCCACGCGGTGAGATACCTAGCAGTCAGATGAGTTACAAATCGGCGACTTTACAACTACGCCACGGGCGCCCCTAAGCATATTTTGAGATAAACGAACACTTTGTTGCTTGTGATACTTTATAATTGCACCTACTTCGGGAGTAAATAATAAGCAAAGAATACAATTTTCAATCTACATAACAACAAATGCACATAATGAACTTCATGAATTACGAACAAAATACATCGGCAATAAAATAGTACTAAAAAGCGATCAGTTTAAAATATAAAACAGTCTAAGCGATGATGTATAATAAGAACTTATTATGACGTCATATAATAAACAGTAAGTCCCGACCTAAAGAAAATTAATTTTAGTAGAAAGGGATGGGATTTGCAGGCATTTTTGCCGAAACTGTGCAGCGACATTTCTATCATTATAGCACAGGGGTACTTATGAGGTTTCCAGGGACTGAACCGAGCCGGTCCTTTATACTGACACCGACGCGTCACGCGCAATTCTGTCCCCTTAGCCCTGAGCGTTAGGATGGAGGCCACTACTGCCAACTTTAAAGTCTTTGGTTTGACCCCGCTGGGATTTGAACCCGCGACCTCCCGATCCATAAGCCGACGCTCTACCAATTGAGCTATTGTGACCGGTTATTTTTTGTAAAAAAAAAAAGAGAAGAAAATGTAGTGTGCGGTTTGAGGTAAAGAGATCCAAACATGATAATATAATACGCCGAGGATATATCTGCAATGGTAGTCTCAGGTGCGGTATTATGGAGACTGCTCAAATGTATTCATCAATATAGCACACGACGGGTAAGATGAAGAGACAAAATTCCAACAATGACTGCTCAAGTCAAGTCGTCGTAATTCCATGTAGTCTCAAGGACCTGTTCGGCTGTCGTGTAATTTAAAAGCAATGCAAATTCTTGACTGTTAAATGGTCAATTGCAAGAAATGCAGCACATGGAAGGATACCAGTATCGTAACAATCAGCATCAACTTCTTTTAGAGGTTTTGTAGAGATGTACGAAACGTTACTGACAATCTTGATTTTATTAGTCCCCTATTGAACATTTCCATATACACCGGAAGACTTGTTACCAGTAGCAGCTATCCCGATGGAACGAGAGCCTTGGTGGTCACTTGACTTGTGAGTTATTTGGTATTTTAATCGTTGATATCAAATTGTTATAAGGTCTGAAAGATCAGCCCTTAGTGTTATTTTAATCGTTGATATCAAATTGTAATAAGGTCTGAAAGATCAGCCCTTAATGTTTCTTTTAATCGTTGATATCAAATTGTAATAAGGTCTGAAAGATCAGCCCTTAATGTTTCCAGCTGTGTTATCTGTTATTTATAAACGAATCATTATTTGGTAGAAACGTACAGCCATTTGAGAAATAAAGTTCATATTTATCACGCTTACAAAAACATGTGTCCTGAAAAAAAAAACATGTTTATATTTTTTATCGTAATAAATGGACCAAAGTCATTCTATATCTTGCATAGACTCATTTTTTGTATTGGCCTACATTCTGAAGTCTGTTATACAGGCCAAATACCGCCCTGGAAATCAGTTGTACTCCGTGTACATACCATGGTGTATCGCGGTGAACCCGGGAATGGCGTACAAGATGTCATTATACGAGGCTAGATTCTGCCCTAATGGTTCCGATGTACCACAATGTGCTTATGTAGAGTGGGTGAAACCAGTTCTTGGTTTGACATTCAGACCAAAGAATAATTGCGCTGTTGCTGAACTTGCCTGTTTTTTACGAGTGTATTATTTCAGTTTAATTATTTTAAGGTTCGACAAAGTCGAAAAGTCATTTACATTGCTCAAGACGATAGACCAAAGCGTTTGACAGTTTTGAATAAAAACATTATTCTATGGTAATGGCCGCTGTTTAAATGGTTCTCAGACACTTTTTGTATGCCTTAGCCTATTTATTGAGTATTAAATTAGATTAAGGGTATCTGTCTGTGTGTAGAAGAGACCGTGACCTCACCATTACTGTTAGTCTGGTTCCCAGCGTACTATCCTGCGCAATAGTACGTCTGGCTGATGCTAACAATGGCGGCCTCCGCTGTATTGGAAAATAAAACGGTAATGTTTGGTGTTATAACCTTTGGAAGTGTGCCAAGAAGTTAAGACTCTATAATTAAGTATTGTAAAGACATTATTGTAAAAACATCGACACTATTCTACTAACAAATTTCTAGAAACAGGTAATGTACCATTTAAAATTACTTATTGTAATCGCTTATATGAACTAAGTTATGATCATAATAAAAACATCTTTCGAATGGCACAGCGATAAATTATAACTCGTGCTTCGCTAAATGTGTCTTTAAACTTACATTGGCGGTCGCCATTTTCAGCCTGTGCCTGACCCGATAACGAAGTGAAATGGGGAGGAACTCCAGACTACTTTACTGTAAGACATTTCTCCCATTTCAATTCCAGTAGGACACGTAAAATTGTAACCGACCCAAAATTGTGCCATATCTTTTAATTACCTAATACTTTTTAGTTACCAAGTGCTTTTAATTACCTTTTTTTCTTTTCTTTTCAGCGCCCTCAAATAGCACACGTGTTAAACTTGTATGCCTCGTGGTATTCTGGACATCTTCATCTTGAAAAAAACGTCACAATATCAGTTAGATCAATACAAAAATGACAATGACTTAATTTGTATAAAATTCTTCCTCAAGATAGTCATCATAACTGGTGTTTTGTAATTGATGGTTTTTTAACTATAATTATAGTTATTGTTGTGCTCGTGATTATGTTTATGAATATTGATAATTGTTATTATTGCCAACAATAACAAAACCATTAAATTGAAGTAAAAGAATTGTCATTTAAGTTGTCTTCTTTCAGTCAACCCACCTAACAAATGTCAATATTAGAAAACTATTATAATAAGTTTTATTTACTTTAATATTTTTAGTATGTGTAAAGCTTATTTTTGAAGCTGCATAAATTATCATTACTATATTCTTGCTCAGTGTTTTTTTTTACTTAACTAAAGTTTTAGTATTATCGATTGCAAGTTTAATCCGTTATGATGTATATATATATATATATATATATATATATATATATATATGTATATATATATATATATATATATATATATATATATATATATATATATATATATATATATATATATATGTATGATTAATCTTGCAAACGATAATACTTAAACTTTATATATACATATGAGATTCGTTTCGGGTCATTCAAATACATGATTTAAACATTTAAACAATGACGTTCAAAGACTTCGAATAAACGATATTCAGATATAACAAAAGACAAATAGTCAATCTAGACACATTTGACATTAAAAAAACAAGCGTTATAAAAGGAAGTATATTTCTTATTGAGAAAGTTTGATTGATTGGATGAAAACAAAGTGGTGATAGTGCTGATATTTAGACACATTACGTCAATGGTGAACTATGTGACGGCGCTGATAAAGCTTTCAAACACTGAATGGATGGCAAACAGAAGTAATGGAAGTATTGTGTAAACATTTACGTGTAATATATTTTGAAGAAGTTTAATGGAATATTAGTTTATCTAGTTAGCTATCTCAAGATACGTGAAACGACAACCTTAAAACATTTAAATGGCTCACTTCAATGACGGACGTTATGACTTTGAAGAGTTTAAAATGCTCTTGTACTGCATTGTCCAATCAATCATGATAACATTACACCGAACATACCATCAGGTAGGACATTGTCTATTGCGACGTGGAAGTTTGTCTTTTGGTCGCATGCAATAATGTTGTCTCGTGCGCTTTACAAGAACAATGGTTGCTAATGTAATTACTTAATTTGCGCGTAACTGGCAATTCACTTAGAAGATGCAAATATGGTTATGGTGCATAAGTGTTTTGGGGTTTTAATTTGTTTATTTCGTTGGCTAAGGTAATTTTTTTATATAGATATTATGTAGCTTGTTATCATTATGTAATAAAAGTGTATCCATGGCAAATATGGTTACTGAGTCCTACGATTAACGTATAGGTTAACTCCATATCATGCCTAATGTCAGCATGTTCCATCCTACTCTTGTATCGTCATCAGTGTGAAAATGAGGGTTCGTTCTTTATTTAAATAGTTTACTTCTCCCTTATCAAGGTAGTTTTTACTTTATTATTTATTTCAAATTTCTTTTCTATTGTTCATACATTTCTTACGTTGTTTTTCTTTTACTAATTTATGTCTCTCTTTTCTTGTGGGGGATTTCTATGCAGATCTTAAGAATTATTTCAAAATGTAACTTAAAACTGTTCTGAAATGATATTTGCACAAAATATCAACGCATTTTATTAAAATTCCGAAACACGAAAAGCAATATTTGTTCCCCGCACGTTCAAAACACAAATAAAATCGAGGAAATCTTGATAAAAATTAAGGTCGTTTTGACAGAAGACGCCATGACGCTCTCGACGTTATTGCTCATGAACATATATCTATATATCCCTGAAAAAAATAGTCATTTTAAAAACATCATCGTCAACAACTTCAAGCAATGATCAGCATCCCAAACTGTATGCACCAGGGATGGATCCGGGGGGAGGGAGGAGGGTGATGCCCCCACCCCACCCACCAAAACACATACATGTAAGCTTAAAATACTAAGCTTTTGTAGTTAATTTTGTCTTTTGACTGCCTATGTCGAAGTTAGGGTCCCTCACTGTTTAAATCTTTTAATGCGATAAAGTTGAATGGATATTTAGTCACACACCCCTCACCCCGCCCACAAAACTTTCTGGATCTGCCCCTGGTGTGCACTAGACCACATCAGTCATGAGTTAGGTCCTTATCACTAAAGAAGGTATTCAATGTATATATTTTCTAAAATTTAAGTCTGCATTTCTACATATCACTGTCCTAAATTCGACGACACTTGTTTTCTTGAATTATAATGGCGTCTGAAAACATAGTTTTTACATTAAAGATATAGGCAAAATATGAGTTTGTTTTAAAAACGGCGCCACAATGTACTTGTTGTAGCACACCATGAAATTTCTATCAACTTATACCTGGTACGCAAGTGTGCTTTCATTCATAGATAGTTAGTATCTAATTTTATTATTTTAACTTTATTTAAGTTATTAACGAAAACATAATTTCTTTCACGGAAAATTCGATAACCAAATCTCAATACTTTTGTCTGTGCTGTTATTGTATTCACTTCCCCCATCCGCCTTCATACTGATCCGTCCAGCACAAACACACGCATTACGCTTTCTCCATGGGCAGCACGTGCTAGCTCGATGTAGGTGTTTATTGATATAGACACGAGTAATATAAATGTATTAGCCGACGAAAGAGTTGAGTGGTAAAACAGTTTGAGTAATGTGAAAACCCCGTTTATATATAACGTTTGTGGACTACAGGATATACATGTTAATTATAAACGAATCTTACCAATTGGACACGAGAGAAGGGCTGTGTGCTAAATGTTATTCCAAGGCATCTGTAACGTAATGAATAACGAACGTGAAAACTCGGCGGATTTAAACCTATCGGACACGCTCAATGCCGAGTGTCTTGGCATGGTGGAGGGCATATACATGTATACACTCTATCCAGACACAATATCTACGTAAGGGGTCACGTGCAGACCAGACCAGAATAACCTCTGCAACCATGTACGAAGAGGACTAAGGCACTGACAAAAATATTATACTATCTTGAAACAGTTTTTAAAATGTTCAAAACCATAAAAGTTTTGTTTCTATCGACAACGTATGAAGATTTAATTATTTTGATAAAATTCCATTTAAATCGCATGAAACCTTGTTCAATTGACACCGATCTTGAATTACACGAACAGCATAATCTCCAATTTGGTCACGTGTCACGTGCTTTTCAAAGTACCTGTGGCTACTGTAGCTTCGAAACGTAAGTGGTGTGAAGAGTCTTGCTCGCCATTTACATAATGATGAAGGCGGTGGTAAACAACACAACTATTACTTACTGAAGAGTCTTGCTCGCCATTTTTATAAGGATGAAGGCGGTGGTTAACAACACAACTTTTACTTCCTGAAGAGTCTTGCTCGCCATTTTTACAAGGATGAAGGCGGTGGTAAACAACACAACTTTTACTACTGAAGAGTCTTGCTCGCCATTTTCACAAGGATGAAGGCGGTGGTAAACGACACAACTTTTACTTACTGAAGAGTCTTGCTCGCCATTTACATAATGATGAAGGCGGTGGTAAACAACACAACTTTTACTTACTGGAGAGTCTTGCTCGCCATTTTCACAAGGATGAAGGCGGTGGTTAACAACACAACTTTTACTTCCTGAAGAGTCTTGCTCGCCATTTACATAATGATGAAGGCGGTGGTTAACAACACAACTTTTACTTACTGAAGAGTCTTGCTCGCCATTTTCACAAGGATGAAGACGGTGGTAAACAACACAACTTTTACTTACTGAAGAGTCTTGCTCGCCATTTACATAATGATGAAGGCGGTGGTTAACAACACAACTTTTACTTACTGAGGAGTCTTGCTCGCCATTTTCACAAGGATGAAGGCGGTGGTAAACGACACAACTTTTACTTACTGAAGAGTCTTGCTCGCCATTTACATAATGATGAAGGCGGTGGTAAACAACACAACTTTTACTTACTGGAGAGTCTTGCTCGCCATTTTCACAAGGATGAAGGCGGTGGTTAACAACACAACTTTTACTTCCTGAAGAGTCTTGCTCGCCATTTTCACAAGGATGAAGGCGGTGGTAAACAACACAACTTTTACTTACTGAAGAGTCTTGCTCGCCATTTTCACAAGGATGAAGGCGGTGGTAAACAACACAACCTTTACTTACTGAAGAGTCTTGCTCGCCATTTTCACAAGGATGAAGGCGGTGGTAAACAACACAACTTTTACTTACTAAAGAGTCTTGCTCGCCATTTACATAATGATGAAGGCGGTGGTTAACAACACGACTTTGACTTACTGAAGAGTCTTGCTCGCCATTTTCATAATGATGAAGGCGGTGGTAAACAACACAACTTTTACTTACTAAAGAGTCTTGCTCGCCATTTACATAATGATGAAGGCGGTGGTAAACAACACAACTTTTACTACTGAAGAGTCTTGCTCGCCATTTACATAATGATGAAGGCGGTGGTTAACAACACAACTTTTACTTACTGAAGAGTCTTGCTCGCCATTTTCATAAGGATGAAGGCGGTGGTAAACAACACAACTTTTACTTACTAAAGAGTCTTGCTCGCCATTTACATAATGATGAAGGCGGTGGTAAACAACACAACCTTTACTTACTGAAGAGTCTTGCTCGCCATTTTCACAAGGATGAAGGCGGTGGTAAACAACACAACTTTTACTTACTAAAGAGTCTTGCTCGCCATTTACATAATGATGAAGGCGGTGGTTAACAACACGACTTTGACTTACTGAAGAGTCTTGCTCGCCATTTTCATAATGATGAAGGCGGTGGTAAACAACACAACTTTTACTACTGAAGAGTCTTGCTCGCCATTTTCATAAGGATGAAGGCGGTGGTAAACGACACAACTTTTACTACTGAAGAGTCTTGCTCGCCATTTTCACAAGGATGAAGACGGTGGTAAACAACACAACTTTTACTTACTAAAGAGTCTTGCTCGCCATTTACATAATGATGAAGGCGGTGGTAAACAACACAACTTTTACTACTGAAGAGTCTTGCTCGCCATTTTTATAAGGATGAAGGCGGTGGTAAACAACACAACTTTTACTACTGAAGAGTCTTGCTCGCCATTTTCATAAGGATGAAGGCGGTGGTAAACAACACAACTTTTACTTACTGAGGAGTCTTGCTCGCCATTTTCATAAGGATGAAGGCGGTGGTAAACGACACAACTTTTACTTACTGAAGAGTCTTGCTCGCCATTTTCATAATGATGAAGGCGGTGGTAAACAACACAACTTTTACTACTGAAGAGTCTTGCTCGCCATTTTCACAAGGATGAAGACGGTGGTAAACAACACAACTTTTACTTACTAAAGAGTCTTGCTCGCCATTTACATAATGATGAAGGCGGTGGTAAACAACACAACTTTTACTACTGAAGAGTCTTGCTCGCCATTTTCACAAGAATGAAGGCGGTGGTAAACAACACGACTTTTACTACTGAAGAGTCTTGCTCGCCATTTTCATAAGGATGAAGGCGGTGGTAAACGACACAACTTTTACTTACTGAAGAGTCTTGCTCGCCATTTTCACAAGGATGAAGGCGGTGGTTAACAACACGACTTTGACTTACTGAAGAGTCTTGCTCGCCATTTTCATAAGGATGAAGGCGGTGGTAAACAACACAACTTTTATTTACTGAAGAGTTTCATTCACGCCGTCTAAACGTACGGAGGAGATTGGTTCAACTATTCATTGTTGAACAGCAAGACGTCCTCGTGTGACGTCACATCTGGACGATGCTTGCACCAGACTGCCACATATTCGCCAGCCATTTTATGCCTAGGGCACAAGGGGCCGCTTTGATGTACAAGTAAGTAATATCTGTTTAGACTTTTTCTCGTATCAGTAACATGGTTCCTTCTTTCATATATTAATGGTGGTGGTATCCAAAAGTTTGGACCACCGTTTTGTTTCTCAAACAAGCAAATATTTCATTGTTACTTGAAACGATCCCGAAAAAAGCTGTTTATTGATGGCATACATTAAAAAAAGATGTAAAGTTAAGCATAACATCCAACTTGTCATACACAAATGTATTTCCTAACTGAGCCACGGCGCGCGGTAAGCTATTTTTAAACTAAGAAAATCACGTGTCCGCTTACTTTCGAAGTGACATTATATCATCATCCGCTTAATGCGCTCTGGCGTAGAAATCTATTTTAGCCAAAATTCACATCGTGCCAATTTCTAGATTGGAAAGAATGAAAGTTTAGAGAGATTTAGTTCACGATTTGAATTTATGTAGTGTTCACAATCGTCTACCTTTAGACATGAATTCCAGGTAAGGACGAAATTATACCCAACTGCCCCAAACCCGGGGTAATATATTGTTACATGCATTTGATTTAGGCAAACTGTCGGATACCACCTTCGAGAGCAAGATGTCTGTATCTTACCGGGCAAAGACATCGTCGATGATGGGACTGGCATTCTGCTTCTGCGTCTTTCTGCGCGTGACGAGCTGACGCGGACCCTGATGGTAGAGAGATGTTATATTTTCCGATGCAACGAACATTGACGTCGCGTGGCAAGCTGACGCGGACCCTGATGGTAGAGATATGTTATATTTTCCGATGCAATCAACATTGACGTCGCGTAACGAGCTGACGCGGACCCCGATGGTAGAGAGATGTATATTATTTTCCGATGCAATCAACATTGACGTCGCGTGACGAGCTGACGCGGACCCTGATGGTAGAGAGATGCTATATTTTCCGATGCAATCAACGTTGACGCCGCGGGACGAGCTGACGCGGACCCTGATGGTAGAGAGATGTATATTTTCCGATGCAATCAACAATGACGTCGCGTGACGGGCTGACGCGGACCTCGATGGTAGAGAGATGTATATTATTTTCCGATGCAATCAACATTGACGTCGCGTGACGAGCTGACGCGGACCCTGATGGTAGAGAGATGCTATATTTTCCGATGCAATCAACATTGACGCCGCGGGACGAGCTGACGCGGACCCTGATGGTAGAGAGATGTATATTTTCCGATGCAATCAACATTGACGTCGCGTGACGTGCTGACGCGGACCCTGATGGTAGAAATATGTTATATTTTCCGATGCAATCAACACTGACGTCGCGTGACGAGCTGACGCGGACCCTGATGGTAGAGAGATGTTATATTTTCCGATGCAATCAACATTGACAAGCCATTCCGACCGGTGTAGATGTATGAGAAATGACGTAACAACGATCAAGTGGTTATTAATGCATACAAACTAAAACAGTTTTATGGCGAGAAAACATAAGACTGTCCACACTAAGACGATTTGGATAAATTTACCGGTCACTGTTGAACACAAGCTGAACAGCGACCATTGATGCTTCGCATAAATGCTTTCTTGCAGGTGATATGAAGACGTCAGTATCTAATATAACAAAGACAGCTTAAGATATCACTAGATCCTGCGCATATTAAGATTATGCTCAATGTCATTGCTCTGTCATAAATTATTCGATTATCGATTATTTAGCGAGAATCTTATCTGTTTAGGGATTCGAACTTTCGGCCTATAAACATATTCAAAACATTTTGTTCTTTTAAGCAGCACTCTCGTGAGATAAGAAAATCAAGAATATGAGTCTGAATAAAAAGAAACCTTATCAGCTGTTGTATGTAATGAATCAGTCAGGTTCTCCCTAACTGGGAGCTGCATAAAGGCCAGCACAAAGCCACGTCGGTATGTCTTTCATTGCGAATCAATACAACATTATGTGCACCCAAGCTGTGCCACGGGAAGTTAACAACAGCCAATGAAAACAGAGTATCACCAAATGTTCACAACGTCTCAGTATAGTGTTGTTGTTTACTTGTAAAAGTTGAGTTTCTATTCGAAAAATGGCTGGTATTATATGTATGTTTATATGCTTGATAACGGCTGCAAAAGTAAGTTATAACTCATAGTTATTATTACATCCTTAATAGTTTAGCTTAGCTAGTTACCTACTTGTTTATAGTCGACTGGGAAACAAGTGATTATAACTTATATTTACCTCCCTCGACTGTCATTTCGCGGATGGAATCGATACTTAGGAAGTTACAACATCTTGCAATGTGAAGTTAAAATCTTAAATGTCTTGCGCAAGGACTCCTCGTACTGAGTATGGGCTCGAACCTGAACGCCCGTACAACTGCACCATGGACGCACAATTTGCTTCAGATAACAGCTGTGTTGTACTAGACTGTATAATTAACAAAGGTGCAGATTTTCTTAAACCTTTTGCCTTCAGTTAATTGTATTCTAGTTGTCTTAAATAGTTATAAAAATGAGAGATCAAATCACAGAAGTTTAAACCCATAACATCTGAACATTAATATGTCTATGGGTAAGTTTAAGGAGTGTGTATATTTCATGTGTAGACAACCTACCCGTTTAATTATTACACCTCAGTGATCTTTAAACGTGTGTTGTGGATAAACCTAGTTTGCCGGTTACATCATTATAATGTATGCTATCAAAACATCTCCTTTTATAAGAAAACACGTATAGAGATTAATCAACGGTGTTAACATCTACCTATAATACAATGCAGTGTCAGTCACTCACCAGATGACGCTTTAAATAAACTGGATACTTTCTAATAATGTATCAAAAATTGCAAGAGTAAAACATGCATTTTAATAAATAACACCAAGCATGTCATATATTAAAACATTTGCAGGTTTTATTGCATGTACTAGATTAGGTACATGTGAATATGTTTATTGGGTTTATCGTCCCACCAACAATATTTTAGTTATCTGGAGACGGACATGTGAATAGAAAACTTCTCCGATTATATACAATTATTTTGTAGTACATTCCACAAACAAGGAACTATTCTTACATTTTATCATTCATTTGATTAGCAATAAAGAAAAACAGTGCAATATTGATTCCTTTTGTATGTTCATTTTTTAATTAACTCTGTACATGTTTGTAAACCATGCATTATAAGGCATATCAACGGCAATAGGCCATATGTTGCCATGGTCGATTCCTTACGTCCGGATTTATACCGACCCCTTTGAGAACAGCAAGATCTGTCACCACAAAAATAAAAAAAAAGATCCATGTAAACAAATAATTTTGTCATGTTTATTTGCCTGTTTGTTTGTTTTCTATGTTAAAGGTGATATCCGACAGTTTGGACCATTTTTTTTCTCTAAAAAAAAACACAAAAAAATCATTGTTGCCTGAAAAAGTGAAGCATAACATATCACTCGTAATTACAAATAGGTATTTCCTATCTGAGCCACGCTGCACAGTTAGCTATTTTTAAACTAAGGAAACCACTTGACCCGTGGCTATACCATTCAGGTAATCCGCTCTGACGTCGATGTGATATCATCATGCTTATTTATAGTTTTAGCAAGAATGTGCATGAAGCGTGATTTAATTCACGCCTTCTACTGTCTTACAATTTATCCAATGTTCAAAATCGTCTTTTGTTAGACTTAGATTTAACTTTTTGCAGAAATTATGCCCCAATTTCCCCAGTCCAGGTTTACGTGTATTTGATGAAGATGACCTTTAAGTCTAACTATAAGTTACTCATTCATCCGGAAAAGTTGTTCACTTGAATAAGACTCATACATAACTGCATTCATTTGATAGCATGCCGTAAACTACAGGTATGAAACAACACCATGTCACATTATCCTGACACCGGACCGGCCAATCGAGAAACTACGTGTAAGAATCAACACCAAGTCACCGGCCTGGTAGCGCAATCGGTAGAGCGTCGGCTCTAGGTACGGGAGGCCTCGGGTTCGATCCCGCGCCACGTCATACCAAAGTCGCTAAAAATGGTAGTGGTATATCTCACTTGCTAACGCTCAAGCAAATATAAGGGTAGTTCCACGACTGGTTGGCCCGGTGTCAGGATAATGTGACTGGGTGTGGTATCATGCCAGATGTTCATGGCATGCTATACACAGTGAAGGCAGCACTATATCTGCTTCAAGTGGACACCGTCTCCACATAACTGAAATACTGTTGGTGGGACGATAAACCCAATAAACAAACAAACAACACCAAGTCACATTTTCCTGACACCGGACCGGCCAATTGAGAAACTACCCTTAACACATAGCCTTCTGAATAGAAACGTATTGATCAGTAGTAGGTAAATACTAAATAGTGTATATGCTAATAAGTCAGTTCCCAATGGGAGCTGTCTGACTAGGAACTTCATTAGATGTTGTTAGGTTTTTTGTAAAAATTCTTAGAATTTAAAATTAGTTACTGAAACAGTGAAGATGACTAACATCTGAGCGTAGGCCTACACAACGATTATATTGCGATTAAGGGCCGTATTTTCAGTAATTCGAAGAGAAAGTCTTCTATTATTCTATATTTACCACTTTGCAATCTCAGTATACTGACAGTTGTTCATATAATATTGACACATGAAGAGTTGCTTGTTCCAGAGGAAAAAAAAACACGGACGAACTCAAAAAGAAAAACAACTGTATAATGCCTTGCTCTGTATCTACTTTGAATCGACCTCGCGACCAGTCGCTATATTGTTATATGGTATTATAATATGGTTTATTAATATATAACACGATACCGTGGTCCGCCTGTTGCCGACATTCTCGACATTTTTTAAAAAAGGAATTAATGCCTTTAAATTTCAATTGCGTTTACAACGTTCATGGGTTCTGCTATTTTGTGGAGTTAGTCTGCATACATTATATTCGCGTGTCGTTCGATAAAAATGTCAATCAATTTTTTGTTGTTTGCTCCCGGTGTTTATCAGTTGAACTAAATTGTATAATATATTATGTATTTAAAATTGCCGGGGCACTCGTGACTTGTAACCCTTAGACTGCTCGCCTATCACCGCGTATTTATGTTTGATGTTAATTTATTTTTAATTGTAAGCCATAAAAGGTTATGAATTCAAAATGTAACAATTTATTAAATCACGTACGTAAATCCTTCCTTCGTTGAATGTATTCTTTACTAAATGCTGATCTCTACCGACGTGACCACATTCTATGTTATCAGCATATTTATTGAAAGAAATCAGATGTTGCATCAGGCAATCATTAACGTTTTCACGTATGTATATGTCTGATGCAAGTCCGCGTAAACTGCGTAAATTGATACAGACATTTCATTTTAATAAAACTTATTAACTTATATCAATATCGCTTAAATCAAACAGCAAATGATGTATCGGTTTTACCTCTTCAGTAATAAACTTAAATAATAATTCATAATACACACTTAGGTGTTAATTAAAAATACATAAATAAATAACTATGTAAGGGAACAACTGTCTATCGTCGTGTGTTCTTATAAATACATCGCTGCGACCAATTATGGCCATCACAGCGACGTCTAGCTATTTTTCTTGGAGGAAGACCCAAGACAAATGTCTGGGTAGAACCACCGACGCACCGCAGGTCAGCTGGAAGACCTTCCCACACCAATTTCTTCGCTCTGAACAGAATTTGAACCCGCGCAGTGAAAGGGTTAGCCGTCTGAGGGGTTACAAAACGGATTTTTTGTTTGTTCTTGACACAGACCTAACAAGGCGATTGCATTACGTTTCGGCGTATAATTATAGCACATTACTACACATGGAATCTTATTCATAGCATGTATTTGATTGTTTGATAAAAATGATTTCGATCCTACACTCGAATGATCACATATTTTAATTTACCCGTACACCAATAATATTCTTTTAAATCTTTGAGCAGAACTTAACTTTTTAAACCTAATTTGCTGGTGAATGTGGCAACAAGTTGTTATAGATACATTTGGAAAGTAAAGCTTTATGTCCTCCGGCTTGTCTTGAAAGTATAAACATTTGCTCAGGATATCAGAAAGATGGCCAGACTTGTTTCTCGTTTTTGTGTTAGTATTGTTAAAAACGTGCAGTTCAATAGGACATTACAAAATGAGGGATTTGGGATGGGATTTGCCGGCATTTTTGCCGATACTGTGCAGCAACATTTCTATCATTATAGCACAGGGGCACTTACGAGGTGCCCAGGGACTGAACCCGGCCGGTCCATTAAACTGACACCGTCGAGTCAGGCGTAATGCTGTCCCCTTAGCCCCGAGCGTTAGGAGAGAAGCCACTACTACCAACTTGAAAGTCTTTGGTTTGACCCGGCCGGGGTATGAACCCCATTACAAAATGAAATAGTTATTTTCAAAATCATTTACACGTGTTTTGCTCTGCTTAACAAAATGTCGTTTATTCCAGGCCAGTGACCATAATGCCAAGACGATGTCGGTGGTTCTCAACGCTAAATCAACAACCGTCGAAGACTATGTTCAGATACAAGAACCTCCGGACTATATCACCAGACAACCAATCAGCATCGAGTATTTGTGTTCACAGGACAAAATAGTTGGGGTTGAACTTGTTTCTGATGTTGATGATGATATCTCAAGAAAAGTGTTCCAGAAATTCTGGAAATGTTCTAGTCATTCGGAAAGTATCGTTTCAAAAAGTAGACGAGTAAAAATTGTACTTCCACCTGAGCTTGCCTTTAACTACAATGCGTTCAATAAAAACGTTAAATTTACTAAGCGGACGAAACTTAGAGCGTTTGTTCTGGATAGAGACTGGTGGCCATATTGCTTTCGAGACAAAAATTGTTACTCGAGATCTCGCGTGAAAGTGACGTATGAAACTAAGATCTTGACGCCATTTTGTAGGCCCTATGTCTATGTGCTGGTAGACTGTCGAAAGTGGTCATGGGATGTGTTGACAGCGATGACGTCATACAAACTTCCGGTTTGTCCAATAGAAGAAGGTATGTAATAGTGCTTTCCAAATATATGCAGGTCAGTGTTTCAAAAGTACATCTGGGATTGGAATTAGCATACATTCGATTTAAAACATAGTCAGATTATACACACCCATTTAAACTTGATAACAGTTGTATAAAATGCATAATTTTAATTGTACCCTTGCAGATTTGTCTCCTAATTCCCCCGACATATTTCAGAGCTAAGAAGCTTGAATACATGTATTACACAATGGGTTGTTTTGTGAGTGCTGATAATGCCCTAGATAATATGCAGTTAGGAAAAGGCCTTACAAAGTATCAAATTAAAATCAACTATTGTTTTTGTAGCACAATGCACAAAATACATGTTACAATGCTCTGTATATTCAGCAAGTCTGTATATTCAGCAAGTGTTACTGTTTCATACATTCATCTATTCATGTTTATTCAAACTTGTTTTGGAGTTAATTTCATATAAACATAGGCCCCTATTGTTTATTTCCAACCATGTTAATTACACGCAACATGTTCTTGAGTCTAAGTTGGTAATTCTTCCAGTCGGTCCCTCTTGCCGACTGACGGTTCCAAAGCGGTAACTGTTCGGGTTGCTCATTTTGTTAAATAGCTCATCACATATTTACTTTTACATTTGGCATGCACGTGAATACCTTTGTCCTGTGCCTTTTCAAATGTTTGCATATGTTGCAATGCTCATAAGATTTTGTCATATATTCTTCTTCATGGAATAGAAACCACTGCTCGCTTCGTTCGCTCCATTGGATTCTAATTCCGGGATGAGATGCTAATTTAGACACTAACCTTAACATGGTAAACATTACACAGCATGTCACGGTTTAAGAAAAAGAAAATCAATACTAGAGTAAATTTTATGAGTACACGCGAAGCGCATCAGTTTCAACAAATGCTGTAGTCGGCTGACAAAAATGGCGCTTATAACGCGATGACGATACACATATAATTAGCACTAGTTTTTTGTTGTAAGTTCAGTTGGTAACCGTTTCTGAATTCTGACGTTCAGACTTATTATCCGGAGGCTTGCAGTTTGGATAAATACAGAATAGTTCTCATAGCACTCTATTAACGGGTTACTGAACATTTATAATTTCGATGCTCAGTCCAATGCCTTGTGTCCGCACTTGCTTCCATTTTCGACAGTGATGTGGCCCTTTTGCCGAAGTGACCGTTCCAAGGCGGTAACTGATGGTTTTTCTTTTTGTGTGTTATGTCTCTTCTCTGTGTTTTTGTCACATTTACATTTACCTTGTTTGGCCTTTGTCTACAGGTAGATAAAAATATAAATATCTGTGGAAATTGTGATAGGACCTTTTCTTATTTACCTATTAGAAAACAGAACATGTGACACTGATTGGGTACGATCTCCGCCATTCACTAAATGGGTATTGTCAATCAAGGGATTACAGTTTGTAACGGTTGCCTTCTTACACCAGTAGGCGGGGCACGAAATTATCGTCTCGACCAGTGAACACTCGATACGCTCGATGATGGGCAGTGAACTGTTCTGATTAGCTGCACATGTACACACGCAGGTGTTGGTCGCTTGCATTAGGCTATAAATTGCGTAATCAAATAATCAATTCAATTCAATTCAAACTTTTATTTACATAACCATTTTGGCTATTGCCAAGTATAAAACGATAAATTGCGTAATCAAATAATCAATTCAATTCAATTCAAACTTTTATTTACATAACCATTTTGGCTATTGCCAAGTACAAAACGATAAATTGCGTAATCAAATAATCGCCTGGTATAGCTAGCTCTTTAGGAGGAGTGAGGTTATGTCTGTCGGCAACATCAAAGCGGGAGAATTGATGTTCTCAGCGTGAGGCGTGAGACAGATCCTTGATATCGGGATTCTCCCGTGGAAATCGGGGAAGATCACATGTCTGTCATTCACCTGCCAATGTTTTCCAGGAAGGAATTTTCGCAACCAATCAAACAATACAAATATGTCGATAATTATACACTGCCTGTTTGGGTCGACTTGTTCTTTTTCATAAAATCAAATAATTTATAACGCCTAACGATTAACGAGCAGTTATATATTGGTAAGAACGACGGTGTTGCAGGTATATAGTTAGTTCACTCTATCTGCCCCGCCCCAACACTCCCGCACCGCCACTTGCTGTACTCTCCACTTTTTGATAAATGTTAATTTTTTATCTCAATTTTGATTGATGAGTTATAGCATGTAGATTACACATTACTTTATATTTCATTTTGTTAAATTACATGTATAATTTTACATGTCTCGTAGCAATATCATATAATAAATTATTTAATAATTCATTTCATTTAAGATCTTATAAAGATATAAGTACATATAAATATTATTTTCAGTTACAACCTATGCATTTTCACAATCTATATTAAACAAAAATATATTGAGTATTGTATAAAATATTATACATTGGGATACACCTACAGAGACAATCGAGGTTATACAGTACCCAGTAGCACTAGGGGGCAAGCCGTATGGGGTCTACCGGAAGTTTGAGCCCTACAGAAACCCCGAACTCGAGGCCAGACGGGTTCAAATGTTCGACAATCCGAAGTAGGTTTTAGTTTAACACCGTCAACATTTTTGTATTTATCCAGGGACGGTCCAAGATATCTAATATATAATAAAGTACAGATTTTAATTTGAATAAATTCAACATTGCAGCTGTTATCTATTGTGCCAAAGTTCGAGACTCGGTTTGGATCTAAATCCTGCTTGTGGGAATATTTTTCCAGCTGCGATGCGCCGATAATTCTACCCTGACATTTGTATGTGATCTTTCTCCACTAAAATAAAACTATCATAGTAATTAATACTTATTATAGATGTGTCGATGTGATGTTTTTTTAATAACATATAAAACCAAAACATAATTGGAACATTTAATTGAAATTTAAGATCACCTTAATTAAAAAGAAATGTAATAATGAACATATATGTATGTTGTTAAGTATGAGTAATTATTGCTAAAGATACACGTCTTTCTAAATACAGCTTCAGGCAACAAGTAGGTTAAAATAATCTATATTTTCCTTCTAATAAAACATTTAATTGTCGTCAACTAATCTTTGTTGAAATGAACAGTGTTATTGCCGAGTATGGTTTAAATGGTACATATCAAACTGCTTAAACTTAAGAGTTAGATACACCTCCATTAACCCAACAAAATAATCGAGTGAAACAGTTATAACAGCTTTGAAATATCATAGAATAAGATATTTCAAAACGAATATTTATAGGTGATTTTTATACATTTAATTGCGATGGGTTTTGTTTGTTTTATCCAGATTCACAGTGTCTGTGTGGCTGTATGTTACTGGAGAGGTGTCGCTACGATCTGTGTAGTGTGTTCCACCATTTTACCTGGGACGGCCACTTCAGGACGGTTATGTTGCTTCTCACCAGGAAGGTATACCGTGAAATAGACCAATGAGTCTGTGCATTGTTAATCAAGACGTTTTAAGCCGTTCCAGCCAGAAATATTGTTTTAATCGCAGCCTCAAAACTGTAATATCCAGCAAAAGTCAACTGTCTGTCTTTAAGTGGAAAATATTTTGTTATATTGTTGTTTATTGCTTTACGAATTATAGTTATTAGAACAAGTATCAACAATACATTATGTCTAATTATGCATACATATATACATTGTGAGTAAACGATATGTCAATTGTACTCACTAGAATTTACTCTTTCCTTCTGATCAAGTAGGTAGGACTATGGGTCTTGAATGGCGGCAAGGTCATACAAAAAGTAGTTGGTGAGATTGGTCTGGCCATAAAGCCCCCCCCCCTCCCGTCCCAACACACAAAATAAATATATACACAAATATCTATTTTATCCTCTTGTTGCGACCGTTCTTGATTGCACAAAAATACTCCACTACGAATTTACATATGCTCACTTCTGAGAACCATGGTAATAAACGGTTCTTTACTGTCAACCAAGTTTTATTACACGAAAAATAGAAATTATTTATAAAAAAATTGAGTACCTTCTTGGACGAATGACCGGACTTTACACAAGATGTCTTCTTCTGTGTGTGTGTGTGTGTGTGTGTGCGTGCGTGCGTGCGTGCGTGCGAGCGTGCGTGATAAGGCTTGAGAGTTACTAGAACTATTTATGAAAAAAAGCAGGGAAGAAATGTGGAAACAATGTATACTGTATGTATTGTGGAACTGTCCATTTCAAGCTCAACCTGTGCAGGGTTTAATATCATTTGGTTTTGGTTTCAGGTATGGTGCATGTGCAGGTGACCCATGTGGACGGGGAGTCAAGTGCCGGGGTAGTTCACTCACCCATCCCACTACATCAATGGTTCAGGCTGGTTCTCAACTTTAACAGGAACAAGGTACCATCTCATAGTCTGGGATAGACCGGTTTTAGGCATGGTTAAATTAGAATTAAAATATGTCGTTGAGGAATTGTGACACGAAATTGTTTTGAATATATTTATGTAGAAGGCAGTCAAAAACTCGAGATTGTATTGATTATGTGCATCACTGTTTAAATTATACATTTAAGGAGTACTTTCCTTCCTCCATTTAACAGCTGCAAGTAATGTGCCAAATCAATTAAACGGCATAGTAAGCAAAGAAAAAAACTAAACACATACACATTATTTACCACATTTCGTCTGCCATTTTCTCGCAATTTGATGCTTTTAGTTATTGACTTGAAATATTCTGATTTATAACAATATGTTGCTTTAAAGATGGTGAGTAAAGCAGTGACACATATGCCTTTCAGCAATAATATTGATGCTGAAACTGCTTATGTACCAAAGTGAAATGTAATAGACAATTTGGTTCAAATAGATGGGGGTTTTTTTACTGCTTGCATTTGAAAAATCTATCAAGAAGTGCGAGGTTACAGCTCTGTAAACCGGTTTAAGCATCCAATATGGCCCCCTTTCCCGACTGACCATTCTAAGGCAGTAACTGTTGGGTTTGCACTATTTGATAAATGACTTGTCCCAAATTTGTTCTCAATTTTGCATTTGACTTGCATGTGAATCCCTTTATGCTGTGTCTTTTCAAATTTAAGTATATGTTGCAATTATCATGGGGTTTTATCAAACTTCTTAATACGATTATGTATATTTGACCTCTTTTCATGTTAACGAAACATCCAACATGTTGATTGTCATCCGTTGTCTGTCCAGCGTCTGATGTCTTGCTCATTTGTTCTTCTGAGACACTCGAGTGACCATTGGTATTAAAATGATAGTTGACTCTTGCTTATTAGAACATTCGAAATTTCAGATCATTTAACATTCAAATGTTTGAACTTTCAACAATATGAAAAACTCATGTACATTAACTTGATTGGACATGCTAGGGTATAACATTCATAAATGATTTATATTTCATCAATAATTTGAATAAATATGCCAAAAGTTCTTTATTTAAAAGGTGCATTTTGTAAAAGCTTTAGATGGGACACATCTGCTGGTTTATGTATAGTTAACCAACAATAATGCTTAATCTCCACAGTGGACGATATCGCTGAACCTTCAACCTAGCTATAACGAGAGTTTGCAGTCGGAGTATATGTGAGTTGAAAATTATGTTCAATAGTGTTTTTTTATAAGTGTTAAAGACACCGATTTCTGTTGCATGTTATTCAACGATTTTAAATGCATTATCCTGTATGCAAAATATTCATATTTTAGAAGTATATAATGTTATCAAATGCTAATGTTAGCTTGAAAATGAAAAAAGCATTAATAAGTATGTATGTACTTACTGTAAAACATGCACATTATTAGTGTCATCTATTGCAGAGCTGTCTTAGCATTAAATAGGGAACAGGAAACTTCTTTTAAGACAATTGGCATATATGCATACATTCATGTTTCAGCCATCCAGGTACGCATGTGTTCATGGATGATACAGAAGGACTCATTACGTTTGGCGGCGCTGAAAACATGCCCAGTTTCCGGGGGTATATTGGCCAGGCGACCTATTATCGGAACAGGATCGTAGACCCCAGCAAAGTAAGGCACTGTTGAATAAACTCTTCCTTCCATTTCCCAAGGACCAAACAGTAGTTGAATTAGGTTATCGTTTACACGAAATGTCAGTGGGGTTTTCACACTTTTGATAGAGACACAGTCGCGCTTCCATGGTTTATCTTTTCTGATTTTGGTTTCCTTTGCTATATGTGTTATGAAGATTGTTTAAAATGTGCTGTGATAGCATAAATTGCACTTACAGGAGTAGGATAATATAACATTAATTATAATTAGGACTTAAAAGCCAAAGGCGACCTGATAGTAGAATAGAAACAATCCATTCGTTCCCATTCAGATAGCCCTGCCAAGCCTGTTTCACCCAATGTTTGAGCTAAAGCTGGCCCGACGGGAAGAGAAATGTAAAAACTACATCGACTGGGTAAACCATAGAATCGCCCACTACCGCACCAACATACCTCAGCCGGACCCGAAAGGTGAGATAAAAATTTAGTGTTATTGTTAATGTAATGAAAATTAGAAGTTAATTGTATAGTCAATAAAATGCATTTAAACCATGGTACTTGCTAAGAAGTCCACATGAACTCGAAATTTTGCTCTTCCATGGTGTTATTTTTTGTACAAGATTTTATTACAGACCACTTTGTCACCTGTCTATACCTATTTATTCATAACCTATTAGGAAATATGCTATTTCTACCTATATTAATTCCTCTCGACTGCCCATCTCTTATGTAGAACCAGTACTGAGTATCTAGAGCAGTGTGCAGTAAATAGTGTTGTTAAAGGACCCAACATCACGTGATCAGGTTCGGGGTTTCAGCTAGAAAATCTCTCAGATCCGGAGTCCACCGTCTTAATCCACTAGACTATGGACGCCCATTTGTCTATGTCATAGGGTATACAAAAAGTTAGTTCTGAAATGGAAGTAGACTTTACATTTATATCTAATAAGTTCTTCCACTTTCTATTATTATTATTATGTCTTTATGTCAATATAGAAACATGTCCCGAGCCTTTCCAAGAGCTGATTCGCAAGGTTCGAACCACGGCCAAAGGGTCCCAGATGTGCCACCCCGACGGTCGGGAGCATAGCCGCCATTGGTCCAAGGTGAACTCCATAGTACGGAAAATGGTGCGGCGGGGAGAGAAGATCAACTTCCAGACAATTGCTGACCATCTGTTCAATGACGCCACACAGTTGATCGTAAGTTTATGGCATCTTGATTATTTTGGCCATTTACTATCATTTACTCATCATTCGTGTTGCATTGTTTGCTTCATTTGTGTGTCATGTAATCATCAATTTAAACTGTAAACTTGTGTTGATGATAACATTTATTATTGGCCTTCTATATTGTCAAAATGCCCCTAAACACAACAGGAAACTAAAGTCTCAAATAAAACGTTTGATCTTTAATTGCATTATCCCATTCCATATAACATTTTAAATTAACAATACTCTACTGTCTTCACATAACTATGTGTCCAATGTATTCCACAGGATGCGGGTATAGAGAACGTCCCCAGGGCATTTCCCGTGTTAAAACAAGCCGCCTGCTACGGGAACTTGGACGCCATGTACATGGTGGCCACCATCTTGAATAACGGTATATATGTACGGACCGATGAGATTCAGGTAAACATTCAAGAATGTTACTTAGCTAAGTAAGAGCACTCACTACCATCGGCTCATACATTCACCTCTGTCTAATGTCACTTAATGTCGGGACTACTTTCGATCCACGTGACTGCCTCGTGGATCACGTCCATGTTTATTTACAAATGCGCATTAATATCACTATGTTATTCTTCCAAAAATAGTGCGCTTGAATTAATTAAATAATTTTAATTATTTACTTCAATATATGTCTTTTCTAGTAGATGTTTATTTATTTTATGTAGAAGTATTATTTTAATTTGAAAATATCCTTAAAATAACACATTAAAATTTCCGTCAAAATCTTGACGTGAGCCCATTGTAGAGGTGTCTGAGAGCGGAACGAACGACAACTCTGCATGGGAGATTGAAGTTAGAGTTGCAAGTACATATCCGCTATAGCTAACACATTTCAGAAATATTTTTTTCTTTGCTGTTATTGAATACAACTTTATTCCTCACAATTAAAAGATTTCAACTGGCATTACCTAGTTTATATCACTGGATTTGTTTTATACTTTTATTTGTAAGGAAAAAGTGTCATAAACAAATAGATAAACGTGTCCTTAAATATAAATATGAGTATGCAATGTTTCAGACGTTCATATGATGCAAAAATAACATTAAATGAGTTTATTTGAAGCAATCTTGATTTTCCCCTTGTACTTGATTAAAATACATATTGTCCCTTAACAATGTCCCTTGAAGTAAATTAAGAAAAGCAGTCGCTAAATCATATTACAAATATGTATATCTTCGTTACACAAAAGAATTTTTGAAATAATAATTATGCAAATAATAAGTCACCATTATTTGTTTTTTTTCCAGAGCCAGGCCTATCTTATGCTTGCCGCTTTAGACAATCATAGATTATCTGCCCTTGCATTGGGACACAAACACCGCTACGGGATAGATGGTGTACCGCTGGACTTGGCCGTATACATATTGTTAGTACATTTATACTTTGTACAATGGTAGAAATCGCTGCCTTTTCTAGCAAATTTATAAAATCTCGGATCTGGTCAGTGTGTTGCCTATCAGACTGCGCATATGCCGAATATTTCCCTGTTGAGCTGTGATCTAATCGTTTCTTCTTTCTTTAAGTACACATTCGCTCATCGTCTGCTTAAAAGGTTAAAAGTTATAAAGAAAGGAAATGCATGTGAAAATGCATTTGAGAGCCATCTCGACAAAAAGAGCACTTTCAAATAGAAGAAAACGCGTTATAAAATTGCCCAACTTAACGCTTTTACTGCATTTAGTTTTCGTTTTTTTATATATGTTTCTCTCCTATAAACTATGGTAACAGTTCAGCGTTATCATCATGATCGCATTGTTCTTTAAAAGGTATGACTTTAAATGTATCCGACAGTTTTTCTTCATCAAACAAACGTGAACCTGGATTGGGGCTAGTGGGGCATAATTTCTGCAAAAAAGTCAAGCCTAAGTCTAATAAAAGGCGATTTTTGAACATTGTCTAAATTGTACGACTGTAGAAAACGTGAACTAAATCACTCTACATGCCCAATTCTATCTAAAACTATAAATAAGCATGATTGTGATTTCTGCTAAAAATAGACATCGACATCAGAGCGGAACACCCGAATTATTTTATAGCCACAGCTAACGTGGTTTTCTTATTTTAAGAATAGTTAACTGTACAGCGTGGCTTAGACAGGAAATACCTAGTTGTAATGACGAGTGATGTGTTATGCTTCACTTTTGACATAGATGTATGACATCAATTGTCAACAATTTGCGAGAACTGTTCAGGCAACAATAATTTATTTTGTTATTTGAGAGAAAACAATCTGGTCTAACCTGTTGGATACCCCCTTTAATATAAAGTTAGTTTGATTACCTGGTTATAAATATATGCTCGCCCTCCTATTACCATGGTTTATACTGCTTTTAAACAAATCTACCTGAATGGCAGGTTATCAGAAGTATGTCGGGGATACTACAAGGGATGATAGAGAAAGCAAAAAGGAAACTGATGTAAGTATGAATTTTTTGTTGTCATTGAAACAGGTTTTCTTTCAATTGTTGAAAAAATAAGAGGACACAAATTTCCTAATGGTGTAAGAGAGACAGACAGACATAGGGGGATGGAAGAAGGGAGTGAGGGAGAGAAAGAGAGGAGAGAGGAGAGGGAGAGAGAGAAGGAGAAGGAAAGAGAAGAGAGAAGGAGAGAGAGGAAGAGAGAGAGACGGAGCTAATTGTATTTTTGACATAATGGATTGCACAAAATAATGTCAAGATCCAAGGACAACATCTAGTCTATTTTGTGAGTATGCTAGGTAAAAATGTGGCAGATATTTTCTAAAGAAACACGTTCCCTTTTTAAAGTCAACGAGATTACTGTATTTGAGTGATCTAAAAGTGTTGCCAGTATTTTATGGATACAAATCACTTCATGTTTTCAGGGTTTGTGCAAGTTCAAGTATTATGTTTGTGAAAATAACCCATCGACACTCTTAACTCACAGAACTGTCCACCAAAATAATGCAATTAATGCACGAGGGCCGGAAATTATTAATATCAAAAGGATACCATAAATTGGCATGTATATGCAGTAATTGGCTGTCGCTTAAAATAGCTTGAAAATCATTTTCTGACATTGAAGTGTTGTTTGCATCACTGAAAGTGTTATTGCGTGCAAAAGATTCATCATGTGTGGCGAATAAATTGTATTTTGATAAAGTTTGTGCACTGCTTTAATGCATATGTATGGATTCTTTTTCGAGCTCACCTGTCAGATGTTATTCTTATGGGAGACTTTTCAGATACCTCATAAGTGGTGTAAAATTAATAAATAGAGATACAGTGTTGTTTAGATGAGTGGCCACAGAGCCAACCAAGTCCACCGATCATCTCCATATGACTTCGCAAGTTATAGGAAAACATTAAGTTTGAAGTTTAACATGACGATGCTTCGGTAGTGATGAACATATATTTGTCCACAGCCTCCATCAAAGCTAGACAACGCTATCATTTGACCATGATTGTGTCTTTGCGGTGTTATTTAACAAATCTTTTAGTTATATCTTATTATTTTATATTTTAACAGCTCCAAATTGCAATGCCTTACCTAGCAAGTTCATATATGTTAAAATGGGTTACACAGACAAGCGTAATATTGACCTGTCTTTGATTGGTATCGTGATTGCCTCAATATTGTCAACCGCTTATTCCTCTGTAAAATTATATATGTCTTTTCACCGATGCCTATCTATCATTCTAAAGAAGACGTTAAAGATTGACAGTAAACATAGCTCTGGTTTATATCAGTGTGATAGCAGAAAACTTTTTTGTGTTTCTCTTGTACTCTTCATGGACTATATATATATATCTAGGTGTTCACGGAAGCAATCCGACTTACGGACGAGGAATCTATCCGTGAACAGACGGACGAAGACGGCGACATCTTCCATTGGCTTACACACCAAGCACAGAAAGGCGTTCTGGAGGCCCAGGTCTGTCGAAGCCTTAGGTTTTTTTCAGAACAATTAAAGTGTTATGATTACCAGTATTTTTCTTGAACAAATTATCGTAATTGAAATCGCCTCGTACGATCTCATAATTTTTATCAATGTTCCAGTCTGTCAGATGAAGACGGAACAAAATTAAAAGAAATGTTTAATTTAAATGTTATTATTCGTATTTAATGTAATAAATTTTATGTGATCAAAGATGTGTACGAGGCCATTACATTCGTAAATGTGTGTGTATATTACGAGTGTTATACATGTTCCTTTAATACCAGAACAAAGTGGGTCGAGCACTGTTCTGGGGTTCTTCCGGCCTGAAGCGGAATCTGGCGTCTGCCATCGAGTACTTTCGGATGAGTGCGGAAACCGGTGATTCCCAGTCGCAGTTTGACTACGGCATTGTACTTTTGAAGGTATGTGAATTTGTAAAAGACATTAATCAAGTTTTGATTAAGAAAAAAAAAAACACACGAATAAACAAGTGCGCAGTTTGTTTTCCATTTGGTGTCATTTTACCAGAAGTTCTTTATTAAAATGCAGATAGAATTCCGCCAACGTTGACTTGACACTCTGAAATGCCTAAGTAAGTGCCAAAAGACAACTATGCCCAGAGTAAATATCAGATAATTGACTTGGCCCAAGGTCCATTTCATTAACATGATTTAGATTATAAATATTATACATATGAATATTTTTTAACGTATTAAGTTAAGTAAACATAGGAGAAATTCGTCCCTAGTTATTCGCTTAGAGAGTAGACACCTAACATATATCATTTGAATGGCAAATACGTGTAGTTATTCCACGATTTTATTTCATGGACAGTCGATGGAAAATAGTTTGGTTGAAAATCTACATTTATTTATTTTCTAAAATTTAATCAAAAATGATTTTTTAATTGAAGTTGTTTATTTTTAAGGAGCTTTAACTGGCATTGTTTAATTTAAAGTTTTATATTGCAGGGGCAGGGTGTAAAGAAAGATGTAAAAGAAGGCTTGAACCAGCTCAACAAAGCAGCTCAACAGGTAATATGTGTTCGGATTTGGTAAGCTTACTTTTTGCAAAATAACTCTTGTCAATATAAAATCTAGCCGAGTTTTGGGAGAAAGAAAGAAAACACTCTTAGATGGCTAGATTTGGTTGAGATCCACAAAGTAACATGCTAACTCCATAGTGATGTATAGTAAAACTTGCTTTTTGTGTGTTTTTTTTATATTGATCATAAATTATAAAGTTCGTATTCACATACCGATAAGCTTTACAACTAACAAACATTTGTGTTATTGTTATTCAAAAGGTTTAACTATTACTCTGCAGAAAAATCCTTCCGCGATCAACGGATTGGGCTGGCATGCCTTGAATTTCGAGCGTGATAACAGGAAGGCGGCAGCACTGTTTGAGCAGGCATCACAAACTGGGGAGCATTGACGCCACCTATAACCTTGGCATCCTTTATCTGCTGGGACAGTACCCGGATAAAGAGAAAGACGCAGTACGTGGAGTGTGGTACTTGGTTATTACAAATGTTAAAAATTTGTCAACGTTGTATGTAAACGATCACCATGAAGCCTTATTTCTTACAAGAAATTGACACAAAATCTTCCGTAAAAATATTTATAATATTGAGTTGTCAGCATTCTTAATCATAACATTTGTCAAAGAAGTGTTACAGTATGACAGTATTGTCAAATGACAAAAGAAAGTAGAGTATTTATTTGAGTTTTTTGGAACCTATAGTTTACCGGAAATAGACTCGTTGGTATAAATAACGTGCGCCTAGTATTTTTTTAAATCGATATTCTTATATGACGAAAGCAACTTAATTTAAAGGGGCCGATTTTATATAATCTTTGTACAGGATAAAGCAATGGAATACTTCAGCTATGCTGGCCCCAGAGGTCACGTGGATGCAGGCCTAGCTATATCGTACATCAACATGAAAGGGACTGCCAAGCGGAAGCGGGACGTGTATGTCGCCGTTGAGTAAGTGATACCCTAAATAGAAAGCGCTATCTTTCATTTGCTGTTTTATAAAATGTAGGGTCTAGAGATGGTTTTTGAGAACTTGGATGTTGCCTGATATAAATGTCTCCTGTCTAGTATTTTAATACCTTTTAAATATAATTATTACTCCTATGAGTTTTTTTGTGAATCCGTATTTGAGCAAAAACGATGTTTATGCGTTATGCATTTTATTGTATATATGTTAAGATTTATGAGTTCCTCTGCTGTAAAGTTAAGTATTTTGCCACAAAGAGTTTGACATATCAGAATTTGAATATATATGTTTCAACTTAAATAAATTGATAAAAAAGAACACATTCAAACGACGTATTAAAAGTAGTAGTCGACAGTGTGACCATCTGATGTTTAAGCTCATTCACGTCAACCGCTCTGACGTCGATGTCTTTTTTTTGGCAGGAAACCTAGTCGTTCGTATTTATAGACTAAAAAAGAATTAATACTGTAAGTGTTGATTAACGAGTTTTACTGCCTTAAAATTGAGATAATATTAAAAATCGTTTAAGATTAAACTAAAGTATGGTCGTTCTATAGAAACTATACACAAATACCCCAAACAGAGGTCAGATATTGTTACATATACCTGTATTTGACATAGGCAAACTGTCAGATATCACCTTTAATATTAACAAAAACATCTTTCATCTATAAACAATACAATTATGTATAGAAAAAAGTACAATTAATACAGAAGAGGAGCCAGTGGCTTAGTGGTAGAGTCGACGGCTTGTAACCCCTCCGACTGCTTAGCCTCTCACCGTGTTGGTTCGAATCCTAATCTGGGTCTTTCAGCTACTTGCGATGCGCCGTTGGTTTACCAAGGCATTTGTCTGGGGTTTTCCTCCTCATTTAAAGTTGAACGTCGCTGTAATGACCATAACTGGTCTCTGCAATGCCATTTAAAAACAAACAACGTTCTGTATTTCCTTTTAGATGGGCACGACACATAGCTGAGATGAATCCCGCCATTGGGGCCGTGCTGAGAAAGGGCTTGCAGTTCTACAGGAAAGGCAAAAAGTAAGCCAAACCTCGCAATGGATACTAGGATAAACTGTATAAAATAAAACCCTTTTTTTTAATGCATGTAACATCTTATACATGGCTCTATTCGCTTACCTCACATGGCGAGAGGTAGGAGAGACAACGCATACATACATATACGTACTGGTAGTAGAGGTGTATATTTGTTACTTATAAATAATTTAGTTCAGATACAATGAGAGGTATTAATTTATATTCGAGTTATTTAATCTGTTAAAAGTTAAAAAAATTTGTTTAAGTAACCACTCACTTTTTTTGTAAAGCCAGTATGGAGTATTTAGTTTCATACGATGAATAAAAGCATCATAACACGATTGAAAATAGTTTCAACAAAACGCGTGTTTGTGCTGTTGTCGATTTTGTTATAATTGTAGCTATTGTGGAAGATGCTTTTAGTGGTGTTAGTGGTTGTTGTTGCTGTTGATGTTATATGAAATACTTTTGAAAGCGCTGCAATCCCTGGGAAATCACATAGCAAGCTAAAGACTAACTATGTAGTTACAGGAATACAGTGGATGCATCACTTTTGTGTAAGCTGAACGATTAAATGATAATAGACATGACGCAGGAATTGTTGACTTTCTTAGCCAAATTATAATGCCAGAATGTAGGAAAATATGTCTTTATGCTGAATAGGTCTCAGATACCACACTTTAAAAGGTATAGTCTGGATTGCTGTATTCTTGTGAGATGTTATTTATTCATACATTCGAAATCTATTATTTTTTTTCGTTATACAATCATTTCTTTATTTTTAAATCATTTTGGACATATTAATGTAAGAACAATTCGTTGCGTTTTGCAAAGGAACTTTGTCTTTTGGCATTGCCTATTATTTCCCATAAAATAATAAAAAAAATAGAAATGCTTTGCGTTGGAGATCGGGATTTCGGTTTTAAGAAAAAAAGTTTGTACAATCTAAATCACCAAAGAGTATGCTGTGAAAAGGTCTTCCAGCTGACTTGCGGTGCGCCGATGGTTCTAACCAGGCATGTGTCTGGGGTCTTCCTCCACCAAAAAGCTGGACGCTGCTATAATAATCATTAATGGTCGCTGTAATGGATATCAAAACAAACAGACAAAAAAGAGTAAGCATTTGTGACAATAGTAACATTTTACAAAGTTTAAATACCGCTTTACTAATATACAAAAAAATGAGCCTTTGGTAGTGGCAGACTTGCACACAGTGTAGGTCGTTGGTTAAACTATTCCGTTGTTGTAGTGTTCCGTTCTTTTTTAGATGAGTACCGTAAAGAGCTATAAAAAGTTCGCAGCTTTTTGACAGCTTTATTTAATAAAAGCCAATGACTGATATATCTTTCTGAAATGTCGATCACCTGAAGGTACTTAATAACTTCTTCACACAGCACTATAGATGGTATCACAGATCAAGTATGTCTGATAGCGGCCGATTTTTTTTTTTTTTAAAAAAGGGTTTAAATAACTACGTCAGTCAGTGGGGAGTTGGAATAATAAATGAGAGGTCAGAACAGTACAAGTAACATTGAGAACAGCCTTGACGGGCGCTCATTACATCCTTAACGGCCGACGAATTTTCTAAACTGGAAGTGCGTACAATCTATGAGCTATTGATTGTTCTACCTAAGATTTGAAGCCCGAAGTAGGGGTGCACACAATTGTATGGGCGCGCACGTTTCTAAAGCCCTTTACGGTATATTGAATGCAATTAGTAAATTTCTACCATAGCGGGTCGTTTTGATTTTCATCGGCTATGTATCTTGAAGTAGTTTAAGACAACAACGCCAAATAAACAAGCATTGCATGTTTGTAATGTTTCAGGGACGTCAGTTTGTTTTACTACGCCTTGGCTGCGGAAGCTGGGGCTCAGGTGGGGTCGTTCAATACGGCCTATTTGTGTGAGGAAAACATGGTAATATTCTATAAGCTGAAGTTCGTCACTTTTTATTCTATATAACGAAATTGCACATAAATGCTATATAATAAATGTAAAGCGCCTTTGTGTAATGTGTTTTATTCTTGTAAAATGTCTACTTATGTGAAATTAATTCGTGCTCAAATGTAAAACATATAATTCTATGTAATAAATGAAAATCGTACAATTTTGACATATTATTGAGACTGAAATCAGCGAGGTAGGTTTCCATTAAGATATATTTATACATTTAAACAACTTATTCAGCCCTTGAATGTAATTTGGAATTCTCTAATCAGATTATTTGTTTCAACCATAACAGAATGGTGTGACCAGTTTCATAGAGAAAGACTGCGTGTGGAGACTTTATAATATTTCCATTCAACGTGAGCCACAGATGGTGGATTCTTATTGTAAGTACAATTAGTGCTTGTCCTACCTTTTTGTCCAATTAGATGTCAGTACGTAAATATTAGAAAAGACCATTTGCTGCAACGAAGCTAGTTCGGCGAGCAAACACACCATCAACTAAGATGAGTAACGGATACAAACATTAAAACAAACAAGGAGTCTGTACCTTGAATACTTTAGAATTTTAATGCCTCGACGAATGGATTTGACTCGTTCTTTCATTGCGCGCCTATATTTGGGCTTCTTTATGCTAATGGTACAGGAACTGTTACAACCATGTTGTAATAGTGGTTGTGATTGTTGATGCTGTTAGACCACTGTTGTGGTTGTTGTCCTTACTTATGTCATCGTTGAGGTTGTTGTCCTTACTTATGTCATCGTTGTGGTTGTTGTCCTTACTTATGTCCTTGTTGAGGTTGTTGTCCTTACTTATGTCATCGTTGTGGTTGTTGTCCTTACTTATGTCATCGTTGAGGTTGTTGTCCTTACTTATGTCATCGTTGAGGTTCTTGTCCTTACTTATGTCATGGTTGAGGTTGTTGTTCTTACTTATGCTATCGTTGAGGTTGTTGTCCTTACGTACGCGACTGCTGTGGTTGTTCTTAGTTATGCCACTAGTGGGGTTGTTGTCCTTACTCATGCCATTGTTGTGGTTGTGTCCTTAATTATACATGCATCTGTATTAAGATAATGATGTGGCTATGTGAGAGAAGGCGAGTTGCAGGACAAAGATGGTCTGAATGAGGCAAAATAAGAAGACAAGAACTAATGCACAAAAATGTACATTTATTGCAAACTTTAATAACCTTCCTTTGGAGAATTGAGTCACTAGCTTATAAACATACAAACTGAACATAATGCAGTTTGTCTATTCCTACTTCCTACCACTGTTAGTAAAAGTAATGCTGGTCAACATTTTACCTCCAGCCCTCATCAAGATGGGTGACTACCATTGGTATGGATGTCAAGGTCACAGGGACCCACAGAAAGCGGCACAATATTACAGTGAGGCAGCAAAGAAAGGAGATCCACATGTAAGTGGCGAGACGTTCTTTTTATTCTTACGACAATGCTGGTTATGCATTCAAAGTTATATATGGTTAATACTTTTTATTCAACAAAAAGATAATTCTGCATAAAGGATGGATTGTTGTGCAAAGCAACATCAACTAAGGATGTGTGATGGTGTATAATGTCAAATTGACGGAAATTAGCCACATCTAAATATGCTCAAACATTTAATTTGTTTAATTTGTAAACTTTGATTTTTGGCCGCGCTTAACATTTATTGTACACATTTATCGGTTTACAAAAAACTTGCGGATAAAACATTTACTTTTTAAGAGTACAATATAATTCGGTACTCGGTATTAACATGTCATTCCAGGCGCTTTTCAATCTCGGGTTTATGGTGGAAGAAAACGTTAACATTGACAAAAATATTCTGGGGAAGATGCTGGTTCCAAGGCGGGCGCAAGCCAATAATGTTACACTTCTAGAGTACCTGTATACAAAGTGAGTACAGCAGGCAGATAATGTTACACTTCTAGAGTACATGTATACACGGTATGTACATCAGCTCAATAATGTTACACTTCTAGAGCACCTGCACACAATGTGAGTACACCAGCCCAATAATGTTACACTTCTAGAGCACCTGCATACAATGTGAGTACACCAGGCCAATAATGTTACACTTCTAGAGCACCTGCATACAATGTGAGTACACCAGGCCAATAATGTTACACTTCTAGAGCACCTGCACACAATGTGAGTACACCAGGCCAATAATGTTACACTTCTAGAGCACCTGCATACAATGTGAGTACACTAGGCCAGTAATGTTATACTTCCAGAGCACCTGCATACAATGTGAGTACACTAGGCCAGTAATGTTATACTTCCAGAGCACCTGCATACAATGTGAGTACACTAGGCCAGTAATGTTATACTTCCAGAGCACCTGCATACAATGTGAGTACACTAGGCCAGTAATGTTACACTTCTAGAGCACCTGCATACAATGTGAGTACACCAGGCCAGTAATGTTACACTTCTAAAGCACCTGCATACAATGTGAGTACACTAGGCCAATAATGTTACACTTCTAGAGCACCTGCATACAATGTGAGTACACCAGGCCAATAATGTTATACTTCCAGAGCACCTGCATACAATGTGAGTACACTAGGCCAATAATGTTACACTTCTAGAGCACCTGCATACAATGTGAGTACACTAGGCCAATAATGTTACACTTCTAGAGCACCTGCATACAATGTGAGTACACTAGGTCAATAATGTTACACTTCTAGAGCACCTGCATACAATGTGAGTACACTAGGCCAGTAATGTTACACTTCTAGAGCACCTGCATACAATGTGAGTACACCAGGCCAGTAATGTTACACTTCCAGAGCACCTGCATACAATGTGAGTACACCAGGCCAATAATGTTATACTTCTAGAGCACCTGCATACAATGTGAGTACACTAGGCCAGTAATGTTATACTTCCAGAGCACCTGCATACAATGTGAGTACACTAGGCCAGTAATGTTACACTTCTAGAGCACCTGCATACAATGTGAGTACACCAGGCCAGTAATGTTATACTTCCAGAGCACCTGCATACAATGTGAGTACACTAGGCCATTAATGTTACACTTCTAGAGCACCTGCATACAATGTGAGTACACCAGGCCAATAATGTTATACTTCCAGAGCACCTGCATACAATGTGAGTACACTAGGCCAGTAATGTTACACTTCTAGAGCACCTGCATACAATGTGAGTACACCAGGCCAATAATGTTATACTTCCAGAGCACCTGCATACAATGTGAGTACACTAGGCCAGTAATGTTACACTTCTAGAGCACCTGCATACAATGTGAGTACACCAGGCCAGTAATGTTACACTTCTAGAGCACCTGCATAGAAGGTGTGTACACCAGGCCAATAATGTTGCATTTTTAGAGCACCTGCATACAAGGTGTATACACCAGGCCAAAAATGTTACACTTCTAGAGCACCTGCATACAATGTGAGTACACCAGGCCAATAATGTTACACTTTTAGAGCACCTGCTTACAAGGTGAGTACACCAGGCCAATAATGTTACACTTCTAGAGCACCTGCACACAATGTGAGTACACTAGGCCAGTAATGTTACACTTTTAGAGCACCTGCTTACAAGGTGAGTACACCAGGCCAAAAATGTTACACTTTTAGAGCACCTGCTTACAAGGTGAGTACACCAGGCCAATAATGTTACACTTTTAGAGCACCTGCTTACAATGTGAGTACACCAGGCCAATAATGTTACACTTTTAGAGCACCTGCTTACAAGGTGAGTACACCAGGCCAAAAATGTTACACTTCTATAGCACCTGCATACAATGTGAGTACACCAGGCCAATAATGTTACACTTTTAGAGCACCTGCTTACAAGGTGAGTACACCAGGCCAGTAATGTTACACTTCTAGAGCACCTGCTTACAATGTGAGTACACCAGGCCAATAATGTTACACTTCCAGAGCACCTGCTTACAATGTGAGCACACCAGGCCAATAATGTTACACTTCTAGAGACCCTGCATACAATGTAAGCACACCAGGCCAATAATGTTACACTTCTAGAGACCCTGCATACAAGGTGAGTACACCAGGCCAATAATGTTACACTTTCAGAGCACCTGCACACAATGTGAGCACACCAGGCCAATAATGTTACACTTCCAGAGCACCTGCATACAATGTGAGTACACCAGGTCAATAATGGTACACTTCTAGAGCACCTGCATACAATGTGAGTACACCATGCCAATAAAGTTACACTTCTAGAGCCCCTGCATACAAGGTGAGTACACCAGGCCAATAATGTTACACTTTTAGAGCCCCTGCATACAATGTGAGTACACTAGGCCAATAATGTTACACTTCTAGAGCACCTGCATACAAGGAGAGTACACCAGGCCAATAATGTTACACTTTTAGAGCCCCTGCATACAAGGTGTGTACACCAGGCCAATAATGTTACACGTTTAGAGCCCCTGCATACAAGGTGAGTACACCAGGCCAATAATGTTATACTTATAGAGCCCCTGCATACAAGGTGAGTACACCAGGCCAGTAATGTTAAACTTCCAGAGCACCTGCATACAATGTGAGTACACCAGGCCAGTAATGTTACACTTCTAGAGCACCTGCATACAATGTGAGTACACCAGGCCAAAAATGTTACACTTCTAGAGCACCTGCACACAAGGTAAATACACCAGACCAATAAACCGGCCGCTATAGCTAGGTGGTAAAGTTTCGGCTTGCGGATCGGAAGGTCGTTGGTTCAAACTCCGGCTGGGTCAAACCAAAGACTTTAAAGTTGGTAGTAGCGGCTTCCCTGCTAACCCTCGGGGCTAAGGGTAGAGCATTACGCCTGACTCGTCGGTATCAGTATAATGGACCGGAGGATTCAGTCCCTGGGCACATCATAGGTGCCCCTTTGCTATACTGATAGAAATGTCGCTGTTTAGTATCGGCAAAAATGCCGGAAAATTCCATCCCATCCCAGGTCAATAATGTTACACTTCTAGAGCACCTGCATACAAGGTGAGTACATCAGGCCAGTAATATTATACTTCTAGAGCACCTGCATTCAAAGTGAATACAGCAGCCCAATAATGTTATACTTCTAGAGCACCTGCATTCAGGGTGAATACAGCAGCCAAATAATGTTATACTTCTAGAGCACCTGCATTCAGGGTGAATACAGCAGCCCAATAATGTTATACTTCTAGAGCACCTGCATTCAAAGTGAATACAGCAGCCCAATAATGTTATACTTCTAGAGCACCTGCATTCAAAGTGAATACAGCAGCCCAATAATGTTATACTTCTAGAGCACCTGCATTCAAAGTGAATACAGCAGCCCAATAATGTTATACTTCTAGAGCACCTGCATTCAGGGTGAATACAGCAGCCCAATAATGTTATACTTCTAGAGCACCTGCATTCAAAGTGAATACAGCAGCCCAATAATGTTATACTTCTAGAGCACCTGCATTCAGGGTGAATACAGCAGCCCAATAATGTTATACTTCTAGAGCACCTGCATTCAAAGTGAATACAGCAGCCCAATAATGTTATACTTCTAGAGCACCTGCATTCAGGGTGAATACAGCAGCCCAATAATGTTATACTTCTAGAGCACCTGCATTCAGGGTGAATACAGCAGCCCAATAATGTTATACTTCTAGAGCACCTGCATTCAAAGTGAATACAGCAGCCCAATAATGTTATACTTCTAAAGCACCTGCATTCAGGGTGAATACAGCAGCCCAATAATATTATACTTCTAGAGCACCTGCATTCAAAGTGAATACAGCAGCCCAATAATGTTATACTTCTAGAGCACCTGCATTCAGGGTGAATACAGCAGCCCAATAATGTTATACTTCTAGAGCACCTGCATTCAAAGTGAATACAGCAGCCCAATAATGTTATACTTCTAAAGCACCTGCATTCAAAGTGAATACAGCAGCCCAATAATGTTATACTTCTAAAGCACCTGCATTCAAAGTGAATACAGCAGCCCAATAATGTTATACTTCTAGAGCACCTGCATTCAGGGTGAATACAGCAGCCCAATAATGTTACACTTCCAGAGCATCTATATAGGTGAGATCAGACCGGTTGGGGTTCAGTGGCACTGACATCAATATAGCAACTTTAAATTAAATATGACTATTAAGCAAACAGTTAAGCTACTGTACTTAAATAACAAATGCAGTCGAATTAATTACACTGAAATTTTGACACTTTTTCTTTAAATCTTTAACTACATATTCTATCTAAACGTACGTCTTCTCGTTCTTTTATATTATTTACATTTAAAGTATAATAATAAAAAGAGGCTCGTTATTTTATTATATTCATTGTTTTTGCATTCGATAATTTCATTGTATTCATTGGTTTTGCATTGGATTATTTCATTGTATTCATTGTTTTTGCATTCGATTATTTCATTGTTTTCATTGGTTTTGCATTCGATTATTTCATTGTATTTATTGTTTTTCATTCGATTATTTCATTTAATTCATTGTTTATGCATTCGATTATTTCATTGTATTCATTGGTTTTGCATTCGATTATTTCATTGTATTTATTGTTTTTGCATTCGATAATTCATTGTTTTTGCATTCGATTATTTCATTGTTTTCATTGGTTTTGAATTGGATTATTTCATTGTATTCATTGGTTTTGCATTCGATTATTTCATTGTATTCATTGTTTTTGTATTGGATTATTTCATTGTATTCATTGTTTTTGCACTCGATTATTTCATTGTATTGATTGTTGTTTGCGCTCGATTTTTTCATTGTCTTGATTGTTTCGGCCCTCGGCGTATTTACTATGCTTTCCTTGTTATACGTGGTCCACTAATAATATTCTTAATTATTGACACCTTTCGAAAATCTACCACTGAATAACACCAAGGCAACATTGTTTTATGTAACGTGATATCCTTATATATATGAACTTTTTCTATTTATTTTCAATTCCAAACTCTTATTGACTCCAGTAGAAGTTGTTAATGTATTGTTCTACCCCATCCCAGATGCCGAGATTCACCGAAGTCCGAGTCCTATATCCCATGTTCCATAGCCCTGTGGAAACTACAGCTGTCCATTTACTGGGAGCACTACCATACAATCATCAAGGTCAGCTTCAACATTTAGCATCTTCAACTTGAACAGCTTTTAACCTTTTCATAGTTTCAAGTTATAACATCTTCAGTTCTTAACGCCAACAACTTTTGTTTACAAAACAATACAACAGCCTTGTCTATGGGCGTTACCAAACTGTGGTAAAATATTACAAAAACTGTGTCCTAATACAACAGATATATCAATTGCCATTTACAAAGCCTACAAAGGGTGTGGTGAACATATGGCACTACAATTAAAACTTAATTTAATGATTTGGGCAAAACTGGGTAATGCTACCTTTGTTTAATACCAAAAAAAAAACAAAAAAAAAACGTCTTAGCGGCAACTGTTTTTGTAGCGGCAGTATAGGTACTATTTTATAATTTATTTTGACACATGCTGGGCATCGAGGGATAGAAAACATTGAATAATAATAATTACCAGGTTATTTTATCACGATACAATAAAGGTATATCACAAGGAAAAAAAACAACAAAGGGTTGTACGTCACGTCTGATGCCTACGTAGCGGAATTTTCCTTTGTAAAATAGATTAGAACATTTGTTGAATACAACAAAATAGTTCATGGTTAACAGTGTCTGCTGCGAGAGACCATAAACCATTCCCAAACAACAATACAGAAATGCTATGGTCACGTGCATTTGTTTGATACAGCAAATGCCGCCCCAAAAAAGCTTCATTATTTTTGTATGGTAGATGTTCGTTAGCACTGGCAGGTACACTTTACATTTATATATATATATATATTTTTGTTTCCAGGTTATACAATTTATTCATGCATATTGACACATATCTGTGTTTGTGTTGTTGAATGCGATCCTCGTTATTAAAATGTGCATCATATGAAAAATCGTACATTACAGGTTTTTGTTCATGTCCACTAAATTGTATTTCTAATCATTAATTAACATAAGCTCGTACAATGTGCGTATACATGTAATGTAATAAACTTAAAATAATAATAAAAATTAAAATTGCATTAAAATGTGGATCTGTAATAATGCATCTTAATCACCATTCAGTTAGCTTTGTGAATAGATATTAATGTTCACGTTGTTTTCGAGGCATTTTTTAACCCAGTATGTGTCATGCCGATAACTGTGTGCCAATAAGTGCTTAACTAGCTCCAAGAGTTTGGTATATGTTAGATATATTTGTTTGAAACACGATGTTCTTGTGTATATAAACCTTTTACAAAATGTATTTCTCTGTAATCCCAGGTAACAAGTATTGCTGGTGTGGCCGCCATGACACTTCTGACATCATACGTCCTCGCAAGATCACACTTCCGGCCAGCTGTTCAGTTCACGGACACTTTATAGCCTATTTCACTGCTCCCGATCCCAAACAGTGTTGCAGAAACCGGAGAGATCTTAAAGTTATTAATGTTAATGGATAATGTTTCAAAAAGCATATCATTTTATGGCAATAGGAAAGGCATGATGATGATGGTGAAAAGATCCAATTTCCAATAAATGGCAAAAGATGTTTAACACAAAAAACAGTCATCAAACTTAATTAAGGCATAAAAGGTATCTATTAAGACCAATTTTGTATTGTAAAGTTTACCTTTATTCATTAATAATTTTAGAAGAATTGAAAATCTTTTCGCTAAAAAAATAACAATATTCCATATGAAACGAAAATAATAACAAGTATAATTATTTTCATTCAATGTTGATTTTAAACGGTTGGTGGTTTATCATTTTGTTGCTTCGAAATGCTGTCATTTGTATATGCAAGAGGACTGGACTCTTATTCTTTGTTAATCTGTTGTTTTGTAACACGGTATTGAAATGTGCATTTATCATATGAAGATGTGCATGTTAAAAGTTAAGCGGCGTACACCAGCCTGTCTTTGGATTCTCAAGCACGCCGTTTGATTCTCTAGTATGTCCTTTGAATCTCAAGTTTTCCTTTTGAGTCTTGTCTAACCATCGAATATCGTCTGTCCTTAAGTTCTCTAGTCTGTCCTTCATTTATCTAGTCTGTCGTTCGATTATCACCCCTCCTTAAGTTCTCCAGTCTGTCTTTCAGATCTCTAGTCTGCCTTTCGGTTTTCATCTGTCCTTCAGTTCTCTAGTCTGTCCTTCAAATCTTTAGTCTGTCGTTCAGTTCTCTAGTCTGTCCTTCAAATCTCTAGTCTGTCGTTCAGTTCCCTAGTCTGTTCTTTAAAGCTCTAGTCTGTCGTTCAGTTCTCTAGTCTGTCCTTTGATGGTCCGGGAGAGGATACTTATTTATTACTGAAGAGTGAACTTGTACATGTGTATGTTTTAAAGGCTTCCGTTTATATGTTGCTATAGATGTATACCGGTGACGAGTGTACATATGTTGCTTCTCCTTGTTCAGAGTAATACCGATGTCATTGTCGGAACCCATCTGAAATATTCTGTAATTACAGACATCATGGGTTACTTGGCCAGAAAAACTTCGTTCTCACGAATATATGCATTAAGAATTTGATTGGCTCCCTGTCCAAAACTTCACGGAAATTCTGACAATGAAATGATTACAATTGGTAAAGAACAGGAGTTGCAGGTTCATGCGGCCATCTTGACCGTGACAATAGTTTAACTTAAATTGAAGAGTAGCGTCGATGTAACGTACATTTTCATTGAATCAATGGTTACTACGAATATTCATGAAAACGAACTATTACCAGCCTAATATCCCACAGCCATCAGGAAGCAAAGTGGTATGAGTGAACATGGGTTCCGACGGAAGTTATCACATTTTGTCATATATTGAGAACAAAATGAAGTTTATTTGTCATTACATTTGGTGTAGGCTATTTGATGTCTTTGTTATTTTCAAATCATATTTTACACTTTCTATGCATTGCTTCCAATCTAGTCTTTCAATACAGTTATGACAATCAGTGAGGATTTACTTACATATTGACACTTATTTATGATTAGTTTCTTTGCAAACTATGTTTCTTATTTATTAGACTAAATACATTGTTAAAGTAAATATTGACTGCAATATATATATTTTGTTGAATAAAACATACCAAAAGAATTCTGTTTTATTAGTTTCAAATTCTACCCCTCTACACACAGAGATCTCTTAGATTGAAAAAAAATAATGTATGTAGGTTGTGCAACTTACTGAAACAAAATACATGTTATATACATTTATATAAGTACATATGTGAAATCAATATTATCAGCCGTTTTTGTTTAGATATACAAAATGTGATTTACCTAACACTATCAAATATACCTATTCAACCACAGACCCATAAAGCCAATGTTGTCTGGAGAAATTGTCTGTAGACAGGTTGTGATGTATCTTTTGATGCATGGATGCCTAAACTACCTATCACAGTAATATATTAGAAGAATGAACAACCTTTAACATGCAATACCTTCGAGGTCTAGAACCTTGAAATCCCATTAGGGATTACAATATTGGCCATTCACGTTCTCGTTTATGATTGTACTTTTATACATAATCACATTTCCCTACTATTTATTTTCCCTAGAGGGCACCGTATGGCAGAGCAGTAAAAGTCACAGACTCAAATCTACTCAGTCCCTCACCATCCCTGTGACCTTCATGTGGTGGGGTTGACGTTTTCCAACAGAAGGTGTTATAGTAGAGTTTTGTGATACTGACCATAATGTTGGTGTGTTAGACCTAAATATTAAAAACTCTTTTTAAGTAGGTCCTATCAACAGTCACAACTGTTAATTTGCTGAAACTTAACTTTCTAAGGAAGTAAAAAGCAAATTCACATGGAGATCAATGTCTTTCAACTAATAAAGACAACTCAAAAAGTTTTAATTATTTATAAAGCAAAACATATACACTATACAAAAAAAATTGACAAAGAAAAGCCATTTCAACCATCAGTAGTCTTTACAACTTTCTCTTTACTAGATATCTCAGATTCAGAAAGTTTGGCTGATATGGCACCATTTACACTTTCAACACTTTTCACTTTATCCATACAACCATCTGGCACACTGTCCGTCTCTTGTTCTTTGGATAGAGTCCCAAAGTAGTCCCGTCCATGTTTCTGCTGAAAGTAGTCCTGGGTGGCGGCTGAGATAAGGACATTGGAGATCAGTCCCCTAGTGTCTCTTTGTTGGGGGATAACTGGTGGGTAGGGATTACCTTCAAAATAAACATTTCAATCATATTAGTTGTTCTGTTTATAAACATCTTGATAATGATATACTTCCCTAACATTACAATTCTGGGGATGGGATGGGATGGGATAAGCAGGGCATTTTTGCCGATACTGCGCAGCGACATTTCTATCATTATAGCACAGGGGCACTTATGAGGTGCCCAGGGACTGAACCCGGCCGGTCCATTTTACTGACACCGACGAGTCAGGCGTAATGCTGTCCCCTTAGCCCCGAGCATTAGGAGGGAAGCCACTACTGCCAACTTTAAAGTCTTTGGTTTGACCCCGTCGGGATTTGAACCCGCGATCTCCCGATCCGAAAGCCGATGCTCTACCACCTGAGCTATTACGGCCGGTTTACAATTCTGATCATACTCACAAGGTCCAGCTATGTCCAACAATGACCCCTGAAATACATCTCAGATTCTGAGTAGATCCACCAACACAATGAAGGCCAGGTAACTGGCCACCTCATAAGAAAGTTGTTTACCCATATTAACACTTGGACCCAAATACTAAGGAACTGAAGAATAGGAAAATGTTGAGATAGATAAGTGACGCATGACGGGACCTTCCAAACCAGCTGAGGGGTTTTCCCAATTAGAAGGCATCAATTCATTTACCAGAATGCCTTTAAAAGGCGCCTTTTAATTTTGTATGCAGTTTGTTTTTATGTTTGAAATACATTTCAGCGACCATTTATGATCATTATAGTAACGTCCAGCTTTTGGTGGAGGAAGACCCCAGACACAGGTCTGGGTAGGACCACTGGCGCACGTCAGCTGGAAAACCTTTTCACGTTAAGTCCTTCACCCTGAACGGGACTCGAACCCATACGGTGAGAGGCTAAGCAGTCAGAAGAGTTACAAATCGGCGACCACTACGCCACAGGCGCCCCAATATTTTATGCAACGTCCAAAGCAGACATCATACTTGGCTCTAAATCGTCAACACTTAAAGAAAAAGTTTTGTGCACTTATGTAAGTTAGTATGACATCACTAAATATATAATACAGTAGATAGTGGCTAAAGTCCTTTTTATTTCAGAAGAAAATGTACATGCACAATGTGTGAACTTGTAGGTTGTAATTTGGGTTCACTTTTAAAATTTAGATTGTAAGCAGTAAGCATGGTAAGGATGTGGAATTGAGAGCAGTGTTTGATTTCTTATATAACAATCATACTGCTTAGTTGCTAATATTTGAGCCCTACAATATAATGTGGAAACATGCAGGAATTAAATATTGCTTATGAGTAAATGTTTTATATCCATTCAACTATTCTTTAATAGAGGAAAGCAGCAGTTCAACAATAAAACAGTTGCAATTGAACATCCACAATTAACTTGCATCCACAATGAACTTTTACACTGAACAACTCTTTAAAGTTTAATGACAACATTTGGGGACTATAATCCAGAGGTAAACCAAAACAGTTGATTCAGCTTATTTGCATAAATAACTTCCCATAAAAAATAATTTATTTTCTTGACAAACAGGATAACAAGAATCACATACTTGCCATCAAATAATCACTAGACAAACAATAATCCAGAGGTAAGCCAATAGTTTCTTGACTAAAAGAATAACAAGAAACACATACTTGCCATCAAATAATCACAAGACAAACAATGTCCACTCCTGCATACCTTTGAGTTCCAGAATAGCATTGGCTCTACCTGAGCCAGGGTAGGTGGCAGGAAGTCGATGAATTGTGGTGAATGCTGAGGAGTACTGGTTGTAGCGGGGAGCTAGCACCTTGAATAGTTTGTGTACTAAATCCTTTTCCTGAAATAATGGTCAATTAAGACATCAATAAGTTAAAACTTTACTTATCTTGGTATCATTATGAACATTGTGTACCTTAAATCAAAATTAAATCAGTAATGTCTAGTGAATATTACTTTTTTGTCAACATGAACCAAATATTGGTTTCAGTAATTACCTAAATTAAAAGAATCATAATACTAGCACAAGTATTTTACATCTTATAGCATTACCTATTGTTCCCTATTTATGGCCTTTAAAATACAACAAAGTCTTAAATGTCACAGGCAAAGTATGCTCAACATATTGAAGCAATAACTTCACATTGAAACACTTTAAGGCATTGTGAACAGTTAAAAGTATAGTTAATTAAAAAAAAAACGAAACATTTTTTTTAGAAATTTGCCTGAATAAACATGGCCAAATTGCAGAATGTGTCATCCAAAAGCTTAATTACTAATTAAGCTATTGTGTGTGTGTTTGCCTGTGTATGTCCATTAATTCAATGACTGTTATTTGAACATCAAGTTTATATAAGTATTTTAAAATTCTATATGTTTTTCATTTATTTATTAAAATCAAATTGGGACTAATAGTGTACACTCTTTATTTGCATTATCTTTGGAAATGTTGACGGCATATTTCTATCAATGTATGTATCTAATGTTAATTCTGTTGGATATAAAATGTGATATTATTTTAAAAAACCATTTTAAATTAAATAATATTAAACATTGCCTAAATTACTTTTAATCAGAACATTTAAAGTTTGTCTTTCAAACAGTCTTCTCACAAGAATGCATGTGATATTGTAACACAAATATTTAGTATTGACTTGTGATATTTTCTTGATGTAAAAGGTAGATACATACATTGTTATACATCTTATATGAAATTAATAATAAAAAGTTCATTGAGTCATTGGGTCTTTCAGTCAGGTCCTGCTTTGATTGTTTCATGTGTTTTTGTAGTTTTTCATTTTTATTCACTTTTTTATTAGGTTTTGTCTTTATAAAAAAGAAGAATGGGCTCAAAAGTATGAAATGAATACTATAATTATGTTTATATATAGCATTAAACTTGATCTTGACATTGTTAATTGTGATGAAATATCTAACCTAGTCTACTTACCAGCAACCACTTATCTGCCATGTCCATGGTTGGCTTATGTCTGTCTCCATTTGCTATAGCAAGGTTGATCAACTGCAAGTATGAGGAATATAAATTACTTATTTTATAATCACTGAACTGATTTTGTATAATTTCTAAAAAAAACACACTTTAATTCCAGGCACTTTATCCTTATAACAAATTGTTATTTAAGTTAAAGGTACCGGTAATAGTTAGAATTAGTGTTAGGAACACTTAGGTGGACCATTTTTCTATTTTTATGACTAATTTGCTGAAAAAGGCCATCAGGTTATACAAGGGATACATGTCATGAAAGGGAGCATATAGTGTTTTCCCAAGGCCAATGCCTCACATCACATGTAACCTGCCTTCTCTCCCGGACATCTTTTCCAAAATGCTGTCACATCCTAAACATGCTTTTATCTCCAGGCACCTGTTTAGTTAATTGTAAGCAGTGGCTCAAACAGTTTTCTCACACAGCCGATGACGGAAATACGGACAATTCTCAGTCCGGACATTTCTCAGTTAGTGAAATTTGCAAGGTCAGACAATTCTCAGTTGGTTGAATTGCAGGGCCGGACAATTCTCAGTTGGTTGATTTGCAGAGCCGGACAATTCTCAGTCCGGACATTTCTACGTTAATATATATCAAAGTATAGCAATATTTGTGATAAAATTGTTGTATAAATCCATTTTGACGTTATAGTGAAATAATTAAAAATGATGCAGATATTGTATTTGATATGAACGCATCATGTACTAGTATTTCACAGATAATTAAAGAACAGTGAGTTGGCCAATTAAAGGATTTTCGCGGCTTTGGTCAAAGCGTTTGTTATGAAAATCAAGGGGTATAGAAATACTGTAATTATTGATGCAATTTGTAAGGATAAATAGTTTGTTTGGTTCACAGGTTTATTTATGATTGACAACATGTGGTATGGACATAATTATTGGTGCAATTTGCAGGGATAAATAGTTTGGTTCACAGGTTTATTTATGATTGACAGCAGAGAAAATGATCTGGTTTTTGATGATTGTCTTTCAGTATTTAATTACAGAGTTGTTTTATAACACTTATGAAATTGATTGGTTTAATCAACGTCAAAAATGGATCTATAACAATTGTCCTGCCCTACAAATCAACCAACGGACAAATGTCCGGACTGAGAATTGTCCGACCCTGCAAAACAAGTAACTGAGAAATGTCCGGCCCTGCAAATCAACCGAGAATTGTCCGACCCTGCAAATTTCACTAACTGAGAAATGTCCGGACTGAGAATTGTCCGTACCCCGTCTCCCCCCCGATGACGAGATGCCAGTCGTAATTAAGATTTCACAGAAACATGTTAATAGAACACAACTTTTATTTGTTTCATTCTAAAAATGTTTTAAACTGATTTTATAAATAATAAAGTGATAAAGTGGAAATGTTGTTAATTTTATTAAAGCTAATAACTGCTAAATAGTAAATAGTAGCTATCATGTGTTATTGCTTTTAAATTTCTGCAACTGTGTTTAAAAAGCTTAGTAATGACAAGAAATAATAATGGATATAAAAAAATAAACTACAACAACAAAATTGTATAAATTCTACCAAACTCTCATTTTATTTGTTTTAAATTTCAGATTCAAGATAATGAAGAGACTTAGCTGAAGAAAAAAAAATCTTCTTACCCAGTTTGCTCCAGTGTCCGGTTGTACCCCAACCTACTGGGCAGACAACTCTGGGCAATATATATTCAATTTCACTACAATATACTTTTTACTCTACTCATCTTAGGGAATAAATGAAACCCCTCCCAGACAAAATCTCTTGCGTTCATATTACCACAGAAAGACAAAATCCCTCCTGTAAATTTTCCACATTTTGCAACATTTTTTATTTGGTTCACACAGTTCAGTCTTGCAAATATAATCAAAGCGCAAGATTTTTTTTTAGAAAATCCAACTTTAAGGGATATTTTAGTTTTATTTATCTACAGGAGGATTTTGTCCCGCTTGTGAAATGTACCACACTGCTAAGTGAAAAGGATTGTCCAAGAGGGAATTTGTCCCTGTCCTTCACTCCATTTGCATCATGTCTTAAGAAAATTCTTCATCTACCAACGAATCTTCAGACCTCAATTATTGTAGTTAGTGAGAACAAACTTAATGATGTGACTGAATCAAGTACTAAATTAAATTGACTCTTCTATTAAATTTAGGTAAAGTTCATCTATGTAAGGGTTGTCCCAAAATTCTGTGACAAGTTGTATAACTAAGTCAAAAACCAATGTCAGATAATTTCTGATTACATCAGCTGTAATGACAAAGTGTGTTTAAACATTAAGCATGCTTTTAGCAGACAGAGCTATAATAAAAACTTTAATCTCTCCCATTTTTCCTACTCATGTATAGTTCAGTGGTGTACTGGCAAAATTTAGGAAACAGGTTTTAATAATAATATTTCAAAATTTATATTATATAGCATTAAGCAAGAACTCTACCCTAAAATCATGCAGATGTCATCTACAAATATTGTGACACCATCTGAAGAAATTTCAGATAAACGACATCCCAATAACAGGTTCAAGCATCTGTTGGAGTTGGCCACTGCATTTAAAGGTTACCAAAATGATGACAATCTAACATTTTGTGGTACAGTAGACAATTATTCAGTTTTGTGTGCAGACAGGAATGACTCCATATCAGACGATTTGTCATATGAAGCGTACTAAACAGTATAAAAATGTCTCTATAGTACTTATGTAAAATGGCATGGCAACAAGAGATGTAAAAATGAGAAGTTTCTGGCTGGCCAATCACTGACTACGACAGCAGTGCCTAACGGAAATGTTGAAAACTGCATTCGTCAAGATTGTCGCCAAAGTGTGCAAGAAGTGGCAAAAGTAACCGTAATCAGCAAAACTTCTGTTAATTAAATTCTCTCTTACGAGCTGAACGTGTTGTTACAGTATGCCCACTCAGTTCCACACTTGCTGAAGACAGATGTGAAAGAGTGCAGAATGACTGCGTCCGAGGAGTTTTTGCACCGTGTGGAATCTAAGGAGAACATTCTTAGGGAGGGTCATTACATCAGACGAAAATAAGCTCCATTACTTTGAATCATAGAGCAAGCACCAGTCATGCATTTGGAAGACTCCAGGAACACCACCTCCTAAGAAAGCATGGATACTGAAATCAATTTTTCGATCAACAATTAAAAAATACTTTAGAATAACATTTTACGCAATATTGCAGGTCAATAGCAGAGATATAACGAATGCACTACAGAAGAAGCGGCCAACCATGTATGCAGCCAGGAAACAGTTGTGTGGCACTATGACAACGCCTATACAAGTAGAGATTGACATGCTTGGGTTCCAGTTGATTCACCATCCAACTTACTCACCTGACCTAGCGCCGCTTGATTTTGTGTACTTCTTCCAGCTTTAGGAGTAGCTATGTGGTCAGAGGTTTGAATCTAGCAAGGAACTAATGCAGCCAATATTGTTATTCAACACAGGTTTGAATAAGCCCTAGTTTAAATGTGTATTTGACACTATGTAAAATGCAGCCATAAGTGTGTTCAGGCCTGTGGGAAGTACTTTGAGAATGGACTTTATTCTAACGTTACGAGACGTCATGAGCGTTTGACTGTGTGATGATCGGATGGTACATAATTCAAAAAAATTTGATAAAGTAAATCTGGCAGGACAAAAATCCTGTCCCTAACAGGGATCACACCCAAGACCTTTAGTTCTGTAGGAAAACATTTGACATCACGGCTGTTGGAAGTGCCTATATGAACTACAATTCTCCCCCTTTATTTTTTCAGAGCTGGTAAGCTCTCCAGAATGACCTGCAGATACCAATCTAAGTTGTCAAACATTTTTGACACCATAAAGTAAATGTGGGAGGGACAAAATCTCTGTCCCTATCTGGGATCGAACTCAGGAATATTAGTACTCTAGACAGATACTCACCCATGTCACCAAAGAGTTAACCCTAACAGCAAGGCTGCTGGAAATGCATATGTGCAATACATTGATATTTTCTTTGTGTTTTTTTCATGTATTTCAAATACTTTGTTTGCTGTATGTATGAAAATGGACTACATACATTTTTGTGTGTTTTGTTTATTTCTGTTAATAATGAACTTGTAACTGAGGATAGCTGCTGGGACAACCCACGTTATGTTGTTTTATGTTGTACCTGCTTCAGCTTAAATTCTGTTGTCTCTCCATATCTACATGTGTTTCTACATGTGTCTTTACTGATTATGTACAAATTGCTATTACAAGTGTAAATAAAATTTCAATCATGTTGTAAGCTGGACTGGCCGAGTGTATATAAAATTATTAACTTCGCAAGAGCAACAACATATCATAATGAAAGAATGCATCACAACCTGCTCCGCATAATCCCTCGTTTCTTTCATTCTGTCCTCACGTCCTTCAATTCTTTCATCACGGACTAGTGCTGTGACCCATATTTGAAGCTGTTTGATGCGTTCCTTCGGTCCACTTCCCGGTCCAATAAGAGCACCTTTTAATTTTCTCGGTTGATGATGAATAGGAAATCGTAACATTGTCTGATATAATCCTTATATTTTACAAGATAAAATGAAAATAAATAAAACCATGAGATACTAAGGGGAATAACTCTAACAGCACTGCAGTTGATAATGTTAAATCCGGTAACATGAGCATTAGCTTTTCTCTTTCAAGACAATGGTATATTTTTTGCATTATCATTTTTTTCTGTTGATATATGTTGAGAATTAATTACTTTATGTATTGTTTAGAATGGAATTATATATCTACAACATCACCGAATTTTTCTTTATCTTATCCGCATCTTTGACCTCGGTGTATCCACATTCCGGACCATCTGCATTCCGGACCATCATTCCGGACCATGTCATAATGATCCCGGACTACGTCATCCCTGACCATATAATAATCATTCCGGACCATATTTATTTGATTTATGAAATAATTATCAGAACTTAGGAAAGAAGTCTAGATGATTTGGTCATAATATATAGGCTAACAAAATGTTTTGTTTATTTTGACATCGAAATGGCATCCAATAATCGTATCCGTAAATAAAAAAACAACACATAATGCAAAATAAACACAGGCGTATTGGCGGCACAGTTTTATCAGTAACACACCTCTTTTTATTACTGTCGGTTGCTGATTAGTGTATTATGTCGGTATTTTATGTATCAATTTCTATTTATTTATTTATTTTATTAACAATAATACGTTCTTACATGTATATCAACTCATAGCAACTTAATATTTGACTTTGTTTTTGACTTTGTTAACAAATTAACAAAAGCGAGCGAGAAACTGTGAAAACAGTAATTAATTAGGATTTCAACCTTTGATCAGAAATATATCAACATAATTTATTTTTATTTGTATCAGATATTGTATCAGATATTGTTTGTTACATCAAACGATTGAAAGGCTGCCGTGTCCTTTAATAATATATTTGTAATTACTGTTTATTGTGATGTTATTAGCGTACAAGACAAACAACTAATTAGTTGAGGGTATAAGTAGGCAAATTTCAAATAATGTGTCATTAATTCAGAAGAGAACAGTATTCTGAATTTCTGTTCTGTTAATTCCATATAAGATAAATAGTACAGCGTGTCTTGATTTACTGTGTTAATATGTCATACTCTTGTATAGAGTGTAAGAAGGAAGTTCGGCAACGTCAGCATGCAATTACATGTGATGTGTGCGACCAGTGGCAGCATCGCCTGTGTGGTAATACCGGTAAGATGTTTTCACTTTTTATAGTACACAATTATTCATCTTATGAACAATTTATGTAGCATTTCTTACATATTCCTTGATTTCTATCTATAATTATGTATATTCCTTATTCAATAAATAATTTATTTGAAGAACATCAGAATCTTGTGAGGAATATTCTTTACATATTTATCTCATAACATAACTCAAGTAGTTTTCATTCTCATAAAAATAATGAAATTAAAATAAATAAACGGTAGTTTAAAGCGTCTATTACTCGCCGCGTGTCTGTGATCTCACTTGGCACGTGTCACTAATCCGTTGATTAACGATGATATCGTATTTTAACTCGTAGTTGTTTCATCTCCTGTTTATTACATTGAATTAAGCATGTGTAAAGTTGTCTATTGTTATACTTGATTGATCTCTGATTAATGACAACACTCAAAGAATATCGTATTGTATTTAGTGGAATAAATATATATTTTTGATTTTGGCGATGAACATTCATGACGCTATTTTCTATATTTCTTCGAGTTAAAGACAATTAAGGAGGATTTGATATTTCTAAAGTAAATATACGATGTATAGATTTATTGAATCACTTATTGTAATACATACGTAATTATTTAATACTATACGTGAAGGCCGATACCAGTAGTCAGCCCATGAGGGACTTGTTTGACTATGCAGAAGATCAGTGGATCGAAAGTTCCCTATGGTCGGAGTCTGAATGGTCTGTTTACAGGCAGACGATACGGACAAATAATGATGTAGAAGGTAATTAATTATATATTTGTATTTTATAGTAGCATTGAAATGCCTTAACAAAATCCCCATGTATTGACACAGAAACGAGACAAGAGTGAAATACTTTTAGTAGGTCAATCCTGGGAATCGAACCCCCAACTCCGATGTTACAAATCTAAGATAGCAAGGATGACGATTTTATTCTATTCTATTCTATACTAGTTTATTTCAGTTCGATTGTGAAGAAAGCTTTAAGCTTATATGAACACTCTCGAGTCCGATATCGACGTAAATAAACGTTTGAATACTTTTGTCACATGCTTTTGCATTATATGTTATATTTTCAGGATGGCATCGAAGGCTAAATGCCAAGGCGGGCAAACCAAGCCTGAAGTTGTATGTGTTACTTCCACTTCTCCTGCGCGAGGCCAAGTTGGTCAGCCTACAGTAGCAACTTGTTTCGGATGCCGCTCTAGGACGTCACAGACGTGCACGGTATTTAAGAATGGACGGCGAAATTAGTGACCTATGGGACCAGTACGATTCACATGAAGTCTTGGCAGAGGAATTTCTTTTGAAAATTGGGAATATTTATTGTAATTAAAAGTGAACAATTGACATTACTGGTGTAACAGGGAATTGTGATAAAACGTGTTATTATGTATTTTTGTGTGTAATATATATTAATATATATATATATATGAAATGGACAGATACGTTTCTTTTATTTTAAACCGTTTTTACTTATACTAATCGAAACTTAATAAATCTTGGGGTCGATTTGTATTGGGGTCGATTTGTCTTTGGGGTCGAATAGTCTCAATATTTTGGGGGTCGAAAAGTCTTGGGGTCGAAAAGTCTAGGATTCAATTTTTTGACCTCGCATTTCGGGCAATCACTTTCCGGTCCATTGCTATAATTGACGATTAACTTCCTAAAATGTCCATCTTCATATAAATGTTAAGTTATCAATTAATGAATGATTTAAGAATAATTTTAATAATTGATCTTGTTTGATTCTTTTCCCCAGCCACATAAATCCGATTTGTTTTTCGAATTTAAGGTCCGTTAGGCATTTGGGCCGAAAGGGACAAGGTCAGGGTCATTCATTGACTTATTTCGTAACTGAAGTTTGTTGTCTGTCAAGTTTCACGTACGCAGTTGCATATTATATGAAAGGAAGTAGAAACCATTAAACAACGATTGGTAAACAAGGTTATTCCACGAAGTAACAACAATTTAACAGTCTATCGGAAATATTGGTCAGTGTTTTGTTAATCACAATTGTTTTGTCACTAGATCTACAGTAAATGTTCTAAAAAACTTATTTTCAGATTGATAAAATCACATCATGTAGGTAGGGATTATTTTATCTATTTTGCTGTCAGCTCTATAATCAGTGAGATAAATCCTTTCATTTTGATATTTTTCATGAGGGAATTCAAAATGAAGTGAGAGGGTGTTTAAAATATAATTTTCCCTTTAATCATTGATGACGAGCAGTATTTTATCCGTTTTGATAATCACCAATATTGTATTACTTTCCAGATCTTACCAAGTAGTTAACAAATGACAGTTGTTTGAGGGAAGACATTTGTTTATTAATTTCATTTTAAGCTGTGAAAAAAGCCTTACTTCATCATGCAAAAGTTAGCGTCCTAATAAATGTTTAAGATATTTCATGTCAATATATTGGTTAGAAAGTCATATTGGGCAGTCCGATAACTAAGTTGTCAGCCCTGGAGCACTCTCCGAATGTGCATGCTCACTCGCGCTGATTAAAACTTCCGGGATATAAGTAGAAATTTTATCAGCGTGTATAACACAAACATTGAGTGACATGGAAAGTTAATTAAATAAAGAAACAAACCGAAATAACAATCGCCGAAATATTGTTGCATTTGTAAAGGTGTTTATAGCGGGAAGGTGCTCGAAAACAAACTGTTTCATTGCATCGATTTCCTCAAAACAAACGACTGCGACGCATTTGGATGGTATTATAACACTTTGCCCTCCCTTAACTGGTAACAGTATGCCCTGGCCTTGATCGGTAACAGCTCGCCCCTAGATAGGTAACATTTCGCCCTTGCTTTATAACATGTCGTCTTCTGATATAAGTGTATACATCAAGCAAAAAATAGAAAATGTGTTAATTTATTTATAATCATTCACGTTGTATTTGTTTTCTTCGTCTTCATATATATAATGAGCACTTTTGATATAAGCGTATACACCACAATTCGCCCTTAAATCTTAAGAAATTAAGTTAAAAGTATGTAAACTTGTTAATTTTTTTTATTTTCGTCACCATTCATTTTAATTTATGCTTCTTTTGTCTTCTTATTCTTTATTATTATAAGCATCGTAAATTATTATATTTTTATTTTTCATATTTTAAAATTGTTTTAACCAAAGAAAAAATCTGATCATCTTAGTACAATATACATATAACTATCACTGTTCCTTGATTTAAATGCAATGTTACGTCCTAAAATATAATAATTATACTGCGTACTTGGTTTTTTTTTTATTTCATATTGTATATTTAAATAAAATTCCGCTGTTGCAAGGATTTTAATGTTACTTAGTTTCATACATATTTTGTTGCCAATACTTTAATAAGGTTGTCACACCCAAGATGACTTGAGTATGCAGTTATCTTATAATTGCACAAAAAAGCGTGAACATTAATTGATGTTTTCCTACAGTCATTATTGTGATGATAGCATTCGCACTAATCTTAATTGACAATTAGTCAGTGGGATCTAAATTGATGTTTTCCGACATAGACGTATATAAAAATTAAAATAAATAAATTGGTCAGTCTATGATTATCAATTGATGTTTGCCTACAGTCGTTATTGTGATGTAATTAGTCACTGTGATCTTAACTGATGTTTGCCGTCATTGACGTATATAAGTGCTTGCAATAATAGACTAGTCAGTATTTTAACCTCCTGTAAATTAATGCTCGCCCAATAACAATAGTTAGGGCGAGGGTAAATAAATCCAAGTAGTAGTAGTAGACTAGTCAGTGTGTGATTCAATCTCGCAACGTACGCTAGCTTTATCACAATGCAGCATGAAGAAGTCAACGAAGACGGCAACCAACTAATTGTATTTGTATGCATATCTTATAAAATATTATATATATTATATACTATATAACAAATTAAATCAAGTATAAACTTTACTTGACATAATTTTTCTCCTTCATTTAATGCATGAAAATGGTACACTTATATCTGAAGTAATCATAATGCATATGAAGCCGATGGAAACAAATACAAATTGATGTGGATGATGTCGAAATAATTATAAATGAGTTAACAAGTATGCATTTTTGCTGGACCTATACACTTATATCTGATGGCGACATGTAACTGAACAAGGGCGACATGTTGCCGATCAAGGGCAACCTGTTACCAGGTAAGGGAGGGCGAAGTGTTACTAATTCTTCTCGAGTTGGTCCCTCCTTTTCAATTCATAATTGCCAGTAATATCTAGCTTGTGAGCGCTGATAATTCGCTCGATTAGCTGACATTTCCTTCCGGATTCATTCAAATGACTGTTAAATCTGTTTGCTTGAAATGGTCCAATTCTTAGTTGTTTACACAAGCTTCGTTGATTTCTTTGTCCTTGTCTGCCATCTTTCTTTTTTACTTAGTCCCTAGAGGCTCAGCGGCGAGTAGCCTCCCTTTGAAATCAAGGGAAGTAACCGAGATATCGGACTGCCCAATTCGTTAAAAATGTAAAGGATAAGACATGTATTTAATGATTTATCATTTCTTGTCAATACATATGGCTTTTTTTATTTTAAGCAAATTTGTCATAATTTAATAATCAATTGCCAAAAATTATCGCAGAATTCAATTCTTTATGCGGGAAGGTCTTCCAGCTGACATGCATTGAACCGCTGGTCCTACACAGACATTTATCTCAAGTCTTCATTCACCAAAACAGCTGGACAACACTATAATGACTGTAAATGTGTTTCCACAATGTCTCGCAGACTCTGAAATAAACATTTCCTTTTCGTTCAGATAAATGCATGATTAATGACTTCAAGCATGAAAAGAGCACAAGGATTTCTGTGTTTGCCTGCTTTCATTGTTTCATTGCAATTATAAGCTCTTTATCTAATTTCAGAGATATACCATCATGGTTGAGATTCGCCCCACTGAAGTGAGATCTCCCGGCCAGTATGCATCACAACTGTTTGAAGACCCAGAGAGTGGAACAGACAAGGGGATGAGGCTGCTGCATGACAGGCCAGAAATAGCTGTTGGTATGTCCCCTTTGATTTAACTGGTTACTTGAATCAAATCAAGGCTTGTTAAGGTAATAAGAACAGTGCAAAATTTGTTCAACATATGGGTGAGCATATGCAATAGCAGAGGTCATTGTCAGGATATTTCTGGTGCATTTATTAATACTCCCTTCCCATCTTTTAGCTCACCTGAGCTTGTGCTCAGGGTGAGCTATTGTGATTGTTCATCATCCTGTGTCACGTGTCAAGAGTCAGTCAACTTTCTTTAAACATCTCCTTTAAAAACACTGGCTTCAAATTCAACCAAACATCCTCAGAATCTTCAGCAGACATGGGGAATGAGAAAACAGAAAGATAATCCTTCATTAAACATTGCCACTAGGGTCGTCAACATTTGCCATATATGGCTGTTTGAAAATCTTGTCAGAAACCAAAAGAGCTAGAACCTTGATATTTACATGTTCTTTAGGTGGCCATGTACAAGTGTATCAAAATAGCTTTTAAAAAAATATTCATAAAAAAAGCCGCCAGGGACATGGCTATTTTCCGTATATTGTTACATAGGAAAATCTTTGTAAATCTACTGTAATTGTCAGAAACTTGGTATTTTTTGGTAAACATGTTCCTTTAATGGCCCTGTATCAAGAAATTTGGACCATCAAAAAATATGGCTGTCAGGAGCAAGGCCATTTTCCATATATTGGTATTAAGAAAACTTTTTTGTCTGAAACTACAAAAACTTAGATTCTGATATTTATTATACATGTTCCTTGGGTGGCCCTGTATTAAAATTGTTCAGAGTTTTGATCCATTAAAAACATGGCATTCAGGGACATGGTTGATGTTCATATAGGATCATATAGGACAACTTTGACAATTTTCTTTTTTCTGTATATACACAAGCCAGAGTCTTGATATTTGGTAAAATTGTTTTGCCAAAAAAACATGGCCACCAGGGACATGGGCATTCTCCATATGTTGCCATGAAGCAAAAAATTTGGAACTGTCCAAATGTTTCTTGTGTACATTTATAAGAATTATATTGGTCTGTTTAAACATCACTGATATTTCTTGCTATTTTCTTTTTTAAATGTCTATGACACTCAGGTGAGTGATATAGGGCCATCCTGGCCCTCTTGCTTTTGTCTTCCACTTTTTATCCTCCTAGGATCATGCCTAATGTCAGATTTCTGCTTGTCTATGAGTAAAAAAAGTGGCATTGACAATTGTTTGAACGGATCTAATGTCTTAATGAGAAGCATAGTACTGATAAATATATACTGATACATATATATGTATTAACCTACTTACAACGATTAAGTCTATCATTAAATCTATCATTAATCAACTTTCAGGTATGGGATGTTTCACTGCAATGTTAGGCTGGAGGACGTACAGTTACTTTTTCCGAAGGAAGGAATCCACACAGATGTTCTTGCTAAAAAGTCGAGTCATGATCCAGGCCATGTTTGTTACTCCATTGGTGTTTGTAGCTGGTTACAATGTCGGAGTGTATGTCTATGCCAAGGCCACAGGACAAGATCACAAGAAGATATTGAAAGAAGGATTATTCAAACTCCACCAAGGACCGAGATAGTATTGAAACTTAGATGTTAGACAATTTAATTTGGTCGATATAAGGAAGTGTCTCTTGGCAAAGCTGTAAACAGTAGTAGTGCAGTAAAAGAACTTGAATTATCAAGGGAATCAGTCCTTGCTTAACTGCTACAAGAAGAGAGCTTGTTTTATGCCATTTTCGGTTGATTGTAATAAATGCTTTTTAAGATTTTTGTTCATTTATTTGAGCATACATTTTTTTCTCCAAAGTAAGGCAGAAAAATGAATTTCGTAGAAAAAACCTCTTACATATGTGTCTTAAGTATGAATATTTCCTTGATTGCCATGATATCCTTGTAGATTAATGCAGAGTTGGAACTGTTCAATCTTTGTGCACTTTTAAATCTTCCAACCATAGCATGATGCTATAAAACATATGCTGCAAATAGCAGGACTATGCACTTTTAAGGGATCAAGTACTATTTTGTGTACTTTTCGAAATTGGCAATTGTATTTTCAATATATTTGTCAAGTATGTGTGAAACAGTTCACAGTTGTCTTTCGTTAAATTCAGTGTATTTTAATGGAATGGATTTTTTTCCAAAGAACAAAGTTTGGTATATTGTGTTTGAAAGAGAGAGAAAAAGACCAGCGCTAACCAGTAATTTGCATTCCAATTGTATGTTGCCAAATGCCCGAGAGTGGGTACACTTATTCTGTTCTCCAAACATCAAGGGCTTTCAGCTGGTCTGAGAAGCACTAGAGGTTCTACTCAGACATTTGTCTGGGTTCTTCTACTTATAATAGCTATACGTTGCCAATATTTATAAAATTGTATGAAGAATATTTAAAAAAAAACAACCAAAAATCTAGTCATGCTTTATGTTTTATCATTGTTTTCTTTACTTTTCCAACTTGAAACAATTTGTATTTAAATTTATAAACATCTGTTCAAACACAATATTGACTATCATTTTTTTTAATAATACCTAATAATTTAAATGATAATATTTAGAATATGCTACGACTAATTTTCTTACACGGAGAGATCCCACCCGGTCTGAGCTGTTAGAGTTAGGGACCTCATTGCACTGGTTTGAGACCTGTTTTGCGGGAGTCAGCTGACTTGCTGTGCAGTGGTGGTTCTACTCAGACATAGGTCTGTGATTTTCTTCCACCTATAATTGCTGGGCTATGATCTAAAATGGTTACAGTCACTGACTTGTAACTCCTATGCCCCTAACTGTGTGGGTTTCAGTCCAGGTTGATATGAGAACTTCCCATGCCATACGGTGTGTGGGTGGATCTGTCCAGACATGTCTGGGGTCTTCCTCCACCAACGATTAGCTGAACTTCTCCAATATGACCAAAACTGTGCTGGTGCAATGTTACAAAAACAAAAGATATTGATCTGAAAGTTTAAATAAAAAGCTTTAACATACTTGTAGGAGTGTCTGTGAAAGGATGTCTGTAAGAAAATGAAATTGGTCTTTTATAAGAAAAAAATGCCAGGTTTTAATTATATTTTTAATAAATTGATGGGTCATCGAAGACTATTCTAACAATGTTTTTCATATTTCACTGGAATAGCTTAAAAAAACAACAACCTGTTTTTCAGAAGTGAATGGGAACAAATTTTTATTTTTTAACTTTGTATTATAAACAATGTTTTCTTGACTCTTTTATAAAGAGTTTTTTTAATCTTTGTAAAAAAGATATATTTGGTTAATAATTTGTAGATAGAATAGTTTTGCATCAGATTTAAGATAGAATAGTCTTCCATGGACCTATCAAAATGTTAATGTTGTTAATGTTAAATGTTGTTATGCTGTGATAGCACCAATGAAATCGGTCATGATTAAATATTGAAGCTTTTACCCAATTTCTTATTTGTTACCTCCACAAGTAGATAGAATCAAATGTTCCAGACCAGTACATGTAATATTTAAGTCTTTATAATTTAGCAATAATTAACTAATATGGCAGGCCCCAATTTCAAACCTGGGCCGCCACATACCAAAGTCATTTGGTAAATGGTACACTTAGCTTTCTTACTAACGCTTAAGCAAATGTAAGGGTAGTTCCATGACTGGTTGGCCCAGTGTCAGGATAATGTGACTGGCTGTGGTATCATGCCAGGTGTTCACATACACAGTGAAGGCACCACTATATCTGCACCAAGTGAACTCCCTCTCCAGAAAACTGAAATACTGTTAATGGGACAACAGTAGCATGAAGGACTTGGAAGATATAATTTTATATGAATTGATTTACAAACAAAATTAACAAAGAACCTTAGCTATGACTAGCATTATAAAACAATTCTGAGATGTACATTGTTCTTAAATAAGTTTGTTACTGTTATATAAAAATTTGACTTTGTTTTCTCTCAAATGTATTTCAATTTTAACAAAGCAAGCTGTTTATAGAATGTTGTATGAAGAGATCAAAATACTCAAGTATTTTCAAACTTCTGATATCAAACATATAATGTATAGCTTTACTGTTATAAAAGTGTCAATGCCAGACATTTTTATTTAAACTTTGTGATTTTTAAATAAGAATATAGGATAAGGTCCTATGAGTAATTGCTACATACATGTATATTAATTGTTGTAAAGGCACAGGACACAGGTATTCACATGACAGTTAAATGTAAAAGTCTACAATAAAACTAACGAGAGCAAACCAAACAGTTACCCAACCTTGGAACGGTCAGTTTACTAAAGAGCCAAATTGGAGACCAGTTTTACTGAGCTCTAAATCTCACTCTTCTTGAGCAATTTCTCGAAGCAAGCAGCGAATAGAAAAGAGATCTATTTAAAAAATAAAACAACTAAAAAGTAGAGTTACCTCTTCAAGATACAGGCACCACCTTTTTCTAATGACAAGTGGGTACTTTTCATAGCCGGTTAATTTTCAATATGCAGCAGGTGTTTCCCAAAATCACAATAATATTTAGATAGCTAAATAAGTTGGCAAGCTACTGCAGCATACAACATATAAGCATTATGTATGCCTCTCTCGCAAATATATTTATTTTGATTTACTCTGTTGTTTACTGATATCATCTTCATGTTTGCATGAATTGTATATAGTGAATTTTGTTTATGATGAGCTCTTATGATTAAGTTTGAAAATAATGTATATCAGCATATGTTTCTTTTTGTGTTTATGTCGGGACTAAACAAGTGCATTGTCAGAACCCTCTACGCTCGTTTTTACTAAAAAATTTAGTAGTCGACTCATAAATACTGATCATTTTGATTTTATTACTAGTGTATCAGGTAGTACAGGCAAAGAGCGTAAATGAGACCCCCCGCCTCCAATTATAGAAGATGTGTCGATTTACCTTAAAGTGCTGTAATAAAGTTTTGACACACTGTACTGTAAACTTTGTCAGCAATTAATGCAAAATTTAACAGATAAAATAATTGACCATGTAACTTAACACTTACTTAAAATTTTAAAACAATTTCCATTTTTTCGTTATTTACTCTTTAAAAAAAAAGGAAAGAATAATGCAAGAACGGACCCAGAAAAAATACTAAAACGTATACTTATACTATTTAAAGTGAGTTCAGTATTCATTAACACCAATTAAGGGCATTTTTCTTTGTATAATTGTATGTAATTTTATGTTACTTTATACTTTCACTACAAAGTTAAGTTAAACAACTGGTTTTCAAAACAGTAGTTTCAAGGTCGCTTTGTTTTAGTGGTCATGTGATTTTCTAAGTTTAAAAATAATTTTACTGAACATTACATCGTGGCTAAAAAAGGAAATACATTTTTGCAGTGGTAACTGTGGTGTCTTCCTGGACTATACACATGGATGTAGGGCCCCAATAAACGCTGGATCTTTTCTGGTAAGATCGTTAAAAGCACATAGACATTAAAATGAGACAATAAGGTAAAGTTTTGTAGAAGGTATTACTTGGTATTTCCATTTCCCAAGTGATGTGAGAAAAATAAAAAAAGTAAATAAGTAAATAAATAATATCTTTAAGGAAATGTTTTTGCATTATAATTGCAAATGACCTTTAAACTGAATATCACAACAGTTTGGACAGGGGTAGGATTGTCAGTAGTGTCAAATGTAAACATTTATTTAAAAGCAGTAGATCTTCTTAGAGTTGCTGCTATGCAAGTGCACTAACATAAGCTACAGAGACCTTTACAAAATGTCAACATATGGAATTATAATTCGCACATTTTCAAACGTAAATATATGTACCGGAAAAAAATATAACATACACTGGGCAAAAATTGAAACAAATGGGCTTTTATTGTTTGAAACTTAAATTAAATAGTTTATGAGGACACCGGCGGTGAATGAGACGACGGTGGCCATAGTGTAAGGATTGAGGTCAGCCGCTGCATTTGGGGTTATGTTGACCGTGACATCAAATGGGTTGACTGTTGGCGGCGTACCGGAACCAGTCCCGGGAAGCACGTTGGCGGGAATTCTAGAGTTATCTCCTGCCATGACGTCTTCAAGATTGGGAACCGCGCCGCTATTGGCGTTGTTAGCGTTGATACTGGGATTGTTAGGACTGTTGTTGTTGCTGATGTTGTCGATTCTGTTGACAATGTTGTTGTTAATATTGGTGTTGGTGTTGGTATTGACTGCGTTGTCAATTGGAATTTCCGGTTTTATTTCTGAAATTAATACAAAAATAAAATCAGAAACTATGCAAATGTTTGTTTGATTTTTCCTAAAATTTAAGCAAAGAACCACAAACAGCTCAAATAAGAGAAAATAACTGTTCCAAAGAATTGTAGGCAAGCGTATCTCACTTTGATGGGATATTTTTGTTATTTACACTGTTAGCGAGAAAAACCTTCAGGCATTGCGAGTTAGAGCGCTTAACAAACCCAGCCAGTCCTTTTGCCGACTGGCCGTTCCAAGGGGAAAATTTGCTGGTTTTTCTGTTTGTGTGCAATTACCCGTCTCTGTGTTTTTGTAACTTTTCATTTACACTGTATGTCATTGTCTGAATGTACTTCAAATTTAAATATTTGTGGTAAATTCTTACATGACCTTTTCTTATTTTCTATTCACCGATGAAAATATATCTTGAAACTATTGTATATTGAAAAGTTACAGCAGTTCTGTATTGCCAACATGATCAACACTGAAAAGAAGATGTATTTTAAAATGTATCCTTCTCCAAATAACAATAAATCGAATGTTAAAATCGTTATCGGCTACTATATGATGAAACGTTTACAACTGTTTGTGGTTGTTAACATACGGAAAACTTTACATGCGCCTTAGGGCATTTTGTTAAGTAAACATATGCTCAACAAATTTACATTTACAGTTCATACATACGGTTTGGAAGGTTTCAGTCAATAAAGCTTTGATATATTATTTCATTATATATATTTTATAGACATATAGGCCTACATGTATATGCATAGTAAACACGAGTTGGTCAGGCTTACGCAACTAGTGTAATCCAGTTCAGCCAGTAACTGTTTAATACAACACCATTTGGGTTTAATGATGCTCGAGATGTCGCTGTTGATTACAGGTTTTGGTTTTTATTTCTAGGCATTTTTCAGAATCGCTTTTGCATAATTTTTTAAAAAGGCTGCAGACTTCAGGGAGGCCGCACTAGATAAAACGGAAGTTAGAATTAGGGTTAAATTCATCTGTTTTCAGTATTACATGATCCTGTATCTCATATAGGCCTATATATTGACTTTCGTTATAAAAGTACCACAAGAAGTTCATAGTCTTTTGTTATCAATTCTATTCAGGATCAACAAGTGATTAGATATATATCCGATCAATGCTGCGTTCATCGGTTTCATTTTCGAAATATTTCATAATTCAAGGTTTAAACCAAAGATACTGACGCATGACACATTTCTGCGTTTGAAAGCATTATTAAGCCGAAGCAATATTCTTCCGATTTTAATATTCTGACGAAATTTCTAATGCACTATTCTTTGCAACGACGCAGTTTTTACCTTGAGCACACACATAGCGATATTCTTTTCTGCAGAAATCAGTGATCCACTCCCACAAACCTTCTGACGTCTTTGCTATGGCGATGCAGAGGTCAGAGGGTAAAATCATATTGACACGGTTATCTGGAAAACACAATGCAGAGGTAGGTGAAGTACAATCATTCTGAGCAGCTTATCTGGAAAACACAATGTAAAGGTCAGTGGGGTACAATCATTCTGAGCAGCTTACCTGCAAAACACAATGTAAAGGTCAGTGGGGTACAATCATTCTGAGTAGCTTATCTGGAAAACACAATGTAAAGGTCAGTGGGGTACTATCATTCTGAGTAGCTTATCTGGAAAACACAATGTAAAGGTCAGTGGGGTGCAATCATTCTGAGCAGCTTATCTGCAAAGAACAATGCAGAGGTAAGTGAGGTACAATCATTCTAAGTAGCTTATCTGGAAAACACAATGTAAAGGTCAGTGGGGTGCAATCATTCTGAGCAGCTTATCTGCAAAATACAATGTAGAGGTAAGTGAGGTACAATCATTCTGAGTAGCTTATCTGGAAAACACAATGTAAAGGTCAGTGGGGTGCAATCATTCTGAGCAGCTTATCTGCAAAGAACAATGCAGAGGTAAGTGAGTAACAATCATTCTAAGTAGCTTATCTGGAAAACACAATGTAAAGGTCAGTGGGGTGCAATCATTCTGAGCAGCTTATCTGCAAAATACAATGTAAAGGTAAGAGAGGTACAATCATTCTGAGTAGCTTATCTGGAAAACACAATGTAAAGGTCAGTGGGGTGCAATCATTCTGAGCACCTTTTCTGCAAAGAACAATGCAGAGGTAAGTGAGGTACAATCATTCTAAGAAGCTTATCTGGAAAACACAATGTAAAGGTCAGTGGGGTGCAATCATTCTGAGCAGCTTATCTGCAAAATACAATGTAGAGGTAAGAGAGGTACAATCATTCTGAGTAGCTTATCTGGAAAACACAATGTAAAGGTCAGTGGGGTGCAGTCATTCTGAGCAGCTTATCTGCAAAGAACAATGCAGAGGTAAGTGAGGTACAATCATTCTAAGTAGCTTATCTGGAAAACACAATGTAAAGGCCAGTGGGGTGCAATCATTCTGAGCAGCTTATCTGGAAAACACAATGTAAAGGTCAGTGCAATCATTCTGAGGAGCTTATCTGGAAAACAAAATGTAGAGGTCAGTGTGGTGCAATCACTCTGAGCAGCTTATCTGCAAAACACAATGTAGAGGTCGGTGGATACAATCATGCTGAACCGCTTATCTGGAAAAGACAATAGCAGAAGCCAGAGGGTAAAATTATGTTGGCCCGCTTTTACACAACGCAGAGATCTGAGGGTAAATTTTCCCGAAATGCTTACTTGAAAAATGAATACAAGAAGTAAAGTGTTAGTGACTAAAAGCTTCAAAATATTATGTAACTTTACATAAGCTACAACCTGACTCTCAAATCCTCTTGACCTTACCATTAATCCAGAGGTTTATCTTCTGACGATGGATACCGGTCCAGTAGAGCATATCAACGTTGTTGGCTCTATTGACCAGGGCGGTGCTCAGGGTCTCGTTCAATGGGGACAAGTAGCCGTTGTTGCGCTCACATTGAGACCGCCCATCAAACCACGTGGCAGGGTTTGGACTCTCTATGGAGCACCTCTGAAGGCCATTCAGACACGGCTCTGCAAGCAAATGGTCATTGCAATCGGTTATGGATTAACAAAAGATCGATTAACAGCAACTTATCTATCAGATTAAGTTGCTAGGATTATAAAAATATTTTAAAAACAACGTTTAATTGCATATAAAAACTATTGTTAACATGGTTTGTGCATAAAACATAGGCTATCAAACATTTGTTACACATAAGGATGAAAAAAAGGTACGGTCAATCCTATGTTCGCTGTTATACATGAACATTTTGTACAAATCTAAGTAGATTTCTGAAATCAATCTGGCTGCTTTAAGTAAATATGGCCACAATATGCTTACTGGTATTACACGTGAACCTCAAGTTGGCGCTGCATTCACCCACTTTCCAGAGCTTGGCTCGGATATCAAAGGCCACACATTCTCCTTGGTTGGGTCGGCTCATGTCCATAGTTATCTCTCCCTTGGCTCACTGAAAGCCGTTCACGTGGAAAAGATTCTAGCTTAAAATTAGATAGCTTTACTTTTAAGGTAAAAACAACATACACATAATAAAATCAATATGCGGTGTGTGTTTGTACGAAAGGCAACACTTATAAGAACGATTAAATTCTGCATGAATATCGCATCTAAGTAAAGTGCTGAAAGTTATTTTGAAAGGATTATTACTTGTTAAGAGCGGACACTTAAAATAATGGAATATTACAAGAATGGGCATTACTTTAGTGAGCGGGCTGTCCTTAACCGATCTGTTTTAAAGTTAACAATGCCGATTTACAACTATCGGTTATCCACCCCTGTGTTGGAGTCCCAGTGGAAAGAAGCACCTTTATCCTGCCGCTGACCGATCGATAGTTGTTGTTTTATCCAGATATTTGTTTGTGGTACCCGTATTTTGTAGCAGCTCAATGTTGTCATAATCATGATGACAATAGTTGTGGACAATTATAAATACAAATATAACAATATATAATTAAATAAATACGACATATTATATACTACTTTAAAATAGAAACGCCTCCACTGTCATACATAACGGATCTTTTATTAGTTAAGGGTCCATATATTGACAGTATAATATTTTTCACGTGAGGTACAATGAGTTACGGATAGCAGAAACGTATCTACAAATGTCCACGGCGACTGTCTGTGTTAATTTTGGGTTATAAGCTTGCAGATTTGTAGTGTTGTAAGTAAAGATATAGGTTCGGAAAGGTCCGACATTTTCCGTTCAAAGGCCGTTATGACGTTCGCGTCAATTTTTTATTAATCAAATTATCCACGATATGCAATACAATATAATAGGCAATAATAAGAAACAAATTCATCGAAACTTTTTAGTTTATCATGTTTTGCAAAAGGTTTGTTGTCTCAAAATTTCTCGCGTACGACATCATTTTTTGACGCTTTAGGCATCCGTAATTTCCGTAGACGTTTCCGGTAATTACCGTACATGTGTGACTACTTGCTGGGTCTGTAAAAATAACGGCCATAATCACAGGAAATAGCGACAAACTTATTTGATCTTGCATTTCTTAAAAAAACCTTAAAAGTTTGTAGTTGTTGTAAGGAGGCCCTTTAAATGTGGTATCAGACAGTTTGCCTATATTAAATGCATGTAACAATACTTTGCCATTGTTTTATGGAATTTAGGCACAATTTCTGTATAAAGTAGTACAGTAGAAAAGTAAAGGCGATTTTAAACCTACATTGTTAAATGGTACATATTCTCTAAATGTTCATTTTTCGAAATAAGCACGATAGTGATCTCTGCTAAAACAGTTATCGACGTCAGAGCGGACTGCCCGGAAGACGATATAAGTTATCGCAAAAGTAAGTTGTCACGTTTGAAAATAGCTATCTCTGCAAGTACGACAAGAGGTTCATAGTCTTTTATTGTCCCTTGTAGTCTTTTATACATAAATCACATGTATTTATATATAAATAAGTAGGCCGTACCTCTACGGAAGACTGAGACGGTGTTGACGTTGCCTGCCGTCATGCCACACTGAGAGATCTGGGCCCGGGGACCATTCGGTGTAACTGGTTCACCCGGGCACCCACCATAACACATAGTGCCTTGGACAAACTGGCTGGTTGCAGGGAGGTTGTTCATACAGTGACACATGCCAGCCTAGGTTGACAATAGAATTTTGGGCATTTTTAAATAAGTTTGTGAGGGAAATTAACAATTGGTTTTCATGCTTGTAATATGTAATAGCCATTGGTAATCATCAGTGTCGCATTGGCATCATATTCGCTGTCAAATAATGAGAAAATGTCATAATCTAATTTTCAACATTAAAAATAGTAAAGTAACATGATACTGCCTTGCATTATTTTTTTGTTGTTTTATGTTGTATGAGACTTCATAAATTGCGTTGTTCGTCAACTACTTACTGGCACACATAGTATTTTTATTGCATTTCTCTTCGTATATTATACCTTTTCATAATAACAAGATCTTGGTTTATTTTATCAAGTCTTCGCTAGTTTAAGTTTACCTTAACGTTTGGGCACAGCTAAGCTTGGGTGACTGAGGGATCTTTTGTCGGAAAAAATGGATTAAATGGGGGAAACTTTCGGAAAACAGATGAAGGAGGACACGACAGAATGTGTTCACAGTCTTATCAAATTCATTAATTTTCCGCATATACATTAACAAAAAGATGTGTCTTATTTCCTTAGACAATTGTAATGCCAAGTGTCTACAGTGCCTTATAGAAGTTCCGATAATGGCTTGGTCCCAACAACCCCATCATGTACAACATCAGCTACATTACCTGCAGTCCAACGTACATCACATCCGGGCATTCCAGGAGACAATTGAGCAGGGAATTATGGGCCAGCTGGGTTGTCCTCTCAATCACTAGGGATTGCATTACATAACAGCCTGAAATCAACGGATATAGAGTTGTCTGAAAAGCAGAGCCAGATGGGATACGTACTTTTGTCTCTAATTGCCATTTATATAATTTAAATTTCGTTGTATGATCGTATTTTATTTCGCCGTCATACAAAAAATATGTTCATGAGTGCCGCAGCCACAGGTGAAAATAGAATTGTTTTGTGACCAATACCGAAATAAATTACGACTACACACTGAAATTGGCACATCTTCTTTTTATGTCGTACTTATTTCGTCTTTAAGCTTTATCTTAATCCGTTAATTTGCTTTGTCCCTTATTACCTCCATTGGGACCCAGAGTGAAAATGAAACCTATCTTTTCACAATGGGCCAAACTGAAATGATATGGTTTTCTTTCACTAACATTTCTCACTCCTTTACCTAAAAGCATGAAATAAATAAACTTAATGAACTCCATTACAATGGTTAAATCGCCAGATATTGCGTGCCGTATTATTTATTTTGTCCCAGCAAAGATTTTGTTTTGAATATCGGGTACATAGATTCTATTCACTAATATATATTTAAAATAGTCGCTCTCTTTTTAATTAAAAAATGCGGTAATTTCCCCTTTCATAGTCAAATCAATATGTTATAATTTCACATTTTTAAAGTGTATTAGTCACCAGCAGCACAAATATATAATAAGAAACGAAACACTCCGGTAGTGTTTACCTTCAATGGTGACCAAGGGAGAATAGCCGACATACTGCCCGACCCAGATTCTCTCCCCTACGTTGGTTCGAATGTCCCGCTCGAAGTCTGCCTGTTGGCTCTGGTTGACCAGCACTGCCAGTGATCCCGCGCTGCTGCACATGCTCTGGGCAGTCTTCCAGTCACTAGGTTCCTGTGATATCACGTACTGGGTCTGGCTGGACGCATCTAGGGAGCAGACGGACGCATAAAATATATTCATTACAGATTAACAGAACGAACATAAAGACTAGTTTTTATTGATGTTAAGACAGATGGACACACAGATAAGTAGACACAATAACAGACAGACAATCGAACAGACAGTCAAAAATACACGCACACAGACGAGCAGAAAAGTGTGACGTTCATAAACTTGTTAAACCCCAAATAAAAAGTGTCAATTTATCAATCGCTACAACACTGCGTCCATGTGATTTAACGTATCAAATACATGTACAGCTCCATAATATGTTTACAGTCCGTGCGTATATACCTGTGTATAATGTCAGACAGCACACAGAAAGACGGAGGAAATGGCGGAGTAAAGATAGCCAGATGTGCATGACGTCCTAAGTAGATGTTCTGTGTGGTTATGTCTTCCTTGTTCTATGAACCGTTTTAACCCTACGTTCTTTTGAAGATGGTATCCGACAGTTTTGAATGTTGTTTATTGATGTTCTATATCTATGTTAAAAGTCGAGAATAATGCCATATACTCATTACAAATGTGTCTTTCTTCGCCACGCTACACAGTTAAACGTTTTTAAACTAGGAAAACAACGTGACCAGTTTACTTTTGATGTCACGTTATATCATTAATATATCAGGGTAATCCGCTGTGACGCCGGTATCTATATATTAGCACAACTCCCTATCGTGATCATTTATAGATTTTGGAAAAAATACACATGTGATAATTTGAAGCGATGTTTTGACAGTTTGTTCGGTCAAAGTGAGATTAGTGTGTATGCAGAAATTATGCCCAAATTCACCCAAAACAGGGGTAATGTTTGCTAATTGTATGTTATATAAGCAAACTGTAGGATAGCGCCTTTAACAGGGCAAGTCAAAACAAACCATCCTATTACCAAATGTACACATACAACTATAGATCAAGATCTTATCTATTAATTCTAAACCCGACCAAGCGGGCTTGTATGTGCAGACAGACGCATAGACATATGGTTATATGGTTTTGTAAACAGTTCATGTATTCATTTGTTGGTATTACGTTTACTGTTTTTGTAGTAACTTTTTAAACTCAGTGTAGGCAAAGGTTCAAGGGAAGAAAAACGAGACCCCCGGACAAAAACTTAATAAATCGGCCATTTAATCAATAATTCGAGCAATTCATCCATCAAAAGATATATTTAAATAAATAGAACAAATACCCTACAATGTATATTTTTATGATACACGTATCTTCAGAACCATAGAACGTTTATTTTGAATTTTTGCTCATAAGACTTTCAGTCTTTGTTCTGTGCCAGAGCTAGTAACCAGTTGTAGCAATTCCATTATCCTTTATGATAAAAACAACCATTTTATATTTGCTATCTGTGTTTTTGTTTTGTTTACTCGTGCTTTTTTTTTTTAATTTCTTGGAGGCTTTCTCCGAAACAGATCAATAAGTCGATAACAAACCAGTATGTTTAGTTCAACAATGTCAACTTTGATGGATATGGGCACGTTCATTGATAATCAATAACATCAATATCAGCCAATGAAATTAATTTGTTCATTTCATTCACCGATTTCACGTGTGATTCATTCAAGTTACTGCCCAATGGCAAAATATACATGCTACGAATTTAAGCGGAAACGTTCCTCCTCCTTTTCCTCCTCCTCATCATTATCATCATCATCACCATCATTGAAATAAAAATTATTAAACATTTAAAATAGGTTTAAACAGTAAAAAAAAATAGGTGAGTGATTACAAAGTCTTTACAATACAACCGTTAATTGCATGATTAATAGCAAGGTAAATGGCGAGAGATATAGATTTTCTAGAGAGCATTTGCTAAATGTCTTATTTCTATTACCCAAAGTATAATATATGAATTTAAAACCATTTTTACTACAATAAGAATTTGTTAAGAAAATATTAGACAAATAAAAAAATAGATGTTAAGACTTTCCTTGTTTTAGATTATCATTTGCATCTCCTTGTAACATTGGTACATCTTTCTGTTTCTATGACACTGTCATAGGAAGGTACTCCAAATTTTGCTGTGGCAACTCTAAACTTATGTTAAAGGTGGTAACCGAGAGTTTGCCCATATCAAATACACGTAGCAATAGCTTTCATTGGATTTTTTGCATTATATTTGGATTCTTCATACGTCATTCTGAATAAAGACGTCTTTGAGCACTGTCTCAATTGTTATACGGTGCAACGCTTTATCGAATCGCTCCCTATGTCCAATTCTTTCCAATTAAATTAACAAGAATGGTGTGCGTACTGCTGAAACTGATATCGACTTGAAAGCGGATTTTGCGGATGATGATATAGCGTGATCTCAAAAGTAAATGGTCTTGTGGTTATCGCATTTCATTTTTAAAGCTAGCTGCGCCGCGTGGCTAAGATAGACAATAAATGTGTGTATAATGACCAATGGGGTGATATGCTTCCATTTTCACATCGATGAAAGACATTAATAAACAGCATTTAAGGAACAATACTGTGTTAGTTTATTTGAGAAAAGAAATGGTCCCAACTAACTAACCATCTTTAATAAAAATAATCGTTAATATTTATTAAGTATTGTTGTTACAATATATATGAAAGATCTAACTATTCTAACTCTATTTTTTTTATTTAAAGCACAATTGTTTTCCTTATTGTTTATTTGTGTGTTAGCATAGTTCTAACTTCAAGCATAATATACAAATAAAGTAGGATTGTGCTTCTGGTCTTAAGCCTTTTTATCCAAAAGTTGATTAAAAGCAATTTACCCTGTACGTTTAGTGAGCTAGGACTTAGTTCTCTATATAGGGCGTCTTAGTTGATAGACTATCTTTTAAACAAAAACACACAAAAAACATAAAAACAAACAAAACCAAACAACAACAACAACAAAACCACACACAACGATTTTCTGCAAATTTTCAAATGTATATTTTCTATATCGATGGATTTGTAATATCCACATTTAATTGCTGCGTAATGAAGTAAGAGTGCGACCAGCGAATCAAAGAATCTTATGTCATATATTCTTATAGCAATATAGATAATGTTGATGGATGTATGGTGTAAACATATTATGTTTTGTAATATAGATAACCTTGATGGGTGTATGGTGTAAACATATTATGTTTTGTAATATAGATAACCTTGATGGGTGTATGGTGTAAACATATTATGTTTTGTAATATAGATAACCTTGATGGGTGTATGTGGTAAACATATTATGTTTTGTAATATAGATAACCTTGATGGGTGTATGGTGTAAACATATTATGTTTTGTAATATAGATAACCTTGATGGGTGTATGGTGTAAACATATTATATTTTGTAATATAGATAACCTTGATGGGTGTATGGTGTAAACATATTATATTTTGTAATATAGATAACCTTGATTGGTGTATGGTGTAAACATATTATGTTTTGTAATATAGATAACCTTGATGGGTGTATGTGGTAAACATATTATGTTTTGTAATATAGATAACCTTGATGGATGTATGGTGTAAACATATTATGTTTTGTAATATAGATAACCTTGATGGGTGTATGGTGTAAACATATTATATTTTGTAATATAGATAACCTTGATTGGTGTATGTTGTAAACATATTATGTTTTGTTATATAGATAACCTTGATGGGTGTATAGTGTAAACATATTATGTTTTGTTATATAGATAACCTTGATGGGTGTATGTGGTAAACATATTATGTTTTGTAATATAGATAACCTTGATGGGTGTATGGTGTAAACATATTATGTTTTGTAATATAGATAACCTTGATGGGTGTATGTGGTAAACATATTATGTTTTGTAATATAGATAACCTTGATGGGTGTATGTGGTAAACATATTATGTTTTGTAATATAGATAACCTTGATGGGTGTATGGTGTAAACATATTATGTTTTGTAATATAGATAACCTTGATGGGTGTATGGTGTAAACATATTATGTTTTGTAATATAGATAATCTTAATGGATGTATGTTGTAAACATATTATTATGAGATCACGGGGTATAGCTAGCAATAATCGAGTGTGTTTATGCGCTATTTCAATTTTCATTACTAGAAAGATTCAATCTTAAACTTGGACTCCTTAATATAAATCATAGGTCTTTAAAGTATCATAATTTTTATTTTTGCTACATAATGTTTTAATTTCCAAACGGGATAATGTCTTTCACTACTAGAAAAAAACAACATTGCATTGATTCAGATTCAAATGCAACGGCATCTCTGCAAAATCATCAAAAAAAAAAAAAAAAAAAAAAAAAAAAAGAAAAAAAAAAAGATTCATTTTACTTATGATTTCTGTTCTGTCTCTCGAATACAAATTTTTAGGGTATCGTTGAAATAAAATAAAAATAAAATACTGCTGGATGGGTATCTTTGATTTACACCAATATTAGATGTTACTGAGTCTAACAACATGTTATTAAATTTCATACATGATTGCACTGGTGAATGCACTGACAGAATTTTTTGTACACAAGTTTAGTGCTGAAAATTCATTTATATGTTTCTACCATAATAAAGACCATCGGTTTTATTATACATTTTTATCATTCTACATTTGCCACATATAGTTTCCTTTAACTCGCTATTTATTGACTGCAAAATCAATATACATTGAGATCTTAATTTCTGATCTGAAAGGCGAATTGATAATATATGCCTATTGTTATTTTTCATTCCATTTAGTCTATTTACAATAAGTATAGATAGTTCTTTAAATTTGTATCAAATATTATTAAGGGTTACACCTCGATAATTGTCAGCTTCTGGCTGTGTACCTTTAAATAATGCAATAATCATGCCCTTGCTTCAGCTCGTTTGGAAGCAACCCTTACTCTTAAATAATTATTCATAAAAACCTGTCAGTGCGGTGCATTGTTTAAAATCATCGGCCATCGATGTATCAGAGTATGGAATCTTTCTGGCAAACCCTTCATTGACTTCTGTCATTGAGAAATCATTGTCATTCTATATTGCTAGCATGTGACAGCTATTATTTCTGCATTATGACCGTGTGTTAGCTGGCTGGTCCTTGTCAATATAAATTAGTAAAATGTTGATAGTATGTTTCTGCTGAATACAGTGACAAAACCACTTACCCTGTAGCCAGATGCAAACAAGAAGCAATGCCGTGCAGATGGGCCTGAACATTGTATTGTATCTTTACGAAGAAAATAAATCCGTTCCCACGACGTGAGCCAGTGCCATAAAAGTGTTCAACCACAACAGTGGGTCAGGCACTCCTTCTTAGCGCAACAAGATTGTTTTGTCTTAAAACCATCCAATACCAACGAAACCCTGTCGTTCAATTACTTCTGCAAGCTAAAACTCGTGAAGATTGAAACTTTAAAAATTGGAAAACAAAATCAGTTTTGAATATTTCCTTGTCGCGTTATTCTCACCTGTATCAATCTCAAGTAAACTTTTTTAATTAGAAAATAATTAGTGAACTAGATTTCCGGCTTCTCCATATCATAGCAATGTGGAAATATTTAGATGCTTAGATCAATATACTTATATGCTTCGGGCAATTTTGGTTAAAATCAAAACAAACTTTGACGTGTTTACTAGGGCCTTGATTGATGGGTTAAGGTAACGAAAATAACTCGGACGTCTTCGAATGACAAACCGGACTTCGGCTGGACCAAACGACCAATCACAACTGCCAACGTTTCGCACATGTCTTATTTATAAATTATATAAGCATGCTTTGCAATTATAATTACATGCCATTTGAAATAAGGTTCAGTGAACTCTTCGTCCGTAAAGTGAAATGTTGAAATGGCTTAACACTTTAAGTATGAGGTGTTCCGCTAATTCACAAGGATTGTGCCATATACAGTTAAACAATTACCTACAAATAAAACCCACCGTTTTAGGGACAAACAAATGAAGATGCCAATAAACAGGAGTGGACAAAATACAGAAAGCGTATCGTCTGCATACAAAGCCCTGTAATTTAAATAATGAACACAAAAGGCAACCAGAGTACAACTGATATAAATCAGACTTTCATTGTCTGAGTTGGATTGTTCTGACGTACATGTTACTGCCATGTAAAGTAATTAGAAAGCTGGAGGACCCTTACTTAAAGATACCACGACAAAATACCATTGACTATATAAGTCGGGTAGCACAATTATAATTAATAAGTTTTATACTAGTATCTTTGAAATGTTAATTTCAAAATGTCTAAAATTACAATAAATAACGTTTAATAATAATTTGCAAGTGTTCGTAGTTGGAATTGGCCTTATAATCAATCAACACTCTCACTCTTATATAAGTTACTTTGTACATAGCGGTCACACGATACCTTTTGTTACATATTTTGTATTGTGTAATTTTGAAATCCGTGCTTTTAATTGATTATGGATGTAACATTAAGACAACAATATCAGAGATATGTTGTCATGGAGCAGGTAGGCGCTCACTTTACTGTACTGTCATAGCTCTTACACACTGCACTATACTACTTAGTTTCATTGCATGCCCAAGGCGAAAAGTGCATGCATGTATGCAACATGTAATTAATTGACTATATATATGGTCTTCTACATAGCATCTCAACGTTTCTATTGATAAATCACAAATCTATTTGCGCCGTTGGGGCGTGGTGGTGGTGGTGGTGGGGGTATTCGAGTGAAGGGCACTTTTGCTTCCGTGATGTTCTTTTACTTATATGCAAGGTAAGCAATTAACGAATCAAACACGTCTAAATTGCAATTGAAGGAAAACTTATATAAAGTTACATGTACATTGTTGCCCGTTATATATGTGGTATTGGTAGATAGGCAGACATAATTATAACTATACGTGTATGTTTTATTAACAATGATTTCTGAACTAATATTGTTGGAAATTGGTTGTCTAGGTTTTACAGCTTGTTCCCACCCAAAGAAATAAACCGTAAAAGGAATCAAAGTTTGCAGACAACAACAAAGAAATCAGAGAATCAGGGCGGCCAATAAATGTTGTAATGATAAGAAATAATAAACATCAATGTATGCAGTTCCAATTTATATATTATAAACTGTTAATATGCGTCCGTTACATTTGATCTGTCTTAACCTTTTTGTTGATCGCATGAAAATCAGATAGGAACACACCCTTTATGTCATGCAGACATTCTGGACTAATTTGGTGACTATCGTGTCATTAATGTGGCCACTATGGTATTCACAGGGTTTTCCAAAGATTTGACCAAGTGGCCTTCTTTTTAACTTCAACAGATCCAGTGTTACGCAGTCAGTCATTATAATGCCCCAGTTTGGTTAATAATGGGCCTTACATGTGACATCTAGAAGTTCAGAAGACTTTTCCAAATTTGACCTAGTGACCTACTGTTTGACCTTACAAAAGCCCAGTTACGGTCTAAGATTTCATGCAAATACCCTGATATTCTTATCTGTTAGGTAAAGATTGAAGCGTTTATAAGCTGTTGACGAAAGGCGATCAGAAAAAATAACATTCGGCATAATGTGCTCAGGTGAGCTAAATAGTAACAACCATCTGTCTTGTATATGGTTATAACTATAAGGATGTATTCTAATATGTGTTCATCTAAGGCACGGGACTACAAAGGTATGGATATCAATTTAACAATTTTGTTTACATTGTATGTTTATTGTCAGAGTAAATTGTATCAGCAATTAACGAGGATTACCATTGTCAATAAAGGGCTTACAAGAAGATTTGTAATAAGAATCGTAGACCTAGCATGCAATTTCCGTCTGCAATGACGTACCGACAATTGCAGTAATATACACTTTTCAACTAAATAAAGAGGCGTGCCCGGTTTACAACACTCCCTCATTAAGACATCGCAAAATGAATCAGAACTGACTGTATTTTTTTTTAATGTGTCCATATCTATAATAAAGACAGTTACTCTGGGAGCGTATTTCGGTTAGTATTTAAAGGTCATAGTTTCCACTTTTATCACTTCTTAACCAAATAAACACTTTGTGGTGGTATTTTTAGCAATGCATATCTAATGAAAAAACAACTGATTATCAAAATCATTATTTTAACTCAACTGAATTATCTTGATCATTTTCGTTCGACCAAGATCGTAAACTTGAACTGCGTTTGTAAAGTTGTTAGGTACGGATGTGTTAATAGAGAATAATATACTAAAACAGGAGGGCCATGATGGCCCTTAATCGCTCACCTGATGACACAGGCTTTTAGTAGGCTCAAATCTGACATCAAGTAATTAATACCTTAGAAATCTTTGGTGAATATTGGACCATTAGTGTGGCCACTGGGCTGATCAACATTTTCTAGCATTTTACCAAGTAACCTACAGAATCCGTATGACTCCCTTCAAAACATTTGTAAGATTTCATACTGGCAAACATGCTGGCCAAATTTGGGGAAGATTGGGCCATCAGTGTGGCCTCTTGTTTTCACAAGGTTTTTTTCTAAAATATTACTTTTTTTCCCCGCGTGACCCAATAATATACTCATCCAAGTATCTGCTCTTTTGACAGTAAACAAGTATTCTTAGTTTGACAGTCCGACGGTTTCGAGAAATGAACCGAATATATCAAAAGCCGACATTATGACAAAGCTCCATCTTTTTTTACTTTGAAAATTGGAACTAAAAGTGCTTGTTTTTTGTATAACTTGATATTCAGTATGCCAATGCAATGCTCTACCTACTGCTAAACAGTCTTAGTGCATGATTATCTTATCCTTAATTCAATCGGCAGTATTAACCAAAGTAAAAGTTACACACAACTCAAGCAGTGACTTTGATGTTTTAAGCCGCGCTTAATAAATTCAGACTGCTTAATAAATTCAGACTCGTTGAGGGTCAATTGCTATTGCTTTAGTCTATCGTCGGTTCAATAAACCCCCACAATGTTAGTTTGGCTTTAAGGTATTTTAGGGTGAAGCAAACATTATGGCACAAAGTTCATCAATTTGAGGTTAAGCATCTAGAACCGCCCTGTAGTCAGGGTATTTTTATAGTAAGTCGAGGTTAAGCATCTAGAACCGCCCTGTAGTCAGGGTATTTTTATAGTAAGTCGAGGTTAAGCATCTAGAACCGCCCTGTAGTCAGGGTATTTTTATAGTAAGTCGAGGTTAAGCATCTAGAACCGCCCTGTAGTCAGGGTATTTTTATAGTAGTCGTGAAAACAAAGACTTTAAAACCTTTCATAAATCAAGTTTACTTCAGTAATATATATACAAAATAGCAATTTTGATACAAAAATATCATTGAACACATATTATCCACATTGAGGCCTTAAGTAATACAAAATTTAACCAACAGGTCATGAGCAAATCTGCTAACAAATTTTGACTTAAGAGGAAGCAAAAATGTCTAACAATAAATGAACACATTGGAAACTCTTTATGAACACATAGCGGTCAAAAACCTAAAATACAAACCTAAGCATACAAATGAATTTTGTTTACCAATACATAGTGAATTAAACACCAGCTAAGCAACTAGTTTTGTTTCTGTTGATCAAATATGGTTACATAATTAACATTGAAACAATGTGGCAAGATTTTAACTAGTATTAATGATAGAAGTGGGAGCAAATTACATCAGGAATGATGCATGCCATACTGTAGCAATGTTGATCAAATTTTTTTTGAATAACTGTATTGGATGAATTCATTGCAAAGCAAACATTAATGGAAAGGGGGGGGTTTACCGGTTCTTGTAATTAGAATGATAACCATTTAAAAGTGTTTGAAAGTGAACTGGGATAAAGATAAGGATTTTAGTCTATACACATATTTACAAAGAAGCACTGAAACATTAATTACAAAACAAAGTCCCAATTAAAGGAATTTTGTACAATAATTATGGAATATACATTAGTAACTTAATGACTTGATTTTTCAACAACAAAAAATCAAATGAATTAACAGCAATAACATACTTTACCCAGGAGCCATTCTGTTATAAACAATCTTGAGCAGTATTTTTTTTTTCAAAACGTACACTCACGTCCTTTCAGTGTTAGACCGAACATTTGTTGTATTCAATGTTGTTATCTCATTAACAATGGCTGATATTCTCACAATACAATCACATGAAATTAAACCTAAACCTGAACCGTATTTCTTGTTGGCCTTAATTTGAAGCACTGAAATTCTTGTACTTTCAATAGAACTTTGTTATAAATATAATTCTTCAAAAATCTCACAAGCGTATGAGACATGTCATAAAAGAAAAACGTCAGATCTGAATGATACTGTGTCTGCCTGAGTGTCTAGTCAATCACATAATTCGGATGGACAACTAAGAATGGATCATCTTCTTTCACCAATGTCTCCTCGTCATGTTTTAATCTCTGCTTCAATCCAGTCTGGGACAGTTCAATCAACACATGGTCCTAAAAAAACAGCACACAAAACTGGTTAGTCTTTTGTTTTATTATTATTATGGATCATTGCATTAGTTATTGTATCAGCAGACCATATATATTAGGGACATACTTTACTAGGAACAAGACAAAATGTCATTTATTTTTTTGGGTTTTTAAGGCACACTAACACTTAACAGGTCATACGGCACAGAATACAAAGTTTAATGTGAATAGAGCATAATAAGGTTAAAACTAAACTATGTAAGTAAAATATAGAAAAATATAAAAATCTATAAGGTTAAAATAATGTGAACTATAATAAAGAGCTGTAATTCAAGTTCAAGGAGACTTTGATGAACATTTTTATACTTTTTAACTTGTAGTAAATCAAAAACAAACTGGTCCTTACATGATGTACAAGTCTGTCAAGCACTTTTTCCACGACTGTTTTCTTCTCCACCAATTCTGCCTCTGACTCGATCTCACTCTCCACCTCACTCAGGTACCAATTTATCAGGTTGCTGCGCCGCAGACCCGTACTCTCAGATGCTGTTTAGGAAAACACGGGTACATACAATCATTTTTATCTTGTACACATAACCAAGTCATCAGCAATTCAACTTCTCAACAAAGGAACAATGAAACTTTCGTCATTTGGTAAACCGGAGGCTATGTTAGGCTATCCAGTAGAAAATTGTTTGCCACTGTTTCCTAATTCAGCAGTGCAATGTTTAAGGTACAGATGCCACATAGCTTACGTTGCCTTTAGAATGTTCTAAGAAGAGCTCAAGTACAACTTGTTACTCTAAGTTAAGCTTTGAATATGCTTTCAACTAATGTCAAGTATAAGTCAGTTGTTGGCAGAGATAATTTTTTGATAAGAAACAAACTTCAGGATAATATTCACAGAGACATGTCAACCTAAAGCTAATGCATAAGATTTAATTTTAACAATTTTTCTCTAAAGGAAGATTACAAAGCACAAGGAAATGCACAATTAATATGATTACCTTCTATGCATTACAATTTCATTTCTTTATTGACATGTAATACTTTGATTAAAGTTACAAGTGGACATCTCCCTATTCAGACTACATAGTCTTTCCACGTGGATAAGAATTTCATATAGTATTACTGAAGAGGAAATTTTCATTTTTTTTTTTAATTATTTAGATTCAGACACTACCATGCTTATTACATTAAAAGTTGTGGAAATAAATATAAAATTGCAACAGCCGCTTAGGATTTTTTTTTTTAAATGAGAACATTTCTTAAATAAAGTATACGCAAATGCTTACTCACAAGGGAGTTAATCAGAATTTTCTTTAATTTCCAAAAACAGAATATTTTGTTTCTACACAAGAATGTTGAAGAAAATACCAGAGCATAAATATGTAACTATGGACTGGTTACATGCCACAAGACTATCCCATATGACCCACCTTCCATTTCTTCCTCTGTCTTCCTCATGTAGAGGACCACCAGGTTGGCCATCTGTTTGTATTCATCATATGATAGCTTCATTCCCTTCTTCACTGTGGTCTGGGACTCGGCAACTGCTGGAGTGTTCTCTTCTGCTGGTGGGGTATCTACAGGTCAAAAGGTAACAGCTTATTGTTCAATAAATTCAGGTTTAATGTTAAAATTCCATGTTTAACTGTACAAAGTCTTTTATACAGGGCTTTTCCTTCTGTATAAATTAGGACCAACCCTTTATTGCATGAACAATTTCTATGACAGCTCGAGTTTCCATTTATTTTTGCTTTGCCCTATGGTCAGCAGAAAACTCTCCCCTCAATGAAGATGTACTGTTAGCTAATCTATAAGGCCCAATCTCTATGAAATAACCCAGGAGATAAATATTTGAAATAACTAAACACAATATCATCAAAATCCTCAAAGAATCTCTAAGCTTAAGCAAGGATGGATCAGACCTTGGCAAAAAGTGAAGAATTAGATCGATCAGCTCCCAGAAGGGGAACAGTCTGACCAGGATCTGCACTATTTGCTTAAGCGTGTATTTGAACATCTTGTTACCGATGCACGTTGTTGTGAGCAGATAAATATTTAGAATTATTAAAATGTGGCATAAAAGTTTATTTTTATGTATTTTCATGTTCATTTCCCATCAAAAGCTAGATGTTTGCACTACTGACTTTCATCAACCTCCATCTCGACGTCCTGCTCTGGCTCCTGGTCCTCCTCCAGATGGATGTCTGGCTGCTCAACACGGATGATGGACTTGTTCAACAATCGGAAAGCTTCCTTCACATGCTTTGGCTGGACCTGATGTGATTAAGTAACACTAGTTTTAGGATAAAGATTCAGAGCAATATTATTGGGGCCACTTAACAAATTTGATACATTGTTGGCAATGCTGTTTTTGCAAGCTTCCACTAAACTCAAAATATATGTGCACCCCCCCCCCCCCCAAACTAAAGAATTCAGCTTAAAGACAAATAGTTACATACATCCTTTTCACAAACAACTGGGAACATTTCAATGGTTTCAGACCAATCTGATCTTCACCCTGTTCACACTTCGATCTGGCCCTTATTGACTATGCTTCGGCCAGAGTGAATCACACTTCGCCCTTGAAAGCTCAATAACATGTCGCCTTCTAATAAAAGTTTATGAGTTACAATTTACCCCTAACTCTAAATGTCAAAAATATATACTTGTTAATTTATATCTAATTATTTCTACGGCTTTCACCTTGTATTTATGTTTATTTCGTCTTTGTATGCTGGAAATTATATCATGAACAATGTTGATTCTTCTTAGAAAAATCTACTTTTTCTTATTTTAAACCTGTTGTAACCAAGGAAAAAATCTAACCTGAATAAAAATATATGAATGGTAACTACTTTTTGGTTTAAATGCAATGTTAATTCATAAAAAATATGTTAAAATTAACAAGTTATAATCAAGATAATCAAATAAAATCTATACAAATACTGGAGTGTTACACATTTATATAAAATAACTAAAAAATGCATGATTTTCCTTTTATTATTTATAAAAAAAATATAACAGAATTAAAGTGTATGTAAAGTTTATTAATTTTATATTTTAATGAATCCGCTGTTACAAGTTTGTTACTGTTACTTCTTATAAGCGTACAATTTTGGTTGCCAATAATATAACAAGGTTTTCACACTCATGACAATTTGGAGTATGAAGCTTTGATGTTTGCCACCCGCGATATATGCGATATTAAATTGTTTACTCTTATATTAATACTTTAAACGTAATATAAAAATCAGTTGCTTTAGGTATAATTTCAAATGTCTTTCAAGTAGATTTATAATTAAAGTTTAAAAAAAAAGTATTGATCTCTTTCACGAATAATGTTAAGAAAAAGGGCAAAGTGTGAACATCTATTGCAAAACCGTGAAACTCATCTCCTTTCTTTAGGACGAACTGTGACCAATCAATTGAAGGCGAAGTGTTAAAAAGGACGAAGAGTTACCAATTCATGTTCCAAGGAGTTAAAATTCCGAAGAATAAACGGTTCAGAGCCCCTTTGTCTCTCATTTTCAAATCACATTTGTAAGTAATAGCTAGGCTGTGAACGCCGATAATTCCCTCGATTAGCACATTCAATCTACAACTGCTAAGTACTTGTTTAAAACTGTTAGTTTGAAATGGTCCTATTCTTTCTTGTTTACACACGGTTTGTTGATTTCTTTATCCTTTTTCGCCATCTTATTAGAATTAGTCCCCAGAGGGTCAGCGGCGAGTAGCCGCTATTTGAAATCAAGGGAAGTAATCGAGTTATCGGAAAGCCCAATAAGAACAAAATAACAGCAGATCATTTTCATCTACAAAAATATGTTTTTCACATGTTTTTGTGTCAGTCCCCTTTTACATACAAACACCATGTTACAAATATTTTTACAGTTCTAATTTAATGAAGAAATTATTGAATACCATGTCTATATAGCAAAATAAATCCTCCAGGTTTTTACCTCATCCTGACAATGCATCCTGGCCATAGCCTCAGACAGTCGTATCATACTCTCTAGCTGTCTCACAGTAATCCTCCAGGCTGACTTGGCAGCACCTGTCCCGTCCCTCTGGCGCAGTCGCTTGTACTCCTCAATCATATAGTCCTGTGACTCCTTGTTGATCTGTTAGCACACAATACCAATGTTAACAACTGTCCTGCTACACTAGTTATAAACTGCATGTATTAACTGTTCATTCTTTTTGGTCACAAAGACAAATCTTTTCTACTTAACCCATCCTCTTTACTATGTGTGTTGTTTGTTTTTTTTTTTTTTTATCAAGGCTATAATGAACATATGCAAACTGTTAATGCATACTAAAACCTGTTATTTAGAACTCCCAAGATTGTTAATCTTGCTTTATAGAAATTGCCAGACCAAAGCTTTCATAACATTAAGATTTTATTGATTAGGTTTATTGTCCCATCAACAGCATTTCAGTTATTTGGAGATGGCGTCCACTTGAAGCAGATAGAGTGCACTGTGAACGCCTGCCATGATATCAAACCCAGTTGCGTTATCCTGATGATAAGAGAGCTATACCACTAATGGGATTGAACCCGAGGCCTTCTGTATCTGACACTCTATAAATTGCTCTATTAGGTCATGTACTTTCTTAGTACTCAAGACATATAACTCCCATAAAATTTGTTTTTTGTCTGGTCATTTCCATAAATTTATAAAATATTTCAACGCATTACTCACTATTGCAAAGTATACAACTCCACTGTTACTACCGGTATGTAAAACTAACAACAATCTATTTACACTTGAGATTCAGAGAGAATTGTTACATAAATATTAATTCATATGTAATTTCAGTTCATCTTTAGATATATTTCTTAACTTTCAATAGAATGAAGCACCATACATAGTTACAAAACTATCAGTATGCAGGATTGAACAATACGTATATAATTTTGGTTTTTGTATGAAATACACATCAGTGAACAGTTATGGCCATTATAGTGATGTCAAGCTACTTTAGTGGAGGAAGACACCAGTGCACCTCAGTTCACCTGGACTGGAGGACTTTAGCCCCTCTACTTGAACATATGCGGTGTGAGGCTGAGAAGTTGGATGAGTTACAAGTTGGCAACTCCAACACCACAGGCTATTATTTCAAAACAACCTACCTTGGGTTTGAACTGTCTGGCGAACATCAGGTATCTGGTGATATCCTCTACACTGTAAACCCGCTCCACCGACTCGGCTACTCTACTGTGTAGGTCAACAATTCTGCGAGCAATGGCATAGTCAGTTACCTAGAAACATAATACATAGCTTTGCTATTTTTTGTTTTTAGTATATAAAAAATAAAATAAATAAAAAGTCACTGGATTTGACACATGCCGACTAAAATAAAATGAATGTCAACACAACCTGTAAATAATACGTAAGGACCAACATATAGTGGACCTATGGTGAGTTGGACTGCTGTGAACAAGTTTCCTTGTAAAGTCAATTACAAATCTCTAAGTCTGGATAATATAACTTTGTTTTAGTAGAAAAGGGATTGGGATTTGCCTGCATTTTTGCCGATACTGTGCAGCAACATTTCTATCATTATAGCACAGGGGCATTTATGAGATGCCCAGGGACTGGACCCGGCCATTTTACCACCGATAAGTCAAGCGTAATGCTGTCCCCTTAGCCCCGAGCATCAGGAGGGAAGCCACTACTACCAACTTTAAAGTCTTCGGTTTTATCAGGCATGGTTTTGAACCCATGACCTCCCGATCCACAAGCCGGCGTTCAACCGCTTGAGCTATTGCGGACAGTCAGTGGGAAAGGGAAATATTTCTGTCAAAACTAATTGTATGGTACATGTCTTTTCCAGTTTGAACATGACCTTTCTGCCAAGATTGCTTTTTAAGTTTGGGTAGGAAAGGAAAAGTTCTGATTGCAATGAATTAACAGCAGTCTTTAAAATAAGCACACACCCATTTGCCTTTTGCTGCAAATTTTCAGACCAAGCTTGTGTATTTTTGTATTTTTAATTGAATCAAGTTTTTGTAACTTGATCTTTAAATGTTAAGACAGTATAATTCAGCAAAAATCACTTTAAAGGTCCATTTTTTTCAAACTTATAAATAAGCACACTGGTGATTTCAGTTAAATATAGATGCCTACGTCAATCTCTAGCACTTAGTTTAAACGTATCCATTTAAGTAGTTTAGTCAAGCATCCTGGCTTAAAAAAAAGTAACAATGCTGCATAGATACTAATAGAAATTATCTGTGATGGTGATTATAATGGTATGCAACATTTTCACACAGTCAAGGGCATATAAGAACAGCATGGTCTAATGAGATCAGATCCAGACCAAACTATGACGATCGGACTGTATCCTCGACCCACCTCATAGAGAAATAACCATAAATGTTTGTATTAGGTAAAACATATGGTTAATGATCTTTGAAAAAGTAAAACCTCACATACTTTTTTTGAATGATTATTTTCTCTGGAATTATCGTCACATTTTTCTACACTACCAAATGTTATGTAACATCTACCATTAAGAAATAGTTTCAAACTTACCTCATTACATTCATCAACAAGGATGAAGAACAGGTCAAATCTTGACATGATGGGAGCCGTGAGAGTGATGTTCTGTTTGAGAGACTTTGACCGGTCATATCGTCCACCGATGGGGTTGGCAGCAGCGAGAATTGAGGTGCGGGCATTCAGAGTGGCCTGGAAATGGAATCAAATACCTTAACATAAACTATGAAATTAAATTACAAATATCATTCAACACAATAAACACAAGACTGACAAGTGGTTGCTGTTCCCTAAACACCAATACAAAACTGGTGTTAGTATGAAAAAAAAAAAGAGATAAATTATAAAAACAATAAATCCACATGCATTTTCCTTTTAATGCACAGTTTTTTGTATAATGAGCTTTAATAAAGAACAATATATATTTTTAGTGACTCACTTCTTAAAACTATTAACACTATTAGTGTTATTTGGCTTTTATTTCTAATGTCACAAATATCTTCTACAATAATCTGTGACACCTTTACAAAACAGCAACATTTCAACCACATATCTAGGACATAGCCACGTACCCTGACTCCAGCCTTGGTGATGGAGATAGTCTGTTGTTCCATGGCCTCATGGATGGCCACTTGGTCTTTGGGGTCCATCTTGTCAAACTCATCAATACAGCACACACCATTGTCAGCCAACATCAGGGCTCCTGCCTCAATCACAAACTCATGCGACTCCTCATCCTTCACAACAGCTGCGGTCAGACCAGCAGCAGAACTAGCCTTCCCACTTGTGTAGACAGCACGGGGGCTGAACTCTTCCACTTGCTTCAAGAACTGGCTCTTGGCTGTGCTGGGGTCCCCTACCACACAGACGTTGATGTCACCTCGCAGCTTTGTGTGTTCTGTAGTAGACTTTGGAACGCCACCAAACAACATGAGCAGGATACCACGCTTTACCTCATCATTACCTATTAAAAAACACAATGTCATTATGTTACTGTTTTTGGTTTAAAATTTTCAAAAAAGACAAAAAACAGACTTGGATCCTTATTACAAAAGCTTAAGGAATGAAGGTGCTGCAACACCAATCAAATTATGTAATAAAAACATTATTTTAATTTGGCTTAATACCATAGTATAAATTAGAAAAACAAAAACAAAACATGATTCAGTTCTGGGAATGAAGAGTTAATGTCCATTACTAAAGCTGTAATATAGTCCAGATTCATACCATGAATTGTTGGAAAGAGACTGGAGCAGAGGTTGTGGTAGAGGTTCTTGTCTCGAGACATGTCGTATACTTTCTGCCATTCCTCATCTGTCATCTGCTTCTTCACATTCTCAGCAGTCATCTCCTCTTCCTTTAATGAACTGCCACCAAACTGGGACACAGAAATAGAGGTATTTTTAAGCACAAAGTTGGAGATATGATTAATTTATTTTTAGAATCTTGAGTTACCTCTGCCAAGATCTGAACTGTAACTGACCGACTGTTCCAAGCGGTAGTTGTCGGGTTTGTCTTTTCATTAAACGACAACACAGATTCATTCTTGCTTTAACAGCTGGCTTGCATGTGAATAACTTTGTCCCGTTCTCTTTTCAAATTTTGGTATACGTTGCAATGCTCATAGGGCTTTGTCATGCATTCTTATTCACGAATAAAACACTTGTACAGTGTGGCAGTCATTAAAAATCTACCATGTAATCTTGTTGCCATTTAATTCATCCTATAAGGATTGTTATGTGTATTTTTCTTTGATGGACATTGGAGTTTAGTTCCTCAATTTCATCTTCACATGAACAGGCAGCTACAACCATTTACACTTCTCGGGTCTTTTTTTTTTCTTGATCATTATTTTATCCATGACATTACAACATTTGTCATAACTTAACAAAGCAAACATCAGCGCAAAGACAATTTTTATTAAAAAAATTGATTGCTTTTCTTTTCAATGCTTGCATTTGAAGAAAATCCTCAGGAAGTACAGTACTGAAAATCACGAAATTGACAATTTTCCCGTTTCCATTTCAGTTGGAAGCGTTTGCCGCTCCGTTTCCATTCCGCTTCCGTTGCGTTTCCGTTTCGTTTTATTCGCTTCCAGCGCTGCATTTCAAACGCTTCCAGCGTTTCTATCGTTTCTACCGTTTCAAGCGTTCCGTTTCGCTCCGTTCCGATTTTGACTAAAAATTTCGTTTAATAAATTTCTAAAGGTAAAAGACTTCCGGTGTGTTTGCAAAATGACGAAAGAAGTAAACATTCTAGGGAGAGGCAAAAGTCTTCCATCACATATAAAGGAATCGGCAGTAGATTGTTTGCGACGAGGATATTCAGTGTCAGTCACCCGGAGGGAAATTGCAGACAAAAAATGCCCTTAACAACCAGCACCTGCAAATAATCCTCAAAATTCGGGGAGTGCAGTATTGAGAAGATGCCTACCTACTTGTCTTCGCCAGACGTCATATCCCGGAATAAACAAACAAGAAATAACTTTCAAATATTATCCACACACACCCAGTATCCTAAAAAGTTACTTCTCTGTGACGTGTAAATCCGCAAAAAAGCGTAATGGTGATCCGACCTTAAAATAAGACGATATCACACACATTTTTTTTAAAACTTGCCCCCGGACGTTTGCCCCCCCCCCCCCCCCTATAAGTGCAGACCGGACGTTTGCCACCCCCTCTCCCCTTCAAATAAAAAGGTCCTTCAAATAAAAAGGCCCAGCGTTTACCCCCATCCCCACTGCCAAAATAAAAAGGCGAATGTTTGCCCCTTTCCGATATTTGTTATAGGGCGGACTTTAGATTTAACGTCTCGCTGATAGTAACGTGTAATATCCAATAATTTTAGATAAGTATTACTCACTACAGTCACATTTCATGGTTAAAATGATTATCTCATATAAACATGAACATGTTGTTTTGTCGAAAACAGGCACATACATAAAGTATCATAGAACAAACAACTTTCTTCGAAACAAGTGTGTGTTGTTGTGTTTTCGGTTTGCACATATTAGCGCCAATAAACGGCTGTTAACAATATTGTTCAAGCACTTATAACATGAAGTCGCTAATTATATCAATGTGATTTTAATTTCTCCAAGGTTGTAACAAATAAATGCGGTGAACAAATAAATCATTAGATGCGGGGTAATTTCTTTCTGGAGAGGGGGGCTCTCTGGCTAACACTGCAACATCAAAGAATATTCTGGGAAACAATCGCCGGTCACTATCATTTGAAGTCGCCGAAAAGATTTTTTTTTTTTGTTTCAAATTGACCGACCTATTAATTCTCTCAATTGCAACATGATATCGATCGATAATTGTCTTCAAGCTGCCATTTAGAAGAGAGAGAGGGTGTGAACGCTGGGTACTGTTTAGGGATTAAAAATGGTAAGTACACGTGAACGGCGTGTGCTATGAAAAAATATGCAACGTTATTGACGATTTACCTTCGCGGCATAAATATAAGTTCTAAAGGAATGATAGTGGAGGGAGGAAACAGTACTATGTAGTAATATTTCAGACTGCGCATGTTTTTACTTATATAAATGTCCTTACAAATACTTTTTAGTCCTTTGAATGATCATAAACACTTTTATAAAGGTATTATTTATATTTAAGGTATGGATTAACTACAAAAGAATAGGCGAGCCATTGAAATTATACATTTGCAATAAACACGAGATGAGAATATACATTAGACTGTGTTCCTTGATGTGTCTTCTCTTGATAACATTATTTACAAAAACACGACAATTAATGTAGTATTTACTATAAGAAATCCCCAATCCCCACCTCCACGTTTCCTCTTCTTAAACTAAAAAATAGTGGGTGGGGAAAGGGTGCACCATTGTGGGTACTACTAAATATAGCGTTAGGTCCTTTTATGAGCCAAAAAAGATATCGTGCACCTTAGTGTTTTGCCCTTTTTGTTGTCCTCACGTAAGTCAATGCATATTGCTCTTTAAAAGGTGAAGGTCATAAACCACGCGACTGCCATAAGGTGACATTTTTTAACACAGCTGCATAGAGGATGCATGTGTTCTTGCGAAGTGGAAAAGACGCCAAAACACGGTCACACTTCCTGTCCACTAGACAAACAAGGTGTCATAAAACTGCCAATTAGCTTAATTAGTTGGGGTGTCCGCTCATGTCTTAAAATTAGGGATTCAATTAGAGTAGAACTTTATGATGGCATGAACCCTACCCACGCGCATGGAGAAACATAATATCAATTTACAAAACGATATATTTTAAATTAATATATTTCTATCTTTAAATGGGTACAAAAATTAAGTACCCAGTAGGGCCCTCATTAGACCACATTTTGGCATAGAACATTCAAGACATGAATGGGAAAATGAGCCGTAGCCAGGCCTCATTCAAATAGTTGCAAGTCAAGTAAAGTCAAAAGTTGTATGCAGATTCTTAATCGCGGTCCACGAATTCCGATTAATCCTATATATGTAACAGCGCATTATGGGAACTATGCATTTAGAAATAGGAATTTTGATACTCTTGTCCAAATTTACAACATTGTTCATTATAAGATATATAACAATTAAGATTAGAAGCAGAAGAAACTTTGCTTGACAAAGAGGCAAGATAAAATAAAATACATATCCATACCCCTGTAACTAAAGTAATGATGATGTAAATGACGGTGCTGCTGCTGCTACTGCTGCTGATAATGATGACGGTGATACCTATGCTGTTTATGATTATAATGTAAATGGTAATAACGGTTACGGTGATGCTGATGCTCATGACGATTATGATGTAGATCATGATGCCGGTGATGCTGCTTTTGATGATGATTAGTGGTGATTATATAAGTAATATGGGATCCTGATGATGATCATGCGTGATCAGGTGAATTTAATGGCGGTAATGATTATTATGTCTTTAATATTTATCGTGATGTAAGTTTTTATCACGGTTGTTTCATTTAACTGTCAATCGATGATTGTATACGTGCACTATTTGGCAATCTATGGTTATTCAGACGTTGAACTTTAGGATCATACTTGTCATTGGCTCTGAGTGCCGGGGAGGATGTTATTGGTTCTTGATTGGGTCACACCTTGCAATAATACATAGCATTGTTTGTTTGTTTTATGTGTAGTTGTTTTATGTTTTTTTGTGTTATATGAGATGTGTTACCTTCTTTTGGTTGAGGTTTAATTTCATTAAGTAACTTTATTTTGTACCACGCAATGCATTCTTTGTAAATGAAAAATACTTTAAGCAAGTATGTTCACACAAAAATGATTGGCGTAGTTGATCCGGGAACGGACCATGCAGCTACAAAGTAATTAGCGAAAATTCAAACTCGGGAAATGCTGCGACATTGCGCGCGCATACGTGTAATGACAGCTATGTACACACTATCTTCATATGCCAAACAATGAAGACTAAGAATGTTGATCCAAGGCGGATGTTAAGCTATTCATTGGAATTAATTAAAACATCAGTTTCGACAGAAACGCAATATTATAGTTAAATTGCGTGTTTTATCGTGCGGATTGATTTTTAGTGCAGTTTCTGTTTTAACGGTACACGATGACTTGGACAACTCGTGCGGTTTCGGAACTGTAATGTACAAGTTTGATAAATACGATTTTTTGATAATAATTTATGTTATTTCTTTCTGCAGAGTACATATAAAAGCGTGTTTGTGTTGATAAATTGAAGCCAGTTATTGTGTTCGTTTAAATTTATTTCGTACCAAGAAACGGTTGAAATGTTACTATAAATAATCGGGTGACCTAGAAACGTTTGAAGCGGTAGTGAAAATAACTCTACCGTTACGAGCATTCCGATTCTACCGTTTCTAGCGTTCCGGTTATAGCGTTTATACCGTTTACACCGTTTCAAGCGTTTGTAGCGCTCCGTTGCATTTCCATTTCCACTCCGTTTCCGTTTCAACAGGAAACGAAAAACGTTTCATTTCCATTTCCATTCCGTTTGTCAATTTCATGATTTTCAGTACTGTACGTGGTTATAGCTCCGTAAAAACAGTTAAAGCACCCCAGTCCATTTTGCTGAATGTCCATTCAAAGGGAGTAACTATTTGGGTTGCTTTTTTTGTTAAAGGACTAGTAACAAATTTTTGTTCTTACTTTTACAACTGACTTGCATGTGAATCCCTTTTCATTTTGCATTTTGGTATATATTGCAATGCTCATAGGACTGTGTCATATATTCTCATTAACAAAAATCATAATTTTCTCAATACCAACAAAGCACAAAAATAGGCTTAGCAATGTTTAGATTAAGAATTCTTGGATTACTATTTTAGGTAGTCATTTTGATATACCTTACAGACATCACAAGAGGTATTTAGAGGTTCTACAGGAGTCACTTAAGACCGTTCACATTTTGTGTGGGGTAAAAATAGTAAAATATGGGGAAAATGCATACTAACATACAACATGCCATTCAATTAGAAAATCTTACCCGTGCATTGGTCTGGGTGACTGTACAGGCCAGGAATGCCAGTCTGTAGTTCAAATCTCTGACACCAAGTGCCTTCAGACCTCGCACTCCCTCCGTCTCAAAACCCTGCTTGCCAGACACTTTTGAGCTAGTCTCTGCTCTAGCACCTTTTAAAAAAAATAAATAAACAGATTAAAATGTCTTTATTCAACCCATTTCAAAGAATCAACTTAATGAACTTTTGAGCAGCAATTCTAACTTGATTTCAGTGGAGAACAAAAATATGGGAACCTTTCAAATTGACAACGTGTAGTTTTGAAGAAAATGTCAAAAAAGGGGCATGTGGTAATGAGGCTTCCAATAAAATGTGTATTCTCCGTTTTCAAATGAACATGACTCATAAAATACATACAGTCACCTGAACACCTATGAAAATGACATTCCAGTTGGGGTAAACCAGGACTTTGAGGAAAAGAAAATTATTTTTTAGCAAGTATGTTAGCTATTTTCATAAACCTTATGATTTGTTAATTTACCAATGGTTATTTATGTTTCTGTATTTCTCTAAAATCCATTTTGTTGTTTAAGTAAAAGTCAGACAGGTTTTGTAAGATATTGTTTCTTAACAAAAGAAAATATTACAACTTCAGTAAATTTAAAGCTATAGATATTTCAATATTTTAGAAAAGAAATGGTTGTCAGATATTAGAAAAGCAGCACAACAAAAATTCTGGAAATATATAAATGAATAGGTAAAAGTACAAAAAATGTTTCCACGGTGACAAAGATAATTTTGTTGATCATTCTTTAAATGTGATAAATATCCCAATGACTGAAGCCAACTGTTTTGATATCAATGAAGCCGAAACAATATATACTGTAAAGTCTTACTGATAAGACAGACCCCCTCTTCTAGGTCTAGAGTTAAGGAAAAATGCAAATTCTCAAAGACAAGATGCATAACCTAATCACTAATTCAGCCAGCCGCCATTGAAGCAATTCCCGCATCACCAAATTGCTCGATTTGACTTGAAGGAACAGGTTATTATTCTGTAAATCGGTACTCTGTAAAGCTGAGTGCTTGTTATACTCAAAGTGGCTTGAATTATATGTTGCGAATGTTTGCCTAATAAGCCTGTGTGTATTGTGTACATTATGACAACCTGCACCAGTATATCGTTTGCACGCCAGACAAGTTCCTGGCCTATAATTAAGTTCTCGACACATGGGATTAACATACAAATCACAATTAAAATAACATCTAAAGGCTTCAAAATGAAGGCATTTTATTTTCACACCAGGGTATTGAAGTGACTGCTTACAAACAATTACTACACACCTGTGTAATTACTAGCCCAATGATGGATGATCTATTTATTTTTATTTTAAATTTATTGGTAGTTAACATTCAAAATTAAACAAATTTCAAATCAATTGAATACCACATTACTTAGAAATTGAATACTATACTACTTAGACAATTACAGCTTTGTCGATGAATAGGCTTGTTTCACTAAAAATCAACAGCCATTTCGTGATTGTGAAACTGTGCCAACTTTGTTGAAACAAAGTAGTACTTATGTAAAAATTTATTACATATTGTTGTTTGTTTTCTTTTGTTTTAAAGAAATTTAAATGTCCTTTTTTACGTTAAATGTCAAATTTGAGGTAAAACCAACATAAATATTTCCTTAAAATAGCACAATACAGTTGTCTATGGCCGATACTATCGGTGAAAATTTGGGCTGTCTGTTTACTCTAAGGGTCAATTTTGGTCAGGGAAAACTAATTAGCATGGATAAGTACACCCCACACATTTTTTACCATAATTGGGGGCAAAAAGAGTGCCTTATCAATAAAACTTTACGATACATGTTGCCTTGTTAGACTCACCATTTACTGTTGATATTGATTTATTTACTCAAACTAATAAAAGTTGTGACATTGGCAACAATGTGGCTGACTTTCATAGTATTAAAAAAATTCAACCCAGTGGTTCCAGAGATGTTGATTGATAATGTTGACAGACAGACATAAAAGCTCACCCTGAGCATATGCTCACTAAAAAGTGAATGCCAATACTAAAATAGCACTCAATAAGTTACTACCTCGACAAAATCACTAGTTATTAAATAAAGGAGTGCAAATCAACTTTTTTTTTTACCTGGTGAAGAGATAGTGCTGACGTCAGGCACCACAATCAGGGTGCCTGTGAAGTCACACTTGTCACCAGCCTGTGCCATCTCTACGGCCTCGGCCCGCAGGATAATCTCAACACTGAAATTGAATGCAGTAAGCTTATGTTAACACTGGATTTTTCTACACATATTTACTTTATTAAACATTTGGGGGGTATTTTGCTTTTTTAAGTTATACTACACAATTACCTTTACAATAAAATGAAACACTGTAAACTGAGATTAATATATGCAACTAACTATCAATCGAATTACAATGCAATGGCAAGAGCTATCTGTGCTTGTTTTCATATATACATGCAGACTTCATATATAGATCTACACATAAGGGCTAAATTACATTTAGTAACAAACTTCTAGCTGACAATGTAACTGACCTTCGTGGGATGCTGCCCCTGGGCAGTTCAGCCTGTGTCTCCTGTACTCGGACCTTCTGAAAGTCCACAAACCTCGACTTGTTCACATCCAGCATGAACTTGGACCGATTGTTACACACAGGGTTTCTACAGATGCTTGGCTGTGGGCAGATTTTATATTGTTACTAGAAAATACTTATAACTTAAGCAGTTTGCAAGTGAACTGCAAAAGATTTAATGCTGTGTGGTTGATTTTTAAATACTACTACAAATATGACTTTCAATACATTACCAAATAATCAAATATGAAGCCTTTCAGACTACAAACAGAATGATTTCTGCGTAAAGCAATTTAACAATCCAAGATGACACACTGTAACATACTCTAACAATGTCCTTCATAAGCATTGAAAATTACAGAAAATCTTAAGGACCTGACAATAATTTTGTTAATTCTTAACCTGCTATGTAATAAATGACCAGGTTATGCTAACAGTGTAGATCTAGATCAGTAGCTGTGTAGTTTGCTAGCAAATATCTAATATGCTGTACTGTTTAGGGGTAAATGTTGCAAATGACATTGGTGAAATGGAGATCTTGGGGTCCTAACAAGTGAGGCATCTTTGTTAGGATCTGGACCTCTATATGATGATCACACTGTGGTTAAGAGCACAATGGCATTTTGTGGATAGAAAAACATTACCTGTGTATACTTGAACTGCTGTTCGACATCCTTGATCACTGTCCTACACTCTAGACACATGAAGGTTCCACTGACCAATTCCGGATGAACAGGGTGAGTTCGCACCACCTGACCAGTGATACGTAAAAGGGTGCCGATCTTGGAAGTCAACATTTCACGAACCCTAGTAAACAAATTACTTAGTGTATTAGTTGATAAACCTTCAGGGCAATATTGTTTTAAACACTTGTTATACTTATTGATGCCATGGTTAAGGAAACATTAAACATATCAAGATAAATAAAACAAACAGTTCCTGGTTTACAACGAATCTAAGCAATCAAATATTAAGCAAGCAAAAAAAGTGTCACAGGAATTGATGTATGCCCACAAAGATTCAATGACCCTAAATATATTCCTATGACCTTACTGGACTTGCAAATTGTATGCGAGATGTTATAGATAAGACTTATATTTAGCAGGGGTAGGCATTAATAAGGAATGACCTTAAGCATGACCTAGAATTTATTGGTTGCACTAAAAATGCTATGTGGTACACACTTTCAAGTGTTTGTAAGATGAAGTTTGATTGAAGAACGGTTAAGTAATAAGAAAGTAATGTCTTAGATTACAAAAACAAGATGGATGGGAATGAAGGATGGATGGACAGAGAGTGGTGGTAAAATTATGGTGCCTTCTAGGTACTATTGAAAAAAAACAACACCAGGTATCTGTTACCTGAAAGTGTCTTTAACAGACCTGAGAGTGTTTTTTTCCCCATAATAGTACCAGTAAGGCCTCATTCAACGCACTATATATTGAGCTGACAAGGCAGAAGGTTAAGTGACACTCACTGAATTATATACTGCAGGATCCGAGATCCTCCAAAGTTAAATACTGCAAGTCTGTATCTGGTACAACCACTAAAGGGTAAGTTACAGACTGGTTGTAACTCAAATAGTGGTATTACATCCAAAATTTATTTAAAATTTGTCTTACTTGAGCCTAGAGGGGACATCTGTGAAGCTGACATAGAATTCCTTATTGGCAGGAATCTGGCCCCAGTCCTTGGCATAGTTCCTCACGGCACGGCAAAGGAATGGATAAATTCTGCAAAGCATCATATGCTGTCACTCACGTGCATTAACATAAACACAATCAATAATTGAACATGTTTCCTAAGCTTTCATTAGTTCTCTTTCGACAGCAGGCTGTCTGTCTCATTCACCAGCTCTGTTATAATTTTCCGCATCTTCTGGTTGTAATATTTATTTCACAATTGTTTGTTATGATGTTTGCATTTTGTGCAGGATATAAATTCAAATACACAATTTTTTTGTAAGTCATACATCAAATATTCTAATGTGCTTAATTTAATTGTCAGTAATAAACATAATAATAAGAAGTGATCAATATAAACATAATTCCAAACCTATAGTATTCTTCAAGAATTGTAGTAGCCAACTGTTGGTTGTATTTCTCAACATCTTCAAAGCTAACAGACAATGTGTTGCGTTCTGGTCGAATCAACTCCTGCACTTCGGCCAAGTACTTTTGCTCCCCGTCAACAGAAAACCTAAAAACAAAATTGCCAAATCATGAAGAATATAAAGCATAAAGAAGAAAAAGGTGGGTTGTTTGCTTGATTTGTTCTCACCCAGACTAATACTCAAATCCTGGTGTCCCAACTACAGCAGTCATTAGTAGATGACGTTGTAAACCATTTTGTAATAAAAAAATGACACATGTATCTCAAACTTTTTTCTGACACTGTCAAATCCATTTCATGAACAATGTAAAAATAGGATGGGTTCAGGCGTAGTAGGGTGCAACTTGTAGTTGTACAAAACTTGAGTTTTGTGACATCTATGACTATTTATACATCCATCTTCAGATGATTCCGACAGAGTTCAGGGTCTATAAATTCACCTTCTTCAATGTAGTTTTGGAACAATGTTGCTTTGATACATTTTGTCACTGAAATAAATGCCATGAGTCTTCCACTGAACATCAATGCCAATGGCGATGCCTTTGGTAAACGAAGTTGATATTTCGACAATGAATAAGGAAACTTACTCTTCTAGGAAGTCTTGAAAAAGCTTTTGACATCTCTCCCCGACCTGATCCTTCACTTGGTTTGTTCTTGCAACTTGTTCAGCGATATCCATATTCTGTTTATGTTGTTAATTCCGTGCAAAATAAGTTGCAAAGTTAGGAGCTGCAGAACAACAAAGCCTTTCCCGCGGTTTTGATCACGTGACGGGCACGTGGCCATTGACGAAAAGATAAGAGTAATCCGAATAGAAATCAAAGCACTGAACATACATTGTGTCATGGTTCACCAAAGAAATTCCTCCTCCTCCTCCTCCTCCTCCTTCTTCTTTTTCATGATGTTTGTCTTCTTTTTCTAATTTACTCCTCATCATCATCCTCATCTTTATTATTATTATTATTATTATTATTATTATTATTATCATCATCATTATTATTATTACATTAGCTAGATAGATCTTATTTAGCAATAAGGAAAGCATATAATCGCTCACAAACATCACGACAAAATACAGATAAACACATGCTCGCCATCATTTAATGAAACAAGAAAAAGAAAAGATTTTAAAAACATTACATGTTTTCTATTTCCAAGGATAACTTAATAAGTAGGAAGATCCTCGTTGTGGTCCTGTCTTGGTGCCATTCATATAATGGACCATAACACTTATAATGTTTACGAATTATAAATCAATACATGCAGATCTAGGTAATAAATAACATATAAATATATTAAACTTCTTCCTGTTAACAGTAATGGACAATCTGTGAGCAACAGAATCACTGTACGATAATAAGAGGGTGAATTTAATAAATCGTTTCAATGGTAACAAGGAGACACAATTCCAATGTACTGTCAATTCCCTTCAATGTGTCTGGATTCAGCTTCTATACTCGTATCTTGGTAAATGTATTTTTAAAGAGTTATCTTCCAAGTTAACCTAAAATGTAAATTTGGTAATTTCAAAACATCCCCGGAGTGCAACTAAGTACATGTACTTGCACTTGCCTGTGTTCATTAGCAATCTGGTGCTTGGTATGCTAGAGTGATTGCTGCACTGAACCCTAAGCCATAGGTGTAACAATTGTTTTCAGTGGGCATGTCCATCTTCGACTATTTTATTTAATATTTATTTCACAACTATCGAGCTGGGCCCAAATGCTTTTCTAAATTTAAAGACATTTTAAAGATGATTGAATAGCCCCAAACTATTATGTAAAGTACCAACTAGTCTGGTCTCATGTTGTAGATAAATATTTAGGTTTACCTTAAATTGTTTGTACTGTTATATAGTGACAATATTGTTAGTTTCGTCGTAAATGTTTATACCACCAGAGTTCCTTAAATGATCAGCAAGAGTATTGTAGATTGAGGAGAACAGAACCATAGCATTGAAACGTACACATCTTATGATTAAAGTATAAAGTTATTTCCAGTTACTAAGGAGTAATTATTTGTTAAATGGCAAGTTTATTTTAAACTACTCATTTGGAACTTTTAGTTTGCCGAGGCTTTTATCCGTTGTACATATGTTCGATAGTTTATTTTATTACTAGTTATTTTGTCTATATATTAGTTCATTTTATCACATTTAACTTCCGATGCAGGTGCTTACTGTAAGTTGTCTCACTTTAACGGGATATTTAAATTTACACGGTTTGTTTGATAGAAAAATCTTATGGAAGTGCGAGGTTGGAGCGCTCCACTAACCAGGTTTAAGCACCCCAGCCGGTCCTTATGCCGGCTGACCGTCCCAAGGCGGTAACTGCTGTTTTTTCCTTTCGTGTGTTATGTCTCGTCTCTGTATTTTTGTCAGATTTACATTTACCCTGTTTGCCTTGGTCTAGAGTTAGTTTAGATTTAAATGTCTGTGTTCATTTTGATAAAAAAATTCTTATGTACCTAACAAAAACATACATTATAGATGAGGGTAAGAAAGCAATAAGTTGTGCTATAAAAAAGTATAGACAATTGTTTTATTCTTAGGTTTTCAACATTTGTTCTATACAATGGTAACTCCTAGTTCTTATGCTGGACAGAGTTCAAGTTCAGTTCTATAAAACTTAATCTACAACAAAGTACTTAGAGTTACATACGGTATATGGCGAACTTATTTGTCATACCAATATATCTTTTCACCAAAGTGCGAGTCTTGCAATACAGGTATTTTCTGTAGCGTATATCCCATCAGTTATCTTCAGTAAAGATAGTAAAAAATGCAATGTACTTTAAAGGACGGTTTTAAGTTATAGCTCACTTACAATCTTTAAAATATTACTATGCAGTCACAGTATATATATACATGTACCTTAATTATAAAGTTATTACAAGTATAAATAAATTATTAATATTTCCAACATAACTAAGCACAACTTCAAAAGACATTCAAAGTCAGCATTGTTTAAAGTAGAGATGTCAACGGTAAACCGATTAATTAGTTAACCCATTCCCATGTAGGTTACTCGGTTACAAATTCTGAAACCGGTTAGTAGTTCTTACATATTCAGGCCCGGATGATAGAGACTTTGATTTTTACGATGAAATAGAAAGAGGTATAGAAAAATATAGTCAATTAGGTAAAACATACATAACAGGTGATTTAAACTCATGATGCGCAGATTTATCAGATACACTTCAATTTGAGCGATACTTAGACCACGTGACAGAGGAAAATATTTCCATTGATAATTCGCCCGTACGTCATAGTCAGGATAAAGTGACTGATATGAATGGGCGGAGATTAATCTCACTTTGTAAATCTACACGCTATCTTATCGGCAATTGGCGATTATGTAACGATACAGAAGACCAATTTACATTCTGCTCGTCACGCGGTCTTAGTGTCACAAACTGTTTACTTTTACATATTGATAACCTCAATACTGTTTATGACTTTAAAGTATTAGATTGGAGCAGTTATTCAGATCACGCTGCTTTGTATTTTTTTTTATTTTTGAGACATGATTGTTTAAACACGTGAAACGGAAAATGAATCTTTTATTGAGCACAAAATAATATATGATCATGAAAAAATTGATGATAAAAAAAAAACACGATTACAGGAGCAAATACGTAATATTGATCATCAATCATTTACTAATTTAACGGTAAATGATAAAGTTAAAACTCTAACCGATTGTATTTATAGCGCTTTATGTATTTAGTAAAGACTGTACTGTAAATAATAGTAATAATTTAAAGAAGAATTGATATTAAATACCGTGCTAAAATAGTTTAATTCACAATGTTATAACATCAAAAAAGAATTAAAAAGGCACGAAATATTTTTAACAGAAATAAGACAAATGAGAATAGGATATATTTTACTAGAATAAGAACAAAATATAATAAAATATGCAAAAAGCAAATATGCAATTTAAATCAAATGAATGTAAAATACTTGATGCTATAGTTAAAAGGCATCCAAAACACTTTTGGAAGTCAATTAAATCTTGTAATAACAAACCAATTAACTCATGCAACCAAAACATATCCATAGAAGATCTACATGATCATTTTAGTTCACTATTACAAGACATTCCAGACAATACACACAATGATGCACAGTTACCAAACAGTTACCAAACAATAACGATGACGATTTAGACAAAGAAATATCTATTGACGAAATTAGAAGAGCTGTTTTTACACAAACTAACAATAAAGCCTGTGGCCCGATGGAATAAAGTCTGAAATTATTAATCACTGTTTTGAATATATTGCAAATTATTTACATGTTATTATCAAAAGAAAATGTTCAATAATGCTGAATACCCTTTTGAATGGAGCTTAGGTTATTTTGTTTCAATATTTAAATGGGTGACCCATCTTATAAATCAAATTATAGAGGAAAAACACTAAATAACATACTTGCTAATATATAATTTCAGATACTTTTTAACAGATTAAATGAATTGACCAAAAAGCATGAAAAAATAAGTGACACACAATTTGGTTATCTAAAAGGCAAAAACACTATTGACTGCATCTTTATATTAAATTCAGTTAAAACAAAGCTATTATCTTCTGGACAACAGTGTATCGTGTCTTTATTGACTACGAAAAATGTTTTGATAAAATAAATCGCAGTTTCTGTGGCAAAAGTTATTGTCAGAACAAGTAAGTTCAAAGTTGACAAAAGCACTTAAAGCCATGTATAGCAGATCTAGAGCAGTCATTAAACACAATGGCGAAATCTCGGAAGGCATATATTCACATCTTGGGGTCAAACAAGGAGATTCAATCTCTGCGTTATTGTTCACGATGTTCGTCAATGATATTCTTGAAAATATCAACACAGATCTCCCAGATATATTCACCTTAAATGAGCTTAAAATTTTTCTGATATCTTATGCAGACGACCAAGTTCTCTTTGCATTATCACCAGAATCTCTCCAACTTATGTTAAATGATATAGAAAAATACTGTAAAAAATACTAAAAATGGAAATTAAAAATAAATGTTAATAAAACAAAAACAAAACAAAAAATTGAAAAAACAACAACAACAACACAAGACACACAACATACGATTTCTTTTTATATAATGAAAAGCTATAAACTGAAAACAACTTTAAATACTTGGGTGTAAATTTATACAAAAATGGTAGCTGGTAAAGAACATGCATCAAAATCAATGCATATGCTTTTCTCATTATTTAACAGTTATGAATTTAGTATTAAACAAAAATGCAAATTTTTTTATTCTTTATTATCATCTATTTTAAATTACTTTTCTGAAATTCGTAAGATATCTTTGTTCAGATACTGGATCAAACTTCTTAACTCAGATGACCAGTCACTAACAAAATAAATATGATAACAATAATACCTATTATGAACAAAACTGGGCGTTTCAGATAAAAACTCAACTCAATAACCTAGGTTTTACAAACGTATGGGTAAATCAAGATAACATGAACATTACTTTACAAACCAATAAAGCAGAGAATAATTGATACTTATATACAACTTGGAGCACTGGCTTAAATTTTAGTCGAAGTTTAAGTACATATTGTCGCTTCAACACTGATTTTACCTTAGAAATATATTTAGATGATATTCCAGATAAAAATCATAGAATTGCATTATCAAAATTTTAGGTTAAGTTCACATACATTAGTTATTATGAGAGGTAGGTACACAAATATAGAAAGAGAACAAAGAAAGAGCAAGTTTTGTAACACTAACTCCATTGAAAATGAATATCACTTCTTACTTGTGTGCCCAATTTATATTGAATTAAGACGAAAGTATTTCCGCCCTTATATTTGTAGATGGCCAACATAAAATAAATTTGATAAATCATGTCATCAAAAATAAACTTCAAGTAAATATGTTACCAAAGTTTATCTACGATGCATTTAGCCTAAGAATGCAGTTAGATGATAGATTTTAGAATTATTTGTATTTTTTTACCTTTTTTTTCAATTCTGAAATTCCTATACTTTGAAACGTTATTTTACATAACTTCATGAATACTTCTGTTTCACTTTTATGACACGTGAACATTTTTAAATCCTTTGCCAAGTAGGCAAGAATCTGTAAAGCTTAATGCGTGAATAAATGTTTGTTTGTGTGTTTGATTGTTTATTTACCACAATCCTAGAGCTGAATAATACATTCTGATAAAGTATAACATGTACATCTTTATCATGGACTGTTTGACGCAGTCCTTTTCACCGTCCATTCTTTGAAAAAACCCAAAATATGATTGAAACTGTCAGGTCCGTTGAATTAAATGCGGCATTTCTTTCTTACAATCATTTGCCTACTGTTCGTCATTTTCTAGCAAATAAAATAAATACCACCCAATGTACTTTCAAATAGCTCAAAAATTTGCAAAGGTAGCTTTAGACGATTGGCAAAACTTTGGTAGCGCAAAATAAACCCTTCTAACTAAGTGGACATACCTTATTCCATTTGCCGAAATACAGTGATAATATCTATTCAGTTAACTGGTCAAACAATTCAAAAGGTTTACCGGTTAGAAGCTCAGAAGCGCTGTTTGGGCGGTGAAAGTTTTACCATGTAAGCGTTAGCGTATGAGGATTATAACTCCGTCGTCTGTATATGGTGGTTTAGTGTTCCTGGTCATGCGTCATTTGTCGGTAGGAATACATTTCCTAGTTTTCAAGAATAATTTAAGTATTATATGAAACAGACAGTATTATTTTATGACGAAAAAAGAGTCGCACACCTATGATGATAACGTGGTGATGAATATGATGATACTGCTGCTTCTGCTGCTTCTGATGGTGGTGGTTCTAGACGACGACGGCGATGACGTCAAATAGGATACTGACGACGATAACAACGACAATGACAATGACGATGATGATATGATGATGATGATGATGATGATGAAGATGATAATGATGATGTTGGATGATGATGATGATAATGGTGATGACGATTATTATTGTGTAGAAGATGACGAAGGGGGACAATGATGATGCTGGCAGTGGTAATGCGGGTGGTTATAATGATGACTTGATGTTGTTGTTGTTGATGATGATGGTGATTAATAATAATAATAATAATAATAATAATAATAATAATAATAATAATATTATTATTATTATTATTATTATTATTATTATTATTATTATTATGGTTATGATGATGATTCTAGTTTCTTTTTTATTTCAAAGATGCAGAATGAGGAGTAGTGGTGTCATTTAATTGTCTGAAGGAACAAGATCAATACGGAGAAGAAACGATTGGATTAGCAGACACAACAACATAATGACGTTAGCAGTAAGCGCACACTTCAACGCATGCTGACGTCGATATTCAGATGGAAAAAACTAAGTTGTATAATAATGTTTACGTTTAATAGATAAAATGTTTTTATTCGAAAGTTAAAATGTTATCAATTGGATGAAAAAATATTGACCCAGCTATATCGCCCGAGACTATGGGCTTTGACAACCTTCAGCCAAATAACCGGACAAATATGAAATCAGCTTATCATAAACATTATATCGATGCGTTTCCAATTAAATTATAGGTATGGTTACAAAATGTTATTAGATTCGTGTTTTGCTTTCTCTCGTTTTGCATTATGAAGAAATCATAACTGGCAAAGAATTAATATTGTAACAATATGCCACCATATCGCATGTGTTTGTTCAGTCTCATTGTATTGTTCTTTGTATACTCCTATGTTAAATATATAAAATTGAGTTTAATACAGTTATCTTTATTTGACTTGACATAGTGAAGTCAACATTTCTCCTCCATTTCAAGTGTCAGTGCTATTTATATATATGATATGGATGCTGGATTAGAATTGATATATATGGATATCTGTTTGATAGATTTAACTAATAACACATTTTAAGGGGCATGACTACACTCATAACACCATCTTCTGTTCAAATGTCAACGCATAACTATAACTTTATCATTCTTAAGTTGTTGAGATTTTATGTTCATGTTGTGTTGGTTTTTATTTTGCAGTCTGTATAGTGGTTGTGAATGCCTTCTCTGCCGTAGTTTTCTATCCAGTTCCGATGTGTTTGCCATGGTGGCTTTCATCATACTGAACTTGGTAGTGATATCTCCACTATACATTATCGTAATAAAGGTGACACTCTTTTATTTAATAAATCTCTTTTTGCTTTCAAAGACTGCCAAGAGTAACGTTTGCGATAGAAATGCATTAAAAATGAACGCAATTGCAACACGACGTGTACGTGTCAATGTTTAAAAAAATATTAAATATAAAAATTTGTATACTTTGTAAACCTTAGTTTTCTTTTGGTCTATTTATTGAATGAACAGGACAAACCTTTTTTACAGATACCTCGAAAGTTAATTAGTTTCTTTAAACATGATAAGTAATTGACATATAGAATAGTCAGTATAAAATTAGGAAATATAATCAAGTCCTATGAGCATGGCAACATATAATAAAATTTTAAAAGCCATAATTAACAACTGCCATTTTACCCTTAGGTTATTTTTATATAGAATATTTCGTATACAGCTAAAATAAATTAAATCAGCTTAAAAGATTTAAAGTTCAACAAGAATTATAAAAATGAAAAAAATATGAATTTAAACACATTACTTAAGTACCATAAGCAATTTTCCCTCTAACACCGCACAGATTATCGTCCTTTTATCGCCATGTCATAGGATAGCATCATTTGGACCATTTTTAATGTCAGAATAGAAGAATTTAGGATAGACTGCGGTTTTATGTCTTAATGACTCGGTGTGCTCCGGCTATAAATCTGTGCTTGATGAGCTTCGCTAACACTCCATCTAATGCAACCGTTATTAGAGATAAAACCATTGATAGTGCTTAAAATAGTTCCACGAACCATTCGCTGAACTTAAGGTATATTTGGTAATCGATTTTTAAAAAGTTTCCGACGCTATAAAATTATCTTTTATTTAAGAAATAATTATGTTTTAAACGTTTATAAGTACTTTTTAGATAATTCCATATATTCCTCAAGTTATTTACATTTTCTATAGTCAATTCTGATATTGATGCTGACACTTTCTCAATATCGAGAGGTGTCATACATGGGAAGTCAATTGATACTTTCTGCCAGTTATGGAATCTAGGGACAGCATTAACGGAACTAACAGATCTCAATGGCAGTTACATCTTTTAATGGTCAAGACTAAATGACAATGTCAAGTGTTATAAAACTAATCTTAAAAAACGAAGCAATCTAAAATAGTATAAGATTGTTTCCTTGCAATACGTGCTAGTATGAATAGGGCCTAGCAAGTAACATTTGGTGATGCTCTTATGTAAGTCTTGTATGGGATGATTTAATTGTGGTTTAATTAAATACAGTCGTAGTTGTGAAAAAATATATATCATTGAACCTATTATACAGCTTTGAAGAAAAGTTATACGCAAAACTATTTCTTTATATATCATATTTTTAAACTACATAGCAAAGAAATAAGCTTCCGAGTTTCGTGTTGTTGTTTTTTTTAAATTTCATTTTCAGACCTGTTGACTGTCGAGAACCTCACCTAAGAATATAAGACAAAGTCCTATGAGCATTGCAACATATACCAAACTCCGAAAAGGCACAGAACAAGCGAATTTCTCAAATGCAAGCAATGAAAAAAATATATAAAAAAATGATCAATTTGAATACAAAATGTCCAAGCGCTGATATTTTCTATAAGTTATGACGAAAGTTGTGACGTCATTGAAAAATAATGTTCACATAGTGTTTAGAAAAAAATATGGTATTATTTCGATTTGAAAAACTACACAAAAATGGTTGACTATAAATAAAATTAACTTTCTGAATTATGAACAAACATGATCAGAGACGAATAAATGGTTGTAGCATTCTGTTCAGGTGAAGATGGAATTGAAGAACCAAAGTCCAATGTCCATCAAAGGAAATACACGTAACAATCCTTAAAGGATGAATTGAATGACAACATAGATTACATGCACGGGGAGATTTTTTACGAGCTAGTCACACAAAGGCAGTTTCGTTATATGTTCGTCACAGTTAAAATCCGACATTTCAAATTGGAGTGACAAATAAGAGGAACAAAGTTTAAACTCGGTTTACCTATTAAGCTAATTTTATTAAGCAACTAGATGTAATTGAACAGCTTAAAAATGTCACACTGTAGCATGTTTTACATCATATTCACGTATTTATGTACTTTTCCAGTAAGCAATTTATCTGGATATCACGTTTAGTCATATATTTGCACGAGTAATGCAAAACAGGCCATGTAAGTCCAGGCCATGATTCAAACATGACTGTTTTATAACTATATTAAGTATACACCAACTAATCATTCAAGTTTCGTATGTCGTTTTATACAATACAATGTCATTTTGGGGCCGTCGTTTCAACAATATATAATTTCATTTTTTTTCTAGAAAATGAGTCAACTATGATAAAAAAGCATTGCAATTCGATTTAACTTTTTACTAAGGTAATAAAAATAATATAATAATTGTAATAATAATAATAATTAACCCATTTAAACTTTCATGGGTTTTCCACAATAATAGAACAAGTATAAACCGAAGTGCCTAAAAGTATTATAGAGTATAGATAATGTATAGTTTTACACTTTTTAAAAGTTAAAAAGAACATGAAATAAAAATACAAGATAAGATATTTTTCAAAGCATTAAACAAAGTATGTTAGTTTTACTTATTATGAATAATTACAATTACAATTACGTTTTGTACATATAGCCATTCCTTTGGCAGCTTCTTCTTTCCCATTAGACCACCAGTCTTGCCAGTCTTTAACATAAAATATAACACCCAATATGTAAACCTATCATAAGTGTTGGTAGGCTTAAGATTATATAACAAGAAAATGTACTGGGTGAAAGTAAAGTTCTATAGCTTTTTCGATTAAAATTTATAATCCTATCATATGCATAATTTTAAAGGAAAATCTATGAAATGGAAAAGAATGATGTAATTTTGAAGAAGAAAGCAGTCTGCTAATGTGGATTTGTCAAAAGCAAGGATCAAATGTTCAATTGTAAACCACAAAGTATTATTTATACATAGGGCTTTTATAGAATTATGCATTGATTTTAATATAAAAAGATGATTTACTTCACACAATTTTGTTATAAAGGTGAATGACTTATATATAATAAATAATTCAACAATTTATCACTTTTTGCAAAACCAACATTTTTTTCTAATAGAAATATATAAATAAGTTCATATGAGAATGGCCTCATATGTAAAAATGTGAACTAACACTAGACAAAGGCGCTTACAGAAGTTTATGTAAAAGTGAAAAAAACATGAGACGAAACATAGCACACATATACGAGGGTCATTCAATATATAATGCAACTCATTTTATAATTTCGTAAGTAAACAAACAACCACTTTCAAAATTTTCATGTAGATACTATAATTAAAATGCAAATATCGCGTTATGTCACGTGACGTCATGTTAAATGACAGTAAAACCATTAAAGGGAAGTACTATGAGGAGAATATAAGGAAAACACTAAGACAGGCGATCCATAGGACAACCCTGAACTGTTGGCAGCCGGTCCAATACTTAAACTGCATGACAACGCGACATCGCACGGTGTGACGTTACTGTTAGAGCGTTATGAGTGGAAAACCCCGGACATAAATACCTTTGACGTTGACCTTTTTCCCGAACTGAAGGAGGACATGAGAGGTGTACGTTATAAAGATTTAGAGAAACTCAAATTTTCCTTGGCCTTGAGGATGAGGAGCATGAAGGTGCTTGAGATTGGTTGCCTAGCAAAAGAGGTGGAAGTCCGTCATTGATCACAAGGGATATTACTTTAAAGGAATGTAGAAAGGTAGCAACCTTAAATCATTTATTTCTGAAATTATTTAACAGATTGCGTTATATAATGAATGACCCTAGTATAAGAAATATACAAGCGTTACCGCCCTAAATGGTCCATCAGCACAAGGATCAACTGGGATGTTTAACTCTGGTTAACGGCGCGCTCTAACTTCGCACTCTCTCACAAAGAAAAAATGTAAAAATATCCCCATCAAAGTAAGACAACTTTCATTAAGCACCAGCGTCGTGCTTGGGAAAAAATGCATGCTTTTAAGAAACAACATAACACAAATACAATTAACTGTCAAAATATATACAATATGTAAAGATGATGAAAGCATCGGTAATAAACACTTCCTAAAGTGATATCAGTTAAAACAGACCAAGCGATAACGTTTAAGATATTGTGACTGACGCCATACGATAAAAACAGTGACCTTATTTGGAAAAGGGTGTACAATTTTTAACACACAGGAAATCACCAAATTTCAGAAATAAAGAAAAAACAACACAATGTAATGAAATAGAAAATTGGAAACGATTAAAAATATGAGAACGGTCACTTGTGGAAAACAATGTATTGAAGGTAGTCCGTAAGTATGTGAGCTGGTGTGCTTAAACAGGTCAATACTCCAACTTCACCCTGCCGAAGGGGGTTTGTCAAAGATAAACGGTGAATGAGACGCAACACGTGATAAGAAATAGGAATTATCGTATTAAAACGCATACTGCATATTTTGGGAACATGTGTGATAAAATAACTAAGCACGAACAAGCATATGAAGTTCTGAATGACAGAAAACATTTTATTTGACACAACCGATAGATCATCGTTGTGTATATCTTCGAAATGTATGTGCATATTTTAGACAATTTGGTCATTTCCCAATAATGTTGGTTAAATATTGATGCTTTCAACGTTTTAATAAAAGTTAAAAAGCTAACCTGAAGATTTCATCAAAAGTCTGTAAACTTCAGCAGCAGACTGACTATCATAATAACTGCACAGATGATTTTTTTCTTACCAGAATATTGTTGGTTGTTTCAGATGTGTAAATGAAGTTCCTATATGTAGTTTAAAAATGTTAAGTGTAAAACATTCAAGCTGGTATGCGATTGTACGATGATCGCTCAGACAACAAACAACTCATCGTATTAGTTATTGTTGCTGTTGATGATGATGATTTGCAAAACGTAACGTATTCATCATTCTGGAAACGTGTGTATTGCATTACTAAAAAAAAAGTGTCTGATGATGTTTGTTTTTTCATTATTTAACATTAGCACGCTTTTATTTAAGTCTTTTGATTGTACGCGATACATTAAAGTACAAAACATAGTATCCTTAAAAATGCAATGAATTTTTTTTAGAAAATTTCTAATACAAATTGTTTGATACATTCTGATTAATAAATCGCTAACTTCCGTAAATGTCACATTTTGGTGTCGTCATGGCCTCTCTGTCGATTGCCAGAGAAACTCTGTCTTAATGACCTGAAGTTATCGGGTATATGCCCATTGGATGCTCGATTATTCATTGTTGTTTCATGTAGATTACTGTTCACATTTCCCTCTTCGTTAAGGTAGTTCTCGTCGACCGTATTGAAGTCTTGCAGAGGAAGCATGGCCAGAGCTCGCTCCTCCGCAGGTTAGCGCTGTTTGCAGTGACGTTTGGTCAGTACTCAACCTCCTCTCCTTAAAAAGGTTAAAACATCTTTGACACAATTGTTTTTATTTATTTTACTTTTCTTAATATACATCAACAATAGATAAAATGTGACATATGACCATTTTGTTTATATGTGAAATCTGAATTCTTCACTGGTTTCGAATCAACGGCATTGTAACCATATTTAAGTCGCTACATACTTTATAAAACATATCGGCCACAATTATCTGTGCCTCCGACAAATGCTGTTGTATAGACGTAGCACTTAATATATTCTGCTCTCATGAAAACGCACATAATGTAAATCAATATTTAAAAAATATATGCTATGGATCATGTTTATCGCAGCAGCGTATTAAAACGATAAACTCTGTTCTGGCGACTTTAAAACAGTAAACGATAATCCCAGAATTCCAGATAAGAAAAGAAAAAAGACTTCTTGAGACAAAAGACCCCACAATTGTCTTCAACCACTTAACCTAAAAGTATGTTTGATAATTGCAGTGGTCTAAAAATATGACAGAGGGCGACCGTAAGGCAGAGATAGAGTCGCAGGTTTGTAACTCCATTCACTGATTAGCCTCTAACCGCGTGGCTCAATTTGTGTTCGGGGCGAAGTACGTGGAAAGGTCTTTCAGCTGACATGCGGTACGCCTTTGGTTCTAATCAGACCTTTCTGTGGTGTCTTCTACTAAAATAACTTCGCCGTCGCTGTAGTGACCATAATTGGTAATTGCAGTGTATTTTCAAATCAAAACAATTTATTACATCCATTTATAGTACAAAATTTAAATTGTGGTTGAAAATTATTGGAATTTTTATTTTGAATAGGTAACTTCTCTGGACATAAAAAACGAGGCTGGACCTTAACATGTACTCGTTACTGGAAAAAGCTGTTAATCTATATTTACCTCCAAACTATTTATTTGGTTCGGTAGTGTGGTTTTCAATGCAGAGGTCGTTGATGTGAATCTTTAATACAGAAATTATAAATCATCATTATTCTCATTATTATCTCTAACACTACACGCACCAAAAAACAACAACAACAAAAACAATGCTATCTATAATACTACTTATAATAAAAATATTTATACTACAACTACTACTACTACTTCAACTACTACTACTACTACTACTACTACTACTACTACTACTACTACTACTAGTACTACTACTACTACTACTACTACTACTACTTCTACTACTACTACTACTGCCGCTGCTGCTGCCTACTTCTACTACTAAAAATGAGGATGTTGTTGATGATAATGATGATGATGATAATAATAATAATAACAATGATGATGATAATAATAATAAAAATAATAATGGTATAAATGAAAGTAAAAAACGATATCTTGTTTACGTAGCCTATGTTTATCTTTTAATTCTAAATGTTGCAGTTTCAATTGACACCATTAAACTATAAAAACGCTTTTAAGGAAACTATGGAAACTTTGCCTACCGACGTATGACGTACACCAAGACAACCAGGAAGACAAGGGCTACAAACCCGGATGCGGACGACACGATCGTTATCATCAGACGTTGTTCTAAAATTAAAAAAAGATAGAATACCTTCTTTTGCTGGAATAATATATACAGCTCTGGTTCAGCTCTGGTTTTGAGTTTGCTTTGTTTGTTTGTTGTTTGTGTACTTGTTGTTGGTAGTTTTGTTTCGTATTTATGAACTGAACACTTAAGACAATAAGCACATATATAACCCTGCCATCAATCATACTTTTTTATTAACATCTTTAAATTTACGATATAATTGGACTGAGATACATATTCTTTTCTACATCAATCCCACAATGCATATTAACAGAAAGAGGGACATATTTGACAATCACTTATGAGAATTTCAATAAAATTCTTACCATAAAAAACAAAATTAGAAACGAAATTTCTGACAAAAAATGAGCAGAAGGGGTAGTTGATATAAATTGATATAAATAATTAACCATTAGAAAGTACTATAAATATAATGTAAAATATACATTATAATGACAGAACAGTTTAGACTTTTATAAACTAGAGGAAATAACAGGCAGATTTGTCCATTATGTTTTTTTACCATAGTAATAAAAGGAAACAGGCTTATTGGCCATTTTTACCATTTGATTCACCTTTGCTTTGCTCTGTTCGGGCGGATGTTTGTAAGGCATGAGTGTCGGTTGGTACGGATGTAGTACGGGTGTCGGTGGGGACGGATGTAGTTAAAGTTTTGTTATCAGCTTTCACCGTACAGTTGGGTCCACTGTATCCGTCAAGACACTCGCAGGTGTAATTATTAATGCCAACTACACAACGGCCACCATTAGCACATACTCTGACAGTACAGTCGTCAATATCTACAATTTAAAGTTTTTTATTGTCAATATATACACATGTTAATTTATTCAACAAGACAATTTCCCAAGTTTAAAATGTGTACATTTATTTTGTTTATTGGGTTTATCGTCCCACCAACAGTATTTCAGTTATCTGGAGACGGTGTACATTTATTTACTGGGTAAATTACAATATCAATCGTATACTTGATTAAACTGTCATCTTTAAGACACGTGATTGACGATTGTAAAATAAAAGGTACACATGTGATGAATAGATTGCACAATCTTCAAATGATACAGTATGGACATTGGTTTCTTAAACAGCCAAACTACGAACACACATAACAAGCACAAGACAAAATTTTAACTGAACATTTGACATACCTAAATAAATAAAACAATTGTTAACCTGTTGAAGGCCACTGAATGTACAAACAGAGCTGACAGTATAATATAGAATACGCAACCTTTCGGGCAGTCGTGTTCGGGTAAATCCCGTCTGACAGCTACAATTAAAGTCGTTGATGTAAAATACTTTCATATTTGTAGCCACTTTATGTTTAAATTATATTTTCGACTTTACTACAATTATATTTATTTATTCCGATCTTTTTTTATGCATTACTGAGACAACACAAAACAGTTCTGGAGGCAATCATGCCCATTGCAAACACCAGATTTATACAGTCGTATCGTCATTTCCACGAGCTCTTTATTAGAAAGGGAATTCACGGGAAGTTTTCCACACACTCTGATGGATGTTAATGAGTAAAATGAATAACTTTTATGTCCGAACTGAATCCACAGAATGTACAGAGATCTGTCAACATGAATAAATTTTCATTTTATCAGTCATTTTCCAGCTTATGCGGATAATGGCTAATTTTGAAACACATTTAACTACAGAATGCAGTTTACTGTATAATACTACTAACCCATGAAACAATGCAATCGATACAAAGTAATTCAAACACAAGAAACGTGGCCAGGCCACGAAACCAGGTTTTCAACGATTTAACAACTTAACACGACAAATTATTTAGCGGAACCTGCTTTTCTTTTTTTAGTAACAGTGACCTTAACCTTACCGCGACTGGACCCAAATTCAATCCCAAGCTAAGTCGTCATGCAAGCTTGCTTTATCCATGGTTTCAGCAAGATTGTTATATTCGAACTGAAGTTATTGACCGGAAACTGTTTATTTCTATTCTTAGTATCATTAACATTGACCTTAATTCGACTGACCCCAAATCCATTTCCAAGCTAGGTCTCCATACAAGCTTGCTATATCCAAAGTTTCAGCAAGATTAGTTTATCCGAACTGAAGTTATTGACCTGAAATTGTCTGTTTTGAACCCGCCCGCCCGTTGCCATTTATATGTAGGGCACTGTGCCAATCCTTCAAACTGCATTAAAGACATATACTTAGTTTTAGGTACGTATTTTTTAGAACACTGGACTGCCGTACAAGTGGTCTCGGAAATGAATATTACAAAATCTATACATTTATTATTTTCACTTTTATTAAATTATTGTCTGTTTTGTATTTGTCTCTCTTTTCACTTGCGAGCATATTAATTGTATATGCATTTATCAGCACTGTCAGGTTTTATTTAATGTCAAAATCGCATACCGTTTACAAGTGTTATGAAGAAGTTAAAGCGCTGTGCCTGTCAGGTCAGACTTATTTTGGTTTTAAGCATTTGCAGGATTTGTACTTAAACAACTGTCCTTGCTGTGGAAATAATATTGGATCTTCATTCAGTAACCTATTTGGATGAAAATAAATAAAACTAAACAAAAGATAAATTGACGGGGTCTGAAAAAAATTGTTTTATTTGATTAAAGGACTATGCTTATTTTCAATGAAAGAGTTAACCAAGATTGCTCATCACGTGTTAAACAGTTCACTCCAGTAAAACCCTGCTGACAGCTACACGTAAAACAACAAGTGCCGCCATTCTTACACGGGTTGGAGGAACACTAATCAATGTCTAAATATGTCATATAGAATATAATGTGTAGTGACACAAAACATCTATCAATTATACATTTTGAGACTTCAGTTACCAAAACGAATTGTGAACAAAGCTAAGCATATAGTGTTAAGTGCAGCATTAGTGTCAACGGAAAACCCTTTATAGTTTGGTTTATCAAGTTCATTTCAAAATGCAAGAATTTATACTGCGTGTTAAAAGCAACATATTGAAAAGAAAACTCATCTCAAATACAAATTTCCGGACAAGAGAAAAAGACAGTTGCCTTCCAGTGGCAGTCGAATGCAGCAACAGAATGGAGGGACTGAAGCAGGATAAGTCAGTGCTATCTCGCTATCTAATTGAAATGTTGCTGCTAGACTGGGTAATAGCAAGATCAAATTCTCTGTTCGATATGTTATAGATATCCTCCCATCACATACTTAAATTAATCGGCAGGGTTTCCGTAAAGACACAGCCTGCGAAGTCTGTCAAAAAGCGACAGACTGGGACATAATTGTTGACCAGGTGCAACAAGTGAATTGAAAAATCTTCCCGTGCATGTAATCTATGTTGTCATTTAATTAATCATATCAGGAGTATTACGTGTATTTTTCTGTGATGAACATTGGTCCTCACTTCCATCTAAATATTAACAGGTTTACACTTCTTCTCTCGTCATTCTTTTTATTTATAATCAACAATTGTGTGTAGTTCCTCTAATAGAAATAGAGATTCTCTCGCTTCTAATTGTCATGTCCATTATTTTTCAATTACGTCACCCCCTTTTTTTACGACGTGATAACTTATCTAATACAACGCCAGCGCTAGGATATTTGTTTATTAAAATAGATCGGGTTCGTTTACATTGCTTGTATTTGAGAAACCGTCCTGGAAGTGCGAGGTTAGAACTCTGTTAAACCAGTTTAAGCACGCCAGTCGGTCCCATTTGCCGACTTCCAATGCGGTAACTGTTGGGTTTGCTCGTTTTTGTTTAATGACACAGCACATTTGGCTTGTATGAATGCCTTTGTGCTGTGCCTTTTAAGGTTTTGGTATATGTTGCAATGCTCATAGGACTCGTATTTCCTTATCTATACTAAGTTAAAATATTGTGTAGATATGGCATTCCATGTTTTAAATCTCGATGTTTCTATAGAAGGTATAAAATGCAATGCTTCTGTGATTAGCAGAATCTCTTGCTGGGCTCAGTCAATTTAGTTGACATGCCATGCTACTTTAAAACAAAGATTTAGAAAAAGATATGAGCAGTGTCGTTTGTTGCAAAATCTTAATTCCGTTTAACTGAAATTACTTGTATAATTAAAAACGACTATAAGGCAACATAAGAAAAATACTAAAACAACATAAATTATGCTGACTTGTAGAACATGTAGCGCCTGTATAACCCGGCGGACAGGCACAAGTAAAGTTGTTGACGCCGTCTGTACAGCTGCCGCCATTCTCACAAGGATTGGGGGCGCAGTCGTTAATATCTAAAATATCGATATGATAAAAAGATTAAATTACAATGTGCCATTCCAGTTTATTAGTAGAATGTGACGTTAGTTGACAGGATAACTAAAATACATTTTTTCCTTAAATGAAAAACTTATCTTTTAACTTACGAAAATATACGGAACACGCTTACAATTGGTATGCTGCTTATCTGAATTATTTCAGTTATTATTCAACTTCGATGAATTTTAGAATTGAATTAGACTGTAGTTGAAATGTTGCTCATTATTACATGCCACCTGAAATTGTTAATGTTCCATAAGTGTGTGTATGCATGATTTGTGTAAATTGAATTCAATTTGTTACGACGATGTAGTATGTACAAGTAAAATGTTATACCCTGTTCTATTATTCGTATTAGGACATTATCCCATGTGCCCAAAGACTATTTCTTGCTGCATATAATTTGACGGCTTTTTACTGTTTATAACATTTTATTCTGTCGGTTTCTTATTATTCAAGACAAAATGTTTTAATTGTTAAACAGGACCTCGAATGCGACCTTGGATGCTTTACATCAATCAGCTCTTGTTCTAACCTTATGTCTTACAACCTGTACTATCCACGGGTAACAAAACCCACTAAACACTCTTACAATATCTACGCCAGTAATGTACTATTCCTTTCTTCTTGCTTGTCGTCTTACACCCCCTGATGATTAATAAGTATCTATGATATACGATCGTAGTGTACTGTTATTTAAGTGTACGTAAGAATATAAGATCAATATGGTTATTACTTATTTTTAGTTGCGGACCAATGCTAGATTGTAACCAAAACTTATAAACACGCCAAAACATCTTTACCTTCCGTATGTATGTACTAAAATTCACTTGTGTCGCTATTAAATCTCGTTATTTAAATTTGTATGGAAATTTGCTTTTATTCAAAGAGATCGGAATTCTTTTCATTGCTTGCATTTAAGAAACCCCTCAGGATGTGTGAGGTTAGAAATCTGTTTAACAGGTGTAAGCACATCAGTCTGTCCCATTTGCCGACTTCCAATGCGGTAACTGTTGGGTTTGCTCTTTTTGCTTAATGACCCATCACATTTGGCTTGCATGAATAAATTTGTCCCGTGCCTTTTAAAATTTGGTATATGTTGCAATGCTCATAGGACTCGTATTTCCTTATCTATATACTAAGTTAAAATATTGTGTAGATATGGCTTACCATGTTTTAAATCTCGATGTTTTTGTAAAGGTATAAAATGCAATGCTTCTGTGGTTAGCAGAAGCTCTTGCTGGGCTCAGTAAATTTAGTTGACATGCCATTTAAATACAAGATTTAGAATAAGATATGAGCAAAGTTGTTTGTTGCAAAATCTTACTTTCATTAAACTGCAATTACTTGTTAAATTAAAAACGACAATAAGGCAACATAAGAATGATACTAAAACAACATAAATTATGCTGACTTGTAGAACATGTAGCGCCTGTATAACCCGACGGACAGGCACAAGTAAAGTTGTTGACGCCGTCTGTACAGCTGCCGCCATTCTCACAAGGATTGGGGGCGCAGTCGTTAATATCTAAAATATCGATATGATAAAAAGATTAAATTACAATGTGCCATTCCAGTTTATTAGTAGAATGTGATGTTAGTTAACAGGATAACTAAAATACATTTTTCCTTAAATGAATAACTTATCTTTTAACTTCCGAAAATATACGGAACACGCTTACAATTGGCATGCTGCTTATTTGAATTATTTCGGTTATTATTCAACTTCGGTTAATTTCAGAATTGAATTAGATTGTAGCTAGAATGTTGCTCATTATTACCTGCCACCTAAAATTGTTAAGGTTCCATATGTGTATGTGTGCATGATGTTTGTAAGTTGAATTGAATTTGTTACGACGATGTAGTATCTACAAGTAAACTGTTATGCCCTGTTCTATTATTTGTATTTGGACATTATCCCATGCGCCCAAAGACTATTTTTTGCTGCATATAATTTGACGGCTTTTTACTTTTTATAACAATTTTTCTCTGTCGGTTTGTTGTCATTCAAGGCAAAATGTTTTTATTGTTGAACAGGACCTCGAATGTGACCTTGGATGCTTTACATCAATCAGCTCTTGTTCTAACCTTATGTCTTACAACCTGTACTATCCACGGCTGATAAAACCCACTGAACGCTCTTACAATATGTACGCCAGTAAAGTGCTATTCCCTTGTTCTTGCTTGTTCTCTTACTACCTCTGATGATTAATAATTACTTATGATATACGAGCGTAGTGTCCTTATATTAAAGTTTACGTAAGCATATAAGATCAGTATGGTTATTACTTTTTTTAAGTTGCGGGCCAATGCTAGATTGTAACAATAACTTATTTACACGCCAAAACATCTTTACCTTCCGTATGTATGTATTAAAATTTACTTGTGTCGTTATTAAATCTCGTTGTTTAATTTGTATGGAAACGTGCATTTGTTCAAATAGATGAGGTTCTTTTTATTGCTTGCCTTTGAGAAACCCATCAGGATGTGTGAGGTTAGAACTCTGTTAAACAGGTTTAAGTACATCAGTCTGTCCCATTTGCCGACTTCCAATGCGGTAACTGTTTGGTTTGCTCTTTTTGTTTCATGACCCATCACATTTGGCTTGCATGAATAGATTTGTCCCTTGCTTTTTTAAATTTTGGTATATGTTGCAATGGTCCTTGGACTCGTATTTCATTATCTATATACTAAGTTAAAATATTGTGTAGATGTGGCTTTCCATGTTTTAAATCTCGATGTTTTTGTAGAAGGTATAAAATGCAATAGTTCTGTGATAAGAAAAGCCTCTTGCCGGGCTCAGTAAATTAATTTGACATGTTATTTAAATAAAAGATTTATAAAAAAACATATGAGCAAAGATATTAGTTGCAAAAACTTACTTTCATTAAACTGCAATTACTTGTTTTATTAAAAACGAGTATAAGGCAACATAAGAAGAACACTAAAATAACAAATTGTGCTGACTTGTAGAACAGGTAGCGTCTGTATAACCCGACGGACAGGCACAAGTAAAGTTGTTGACACCGTCTGTACAATTGCCGCCATTCTTACACGGATTGAGGGCGCAATCGTCAGTATCTAAAATATCGATATGATAAAAGGAATCAATTACAATGTGCCATTCCAGTTTATTAGTAGAATATGACGTTAGTTGACAGGATAACTAAGATACATTTTTCCTTAAAAGCTCATCTTTTAACTTACGAAAATATACGGAACACGCTTACATTTGGCATGCTGCTTATTTGAATTATTTCGGTTATTATTCAACTTCGGTTAATTTCAGAATTAAATTAGATTGTAGTTGAAATGTTGCTCATTATTACCTGCCACCTAAAATTGTTAAGGTTCCATATGTGTATGTTTGCATGATGTCTGTAAATTGAATTGAATTTGTAACGACGATATAGTATCTACAAGTAAACTGTTATGCGCTGTTCTATTATTTGTATTTGGACATTATCCCATTGCCCAAAGACTATTTCTTGCTGCATATAATTTGACGTTGTTTTTTTTTACTTTTTATAACATTTTTTATGTCGGTTTCTTATTATTCAAGGCAAAATATTTTAATTGTTGAACAGAACCTCGAATGTGACCTTGGATGCTTTACATCAATCAGCTCTTGTTCAAACCTTATGTCTTACAAACTGTACTATCCACGGCTGATAAAACCCACTGAACACTCTTACAATATCTACGCCAGTAATGTACTATTCTTTTGTTCTTGCTTGTCGTCTTACACCCCCTGATGATTAATAAGTATCTATGATATACGATCGTAGTGTACTGTTATTAAAGTGTACTTAAGAATATAAGATCAATATGGTTATTACTTATTTTAAGTTGCGGACCAATGTTCGACTGTAACCAAAACATATTTATACGTCAAAACATCTTTACCTTCAGTATGTATGTATTCAAATTTACTTGTGTTGCTATTAAATGTCGTTATGTAAATTTGTATGGAAATGTGCATTTATTTAAAGAGATCGGTTTTTTTTTCATTGCTTGTATTTGACAACAGCACTCAGGGTGTACGAGGTTAGAACTCTGTGAAACAAGTTTAAGCACCACAGTCGGTCCCATTTGCCGACTTCCAATGCGGTAACTGTTGGGTTTGCTCTTTTTGTTTAATGACCCATCACATTTGGCTTGCATGAATAACTTTGTCCCGTGCCTTTTAAAATTTGGTATATGTTGCAATGCTCTTAGGACTCGTATTTCCTTATCTATATACTAAGTTTAAATATTGTGTAGATATGGTTTACCATGTTTTAAATCTCGATGTTTTTTATAAAGGTATAAAATGCAATGTTTCTGTGATTAGCAGAAGCTCTTGCTGGGCTCAGTAAATTTAGTTGACATGCCATTTAAATACAAGATTTAGAATAAGATATGAGCAAAGTTGTTTGTTGCAAAATCTTACTTTCATTAAACTGCAATTACTTGTTTAATTAAAAACGACAATAAGGCAACATAAGAATGATGCTAAAACAACATAAATTATGCTGACTTGTAGAACATGTAGCGCCTGTATAACCCGACGGACAGGCACAAATAAAGTTGTTGACGCCGTCTGTACAGCTGCCGCCATTCTCACAAGGATTAGGGGCGCAGTCGTTAATATCTAAAATATCGATATGATAAAAAAAATAAATTACAATGTGCCATTCCAGTTTATTAGTAGAATGTGACGTTAGTTGACAGGATAACTAAAATACATTTTTTCCTTAAATGAAAAACTTATCTTTTAACTTACGAAAATATACGGAACACGCTTACAATTGGTATGCTGCTTATCTGAATTATTTCAGTTATTATTCAACTTCGATGAATTTTAGAATTGAATTAGATTGTAGTTGAAATGTTGCTCATTATTACATCCCACCTGAAATTGTTAATGTTCCATATGTGTGTGTGTGTCTGTGCATGATTTGTGTAAATTGAATTCAATTTGTTACGACGATGTAGTATGTACAATTAAAATGTTATGCCCTGTTCTATTATTCGTATTAGGACATTATCCCATGCGCCCAAAGACTATTTCTTGCTGCATATAATTTGACGGCTTTTTACTTTTTATAACATTTTTTTCTGTCGGTTTCTTATTATTCAAGGCAAAATGTTTTAATTGTTAAACAGGACCTCGAATGTGACCTTGGATGATTTACATCAATCAGCTCTTGTTCTAACCTTATGTCTTACAACCTGTACTATCCACGGCTGATAAAACCCACTGAACACTCTTACAATATGTACGCCAGTTATGTGCTATTCCTTTTTTCTTGCTTATTCTCTTACTACCTCTGATGATTAATTATTACTTATGATGTACGAGCGTAGTGTCCTTTTATTAAAGTTTACGTAAGCATATAAGTTCAGTATGGTTATTACTTTTTTTAAGTTGCGGCCAATGCTAGATTGTAACCAAAACTTATTTACACGGCAAAACATCTTTACCTTCCGTATGTATGCATTAAAATTTACTTGTGTCGTTATTAAATCTCGTTGTTTAATTTGTATGGAAACGTGCATTTGTTCAAATAGATGAGGTTCTTTTTATTGCTTGCCTTTGAGAAACCCATCAGGATGTGTGAGGTTAGAACTCTGTGAAACAGGTTTAAGCACATCAGTCTGTCCCATTTGCCGACTTCCAATGCGGTAACTGTTTGGTTTGCTCTTTTTGTTTCATGACCCATCACATTTGGCTTGCATGAATAAATTTGTCCCTTGCCTTTTTAAATTTTGGTATATGTTGCAATGGTCCTTGGACTCGTATTTCATTATCTATATACTAAGTTAAAATATTGTGTAGATGTGGCTTTCCATGTTTTAAATCTCGATGTTTTTGTAGAAGGTATAAAATGCAATGGTTCTGTGATTAGAAAAGGCTCTTGCCGGGCTCAGTAAATTAAATTGACATGTTATTTAAATAAAAGATTTAGAAGAAAACATATGAGCAAAGTTATTTGCTGCAAAAACTTACTTTCATTAAACTGCAATTACTTGTTTTATTAAAAACGAGTATAAGGCAACATAAGAAGAACACTAAAATAATATAAATTGTGCTGACTTGTAGAACAGGTAGCGTCTGTATAAGCCGACGGACAGGCACAAGTAAAGTTGTTGACACCGTCTGTACAATTGCCGCCATTCTTACACGGATTGGGGGCGCAATCGTCAGTATCTAAAATATCGATATGATAAAAGGAATCAATTACAATGTGCCATTCCAGTTTATTAGTAGAATATGACGTTAGTTGACAGGATAACTAAGATACATTTTTCCTTAAAAGCTCATCTTTTAACTTACGAAAATATACGGAACACGCTTACATTTGGCATGCTGCTTATTTGAATTATTTCGGTTATTATTCAACTTCGGTTAATTTCAGAATTGAATTAGATTGTAGTTGAAATGTTGCTCATTATTACATGCCACCTGAAATTGGTAATGTTCCAAAATGTGTGTGTGTGTATGATTTGTGTAAATTGAATTGAATTTGTTACGACGATGTAGTATGTACAATTAAAATGTTATGCCCTGTTCTATTATTCGTATTAGGACATTATCCCATGCACCCAAAGACTATTTCTTGCTGCATATAATTTGACGGCTTTTTACTTTTTATAACATTTTTTTCTGTCGGTTTCTTATTATTCAAGGCAAAATGTTTTAATTGTTAAACAGGACCTCGAATGTGACCTTTGATGCTTTACATCAATCAGCTCTTGTTCTAACCTTATGTCTTACAACCTGTACTATCCACGGCTGATAAAACCCACTGAACGCTCTTACAATATGTACGCCAGTTATGTGCTATTCCTTTTTTCTTGCTTATTCTCTTACTACCTCTGATGATTAATTATTACTTATGATATACGAGCGTAGTGTTCTTTTATTAAAGTTTACGTAACATTATAAGATCAGTATGGTTATTACTTTTTTTAAGTTGCGGGCCAATGCTAGATTGTAACCAAAACTTATTTACACGCCAAAACATCTTTACCTTCCGTATGTATGTATTAAAATGTACTTGTGTCGTTATTAAATCTCGTTGTTTAATGTGTATGGAAACGTGCATTTGTTCAAAAAGATGAGGTTCTTTTTATTGCTTGCCTTTGAGAAACCCCTCAGGATGTGTGAGGTTAGAACTCTGTTAAACAGGTTTAAGCACATCAGTCTGTCCCATTTGCCGACTTCCAATGCGGTAACTGTTTGGTTTGCTCTTTTTGTTTCATGACCCATCACATTTGGCTTGCATGAATAAATTTGTCCCTTGCCTTTTTAAATTTTGGTATATGTTGCAATGGTCCTTAGACTCGTATTTCATTATCTATATACTAAGTTAAAATATTGTGTAGATGTGGTTTTCCATGTTTCAAATCTCGATGTTTTTGTAGAAGGTATAAAATGAAATGGTTCTGTGATTAGAAAAGGCTCTTGCCGGGCTCAGTAAATTAAATTGACATGTTATTTAAATAAAAGATTTAGAAAAAACATATGAGCAAAGTTATTAGTTGTAAAAAACTTACTTTCATTAAACTGCAATTACTTGTTTTATTAAAAACGAGTATAAGGCAACATAAGAAGAACACTAAAATAACATAAATTGTGCTGACTTGTAGAACAGGTAGCGTCTGTATAAGCCGACGGACAGGCACAAGTAAAGTTGTTGACACCGTCTGTACAATTGCCGCCATTCTTACACGGATTGGGGGCGCAATCGTCAGTATCTAAAATATCGATATTATAAAAGGAATCAATTACAAAGTGCCATTCCAGTTTATTAGTAGAATATGACGTTAGTTGACAGGATAACTAAGATACATTTTTCCTTAAAAGCTCATCTTTTAACTTACGAAAATATACGGAACACGCTTACATTTGGCATGCTGCTTATTTGAATTATTTCGGTTATTATTCAACTTCGGTTAATTTCAGAATTGAATTAGATTGTAGTTAAAATGTTGCTCATTATTACCTGCCATCTAAAATTGTTAAGGTTCCATATGTGTGAGTATGCATGATGTTTGTAAGTTGAATTGAATTTGTTACGACGATATAGTATCTACAAGTAAACTGTTATGCGCTGTTCTATTATTTGTATTTGGACATTATCCCATGTGCCCAAAGACTATTCCTTGCTGCATATAATTTGACGTTTTCTTTACTTTTTATAACAATTATTATGTCGGTTTCTTATTATTCAAGGCAAAATATTTTAATTGTTGAACAGAACCTCGAATGTGACCTTGGATGCTTTACATCAATCAGCTCTTGTTCTAACCTTATGTCTTACAAACTGTACTATCCACGGCTGATAAAACCCACTAAACACTCTTACAATATCTACGCCAGTAATGTACTATTCCTTTCTTCTTGCTTGTCGTCTTACACTCCCTGATGATTAATAAGTATCTATGATATACGATCGTACTGTACTGTTATTTAAGTGTACTTAAGAATATAAGATCAATATGGTTATTACTTTTTTTAAGTTGCGGACCAATGTTAGACTGTAACCAAAACATATGTATACGCCAAAACATCTTTACCTTCAGTATGCATGTATTCAAATTTACTTGTGTTGCTATTAAATGTCGTTATATAAATTTGTATGGAAATGTGCATTTATTTAAAGAGATCGGGTTTTTTTTCATTGCTTGTATTTGACAACAGCACTCAGGATGTACGCGGTTAGAACTCTGTGAAACAAGTTTAAGCACCACAGTCGGTCCCATTTGCCGACTTCCAAGGAGGTAACTGTTGGGTTTGCTCTTTTTGTTTAATGACCCATCACATTTGGCTTGCATGAATAACTTTGTCCCGTGCCTTTTAAAATTTGGTATATGTTGCAATGCTCTTAGGACTCGTATTTCCTTATCTATATACTAAGTTTAAATATTGTGTAGATATGGCTTACCATGTTTTAAATCTCGATGTTTTTGTAAAGGTATAAAATGCATTGTTTCTGTGATTAGCAGAAGCTCTTGCTGGGCTCAGTAAATTTAGTTGACATGCCATTTAAATACAAGATTTAGAATAAGATATGAGCAAAGTTGTTTGTTGCAAAATCTTACTATCATTAAACTGCAATTACTTGTTTAATTGAAAACGACAATAAGGCAACATAAGAATGATGCTAAAACAACATAAATTATGCTGACTTGTAGAACATGTAGCGCCTGTATAACCCGACGGACAGTCACAAGTAAAGTTGTTGACGCCGTCTGTACAGCTGCCGCCATTCTCACAAGGATTGGGGGCGCAGTCGTTAATATCTAAAATATCGATATGATAAAAAGATTAAATTACAATGTGCCATTCCAGTTTATTAGTAGAATGTGACGTTAGTTGACAGGATAACTAAAATACGTTTTTTCCTTAAATGAAAAACTTATCTTTTAACTTACGAAAATATACGGAACACGCTTACAATTGGTATGCTGCATGCTGCTTATCTGAATTATTTTGGTTATTATTCAACTTCGGTGAATTTCAGAATTGAATTAGATTGTAGTTGAAATGTTGCTCGTTATTACATGCCACCTGAAATTGATAATGTTCCATAAGTGTGTGTATGCATGATTTGTGTAAATTGAATTCAATTTGTTACGACGATGTAGTATGTACAATTAAAATGTTATGCCCTGTTCTATTATTCGTATTAGGACATTATCCCATGCGCCCAAAGACTATTTCTTGCTGCATATAATTTGACGGCTTTTTACTTTTTATAACATTTTTTTCTGTCGGTTTCTTATTATTCAAGGCAAAATGTTTTAATTGTTAAACAGGACCTCGAATGTGACCTTGGATGCTTTACATCAATCAGCTCTTGTTCTAACCTTATGTCTTACAACCTGTACTATCCACGGCTGATAAAACCCACTGAACACTCTTACAATATCTACGCCAGTAATGTGCTATTCCCTTGTTCTTGCTTATTCTCTTACTACCTCTGATGATTAATTATTACTTATGATATAGGAGCGTAGTGTCCTTTTATTAAAGTTTACGTAAGCATATAAGATCAGTATGGTTATTACTTTTTTTAATTTCCGGCCAATGCTAGATTGTAACCAAAACTTATTTACACGGCAAAACATCTTTACCTTCCGTATGTATGCATTAAAATTTACTTGTGTCGTTATTAAATCTCGTTGTTTAATTTGTATGGAAACGTGCATTTGTTCAAATAGATGAGGTTCTTTTTATTGCTTGCCTTTGAGAAACCCATCAGGATGTGTGAGGTTAGAACTCTGTTAAACAGGTTTAAGCACATCAGTCTGTCCCATTTGCCGACTTCCAATGCGGTAACTGTTTGGTTTGCTCTTTTTGTTTCATGACCCATCACATTTGGCTTGCATGAATAAATTTGTCCCTTGCCTTTTTAAATTTTGGTATATGTTGCAATGGTCCTTGGACTCGTATTTCATTATCTATATACTAAGTTAAAATATTGTGTAGATGTGGCTTTCCATGTTTTAAATCTCGATGTTTTTGTAGAAGGTATAAAATGCAATGGTTCTGTGATTAGAAAAGGCTCTTGCCGGGCTCAGTAAATTAAATTGACATGTTATTTAAATAAAAGATTTAGAAAAAAACATATGAGCAAAGTTATTTGCTGCAAAAACTTACTTTCATTAAACTGCAATTACTTGTTTTATTAAAAACGAGTATAAGGCAACATAAGAAGAACACTAAAATAATATAAATTGTGCTGACTTGTAGAACAGGTAGCGTCTGTATAAGCCGACGGACAGGCACAAGTAAAGTTGTTGACACCGTCTGTACAATTGCCGCCATTCTTACACGGATTGGGGGCGCAATCGTCAGTATCTAAAATATCGATATGATAAAAGGAATCAGTTACAATGTGCCATTCCAGTTTATTAGTAGAATATGACGTTAGTTGACAGGATAACTAAGATACATTTTTCCTTAAAAGCTCATCTTTTAACTTACGAAAATATACGGAACACGCTTACATTTGGCATGCTGCTTATTTGAATTATTTCGGTTATTATTCAACTTCGGTTAATTTCACAATTGAATTAGATTGTAGTTGAAATGTTGCTCATTATTACATGCCACCTGAAATTGGTAATGTTCCAAAATGTGTGTGTGTGTATGATTTGTGTAAATTGAATTGAATTTGTTACGACGATGTAGTATGTACAATTAAAATGTTATGCCCTGTTCTATTATTCGTATTAGGACATTATCCCATGCACCCAAAGACTATTTCTTGCTGCATATAATTTGACGGCTTTTTACTTTTTATAGCATTTTTTTCTGTCGGTTTCTTATTATTCAAGACAAAATGTTTTAATTGTTAAACAGGACCTCGAATGTGACCTTGGATGCTTTACATCAATCAGCTCTTGTTCTAACCTTATGTCTTACAACCTGTACTATCCACGGCTGATAAAACCCACTGAACACTCTTACAATATCTACGCCAGTTATGTGCTATTCCCTTGTTCTTGCTTATTCTCTTACTACCTCTGATGATTAATTATTACTTATGATATACGAGCGTAGTGTCCTTTTATTAAAGTTTACGTAACATTATAAGATCAGTATGGTTATTACTTTTTTTAAGTTGCGGGCCAATGCTAGATTGTAACCAAAACTTATTTACACGCCAAAACATCTTTACCTTCCGTATGTATGTATTAAAATGTACTTGTGTCGTTATTAAATCTCGTTGTTTAATGTGTATGGAAACGTGCATTTGTTCAAAAAGATGAGGTTCTTTTTATTGCTTGCCTTTGAGAAACCCCTCAGGATGTGTGAGGTTAGAACTCTGTTAAACAGGTTTAAGCACATCAGTCTGTCCCATTTGCCGACTTCTAATGCGGTAACTGTTTGGTTTGCTCTTTTTGTTTCATGACCCATCACATTTGGCTTGCATGAATAAATTTGTCCCTTGCCTTTTTGAATTTTGGTATATGTTGCAATGGTCCTTAGACTCGTATTTCATTATCTATATACTAAGTTAAAATATTGTGTAGATGTGGCTTTCCATGTTTTAAATCTCGATGTTTTTGTAGAAGGTATAAAATGCAATGGTTCTGTGATTAGAAAAGGCTCTTGCCGGGCTCAGTAAATTAAATTGGCATGTTATTTAAATAAAAGATTTAGAAAAAAACATATGAGCAAAGTTATTTGCTGCAAAAACTTACAATATTATTATTACTTATTTTAAGTTGCGGACCAATGTCAGACTGTAACCCAAACTTAATAACACGCCAAAATATTTTACCTTTAGTACGTTTGTCGCTATTTAAATTTGTATGAAATCGTACAATGAAAAAGAAAATATTATACTAACTTAAGGAGCAGTTCACATCAGTTAATCCATGCGGACATGTACATGTAAAATTGTTCACGCCGTCTGTACAGGTGCCGCCATTCTCACACGGAGTGGAGAAACAATCGTCAATATCTAGGTAGATTTCATTTATTTAGAGAGAGAGAGAGAGAGACTGAGACAGACTGAGACAGAGAATGAGACAGAGACAGAGAATGAGACAGAGACAGAGAATGAGACAGAGACAGAAAATGAGAGAGTGGAGAGGGTAGAAAGTGCCCGACATACCATTTTGACAGTCTTTGCCAGTAAAACCAGGGCGGCAGTGACACGTGTAGTTATTAAAGCCGTCCAAGCAGGTGGCATTGTTTTGACACGGGCTAGAGTCACAGCGGTTGATGTCTGGACATAGAGGTAGGGAAGTGATATTAGAACATATGTTTATAAAGTCTTGATGTTAAAAATACGACATCGACTGCATGATTAAAAATCGGGATTGCTTTTTAATAAATCTTATTACTGAAATGACGCTTAGCGTTCAGATAATGCATTTATTCTTCAATAAATATTACAGATATGCTATAATTCATAAACTGTAAAGTCCAATTGTTAAAATGTCAGGTGGATGCAGGAAGACGGAATATTTGTAAAGTCGTTTTTTATAACCATTTTAAGTTGTATTGGTTTGTAAACATATTGATGTTATAATATGTCAATACAATACCCAGCAAGACAATTCCGGTCCAAATCTATTGTGTCCTACGAACATTCTGCATGCTTCGTCTTCAAACACAGAAAATGACTGTAACGGCAGATCTGGTTCACAGTTTGAAGATAACATTTCTTGAGTGCATTCGCCTTTTGTCACTGAAACATAAAGAACAGTTAAACATTTCCTATAAGTTTCATCATATAATTATGTTGCCTGAAAGAAATTTTTCACAGCAACCAATCTAGAATACACTTAAAATGAAACGATGCAATAACAAAATATACAAAATTTCCATTGTTAAAAACGAAAACATCCAAGAAAAAGATCCGCTTGACTTGCCCCTTCTAAACAGTCTAAACATACTTTCTGACCTTGGCAGACAATAAGTGATAATTATAAATCAAGCTTATACTTAAAAGGAGGTTTATGATCTGTTGGCATCGCTCGTCCACATGTACACACAAAATGTACAATAATAAAAATATATGACATACTAGTAGTCCTATGAGCATTGCAACAGATACTTAAATTTGAAAAGGCACGGGACAAAGGTATGCACATGCAAGCCAAATGTAAAAGTAAGAACAAATCTGTGATGAGTCATTTAACAAAAAGAGCAAACCCGACAGTTATCGCGTTGGAACGATCAGCAGGCAATATTGGACCGACTGGGGTACAAAGCATATTATCACTTATAGCTTCGACATCTTATTTAACATAATGATTGCAATGCAGTATGACTATTATCTTTCTTGGACATTTTTCGAAGAATTTTGAATAATTAGTATTGCTTTTCTCCAATCTTGGACTCATCTTTAAAAACAACAACTTTTTAGCCACTATGCCTAACGATTATATACGTTTAGTTCGTATTGAATGACTATATTTTTTATATCAATGTTGTATTTCTTGTTTACCTTGCATGAGTTTTTTTCACTGACCTGTGACACAAATAAGACGATTTCCTTGGCTGTTTATAGCTGTTTAGGCATGGGTGTTTTGGTAGGAAAATTTAAACACAAACCATTTCAAATGTCACAAAATCATTCACTATTTCATTTCAAATGTTCATCTCTTATGACATGTACATGTTTATGTATACATGTGCGGAGAGAAGCACACATTCTTAGTTTCATGTTTTAGTTATACATTTGGACTATTGTCCTGTTTACACTGATTGCCTAAAGACTAAGGAAAGGCTATATTTATAAAATGTTTTATCTATAATCATAGATAAGTATACAATGTAAGTCAGGGAAGGTTCCAAGCTTAAATTCTGTTTTGTATTTATGTAAAATATTTAATAGAAATACCTGAGTAGCACAGAGTTTTGATCTCATTTGTGCAGTTTTCTACCCGAAAAGTATCTTCTTTAACAGAAATACACCCCGGCGTGGTTATGTTTACGTGTCTTCTTGACAGCTCTGTTTGGTTAACTGAAAACACAAACACATTACAAACGTTATAAGGCTGTAAAATTTGCTTAAGTTTAACAAAACTCATTTAGATTTCCGAAACTATGACGCAATGTTACGCAAAGGCACACGTCTACTGTCAATGGTACAATAAAAATAAATACTAATAACAGAGACACTTTTTTACAATTCCATAATAATGTTTCCGAAATCAGTATGCTATTTGGTGTTATATAATACGAAACGGCACAATAGATTAAACTACATTGTAAGCACAAAGAGGAACAGTCTTCATATAACTGATATATTTAAAACGTGATCACAACAGTCCTTACTAAAACAGTTTTTCTTAAGACGTAAATTTATCTGACAATTAGAGAATAATATTTTCAGTTGGACCTAGTTTTGTGTGTATTGTGAACACGTTCAGATAAAACTGCTATCAATGATTTAATGGATTGTTCTTACCTTTTCTGTACATGGACCATCCATCTGGACTACCACAGGTAAATTTACTACCGTCACTACATGGAACCTTACACCCCGTAGCCAGATGGAGGGGACCGGTTAGGATATTGTCGATGGGGATATTTTGTTCTTGGCGACACTGGCATATCTGGTTCTGGAACAAAAGTATTATACATGTTGCAGCCACAATGGAGTCGCGTGGCAGAAAAAAATCGTTTGCCCAATTAATAAACAACAACAACTGCACGTTTATTTAACACGAAAGCAAGCAAACAAAAAACGAAATCAAGTGCATCAGTAATGAAATTTTTATGTGCATGATACATGATTGTATTGTGTTTATCCAAACGAAATCTTAAAAGGAGTTTTCACGTAATTGGAATTTAATCTGAAACTGTGGTTTATGCGGGGAAACTCCCGTTCAAGTCGCTGTAAGTAAAAACAAGAAGTAAGGATTGAAAAAGAAGTATATCACTCGGCTGACTACCGATTAAGGAACTTCATCATTTGATTGCAATTTATGTTCAGACAACAATACATAATGGCGGCTCAAGCTTCTTCAAACTTTTAGTAATCTGCCACAGCGCGAGACCTATTCGTGGTTTAGAACACAAAACTGCAATAAGAGTAGTGAAAAGGAAAAAAAGAAAGCTCTTCGTACCATGGACAGTACTTATATCAGTTGATGATGTAGAAAAAAAATATTTAGCAGCAAAATCCGAAATCTTATGAAATGCAATAGATTTAATTATGACAATTTATGAATTTGCCAATTCAAAATGGTGGGATAAAAATCATTAGATAGAATAATTAAATGAAATGCAATAATTCAACATTGCAGTAGTTATATATATTCTGGATATTTTAATAAAAATAAATATCATTCTAATTGTGACATATTTTGGGTTTAGAGTCTAGGTAATGAATGAAAAAGACAAATCAATACAGGCTGTTTTTAACAAAACTTATCTTGTGTGTACTTAAACTATTAACATGGAACAAACATGACCTAATTAAGGGGTGGAGGGGGTGTCTTTGTCGACCTAGAAAAATACATTAGGGGTGTTTCGTCACCTAGACAAAAATAGACAGGGGATGTTTCGTCCGAGGGTGTTGATCCAGCTGCTGTTGTTCGTATCAAACCCACTCAGTAAAAATATTAATTATACTTCTGATATAGAAACCCTTAACATCTACATTAAGTTCTATAATATTCTGGGCAATAGAGTGCAATACTTGTCAACAATGTTGTTGATATACTGTAGTCTTATTCGGAAGACCTGGTAGTCGATTAGTTAGTAGCATGTTATGCTTAGTTACCATGCATGTTTTCATAAAGTGTTCGTATATGTAAGTATAGCTTTAAAACATTCAACATTCAACACAAATCTGTAGCATGTTAAAACAATGAGTGATAAAGACAAATAATAACCAAATCAACCCCTCTCTATTCACAACGTTTGCCTTTAAGCAAGTTAGGTTTGTGCTATGCCAGATAATATGTAAAAAAATATTAGTATACTGTTTCTAATAATTTACCTTATGGACTGTTTACATATTCTGCTATATTTACATTAGTTTCATTAATATTGTTCCAAAATAAGCGGCCGTATGTCAGCTTTCATGGAAGAATTTGCTAGATTTTGGAGAATTAATCAGGTTAAGTGCAACACTTTTTAGAGTTGTAGTTGTTGTTCTTGCTGTTGTTGTTGTTGTTGTTGTTGATGATGATGATGATAATGATTTTATCAGATTTAAACATATACCACCGGCCAATATTATGCTATAAGGCTCATGTATGCTTTAAAGCTCTTTGAAGCAATGTGAACCGTAACTCTAATGGTGATATGGTGTTATGTAACTTCCTAGTTAAAATTAAATAAAATCCTGGATAAAGTCCAAATGTGATTACCTTGCTTCTCTAACTGCACACTTGTCAATTCGTGATTTAACACTTTTATTTTTGATAACTATTTAAACATGCTTTAGTTCTGTTGCCGAGCAAGTATCGACGGACCCTTATCTTTTCATCGTTATCTTAGCATGAAAATTGAAATGTTCACTTGATTTATGCGCTGTCCCTATGGCCACTTTTTCTACCTTACATCTAAAGGCGGGTCTTCTGTTGTATAAAAAGGTACCGACAGGTTCACGTTTTAATAGCGTTGGTATAAAGATTTCGAAGTGGATTCAAGCATTTCCAAGAAAAGTCATTGATGTGAAGCATACAAGGCAATGCAAAAACTGGACGAGTAAACTGGTTAAAGCAATATGGGAGCAGGTAACAAAGACATATTTGCAATGTTATGGTTTTTATTTGATAGTTTTCAGTAACTATAAATCACCAGAAAATATATATAATGTTTATAATCCCGAGACCAAGACCATAGAATGATTTAAAAACAAAATATAAAGATAAAACCAACACCATTTACAATGTTTTTCAATAAGTTAATATTATGGCACAATTATAAAAAATAAATATAAAACTAAAGTTTATTTGCAGAAAATGCACATGTGCAGCAGCCTTACATTACAAAATCATTATTGTTAAGGTATTTTTCAGGATCATAGTATGTTTTTCTTTCTTATAATCTTATTGTTTATTACCAAAGTTTTTTGCTTGAAAGTATTTTTATTTGTTGGTTATGTACACAAAAAGCAAAGTTTAGTGTTTCCCAAATTAATCCACTTCACATATTTTGAAGTGGAATGGATGAAGACAAAAACTGATAGAAAGAACGACCTGGCATGTCATTGATCCTGATCGAATTAATGTTGTTTTAAAACAAAGTTTTTACGTAACATTACGTACTGACGTTAAAAATATTACTTAACAAAAGCTGCTGTCAAGGGATGTCATTCAATATAAGACCGAAATACTACAAAATATCAAATGACTTAAAACCCAAAGCAAGTTTTCAATATTATCCCAGATTGATACTGCTATTCAGTTCATCATGAGAAGGGCGGTGGTGTAAGGAAGAGGTCACGATAGTAATAATTAGTCTGAACAAATTAAGTTTCTGCAAATGTTAGTGAAAACAAAGAATTGGGCAAGGACTAAAATCTCGGGTCCTGAGTTTGTACCCAGATCCCTCTGATCCCTTGTTTATTACTTTCACCTGTTGGCCCACATTACTTTAAGCTTGTTATAAATGCTTCCTTCGTATGTTGGACGTTTATTTAGGATCATCCAAATCAAATAAGATACTGTTCGACGGGTCTATGGTTTAAATTTTGAACCCTCTGATCCCATTTTCATAACGTCAAAATATTTCCTAATAACCCTCAAAGCGTATTAAAGCTATGTTGAACCGAAATTTTCACACAAACGAATTCGTCACACGTGTGAAAATTCGTACGAATTCCTCACATACGTGTGAAAATTTCGTACGAAAATTTCACATACCGGGGTATTTGTGAAAATTTCGTATGGAACCTTAGACCCGCCTAAAACAGGTACGAAATTTTCACATGACAAAAAAAGTAGAAAAATGATTTGACAAAATATTGTCCAACGGAAAATTCACATATTTTTTTTTTGAACAAAGGTACGTATATCAGAGGTTCTATCGAACACACGCACGCACCCGCCCAATGAAAATCACTAGGACCTTTTTGCGTATCAGGAGAATTTCTTCAGGATGTTTTGATTCAGTAATGAATCTGAGTTAATCCTCTTATAGACCAAACAATGAAGATACGATAGCGTCATGACGAGTGCCCTGTTATCGAAGGAACGCGAGGTCGAGTACTACAGGCGGCAGTGCACGCTGCCTAGAGTAGAAGGTAAGAGCGCCGGCGCCAGTGCACGCTGCCTAGAGTAGAATGTAAGAGCACCGCGGGCGGCAGTGCACGCTGCCTAGAGTAAAAGGTAAGAGCACTACCGGCGGCAGTGCACGCTGCCAAAAGTAGAATGTACGAACATCACCTGCGGCAGTGCACGCATCGTCGGCAACCACAGTATTTTCTTCCGTTACACTCCATACATACCGTGGGAAATTTGACTAGCAAAATCTCGTTTTCATGAATATGCATGAGGCAGGGGAGACCAATCTTCTTCCAATGAAATCGCATGTTACAATAAAATACTCTTCAATCTCAATGACGTCATACTGGGATTTTCTTACTAAAAATAGAAACCAACGCACATGTTTACTCATGGAGGTCGCCATTTTGAACGGTAAACCGAACCTTAGTCATAAAACGTAATTTCATTGGCTAGTTGTCCGTGGTGGTTTCCTTATGGCACCAATGAAACTGCCTTATTAATTATTCATGACTACGAGATTTTCTTAGCCAATTGTCCCACGGGTACATAACGCAGCATAGCGGAGTAATGTAACGGGGGATAACCGACGATGCAGTGCACGCTGCCAAGAGTAGAAGGAACGAGCACCAACGGCGACAGTGCACGCCGCCTAGAGTTGAATGTACGAGCATCACCGGCGGCAGTGCACGCTGTCTAGAGTAGAATGTACAAACACCACCGTCGGCAGTGCACGACATGTATTAACGCGATAGGATATTGCTTAATTGCAATACAACATCGTCACTTTACGATACAACACGCAACATTGCGATTCGTCGCGTGACGTTGGCTTGACGAAAATTAAGATTACGTCAAGATTAAATTCTTACAAGTTCTCATTTTACAAAATTATATTGCATCTACCTATGATTGAACTAGGAAAATATCTATACTGACTTCCTTTATAATGCAATACGACTTTTAAGTCCTTTATTGTTGCATCTTGTTTAAATTATGCTTTCCCGAGCAAAGGAGCGATTCCATGCATCAAAAATGCACGATACCGAGGAGCTAGAGATATTTTCAAATGCTGAGAAATCATGTAAATCCATAAGAGCTAACAGTAATAATTATATTTTTCAGGATTTAACTTCATAACATAGTCATGTGTGCAAGACGTAGGAATGTGCCACATAATTATGTGAAAAATTCGTTGATACCTAGTGGTGGTTAGAAAATAGGCCTCGAAATTTTCACAGCACATTTTTGGCCATTTTCGTACGAAATTTTCACACGTATGTGAAGAACTCGTACGAATTTTTCACACGTGTGACGATTTCGTTTGTGTGAAAATTACGGTTCAACAAAGCTATGTTTGGCTATGCGCTCTTTACTTGCTGATAGATAATCTTACTTGGTTAAAATGCAGTCCGAACAACGAAGGGCGTACCTAAGAGCATTCCTATCTACTTACGTAAGAATGAATATGTAAGGGAATACCGAGAATCCATGAACAAATACTTTCAAGGTTTAGAAATTTCAATTATAAAAAGAATTCATCCAAATTATCTTGTTTTCTGCTATGTTGTGTGAAAGTTACAGGCACACATGAATAGATATAAAATAAATTAAATAAATAACAAAAGGGAATGCCGTTTACCGAATTAGAAACCGTATTTTATCAGGGTTATGAAAGCCTTCAAAAAAGACTTTCTCCATGTGCAAATTTCATTGAGCATTCCATATATAGGCGTCGCGCTCCGTCACCAATGATTACAAACAGGACGCAATTATATTATATATATGAGGTATTGACAAACACTTTATAATAAACGTTGAATTATAACGGAATATAAAATAATGTATATTTTTGTTGTGGAATTTTTGTCCAATCAATGGTTGTAGAATTGTGTTCCTATTTAATTAGACAACCGCCTTTGCGTTTAATCGAATTCAACTTCCACCAGATTTAGTGGCCATACAGTAAAATTAGTAAGGATATCACGCATGCGCCTCTATTTTTATCCATAAACAACACGATCATTTGGCTTTGTGTGCTATTCTGGTTTGTTTATTTATATTTAAGATGGTTCAAACGTTTTCTCCTCCAATCTCATATATTGGCTTCATACTTTGTTTATGTTATGTGTAAATCTTATAATAAATATAATCAAGATGTTTAGCACAATCAGCACAGATAAAAACCTGACTTTTTGATATGCAAGTACAACATAATTGTCCAACGTAGGTGCTTATTGAAAGACAAATTAGAAGAACTTTTGCAAATAGTATTTGTCTCGAAATAAATTATTTTCTCTTGTTTGATAGTGTTGACAATACATGTACCTTTAATGCTATAAGAGTTGTGTTTTCCCCACATTGCAGAAAGCACCTGCCCGGACCGTTGTTCGGAAAGCTGTAACTCACGTCTGATTCGTTCAAACTGTAGCAACCTGTAACAACCGCAAGATACAAACTAACATGAATTACAAAAAAATAATCAACTTCATTAAAACCAGGAAATATCTTCACAGCAACAGAAACGTTTTAATTCACGTTGTGCATATCTCTAATTGGACGGGCCCTTTGGAATAGTTTGTTGTTGTGTATTGTTTTGTTTTAGCGGTCAAAATATTATACGAAGTATGTGCTGACCCTTCAATAAAATAGTTAAATAGTTATAATGATGATGATTTTTTTTCGGACTGCAGCCGTCGATCGGTCGATCGTATAGATATCACCATTCGTTATGTATTGGAATAAAACATAGAAATATATTCACATGACGTGTTAAAACATGAAGTCAATATTTCCTAGCCTTTGTTACACTACAAAGCCCACCAAGATAACAAAACCTTAAAAGCACGCATCATATTATCTTTATGATTGCAGCACAACACGGAACGCATGTCATTATTGATAAAAAAAGATTAGAGAGATTAACTGCGTAGCAACAAACACATTTTGTTTGACATGAGAACAGTTTGGAAATAAATATACACGAATGCTTTCTTCGACTGTTACATGATTTATTTATATTTTGTTATCGCAAACAAGTAACGTCGAGTGTTTACAGTCGCCTGATTCTCAGTCCTTCAACGGGTGAGTTCGAGCCGCGGTCGGGCAGAAAATATTAATATGTGGAAGTCATCTAATTATTTGGGAACTTTCTCCATCAAGAATAGCTGGCTGTTTTCGAGATGGTCATAAAAGATCAGTATACCGTATAACAAGCACGTCTACAAAAGAGGCATAATTAAAATGGTATCATATTCCAATTTTATAATTACAAAAATAGTCCAATGCCACATCTGTCGACGCTTAATGTAAAACAAGAGTAAAACCATTCAATTATTATACAAACAAGTTCAGACAGACATTGAAATCAATTTGTGCAATAATAAAACATAATTGAATACTAAAATGTATAATTCACGTTTTATTTAATTCTTCTTACTTACCCATTTGCCAAATCCATGGGTAATCAAGGAACGAACCTGAAACACGTGAAGATAATATTGCGAAAATAGTCAAACCGCTGCTTTTCCATAACTAATTGTTTTGTATTGGGATTATGTGTGCGATGGCAAGAACAATTTAATCAATTGAAGAATCGTAATTTGGGTAATATATATATTATGGTTTAGGTACGGTGTGGTATGGGTATGAGTATTTGTAAGGGTATTGGTATGGTATGAGTGTGGTATGGGTATGGTTTTGTTTAAGGTATTGGTATGGTATGGGCGTGGTATGGGTAAGTGTTTGGTAAAGGTATTGGTATGGTATGGGCGTGGTATGGGTATGGTTTTGTTAAAGGTATTGGTATGGTATGGGTGTGGTATGGGTAAGTGTTTGGTAAAGGTATTGGTATGGTATGAGTGTGGTATGGGTATGGTTTTGTTAAAGGTATTGGTATTGTATGGGCGTGGTATGGGTTTGGTAAAGGTATTGGTATGGTATGAGTGTGGTATGGGTATGGTTTTGTTAAAGGTATTGGTATGGTATGGGTATGCGTTTGGTAAAGGTATTGTTATGGTATGGGTATGCGTTTGGTAAAGGTATTGTTATGGTATGGGTATGCGTTTGGTAAAGGTATTGTTATGGTATGGGTATGCGTTTGGTAAAGGTATTGGTATGGTATGGGTATGCGTTTGGTAAAGGTATTGGTATGGTATGGGTATGCGTTTGGTAAAGGTATTGGTATGGTATGGGTATGCGTTTGGTAAAGGTATTGGTATGGTATGAGTGTGGTATGGGTATGTGTTTCGTAAAGGTATTCGTATGGTTTGTGTGGTATGGGTATGTGTTTGGTAAAGGTATTGGTATGGTATGGATGTGGCATGGGTATGGGTGTGGTAAAAGTATTGGTATTGTATGGGCGTGGTATCGGTATGGTTATGGGTTTGGTATTGTATGGATGTGGTATAGGTATGGTAAAGGAATTGGTATGGTATGGGTGTGGTATGGGAATGTGTTTCGTAAAGGTATTGGTATGGTATATGTGTGGTATGGGTATGTGTTTGGTAAAGGTATTGTTATGGTTTGGGTATGTTTTTGGTAAAGGTATTGGTATGGTATGGGTGTGGCATGGGTATTGGTTTGGTAAAGGTATTGGTATGGTATATGTGTGGTATGGGTATGGGTTTTACTAAAGGTATTGGTATGGTTTGGGTGTGGTATGGGTTTGGTAAAGATATTGGTATGGTATGGGCGTGGTATGGGTATGGTACAGGTGTGGTATATATTTATATAATGGAGATTAACTTCGGCCGTCTAATCTTTTGGTAATTATTTGATATGAATACATTTATAAAGCAATAAGGATTACTAAAAAAAGATACACTAAAAGAAGTGGTGATTATGATTTTCGATGATAATGTTGAAGCTGAGGGGAGGAAAAGGAGGAGGAGTGGAAGCAGGTCACAAATATATGCTCATATGGACAGTCTCCCGAAAAGTCACTGGCCAACCGGAACAGTCTCGGAACAGACAAACAGTCATGGACAATCTTTTGAAAGATAAACAAGAGCTAACAAGTCTAAACATATAATTGTTTCACGTTTACCCTTAGATGTTTAGATTTTATCTAATCACATGGCATTTACAATGATATATACCACGTATATATAACAAATATGTGTGTCAAGCACGTACGCCATATGGTATTTCTTTAAGTGTACTATAAGAAAATATTGTCTAAGTCGACAATGTCTAAATTTTATTAAGTATATGAGACATTTTGTATAAAATCAATAATGTATACTGCAATGATGACATGTCACTGACATTCGTTCATAAAGTCGGAATTTTGAATTCGTTTACAGTCGTTAAAATTGCATAATTTCAATAAATTCTTACCTGTCGTCAAGGCAACTGTGCATACAAACCACTGAAGTAATACGCGTTGGATCATCTTAATCTTAATTAACAGTGTTATCAATTTAGCAAATCACGTTTAGCGTGTTTGTTCTGCAAAACTCTACAAGGTATTCATTAATTTTTACAAAAGTCTGGACTAATTTACTTAAGTCCCACTATCGCTTAGTTAATAAGTGAATTGTTTTGAATATTATATTCTTAAAGCACTACGAAAAATCAATAAGTGTCAATCAGGCATTCAGCATCTGATTAAAAACTGTTGGTATTGTGGCTGTAACAAGTCCTGTGACGAATCTGGCAGTACAATTACCTGATATCATGCATGCACAGTTTATAGATTCCACAATGGAATATTTTGTATAACCGGTAAAAAAAATGTAAATTGTTAATACATAGCACTTTATACACCCTAATAACGTATATTTCATTAAACTTTATCATTTAAAAATAGTTCCTTCTTATGACTAAAATGGAGATATATTTGGCACTAGCACTGTCCCTTCTGCTAGAAAGAGCTGTAGAGTCTAAAACGGATCTATGAAATAGAATCGTTGTAATCCTGTTGTAACACTGGACAGTCCATAGAGCAGTTATGTATTTCTTAATTAGCCTTATATGACCATTCACAGCAATGGTGGAATGAAACTAAACTGTTAGAGAAATAGCGGAGGCGTTCCGAACGAGATGTGTGCCGATAACGTTCAGCAAAGCATGCACCATCTGTCCGAGTTTGCTTTATCAGTAAACTTGTCGATTACTTCTTGCTTAATTTACACGACAGTTGGTTCATGGAAATAAAACTGCACTCCTTTATTTCCATGTATCATTTATCTGATAAATTAAAGATAAAGAAAGCAAAGTTATGGTCATTGATGTCAATAAAGAGAGAGACACAAAGAGAAAGAGAGGCAAAGAGAGAAAGAAAGACGGAGAAAGAGAGAACGAGAACGAGAACGAGAGAGAGAAAACGACGACGACATATACAAATATATTTATATACATATATATAGTTTGTTTTCTTAGTTTGAAAAATAGCTCACTGTGCAGCGTAGGCTCAGATAAGAAATATGTTTGTAATGACGATTGTGGAGTTATGGTACACTTTTCTGACAGGTGTTGGACATCAATAAACAGCATTTTCCGAGACCTGTTCAGATAACAATAGTTTATTAATTATTTGTTGGAGCTGTCGTATGTTATGAAGCGGTAATGTGTAAAAGATTCGCCCTTTTCTGTAAGTCGATATGCAAACAGTACTGATTACGTACTTATTAGCACTTAATACTTGGAAGAAAGCCATTTTTAAGATAATAAAAAATCGCGTTAAATTTCTACCGCTCCCATCCTTCTAGTTTACCTAAGAAACCTTTTTATTACTTAAAACATCTAAAACAGTCCTTTCAGAATATTCACGATAAATTTGTACTTGTACCTGCAGACAAAGCTTCAAACAACATATTTTTGTCTGACGACTATATTACAAAAATGTACTGAGTGCTGAGTTATCCACCACCAGTTCTTACTCTTGCACCAACCTTGACTTACAGACAGTCATTGACAAACATAAACAGATATTGCATAATTTCAATATCAAAATAGAATCAAAGCAAGAAAAACTTCCTTCCTTGTACTGGATTCCTAAGCTTCACAAAACACCATACAAGTCCCGATTCATAGCTTATGCCAGCTCTAGCACCACCACTCACATATCTAAACTACTTACGTCTTGCCTTACAGCCGTTCGCAATCACGTTGTTAAATACTGTGAAAAAGTGTATGTAAATTCAGGAATTAACATTTTTTGGTCTATTAAAATTCTTCAGAAGTCTTAGACAAGTTTCGTACTTTAAACCTTCATTGCTCTGCAAGTTAATACTTACGATTTCTCTACGCTGTACACTTCTTTACCTCATGATTTAATTAAGACCAAATTGGTTGCTCTTATTGAGAAAACATTTGCTCGAGAGCAACGTCTATATATTGCATGTCATGATAGTAATGCATTTTTTACCAGCACTTTCTTAGAAAAGTTTACTATGTGGACTTTGCACGGATGTTTGTGAAGCTTTACGTTTTCTATTAGACAATATTTACATAAAATGCGGTGACACTTTATTTAGACAAGTAATTGGTATCCCTATGGGAACCAACTGTGCACCATTAATTGCAGATTTGTTTTTATACTGCTTTGAACGTGATTTCATGTTAACTTTATCCCCTTCGAACCAAAGCCACATTATAGAGGCTTTCAATTTAACGTCACGCTATCTTGACGATATTCTAACTATAGATAATCCTTTCTTTTCTCACATGATCCATCTGATTTACCCTCCAGAACTTACCCTTAATAAAGCAAATAACTGACATTTAAATGCAGCATTTCTAGACATTGAGATCAATATTTCCAATGACAGCGTCTCTACTAAAATCTATGACAAGAGAGATGAATTCAACTTTAGTATTGTGAATTATCCATACCTTGATGGTGATTCACCTCGTGCTACCTCCTATGGTATTTACATATTACAACTTACAAGGTTTGCACGAGTTTGTACTAAAGTAGAAGATTTCAATGCTAGAAACCTGTTTATTTCTTCTAAACTGTTACAGCAAGGTTTTCGTTTTCATAAATTAAGAAAGGCGTTTTCAAAATTCTTTCATCGCAATGGTTTTATTGCTTCTAAGTATAATAGCAGTATGAAAACACTTATGCAGAAAGGCATAAGCCATCCTGCATTTTATGGAAATGTTTTATACAAGTTAAAGAAGATCAAGGGTCTCAATAACTTTTCTGACCACTTTACAAAACTTATCAGAAGATGTATTGCAGACGGTTACAACCCGGGAATCCTTCGATGTACTGCATTGCTTGCAATTGACCCTTTTACAGTCAAGAACTTGCATTGCTTTTAAATTACACGATGACCGGACAGGTCGTTGAGACTATATGAAAACAGTGACTTAAAGCCATAATTGGACAGTCACTGTTGCATTTCTTGTCTCTTCATCTCTCCAGTCGTGCCCTATATAGGTGGGACAACTTGAGCAGTCTCCATACCCTTTACGTGAGATTGCACAGTAGGTATAACATCGGGATTTTTTGTACCTTTAGCATATATAATATGTCAACTGCGGATAAATCCTCGGCGTTTATGATATGTTTTTAAAACGTATTAACTCTAAACAATACTACGTTTTATTTTGTTGATTTTCTAAAATTCTATTGTTTCTTCCGTATTGTTTACATTTCACTTTTGACACTTTTGGCATATGACGTCACGGCATTTATGACGTCATTATATGGTTCTTATAATATATCAGCGCTTGTACTGCTTTATTTTATTTTAAACTACTCTCTCATTTGGAATTTTTTGGTTGCCGAGGCTTTTATCTACTTTAAATACTGTACATATGTTCATTATATCTGTTTTAACTCCCGATGCAGGTGCTTACTGTTAGTTGTGTCACTTTGACGGGATATTTTTTATTTACACTGTTTGTTTGATAGAAAAACCTTCAGGAAGTGCGAGGTTGAAGCGCTCCACAAACCAGGTTTAAGCACCCCAGTTGGCCCTTTTGCCGACTGACCGTTCCAAGGCGGTAACTGATGGTTTTTCTTTTTGTGTGTTATGTCTCGTCTCAGTGTTTTTTGTAACATTTACATTTACCTTGTTTGCCTTTGTCTACAGGTAGATAAAAATTTAAATATCTGTGAAAATTTTGATAGGACTTTTCTTCCAGTCAAAATAAATACATTGTAAAAAATCTCTGTAGCAATAAAAGATCTGGATCTACACCATCTGTCTGGACTAGATATGGATCTACACTATCTGTCTGGACTAGATCTGACTAGATCTGGATCTACACTATCTGTCTAGACTAGATCTGGATCTACACTATCTGTCTGGACTAGCTTCCGTGGTGCTTAGCCATATTTCCATGTCTGGCTTTTCTTAAAGGCGGTTTTCATCATTTGGACCTCTATTTTTCCTATTTCAAGCACTCAAATAAGTTATTGTTACATAAAAGAATCTCGCGAATTGCTGTTTATTGGTATTGCTGTTTAAAGGTATCCTACATCTAGGAGAAAAGTGAAGTATTACACTTAACTCGCCAATACAAACATGCATATTCTTCTGAGCCACCGCTGCGCGGTTAGCAATGTATCTAACGAAGAAAACCACGTGACCCCTTATTTCTAAGATCACGTTACCGTCATCCGGGTAATTCACTGTGACGTAGATCTATATTTCATTAAAGCATACACATTCGTGCTTGTGTATAGATTTAAAAAGAATGAACAGATAGAGTGATTATAACCAGTTGTACCGTTTGAAAATTGAGATATTACATGTATTAATTATCGTCTATGCTTACAGTATTAGGTTCTACAAAAATATGTACCAATACCCCAAACAGGGGTCAGTTATTGTTTCATCTAGTTGATATAGGCAAGATGTCGAAAACCACATTTATATTATACATTAAGAATATAGTTACAAATATTACTTAATATTTGTATTAAATGTTTAGAGTGTAAAGCATGAAATACTCGGACTAATTTTTCATCGTTTTCGAATTTCTTTAAGATGCAATGGCGATATCCTCTCAAATATAGACGCCGAATTACACAAAAACTTATCTAACTGTGACATAATTTTGCGACCCAATTATTGGGATGGGTACAAAAGTATATACTTATAAAATAACCAGGATATCATGAATTATTTATTAATGCCTTGGTAGTCAAGCGGTGTTCAACTTCGGATCGCAGGTACTAAAACGATAAATAATAGAACAGAACAATAAGTTTTATTAACAGTAGCAATGAAACGTAGCAATGTATACATAATAGAGGTGTAACGATACGCTACCCTCACGATACGATACGTATCGCGATACATACCACACGATACGATACGTATCGTGATACATACTATTTTGATAAAGATGATACTTTTTTGCTTATCACATAGGTACACTATGACACCATGACTTATATTAAACAATATGTTAGCATAACTATTTACTGAAACTAAGAACTTGTAAGTATATAAATCAATAATCAGAATGTATGACATAAAAGGTTATCCACATATTAAATGATTAAACTGTAAGAATAACAAAAAAACTTTAAAATGTTATTTCTTAAAAAATAAAAAGGAATATAATATTTCTTAAGATATTTTTTCTCATCTTTGTTGTAAATTCTGAATGTCCATCACAAATAAAAATACAACAGTTTGGTACACTATTAAAAACAAGATAAAAATGTTATAACACTATGAAGTGTGAACACATTCAGCTGATAAGAAGTTAGTGCTTTGTATGAAATAACGATAGCAGGTTGTTACTAGGGCTCCGTATCGGTCAGAATCATCGATATGATATGTGTATCAATACAAAAATGATCGATACATCATATATCAGAACATACATGTAAGTGCTAATTATTGTTTTTTCTTGTGTTTACAAATTAATCAACTATTGCCAGTAGTATAATATATACAGTCCTTCTAGTATAAAATGGTGTTAAGTATTGGTCAAGTTTATACAAAGGAGGCTGTTTCCTTTAACATTAAAAAATCATGGTATCTAGAGTTTATATATTGTAAACTAAATACTTTTCAGCGGGAATTTTTTTCCCTGGTATAAAATCATATTTTTGTCCGACTGATGAGGTCTGAGCATTCAGATATTGTTCTGCTTAAAAAAATGCGATCTGTATTGATGCCATTAATTGTGCATGTGATTTCACATTTTTTATGCTTTCATTTTCATCATCACCTAGGAAACTTTCATAAATTCTTGGTTTTATTATTTCATATCATAAGATTAGCAAATAATGATAATGCATTAAATGTCATTTCTCTTCAAAGTGTATAATGTCATAACACCCTCTCCCAAATGACAATTCCTTCCTTTATCTAGAATAAGACCTGCAACGCTTTAAACAGTTTCTAACTACAGTCACACTTGTATTAAGCAGCCAACCAAGGAACAGCCTAAATTTCTCTGCTTACAACTAATTGACTGCTTAAGACAAAATATGATATTATTCATTGTTTGCCTATTATTGTGAGCCTGTATGCTTACCAATAAGTATTACATGTACTTAAATGGCATATCTACTGGAAAGAACTGCTCAAATAAATATTTATCACAGTTATAACTGCTTTTCAATGTCAACGTATGATTCAGAATATGAGAAGTTTCTCTCTAAATCAATGTATGATTCGGAATATCAGAAGTTTCTCTCTAAATCAAAGAAATTTTGTTCCATTATTAGTAGTCTGGTCATGAAGGTACAAAGTACACCATTTTAAATTAGTCACATCAAATGTATACTGAGTGTACCAACATATTCGTCAAAATGTAGTTCGACCAATTACCAAAGAGTAAACATATATTCGGACGGCCATGTTCCGGATAGTGCGTGTGTTTAACTATTCTTTAGCAAAAACAACAAGCAGTGTGTTATTAGTCGAAGTTAGAAAATTTAAAACATCATTTAAACAAGTTTTTTTATAAACAAAAGCCAAAAGTGAACAATTTTATGTACATGTAGTCAGGTAAATTTAGTGGTGTCAATCTATTAACGCTTCTGCTACCAGTTTCATTCACTACCATATATGCTGAATATGCGTTGGCTGAGGCACTTATTCTGCTCTGGCTATCAGGTGGGTGATCTCTAGGGATCTATTTTTATTGAGAGATCGGAACAGTAATTAGGTGTGATAATTTGTGGGGCAAAAAAGTACAAACAAATACCTGAAGATAGTTTCTTCTGAAACAACTTCTTAGATATATAACTAAACAAAGATAGAAATGAGTGCGAAATGTATTTTAGTATTCTTTCGGAAAAAAAACAAAACACCAATATGACTAAACGCTAATTTTGGCGTTTTCTCGTCATCGTTTCACAATTTCATAATGACGGCAATGCAATATAGTCAAATAGCCGAAGTCTTAAGAGCCAAAGATGTTATCAATCATGCCAAAATCTACAACGATTTTTTTTTTTTGCAATATAGATTGTCCGACTCCATCAGTGAATTCTTTAACAGAGATTACAAGTTTTCGACAGCCGCCATTTTGAATACTAATAAGCTTTACGCACTCTCTACCATCGGCTCATACATTCACCTCTGTTATTGGCTCACTTAATGTCGGGACTACTTTCGATCTTACGTGACTTTCAAAAAGTCACATGATATTAAAGATTGTGACACTGGTGAAACGGGCAGTTGTTTGTTTTATTTGTAGAAACAAGAACTCAAGAAATTATAGTTTAGACAGCAAGAAAGCAAAAGAAGATAATTTTATAAGGCTAACGACAAGATCACATTTGCTCTTAACCACGTAGGTCAATGCCTCTTTCTGTTTATCTTTTAAAACCAAGTTCTTGTCGAATTTCTTAACTGCCTCGTGGATCACGTCCATGTTTATTTACAAATGCGCATTAATATCACTATGTTATTCTTCCAAAAATAGTGCGCTTGAATTAATTAAATATCTTTAATTATTGACTTCAATATATGTCTTTTTAGTAGATGTTTATTCATTTTATGTAAAAGTATTATTTTAATTTGAAAATATCCTTAAAATAACTCTTTAAAATGTCCGTCAAAATTTTTGACGTGAGCCCATTGCAGAGGTGTCTGAGAGAGGAACGAACGACAACTCTGCATGGGAGATTGAGCTTTACGCAGTGCGCTTTACCGATACAAGATATATTACATAGCTTACTAATTTAACTTTCTTTTGGTATAATCTAGAATTAAGAATGACAAAATACTGTTCTGAATGATTAGCTACTCTTGAAAACAAGAATGCTTACATCCCGGCAAACATTGTCATAAAAGTGTTATATCTTGACTCACTTTGTCGTTTTCCCGGTGTACAAAAATAGTCCACTTTGACTCAACAACGATTCGGCGTGAACTCGAGAGCATAATGTAGGATTTTTACTTAACTGTATCGCACGGATCGTACCGTAATTCTTGAGAAGTGAACCGTGAACCGAACCGTGAATAGAGAACCGCGGTAAACCCTAATACATACATAGGTTTTTTTTTAAACAAATGTTTGTGACATTTCCTTGTCACCACGTACACAAATCTAAGACATAACCCCAACCATAATCTCAACGTTAAATTATAATTTAAGTATTTTAACCCTACATGTTTCTGTTGCTTATCATGACGTCATACGCGATCCCTCGACCGCATAGACGAAAGCTTGTGAGCAATGCGATGATTAATGTCAAAATTAATACAGTAAGATGGCTGCCTTATTAAAAGTTAATTTTTTATTTAAAATCAGCCAGAAGGTCGTTCGAGTCATAGAAAACCTTGTGAAGTTCTAGTTTCCGGATACTTAAAATATTTTAATAATATAATAGACAATTTTAAATATTTCAATTTTGGCTTTGTTTGTGTGTTGTTGTTTTAATTTATTTTTTTGTATGTTTTTAAAGATTTTACGCTTAGATTTAATTGTGACAATCTTGAACATTCGTGACTAGTATAAATATGGTTGATTTGTCATGTTGCACTTGATCTTCTATACCATCAAGTCATTCATTAGTAAATCTGACAACAGTGTATGATTGTATCATAGAATTGCTATCAGTATGTTGAAGTTTGGACTGAAAATTTAAGAAAGAACTTGGATCACCTTTAACATATTTAAGTTAGGTTATATATTGTTCAATTTGTTAAATATTTACTTAATTTGTTGTTACTTAAAACTTGTTTTGTTAAATAAAATAAATTATTGTTGTTCAATTTGTTGCTAGATTGTCTTCCTGTTGTGCCATTGTGCCATATAAACAGATAGAGCAGTATGCGACCCGGTACACTGTATTGTTATACTATGTGCATATGCTATTCTGGCCCACATTAGGTTCATAAAGGTGACAAGAGGTGATATGGAGAATTGTGTTGTTAATTTTGTGTGAAATTAGAGAGCATTACACGCTGGTAATTAAACCAATTTGATTCGTTTACTTTAACTTAATTATGTACGCTCCACAATTGAATCTTGAACAAACGTGTTTTAAGTATTATAATAACTGTTGGGACTTAATAAAGTTAAATTGAAGATCCGTTCGCATCTAATATACTTCTTTCTCATTTGTGCATAGAACAATCGTTTCATAATTTTGGAATTACTACTTTAAATAGATGATATTTTCTGATTCATATGCCATTTACAGTATCTAAAAAGTATCTAAAAGCATAAATTGAATCTTTCTTCTTGTATTTCTTTTTTTCAAATACATTTGTTCAAAAAGTAGAAAAAGCGAACAGATATTCGTAAATAGGCATTTATAAATTGTACTTTCATGTTAAGTGTAAGTGATTTGTTTGGTTCGACTCGTTTATTATTTACTTTATAAAACTAATAATTTGACCGCACCTGTACACAAAAAGGGTGATGACACAAATGCATCCGTGACAAACTTCAGATAACGTAGTCAAACTTTGCACTTGTTATCTATTCTACATTCCATTACTTAAACATTGTCATCAATCGAATACCTCAGCTTTTATGGATTAGGGTAGATGGGTTCGGTTTATTGGATTGTGTGTGGGAGTGTGTAGATTGGCTAAGTGTATAGACGATGACCTGTAATGCTTAAAAATGGTTCGGAAAATATGGGCCCATTTTTTTTCTCTCAAACAACCAAATAAATTATTGTTGCCTGAAACAATTAAAAAGTCCCAAGAAATCCTGTTTACTTATGCCCTACATCTGTGTTAAAAGTTATGCGTAACACCTTACTCGAAGTTGCAAACATGTATTTCCTATCTAAAGCACGTTGTATAGTGAGCTTTTTTTAAACTAAGAAAACATGGCGTCTACTTAATTTTGAGATCACGTTATAACATCATTCGGTTAGTCCGTGATGAAGTCGATATCTATTTCTAGCAGAAATCCCATTCTGTGTAATTTACGAATTGGAAAGTATGAACATTTCGAGCGATTTATTTTACGATAAGTTATGTGTAAGCATTCAGGTAACAGTAACGGGTAACAGGTAAAGTTGTCTTTTTAGACTTAAGTTGTGTGTATGCAGATATTAAGCCGACAATTTCCACAGACAAAGTTAAGATATTGATACATAAATTTGATATAGGCACACTGTCCGATACCATCTTTAAGTCATAAACAATCTGTTCTGTTCTGTAACCACAGGGTTGTCAATCTGTCACCTCGGCGACTAAGAGTTATCCGCTATCTTCTTGCCTACGTTTACTGCACACAAAAAATAATGTCATATTCTGGTGACAGTTTGATGCATATCTGAGCCTTTAGGAGGGCAAACAATTGTGATCAAACATATTCGTCCTCACTTCTAATATCGGCTTGGTATGCATGTGTGGCGGATATGCAATACTGGAGATTCTTTACAAGAAGCATATGTGACCTTGACCTCTAGTCCACACAAATGTAGAAAGCATATCATTTGTATAGCCATAGCCTATGCACTGCCTTTTTATCGATATAATCGGTTCCATTTCCAAATTATTTCCTTAAAAGAATGACTCCTTACCTGGAGGCAACATTGGTTGCTGTCTGGTAGATATTTGGCAGTCGCAGCAGCACAATTAGATAAAAGAGTAAACGCTACATATGCAATAACAATATGGGGCAAAAAGAGTTACCCTTCTGTAACTTTTATTACGGCGTATATGTGCATGTGCAACCAATTGCGGTCCGCATGGGTAGATATTGAACATTGCATCAGTATATTGTTCCAAACAGGAGCCACGACACCTAACGAAAGGCATATGCACACACTCGTCACTATGTGAAAAACTATGCCGCTACTACTAAATGCTGTGTATTTTTCACACAAGTATAGTCCAATATTGTACTCAGAATCTTCCCGTCGATGGTCGCCTTACCACTCAATTAAATTGCCGTCTAGACTGTAAATGATAGGGATTAAACTTCGTTAGTTATTATAAGAATGTAGTTTTTAGTAAACTTGACATATTTTTTTCATTGATGAGTAACAAAAGCAAACCGTATTTTAAAAGATATTTAACATCTTTTTCAAACAATCTATGACATCAATAAGCTCCACAGTTTTGTCAAACCTTTCATATCGATTATATGAAATTTGCATTTAAATATTTACGGAAGTGGATAATTTTTTAAGTAATTTATCTGTTAAAACTATTATGACTTTTAAAATGTAAAAACTTTTAGTGTTTTGGTTTGAACACGCTTATTAAAAAAACTATATCGATCCATGGACTTTATCAATCAAAGGTTTATTGAATATGCGCTACATGTAACATTGTGAAACATCACCAGCGCTGCTTGTTTCGTTTTTAAGATAGTTCTTGTATCATATATATGGCTGAGTCATAGTAGTTACCACTTTATGTATCAATAATAAGAAAATGTTACAAGTACATATACATATTCATACATAATTACAGTACGTCATACTTTGGACTTGATGCACGTAGATCTAGGCGAAGAAAATGAAATAGGCCCCCTTTCCCCCCAATCATCGGTTTCTCGCTGTATTGTTTCTTTAAAATGTATATGCTGCATAAGTGCAGTTAATACTTGCATGTGTCGAGAGGTATTTCTGAAAGTAAATCAATTATCTTTATATTTTAAATTTCGCTCAGCCAAGGAAGAAATTATATAACGGAGATAATTAAGGTAATGTTGAATCAACATCGCATGCATTGACCTGCTTTGTGGAGTGGACCGTTTCCAAGGGATATAAGAACGCCAAGCCTTTCTAGGCTGACTTCACCCTTAACCTAGAGCTTATTGAAACACTTGAAATGAAAACCGCATATCTCAAAACTAGAAAAAAGACACACTCAAAAAAAAAAATCCCAAACTGAGGGAAAATTGTTAAATAGGTATCCAGTATCCCACACTCCGAGCCGGAAATAATATAAGAAGTCATACAATGTATTGTTAACTGAAGAAAGAATGGCGAAAAAGCAGACCTACTTTATACAAAAGAACACATGCATTTTGTTTGTGTTACTGTTTTTGAGCATTTGAGGTAGGCGTGATCTTAAACTGTCAATAGCGGGAGGAGTTAGGTATAAATCGCGTTGTGTTCCAATCGAAAAGAGGAGCCTGCTGATACTGATTCCAAAACATGGCACGACATTGTACAATAAGAATACAAAATCTTCTAGAAATAAATTAATGTTAACTTTCACTTTGTCTTTGTAGTGACATAACTTCGTCATATGTAGGAGGAGCGTCTACAAAACTGGGCGGAGCAACATATGCATTAGTTAAAGTTCTTGACGAATTGGCTACGCCCCTTCTATTGTCTGATATAACTACGTCATAAGAAGGAGGAGGGGATAACCGCCCCTCAGGGTCACCTGTATCCGTTTGAAAATGAGCCGTTCGGAAGTGAATACTTGTGGCCGACCGTGGTGGGGTTCCTCGACGTCTTTGCTCGCTAGAATCCGATCGGAATTGAGCTGGAAGAGGTTCAGTTTTATGACGATTACAAACACGAACATGTATCACCATGGAAACAATAAATGCAACAATTAGAAACACGAGCGTTGCAAGGGTAGCGATCACAATGGTAGTTGTCGGTATTTTATCCTTGCAGGGGTCCTCCTCACCGCAAACTGAATGTGGGTTCAGACAGGCTAGCTTCTTTTGCAAACACCTACTGGGTTTAAAATTATCACATTCCACTTCGGCATCCACACAAGGACTTTCTCCATAGGCATAGAACAAAAATTGAACATAGCTTTCATTAGCACTGGTGCTGTCGTATGTAAGTATCACAGATGTATTAAAAGCTGTCACTTCCGGTATCATTGTATTATTCATGCAATAAGAGTGAACAGCGGTGGAGTTATTTATTGTGACCGTTGTGCCACAGTCTCCATGCACGCGCTGCTGGTGGGCGGGGCTAATGGAGATGTAAAGGTCCGGTTTGGCCAGGAACAACACCGTGCAATAGAGTCGGGAGGGTGGTGTGACTTCACCAGGGTACTTAAACTCGACCGTCCCTCCTTCTGTACCTGGTTCGATGTTAATGGTCAGGTTACACGCGCTACCTTTTAAATCTGCAAAGAGACACAATACGTATTTTTGTATACATCATATTATGCACAGCTACGCCCCTGCGTATGTAATGCAGACATTGTTTAAACGGTCAGAAAACAGTGGATAATGTTAACGTTTTGCTCTAATAAGGAAATCTTTATTTAAGCCACCTGGCCACCGTTCGGTATGAAGACAAAGACGCACTGAACAAAACGATTCGCCCTTCATATTTATTTAAATAATCACCAACGAGACAATCAGCAGCTGCAGTAAATAACTAAGATAAGAATTTACGCGTGCCTCCTTATACTACGTTGTTGTGTTTAGTGCCCAAAAGTTTTACAATCCTTACAAAGCATTGTATTCTCCTGGCACTATATTTACCTGGACAGAATGTTCACCGACAATCTCATTTTATTCCATTATTCATTGTTTTGCTTCTCTGGAAATAAACGGTTGAAAGTGGAAAACCCCCCAAAACAACATCATTGTCTAAGACAACGATGATTTAATGGATTTAACATTTAAAGATCAAAATACTACAACCATATCATGTTTGTTTTATATTCAGTTCCTATGACAAAAATGGTTAAATTGAAGATGTTGTTGGTGGTGATGGTTGTAATGAAGATGATGCTGACTATGTTATGTTGCTGTTGCTGATGATGATGGTGATGATGGAGAGTTTATTTAAATCAAACTGTAAACATGACGATAAAGTCACGTCTACCACACATGACTTGTTATCCGACCAAATAGTGCACTGGGGCTCGATATACGTTCCTACATGACAAGATGGGCTCATAAAGTTACGCTTTAAATAAAGACAGTTTGTTAAATGCAATGTGATAAGATTATTTTTTATTAAAGTGACCTGTGTTTTACATTATATATAATAATGTGAAAATAACACAAAGCTCAACAGGCCTATTAGTCAGTCACCTTGTAAAAAAGCAAACTGATATTGCACAATAAATATATATATTGGCAAGGAATATGTACCTCCATCCCGGTCTGTATGTTTTTTGAAGGTTAAAGGTCATGCAACTATATACATAAGGTACCACTGTGCACTCATACTAAATACAGTTTAAGTTCGTAGTTTAAACATTTGTAAGCAATCAATTAAAATAGTTTACACAGGCTGTTAACTACATTTCAAAAGAAACCTTAACTATACGACATTCTGCAGCAGTTGAACATATTATAAATGTGCTATGCATTAAACATATTGAATGAAGATGCGAACTGTAGATAGTAATATTGTGGTTATACAATATCATTTATACTCCGTCAGTTTCAACACTTCCCTTCTTATCACACGTGCTTCTGACACACATCTATTTGAATGTTAACTTTGAGATAAGAAGGTTTAATGTACATTTGAAGATAACGCATACCTTTACTGATATAGCATGACTAAACATTAAACAAAATTTTTAAACACTAATGTCATAACAACAACTTAAAATACAAAAATGAAAGAAATTAATAATACCTCAAATTCAATACTTTAAAACAACATTCTCAAATTTCATCTTATATATGTCAACAGTATTTGTTCTGGTTCTCTTCGAAACAAAACTGTTTTATATACCTGTAGTCAATTGTATTAAATGTTAACCATGGGTGAAATATTTGGTTAATGAAAAAAAAAAAAGATTAAGTATGACTTATTGTACTAATGTTTTGGCTAATTTAACCTCTCCAAATTATAACCACGTTTGATCAACTTTGACCCCAGCGGTTAAGTAACCAAACGATTAACTGTAATTATACTATCAGCACTCTGGTTAAATAACCAAGCTAGTTAAAGCTAACAAGTTGTTAGAAGGTAAGGGTTAACTTTAACTATTGTTTATACCACTAGCTGCAACAGTATATCTTACCTGTTGTTATTTAGAAACTTATTCAACACGTTTACTAATTTTGTATGCATTTTGATTGCACATCACGTATTACAATGTTGCAGTATACGTGCAAGAATATACATGAACATTTCAATAAGGCCATGAGTAAAGTATTATGATGTAACAATTGAGAACGATACTCAACATAAATATAATTATTGAACATGATTCAGACCTCAGATTTGTTTCATTACTATATGCATGTATTCAACCCCTTAAATATTTTAAACAAATGGGAGGTCTAATTAATTTTGCTATCTATAAAACGTTCAGTGTCCTCGTTTAAAGTTGCTATCCCGACAGTTTTGTCAATATCTTATACATGTAACAACATTTCACTCCTGTTCTGGGAATTTGGATATAATTACTGCATACACTTACACTTTAGTTGAAGTAAATTCTGTTTAAAAACATTACCGCATTTGTTAGACAATTTAAATCGAGAAATATATCACCTTAAATATCAATTATATCAGAACCTATAAATATGCACGATGGAGATTTAAGCTTAAAATAGATAGTAGCGTCAGAGCTGATTACCCGGATGATTATGTAACGTGAATTTCAAAGTTAGTGGTCACGTGGTTTTTATAGTTTAAAAATCGCTAACTGTGCAGCGTGGCTCAGGTTGGAAATGCATTTATCATTTATGTAATGAAAAGTGGGGTGTTATGCTTTACACTTCACGTTGATGCAGTGCACCAAAAAGCAACATTTCATGGGATTTTTTCAGGTAACACTATTTTATATATTTATTTATTTTTACTTTTATTTTATTTTATTCACATTTTTGGCGGGCTGGGGGTGGGGTGGGGGTTGCATTAGAGAAAAAAAATATTGATCCAAACTGTTGGATACCACGTGTAAGTAAAAGGCTGTGCTTACACAGAAATAAGAAGATTGTATGCCAGACCTTATAAAACGGATTCAAATCCTAGGTCTTGCAATAAAGAAAAGACAAATATAGATTGTATTAGTTTCAAGACTAAGTTTGTATTTGCGCCCATTTTATACGGGTATTTCAGGACTTCTCGACATAGTGTAACATTAACGACCAGGCGCGTTTCTGCCATTACGACTAACTAAGAAAGGCGATGCCCAAACCGGGTAAGGAATGATATATTTTATTTCCGTTTCTATGTCATAATATCTTATTACCATACCTATCAAGTTGAAAAGGTTTAAAATGATTTAACTTATACACGTCAGGATTTTAAGTTCCTCGCGTGTCCGTATTTTACCTGTTATTTATTAGAAAAGTACCGGATATATTCAAAAGTATTACTACAAAGGTTATTTCCCCTGTAATTGTGCGTAACTTCAAAAACGGCCCAGATACGCGCTTGAATTCGACTGGTTATTGTACAGTTGTATAAATCCAGGACATGGCCTCGCATTGAAGGCAGCACATTATAACAGCTTTTTTTTAAAAAAAAATCGTCCCGTGTTTAGTCAATTGTTTGTGAATGGTATTTAACCAAAACTAAAAAAAAAACAACATCAAACAAACATGAACCATTGACATTGCGTCACTATGTGGTTTCCTATGCTGGCATTAACGCTATGTCAACACACTTTCTGAAGTGCTCATTATATTTGTATGAAGATAACTCTAAGAACTTACATACATATTGATTGATGGAAAATTTAAACTACCTGAATTGCGCCGTACTAACTATCGATCACACAGATTAACGTTCAATACTGCAATCGTCTCTTTTGCTATGTTAATTGTGTAGTGAACACAAAAAATACGTAAAAGGGACTTCCAGATATACCTGTTAATTTAAGAACCGACCCGAATATTGAAGAAAGGCTGCCGACACACCTGCCGATAGCTGGGAAACCACCTCAGACATGTGTTCGTCTCGACTAGGACTCAAACCCACGCCGTAAGAACTGTGCTGCTTTTCTTACATTAGAGCTGCCTATCTTGTAGAACGTTGTTAAACTAATATGCAGAGGTCACGGGCTTAGGCCAATGTTTGTTTTTGTTTTTGTTTTAGACATTCCTTGCAGCGACCATTTATGATCATTATAGCAACGTCAAGCTTTTTGGTGGAGGAAGACCCCAGACACGTGACTGGGTAGAACCCCCGGCGCACTGTAAGTCAGCTGGAAGACCTTCTCACATCAAGTCCCCGAACAGGACTCGAATCCCACGCGGTGAGAGGCTAAGCGGTCAGAGGAGTTAGAAATCGATGACTCTACCACTACGTCAAGGGCACCCCATCGAGATAATGTCGGGGAATATAACAACATAAAAACAGCACTGTTGTAGATCACTTACTATCATTTAGCTTATAGTTTTTTAGAACATGATGTCTTAAAACCCCCTTTAAATCTTTAAAAGCGACCTCTTATAAAACCTTTAGGGGCAAATTTCCGTCTTAAAACCATTTGAGCTTATACCTCTAAACTATAAGCAGAACCTATCAACACCAATATGATATTTTACCACCACAACTGTCGTTAGTTACTTTAAAACATTTGGTAATGTTAATATCGACTTACAATCAACAAACGTCGTATGTCCGTATCTAACCATCATCATCAGCAACATCAGCAGTATCAGCATGAAATGGGTCTGGAGACTGTCAGGAATTCGATCCATCTGACTATATTGTCTGTCACTAGACATTAGATAGTATCACATCATAATTCCAACTTTAACACCTTTCATATCCACTGTGCAGGTTCATTGTCACTTAAATTCAGTTTTCTTCTCTTGTAAACTAAACATTGTTTTACGTCATACGCATTTCCCATGTCTATATTTAATTCTAAACAGCCGTTCACACTCATAACCATTTTAACAATCTTCTATATAAGCCCACCATATTGTCCAGTTCACTCGACGAGAGACCCATTGTGCATTATATCGGCTTTATTTAAAGTAGTATGTTACGTTCCCGAAAGATCGATAGACTATTATAAAACCTCTATCAAAACCAACTCCATTTGCTTAACTAGCACTCGCCTGATCCGTATGCTGAATTGTATACAAGGTCGATGTATATACAGGTTTATAAATACACTTCTAGTCACAGCCGATTATTGATTTTACACAATAAATTCGATTCGATCGCATTTCATGTTATACAGGTAAAGTCCAACATGCCGATGTTCAGCTAACAAGAAAGGGAGTCGCGTTTTAGACAGGCTTTTTTACCATGGTTTAAGAAGTGTTCCGATATACTGTAATTAATTACTGTTTGATAAAACAAAGAGAAACACTGTAAAATGGATGAGAAATTGTTAAAATTGCCAAGCTTGTTAGAACTTATAAAATCGGTTATGACAAAAGTGTTTAGAAAAAAAAATCTATTTTTTCACTGACTTAAGTTTAATAACACAGAAGAATTATTTTAGGAAAAAAAAAGTAAAACTATATTTGATTAAAATATATATAGCCCATACTTAATCGTCCATTTCATACGAAGTTGGCAGACAATTCTTGTTTAGTTTAAACTCTATGCGACCTTGTCGTAGTACAGTCTGACACCGGTCGTTGATGCATCGACCACCCGATCCACATCTTGATTTTTTTTACTCACTAGATGGATAAACGTATTTATTTTAATGTACAATGAGGCGACCCAAAATGCATGAAATAAATAAATTGACCATGTCAAGAAACATATATATCAAGGATAATTTAAAAATAGAGTTTGGAAAAAGATATTTCCATTGCGGTCCTGAGAATATGGCATGGTGTGACATAGGAAAACATTCTGATATATTATCATTACAACATTAAGCACATACATTTATTAGGTGAAAGACCGTGGTATAAATAAATTAAAATAAATCAATTAAATTATAAATTACTATACCTATACTATGCCATGCCATGCCATGCCATGCCATGCCATGCCATGCCATGCCATGCCATGCCATGCCATGCCATGCCATGCCATGCCATGCCATGCCATACCATACCATACCATACCATTCCATACCATACCATACCATACCATACCATACCATACCATACCATACCATACCATACCATACCATACCATACCATACCATACATACCATACCATACCATACCATACCATACCATACCATACCATACCATACCATACCATACCATACCATACCATAAACCATACAGACATACCATACCAGTACCATACCATAACATACTACCATACCATACTAATACATACCATACATACCATACATACCATACCATAACCATACCATACCATACATATACATGACATACATACCATACAAGACAATACAAGACCATACCATACCAACATATGTACCATACCATACCATAACATCTATAAATTGAAGCATATAAATCAAGTCTAGTGATAGTTATGACGCAAATTATATATCATGAAATAGTTTTGAGTGCATTAAATTCAAATCATATAGAATATATAAGCATTGACACCGATATCGATAAAGGCATGTCCCTACTAAAGTTACGTGTTTTTTCTAGACGGTAGTGGTCAATCGGAACTCCTCGGGTAATACCGTCCACGGGACAATAATCCCTCGGATGTATCTGGTGCAATGATACTTACTGAAATCACGATCGTTTTGTTCGCCGTAAGTCGGAAGAAGAATATGTAGTTCGCACAAAACATTAACACTGCCATCGTTTGACAGATACGTGTCTGCTGCGCTGGGTAAATTAAAATCGGATATTTTAAATTTAAAGCCGCCACAAATTGAAGTTTTATAGGCATCTTACTGTAATGAGCTGTCATCCGAGCTGTCATCTTTGTTTTGACGTCTGTCTCAAAAGAAGTCCCATTTGGGAAATGACCGAGGTGATCCGACTACCTACATACATCCGAGAGATGATTCGTGATTTATCCGAGGTGCATTCGCATCATCTTGGGCCCTTTCCGTACATGTTAAGGAAAGAACCATGAAGGTAATAGTATAAATACAGGGGCGTGCCTAGACGACTTTTGTGTATACACACTCCTGGTAGGGGGGTATGCTCCCCCGGAAAAAAATGTTTTATTACATAACGCCGTAGGTGCATTCTGGGGCGCTTTTAAACATACAAAATTGCCAATAACTATCATTTGAAATAGAAAATACGTCATACTTTTTCAAGTGTCTCTATAACGCTTCATGATGTATACAAAACATTTTTTTTTCCTGAAAACAAGTAATAGTAGTAAAATTAAGACTATATATGTATATAGTCAAACCAGAAAAAGATGGGTGTAAGTTATACATTTGTAATTAAACCGTGATCAAATATCTTAATTAATGGTAGTTACATAATCAGAACAATAGACATGTTTAGAATGAACAGAGATGAAAAAGGGTTCAAACGTATGTACATACATACACGCACTCATGGATGCAAAATTATAAAAAACACTGTCAAGATTTAATAATGAATACATGCAGGTCAAAGGCGAACAGTGCACAGAACTGTTTTACAGCAGAAGACCAAAATACCTCATTGATTACAGACGAAGTTGTTCAAAGTCTTAAATTATAATATTTATTTGAATGATGAAAACCACTAGATCTTACAGGTAGTGCCTTACCCGGGTTAGGCAACGATTTTTATTCGCTTTTTGGCGTTTTTATTTTTTCAATTTTTGGAAGCCACTGTACGCACGTGTGTAAGTGCGTAACGGCAGGCACGCCCCTGAAATAAACGGAATTCTTGGTCCGTGCTTAGGTCTCCATACATCGTAAAGTAGCCCCTACACATTTGCAGGAACTTAGGTTGCCAAGTAGACATAACCAATTGGCATAAACGCAATTTTTAGCTCCAATCAGAGCTACAATAAAGGAATCGGTACTGTCAGGTCCGAGCTGTTTTAGAAATAGCATTTGCGTTATTGTGTCAAGGACCTGTCAGTTTTTACCTTGTATGACAAATATAGATATACATGTACATGCGGTGGCGAAACTTGCCCCCCCCCCCCCCCCCCCAACCCCCATTACCTGTATCTCCGAGGGAGGTCTACTAGTATTTCTGAGTAAAATACCACATTGAAACATAACCGGTGCGTGGAGTGGGATAGATCTTAAAGCTTTGCGTCTAACGTAAGTGACAAACCTCTGCATTTTGCCCTCCAAATGTCAATCACTTATAGAAAGACAACGGAATTGCTTATAATCTATTACTCAGTGACAATATTTGAATCCTTGATTTGTCGAGGGTTTAAAAAAAACATAAAGAAATAAAAAGAAATAAATATAAAGAAAATGCAAATCTGACAGACTGTGACCAAGTCATGTTAAGAAAAAATGTTTAGCCCGTCAACATAGACATTACTTTACTGTGTTATTAAATAGATCTAGTAAATCCCACATGCTTTTCTATTCTAATCACACAATTTGTACTTTGTAATATTACCATTTATTCAATATTTACATACGCTATTCGAGCTATATCACTATATAACTAAGTTTTGGGCATTTCCATGTATACTTTTAACATCACCGTATTAATCTTGCTTAAAAGAAATGTATGTTTACAATTGTAAATCTCTATCGATTTATTACCTGACTTAATCGCACTGTAATGACATTTTTTTTTTCAATTATATATTGTATAATATATGGATTGGATTTTCATCAATAAGATAAGCGCAAATAAAGTTGCCAATATATTGTATGACAAATATAATGGATGTTTGTTCAATGTTGTAAACAGTATTACAAATGAGCCAGAAAACAAACACATAGAAAGCACTGTTCAGTCATAAAAGATTGGTCGAAATGTTTAAATGTTTAAATTAGCTACGAAAGCTTTCGTTTTTTATCTATTGACCTGCATTTAAGTGTTAATACCAAAAGGAGACGTCCGATCCTGTACCATGCACAGAGAGATGTTTTACTTTAATGTGAAGTCCTTGATAGATTTTCGAATGTAATCTGCTCCGAAAGCAATGTTTGAATTTTACTGTATTGATTTCGCTAATGAATGTAGAGTGAAGGCAAACTGGGGATCTAATATTGTCTATTTAAATGTGATTTCCGATAGTTTGTCTATATCTATTACATGTCACAAAGTCTTATCCAAGTTCTGGAGAATTTATGCATAATTATGCAATGATTCATAGCTTAGTTTAAGTAAAGGCTTTTTATAACATTTATTTTACTGTAAGACAGTACATCTTGAAATGTAACAAAAACTGCCCATTATTTCCAAATCTATAATATGCACAATGTGCATTTCAGATGAAAATAGATATCGGACGTCATAGCTGTTCACCTGGATGTTCGAGTAAAATTATCCTTCAAATTAAGTGACCACGTGGTTTGCTTATTTAAAAAACAGCTTACTGTGCAGCATGGCTCGGATAGATAAATAGAGGATCCTGACATAGTTGTTATTTAATACAAACATTATAAAACGAGTTCAGGACAAAATTATATTAAACGAGCCTCTGGCGAGCTTAATATATTTTTTCCTGGGATGAGTTTCATAAATGTTTGTATAAAATTACAACGAGTGTCAGATTCTTTTTATCACATGATTTTGTCCTCTTTTACTAGAAACATATACCTGTGTAGATCTACATGCCGGTTCAAAAATTAGAACGATATTGTGACGTCAAATATAATAATAAACCGTTTGGGTTCATTGTTGCCCTATACAAAAAGTTCCATTTTATTGTCTTTAATTGAGAGTAAAAACAACCTTTTGACAAATGTTAATATACAATAAAAATTGCATATCATCGCCATATGCTTTATCAACTAGTTCAGCTAAATAACTTAAAACAATAAACAGTAAACGCGTGAAAGTGCGTGACCCAGAAAAGTTTATGTTGTAGTGTGAAGGTCACTATTCAAATTTAATTTTCATCGCTGTCAGTGTCGACTATGAAAGATAATTCTGTTTCGTTTCTTATGTGGTGAACTAGCAGACTCGTCAGTAGAATTTACATTTGATTGTGTCATAGGCGGCTGAATGTTGATATTGAAAAGTTCCACCAAAAACGTTTCCTGCGAATTTGCTGTTAAAGCCACTGTGGACGGTTATGTTTGAGTTCTTTGTGGTGGAATTCATTGAAGTTACCATCGCGCTGTGGACATCCATGTATTGATTCACTTAAAGAGTACATTCAACAGTGTATAAAAACCTATTAATCATTGTTTTCTTTCTACAATGGTTCTTTTTCCTTTGCCATCAATTGTGACATTTGAACAGACGAGAAAAGAGCTGTCATTGTCTTCCATTTTGTTTACAAACACGGCGGATGAATACCAAATAGTCACGCGGAGCTGCTAGCCAATCAAATTGCAAGAAAGGCTGTATTACACTAGTTTATTACAAAAAAATATTACATTTGTATATTGAATGGAAAATAAGGTGAATCATGTGATTAATACATTTTTGTAATGACTAATGGGATGTTATGTTTGCATGGATTTAGGACACCAAAAAACAGCATTTTGTAGGATCTGTTCAGGTACTTTTTTGTTGCACAAGAGAACAAACATTGGTCCAAACTGTAGAATACCACCTTTCAATGTTTACACTTAATGATCGTGTAGGTTAAAACGCAACATTAGACGACTGTGGTGATGTATGTTACATTGGATCACTGGGGTAAGTGTATGTACGGGAAACGGACATGCGCAAAGAACAATCAGCAAACTGTCCTTAAGATGATTCAATTTGAAATTATTGTGTATATTATAGATGGTAGAATTTGGACATACGTGTTTATATTGAGTTTGCGTGATGTTGCGCCGAATATAAAAAGCAATGCGTAGATATTTGATCGCAATGTTGTAGCCTTCTAGTCTATTTTTGTATTAGACAATAAGCGTTACAAGTAGAATTCTTCCTCATAGATACACGATGACAGGCTAGAAGTGTACTTATGGCTATTTTGGTCCTGATGGTTGGTATAGTTGTTATATAAACCTTCCTGACTATCGTGAATTAGAACAAAAGTACAAGGTAAATTACAAAATAAAATTCCTACATTTACATCATCTATTGAAAATTATTTTATATGCCGTGGATCGTTTTAAGAATTAAAATTACACAATTACATATTGTATATTATTTACAATAGTTATTTCTGCTAACCCGGAACAATAAGCTTCACTTCAACATGTGGGTTCGAGCCCCGGTCAGAGCGAGAACTTACATTTGGAATGGTCTTCCAGCACTTTCTTACACTCTCGTGTCATATCATTAACCTCTGACTCGGGCTAAGCCTTATTGCGCTATATGACTCAAGAACGTCCAGCTAAATGAAGGTTAGGTATTTGTAAATAAAAGTTTTAAATCTGTTTCACACTAGGCTTTTAAATTGTATGGGATAAAGATGAACTATTTTTATATTATTAAATTAATTGATATCAGTTTATAATTAACGTAGATTCTGAATCTATGCGTTTTTTTTACAAATATTCTTTGTTATTGTTTAAACGCACGTACTTCCACTAAGTGAACAATGAACATTAATTTTCAGAAGCATCGTAAACCTCATCATCTTCGTTAAATTAATAATCTTGGCATTCATGGCCTTGTGCGGTAATAACGAACGATAACTCTGCTTAGGATGGTCCAAACCTTCCTTCGCATAGTTATCTTTCCTTTAAAATGTAATGAACAGACCGTGTAAAAGAGAGGGCCTGTCTGATGGAAATCTGTGTCAGTTCTCTGAAGACATTTGCCAGTGGCATTTATTCCAACACTTATAACTACATGCTTTAAGTAATAACAATAACTGTGTCGACACGGTATATCAAAACCAAACAAAACACAAAATCATGTCAAATAAAAGAAGAGTCGAAGCAAAGGCGGACATGAACTTTTATGATACCAAGGGAGACAACCGATGGTAGCATTCTGACTGCATGAGTCATAGTAGCTGTTCTTGGATCGTCGCTCTTATGGAATGCATTGTTTATGGGGACGATATAGATGATAAAAACAACAACAGAAAATCGCAGCTGATCTGTAACGCCTTTTCAGAGAAAATAACTGAGTATTCCGTCTTTTTACCATTGTAGCTTGCAAACAATAATGTTTAGCTTGCAAATATAAAAAGTATCTAGGCATTAATAGAAATCGCAGCTGTTCGGCGAAATATTGTTTAAGAAAAGAAACCGAGTATACCAATGTTAGCAATGCAGCTTGTAAATACAGATGTAGCAGAGGTCAAGGAAACCAAAGTAGCAAATGCTCTACTTCTCATCAGAGTTATGGTTCTCTACTGTCATATGTTTATATAAATAATCGACAGTGTAAGAGAGAGTTTAGATTCCAGGATAGACATCATCTTGAAGCGCATTCTCTCTATGGCGCCCTAACACCTTTTTGTATACCTTTGGCACAGAAATTAGTTGATATATAAGCGGTCGAGTGATAGCTTTGTTTAGAAGAATTGCAAATCTGTAATGTTTGGAAAAATTAGCATGTATATGTACAACAAAGTTGCACGCGTATCAAGAATCAGTATACATGCCAGTGTGCATTATCACTGTAGCGATTATTTCGATATAAAATTGTCTGAGTTTTGGTATTTTTCTTTTTTCTTTTGTTGCTTTTAATTACCATCAACGATTGAAATCTGACATGGTACTTACTTAACGTCACATTAAATTGAATTAAGCATGTTCTCTCACACAAAGTTATTAAATATGAGTCATTTTATGCTTGTTTTTTATAAAAGCCTTATACATTTTGCGAAAATGCCACTTCCTAGTTTACCTGCACAGTGACTGAATTTGCCGCAAAGATCTCTTAAGCGTGAAATTGTAATTTTATCTTCCTGTGCGGGCGTGTTTTGGGTTGGGCATGGCTATTCCTATGAAATGTAAGCAGTTGGACGTGATGTGTGATCGACAAGGGTGACATGTCAGCAGTGTTGGTTCTTCCAAAATGGCAACTGACGACAAACCGTCGTCTAGAAATGTGCTTGTGATTGTAAATACGTATTGCTTCAGTGACACGCGAACACGCCACAATTCAAATCAAGTAGGTTTAAATACTGTTGACGTTTTTATACGGTTGACCCTTTTTTTGCGAACCAGACATATCAGGAAAAACTCAAACATTATTAACCGACGTTTGGCGAAATTAACGTACAATGACGACATTAATTCCCTGTTAAGGAACTGCTTTACATAGGTGCGACAAATAAAAAATCGCAAACAGCAAAAAAACAACAACAATGAGAACACATGTTACATCATGCCTTCACATACAGTAACACCAGTCGCAATACACAATAAATGAAGCATTGATGTACAACAAATGGAGCATCCACGGGAAATGATGTATCCATGTACTCCCGCTGGGGCTGTGTGATCCTGATGTGCACTATTTGCTGCCCAGTCTTCAGTAATATGCATTGCTACATATGCTAGAGGTTGTTAGAAAAAAAAAAACACTTAAAGAATTTGTTAAGACTTTCAATAAATGTACCATTATAAGAATTTTATGTTGATCACTGGTGTAGGGAATGTGTTGGTATCCAGTCATTATCACCTAGAGACCTATACATATCACAGAACATCACGTGATTTAATTAGCAAATTAGCCAACTATTCGTATTAATCAATATCAGTATTGCATAGATGAAACATATATCTGACATAACAGGTGGGCCTATAGATGATCGGAATAACACAGGCTGACGATAACAGCTAATCCGGTATGATGAAGGCTTGAAGATGTGTAATATTTAATATTCTTGTACAAAGAATGAACAACAAAATAAAGCCTAAACCTGAATCATAAAAGGATCGGCCTCGTGGACAGTACATGTCAGACAAATGCATTGTTACAAACAAGTATTCTGTTTAAAACCATGTGTTGTTTTTTTCCGACTACATATCAACAGCTATATATTTACTTTAAAACATGGACCAAATTTATGTGTTGTGTTTTTTCCCGTCTGATTAAACCAATATTTAAATTGATAGAAGTCGCAGTAAAAAATCCTGCATACGAGTTCCTTTTCAAATGCATGTTTGCATAAAATGATTTTATCAAGTTAATTAGATAAATAATTAACATACATATAATGTAGATAGAGACTTATTTGTGCTGATTAAACCAGTCATCCGCTCACGCCAATCGCTAAGCGCATGTGTTTCAACGCAGTTTGGAATCTGACACCGTAGTGGGTTTGGTTAAACTGACGTTTAGGTCCGCTTCGAAATTAGCACCACATTCCTTGATATGTACATGTATCATACTGAGGCAGGAGGAGGAGGAGGAGAAGAAGAAGAAGAAGAAGAAGAAGAAGAAAAAGAAGAAGACGAAGATGAAGAAGAAGAAGAAGAAGAAGAAGAAGAAGAAGAATAAGAAGAAGAAGAAGAAGAAGAAGAAGAAGAAAGAAGAAGAAGAAGAAGAAGAAGAAGAAGAAGAAGAAGAAGATTTTAAGCATTTGATGGAACGCTTTTTATCTTCCACCCTTGTTGTACGTTGGAGCATAAAGTGTGTTTCCAAAAGCGCTCAATGTTGCCTCTAGGTAGGCTGTTGAATCATTCTAGTTTTAGTTTAGTCGAATTTAGACGCAAATCAGACGCTCGGAAGGGCTTAACAAATATGTTTACTTGTCGTTGCAAAATTTCAGAGTATCGTGTTTCTGCAATTATTTCATGCGTACGGATTGTTAATCTAATCTCTAATGGATAGAAACCTAGCTCATAGAAGAAAGACAGAAAATTAGCAATGAGCTGACTATTAATGTACATGTTTATCCATATGTTTGTTACAATGTTCAGTTTATATGACTACGACATTTTGCAATAAGGACATTATTGCGTGACGGTGCTCTATTAACGCACGAGTTGTAGTGTTGTGTTTATCGGGATGCGAGAGAGGAAATTTTACATTTAGGTAAGTGAACACTTTTTATATAAATATAAATATATAATATATATTATACACATAAAATTCCTTGCCAAAGACAAAGTGATTTGACAACCTTTGTAACAGATACATACTGTAAAAAGTTATACGTTATGTTTTTGTGTTTTTGTTGAACGAGCTTTACGTTTAATTAAAACTCGGCGAAAAAACATTTTTAAACACAGAAATGTTTCTCTCTCTGTCTCTCCGTCTCTCTGTCTCTCTCTCCCCCCTCTCTGTCTCTCTCTTTCTCTGTAAGTCTCTCTCTCTCTCTCTCTCTCTCTCTCTCTCTCTCTCTCTCTCTCTCTCTCTCTCTCTCTCTCTCTCTCTCGCTCGCTCGCTCGCTCGCTTACAAAACGTTTGTCCGTATACATTCGGTGCTTCAAACACTAATGATATATTTTTAAAATTAGGTTTTAGAGCTCCTATGGGGTTAAGTCCAAAAGAGTTTGTTTTAAGAAGAAACAACAGTGATTAAAATTTAACTACTTTTTGTTATATCGGAAGAAGTTGGTCATACTGGATTACAGATAACAAATATGAAAAGAACAATGTCATAAACATGTTAACAATGACGTAAACTCTCACCGAAAATTATAGCGTTAGTAACGTTTTATCTCGGATCATGTATTTCTCCTAATATAGGCTCAAAAGTACATTCAAGTGGTCATTATTTCGACATTTTAGGCCAAACAGTAACATGTTTCTCAAAAATAAGAATCAAAGTAACAATCTGGTGCAAATATTTTAGTAAATCCGACATGGTCTATTTGACACTATTTTAGTAGTACGTTAAAATGTATTGATAGTTTACCGATTCTTATAAAGATGTTAAAGCCATTGGCCTGTTTGAAATTGTCCCGTAAGTGAGCTTGGTTGCAGGGATTACATTAAAGGCTGCATGTGATCAGCGTTATGTATTGACAAACACTTGCCATGTTGTTGTATGTTTACTGAAAGTAGTAAATATTACGCATCTGTTGTCGCTGTAGTGAGAACAATAAGACTGGTTGACACTAACACTCACCCACAAATATCTCTCTTGTTTACCCCGGGAGTTGAATATTTTATATGGTTGATAAAACCGCTTGCAAATGGGGTGTTTAGCTTAGTATAACTGTTTTTAAAAGCTTACTGTATAAAACTACAATTTAAATCGGGAAAATGAACCAAAAACCAAAAGATGTAATAAAATCAAATATTAAAAAAAAGATTAGCTTTAAAGGATCCGAACCAGGAACATCTGGTATGGCAACCCAGGGCTCTGTTGAATGTGTCCCTTATCTATGTTCACGTTTGTTAAATGTAGGAAAATTATACATTGCGACCGGAGCCGTGTTTACATTCACATTTCAAAATAACACATGTTAGGATTTTTTCGGTATTTTTCAACTGACGCTTATTATTTTCTGTATATTAAAGTCGGTTTCAATGAGTAGTCAAGTGCAATTGTTTTGGACAGTCTTTAGTACCATATACTTCCTGCTTTGAATTGCTTCGTACCAATAAAGTTGCTGTCCGATGATTTTATTGTTTTAATGCAAGCTTAAATCGGAATCAATCTTCCTTAATAAACAAGAATATCACGATTAAAACAATAATGTAGACCTCCATTAGCGTGCATAGGGTGACAATGCCGCTTTGTTCCAAGGAGACATTTTTGTTTGTCCAATAAACCCTATACAGGTTTTTATATTTAGCAAGGACCCATTAGATTCTTCACAATGTGAAACGTCTATTGGAGACTTATTTGTTAAGGGGTTTGTATGATATAGTAGTTCCTTTATGATGGTATAACCACACCAGGCATACCTCCCTATCCGAGGCTATGAATGCGTACATCTGTGTATTAAGTTTATATTTAAGTTTCTTCTCGTAAGATCTGTCTTTCGCAAAATACCATAAGGTAAAAGGCAAGGGTAAACAAAACCCAAAACACCAGATCAGATTTCAAGCTGATATCAGCAGGCGGTCGCCATTGTATTTTTTTAAAAAAAGAGTAAAGAAGCGTATCTGGATTTAGTACAAAGATTGCAATAAAAAAGAGTGCGGATTACACATGTACGTAGTGTCCCATCTCTGTTATAAACAAGTTAGCCCTCTCTGTCTGCTATGTTCACGCAATGTATTGTTAACCCCAGTAGGAAGCCTGTGACCGAGGTTTGTTCCCTCTTTTCCAACTTCACACCATTTTTCTATTCCCACTTTGCTAACTTTCCATTCCTTGGTTTGGGTTTACCTGTAATCAATTAAGCGTTAAGGTAACTTCACTGATGTTGTCCCAGCCATATAATCACTCAACATGAGAACGTTTTCTTTTGTGCATTAATAAAAAGAATGTCTGTCTCGTTTTTCTTCCTTTTTTATAAGATAAGGTACTAAAACCATTGACACGAACAAAAAACAAGGTAATGCAAATAATATAATTGAAGAGGCAGGTCGCAGTAAAAAATGAATGTACAATTAACAAGCGGATACCTGAATTTATTGATCGACTAGTCTGGGTGAATGTTGTGTGAGATGTAGAAACATGTTATTTAAATGTATTCTCACATAAAACATAATGGTATGTTGTTTGACAGAATGTATGCTGACAAACAAACGATGATTACTTTAACCAGATAGTTAGTTTACACATCTAAAGTACATATACCGTAAGTAAAAGATCGAATCGTATCGAACTTGCGTACGGCGCACTGATTCGGAACCATGTGTCGCCATTGTGAGCCGTTACACATGTCAACACTATACAATACAATATTACCATGAGCCCATTGTTTAAAAGTAACTGTTAGAGCTAACAAGAGTTTAAGTATTGTCTTCTATTTGAAAGCATTAAGTCAAGTGCGCCAATTATTGTGTCTACAGACTTAGCACAGTATATCTGGTTATACTTGAACGAGGCATTAGTGAGCCTAAAATGCACATTGAATACAGCAACTACCACATTTTCATTACTAAGGGTTTGCCACAATCTATTTTCAGCCTCGAAATAGATAATTATAAAAGAACCATGAATCAAGAGAAGGTTTATTGGGAATCGATAAGGTTTTTGTCAGTTGTCACTTCCGTGTGTCTGTTACTAAAGGCAACACAGAAACAGGGTTGGATCCAGCCGCGGATCCATACCAGTTCACATCCGTTTCACGTGAAACGGTCAAAATTCCTGAAGATAATTCTTCATTGGCCCTGACCACAACCACCGCTGAGCATATTAGCTAGGTACATGTTAAATTATTAGATGCTTAGTATCTGTCATTGGTATATATAATGTTGTTTCATCAAATGTTGTTGTGTGTGCATGTTTCTCGTGTATATTGCCTCATTTGGAAACAAAGTATGTCATTTGAACAGTAGTTGTGTCATTTTAACACTGAAATATTTTTTTAAACTTTAATGGACTGGCTACATGATTCCCTCTCTAACTGTGAATAGGTCAAATTTAGGGTCTGGATCAGCCCCTGGGATCCAGGGGTCGGGGGTGATAATGCAGGGGCGGATCCAGAAAAAAAACATGATGGGGGTGGCGGTATGAATCAAGATGCATTCAACTTTATCGCAGTAAATACTAGATATACATACCCAGTAAGGGATCCTAACTTCGACCTAAGCAGTAAACAGACAGAATTTACTTTAAAGGCTTAGTATTTCTAAGCTTGCATGTATGTTTTTTTTCAGAATCCTACTCTTTTACCTGGTTGGTAGTGGGATGCACTATCCCCATCCCCCACTGGATCCATCCCTGGGATGAGTGATGCATAAAAAGTGTGAAAACATGACAAAAGACAAAAATGACGTAAGAGTACTGAGGACATTTATCCTTCTACAGTATTAGCAGATTATGATACATGATTCGCGAATACTGCAATAAATTGAACGGATCTTGAATCATACCTCCCACCAAAATTTTCTGGATCCGCTACTGCACAGAAACTACAATGGTCGCAAACAATCAAAGCCGGGAAGAGCTATATTTATTTAATATGGAACCACGTACCGTTAAATTGACATCTTTCTTACAGTCCATATTTTCAGAGGTATTGTGTTAAATTCAAAGCAATTTGATCCCAATTTCATGTCGTGGGTTTTTAAAACGAATGTAAACTTTATATGTGCTATTTAATGTTTGGATATACTCAAAATAAATCATTTATGACAAACCTACTTTGTTTCTCAAGTAAAATGATTGTTTAATTTCAAATGTTTACCAGCAGTTCACCGTATACAGTTTTCATAAGCTCCATATTTACCTATTTGGTTTATCAATAGTTAGGATTTTTCTTCGACAAAGGTGGTATGAGTATTTTTCTCACGTATAGTAAATTTTATTTATCTTTCAAACAGCCTGCACGTTTGCGTTTGTTGTGAATAATACGGCAGAATAATCAACATTGATATATAATAAGAATAAATGACAGTCCTATAAGCATGGCAACATATACCAAAATATGAAAAGACACGACAAAACAATGAAAGGTGCTTAGTTATTTAATGTGTAACAAGTGGGTGTAATAAAAAAATCACGTGATTATAAATTCATGGAACCTCATTTTGACCAAACTGGTTCCATGATATTACTTGCCTAGTTGGTTGTGCAGTACGCGAGCTGGTTACTAGTTGCTATGTCACGTTATGAGCTGCGGTGAATAGCATTTTCACTGGTAACAGGTGTGAATATTAAACAGTTCAGGTGTGAAACATAACCGTTTGATCAAGAAACAGTCTGGCCATCGTCGATTTTTGTTATATGATTTCAGTTTCGTCAAACCAAATTGGTTAAAGTTTTCCTTGGAAAAGAATCTTATTATGTTTACGAAACGTTCGAATGCTAAAAATAAATTCAAACGTTCGGTACCTATCCGAACGTTCGAATGTTCGGACGTTCGCTTACATCTTTAAAAAGGATTGATTTCGTTTTGAATAGTTGAGCGCGTGTCTTGCTTTTACACATCATTTATGTGAACATCACTGGCGGTCAATTTTGAAAATAAATAGAACTGAATCTGAAAAAAGTTTGTTTGTTTGTTTTATCTGCTATAAATACATGCAGATAAAAGCCATTCAGTGCACCATGTGGACTCATTCTTAAATACAGCAGGCAACACTTGAATCTCTGTCCAACAGGTTCCATTGATCTCACACTGGACCAGCTAGTCTTAAACAGCGAGATAGCTGTCTACCCTCAACTATTGACTACTTACAAATACTTACAAAGGTCAGCACCAATGAATATCAAAGCTCTCATTGGTGGAAATTCCAGACACGTCGACCTGTAAATTAGAAAGAAATTGCCACACACGTGTTAAATGTCGAGTAAGTAGACTAGTTTGTTAAAGGGGTTTTAAGTGACAGAGTGATTTTCAGTTGTCAGTTACAATCGTTTGCCTGTGAAATGTGATTAATAACAAACATATCGGTAATTGGTTGGTAATGATTTGCAAAATTATTTTGTGGTTTATATACAACATGCCTTTTATGATTTACCAAAGTAGATCGATTTTTTACCAGATAAAGTTGACGGGTTTAAAACAGTGTAAAATTTTATTGTTAGTCAGAAAATGAACACGCTTTTGGTGTCTTGGTTCGTATTAGCTATTGTTGTTTAAATATAATTTATAAATATAATTTAACTGTGTTAATTAAATATATATAATAATAATAATAATTGAATAATTAAGCTACAAGGATATATATATATATATATCCTTGTAGCTTAATTATTTATAATTATATATATATATCCTTGTATATATATATATATATATCCTTGTAGCTTAATTATTCAATTATTCAACGACAAAACCCTCTGCCATACTGTATTCTTTTATATTATTTTGACATTGTCGCTGTGAAACTTGGCGGTAACTGTTGGGTTTGCACTGTATGTTTAATGGCTCATCAACGAATTGTTCTTACTTCTACATTTGGCCTGCAACTGTATAAAAACTCACAAAAACACAGTATTATTTAGAATACTCAAGCCTGCAAATTACACATTCTGAAAGATATACAAACTTGCATAATTTATTGGTAAAGACACACCATACCAAAACTATAGTTTTAAAGCCTTCATGCCTCTGATATACAGAAACTATTCAAGATGTCAAATACCTTACACGAAAATTATGTTGTTTGTGGCGAAGATATAAATTCACCATTGATCACTTGATCTATAGATCGCTGTGCTACTGATGCTATTTGGCCAGAGAAGACATGCTAAAATGAAATGTTACCCATGTCCATCCAGATCATAAATGCGCCTGCATATGTACTAAAACCATTTAAAGGTTCTCTTGTAAGACTTTTGATGAAAGACAAGCCTGGTTTAAATCTTACTAAATACTATAGGCCCATTTCAAATCTTCCATCTATGTCTTAAGTATTAGAAAATGTAATGGATAAGATACTTGAACGATATTTGAATCTTAATAATGGTTATAAAGAAAATCATTCCGCATATAATAGATATCGTTCCACTGAATTTGCTTACTGACAGTCCAAAACGACATTTTTCAATCTTCAGACCAGAATAATGCCAAAGAGCTAGTGCTTCTTGATTTAGCTGCAGCATTCAACACTATCGATCATAGCCTCCTCATACGTCATCTCGAGAAGCGTTTTAATTTTAGGCAAGCCTCTTTGATTGATGGGAACCTGTCTTTTTTGTAACATCGCACCGACACAGTTATGGTCCTTTTGGTGTCAGCCAGGTCAATAATAGGTGGTAGAAGACTCCAGATTTATGTCTGGGTAAAACCACCGGCGCACCGCAGGCTAGCTGAAAACCTCCCGACATGAAAGCTCTCGTCCCGACCGGAAACTCGAACCCACGCAGTGAGAGGCTGACGAGTTACCTTGTCAGCAACACTAACCGCTTGGCGAAACCTGTCTTGGTGACGTTAACAAATAGCTCATTTAGAAGGTTAACTATCAATGCCAGTGGCGATGAAATACACTGTACCCCGTTCACAAAACATGTTGGTTCAATTTGTTAGCATATCAATTGTATGCCGATACACTTATATATATGTCCATTAAACGCATTGACAACGTTTCTCAGACAGAAGCTTATTGGCGTGTTGGTGCATTTCTCAGTGACATCGTTGCTTTGATGCATCGCATCATGCTGAAACTATACAGTAAGAAAACTGAGATAATTCAATTCACATTAAAGCGCAATGCAAATATTGTTAAAGAAAAACGCACGAATGACAATATGGGATCTCACGAGAAAGCCTCAAAAACTGTAACGAATCTCAGAGCAACTTTTTGATTTAAGATGGATATGAACAACAGGATATACCGTAACTAGTAACAGCAGGAACTCCGTTGGCTACATGTACACAAGAGGATTTTAACAAAATACTGAAACATACGTACAAAGCATAATATAATGAATCTCCATCATACGTCAAAGACATGCTACAATTGTGAATTCCAGTCAGAAAGTTAAGCTCACAAAACAACTCATTATTAGCTGTAACATAAAGACGCACAGTAGCAAGTGGTAACTCTCGCCCAAGGTTGTGCCTTGCACTACCATAAGAAATCCGAAACTGTAGCACCATATAAAGTTTAAAGTATCTTTTTCAACAGGTATATGGCAACTTAATTGCACTTGACGTTTATTTATCACTTCGCCTGCTGAAGATACGTTCGTGACTTACATTTACATGACTAGTAATGTCTTTTTATTATTATTTATTTTATTGATGCTTTTTATTACTATTTTATTATCTCAATAATTGAGACAATACTAGTATGTACCTTATTACTTCGCTTATCACTTTATTGTTTACATTTCAGTATCGCTAAATTACCATAGATGTGTCGTGGCGATGGATATCCATAAAAATATACGTGAGATGTAAACAGATAAATGTTACCATCATGACAGGAAATGTTCCAGGAAGCTCTGAATAGAGTGTTAAAGAGTTGGCTGCGCATCGTTTAAAGTATCCACATGTACAGCATGTCCACACAGAATGTAGGGATCATGTGAATTGTCTTGTTCAATTTAACATTTTTGGTTCAACAATGACTTTGCCTTTTTGTCTGACAAAAAACACTGACACCAGGTCGTTTTAAAGAAGCCGTAGGTTTGATGTGCCGAAGGTGCTAATTGTTTGGTTATTGTAACTTGGGTTAAGCGACACGCTCAATAACTTGCTGTGTTTACTTAATAAGTTAGCCGTCTTGAAATAATTGGACGAAAACCAAAATATAGAAGACAATATATCAGCGCCAAAACAGTATATTATATTACTCTAATTTAATATTGTAAGTGCAATCTATGTTTAATATATATGCACACTTGTCATTATAATGAACATTTCTACATTTCATTTATTTATACAATACACCAAGTTCTGTCAGTCTTTTATGGAACCGATATACACATCTTGTCTACCTGTCCATATATTTTAAGATTGTTTAATTGAAAAGAAAGATATTTCATACAAATAAAAGAATCCTTTTTTCTTTAAGGTTTTCTCCTGGAAAAATAAAATATTGAATTGCTGTCGAATTAGTGCAGTCCTGCAATTTGAACTAAAAATTTAACAATCGATATGCGTAAATGTGTACTCTTTCATAGTTCTCACATTTCATGTTTCATTGTTCTTTATGTACTAGTTCTTAAGAATACAAAATAATCAGGAATCATTAGTATAAATGTAAATATGTGTTCTTTAACAGCTGAGATAGAATGATAATTTCCGTTTAAAAATAAGATTGCTTCTCAAAGCTGTGAGGTCACCCCATGGGCAATTACAAAACCAATTATAAATATTGGGTCGCCGTTCTGCTAAAGGTATTTGCATAGAAACAGAAGAAATAAAAGTGGACGACAAAAGTATATGATGACTTACAAATATTCTGGAATAATAGGAATTTGCGTAATTGTCTTTTTCAACAGTCAGGAAGAAATAAAGAGGCTCTGTGGACCAGTCGGTGGCAGTACATAATTTTAGACAATGATAAGTCAGCATTGCTACAGAAAGGTGACAGTTAAACATTCTAAGCAAATGTAAAGTTTACTTAATTGATTACTTGTTACATTTATTAACAACTTTACCCAAAATCTTAGTTATGGTGTGAGTGTAAGCGGTTGTCTGAATTTGTCTGCCAATATTTATTTCATGAAAATCAAAAAGAAGCCGGAAGTTCAGCAACGATATTAAATTATGCGCATGTATTTGCATGACAGCCATGGCTGATTTCATTTTCGAAACCCTGTTGTTTATTTTTCTAACTCGGGTATTATTTTAACAAATATTGACATAATCGGTCGCGGAACATTGGTGCACAACCTTCCACTTTACAATTATCGAGACGGTTTTACAGTCACTTAACACAGGTCGTTCACATAAACTACAGTGGATTGTGTGTTATTGTAAAACGCAGTTTTACGGCTTTAAAAAATGACGTGACAAAATAAATAAATATGTTATATCAATGTCCGACAGTGTAACAAAAACTAGAAAACAACAACAGCACACCCTTAATCGACATAACAGGGACGGATTTTTAGAAGATGATAAGTCTGGATTACAAAGGTATGGAAACAAAATTGGTCAATCTAAAGCGAATGTAAAATGTACTTAAAGGTGGTATCCTACTGTTTGCCTACATTTAACCAACATTTACGGCATAGTTTTATCATACTCATACTTTCATCTAAGCATAAAAATGATTTAGATACTGTTCATTAGATTATTTTGCCGTCTGTGAAAAGTCTGTTTCCTTAGGCTAGGAAAAAACAAAAGCTGCACGAAGCTTTTCACTTATTTTAGCCACTTTCGGCTCAACAACCTTGTGTATCTCCGAACTATATATATCCCTCATGTGTATACGTCAGTAAAAACACTAAATTACTGGAAGTGATGCAATTAATAAAGTACAACGTAAAAGCAAGTCTTAAGAATATACTTCTATGTACTTATGCCAAATTTTGACAAAGTCGACATTAGGTATAACCGAATAGTCACAACTAAGTACTTATACTGTTTTATGACACTCAGACCTATAGGATATATCGCTAAATCGTGTTACAGCTACAATTATGTCTTTGATCTTTAGTCCTTGGTAAGTTAGGGTACTACTTCTACTGCTACTACTACTGTTGCTACTACTTCTACTGCTACTACTACTGTTGCTACTACTTCTACTGCTACTACTACTGTTGCTACTACTTCTACTGCTACTACTACTGTTGCTACTACTACTGCAGTCTTCCTGTAACATAAACAAACGTTTGCTATTTACAACGCATGCTATATAAACGCAAGCTGTCTACGAAAATTCAGCGATAAGGAAGATTAATTCAACTTCTAAATACTGGCCTGGAGAACGTACAATCAGCGTTCCTTTGTGTATATTAGGCCCATGCAGCTTTTGTCCAGTCTTCTACATTGTCGGAACCCTCGGTAAACATTCAGTTTTTACTGCACTATGAAGCAAACCGATATGCATAGCATTTGTTTTCAATACAATCTTGAAACCCAAGAACACTTGTCGTTTCTTTATTATTCAGATGTATGCTTTGTGCATGGGTGTCAAGTTTTGCAATAGCTAGGACAATATATAATATGCTGGTTGAGAGAACAAAGGTTTACTCACTAGGTGTGTGCATATTTACCTTTTTTCTACCAAGCCATTTCCCCGATACTCAAACAGAACATAATAGATTATGTTGGGTAGAAAGCGCCTAATGGACACCATGGATTGACATAAATATAGAACGAAAGATTGATTTTTTCATTATATCATAGAGGATATTTTATAAAATCCTGCTCTGCCAAGGTTATTAATTTCATGGTTCTTTTTCGTCAGAAAGCCGCACATTGTAGTTGAACTATATCTAGAAACTGACAAAAAGTATCGGTTTATCTTACATCAAATGACTTTGAGAGACTTTTTTGTGTTGTTTTAACATCAGGGGAACGATTGTCCGTTACCAAAACAGTAGATTTCATTTTGTGTCCAAAACAAACCAACAAAAGCATTGTGAAGCGTATGTTAAAGGACTCATGTTAGCAAAATGTAACAATTTAACCATCAGTTATATACTTATGGACAGTTTCCTTATAAAAACATAAGACATTTAAGGTCTTTTGAGAAATAAAGTAACTCAAAGTTCTATCTACCATCCTGTTTAAGAAACACGCTTTATTTTTGAGTAATGTCTTAAAACAAACACGATGCTGTGAAATGTTATTAGTTCTTAACTATTTGTACTGTTTTTGTTGTTGTTATAATTATTATTATTATTATTATTATTATTATTATTATTATTATTATTATTATTATTATTATTATTATTATATACGACATTATACCGATATTAAAAGTATTGTCAAAATAAATGGTCATAACGACCTAAAGTTAATCCCAAATAAAACAATAAAAATTAGTGATCAGTTGCTTATGTTCGTTATCATGTACTATAACGCGCAGTCCTAAACTTTTGCTCAAAAGTGTGGTACTCTGTATTTTCGATTTAGAGTTACAAGTTTAAAATGTAAACCTTACAGGTCGAGATTTTTCCATAGATTATGACCAGAATTCCGATATGTGTCCTACCTGTTATAATATGGTTGAACACACGTCAGACATTGTTCACAAACGAGTTATTTGAGACTTCATACATACTGGCGTTAGCTGACCGATTGCTACTTATGCAGTACGAATATAGATTTTAACTATGAATTGTCTATTATATTGTTGTGAAAAACAGATTATTGATTTGTTGTAAGATGCAAACTTTTTTTTATCACTACAACTGACTTTCAAGAACGAAAATTTATCATTATAAGGGTTTAATTTTTCAAGGAGCGCGCGTAACAGACTTGTAACTCATCAACCCCTCACCGTATGAGTTCGAGTCCTGGTCGGGGCGAGAACTTTCATGTGGGGAGGTCTTCCAGTTGAACTGTTGCGCACGAGTGGATCTGCCAATATATACATGTATGATTGGGGTGTTCCACCACCAATTACTTGCCGGAAGGCGCCCTTATGGCACATATAAGGTCAATGCAGTGAAACAAATAAAACAAAAACAAATGTTACGTCTAATTTAATTGAAGTTAAGTTCAAGGAGATGGAAGTTTCCTGCGGAGCGAATGTAGATTTTTTTATAGTTGTTATAAAATCACAAAAAGAGATATTGTTACATATTGTTACATATTGTTACATAATCTTACATATTGTTACATATTCTTACTAACATATTCTAACATAGCTTACTTACATATTCTTACATATTCTTACACATTCTTACTTACATATTCTTACATATTACATACTCCTACTATAGTATTCTTACTTTAATTTTTACTTATTCTTACTAATTCTTACATATTCGTACATATTCTTACTTACATATTCTTACATATTCTTAAATATTCTTACTTATTCTTGCATACTCTTACATATTCTTACTTACATATTCTTACATATTCTTACATATTCTTACTTGTTCTTACATATTCTTACATATTCTTACTTGCATATTCTTACATATTCTTATCATTGTTTTTGTTTTAAACTTGTACAGCAATTTCTTTGTTTGTTTGTTGTTGTTGTTTGTTACATACAGAGAAATAAAAATTGGGGGTTGGGGGTTGGCTGGGGGGGGGGGGGGGGGGGGGGCCTTGGTGGGTTGTATGAGGAATCGTGTACATTTAAGTAGATAGGCTACAGCGGGAAACTCTTGACGAAACGAAAATATTTAAGGATAGTGATTTGTCACAAATAGATGATTTTCAATGATAATGAACATCATCATCATCGTCATCATCGTTGTCGTCATCATCATCATCATCATTATCCTCATCATCATCATCGTCATCATTATCATCATCATAGTCATTATCCTCTGGTGCATCGGGAATATTTTATTCGTCTTATTCGTTTCGCCTCTTTCGAAAATCCTCTCTGTTTTGCATTCCTTGTGTTATTGTGTTCATGAATTTGACTTCAGATTTTTATATTTGTCAAGATATGGATTCTCCATATAATAGGATTAGATCGACTGTGGTCGTTGAGATGCTGGACGTGCGCCGCTGTACTATGACTAGGCTGTTGTACCTGCTTTTGATTGTTTCCATAGCAGCGATATTCCTCCAGCAGTTCTACCTTACCTACATCCATACTGCACGCACTGATGCAACCAGGACGCTGCGAGCGACCACGGCTAGCATGGTATGAACAAGAATCTTTAATTTTATATATGAAATAAACTGTAAAGTTTCGCTTAGCGTTGAATACCTCGCACGCACGTTTGCACGCAACCAAACACACGCAACCGCGTGCGCAAACGCACGCACGCACACACACGCACACACATACACGCACTCTTACCTGCCATTTTACAGTGAAAACGCATATATTTTGATTGACGAATGGACGGACGGACACTTGTTTATAGACCACCATGACACGAATGTAAAGGTAACATGACGTTGTAATTTTATTCTTGGACAGTCTTAGTCTTCCTACAATGTTTAAGATGGAGACTTAAAAGACTTTTTTCGAATTGGTTCAAACAGACCTCAACATGTTTTTGTATTATACCGAAGGTTTGTACTTGTACTGGATTGTAGATAACAAATTAAAAAATCCCAAAATGGACGATAATAGCCAGTCGACACCCGCCTGATAAAGATCTACATTATTTAATGCCGAATCTTTTGCAGTGTCTTATTTTCCATGTATTCAATGATGATTTAAGGTTCTGGACCTGTAATGGTGACCTTCCACAATCCTTATAATGATACTGTTTCTTGAATCTGTACTAGAAAACACATCGTACGGTGAATTTTAAAGGAAGTTTACCGTTTGTAACTCAAGTTATGTACATTTTTATAAAGTGACCCTTGATTTTTAAAAACACCGTAATTTTTTGCTGGAACAAAAAATGAAAAAGTACCATTTTTTTCAAATTCTACTGTGCTATATTCAAATTTTAACCAATTTTCCTGTTACACAATCATGTCATGATAAATCAGAACAATAAGATCACACTTGGACAAATACTTATAAAAATACAGAACTTTGCATACATGTACCCCCGAGCAAAAATCCGAGTTTTTTGGGTGTGTTTAAAAATTTACTCTATCTATAAAAGCAAATATCTCAAGTTCAAAGCTAGTTAGACATATACGACTAGTTTTAAAATTTTCTGCAATATTAACTGCCCATAATATGAGATTTTAAAGGCATTTTACCGTTCCTAATAAAATTTACAGAACTTTGCATACATGTACCCCCGAGCAAAACTCTATAAGCAATCTCAAGTTCGAAGCTAGTAGACACATACAACTAGTTTTAAAATTTTCTGCAATATTAACTGCCATAATATGAGATTTTAAAGGCATTTTACCGTTCCTAATAAAATTTACAGAACTTTGCATACATGTACCCCCGAGCAAAAGTCCGAGTTTTTTGGGTGTGTTTAAAAATTTACTCTATCTATAAAAGCAAATATCTCAAGTTCAAAGCTAGTTAGACACATACAACTAGTTTTAAAATTTTCTGCAATATTAACTGCCCATAATATGAGATTTTAAAGGCATTTTACCGTTCCTAATAAGATTTACAGAACTTTGCATACATGTACCCCCGAGCAAAAATCCGAGATTTTTGGGTGTGTTTAAAAATGTACTCTATCTATAAAAGCAAATATCTCAAGTTTGAAGCTAGTTAGACACATACAACTAGTTTTAAAATTTTCTGCAATATTAACTGCCCATAATATGAGATTTTAAAGGCATTTTACCGTTCCTAATAAAATTTATAAGAATTTGTAAAGGTTACTATAATGAAACTGCAAGAGAATTTATAGCGAAAAATAACGTCAAAATGGTCAATCACCGATTATACTCCTTTATACAAAAAATCACCTACAGTTGGTATAAGAGATGGAAATATGTATGTAAAACTCTGCATTATTACATGAAAACCTTCTCTTTACTGAGTTTGGCTGGCTTGAGGGAAATATTTGAAATTAACCACTTTACACGTTTTTCGTAAAAAGATCCGACAGTTTAGGAATAACTGAGTCAAGCACCCTTTTGGTATTAGTGACACTTGGTTGTCCCTCACAATTTTGACCCCTGGACACATTAAAAAGTCCATCCTGGCCATCCGGAGAAAATATCAGACGAAGGTGAGCGAGCGTCTTGAACCATGTCGCTAACTCTCGCGGTTAGCATGCGAAGGCAAATTTAAATCGCAAACACAAGATGAAACAGTGCATTTTTCACCTGTACAAAGGAAACCAACACAATAGTTTTGACCCACTTCAACTTTACATGACTTTGTTGTCGGTAAAACCACTATTTTTACAATATCGCCCTCGACGATCATGCTGTCGAGCTCCCGGTTCCCTCATTTTTGAGAAATGGGTAACCCAATGACGTTATGGAAAATCCAAATCACGTGGTGAAAAACTACTGAAAATAGCAAATACGAAACTTTACGACGAATGCTATTCAAATAAAACCGGATCATACCGAGTGCCGATGTTTACCGAAGTTAGTTACAGGTCCAGAACCTTAAAATACAAAAAGCATTTATTAAAATATAAATTTAAGATTAAGCATTAAGTTCCAATGTTACATGGATCCATAAAGGGTCGGTGAGTCAAGGGATTAATATACCTTTTAATAAAGGTTTTTTATATTGTCTTGCAGAAGAATTCCACCGAAGTAAAAGCACTGCCACAAGTTAAGAAGGTTTTGTCTTCCGAGCCGACAGTGGCTGCCAGATTTAACGTCGAGGGCGGAATCAAAACCGTTTTCCGATTTGGTCAGCTTCTCCAGTTACTGTCTGCTGTTGCCGGAAACTCTAGTCGTAATGCATCATGGGACACTGTTGTTATTCAAGGTTGGGAGAATAAAACGTTGATCAATAGGACGTACGTCTGTTGTTTTTTGAATGGAGACAAATTCATTTATACTCGTTTGCGGACTAAGGTGCACTGGGGTGTAAAGTCCGGGATGGCGGCGAAACAATTCCTATGTCCAGTTCCCAAATCTCTAACAGAATTGCAAGGGGTCACACTGTCCGGGAATAGAAACTGCATCACCAGAAAGAACTGGTACTTGCCGATTGAAAAGGCGTACAAACACGAAGATCAGGTCGCTATTTGTGCAAAGGTGAGTCTTTTCATTATAACGCCGTGACAGAGTGATTTGAAACCTAACGTATACATAAAGCGTACAAAAAGTCAACAAGAAAAGTCATTGACGCGAAGCATCAAGGTCGACATAAAAAAACTGGAACAGTTAAACAGATTTAAGCAATATGGGAGCAAGTAACAAAGACATATTTGAATAGTTATTGTTTTTATTTTAAAGTTTTCAATAAGTATAAATCTCCAGAAAATATGTATTCCTGAGACCATATAATATACTACACAAAATTTGCTAAGGAATCACCTTTTTAAACATTTCACATTGCAGTTATATTATCACCATATTAAAATAATATTTCCGCTAATGATAAACCTGTACACGGACCTCATAATCGTGTAGTTAATTTTTCGGTATGTCATGTACACCTCGCACGATTACTCGTGGAAAAAAAATACCCATGAAAATTTGGTTTTTATGGCCACGTGCTTTCAATTTTATGTGTACTTTTGTACATGTAGCAAGATTTTTCTTGTGTTATTGTTTGAAATTAACAAAACCATGGCAAATCGACAAGTTAGACGACATCTAAGTGAAGCTGAAATAAACAGGGGTATTGGAATGCTGGAGGCTGGGCGTTCACAAAGGCATGTTGCGCATGTCCTTGGGGTATCCCAGAGCGTTGTCTCCAGGATGTGGAATCGATTCCACACGACTGGAAATGTCTCGCATGGGCACACCGGAGGTCGGGAACGTTCAACGACTCAAGCCCAGGACCGATTTAGGCCAGGCGCAAACGGTTCTGTAACGCTACGACCTTACGTAACAACTTCCAGAATGCAACTGGTGTGCGTTTAACCACACAAACTGTTAGAAACGTTGCATGATGCTGGGATGAGGTCACGGCGGCCAGCAATTCGCATCCCATTGACACCACACCATATTCAAGAACGTTTGCAATAGGCGTAGGCTTATGTAACATGGACCATTAATGTCTGGACCCCGGTTCTCTTCACTGATGAGTCCAGGTTTTGTGTAGACTTACCGGACAGACGGGTTAGGGTTTGGAGAAAGAACGTTTAGCTCCAGTATGCATTTCAAAACATGACCGTTTTGGCGGGTGTTCAGTCCTGGCGTGGGTGGGCATAAGCGTCCATGGGAAGACGGACCTACACGTCATTGAAACCGGTACATTGGCGGCAGACAGATACATCAATGAGATTTTGGAAGTCCATGTACGCACATACGCTGGTGCTGTCGGTCCTGATTTCATTCTGATGGATGATAATGCCCGTGCACACAGAACCCGCATCACTAACCGATATCTTGAGGAAGCCAATATAGTACGAAAGGATTGGCCAGCGAGGTCCCCGGACTTAAATCCAATTGAGCATGCATGGGATATGATGCAGAAAGCCATTTCTTCACGCCAAGTCCAACCAGCAACAGTGCAGGAGCTTAGGCTAGCACTTATAGAGGAATGGTCCCAGCTTCCTCATCATAAGGTCCCCAGGCTTATCAGCAGCATGCAGTGGCGGTGTCAGGCCGTGAGTGTATGGAAATTCAAAACAGATGGAAAAGGCGCAACTACAGTACAATGGGAATTAGCTTGTATACCAATCGCGAATTGTCAGAACATTTCTGCATTTCTGTATTAAGTGCACAGGCTTTATATACATAGTAACTACACACAGTAAAACCAAACCAAAATCCTGACAAAATTTGAATGACGAAGAATTTTATACATATTTCTGTAGAAGTCCGTGATAATTAGTGCAGTCTGCCCTTGCATGCGAATTGGTGCAGTCATGTAATATAAAAATAAGAATCAACAATTGATACTAGTACGGTTTTAATTGTGATTTTTGTCATAGTTCTTACGTTTATTTAGTTATTTAGCTTAAGTGGTTGTTGTTAGAGAAACAATGTCCCCAAAGACATTTCCAAAACCAATTATAAATACAAGAAAGAGCCAGGATGTGAGACATCCAAGGCGCCGTAGAGAGCACAAGAAGATGACTTATGTTGAATAATTACTAAAACATTTGACAGTAACGATCCATAACTCAAATGGGAAATGGAGCATTTTTGCTACTTTGTTTGTTTTCCTTGTACTCTGCTACATCGTTTTTACAAGCTACACTTCTAACATCGGTATACTCGGTTTCTTTTGTTACTTACTTTTGCTACGTTTTTATGCTACTTTTTATAATTGCAAGCTACCCTTTATTGTTGCAAGCTATCCTGTTAAAAAACGGAACACTTGCTTCTTGTCTCTGAAAAGTGTCTCGCGGAACACCTCCGGCGTCGTGTTATTGACTGCAACACTATCGTCCCCATAAAAAATGCATTCTCAAGAGCGGCGCCAGTAAGGGTCGCTGTTCCCGGCGACTCAATAAGCTCTCTGCCACTGTCACTTTCAGCGTACCTTACCCCTACCCTGCCGGGTGTATTTACACCTCCCATTAATGGTAGACAGGCATAGTTGCTGTTTGTGTAAACACATTTCAGCAATTTTCAAAATATCATACCTCTGCCAGTTTATTTACGGTCTAAGATAGACAAGTCTGATAACAAATATACATATGAAGCTTATGAGTTATATCCCTTGTTCATTACATGTGATCGTAACTAGTGACATTGTCTTCTCAGGAATTGACTACATAACAAATATATGTATTGGCCCATGCTAAACTAATATATTAACGTTGTATATAGGAGTGGGCTTAAAATTAGCATGCATAAGTTGATTAATCAGATTACACACTGTTCACGTCCTCTACAGGTTTGAACATTAATATTTTTTAAGCACCGGATCTTTTGAACAAATGAATTTCATATTCACATGTCCGCACAAACAAATGACTTGTCCGACTTAACACAGATTTTTCTCTAATTTATTTTGTAAGCAGTCACTGCCACATACCCTCACCATCACTTACAAATATCCATTTTATTTTTATTAATATATCTGCTTACTGTCATGTTTGTTTCAATCGTGTTTGATGAGTTAATTATTCTTGCAATGGTAAACTTCTCAGGTGGATTTTGCACTGTGGCACCAGTCTATGAGACAAGATTGCACCGCAAGTCATTATGTAGATTTAAAGCACCTGTCAACCATGTCATACTTTTTAAGCATACTGCCCACCTGGCAATATTACAACAGTCATAGAAATATTTAGCTACAAATCTTTTTTCAAGAGGTGTCAATTCTTTTAGACAAGCAGGTATATCTGGACACAACACATCCTTATCTAATCCTTGGTATTTTACTTTGACATATGCTTGTGTAGCATGTTGATCATACATCACAGGGAAATATAAAGGCCAAAATAACAAAATATCTGTTTTATGGACAGCATATTGTTTCAGTATTTAGTACAATTTTCTCTCTTCTTCCCAGCTTGTGTACGGCAAGGTAAGCGCAGATGAGTTATTGTCTTGGTTTGAGTTCCATCGACGGCTTGGTGCGGACCGGGTGGTTATGTTTACAAACAACGTGAATGCCGCGGCCCAGCGGGTGTTGCGGAACTACAGGTCCTTGGGGATACTGGAGACACATAACTTCCAGACACCTCTTAAAGGTAAGAGTAATGATCCAGCGCAACTCACCCTGGAATCAATTGATGTAATTTTGCTACAATCCATGAGTAATTATTTAAATTTTCCATTTGCATAAAATTTCATTGTGTTACAAAGGAGTGGGTTATAGTAATGAGTCTAAACTTTCTTGACGTGTGTGAGGCGATAAACTGCAACAACTTCATAATTGTAACTTTATTATCCAGGACACACATCAGATGTTTTATTGTAACCTCTCGTGCCAGACTAAATTTCCATGCTGTATGTGTCCAGATTAAATAAATGATATTGATGTGAGTTGCAATACACAACGATACAGACCCACCCCGAAAATAATTCACTACTGAAAATATTCGCATATTATCCTGACACGAAGAAACTATTGTTTCTTCAAAACAACATTGACTGGTTGTATACATGCACTTCGAATATAACACGATGTAGAACTAACTATACAATATAAACAATAAATAATACAGGGGCTCAAAAAGAAAAATGCAAACTTAATCAAGCATTTCATAAAACGTCTACATACAAACTAACTGCTCAGACACGTAAGCCGGTGTGTTTCTTCTTCGAGTTCATCCTCCTTCAACAGTACTTCAGCAATACAGAACCCGTGTTTACTTGAAACAAAAAAGTATAGCCTTAACTTTTTAAGCATGCGGTGAATGCATTGCATGACTGTACGAATAGTCACAGTATTGTGAAACTTTTTCTAAGCTGATAGCGCAAGGGAGCTATAAGTACCATTTTGAAAGGTATATGTCTCATGCTGGAATGGAAACCATTGTCTTCACACACTGTCAGTGGTATTGCTCCATATATGGTACTTTCAAGAAGTTAATAAAATGCATTAATACGAAAGGTTGATGGCGTGAGAGTTGGGCATGCAAAGTCAATTTCTGTTGCAAATCAAATAAAGCACGACAGAATGGCAACGCATTACGAAGCGTTTCGCTACCCGTGCAACACGGCTGCATAGTGCTATGTGTTTCCTACCAGTAACTTAACTTAAAAGACGCGTGATATCTACATTATGACGCTAGATATTCCAAGTCTGCTAGAAGGAAACGGTTTTAATTTTTAATTTGAAACACTATTTCTGGTTCACTGTTTTGGTTAAATGTTTTAAAAAATGTTGTGGCTATATCTGTAAGTTTATTATCGTTTTGTTGAGCACATGAGACCTTTAAAACAAGAATATTCTTTGAGGGTTGTGTATTAATTGGCGGTTAAAACAAGCATGGTGCCTGTAGCAATGTGTCAATAAATTTATGGTGAACAAGTGTTTAACGAATTGTCGTCAAGTCATGTACTGCATTTCATGTTTTTAAAACCCCTTTTCCACTGCCCTATCAATAAAGTAATAACAAGAACATGAGGTTTAGAATGCCAGTTGTGTTTTTTTTCTTTAAACATGTGTGCACTACATCTACATTCTGTTATTGTCTCATGCACAGTTTGAGATAAAATATCCCTATTCCAGCATTATCATCGATTATACGTTTGACACCGTTCTCTCAAGAAAAAAATAAGACGTGTCTTTCCTGTAAAACATATATGAAAATTAAATGCTAGTAATTATTTGTGCGATATTATTGAAATCTGACCAGAAATATGCCTAAAAAGCACCTACGCACTTCATAGGAAGGGGGAGGGGAAATGTCCCGGGGACCAAGACCACGGACCGCCTATCCCGGCCCATTAAATAAAGCTCAGCTACGCCCCTGACGGCTACTGAGATCGGTGTAAATTGTTTAATTGTATACGTTTAATTGTACTTGACATTTTACAGGCCCCCTTCACCCATCTGTCGGTGTTAAGAATTCGCAGGCGTGGAATGACGAGCAACTAGTCGTGTTCGACTGCCTGGAGCGACTTAAGGGCTATAAGTACCTCACATGCTCGACATTGACGAGTATCTCGTACCTACTCTTCAAAACGAGACCCTGAAACATCTGTTTGTGAGTATTAATTTCAGATGCATAATTTTACACGCCTTTATAATCAAAGCGCTGAAAAGTGTTGTTTGGATGGAGCAAAATTTACTATGTAAGTGATTGAAGGTGTCCAAATATGGTCAATATTCTATGGTAATTCGATTGTACAATGTATGTGGAAAGCAGGCAAGTATTCTGCTGCTAAACAACCACCTCTTCTAGATATAGATTATACATTGGGACACTATTTACAACACAGTCATTATCATCTGATTTTAGAAATTATTCTATAAAATAATTTCATATGATTGCATTTCTAATAAAATTATGTCTGAAACAAATGCTCATAAGTGCTAACGGACGCGACACAAAATACATAGAGTTCAAACTTTACTCCAAGTCATTTATTTCATGGATTGTTTAATGCGAGTTTGTCATTTTTCCTATTTTGCTATTTTGGTTCGTTTCACAGAACATTAGAAGAAAAAAGAGGAACGATGTGTTATAGCCTTGCCTAACCACCTGGTATACTTGACTGGTACATTTAACCCTCAATAATAAATACGTACATGTAGATTATACACGGTTTATTTCTGTCAATCAAACTACTATGGCACATGTTTCGTTAATTAACATGCATTCGTTTAGTTAAAAGACTATCTTATTTTATTTTTTGCAAGGAATCTTTATAAAAACCCATGTAATTTCACAAAGTGGGAACCAGTGATCTTTACATGTTTGCGTCTTTTTCTACAGGCTTATGAACAGAACAAACAAAGGGATTAATGAACCGTTTTAGTATACACATTATCCATGAATGGGGTTAGAAAACGATCCAAAAACATGTGCCTTGCTTAATTTTTCATCTTGTTGCGTAATCTTGCAGCTAACGACTGTTTTACCTATGAACATTTGTAGCATTTAGTCTTGTAAAAGGACATTGAGATATTGTGAATTTAAACGTTACTGCAGGCCAGATTTGCTTTAAGCTTATTATTATTATTATATATCTAATAAATCTAATCAATCGACAATCTGCATTTGTACCAATATATTCCCGTATTGGATCCAAAAAATATATATTAATTTCATATTGGACGGTTGGGTACATTTGCACTAAAAGGTGCTACTCTGGTTTCCGATTTCAATCTCTAACGAATGAAAGACCGGGAACCATGCGTGCATAAAGACGCTTGTTAGTATATGTTTAAAACTGCTTGTAAAGCGTCTAGCTGACCAGGAAGCGTTGTTTTGTTTTGACAGAAGTCAAAATGTTGACAGATGAAGAAATTTCTGATTTTAAATTTGATTTCAAATTCTGATTTCAAAGTAAACGAAAGATATATAATAAAAAGGTTATTATACATTTAACTGTACAATACGGAATATATTTGGACTCGTACACAGCTTGAAAAGTCATATTGGACTCGCTATCGGCTCGTCCAATATGTCTTTTCAAGCTGTGTACTCGTCCAAATATATTCCCGTATTGTACAGTAAAATGTATAATAACCTATAATTATTGCATTAGATTAGTGTGACGGAGGCTAAACATGTACGCACTTTGTCTTAAAGTCGTGGCGTATGCTTATTTTTTGTAATCTAGTTGTAAAAAATTAACATTGATTGTCATTTTAGTTTCTTTGTATCTTTTGCATTTAAAAGTATCAAATAACATGGTTCTTTTTCAAATGAGAAAATGTACCAATCTGCCGCAATAATCTTTTTCTTTGTACAATAAGTTAACATCAATAACTATAATTTGGTTATCTTTGGCTAGTTTATCTAATTAAAGAAAAAAAATGCGACGTGTTCAGTGTTAGGTGCATGTCACATCATACATCATATTGATAAAAATTGTTGCCGCGCTATTGAGACATTTACTGTTCATGATTAACGTGTCCAGATAGTGAGCTTAAAATGATAAAAATGAAAACAATCGAGTGTTCCACCCATTATACAAATCAATCATTTGAAAGACGACATGTTCATTTGTAATCAAGTAATCAGAGGCTATGTAAGAATACAGTATTCATTGATTGGTTGATTTACAAAGCTTGTCCTTTTTCAACAGAAGAAAAAATTAAAATTGTATCAACTGTGAAGAAGTCGTATAAAATAACAACTAATTAAAGACTAAAGGACATTAAGGATGAATGTCTATATTATACTAATAGTTTCATATGTCTATCCCAAGCCCCCCCCCCCCCCCCCTCAAGTTAATCAGATAAGCCATACTAAAGAAAACTCACTGATATTGATGCCCAAGTTCATTATGCATAGGCAGACACTTAGAATTTTAGTAAGTTTTTCGCTACACTTGCGAGGAGACGGGTACTTTAATTCTTCATGTTAAGATTTCGTCAACACATTATCATTAGAGACTGGACTCATAAACAGTTGCACATTTTAGTAACATTAATATTTAGTATTACTTACTAATATTAATTTGTGTGAAAATACCTGGTTATTAAGGAAAAGTTTGATTCATTGAGAGAAAAAACTTCGAAACCTTTTATGTTTACAACCCTTGAGATGGAGGATCCTTTCCCAATCGTTCAGGTGATTTTAAAATGTTGCTCGTGAATGTTTACATAATACAATGTCAGTTCCTTAAAGCACACTATGATACACGAACATCGCCCAATAAGAAAACAATATTTCCCAGGCATGCAGACTAACCAAGAGTAATAAAGATCAGGCAGGGTTAATTATTCGAGCCTCCGAAATACAGCTAAATACAGTAAATGTGAGTTTACAATGCGCTCCGCCATTCCTATGGGACACATTACAGTTTAACTATGACCAAATGTTGTAAGACAACACTTTGATATCTTTATATAAGACGCTGATTATTTTATAACTGTTCATAAGTACAGTATATCGTAGTCTCCTTAATAAATTAATATTTGTTATTAAAAATATCTTTTGCTCCAGGATAAAATATTTCAGCGGAATCAAAATGCTGCGGGTTTTACGTTCAAAACGCAGCTTTACCTTACCACGTGGGGCGTCACGGGTGATGGCAAGTCGCCATTTAATGTCATGCGCTACGTGAATCGAACCAGGGCGATGACAGACCGGACAAAACACGTGACCATGCCTTCTCGTCTGTCTCCTGGCGGTCTGTCCACACACCACTTCACACCGCTCTGGAGTAAGGGATATAAAAGGTGATTATTGTGTAATAGAGCTTGAAAATATCAATGTAACTAAGGTATCATAACATGTTCTTAACAAATGCCACTTAAATAGAAAAGGTAATATTTAAAGGTCACTATTCAAAACTACAATGTAGCCTAGCTACAAGAAAACTTGAAACACTTGTTTCAGTCTGTAATCATTTAATGCACTTAAATAATCATTTAGCAAAATTCTTCGGCTTGCTTTGTAAATGCTTAACCAGAAGCGAGTACATAACCAAGTTCACCAACTCGTATACCCCGCCCTAAAGCATGTCATACAAAGTGACTTTTTGGTACTATAATATGGTACGTTAAATTCGGATTAATATGAATTATAAAGTTTAGTCAGAAAAAAAATTGATACATAAACCCAAAGATAATGACATTGCGTGTGATTTGTTTACTTCTGATATGTTAACACATGTTTGTTTTTCGTTTTATAATGTAACTGTCATACTCTTATGTTAATTACTGCTTTTCTTTTTTTTTAATCTACTTGAATTTTTTAATAAATTACTTTAAAGTAATAAGTATTACCAAATCGCATTTTCGAGTAGTTTAGGGAATTGAGTCAGGTTTTTGATAATATATGTCAGAACAGTACACGCTGTTGAGTGCAGATATGCAAAAATTTAACAAGGAGTGTTATATTACAAAGCCTATAAGCCAGACACAATGCGATTTTCATCCCAAAAATAACGTCAAATTTAGATTTCTCTAACACGTTTGCTTGACTGCAAATTACATCTGTTGTGTATGGGTGAGGGGGGGGGGGGGGAGGTGCGGCGGGTTGCGGGTATTTTCTGCAAAAAAAAAGATGTTCTGACAGGCAGACAAACAAGTCATAGAACAACAAAATCAACCACGAGCATTCAAAGCAGATGCTTTAGATCAAATTATTGTCCAGTACGGCGACCCTATATTTATAATTGGTTTTGGAAATTATTATTCTATTCAGCTGTTACATTTATAATAAAGTGCTCTGTTTCTTTTGTTGTGTCTGCTAAAGAACTACTACATAAACAAGATAAACGTAGGAACAATGAAAAAGGTAACAAGTAAACTTTTACGCATATCGATTGTCAAATTCATATTTTCAAATAGCAGGACCACAATCTCTTCAGTGCCATACTTAATGGTTAAGCATTTTTTCATGTCAAAAAAGTATTGTTTTCTTTTTTTAATAACCAGTAATCGCAGTTTTGGTGTTGTTTTTTCACAACCAAACAAAAATCTTTTGAGGGCAACAACAGCAGACCGGTGAATATTACAACAATTAGTGTTGTGTTTGGTTTAGATTTGGACAGACTGCACTAATTATTAAACACATTTGCTCGAACACTTTGAAAGATATACGTATAATATTTGCTTGGTATTCAAGGTTTGTTAAGACTTAAACTTCATGGTTTTACTTTGTGTTAAAAAATATTACTTTTAAAGACAAATTGCGAAGAAATAAATAGATAAATAATATACATTTATTGTTTTCGTTGCGTGTTGTAAAGATTTCTCACGCCAATGCGGATGATTGTGACTTCGTACCATTTCAAAGTCATACTACGTATATTTGTTTGGAAACATTTTTATTCCACAATAGAAAATGAAGTGGTGTTAAATGCCACTATGATAAATATGCGTAGCTTTATGATACATTATTTTCGGGGACTTTGATGCTCTGCATCACCTTTTAAATTTGTTTGGGTTAGACAAGGTATTCTCGATACAAGGTCTTTGATTTTGTGCACTCTGAGGCACAAGCAGAGGACTGTAACAAAATCATTTCATAAGGACCGAGAGGAACTTTTCTCACTTTTCGGACAGAAAGCAATAGTCAAAAGATGAGGAGAGTGCTTTATGGCAAGCATTGATATTCAGATAAAACAGAACAAAAACGCTTTAACAGTGGAGATCAGGAAAGCACAGAAGTATTATCCTGTGCTGCAATGCAGATCAGAAGATGTTCTACGGACAAACATAAACAATATCAAATTAGGAAAATAATGCTAGATAAAGGAAATTTAAAAAAATGAAGCCATTGGTTTACGGCTATATGGCCATGAACAATTTTCTGTGCCAGAATGCAATAGAAATTGATGAGTGAGTTAGACTGCAAAGACATGTGTTTTTGAAATTATAAGTGACTTTCACTGTTTTTTTTCCTATAACGAGTTTAAAGTTCCTTGGAAGTAAGACAAATACATATTAACAAGAATAAAATCTATCGCTGACTATCTATCTTACCGGCTCTTCTTTAATAATGTAGCAGTGATAAGTACCAACATTGCAAAAACAAATTTCATTATAGCCACATTGTGTAGAAGATAATCACATTTCTTAGAAAGAATCCATCTTTTCTTACAAAAGTAACAATTACAAAATACTGTCAAAAAGTTTTACTTCAATAGTATTTAAGCTACAGTCGTGAAACTGTATAGAGAGGCTGATGGCCTCTATTTATTTTGAGGTCACTATATTAAATGTCTAGGTCACAGTGATAAGTGAATTGTTGCATCTTTAGGTATTTTATGCTCTCATTTAATGACAAACGTTAGACATGGGGGCATCCGTGTCAAATGGACCTATTTCTAGTTCATCAAGCGAGTTTGTCAAGATTCTTGAAGTTGTATTTGTACCCGCCAAGCACCAGCATAGACTAAAGGATCAGTCTGGGTGGTAGGTGCACAGTCTGATCTGAGCCACACTGTTTGCTAACCACCAGTAACCATTGTAGATCTATAATGAACATCAGGGCTCAATTCAGGATTTGCATCTCAAGAGTAGTCTGATCTGAGCCAATGCTGTTGATGACTGCCTGATGGTTGCTTTATGTAGACCTTATTTGTACATGTTTAAACATTATTTTCATACTTTTGTCAGTCTTTTGTTCATTTGTTTTGTCATTGTTTAAGGTCTACGTGCACAGTCAATTCTGTCAAAGCATTATTAGATTCACTACATTACTTAAAATACTGTTGTTGCTTTTTATTTTGATCATAGGATCGTTTGCATCTTCGTTGGCGACGGCGTGCAAAAACTTTAATGTAAGCCGTAACTTTGCCATTCATTATCGGATCATCATCAAGCTTTCAGCAAATATCACAAAATGGCAAGAGTTTCAAATTGCGCATAATATACTGACCTTGAATCTTGATGGTGACCTTAAAAAGGACAAGCGTTGTGGCCTCAGGGCTGTTGTTTCATCAACAAATTGACCTAGTGTACACTTATTATGATGAATTTTTAAAATTATTTTTGCAAGGTAAAATTAAAAACAATTATTCCACTACAACTATCACATCTCATTTAATTCAACAATTTTTTGCATTTTGTCATATTTTAGAAAAGAAAATCGGTAAAACTCCGCTACTGTGGACGTTTATTGTTTTACACTTTTCGATTATTAATTGGTGATCTTTAAGAGTGGAATCTTCATTCCATATTGGGTATAGTCTGAAGTCAGTATTAGGTATTATACATATGAATGTTGGAAGCTTCATATACATGTTTGCAACAATAAGTTAAAAATGCGGACAATATTTCAGCCAAATTGTGTTATTACAAATTTGTTGTGTTGTGGATCATTGAATAGCATAGCCACGAGAATCTCACATACAGGCTGATCCAGGTATTTGCTGGTCATGCCCAAAGAATTTTGTCTGCCATTGGTTCTTAGATAGAATTCTAAGGCTTGTGTCCAGCAAATCATCACACACATACAATTTTTCACTATGACACGTTGAAGCTCAAATTTTATCGTCATATAACAACTTTACATTGTTCTAGTCCTTACATAGTTTCAAATCGCGTATTTTTGTATGCATAGTTCCCATGTTATGTCACGGGCACATGCACGATGCACAGAGTCGGCCATATTGAGTCCAGCAAAATCAGTAGATTTCTATATGAAATCTATATAAGCATAAATTTCATTCTCTTATAATTTCATCATTTCTTGTCATAGAACTATGATTCATACATCATTGGAAAGCTCTTGAAATTCATATTTTGAAGATATCATTAATCAAAAACTTAAAATGAGGTTTAGCAAACAGACCATTTATTGTTTAATGTTTTTCGCCCAAATTATGGAAAAAAAAATCATATAGTATAACTTTTATGCCTATAATTTTCTATATATATGTTTATCATATTATAATATATGTTCATATCTAAAGCAAACAAAATAAATAACCTTCAAAATGATACCATTTTAGCTCACCTGAGCTCGAAGCATATAGGATCACCAAGAGTTTGCTGTTCATCATGTGTAAGCTTGCTTCAAAGGAGATCTCTTAAACTTCAATGCCAATTTTGATAAAACTTTACAGGAATGGTCATTGGGTGACCCTATACTAAAATTGCTAAAATTGTTCTGCTTTTGTTGCAAAAGGGGACCATCATTACTTAATATAGGAAAATCTTTGAGTGGCATATTCTATAAAAACAAAATGCCAAATTTGATATAAGTTTACAGAAGTGGTTATCCTTTACCAAAATTGCGTAAATCCTTCCTTTCCGATGCATTAGATGGCTGTTGTCATTAGAATATTATTGGATACCTTGATATGACCTTGTATCCAAATTTCTCAGGTGAGCGTCTAAGGGCCATCAGGGCCCTCTTGTTAATATACCCTATCAGAGCTATTAGCAATATTTTTCGTAATAAGTTAAAAATAACAGAAACTATTAACATTTTCAATACTAACTGTAAACTATCAAAATGGCTGCCAGACTTTTGAAGATCTACACTTAAAAACATATTTATAAAGATTTTATAACTCATCATAGTTCTTATAAAATAACTGATGCCACCGCAAGATCCTGTTGACTGAGCCAATGAAGGTCGCAGATGTCTTATCGTGTGATGCGGCTCGTATGTCTGGTACTTCAATAACAGTTCTGATAAGTCTTTTAGGTAACTCAGCTGATAGGAGACAAGCGTACTATAGGAGATTGTTTGAACCCGTCCTTCAATCGTACTGTCATGCCGTCCTAGTACACATACTGTAATTAAGGGATTTTTATAGAAACCGTAAACATGTACGTGTGTGTGCTTGCGTGCGTGCGTGTGTGTGTTGGCTTCTGAAAGCAATTTATACAGATATACTAATTACAGTGGTATTATATATTATTGTAAAGGGGCATTTTATATAGACTTTATATAGACATTTGTGGGTTTCGATATATACATTTGCGGGTTTCTGACTTTGCCCCTCGCCATGGTTTGATTATTACTTGACCCTGTATCATGACAGACCATTTATTGATATATGTTATAATTGGCCGTTTATTTCAGAGCGTCTGCGAACAGCCAGGAAGTGTTGCTTCGCCACTACAGGTCGTGTAGAAAGGAATGGGAAAAGAAAAAAAGCTCCATAAAGTGTGGCGAACTTGACCGGTACACCGACTGGACGGTCTACCGGATGTTACAGCCTATACATGACCGGCTACTGCAGCTGCGACGTCATATACTAGCCGGTGCTGGATCACGTACATCACTAGAGACAAACAGGACGTTAACTAAATAGCAAATGGTCTGTCAAATATAGTCTGTAAGTTTGAGGTGCACGTGAAAACATAGGTGCTTATGAATTGTGATTTTTCTTTCAGGAAATCTGCACATGCGCCAGCACTTCTAATACGATGGTTTATATGCATTAATGGACAAGATGTCGTTAATCATATGGAAACCGATCTGTCGACGTTCCTCTACATGAACAATGTGTTAGTGAAAACAACCTGTTGGCATCCTTCTGTCACTAGAGACAATGGAGTAAAGATAAGCTGGAGTGACCTCTTCAGGTGCAGGCGGGTGGTATGGAGATCCTAGAGTGCCCAGTGCCAGGATCCCCCTCTCGGTGTTAGTGGCAGAATCCGTCTGAAAGGCAAGCTGATACGGCCGGTGCCAGCGCAGCTGCAGGAGGTGTCAGAAGGAATCGCAAAGCTCAGCCAACTGCCTACGGGTCTCCGTACCGGATTTTCTACCTGGGTTTACGCCCATAGCCTTTGACCAGCCGAAGGCCGACCTGCAAGACAGCAGGAAACTCGTGGATGGCGGGGTCGTTCATTTCCCGTGCAGATGCGAAGCACCTGCCCACTGCCCACAATAATAATAACTGCTTTAAATGACTCATATGATCTAACCTGTTGATGCAACTTGCCAATAATGATCTATCATGTACATTAATGAGTAAGCAGTAAAGAACCCAACAGGGCCTCTATCATAAAACACAGGGAAGATACCAACCACCAGTAGAGGACTAAGTACTTCCTGTACGCTGATGGATATACTAAATACCGCCTGTATCCCGTGATTTAACTGCATTTTCAGTTCCCATTTGTCGGCTTGTAACGTGCGCCGTTAAACACAACATGACAATATTCAGGTTGCAAAGAATCAAGCGAAATTCGGTGGATAATGTTGTGCTCAGCACTCACTCTTATCTATGAAGAAATAAGCGAGGAAATTAAAATCCCCAACTAGCATAAATATCACTTCCTGTGCTAGATTTGTAACTTCAGTTTCTACAGATTAATTAACTATGTTTGTTACTAGGGCAGCGTGATGTTTAATAATATGCAAGGTATTTTAAGATGCACCTGGTGGATGGACTTGCAGATATGCATATAGACACGAGAAATTAACATACATTTCTGACTTTTTTATTGGTGACGAAGATTTCTCAGATCACTTCCCAGTTACATGCACACAAGTTTTAAATGAAACGTTTTTACGCTGTATAAACCTAGTTCAAGTGTTAACAGCTATGGCGTCTTTAACTGGAAGTCAGCACACGAATTATCATTTATACAGAAATTCACATTATTGACTGTGTTTTAGACAATTTTGTACATAGACTTCCTGAATTTATATTATTATTTAAACAAGCAGGCGGTTCATTGAAAGTACATCACAAGAAAACACCCTACACAAAATCAACCCGTATGGTTGAAGAGTGTGAATTTTCTAAAATCAGGTCACTTAGAGCCTTTAGAGAGATTTACCAAAAACATTACTTCAAATATCTATGTAAAAGGAAGAAATTTGCCGACAGCGTACAAACAAACTTATTGACTCTAGAAATAGTCCTAAACACTTTTGGGGTTTAGTTAAGCAGAGTCATTGCGATAAGTCAACACGCGATCAGTCAATTTCAGTGGATCAGTGGTCTGACTATTTTGAAAAAAACTTTTTGCGGATGATGTCGGTGGGCATCACAATACTAAACTTGTGATTGTTTGTTTGTTTGACAATCTTGTTAATGAAACAAATTCTGATTGCTTAAATATACAAATTTCCTGGGAAGAGATCATAAATATTTGTTTATTTGTTTATTGAACCATTCAGTAATATTTTAACCCGCTTCTCGGGAATCAAGATCAAGAATTAAGATCAGTTATGGCATTAGAACTACATTTCTGAAGGTCTTAGAGGACTGGAAGCAAGCTCTAGATGAGAATTCTTATTTGACTCCGATGCTCATGGATCTTTCAAAAGCCTTTGACTGCATACCGCATGATTTGTTTTATTGAAATGTAAGCACTATGGTCTATCTGAATCCTCTGTTAACTTAATTCAGAGTTATATCTACTTTAGAAATGAACATGTAAATTAGGAGATAAATATAGTACCTTTCAACATATCGAAAGGGTGTCCCGCAAGGTGCTATACTGGTTCCTCTTCTCTTCAACGTCTTCAAAAAATGATACTTTTTCTTTTGTTTATAAAAGTTCTTTATACAATTACGCAGATAACAACATGCTTTCATACCAAACAAATGCCCAAAGGACCTAGTAACTACCATTGAACGGGACTTCCATTCTTATAAACTTGTTTAAACTTAATCACATCAAAGCCAGTCCTGATAAGTTTCAAGCTATTGCTTTTGCGCGTAAAACTGAAGATCTCAACATTTCTTTCAATTTGAGCAGCTGCTCTATTCAGTGTGCTTGTGATATAATCAGTAGGATAAGAGGAAGTACACATGTTAGTACACACATTCAAGCCGGGTCATAGACTGCACCAACAGATTGTAACACCATGCCAGACTAATTAATGTAACATATTACACAACCATACGATCGGTCATAGTATGGAACAATTCCACGACCACCGGACTAACTGTCTCTTGGTAAAGTAGCAACAAAGTAATCACCTGTCTAGCCCAGTTGTATTACTCTTACATAAAAACTAAACTTGTTTATTATCGTAGCAACCGTTGGTATAAAAATAAGAAGTCGTGGTACACCTCGGGTTATGTCTTCTGTTACATCACAGTGATCCTGAAGTAAAACTGTTAGGTGTAACTTTTGACTTTATGATGACTTTAAATACTCACATATCAAATATTTGTAAAAAGCAACATTCCAACCTAATGTTTTAAAAAGGATATGTAGAAATATAAACATGCTTGGCAGACTCACTATGTACTATTCCTTTATTATGTCAACTGTAAATTACTGCCCTTTAACTCGGCACTTCACAAGTGAGACAAATGTTAGAAAGATAAAATTAGAAAGATAGATAAAGACGATCCAGGAACGTGCGTTAAGATTAATTTACGATGATTACCAAAGCTCGAATGATATTCTATTGGAAAAGTCTCTTAAAACTCGTAGGATGAGAACAGTTGCCCTTAAGGCTTTTAAACTTTTAAATAAAATGGGTCCGACAGATCTTCATGACCTACTACACTATAAAAATCTGCTTATTATTTAGGTACAGAAACATAGTGGAATTACCCAAACCCATAACAAAGAGGTATGGTAAGAACCCGTTCAGGTACTCCGCGGCCAGACAGTAGAACTCCTTGCAAGCTGAATTCCTGTTTACCGCAAGCTATGCGTGTTCCTTCTAAGCCTAAGTGTCTTAGTTTAGTTTTGTTGTTCTGTCTCCCATTCTGTTGTGTGTTTAGATTCTACCAATGCAAATCCCAGAAGTTAAATCCTGCTGTATGTGTTTATCTTTTTATGTGCCTTTAGAATCGTACTTCTAATGCTAGTTTTGCTTTATGTTATGTCTGTACTAGTTGTGCTTTATGTAATATCAGTATGTATGTGTGCTTTAACTAAACATATAGAATCTTGATCAATATGCACTGAGTGCCTGCTATGTAGCCAGTCTTAACAACTTCCTCCATCTTAGACACTGCATGTTAATATTTGGACATTAAATCAAAATCATTTAGGATTTAAATGTTTGCAACCATGTTCTTAAAATAACTGATTATAACTTTTATAACATATTTTTTGCAGGTACGTGAGGCCGCGGGTTCGATCCCGGGCCGCGACATACCAAAGTCGTTAAAACTGGTAGTGGTATAGCTCCCTTGCTTACGCTCAAGCAAATATAAGGGTAGTTCCACGACTGGTTGGCCCGGTGTCAGGATAATGTGACTGGGTGTGGTATCATGCCAGGTGTTCACGGCATGCTATACACAGTGAAGGCAGCACTATATCTGCTTCAAGTGGACACCGTCTCCAAATAAGTGAAATACTGTTGGTGGGACGATAAACCCAATAAACAAACATTGTTTGCATTGTTCGTGATAGTATGCTTTGCTTTTATATATGTTTTATTTATTTATGTTAAGTCGGTGTTAAAAGCTCTACAGAGCTTGCGTTTGTGTTTTCTATCTGAATATGTACGTCAGTATGATTCAACTAATTGTTATGCGTACCCGACTTCCAAAATAAATATTACATGACATGACTTGACCTGACCTGAACAATGTTGAACTGCAGTATTTCAGTTAGTCCATAGATATGTGTAACTTTAGAAATACTTTGCAAACAAATATTGCAAGCCTACAAACTTTGAAAGATAAAACGATTGTCAAAAAGTCTAGTTGATAAAATTGGTAACAGTGGGCTTTGTCTTGGACATTTATTGCTTGCTGTCAGGTGTTCTGGTATAGAGGGCTAACACAAGTTTGATCAGAAAAGGTGAACGGAAACCCAAGAGTAACATCTACTAAAAGAATATTTGAAGGATTGTATAATTGTCTGAAGTGCTGAATTTAGATTTAGCTTTGACTTCACTGAGAAGTTCGGTATGTTTATAAGACATTATTGGAACAATACACAAAGAAACACATGATCATTTGTAAGAAAATCCTCGTTACATCTTTTGTTTCATTAAATTACCTGACATAAACTAATTTATAAGTTGATCAAAGACAGAAACATTTTTATAAGCAAAACAATGAAATCGAGAAAAAAATAACATGTAGATGGTCAGTTTTATATTTCTCCAAAATAAGCATGGTGACCTATTGATTTTAAAGACGTTTTCGCGAGTTTTTACGGCGCACCCGTCGTGCGCATCGTTGATTACCTCTTAATGTCTTCCTTACGAGAATACTCTCTACAAAGGAGAAAGTTACACAGTATTCGGATACTACATGTACTCGTATACGAATTTTAGAAATGAGTCGTCAATGTCGTCCTAACGGAAAATTCGTGCGAAAATCTAAGGCCGACAAGGTTAAAAGAATACAAGAAGGATTTAAGAGGTTAGATTTATCACGAAAACCCGAATCTTCCAGTGTTATCAACGTTGACCGTGGAGGTCGATATGGATTATACCACTTATTTACTGAGAAAGTAAATGGGAAAGTCAGGGTCACTTCTGCAAACAGAATTGTACAAAATGTATTCAATTGTTTATGCACAAACTTATTCCAAACATGTATATGTAATCATGAAAACAACATATATTCATAGTTTCTGCAAATATATGACATTTCTAAAAAAAGCATAACCAGGGACACTATTTTCATTATTTGTGACATAAAACCATGTAAAACATAAATATTCGCATAATGTTTAATGATTGTTTAATCTGTATCGTTTCATAATGGTTTTTGTGTTATTTTTATTCATATATAGGAGCTTGGTGCAATTTTATTATAATTTTAGAAAAAAATATACTTTTTGATTATTTTTGTTTCATACTGTTACCATGGAAACGACTAGTTTTTTGAAAAAAAAAACAGCACGATGACCCATAGTTTTCTTTTTCTTATTCAATTCAACATTAAATTCTATTAAAGCTTGCAAAAAAAATAAAAAAATGTAGAAAGAAGTTTTTCAGAATATTCATTTATTTGCAGAAACTATGATTATTTTTTGTCATTTTAGCCAGTGTTTGAACATGCAAATGCTAGTTTTCTTTTTTGAAGATTATTATATTGTTATATGTAACATACAGCTGTAAAATAAAATGCAATTGTCAAGTGCTTTCATGTTTTTTTGTGTAAACAATGCTCTTCAGGATAATTTTACAAGTCCTTCATTAATTATAGATATTTTAACCATTTTTGGTCTGACGGTTGCCATGGAAACGGCCATTTTGCAAAAAGAAACAAAAAAAAAAAAAAACAAAAAAAAAAAAAACGATTACATACTTTTTTCTTTTCATTTTTAAACTTATCATAAAATTTTACATCATATATGAAAAAATAAAAAAAAAAATCTAGATAGAACTATTTTTATAAAACTGTAGAAAACGTCCTTAATGATTAATATTATAGACAAAATTTTGTACCTTCTGTAATTTTAAGCAAATTCCATTAGTGAGAAGTTTGAGGTTTTATTTTTAATTTTTAATTTTCAAAAATAAATGGGGGTTTTCTTTCAAAGAAAATGAGATAAACCTCATGTTAATAAGATTTAAGATTAAGATCATTATTGGAAACTTTTTGTATTTAAATTTATTAATTGTAGAATTTGTGTTGTTGTATATATGTATTTTTTAATTTTCGTATGTTATTTTCATCTCTGAGAAGAGAATATGTTGACATTAAGGTTTCAATAAAATAAAAAGAAGCATAGATACATAATATTTATTTTTTCATTTTTGTATTACTTTTGGAATTATCTAACTACCTTGAAAGTTACATTAAAATCTATTGGTTGGGGAAAAAATGATGAAAATAGCAATCGTCTTAAAAAGGGGGCACATAATAAGCCGCTTGTAACGAACATGTCATACATGACACGAAGTCGTCTTTGAATCAAAAAGCAACTGTTGTAGCAAATGACAGACGGAAATGATTTTATGCTTTTAAGACAGGAGAAAATAAGTCATAGTCACCTTAAACGGACATGGGTTTTTACTAGCCTTATGGGAACGATTTAGTCAGTCATATGTGCAGAAATCCAGCGGGCGTATAAATAGTAAGCATAAACCGACAAACGAGGCCTTTTCCACCGATTGGCCAATGGGACAGACGACGAGAGAACCTTGTGTGTTTTGGAGATTATGTTGAGAAATAGATTAGTTATGTTGTATATTTGTACTTATGTGTTTGTACAACTCTGTTTTGTAAACTACTATTTCTCGAGCTATAATTTATTTAAGAACTGTTTGTCAATTTTGTACTGGTTCTACTCGAGCTGTAATTTATGGAAGGATTGTTTATCAATTTTGTACTGGTTCTATTCGGAGATTTCAGATCGCTAGAATAATGTTTATATATGAACGTTGGGATGGCCATGAATCTGCAATCTAGTGATTATTTCCTAGTCTAGAGAAGCAAAGAACTTTGTATTTTGCATTGTGATTAGGATCTGTACACATCACCATATGTTGCTGGTAGGAAAGAATTTCTATAATCATCATTATTGTTTAACATCACTAGCCAAATGATACGGCAATCGATATCGTATTCAATATAATTATGCTTTGATAATTTGTTCGGTGTTGGGAAATTGCAATGTTTAGTTTATTTGGTATTTGAGATCTGAATTGTATTTGGTTAACATCATCATTGCTTTAGGCCTGTCGTAGTGGCCTTAGAATTCTCTGACTGCCGCTACCTGTAGCGGGGTTAGAACCCGCCAAAGGTAGCCCACCTGTTTGCCGTGGGTGGCGACCCAGAGTCTCCCTGATGACGGGATCCTGATGGTTGAGGTTAGTGGAGACTTGTCAGTAATGTCAACACTGACCAATACACTATTTGGGCCTTGAGTTATGGAGTAGACGGGCGTTTATATTGTTCCGGTATAAACAATCGGCTGGCCGCGTTGTTCATAGATTACTACTATTTATTGTATACCGTGTAACGCAACACCCTCCCTCTCATTGTCTCCTTTTACTTATAATCTAATGGACAGCCGGCTATACGGATCAATCTGGCATCATTTACATTTTGTATTTCATGTCAGAGTATAGCATTCCGATATCACTGGCGCTGGGAGGTCGGCTACCCACTCCATGTCAACGTCCCCTTGGTGGGCTCCGAGGCGGGTGGTTACCCAGAGTGCCGAAATTTTAATTAAATTCACATGGATCGCAAACGCAAATGTTTTGAACCGATTCCAACAATTTCATCAGAAGACTCTGATACGGACACTGCATCATCCAGTACCACTTTTCCACGCTTCCTTAATATTCAATCTATCGAAAAAATTCCAATAGTAAAATATCACCTTTTGTTATAGAAAAATCAATTAAAGGCCTAATTGGAATAAAAAATGACTGCCTCTTAATTGAAACTAACAGAAAGCTCATCTCTGATAAAATTTTGAAACTTTAAGAATTTTGTTCACTCAAAGTAAAAACCTTCCCGCATAATTCCCTTAACTTTTCAAAAGGTGTCATACGCTGCCCTGCTCTTTCTGGACTTTCGTAGGGAGGAGATCCTGAGAGAACTTACACCACAGGGTGTGAGTGGTGTCAGGAGAACTTCCTTCTCCAAAGACGGATGCAGAATAGCCACAAATACATCAATCCTAACATTTAACAACCCTAAACTTCCCACCACTATTAAAGTCGGTTACCTTATTGTTAAAATTCAAGTATATATTCCTAATCCATTACGTTGTTTTGATTGTCAGAAATTTGGTCACCTTGAGTCTTCTTATATCATCTGTGGAAGATGTTGGGAGCACGCTTACTTACAAAATTTTGAGTGTCAAGCAGATCCGATGTGCCCGAATTGCTCTGGACCTCACGAAAGTAGGTCCAGAGTATGCCCAACCTGGAAATTTGAAAAGGAGGTATTGAAACTTAAATTCACCCTTAATATTACATTTCCAGAAGCACGTAAATTAGCAAAAGAGAAACTGACATCTGTCTCTTCCAAACCTTCTTACGCTGCAATAACAAAATCAACCACTGGGTTGCCAGGACAATTCGACACAATATGAAACTTTATCAGGTGACCAAGTATCTGACAAAATCATCATTTCGACCAAGTTCAAAAATACAGAGTCTTCTGAAACCAAAACCACTGAATCTGCTGAAAGTACCATAACAACAAAAAGTACCTCTTCCAAACCATCTTCATCTACACAATCTTCTAAAACTACCTCTACCCAACCTTCCAAACCTTTCCTTACCCAACCCATAGAACTTATTTCAAAACCTCAGACAAAAGGCATAAAAAAGCTGCCGCAAAGTAAAAAGCTTCAAGAGAAGTTACAAAACTTTCCGGGAAAACAAGAGGACCTAGTCCACCCACTACCCAAGAGAAGAGAGATTGCCGGTCCAGCTCTCTAAATAGAATTGATTGCCTGATAGAGACAGATTCTCCACCAGACAAAGACAAACCGTCATGGTCACCCGTTAAAACTCCAAGATGAACAATTTTAATATAATTTAACAACATGTAATCACATGAACAACAAAATAGTACATTGGAATTGTCGGGGTCTTAGAGCCAATTTTAATGAAATTCTACTTTTATTGACCCCTTTAAACCCTACTGTGCTATGCCTTCAGGAGACATTCCTAAAGGAAAGTGATAACATTGACTTTAAAGGTTATTCTATATATAATCACATTCATACAATGTGTGATAGGGCGTCTGGAGGATCAACAATACTTGTCAACTCCAAACTGCTACGTTCAAAAATTAACCTTAATACTGATTTACAGGCTGATGCCATTTGTGTAACAGTCCATAAAGTCATTACAGTTTGCTCTGTTTATCTTCCACCTAATTCAGATATTCCAAAATCAAAGACTTAATAAATCAATTACCTTCCCCTTATATTCTTGTAGGGGACTTTAATGGACATAACCCATAATGGGGATGTTCTGATTATAATTTTTTTTCTTTATGTGTGTTATGTCTCGTCTCTGTGTTTTTTTCACATTTGCATTTACCTTGTTTGCCTTTGTCTACTTGTAGATAAAATTTAAATATCTGTGAGAGTTTTGATAGGACCTTTTCTTATTTACCTATCTATAATTATATGGGTAAGTACATGGTGATTTATGCAGAAGCGATTACTTTCCCATAATACTAAACAATGAATCTGTAAACTTAAGTGACAATAATACTTACTGGAGGATGAACAGAGCAAATTGGGAATTATTCTCAATGTTCTGTACTGAAAAATTGACTACTCCAACATTTGAGAATGCTAATGATAAAATACATTCATTGTCAAAATTTCTTCATAGCATAGAAGAAAAGTGTATTGCTAAGACCACGACAAAGTCAAAGCGTAACAAACCTTGGTTTAATGATGAATGCAGAAAATCCATTTGAAAACGTAGAGTGGCACTTAAGAAATTTAATATTCGTCCTACTACTGCTTATTTAAATAATGTCAAAAATGTAAGGGCAAAGAGCAGGCAAATCATTTAACGAGCCGAAAGAACAACTTGGAAGAAATTTGTTTCTGATATCACCAGTAAAACTTCGGTCAAAAATGTCTGGTCAGCCATAAGGCAAATCAGCGGTAAATCTTCTTCATCAACAGTAAACCATTTAAAATCTAATAACTCGATAATAACAAACAAAACGGAAATTTCAGACACACTTGGTAAATGTTTTGCAAGCAACCCATCTTCAGAAAATAACTCCTTCAGAAAATTACTCGGAAAGAATTTCAAAATGTAAAGAATCGGGTTGAGAAAAATAAAATTAATGTTAATACAAACAATAATGAAAATTACAACCAACCCTTTTCTTTAGGAGAACTTAAGGAAGCACTGAATGAATCTTATGATAACGCTTTCTGAATTCTAAAACACCTACCGGGAACATGATTAAACTTACTTTTATCTATTTATAATGACATTTGGTTTTCCAGACAAGTTCCAAATTCCTGGTATAATGCATTCGTCATTCCTATACCTAAACAGATCCTTCAAGTTACAGACCTATTGCTTTGGCTAGTTGTATTTGTTAAACTTTAGAACGGATGATACATAATACTTGTTTGGTATCTTCTTTATTTATTAATGTATTTGGGTTTTACAGCACACCGACACTTAACTGGTCATACGGCGCCGAATTCAAAGAAGTTAAATGTGAATGGAGAATAATCAGGTAAAAACTAAACTATGTTAGTAAAATATAGAAAAATACAAAAATCTATCGGGTTAAAATAATGTGAACTAAAATGAAAATAAGTTAACATATTCAACGGTTTAAAAATGTATAACGATTGGTAAGTAAACAGTTTTAAAATGTATAACTTATAAAAGATACTAATCTTGTTCAAGAAGCAAACAAGTTTAGAATCCGACACTGTTCTAAACAGTTCGTACATGTTATTGACATTAAAATACTTCGACCAAATGTTGTCTGTGTCGATAGACTGTAATAAAACATGGTTGACTGTCATTGGTTCCTGGCAAGGAACACGTACAGGTTGAACTTTTCTTTTTAAAATATATGATTGAGTCAATCTAGCTTGTCCAATGCGACAGCGGGTGAGAGCTACGTCTTCCCGTCTACTTTCTCTGCAAGAAGAGATATTGGCACCGACATAAGGCTTAAATACGTGAAGTTTTGCTACAAACAATACTCTTCTAACTTGTTTGAAACTTTGTAAAAATATCGGTTAATAAGTGACTTAAAATCAGTGTGTGGGATGAAATGATGCCTACATGACTAGGAAGCCAACAGAACGAGATTACGTTAGTGTCATATAAACTTTGAAGTGTGACAAGAACAGTGAGAACATATGGATTTGAATAATTCTGTGAATTTATGCTCTGTATTACAGATAATGAGTCAGAAAATATAACATTTTAGGAAGTCTATCTATTAACAGACTTTTAAAGTGGATTCAGACACCAACGCATTACATTCGATCGTCTCGTTCGATTTGAAACTTTTATACGCGATGCCTTATCAATAAAGAACACCTAGTAGCTGTGTTCTTTGACCTTGAAAAGGCATACGATACAACATAGAAACATGGGATTTTAATAAATTTAGGTGACCTTGGTCTCAAGGGTCGTTTACCTAAATTAATTAACAGTTTTCTTTCTGACAGAAATTTTCAAGTTAAAATTGGGTCTTTGTCTTCTGTTCATTAATAGGAACAAGGTGTCCTTCAGGGTAGTATATTGTTAGTTACTCTCTTTAACATCAAATAAATAACATTGTAAAACGCTAAATAATGGCTAGATTGTTCACTATATGTGTATGATTTCCGTATATGTTATCGTTCCAAAAATATGAATACGATAGAAAGGCAATTACAACAATGCCTCAACAAATTACAAAATTGGAGTAACAACAATGGTTTTAAATTTCCACCCACCAAAACAAACTGCTGTGGTTTTAAATTTTCAACCACCAAAACAAACTTCATACATTTCTGTCAGAAAAGAACTTTACGCAACGATCCTGAATTATTTCTTTATAACATTCGTATTCCTGATGTCAAGGAAACTAAATTTCTTGGTATCATATTTGACAGTAAATTATCTTTTATACCCCATATTAAAAATGTGAAAACTAAATGTCTTAAATATCTTAACCTGTTGAAATTTTTTACCGACTGTGGAGCTGATAGAAAAGTTTTATGACACCTTTATAGATAACCAGTAAGATCGAAATTAGATTATGGCAGCATTGTTTACTGGCTCTGCCAGGAGATCTCCAGTTGCTAGACGTTGTCCACAACCAAGGACTCCGTCTGGCACTTGGAGCTTTCAGGACCTCTCCTGTAGAGAGCCTTTACGTTGAGGATAATGAGCCATCATTATTCCTTAGATGAGAGAAACTTGCGCTTCAGTTCATAACAAAAGTGAAATCTAACCCTAAAAATCCATCACATAGTGTTATCTTCAACCCTAAATATGAACATTTGTATAAGCGTAAACCAAAGGCAATTAAGCCGTTTGATTTACGTATATTATAAACCATACAATCAGAATTTAAATCAAGTAATAGAAAACAATACATTGGAATTCCACCATGGCAATTTAAAACTCCCGATGTTAATTTAACTCTCAATATAAATAATAAATCCAAAACAGACCCTCTCGTACTACGCTCAAATTTTATCGAACTGCACGACAAGAAACTCTCTAACTACCTCGAAATATATACTGACGGCTCAAAAGCAGATTCGTATGTCGGCTGTGCTTCCGTAAGTAAAATTCATTGTTTTAAACAAAAATTACCCCCGAATCGTCCTTTTTACAGCCGAAATTCAGGCTGTTAATCTTTCTCTTGCCTTCATTTCAAATCATCCTGGCGATAAATTTGGAGTGTTACAGTCCATTGAAAACCCCAATTTTCCATATACTGTAATATCATTATGTCTGGATATAAATGCTGGCATCTCCGCCGAAACAACTATCAAACCATAGCGCAAGAAAGTATCTCATTCAGAAGCTGTCCGACAACAAGGTTCCCGCTAACCAAATAATGGAGATTTCTGACCAAAGAAATGTATCACTAGTTAAAAATTAATCACTTAAATGGAAAACAACAAATATTTCCTCATCATGCAATCATCTGCGACAATTGTTAAAGTTCGTATCCGACAGTTTGGGCCAAAATTTATTTTCTCAAATAACCAAATAAACCACCGTTACCTAAAAAGGTCCTGAAAAATGCTGTTCATTGATGTCCTAGATCTGTGACATCTAAACAGGTTTTTCCTTGCTAAGCCACGCTGCAGTGAAAGCTACTTTTAAACTAATAAAACCACTTGACCACTTAGTTTTGAGATTACGTTATATAGTCATCCGGTTAATCCGCTCTGACGTCAATATCAATTTTTAGCAGAGACCATTGTCGAGTTTTTATACAGTTGGAAAGAATACACATTATTAAACAATTCAGTTAGTTTTCACAATTTGTATCTATTAAAAGTAAAGTATAAATTTATATAAACATTATGCTCAAATTCCCCAAAGCAGTGGTTCAATATTGTTAAATGTATTTGATATTGGCAAACTGTCGGATACCACCTTTAACAATCTAACACAGAATTTTCCACGCAATGTGAACACCAGATCCGCCATCTGTTGATTGCGCATTCCATATGCAACACCAAAACAAAACCCCTCCCATGCCTCCGCATATCCAACCACCGAGAAAAAAATAGTCCAGTCAATCTAAGGCAAAAATAGGGTAAACCCTGAACAAATTGCAAAAGAAACAGCACAAACATATCCATGTAGTTTGTTATTTGGAGGATGTTGTCAAAAGGTCTAAAAAAGTCTAAGCACTTTTTTTAAATTCTTGTTACATACCTGTAAAAAACAAGATTTTGCAAACAGTGAAAATAATTAGGAGGCATTGCTGGTGGTAGTTACATTTAATAACAAAGATTCTCCAATATTAACATCAAAGCAAAGCAATAACTATGCATGTCCCTCTATATTAACATTTTATGTTCACAAAATGACAATCATTCATGAAAAATTAGCAAATCCCCGCCCAACGGATATGCTGCTGTCAGACAGTATTTCAGTTAAATTAAAATTTGTACAAAAAAGTATAACAATTTTATCCTATACTGAAACTATATATTAAATATATATATATATATCAGAATCAGGAACTGTAAATTACATAACTTATATGTTATGTTAGCAGTAGTTCTTACAGAATTTGATATGCTGGTAGATATCCAGATAAATATATGTAGTGTAAACAGAAAAAATCCACTATCTGTATATGCTTATATATTATATTTATTCCAGCTAATAATAATTTAATTCATGATTTTTCAATTTATACTATTTTAAGTAGATTTAAGTGAATTAATATTTTGCATTCAGTACAAATTATGTAAACATGAAAAAAGAACACACAAAACTGCAAGTAAACATTTGCTGACAACCCTACAGCTTTGATAATAGTGTAAACTACTACAAAAATGTATTTTGTATTTTCAAATAATATCATCTACATTGTTAAAGGTTAATGTATTCTAAACTAATAACTCATTAATAAAAAAAATTAATCACAGCATATATCTTAATAAAATACACAATAACACCTCAGGTAAGGTGTATGCAATGACTCTGTAAAAAATTAACCTACAATGATAACGCAGATGATATTGGTGATATTGATGATGGTGGTAATGTCAAATGATGATTTAATGGTTAAGATGTTGTTATTGGTAGTGATTATAATGATGGTGATTGTAATGGTGATTATTGTATGAATTCATAGTCACTGTAGTCTGTAATAATGTACAATTAACTTGGCTACACAACTACAACACAACTGCAGACATGTACATGTAATTTATAGGGGTAGACAAATGTTCATTTTTATAATTTCTCATAAATCCTAATTCATTTCATTACTGACGTCTGCCTCTGTAAACAAATTTGGCAACGAATACATCCCATTTTTCATCGCTTTTGAAAGAAAAGTGAAATTTTCAAACAGCCATACATTATTGATCAACTTGTATGCCACAAAGATGTCATGGCTGATCTTATGATGATGATCATGAGGCTGGTTGTGTTAATATTGATGACACCAACAATGATACTGATAATAATAATAATGATTGCGATGATTATGTAGACTGACTTAACTCAGAATTCCAAGTCTGTGACCATCTGTCGGACTTCCGTTATTTTTATAGATCGGAAAGATTGCACCCTTTAAGCATGATGATGGAATGTGTCAGGTTTTGAGACTTTGTTTTGTGAGGTTTTTATGTACATTTAATATATTGCCAAATGGGCCAAGGGATTTTAAGACTATTTATACGTCGTTTATTTCTTCCGTTGTTATCGGGCTATTTAAAAAATCATTGAAGTCACAATTGTCTAAAATGTTAAACCGATCATCATTTATATTAAATTTGTTAATATGTTCAAAATGTTAATATAACTCATCGAGTGTTGGTTGTTTAGTGTTCTTATTCTTTGGTTTAAGGCTATTTATAATTTTCAAGTACTTTTTGGATCACTTTTATTTAGATTTCTAAGGTTTGTTTGTTGTCTTTTTCTTTCATTTTCTATAAAATGAGTCTTTAATTAAACAGAAACATTCTTTGGCAAGAGCATAATCAATAATCGACGTGCCTCTGAATGTGAAATCTCCAATGTCCCTGTCCTTAAGCATTCTACCATTGACGAGGAAAAGATTATTGTTTCTATATATGTTTATTAGTCTCAGGCCATTAGCGTTAGTTCTAGTGTCTAAAGATAGTCTTTGCAAAGGAATTGATAGGATATCTAGAATAAGATGTTAATTAAAATGGGCTAACAATTAATCGCTGACATCGAAAACTTCACCTTAAGTGGAGTCAATTGGTACAAAATCTTGCATTTGGCAATTTGGCAGTTCTTCCATTTATGTCTCCGAGAATAAATACCACATCATACTTTTTGCATTTCTGAGAAATGTCATTTTCAAGTTCTGATAGCAGCTCTTCGGTCAGGAATCGGGAGCTGTCTTGGGAGATATAAACTGAACCAATGATAACTGGGTCAGGGCTAGTAGTGACATTTAGTTTAGACCATAACACATATTCTGATTCACTTTCCAGAATTTCTACTAATGAGCTAAACTTTTCGCTGACATAAATACCGATGCCCCCAGAATTTCTTCAGTATGGTTGATTCCGATGCTTGTGATATAAAGAATAGCCAGGAATATCGGCTGTGTCGTATTGTTCAAGGTGAGTCTCATACAAAGAGTTGATATCAAAATTCTGATAGGGATATGAACACACGTGTGGCTGCCTAGTAGCTCATGTGCCGTGGGATTGGAGCGAGGAGGGTCTTATCTTGGGGACATGCTGGCTGTTTCCTTGACAACAATATCCTCTCATAGGTTACACGACATAAATGAATTTGTTCTTTACCCTATAGTAATTGTCACAATTTTGGAAGCAATTTAACAACGAACCGTTTCTTTGGGAACCACAAAACTATTAACTAGTATGCTGAGAAAGAGCAATGCATTATCTAATTAAAAGGGCCTATGTGAAGAAAAGTTATGCGTTGCAAATACGGTTATCCTCCCCTGAAAACATACACCGTAATTTTTGCATAGTGTACCCGTACAATTTCAGTGATATAAACAGTTCCGGTCTAAATGGATCTGTCCATTATTGAGCATAGGAGTGCAGTTATTTTGCATTTTCATTATTCTACAATGTTTCGGCTTTCTTTTGCACCACCAAACTGCATTAGATTATTTTAATTATAGCAAAAACAGTCACGAAACAAAAGAATTTACCTTAATATATAAGAAAAAATTCTGTCAGGGGTTCTACTTCCGGTGATCATCACCCCATCAGTTTCTAATTATGAAATTAATTACCTAGAAATAAATACTGTTTACCGAGAAAGAAACTATACATAAAATGGAACACTCGGATTGCTAAAGCCGTTTGCACTCATTCTTTACAAATTTTCACAGTTTCAATTAAACATTATAAGCTTTGTTCTGTAGTAAACTTGTTCAAAACGTTCTAACGGTCGGATAAATAATATACGAACAATCGAATACATCAATAAGTGAATTTTGCCATTCCTTGTTTTGTTGTTGTTGTTTTTAAATTTAATTCTTTAATAATAAGTCCTTGATATTTCGTCATATTTAAATTCTCTTTTATTAATCATCAATATTCGTAACCGTCACCATAATCATCAACAGCAGAATCACCAAATATTTAATGACATATACATGTAGTACCTTTATACTAACACTTGATAGGTGTAATATAAGAAGAGATTAACCGTATCTCCAGCAACTGCCTCTTTCTCCATCTCATCAATGACAACTGTAACAAGTGAAGAGGCAAAATAACATTAAATGAATGCAATCTTTTGATGACTTATATTGTTTATATTGACCCGAACAATGTTTATTTAATTAAAATAAATGACTTTATTTTAAAATTTGAAGAATTAATATTTCAAATCAATGTTAAAAGTTTAATATATTTTATGTTGTTGTTTTTTGTTACTCTTTTTTTCTTATGATGTTAGATATGTTTAATGTGTTAAAAGCAAACTTTTATTGAAGTCACTTTCTGCGTTTGTTACTCTACTTCATAATTTTTATTTTATTTATATCCAGTATATGACAATCTGTTATTTTCTGTCGCCGCGATTTTTCTGTTCTGTGTTTTGCTACGTTCTCTCCGAATAACAAAATGTTAATCTACATACAGTTTTTAAACATTCCTAATTTATTTTGGAAGGTATTTTATCAGTTGATCAACAGGTAGGTTATTCTGACACTGGCTTAATCACAGTTCGTAATGGTCACTTGTGTATTCAGCATTCAGAATTTCACATCAATCCGACATGGCTGATTGATAACATTGCCGTTTGTATTTCAAAAGAAGGAATCGTCGTTTTGAAATTAAAAACTATGCTAAAATCATAAATTTACCACCGCTTCTGCATTAAGTAAGGCAAGCATGTCCATTAAAGCCAGAAATAAATGTACAATGAAAAACATAACTAAATGTAATGAAAAATTATCTCGTTATCTGCCACTATGATATAAATTCGTTTCGAATATTCTTATATGATTCAAATACACTTAACGAATACTCGAATATCGTTTTAGGATTCGATTTACATCCCTATTAAAAACTGAATGCATCATTAACATGAATTATATATGCATCCATTTTTCCTCAATATAGTAAACAATACTTTCATTGAAAGCACAATCCCTGTTTTGCTCAGATATGACAGTCAGAATCTGAAATACAAGTTTGATTGTTATATTTGTAAGAATACAAAAATTGGCATGTTTATGTTGTGATTGAAGATGATCAGTTATTGTGTGCATATGATGGACATGCAACAACTTTCTGAGGAGAACCACCACCAACCCACATCAGACTAGCTGTAATATCTATAAAACAGAAATGTTTTGCCAGACAGGAAATCAACACACGTTGTGTAGCTATGGAATAAAATGTCAACTACTACATTGACTTGACATTGGGTATGTCATGAACATTTCTTTGTTAGGGTGGATGGGGTGTATTGACCAGAGGTACTTTATTGATTGATATACAAAATTGCAATACATTTGTCTTTATCACATTTCCGTCCATACCATTTTAGTTATGTATGGTTTTTACCTTTTCCTCCCAGTCTTTGAGGCCCTCTCACTCGGGATCTCCACCAGTTGCATGTAGCTGACACCCTCTCTTTTGTTCTTTTGTTCTTCTTTTTTGTCTGGGTCTCAAAATATATTGCATATATAAAATGACTTTACATGGTAAAACATGACATGAAGCGTTTCAGTGCTTTAAGCAAAAATCAATTAATTACGGTATACACTTGATACTCAATTATGTTTGTAATTGTTCTGTAAATGTTTATATGTTAAGTGTACGCGTAAATTGCTATTGAAACACATACACAATACATGATATATCACATGACACAATATCGTAACATCCCTTCATTTTTCTTCACCTCCTCCGCAGTGCGCCCTTTTCCGCCGACAGCATTTACTCTAAAGCAGAACAAAATAACATTATAATATATGTTGTTCAAACATGGTGTAAGAGTATGGATTCTACTCTACTGGACTTGCATGATCATGAACTTCAATCAACATTAAAAATACATTATTTTGAAACGGTGTTGGTTGAAGTCGGTTTATGCTGCATGAAAGTAAACGGGTTTCAATGGAATATAAAATTAGTATTAAATATAAAGTTTGGGTTAGTTATCTGTTGAGTTGCTTATCTGAGTGACAGACCGGACCTGGTAGCGCAATCGCTACAGTGTCAGCTCCAAGTACTGTAGGTCATAGGCAGTACTATATCTGCTTCAAGTGAATACTGTCTCCAGATAACTGGAACCGAAATAAAAATGGTGGTACGATAAAACAGTTAAACAACAAGAAACAAAATCTATTAAATTTGTCTAATTAATTGAAGATGTAGCTACATAAAACTAAATAAAACTATTATTTAATTCTAATTTTCATCAAAAAAGGATAAGGACCAAACTTTCAACGCATGAGAGCGCCGTACTTTAATTGCTTATAGTACAATATGGCGCCACCCGTAGGGCTTTTCAAGTTTAAGCGCGGCGACAGTAAGCACGAAGAGAATTGATGCAAAGCATAAATACGGCGCAAAAGTATGTATTGTACCAGTAACAGATGTATGGCAAAAATAAATAGAAACATAAATGTATGGGAAGAAGGTTTAATTGTACATAAGCAGAATATAATAGAAATTAAACATATTTGACTAACATTATCTGACGACAGTTTTTATTGTGACAATCACGTCAGTTTTTGTTGTGACATTGGATTTTTTAAACATTGTTTTTAGCTTATTGCTTGATGATGAACTGTATTTCTGATTACCGCTTAGATCGGTAAACATCCTGGTAACATGTTCCCTAGTGGCAATCGGCAAACGTGATCACTGTAGACTCCGCGTTTCAGCGCGTCGTCAACAAGTGCCGACAGTGTGTGTGGAGCATCCGTACTCTATAAACGCACTAGTTGTAGGATTGTGTTCATCGGGTGGCGACAGCGGAGTCTCTACTATTAAGTAAGTAAAGATTTCTTAAAGTAATAACTACATACATGAAAAATGAATTAGACAATCTTTGGAACTGACTCATGCTATAAACATTAAATATACTGGTTTTGTTTTAGTAGTTTTATCTTTAATTAAAGCACGATGAAAACACGTATTAAAATGATCATATTTTTGTAAGTTTAAACAAATCCATTTTGACAGATCTACATAATAATAAAACAACACAAGCATGTTTTACGATGTAAATTATATTTCGTTGAAAATCATTTCAAGTGGTTTCAATAATACAAATCAGCATATTGTTTATATGAATCATTATCGTCCCCTTTGAAGTTGTATAATTACGTATTTTGTTCTGTTTATAAGATAGCATATGTTAATAAATAAGTTTTTGAAATTGGCCCTGTTATTTGTCCGAGGGCAGTCGTATTGACCGAAGGCCGAAGGATAAAACGACTGACAGAGGACAAATAACAGGACCAATATCAAATCACTTTTTTATTGACAATTTTATTAAATAACTACATGTACTTTTAATATTTCACAGTTAATACTTAGTTTTTGCATTAATCCAAGTCAGAAAATGCTTGTTTGTGTTCTTGTGAAATTTACACTTTTCGGTTAAACACTACTAATTCATACCGTGAATGTTGTAAAACTGAATATTTCGTTCAATAAATGTCTGCAACCTTTTGTCGTCTACACATAGAGCGAGTTAAAACAAAATGACAATTTTCTTTGGCCCTGCCTTATTAGCAAATCAAATGCGGGCTTTATATCAATATCACTTTTCGGCGTGGCTTATAAAGTGATATTGTCACTGTTTTAAGGCAGGCCGTCGTGTTATTGAAGGTGGCAGGTACTTTTCATAGGACTAAAAAGTATAGTTATTTAATAATCTATGATAACCTGCATGCTCTTACAAAGAAGATAAACATGCTTAAAGCAATTATATGATTTATGGAAGTAAGTTTGTTATTTAGTATAAGCATAAAACAAATGTTAATATAAAGTCGCAACAACTATGAACTTATATAACGTATCACATCTACCATAACCAACACATTTGTTATAATCATGACAAAACGAATATCTAACAAAATACTATGTGAGAATAGGCATCTAATCGAGGACGTGTGTCCATTTTGTCTACCATTTTAATGTAAATAGGAATTTGAACAAATGCATTAAATAAGCTTGGGTAGTGAGAACACGATTAACACTGATTTACTTTGTTTCATTGCATTATTGTAATTCAATATTTCGTGTGATTTAAGATCAAATATATAAAGCTTACTTATGATACCAATATAAATTAATACAAATGAATCTAAACAAGACAAAACGCGAGTAAATTTTCGACCAAAAGGGATAGTCTATCAATACGTAAATTCTCCATTATGTACACATGTTTAAAGAATTGTACATGCTTTAAGTCTACAGCATTCATGGTTAAACTAAAGACAACCAATGAAACGAGGATTTGAAATTATAGTTTGTTGACATATGTAAAGCTTTTGGTATTTTTCAAACAACAACGACATATTAACGTTAATCCCAATGTGCTGGCAATGCTGCGCTGCGTTGTGCCCCGAAGCTTCGCTTATATCTGCTTCGCTGATAATGTAAAAAAAGGTCAATGGACAGATATATATTTTTAATAATATATAACAATTAATAATATATTATGTATTAATAAAATTTTCAGAAAGCGTTCACTTAAAATGACCAGCCATATTTTATTGCAAATTGGTGAAAACAGAGCGACGTTTTACTCGATGCATACATGTACTTTAATATACATTTGTGATGCAGTGGTGTAGCAGTGTTGTTGAGAAAGCTGGATTTCAGAAGCAGATATGACCCTGTATGACCTTGACTACTCGCAGTTAGAAATTCATGCCTGGGAAGAAGTAATGCTTGTACAGAACAAATATGTATGTCTAAGGAGACTAGACGCGTCAATTGTGTCCAGGCATGCTTAATGAACTGAGCGTTCATTATATTGCGTAATTCAGATGTACATGAAATGCATATTCGAAACAAGAAGCGAACTATTATTTGAACAAGTGTTTCACTGACAACGCATAATCTGCTATGCCGCGATAAATGTCAAATATACATTTTAACATCTTTCTTAACTTGATTCAGAATTCATTTTAAAATATCTTTCTTTTGAATTAGGCACTATTATCCTGCTTATTTTAAATGCATTTTATTTGCTCTATGGTGCTTGGTTATTGAATTTAATTTTCTCTATCAATTGAACACACTTCATTAGAATTCCCTGAAAAAAATCTTTGATTTTAGATATTTTATTGTCCCCACACAGGTCGTGGCCATCCTTCTGCATGTCTTATAATTAAATACAGGCCCGAATCCAGAAGTTTTCGGCTGGGGCTCTACTGAAGACCGACTTTCACATACATCTTAGAGCGTCCGGGGGCATGCCCCCTCCCTCACTCCCGATTTTTTTCTTTCTAGAATGCTAGACTGTCGGAGATGCGTTCTTGGGTGTTTCTTTGTGGTGAACTTTGTTATGGGGTTTAAATTTACTTCGAACCTGAAAGTGAAGACATTAACCATAAGTAACGAAATTGTGCTGTTGCTAATTGGTTCAAATTGCCTAAAAAGCAAACATGCAAACATGTACTTCCCTTCGAGTATGACCATAAACTGCAGATGGCTTACATTTCTTGGCTCTTTTTTCACACCTGTCTTCATTTCCATATTTGCAAAGAAAATCTTGCTTACTTACCGCATTCTTTCAAGAAAGGATCATTGGAGTATTATTGAAGTTTATGCTAATGCTACCGGACTAGCTGGGTTTTAGAAGTTCAACAGCAAAATGTCTTTCTACCAATGTGTATTTGTTTAATGGAAGATGGGGGGTTGATGATGATCATAATAGCATCGATCTATAAATAGAAAAATAACAAATGGTATAACACAATGTTACAAGTTAAAACCATTAACATGATCGATTTGAGTTCTTGTGTAGGCCTACATGGAAAATATCTTTACACAATGTTTTAACATGTTTATAAAAATAAAACAGTTTAGACAAATTAGTTTATAAATACTCTTTTGAAAGACCTTGAGTATAGTTAATCATTCAGTTAAATGTTACTAATGGTAATTTATTAAAGAGCATAGTAAAGTACATTACTAAGGAAATATAATTTCCTGTAGAATAAACTTCTACATCAAAGGGTCCATGTCGGAAAATAATTTGAAAATGACCGGTTGTCGAGTGATCAGTGGTTGAAGCACAAGCCAATGAAAAACGATCTACAAGGATCATGACTCGAGACAGATAATACGTATGTTAGTATAATGTTACTACGTAAATCTAGAATAAGTTTTTTCCCTTTACCCATTAATTTAAATAATTCGCATACATACTTTAATCAAAGAAGCATACACCTACAATTATCATGTATCCAAGATGAAAAACAATTTAGATGTATACAAAAATCTAGTCCTACGACACTAAGCAAATATGCTTTTTATTTTGCCCGAGTTAAGATTTTCATTGGATTTTCGAGAAATTGTTATGCATTAAATCGTAAAATAAGCAATAAAATTCAGTATAGTCTTTACTGATGTTACTTGTAGTAAATAAAACATAAGTACATTTATTAATAAGAATATATAAGACAAAGTCCTATGACCATTGCAACATATACAAAAATTGAAAAGACACAGGACCAAGGTATCCACATGCACGCCAAATGTAAATGTGAGAACAAATCTGTGATGAGTCATTTAACAATAAGAGCAAACCCGACAGTTACCGCCTTGGAACGGTCAGTCGGCAATATGGACCAACTGGGGTTTCTTAAACCGGTTTTACAGAGCTATAACCTCGCACTTCCTGATGGGTTTCTCGAATGCAAGCAATGATAAGAAAACTGAGCTATTTAAATAAGTGTCCAAGCGCTGACGTTTTGTTTGACAATTTATAACGAAAGCAGTAACGTCATTGAAAAATATTGTCCCCATAGTGTTTAGAAGAGAGATAGGTATTATTTCGATTAGAAAACCTTCAGAAAACGTTAAAAGTAAATGAAATTAACTTTTCGAATCAAGAAAAAAATGACCATGGAAGAGTAAATGGCTGTAGAATCCTGTTCATGCGGAGATGAGATTGAGGAACCAAAGTCCAATGTCCATTAAAGGAAATACACGTAACAATCCGTATAGGATGAAATAAATGACAACATTGATTACATGCACGGGGAGATTTTTTACGACCGCCACACTGCACAAGTAACATTGTTGTGATCATGAATAAGAATATATAAGACAAAGTCCTATGAGCATTGCAACATATACAAAAATAGAAAAGACAAAGAACCAAGGTATCTACATACACGCCAAATGTAAATGTGAGAACAAATCTGTGATGAGTCATTTAACAATAAGAGCAAACCCGACAGTTACCGCCTTGGAACGGTCAGTCGGCACTATGGACCGACTGGGGTGCTTAAACCGGTTTTACAGAGCTCTAACCTCGCACTTCCTGATGGGTTCTCGAAAACATATTGGCCCGATTTCCCAAGGAGCCTTCGACGAAAGATTTAACAAAACAACACTTTTGGCGCGTTCTATGCAGAGTTTTTATTTATGTTTGATCTAAGTAATATTTAAGTATCAAGTAGTGAAGAAAAGAGACAAGTCATTAATGCGAAGCATCAAAGACGACGTGAAAACTGGAAAAGTTAAACAGGCTGTAGCAATATGGTAGCAAGCAATAAAACATATTTGAAAGGTTACGGGTTTTATTAGAAATATTCAGTATACTACAAAACTCCAGGAAAAAATATGTGTAATGATAATTCCTGAGACCAAAGAATGGTTTAAAACAAAATAAAAAGCAAAACCCAACACTATTTAATAGGTGTTCCAAGACGTAAACAGAGATAGAAGAAGAAAAGAAGTTGCCAACATTATTATAATTGACTATAAAATTCAATTTACAAGCAGAAAATGCACATGTGCAGCAGCCTCACATTACACAAGTAACCATTGTTGAATAGTACTTTTCTGGAACATGACATGTTTTTTTTTTCTTTTTCTGTTTTAATTTTAATTTTTAAAGTTGTTTTGTATGGAAGCATTTTTATATCTGGATTATAAATACCAAGAAAATGTTTATTATTTCCAAAATTTAACCTACTTCACATATTTAAAGAGAAGTGGATGAAGACAAACAGAGAAACAGTAAAACAAAACGATCTGATATGTCCTTAATCTTGATGGAACTAATATTTTAACAAAGCATCGTTAATAGTTAAGTAAGTATATGCTACTGTGGTTAATAATTATACACTGAACTGACATTAAGAATACAACTTAACAAAAGTTGCTGTCAAGTGAAAGGTAGTATGTCATTGAATTCTGGGACGAAATACTAAAATATATCAAATGACTTATTTTGAAAAGTTATATTTTAATAGTATCCAAGAGGGATACTGCTATTTAATAAACCTGGATGTAAGGTCATAATAATTAGTCTGACCGTAGTCTGTTTTTACAAAATGTTCGTGTCTTGGACAAGGAACAAGGTCTCATGTCAGGTCGAGGGTTTGAACACAGTCCGTAACATTAACCTCTTGACCAAGAAAACTCCTACCACATTATAAAAGCTTTCCTGGTGTGTTGCACGTTTCTCTCATGCAAGTGAATTGATCACCGAATCTTTAATAAGATCCTTTTGAAAACTTCGCAACAGGGCTAGGGTTTGAATTTTATACCCTCCGATCCAGAGTCTAAAACCATATTTTTACCATAAGCACTTCAGAGATGGCAGAATTGGAGATGCCATTTTTATATCTGCGCGGACCCTTACAGAAATCGTTTATGTATATTTCGAGTATTTTTAAATGTTGCGTAAACATTGCATCTAAAGACAGACTTTATCCGTGCATACTCATTGGATCGTTCAGAACAAAAGCGGTCCTTAGAAATATTCTTTATATTCTCGTTTCTTTTATACGATGAACGTGCTTATGAGATCAGAGGCACAGATGAACGTCAATGTGATTGTCAATGCGCACTGACATAATGTGCGCCAGAGCGGTGCCTCTTATAGAATGCATTGTGGGGGACAATAGTGTAACAACAGGGAATTGCAGCTGTTCTGTGAGACAGTTTTCATAGTAGAACTTAGTATTACGTCTTTTAACATTGTAGCTTGCGACAATAACGTGTAGCTTGCAATTTAGTAAGCATTTATATGAATCCCTTGTTTGGCGAGGTATTGTCTAACAAAAGAAACCGAGCATACTAATGTTAACAATGCCGCTTGTAAACAGAGATGTAGAAAAGAAAAGAACATGGAAACCAAACAAAGTAGCAATTAATCTACTTCCCATCAGAGTTATGGTTCGTTAGTGTCAATTTTTATGTAATTATTCGACAGTGTAAGAAAGTGCTTTTTTCCCAGGATAGTCATCGTATTGTTTAAAGTGTATGTTCTCTGCGGCGCCTTGTGTGTCTCACTTACTAGCTTTTTATCTGGGTAGGAAAAAATCGATGGGAAGGTTTTCGCCACTGCTTGAAAAACGACGGGAAGACCTTCGTTCACTCCATAGACATAGTATGGGACCGCCGACTCCGCAAGGTGCGCAAACATCTTCCAATTTTTGCAGCGCCACTACTGGGAGTCGTAGAGATACTTTCGATCGGGGTTTCGCTTGCAAAACAATAACAAAGGGGATAAATAAAACAGACATTTGAAGAAAAGCGGCTACGGAAAATAAATAAACTTGAAAATAGGTTAACGGTAAATATCGTCTTTGTATATGTATTCTTTGTCTGGTTTTGGATTTCCATCAATCAGCAGTCAAAATAACGTAATTGAGTGTAAAGTTTATAAACAAAAAACTCGAATTCTGAATGAATCAGATAAAGTCCCATTTAGGCCTTAATATGACAGCCCCTTTTTAATAGATATTTCCATAGCTAATACTGTGTGATAAGTGGTATTTATTATGGCTTATCTTTGCCTAAACTACAAGAAGAAAGACATACCATTATATTAAAATAAAAAAGTATGTGAATGGAGACACAGGAGCAAAGACTAATAGTGGAAAGGATTAAATATGTAAGGGACCTTTAATTGGAAATTTTAACTTTCAATATTTGCACACCAGTATAATAAGATTATACTGTTTCCTGTAGAATATGCACTTGTCTTTTTAAACTGATTCTAGAAATACGACAATGGTGATGAATCGCCTGACCCGGACACGTCTCTGCCTTGCCAGTGCCTGATGCGCTGAGACGTTCAACTAGTACAGCGGTCCTTAAACACATCTTAGAGCCAGAATTCTTCCAGGCCATATTAAAAATTACCATCGTTGTAAGATAATGTGAACATATTTAACTTTTTATAACATAACATTTTGAGAATTAGAACATAACAACAGTGAAGGTGTGGTCTTCTTGGTGCGTGTTTTCTTTTGATATATATCCTACAGTATTGATAGACAGAGCTTATCACCTACTGCTGACATAGTTTTAACTTATTTTATATCAGAGGAACCCTGTTTTACATATTTTATTACAGTAGTTATATATTGAGTAAATGTAGAAACCTGGTTGTCTGAATGGTTTGTGATGTTTGATGCAGTAATTTAAATTATTTTTATTGACATAATGTTTCTTTCTACTTGTATGTTGTTTTGACAATATAAACATGTCAAAGTTAAGATTAATATGACCCAGTAAACTAGTCACAACAATACATGCTGTAAGTATAAATAAATTAATAAATAAAAATATGTACTTTTAGTTATATATGTGTATTGACTGGGAATACGCTTCCTCAGTTTTTCTGATTCGGTGTACATTTTTAAAACATAAAGCAATTAGCTAAAATAACAAAGATGCCAATTTAACAAATTATATATGTTTTACTTGCAGTAGCGTTCATCAACTAAACCGAATCACTTGAGTGTCATTGAATAGGTACCAATACAGAACCAAGGCTTAACTCAAACACGACTTAATATTTGATATAAGAAATAACTGGGTCCATGATTTAAAGGTAATAAGTGTCGTTATTAGTTTACAACCTGCTTATGTCCCTGCTTTATATAGGATATCTTTTCTTCTTGCAGTGTGAAAACTTTCAACTTGGCTCAATGGTTTGTGTTTAAAACCATTAAATCTTGCATCCAGAGATGACACTATTACTTGAACTGGCTTTTATGTTACTCTTTAATTAATGTTGTCAGATCAAACAAGAATAAATATGTATTACCAAGCATTTTAATCTTTTTAACATTTCCTTCGTGTTAACGTGTTCAATCAAGAACACAGCTTTATAATGAACAGAATGTTTTAATGTAGCATGAAAAATGCATTTATGACAAAAATAAATACAAATACATATAAATTTAAATATGCAGATGATTATGCAACACACGTGTCCTTTTAACAGAAAACAAAGGTCAACTGATTTATTAAATATGTTTCTTATAATTTGATCTTCTCTTGAACTATTAATATTTATACATATAACAATAGCACATGTTTCATTCTCCTTACACCATTTGATATAAATCGACTATGTGCAAGAACTCGATAAATATGCCATTGAGTGGTTCTTTAAAAGTATTAAACATGATAAATGTGATTTAGTCTCAGGAAAATACATTTTAAATAGTTGTTTTGATAACATTTAAAAACATGATAGCGCCACCCATTAGATATGGAAAGTGAATTGGATTCTTCTATTGTATTAATGTTTGTTAACTGTTAAATTATTTTATAGATTACATGTATAAATAATCTATATTCACAATATCCTGCCTTGTGATGTGTTGAAACAGTTTTATGAAAAGTAAAGGTTAAGAAATGGTATACTACTAAGAAAGCAATACTAAACCAGACTGAAATTTTGAAATCTTTTAATTTACCTTCCTGACAGTTGTGCTTCTGTTGGCTGGTCCATGACGTTGAATACAAAGGTTAACTGTCTCTGAAGAAATTGTTCTTGTCATGGTAACTGAAAAAAGTATGCTTGAAGATTTCGGTTTTATATGAAAAGTTGAAGCAAGCCGCCTTATCTCTTTGGTTTCATATTTATATTCAATATCAATTATTAATTGAGTATGCTTTTTAAGCAGAAACCTCCAAAGTCCATTCTGAAAGAACAATTCAATATAGATTTGTCTGAATTACCTTGCATCACATCCCTTCATTGGTCTGAGTTGACAAAAATATCTCCTCTAGCCTGTTTCTGTTGTTTTAAACGAATTGAGTTGCTTCACAACCTCTAACCATGTGTTCAAGTATGGAAGAAATTTATTTTGTAGGAACTGTAAATAAAATTGCATATGTCAAAATTCACATAAATAAGACACATATATACTACTATGGCAACCTGAAATTAAATGTTTTTGTAAGTCAAGGAAAGTATTGCTTTATTTGTGTCCACCACATATACCCCAGAAAGAGCGTGCTCAAAGTTAAAAGCTTGATCCTAAGATGTGGCCTCAAACAGTTGTACATACATTGGTAGTTCAATTTCTTAACAACACTCAGATTAAAGTTTATACAATACTGCTCTCAGAATAAAAATAAGTGGGTTTGATATTTCAGGTGTTCGTGGCATGAAATCACATAAAAAACAGCACTATATTTGTTTCAATTTATTTATTGATAACAACATAACATAATAGTAACAAAAGTGGTGTGTTTGATTCTATAAATGGTTATATTCCATAATGATAAAAATGATTTGGTTAGTCCCCATTCACTTCTACCCACTATACGCTCCAACGTAATAGAAAAAAATGCAAAATAATACTTTTTATCCACGGAAAATAAAGCATATATACATATAGGTACAAAGGAATAATACTCTTTTTTAAGTTGCAGCCATTATTTATTTATATGATAATCTAATCCAGTAGTTTAATATGAACAGTTACTATTGATCACAATTGAAACCGTAAGTAGAACAAGGTATTCCAAAAACTGCTATAGACGTGTTTATTTTCGATTTAGCTATCTATTCGGCAGGAAAATAAACGTAAAATGACTGATTATATATTAAGATAAACCCTTGTCATCAGATTAAAAACAACAAAAACGAAAAAAAAAAAGAAATAACTTACAATGATAGCAGACTCGTAGTGGGCGGAGTAGATGTACGTCGTATCTGGGTTAACACATAAATTTGAACGACTATCAACAAGAAATAGTGTCCCCGCCACTCTTTTTTGGTAACACCCTTTGGAAGTTATCATTTCACTTCCTAGTGCCCCCATTTACGCGTTTTTCATTTATGTTAATACAGCTTTCAGCTTTCTATCTATTGTTTTAGTTTACACCTGATTACACCGGAAGTTTCCTATGACTTCCGGTGCTGGCGCTGCGACGGATTCAACCTATTTACGATAGATTATGTAGCGTAACGTCACGAGCCAGTTATTATATGGAAAAAACAACTTCCTGTTTACTAAAACAATACCTTTATCTTAACAGACAATAAAGGACAAACATTGTAAGCAACATTAAAAACTTCTAGAGCTTAAAAAAGACAATAAAATGAAAAATATATAGGTTTATGATTATCAAACAAGCATACAAAATGATACCACATACAACTTATTTCTTTTCTTCATGTAAAAGCTTTAAATACTTACTTTACTTTTAAAATATGCAAACAAGCAGACAAAACTAAACAGGAAATGAAAAAGAAAATAATAGGAGGTTTTTACATAGCTTTGGGCTTCCTCAGGTTTTTACAATTGAGTTTGTGTCTTAGCCAGTAAATTATCGGAAGGTTGTTTTGGAGAATTAATGTGAGAATGGTTTTACATCTTCGATGGCTTGGCCACAAAGGTAAGAGATAATGCGCAAGAATGTTTGATAAATGCGCTTAAATTTTGGCGATTTTAACGACTGGGTCGGTTATCTGGCTGACATAAGACATGTGCTTAATAGGAGAGGTTAACTCGTGAAATTTTTGTTTGTGTCCGTGTGTTTCTGTGTACGTGCGTGCGTGCGTGCGTGCGTGTGTGTGTGTGTTCTTGCGTGTGTGCGTTCGTGCGTGTGGGTGGAACGTAACGTCATCTATCGCGTCTAGCATATAAAAAGCTAACAAGAAATAATGAAGTTATAACGAAGATACGCTGCAGTGACATAACGTCAGATTGCAATATTTTTATCATCGTCAGACACCCACGACTGATCCATTCCGTTACTATCAATTCATCGCCAGTCGGATATTTAGTTCACTTTTTGCTTTTTCCGGTAATGATATTTCATTGGTCGCTTCATAATCCGATGAAGATTTCAATCCAATGATGAACCTCGTTCTTTCGACAGACTTGTCAAAATGGCAATGTCATTGTTATACTTCTAGTCTACACGCTGACGAGTATGGATTTTGTAAGCAGTATTATGATTGATCAATTCTTGTTCTATTCTGTTCGATAGGACAACAGAAAAATTACCAATAAACCCACGGTCGACGAATGTAGTCAAACGGAATTGTCGAGCGTGGGTATCCGACGATGTATTTTATATAGGCGGGACCTTACGTCAACTCCGTCTTAATGCATTTTATAATTTATATACGCAATTTTAATGAGAAGAAGCCCTCTAAAGGACAATGTAATTGTAGGAATAACAAATAACTATAACGACCATCTGCTTAAACGAAGCCTGAGAAGAACGATAACTATCGGTGTCGTCAGGACGTAGCATGCATTGTAAATTCATTTGGGTTTGCCACGGCAACAGGGTCCATCAAAACAGTATGAGATCATGTTCACCAACAAGATCTTGTACCATACTATGCCTACGTGTCATTAATGACGCGTCGCAAGACTTCACATGTAAGTAGAATACAGCTAGAACAAACACAGAAACAACTCCTATTTTACCTATCGGTGATTATTGTGTGTGGTTTTATGCGGGGGAAGAAGTAAACGAATGTATAGAAAACTATTATCATGCATCGCTATCTAGACGCGGTAAAAGTATGCACAGTTCATTCGACACTAGTCATAAAGGCCATAGAAAACCATTTTAGTTTCAGCATTTTGTTCCCATTTGGATAAAAGGTAGCTAAACATATTTTTACAAGCGTTCAATATTATTATATTTAAATTACGCAAAAATAGCTACGAAAATCGCATATTATTTTGTCTAACATGATTATTTGTCCCTGATTTCTACTTTGATCATTATCCATTTGTTGCGCGTGATTTTCCATTATAAATGAACTATATCGAAACAATAATGACATATTTAAATTATTACCCATCTTTATATCCGTGTAACTGTAATATTACCATATTAATTGTTTTATTTTAATGCACTCGATTGTAATGACCTGCATGTTATCTTAAAAATTATTAAAGCGATTATTATTTAAAGCAATATCTGGACCTTAAAACGTAGACTCAAAGTAAAAATCCATTCCATAAAATCTATAAAAATATCGCCAAAATCCATTGACTCAGAAATGTAATTTTCTGTGTCTGTAGTACATATATGAAGATGATATGTGAATAGGCATATAAGAAATTGTATATTTGTGGGTCCGTATGTCAAAATCAAGATTAAATGTCGGTTGAATAAAAATATATTTAATGATGAATTAAAAGAAAACTTAATTAGAACAGCCAGAGTAAAATGCGATCTATGTTTTGTATATATATTGTCCACACATGGACATGATAATTAATATATATATATATTTATTATATATATATATATATATATATATATATATATATATAGAGAGAGAGAGAGAGAGAGAGAGAGAGAGAGAGAGAGAGAGAGAGAGAGACAGAGAGACAGAGAGACAGAGAGAGACAGAGAGACAGAGAGACAGAGAGAGACAGAGACAGAGACAGAGACAGAGAGACAGAGAGAGAGAGACAGAGAGAGAGAGAGAGAGAGAGAGACACAGAGAGAGAGAGAGAGAGAAAGAGAGAGAGAATTTCTAGATAAAGAAACAAATGTATAACTATAATTAGCCTTTAGTTTTGTCTACAATTTTCAATAAATTATTGTTGGCCGCTTTTCACGCCTACGGCTTGTCTTACTTGAAAGTTGAACATTCGTTAAAATTCTTGTTTAAATCCATTAATATATAGAAAACAAGATGTAATAAACTCAACCTTCTGTAATAATCATCACAATGATTTCTTCTTTCACTTAGCTTAAACTCGTGTCCTTAGAAAATTGATAAAAACTTGAATCGGACTGATTAGTAGGTCATAGGAGACTGGATCGCGATTTACACTCGAATGCTGCAAAATGAACAATGATGACCCCCACCCCCTCTGTAAAATAAGCCACAAAGGTGTTTTAGTTTAAGTGTCATTTTCATTTTATATGAACTTTAATTTTTAGTTTTCAGTATATTTAGAACAAAGAAAGCCATTTTGTTCTATAAAACAAAATTCATAAAACGAACTAATGGTTTCAAATCATATGAAGACTCTCTGGACCATCGTTTCATTAGTACGCCGACTTTCATTTTATTTTGCCTCTTATCATTCATGTTCGTTCTCTTGCATTGTTATTGTATTTTTTCTTTATATTATTTTCTTTCAGTTATTTTATTTTCTGGTTCTTTACGTGTGCTTTATTTTGTTCCACCATATTTTCTAGGTAATTTACATGAGACTGACTCAAGATTAATATTTACAGGGTAGGCTAACTACAAATACAAGGGATAATACCGATTGTAGTGGCCAATATGTTGCCTAAACGGTTCCATTCTACGACCAATCTGCTGTGCTTGTTGAGCTTGCTAGTGACGGTTTCCATACTATTATTCAATCGGGATCTCGGCCTCATCACCATCCTCACCAAACCCACAAATGCCTCCCGGAGACTACTCGATTCCACGCAGAGCATGGTATGAGCTTGTGTTTCTCCTAATATTTTGGATATTTATATATGTGTGTGTGTGTCTGTCTGTCTGTCTGTCTGTCTGTCTGTCTGTCTGTGTGTGTGTGTGTGTGTGTGTGTGTGTGTGTGTGTCTGTCTGTCTGTCTGTGTGTGTGTGTGTGTGTCTTTCTGTCTGTCTGTCTGTCTGTGTGTGTGTGTGTGTGCGTGTGTCTGTCTGTCTGTGAGTGTGTGTCTGTCTGTGAGTGTGTCTGTCTGTCTGTCTGTCTGTCTGTCTGTCTGTCTGTGTGTGTCTGTATGTCTGTCTGTCTGTCTGTGTCTGTCTGTCTGTGTGTGTGTCTGTCTGTGTGTCTGTGTTATAAGCGACGCTCTAGAAAAAACTTAAATAGTGACCAACAATTCAATTTTATTTATTTATTTTTTTGTATTTTCTTAATGATCACAATATTATAATAAAATACAAAAATAATATATGAATACTTAAAAAGTAACTTAAAAATTAAAATGAATGTGTAATGACCGTTTCATGAAAACATTTCATGAGATGTGAAGTGACAAAATGACGTTACGACGTAGTGTTCGTTTGGTTACTTCTAATGCCCATACACATATTGCTTCCAGTATTATATATCGATACCTATTATATAGCAAATCATATTTTTAAATTAGTCCATGTTTATTGTGCAATCGAGGACATTTATTTATAAGCATACATGGTTAAGCACAAAAGTCTGGGAGGAAAAGAACTGAATGTAACCAGGCACGTGCATCATTGGCTCTTTCTTCATGTGACGACCGAACATCACACATCACGTGCATCATTGGATCTTTCTTCATGTGACGATCGGACATCACATGCCACGTGCATCATTGGCTCTTTCTTCATTTGACGATCGGACATCACACGCCACGTGCATCAAGGCCTCGTTCGTCATGTGACGACCGAACATCACACGCCACGTGCATCATTGGCTCTTTCTTCGTGTGACGACCGAACATCACACGCCACGTGCATTATTGGCTCTTTGTTCATGTGACGACCGAACATCACACGCCACGTGCATCATTGGCTCTTTCTTCATGTGACGACCGAACATTACACGCCACGTGCATCACTGGCTCTTTCTTCATGTGACGACCGGACATCACACGCCACGTGCATCATGGGCTTTTTGTTAATGTGACGACCGGACATCACACGCAACGTGCATCATGGGCTCTTTGTTAATGTGACGACCGAACACCACACGCCACGTGCATCATTGGCTCTTTCTTCATGTGACGACCGACCATCACACGCCACGTGCATCATTGGATCTTTGTTCATGTGACGATCGGACATCACAGGCCACGTGCATCATTGGCTCTTTCTTCATGTGACGATCGGAAACATCACACGCCACGTGCATCAGGGCCTCGTTCGTCATGTGACGAACGAACACCACACACCACGTGCATCATTGGCTCTTTCTTCATTGACAACCGAACATCACACGCCACGTGCATCATTGGCTCTTTCTTCATGTGACGACCGAACATTACACGACACGTGCTCACTGGCTCTTTCTTTCATGTGACGACCGGACATCACCTCCACGTCATCATGGGCTCTTTGTTATAATGTACACACAACGACCGGCATCACACGCAACGTGCATCATGGGCTCTTTGTTAATGTGACGACCGAATCAACAAACGCCACGCATCATTGGGCTCTTTCTTCATGTGATCGACCGACCAATCACACGCCCGAGGGGGGGGCGTGCATCATTAGTTTCTTTCTTCATGTGACGACCGAACACCACCCCACGTGCTCATTGGCTCTTTCTTCATGTGACGAACCGAACACCACACGCCACGTGCATCATTGGCTCATTCTTCATGTGACGACCGAACATCATACTCCACGGCCATCATTGGCTCTTTCTTCATGGTGACGACCGAACATTACCCGCCAATTGCATCATTTGACTCTTTCTTCATGTGACGACCGAACATCACACGTCACGTGCATCATTGGCTCTTTCTTCATGTGACGACCGAACATCACACGTCATGTGCATCATTGGCTCTTTGTTCATGTAACGACCGAGCATCACACGCCACGTGCATCATTGGCTTTTCGTTCATGTGACGACCGAACATTACACGCCACGTGCATCATTGGCTCATTGTTCATGGGACGACCGGACATCACACGCCATGTGCATCATTGGCTTTTCGTTCATGTGACGACCGAACATTACACGCCACGTGCATCATTGGCTCATTGTTCATGGGACGACCGGACATCACACGCCACGTGCATCATTGGCTCTTTGTTCATGTAACGACCGAGCATCACACGCCACGTGCATCATTGGCTTTTCGTTCATGTGACGACCGAACATCACACGTCACGTGCATCATTGGCTCTTTGTTCATGTAACGACCGAGCATCACACGCCACGTGCATCATTGGCTTTTCGTTCATGTGACGACCGAACATTACACGCCACGTGCATCATTGGCTCATTGTTCATGGGACTACCGGACATCACACGCCACGTGCATCATTGGCTCTTTGTTCATGTAACGACCGAGCATCACACGCCACGTGCATCATTGGCTTTTCGTTCATGTGACGACCGAACATTACACGCCACGTGCATCATTGGCTCATTGTTCATGGGACGACCGGACATCACACGCCATGTGCATCATTGGCTCTTTCTTTATGTGACGACCGAACATAACACGCCACGTGCATCATTGGCTCTTTGTTCATGTGACGACCGAACACCACACGCCACGTGCATCATTGGCTCTTTCTTCATGTGACGACCGAACATCACACGCCACGTGCATTATTGGCTCTTTCTTCATGTGACGACCGAACACCACACGCCACGTGCATCATTGGCTCTTTCTTCATGTGACGACCGGACATCACACGCCACGTGCATCATTGGCTCTTCGTTCATGTGACGACCGAACATCACACGCCACGTGCATCATTGGCTCTTTCTTCATGTGACGACCGAACATTACACGCCACTTGCATCATTGACGCTTTGTTCATGTCACGACCGAGCATCACACGCCACGTGCATCATTGGCTTTTTGTTCATGTGACGACCGAACATTACACGCCACGTGCATCATTGGCTCTTTGTTCATGTGACGACCGAACATCACACGCCACGTGCATCATTGGCTCTTTCTTCATGTGACGACCGAACATTACACGCCACGTGCATCATTGGCTCATTGTTCATGGGACGACCGGACATCACACGCCATGTGCATCATTGGCTCTTTCTTTATGTGACGACCGAACATAACACGCCACGTGCATCATTGGCTCTTTCTTCATGTGACGACCGAACACCACACGCCACGTGCATCATTGGCTCTTTCTTCGTGTGACGACCGAACATCACACGCCACGTACATTATTGGCTCTTTCTTCATGTGACGACCGAACACCACACGCCACGTGCATCATTGGCTCTTTCTTCATGTGACGACCGGACATCACACGCCACGTGCATCATTGGCTCTTCGTTCATGTGACGACCGAACATTACACGCCACGTGCATCATTGGCTATTTCTTCATGTGACGACCGAACATCACACGCCACGTGCATCATTGGCTCTTTCTTCATGTGACGACCGAACACCACACGCCACGTGCATCATTGGCTCTTTCTTCATGTGACGACCGAACATCACACGCCACGTGCATCATTGGCTCTTTTTTCATGTGACGATCGAACACCACACGCCACGTGCATCATTGGCTCTTTCTTCATGTGACGACCGAACATCACACGCCACGTGCATCATTGGCTCTTTCTTCATGTGACGACCGGACATCACACGCCACGTGCATCATTGGCTCTTCGTTCATATGAGGACCGAACATCACACGCCACGTGCATCATTGGCTCTTTCTTCATGTGACGACCGAACATTACACGCCACTTGCATCATTGACTCTTTGTTCATGTCACGACGGAACATCACACGCCACGTGCATCATTGGCTCTTTCTTCATGTAACGACCGAACATCACAAGCCACGTGCATCATTGGCTCTTTCTTCATGTGACGACCGAACACCACACGCCACGTGCATCATTGGCTCTTTCTTCATGTGACGACCGAACATCACACGCCACGTGCATCATTGGCTCTTTCTTCATGTGACGACCGAACATTACACGCCACGTGCATCATTGGCTCTTTCTTCATGTGACGACCGAACATTACACGCCACGTACATCATTGGCTCTTTCTTCATGTGACGACCGAACATCACACGCCACGTGCATCATTGGCTCTTTCTTCATGTGACGACCGAACATTACACGCCACGTGCATCATTGGCTCTTTCTTCATGTGACGACCGAACATCACACGCCACGTTCATCATTGGCTCTTTCTTCATGTGACGACCGAACATCACACGCCACGTGCATCATTGACTCTTTCTTCATGTGACGACCGAACACCACACGCCACGTGCATTATTGGCTCTTTGTTCATGTGACGACCGAACATCATACGCCACGTGCATCATTGGCTCTTTCTTCATTTGACGACCAGACATTACACGCCACGTGCATCATTGGCTCTTTGTTCATGTGACGACCGAACATCACCCGCCACGTGCATCATTGGCTCTTTCTTCGTGTGACGACCGAACAATACACGCCACGTGCATCATTGGTTCTTTCTTTATGTGACGACCTAACATCACACACCACGTGCATCAAGGGCTTATTCGTCATGTGACGACCGGACATCACACGCCACGTGCATCATTGGCTCTTTCTTCATGTGACGACCGAACATTACACGCCACGTGCATCATTGGCTCTTTCTTCATGTGACGACCGAACATCATACGCCACGTGCATCATTGGCTCTTTCTTCATGTGACGTCCTAACATCACACGCCACGTGCATCATTGACTCTTTCTTTATGTGACGACCTAACATCACACGCCACGTGCATCATTGGCTCTTTCTTCATGTGACGCCCGAACATCACACGTCACGTGCATCATTGACTCTTTGTTCATGTGACGTCCGAACATCACACGCCACGTGCATCATTGGCTCTTTCTTCATGTGACGACCGAACACCACACGCCACGTGCATCATTGGCGTTTTCTTCACCTGAAGACCGAACATCATACGCCACGTGCATCATTGGCTCTTTCTTCACCTGACGACCGAACATCATACGCCACGTGCATCAAGGGCTCTTTCTTCATGTGACGACCGAACATTACACGCCACGTGCATCATTGGCTCTTTCTTCACCTGACGACCGAACACCACACGCCACGTGCATCAAGGGCTCTTTCTTCATGTGACGACCGAACATTACACGCCACGTGCATCATTGGCTCTTTCTTCATGTGACGACCGAACATCACACGCCACGTACATCATTGGCGTTTTCTTCACCTGAAGACCGAACATCATACGCCACGTGCATCATTGGCTCTTTCTTCACCTGACGACCGAACATCATACGCCACGTGCATCATTGGCTCTTTCTTCATGTGACGACCGAACATCATACGCCACGTATATCATTGGCTCTTTCTTCGTGTGACGACCGAACATCACACGCCACGTGCATCATTGAGTCTTTGTTCATGTGACGACCGAACATCACTCGCCGCGTGCATCGTTGGCTTTTCTTTATGTGACGACCGAACATCACACGCCACGTGCATCATTGGCTCTTTCTTCATGTCACGACCGAACATCACACGCCACGTGCATCATTGAGTCTTTGTTCATGTGACGACCGAACATCACTCGCCGCGTGCATCGTTGGCTTTTCTTTATGTGACGACCGAACATCACACGCCACGTGCATCATCGAGTCTTTGTTCATGTGACGACCGAACATCATACGCCACGTATATCATTGGCTCTTTCTTCGTGTGACGACCGAACATCACACGCCACGTGCATCATTGAGTCTTTGTTCATGTGACGACCGAACATCACTCGCCGCGTGCATCGTTGGCTTTTCTTTATGTAACGACCGAACATCACACGCCACTTGCATCATTGACTCTTTGTTCATGTCACGACCGAACATCACACGCCACGTGCATCATTGGCTCTTTCTTCATGTGACGACCGAACATCACACGCCACGTGCATCATTGGCTCTTTCTTCACCTGACGACCGAACATCATACGCCACGTGCATCATTGGCTCTTTCTTCACCTGACGACCGAACATCATACGCCAAGTGCATCATTGGCTCTTTCTTCACCTGCAACCGAACACCACACGCCACGTGCATCATTGGCTCTTTGTTCATGTGACGACCGAACATAGCACGCCACGTGCATCATTGGCTCTTTCTTCACTTGACGACCGAACATCACACGCCACGTGCATCATGGGCTCTTTCTTCTTCTGCTACTTCTACTACTACCACCACCATCACCTCTGCTAATACCACTACTACTACAACTACAACTGCCTCTCCTCCATCTCTTCTAACTTCTACTATAACAGGCATCATAACCACCACAACCACCATAACCATCACAACCACCACAACCAACAATCATCACAACCACCACAACCACCACAACTACAACAACCACTAAAACCACCACAACCATTACAACAACCAGCACAAATACCTTTATTTACATAAATCTTTATTTAATAAAATTTTATCAATTTATAAAAAAAACATTATTTCCAAACTAACAATATCTATTCTACGTAAAATAAAGCATGGCAATTAATAAATTAATAGTTTAATAAATTAAATTAATAGACTGATAAAAGCCGTAAAAGTAAGAAAAAATATTTTTCCTGGCTTTTAAACTCACAATTAACTTACCTCAAAATTTTATTAGCGTGACGCCTCTAAAAATTAAGCGATTGAGCCAAGTGATAGACGGTGATTGCTAAACTAAACGTCTACTTTAATCTTATCGATCCGTGGATGCCGTTTAATTATATCTTATATGTGACTGATTCAGAGTATTTTTTAAAAAAAAATGGTTTATATCATACACATGCTATAATTATATGTCACAAATAAAATGCCAGAGCATTATATGCTCTATTTTCTTCACAATCGCAAGCATCTGACACACAACTGTGATATTCACCATTTATTGATTTATAATCATTTATCTCAATAACAATTGCTTTTTCTTCAGTGAAATTAAAAGTAAATATACTTGTTTAAGTGTAGAAAATGTGTGTATTGTCATTGATTATAAAAGATATCGGAGCTTAACAAGAAAAAGTCGCTCATTTTAAGTTGATTTTTGTTTTGTACCGTTTTGTAACATTTTGGTTCAATTCCCACGAAGCATAAATTTAGTACAGAAAACCATGAATTATCTTGCCCTTTTGTTTAACCACAAAGAAAAACTGTGTAATAACTTCCCTGAATATGGCATCATTCCTTCTTAAACAAAGTCCGCTAAAAAAACGGACAAGTATAAAAACACCAGAAAAGCTTACTTGCTAAGCATGTGCAAATATGACGTCACGTTCAAGCTTAGATTTCCCAAAGTTTGACAGATTGACGTCATGTCATTATTTAAGGCTTTCCGCTCACACACACACACACACACACACACACACACACACACACACACACACACACACACACACACACACACACACACAGACACACACACAGGCACACACACACACACACACAAAGAGACACACAAAACAATATATATAATTTTACATTTCTGACTGATACGATCGCTTTAAATCTTGATGATAGATCTTGGTAAATTATGTCAATTCATACAAGGTAACACCTGGCTGATAAAGATATGCACTGTGTGATGTCTTTTGCTATGTCTTATTTTCTATGCATTGTTAGTTACTTTTTAAAAAAATAATAACAGCATTTCTTTTTATCAAATAAAGCAGGTTAAATTCCAATGATGAGTTAAACTTATAATCGAGCATTAATATTGCTTCTATTTTTGTCTGACAGAATAATTCTGCCAAATTTATTACACTGGCACAGGTTTCGAAGGTTTTATTTTCCGATCCGACAGTGACCTACAACTTATCCGTCAAGGGCGGAATCAAAACCGTTTTCCAATTTGGTCAGCATCTCCAGTTACTGTCTGCTGTTGCCGGAAACTCGAGTCGCAATGCATCATGGGACCGTGTTGTTATCCAAGGTTGGGAGAATAGAACGTTGGTCAATAGGACGTACGTCTGTTGTTTTGTGAATGGAGACAAATTTATTTATACTCGTTTGCGGACTAAAATGCACTGGGGAGCTCTAACTTCTTCCCGGATTGCGGCGAAACAATTCGAATGTCCAGTTCCTAAACCTCTAACAGAACTGCAAGGTGTAACACTGTCCGGGAATAAAGACTGCATCACGAAAAAAAGCTGGTACTTACCGATTGAAAAGGCGTACAGGCATGAAGATCAGATTGCTATTTGTGCAAAGGTGAGTTTTACCATTATGGAAGTCGTGATAAATTTCTATGAAACCTTATAAATACGTTCAGTATGAATATGTTTTGTATAAATCCAAAAAGAAAAACAGTTATTTAAGAAAAATAAACGAAGAAAATTAATGAACAAAGCATAATGCTTTTTTTTGTATTTTTTTAAATGAAGAAAATAAATAAATATTTATGTTTATGGACAGTATATTGTTTCATTATTTGCTGCAACTATCTCACTTCTTTTCAGCTTGTGTACGGCAAAGTAAGAGCAGATGACTTATTGTCTTGGTTCGAGTTCCATCGAAGGCTTGGTGTGGACCGGATTCTTGTGTTTACAAACAACGTGGATGCCGAAGCCCAGCGGGTGTTGAACTACTACCAGTCCGTGGGCATTCTGGAGATGCATAACTTCCAGCTACCTAGCAAAGGTAAGAGCTGAAAATGATTCAGCGGGACTAGTCCTGAATCTCATTGGTGTGATATTTGCCACTTGCTATAAAAATTACGTATTCATTTGAATAAAAAATAGCATTGCTTTTTTCATGTCCGCTTCGTAAATATTAAAACATGGGGACAATGACACATCCGGTAAATATTAAGAGAGATATAAAGAGGATGTTTAAACAAAGCTTGTACAAAGTAAATTTGTGAAAGGAATTATACGACTTTATACAATTTATCCAGAAACTGTGTTATCATTGATTATTCCAAGACTCTTAAGTGTACTTTTGTATACTGTACTTTTGTATACAACAATACGTAAAGGCATATAAGTATTGCAGCATATGTTAAACTTGAAGAAGGATCAAGACAAAAGTGAACACATGCCAGTCAACTTTACCGATTTACCAAGCTCTAACTTCGCACTTTCTGATGACTTTCTTGAATAGAAGCAATGTTAAAAGTGCATCTTTCAGAAACAAACCAATCTACGTGATGGCGTATACTTAGATCGACGATTATATAATATTGATAAATATAGGCCATGTTAAATAGAGGCCATATAAGGGCCACAATTGAAATTGATCGATATTTGCGCATATAGCTAATTTGTTTTGTAAATTCAATAGACTAAGGAAGTTCGCAATACCTTGACTAGTCGTACAATCACGTGTTCACTGTATGCTTTCAGAATAAGGACATTACTTACTTTTATGATGGAAGATAACCCCGAGCTAGAGATAAATATAACATGACGTGTCAATGCTGTTTATATTAACCCTTACTAAGGAAGTCGTGTTGTCAAAGCTACAGGTTGCATTAAGACCTTTAATTAAGATTTAATTTGCATTTTGTGAGCCTTTGTACTATTTAAATTCCTGCATTATTCGACACCTGTGTTATCATTTGAAAAACACGACCTGCTTTGATAACTAACAATAGTCGTTACCTGAAAACCTGTGCATGCTTTCATTTGTGATAATTATTGTTATACATTTATTTATATGTATGTGCGTGCGCGTGTGCGTGAGTGTGTGCGTTCAAGTGTGTGTATTCATTAACATTTAACTTGTAATGGAAAGGAAACGCAACAATAGTAATTATACATAATATATATAATACTGGGTTTGTTATGCATGAACTTAGGTTTTTAACTGTAAAAGTGAAGTAGACGTAATCAACGGGTATGATAGTGGACGTGTTGATCTCTATATTGGGACAACGTTGTTGAAGAAATTAACTATTGTTTGCCATTTCCATGGTTTAAAGATGACAATATGTTTCTTAATGAGAGATGACCAGCTTATTAATATTTATCACAAGTTCAAAATTGGTAAAATCATAATTGTGATAATATGGAGAAGATTTACTGATAGGTGTCGGGTCAATTTGTCTGCAGAGAAGAACATTGTCTTCTTTAACAAGGAAAATTTCAATAGTTTCAAAATATAATCTGATCATTGTTGACCTAGCACTTCGCGTAACTTGAAAGAAAGCTAAATCTTTTAGCTAATTAAAAAAATGTCTGCTTAAAAAGTGTCATGCGAACGATTAAATATATTTTTATTAAATTAAACTAAACTTCATTTTAGTAATAAAAGTATATATAACTATTATTATTTATAGCGATAATAATAATAATAATAATAATAATAATAATAATAATAATAATAATAATAATAATAATAATAATAATAATAATAATAATAATAATAATAATATACTCTATTGCAGCCACTATTCTGGTCGCTACTTTTGAGGGTCAACACAGTAAAAGAGCTTTATCAATGTATTTTTTTGCTAAACATTGTAAACCTCATCTCATTTGTTTATTAGCTCGCATCTAAACCAAATTCCAATCATGTTGCCATAGTGTGCCAATAAAATCATAACTATTTATATTATTAATGAATTATAAACACAAAAACTAATTGTTTTCCAGGAAAAAACTCTCAGTGTTTACATTTGCCCGCATTGTGCTTATGTTTCGTTATGTGCTACATGCTACACAACAGACTGGGTTCAACTCAATTAGTTATTAGCTTCAAATCACATTAAAACTTTAAAAAAAAATAAAATATATAAAACTTCCCCTTTAAGGTAACGTGTCGTTGAAGTTTTAAGGAGTTGACACACTTTAATGAACGTTTACCAAATGAAACTTTCGCCTGCTTAAATGAAAGCAATGCTGTATATTTGTGTTAAATAATAGTACTGACACAGGTAATTATTTACCTAGAACCTAAGATTAAATAACCATGTTGTATATAAATTACATGTATGGGTATATCCCTATATTAATATGAACAATACGTTTGTTTATTGGGTTTATCGTTATATAAACAATATGCTCAGTCAACATCTGTAAGAAGTAATGAAAACAATTGATACTTCATTCACTGTTACAATTGATATGGTTATGGTTAACCTCATTCAAGAGACTTGTATTATCACAGCACCTGTCTCTATAGTAGAAATAATGTAATATTTTAAGAGCTAACAGTTTAAGATTATGCACAATTTTGGGTGAAGATTGAGGACAATCTGTATGGCCATGTTTCTACAACGAAATTGTAGTGTCAATGTTGCATTAAACACGAAGGTTAAACGTTTCTCCTTATGATGATAATCATTAAACGTATTTCTTGTTCTTTACTTTGGTTTTCGCCGCTTTGGTGGATATGTCTAACTAGTCATCTAGATTTTTATTTTGTGTTTAAGCACCAACAAAAAGATGTTTTTTGCGATTTATATAGAATAAAGAAGGGGTCACCGAATGCATTGTGTTCTATCCTCCTATAGTTGACTACTATGTACAGTAAATAAAAGTTCCAGATGGACGCCATATCCGCCTGTTTTGGTCACTTTTCTCACCATCGAAGGTGGCGGTTTTACATAGAATAAAGATGGGTCACCGAGTGTATTGTGTTCTTTCCTTCTAGCCTTGACTATTGTACATATTGTACATATGTTGATAGTTTACTATATTAATAGTTATTTTGTTTGTATATTAGTTCATTTTATCAGATTTAACTCCCGATGCAGGTGCTTACATTTAGTTTTCTCACTTTGATGGGATATTTTTTATTTACACTGTTTGTTTAATAGAAAATCCTTCAATAAGTGCGAGGTTGGAGCGCTCCACAAACAAGCATCCCTGTCTATCCTTTTACCGAATGACCATTCCAAACTGCTGGTTTTTCTTTTTGTGTGGTATGTCTCGTCTCTGTGATTTTTGTCACTTTCACATTTACCCTGTTTGCCTTTGTCTAGAGGTAGGAAAGATTGAAATATCTATGGTATTTCTCATAGGATCTTATCTTATTAACCTTCTCATTATGATGTTGTTCATTCGTACAGAACGTCAAGCTGACTGGTCATTACATTTGAAAGCTGTCTACCTTATGCTGCAATACTTCCATGCTGCCTCACATCTTAATTATGCAAGGTGTGGACTGTATTGCTTGCGAATGAGAGAATCCATATCCTTCACGTCTTAAAAAAAAGAATTGAGGGGAGAACATATGATAAGACATATTATATGTTATAGAAAACATATACTGTATGAACACAATGTCCTGCGGTAGAAAGTATTGTATTGAAGGTTGGTAGAACCCAGACTGATGTCCCGGTTTTGAATTAATTCTTAGTGAGTGGGAACGCCATTGTTACAGTACTCATTATAATAAATATAGCAAATATCATAATGGGAATGTGCAAGTATACGATATATGTACATGTGTGAATGTCCTTAATAATATAAAAGTGGCCTCAGAGTGAAATACGACATTAAACGATTCTGTATCAAATATCTTATATTTATCGGCATGTAAATGTATTTAATTCAAAATTGAAATATCAAGGCCTATTTGTAGGACCTTAGACAGGATATGTTAAAAATGCTAAATGTTTCAGCATAAAATGAATTGTTAGTGTTATCTATTTGGTTCATGTTTAACACAAAATAACTGCGGTATGCCTTTATGATTATTTGGACATGTCCGCCAATGCAAGGTGAATTATTAGGAATACATTTATTGTTTGTAACTAAAATAAACTAAAGCTAAAAGAAGAGCAACATTTGTCTATAAATTCGCTGTAGAAACTTGGCCATACAAATTGTCCTGAAACTTTACCCCAAATCTTGTATAATCTATAATCTATAACAGGAAACTCTCAAAAGATTCGACTATTTGTACTCTAGAGTCTGATGAGCTGTGATAAAATAGGTCTATTGAATAAGAGTAACAAGTGATAATATCACATTTAACAGGGAATGACTATTAGTTGTTTTCATAGGTAAATAAGAAAAGGTCCTTTTCAAAATTTTCACAGATATTAAAATTTTATCTACCTATGGACAAAGGCAAACAAGGTAAATGTAAATGTGACAAAAACACAGAGACGAGACATAACACACAAAAAGAAAAACCATCAGTTACCGCCTTCATTACTTCATCTCTATGTTGATTGGGTATATTGTTCGTAGAATATCCCTCAATTAAGATGAACAATGTACCCAAACAGATTATGCATTTACATTAGTTTTTTTTTAATTTTACGTTCTAGAATAATGATGACATTTGTCAGTATTCGTGTTTCCACTTTTTTCATTGTTTGGCATTGTTTTAATTTGTTTCAAACCAAGGGGGACAACTCCATTAAACTACATCTTACTTTAAAGGGGAAGGTATGTATATTTTATTTCAGTTTTTAGTTGTTCGAAGCTTATAACTTGTTGATTTGAACCCAGTCTTTATTGAACCGTATGACAGATAATGCAACGTAATATCTTGGAACATCCTAAGTTTTTGTGTTTAAACTTTTGATCAAGTTTAATATGTATATGTATTCACATACACAGAGTAGTTATTCATAAAATGTGTATGTCATACAATAATGTTCTAGTCTGTGTATCTAGTGCCAACGCAAGCTTCTGTTAATTGCTTTTAAGAAAAACAAGCGCGTGTACCATTTTTAGACGTGTAACATTTTAAGCCGCACATGTCTCGTGTCATGACCTACCTTATTTATCCTAAGCCAACAGTTGCTACTAAGGTCGATATTATTTTTACATATGTTGTAAAGGAAATCATCCACCAGTCGGAACAAAGAACATGCAGGCGTGGAATGACGAGCAAGTGGTTGTGTTCGAGTGCCAGGAGCGACTGAAGGGCTACAAATACCTCGTCCTGTTTGACATTGACGAATACCTCGTACCAACTCGTCAAAACGAGACACTGAAACAATTATTTGTAAGAAATTAATACCAGCTGCATACTATAATTCCCCCGATCGTATTTTTTCTTTATACTAGTTTGAGTGTTATAAAACAATACACTTTTACGATAAACAACCACAGCACACACATGACCAGGAATGCAAAACTGGTGACATTAATTATATTGAAATGTACTTTTGTTTCCACCACTTTTTCTATTGGTTCAATCCTTATGCAGGTGAAAATATATAAATGTATGCGTGATATAGTACCATTCATTTTCTCCTAAATCGTGGGAAACGTTGCAGTCTAAGATCAGCTACTGTAAGAAAATACTTTGGTGTCATTATTTATGCAGGTGACTTTGTTAAAATCTTGTCATTAATCATTAGTCACTAGTATCACAAATTAATTTATTAGTCAAAATTCACTACTTGTGTTTCAAATATCTTTCTAGGATCGAATGTTTCAGCTCAAACGAAATGCGACGGGCTTTAACTTCAAGACGCAGATTCTCTTTACCACGTGGGGCGTCACGGGTGACGGCACGTCACCTTTCAAAGTCATGCGCTACGTAAATCGAACCATGGCGATGTCAAACCGGCCAAAACACGTGACCATGCCCTCTCGTCTCTTTCCGGGCGGACTGTCTACACACCATTTCAGACCGCTAAGCACGGAATTTAAAAAGTGAGTATTTGTTACAATGTTTTACGTGACCTTTTTATTATTTTAAATTTCGAGGCGGAGGGACTTCTTGGTTCGTTTCAATGGTTTGATTGTCGTTGTGTTGTTGTTTTTTTAATTTGCCAAATGTTGTTGTTTTGTAAATCGACTGGTTCTATATGTTATCGTACCTGGAAAAGTCCTATGAATGGTACCATGGTGCTCAATAAACGTTCATGTATTGAATAATGTTTGTTATTCAACTGTGATCAATATCAGAATTAAATTAGCTTGTAATTTAAAACGCTATTACAATACCTGTCACTTGAAATTATTAGTGTTTAATACATGCATGGTTGTTTAATTTGAATTGTATTTGTTACGACTACGTACTGTGTACAAGGTCAACTGTTATGCTGTATTCTGTTGTTTGTATTCGGATCCTTTTAAAAGACATTTTGTTTCTACATAACATTTGAAGACATGGCCATTTGACAGCATTACAAATCTTTTAAAGATGGTATCTGACAGTTGGGATCGAATTTCATTTCTCAAACATCCAAACATCCTGCATGTTCTGTCCTACATAAAAGGTAAACAAATAAATATTTGGGTTTTACGGCACACCGACACCTTACAGGTCAAACCGCGCCGAATACAAAAAGTTTGATGCGAATAGAGAGTAATCAGATAAAAAAACTAAACTATGTGAGTAAAATATAGAAAAATGCAAAAATTATCAGGTTAAAAAAATGTGAACTATAATTGAAAATAGGTTAACATATTAAACGATTTAAAAATGTATAACTTTTGATAAAATAAACAGTTTAAAAATTTATAACTTATTAAGAATACTAATCTGATTCAAGAAGAAAACAAGTTTAGAATCCGACACTGTCTTAAACAGTCTCATACATGTTATTGACTTTAAAATACTTGGACCGAATATGGTCTGTGTCGATACACTGTAATAAAATATGATTAGCTGTCAGTAGTTCCTGGCAAGGAACACATACAGGTTGAACTTCTCTTTTTTAAAACATATTAATGAGTTAGTCTAGTATGTCCAATGCGACAGCAGGTAAGAGCCACGTCTTCCCGCCTATTTTCTCTGCAAAAGGAGACATTGGCACGGACGTTAGGTTTAATTTCTTGTAATTTGTTATCAACAGTATTGTCCAAACTTGTTTGCCATTTGGTTAAAATAGATCGGTTAATAAGTGATTTAAAATCAGTGTGTGGGATGCAAAGAACTGTCTTATTGAGGGTTGAGGCAGATTTTGCTCTCTTGTCTGAATTCTCCTTCCCTCGGATGCCTACATGACTAGGAAACCAACAGAAGGAGATTTCGTTAGCGTCATATAAACTTTAAAATTTGACAAGAACTAGTGTGAACATGTGGATTTGAATACTTCAGTGAATTGCCTTGAGATACTTCTTCTTCATGTAATTGATATGTGGAAGAAAAGTCAATTTCCTGTCAAAAAAACTTAGTTTCCTGGACGACGGGAATACGGACGTTATTTAAAAACAATTCAGGTCATTAAAAAGACCTCGTTTCTGACAGAAATGCATACGGCTGGGGAAAATTAAAACCGTTAGTGTTGCTCCATTTTGGCAAGTTAATTAGACATTGTTGTAATTGTCTTTCAATTGTGCTCATATTTTTAAGCGGTAACAAATAACGAAATCGTCCACAAAAAGTGAACAGTCAATCCCTTCATTAAGGTTTTTTTATAATATTTATAATATGTTAAAAAGGGAAACAGATATACTACCCTAGGGGACACCTTGTTCCTGTTTATGAATAGATGACAGAGTGGATCCAATCTTGGCCTGAAAATTTGTGTCAGAAAGGAAGCTGTCAATGAATATTGGTAAACGACCCCTGAAGCCAAGGTCACCTAAATTCTTTCAAATCCCATGTTTCCAAGTCGTGTCATAAACCTTTTTAAGATCGAAAAACACAGCTACAAGGTGTTCCTTCTTGATAAAGGCATCACGAATGAGTGTTTCTAAACGAACAAGATGATCGACTGTGCTACGTTGGTATCTGAATCCACTTTGATATTCTGAAGTTTAATTATTGGACTCAAGATACCAGACAAGTCTCTTATTGATTATTCGTTCTAAGGTTTTACAAATACAGCTCGTTAGAGCAATAGGTCTATAGCTTAGAGAATCTGCTGGATCCTTACCTTGAATATGAAGTGGAATACTGAAGGCATTTTTCCAAATCGGGTACTTTACTCGATATCCAAATTTCATTAAAGATTGACAGAAGTAAGTTTAGAGATCGATTTGGTAAATGTTTTAAAAATTAGTACGGTATGTCGTCTGGACCAGCAGTGGTATCATGCGAATTATTTAGAGTATCTTTAAGCTCTTTCAAGGAAAAGGATTGATTGCAAGTTTCGTTATTATTAGATTTAAAATTAACCTTTTCCATTTTAGCAGAGTGTTTAAAGGTTTGAAATTGAGGCGTGTAGTTTGTCGATGAGGAGTTTTAGGGCAAAATCTTCAGCCAATGTGTTCGAAATGTTTTGTTTACTGTTACCACGGTGCGATTTGTTTTAAGGTGGTTAACAGTTGAGTGTGATGGTTTACCGCTAATCTTTTTAATAGCAGACCAAACCTTTTTTGATGGAAGTCTTTAATTTTTGAAACATACTTTTGCAAAGATGATCGATTGGCATGTTTAATAGTCCGGCGACATTTAGCCCGTTTTTAAGGTTATTAAGATTTGTATCGGTAGTTGTATCAAATTGCTTTAATGCCGCCCCATGTATACGAATAGATTTTTTACACTCTTCATTAAACCAATGCTTATTATGTTTTGATTTAGTCGAGGTCTTAGGTATACACCTTTCTACTATATTGTGCAAAGTGTTTGAAAATGCGACAGTTTTGGGTCAAGTTCTGCAGAACAGCGTGCAGAGAACAGGTCCCAGTTTGCTCTGTCCATCTTCCAACGAGGATTATCGTCTCCTATTGGCGTATAGTTTGTAAGGATTACAGGAAGGTAATCACTTCCACAAAGGTCATCGTGTACATCACAGGTGTAATCTAAATATACAGAGGGGTGATACAATGTTAGGTCTAACGATGAATAATGCCCATTTGCAGGATGCAATTACGGGGTGTCCCAAAAGTAAGGTAACACTTATAAACTCTCATATCTTGGCTAATATATTAATTTTATTTTTGTCCCATTGTTTGCTATACATGAGGTTATGTGTAGACCTAAAAAAGAAATTTGATTGAAATATCATTCAATTACTTATTTATGTGTTATAAATCAAACACACCCGTTTTCGTCTCTGACGTCATCTTGACAGGTAATAACGTTCTCCGGGTAAGTCCATTCTGTCGCTTTCCCTTGTTTACTCTCAAGCTGAAGTTTTTAATTACTGCTTCACATGTGTCCTTTGAGATGTTCCTACACTCTCTATCTGAATGTTTGACAGCAACATTGCAACATTTGCTGGTGTCGGGCAATACACTTTAGACTTCATGTGTCCCCACAAAACATAGTTCAGTGGGTTCAAGTCCGGGCTGTGTGATGGCCATGTAAGGCCACACTCCTTCTCAGAGTATGTCCTTGAGAGCACAGTTCGCCGAAGTTTTTAAAAAGATAGTCAAGCACAACATTCGCGGAGTGGCGCGTAGCGCCAACCTGCGTGAACCAAATATTTATGATGCACACAAGTCTTTGAGGCGCGACATAAACTTTGTCTTCAGCAGAGACAGGTAACGCTCACTGTTTACAGTGTTGGTGAAAAAATACGGCCCTATGATTACCGCCGATGACATCGCATACCATACAGTAACTTTCTCACTATGCAGGGCTGCTCGGTCAATTCATGTGGTTGTTCAAAAGACCCAAAACACATGTTTTGTTTGTCATGGCCGTATAGTAGGAAACAACATTCATCAGAGAACCATACGTTTGAAAATGCGTTAAAATTTTCTTTGAGTTTTCTGGATGCCCACTGACCAAAGTCTAAAGCGTTCAACTTCATCTCCCAAAGACAACGATTGCATAATTTGAATCTTATAAGGAAATGTGTTCAAATAAAATGTCATTATATGGTGTTGATTTCGATAAGTCTTGTTCCGATGAAGCTCTTCTAAAAGACTTTGCTGGACTGTCAATAAAAGTGTCATTCAAAGCTGAGATGTTTCCTATACTGCGGGACTTTTTCAGTCTTCTACTTCTGTGTTTATCAAAAACTGCCCCGATCTTTGAAACTTCTGTACCATTGAGTAGATGTGTTTGCTACTTGTTGCATCTTTTGTTTTAAATTCATGTTATTTATTGCACAAATATTGAAGATTTTGATAATATGCTTTTACCACAAACGTGCTTTTCGCATAGGTAAGCCGGGGCGTCATTTTGATGTGGTACAATTGACATCATTGATGACGTCATTTGTGAACACGCAGATGTCTCAAAGTGCGTGAAACGTTATTTCATTGAATTGTGCTTCAAACGATAGTTCTCTGAAAAAATTCTTAACAATTAGCAAAATTAGGATGCTTTATATGTGTTACCTTACTTTTTAGACACCCTGTATGTTGGCTTTTTATTGTTGACCAGATGTATATCATTATGAGCAATAAAGTTTTCTATCGTCTTGCCCATATTATTAAAGTCAAAACATCCCCATAGCGGGTTATGACAAAGTCTCCAACGAGTACATATGGAGTAGGCCGCTGGTTAATAAGATTATCTAAATCATTTTTAAAAATCTCCCCGTGCATGTAATCTATGTTGTCATTTAATTCATTCTATAAGGATTGTTACGTGTATTTCCTGTGATGGACATTGAACTTTGGTTCTTCAATTCCATATTCACATGAACAGGATGCTACAACCATTTATTTGTCTCTGGTCATGTTTGTTCATGATTCAGAAAGTTAATTTTATTTGTGGTCAACCATTTTTGTGTTGTTTTTCAAATCGAAATAATACCGTATTCCTTTTCTGAACCCTATGTGGACATTATTTTTCGATGACGTCACTACTTTCGTCATAACGTATAAAAAATATCAGCGCATGGACATTTTGTTTTCAAATAGATCGTTTTTCTTTTCGTTGCTTGCATTTGAGAAACTCGTCAGGAAATGCGAGGTTAGAGCTCTGTAAAATCGGTTTAAGCACCCCAGTCGGTCCATATTGCCGACTGACCGTTCCAAGGCGGTAACTGTCGGGTTTGCTCTTTTCCTTAAATGACTCATCACAAATTTGTTCTTACTTTTCGATTGGCTTGCATCTGAAATACCGTTGTTTTGTGCCTTTTCGGAGTTTGGTATATGTTGCAATACTCATAGGACTTTGTCATATATTCTTATATACATTTGAATTCGGTGGAAGATAGACAGAGCAAATAGTTACAATTTTATGAAGGGTTACACGAATAGCAACAGCTTGTATGTTTGTGTCAAGTTCGACTTGAGAGTGTGGCAATTTGGAATTGACAATTATTGTCGATCCTCCAGATGCCCTCTCGCAAGCTGTATGTATATGATAATAGCAAGTATAGCCCTTAAAATCAAATTCAGAGTCTTTAAGAAAGGTTTCCTGAAGACAAAGCACAGCAGGATTTAGCGTAGCTAATAGAATATGTCTTTCATTCTAAATAGCCTTAAGACCGCGATAGTTCCACTGAATGATTCTATTATTCATGGAATTATTCAACTTAGTTTTTGTAGACTATATTTTATGGTGTTTTTTCAGATGACCTTGGTGGTTTTCTAGTGTCTGATGGAGACTCCATAAGACACTCGAATTTGTTTTGATGGGTGTTTATCACACGAGTGTTTGAAGCAGTGGGAGGACTCTGTCCTGTCCTCTGCCCCGAAGGACCAGGAGTCTCCTTAGAAGAGACCTGGTTCTTTGCTGCAGGCTTGTTTTGTGTCTTTGCATTATTCTTCACAGAATGACTTGAAGAGGCAGTGTTTCGAACGAGGGGGAAATCTGAGTCTCAGAAGATTACAATACTTTGTATTTGGAAGGAAAGATGACTTTGTCAGAAGTTTGGTCACAAGTCGGGACCTCATACTGAATGAAATTGTTCTTGTGGTCTGAGATGCTATTTTTATTGCTGAGGCATATGTTGCGCCACAAGCAGGAGTTGCCTTGTCTTTTGCCAGCTTTCTCGCTTCTGGAAAGGAGATGTCATTTGTGTACTTTATTTTTAGTACTTCTTTGTCTAGTTTCCAGCCAGGGCAATCCCTGGATTTGGTCCCATGTGGTCCAGCACAATTAACACATTTTAATGGGTTAGGACATACGTCATCCTTGTGCGGGGCGGACTGTTCACCGCAACGTGGGAACGGTCATCCTCCTTGCACTGGGACTCGTGATGGCCAAACTTCTGACAATGAAAACACCTAAGCTGATTTGGAATATACACCTGCAATTTCACGTTGAGGTAACCGACCTTAAAAGAAGTAGGGAGTGATGGGTTGGCGAAAGACGCCACACACCTCCTGTGGCATGAGTTCCCTGAGGATATTCTCCTCAGAGACACCGGCAAGGTCAGGACATCGAATGACTCCTTTCGACGAGTTCAGAGAAAGTGGGGATACGTTTTTACTTTTAAGGAAACGTAAAAGTCAGTAAGTTTAAGAAGTTTATCGGAGTAAGCTTTATGATAAGTTTCTATTAGTAAGCAGTCATTTTTAGTTCTTTGACTGATACAACACTGCCAATAAGACCTTTGATGGATTTTTCTATGACAAAATGGGATACTTAGGTTATCGGGATTTTTTCTGTCGATTCAACAACAATGAAATGAGGAGGAAAGCACTTGCATGTCGGTATTTCCGTATCGGAATCTTCTGACAATAAAGTAGGGATCGGGTCTTTGCATTTACGTTTGCGTTCCATGAGAAGATTATTATAATCATTCAGCATCCTGCTCACCACTCACCGCGGGAGTGGGGGCGTCTTATGGGAGTGGATCTCCGACCTCCCAACGCCAGTGATACCAGGATGCGATACTCCTACATAAAATATACTATAAAGCATACAAAATGCCAGATTGATCCGTTAAGGGGGTTTCGAGCTTACAGTTTTGTCCTAGTTGGTAATACAGTTTCAGCCTAGTTGGACATACAGTTTCAGCCTAGTTGGACATACAGTTTCAGCCTAGTTGTACACACGGTTTTAGCTTAGTTGGGCATGTGCTTGAATGTTGGGGTCTGTATTACGGATGGCTGTATTCGGTCGCCCTATACGACAATTTGTCTGGTGAACCTGCTTTGACAGTAACTTAGCACGATATCGACTGGAACTGACATCACCAAAGTGACTGTAAAGTTGTGTTTTGTTATACATGTAAAGATGTTATCAAATGTGTTTTTTTATTTTCCTTGTCATATATGTGCTGTCCGATCGGATATGGGTGAAGAAAGGTTAATTCTGCCTTTGTTTCTCTGAAAAGAAAGCATACGGGTTTATTCATGACGTAAACGTGGAATCTGTTCACTCGCATGGCGTTCTTTCAGACTCGAATCTCCCAATAATTCACTTTAATAAACTTTCCTAACAGTTTGCCAAACATCTGCACGTTTAAAACCAATTGAACAAAGAGGTACTGCAATTTCAAACTTAAACATTCAAACAAATTAAAACGGTAGAAAAACTTTAATTATTTCTCGTGTCAATGTTAACATCGACGGTTGTTTTTGTTAATGTTGGTATTCTTACCAGTTCGTAACTTCTACCCGCTTGGTATATCATTGGCCCATTAAAAGACAACAAGTATAGCAAGTCACATGTGTATCGTGGAAATTGTCTTCGAGATCTAGTTATCGTTGCTTTAGACGATAAATTATCTGCGAGTTTGTTGGATAGAAGAAAATGTATACTTGTGTTAGGAATTTTTACAACCTATTGCGATGTTTTCAAACAAGAGAAACGTGACAGCTTTATGGAATTATTTTCCCGCACATTTGAGGCGTGGCTAAAATATTATTGGGGCGTGGCTAGAATATGACCGACATTACATAAATTTAGGTCACGTGCAAATTGACTATTCTTTCTGTCTATCCTCACCGGCAACAATATTACTATAAAAACGAAGATTTCTAATAAAATGCTGCATTGAATGTGTTCAGTATTTATTTGATTCTGCCAACTAAACAAAAAATAGTGTAAATATATTGAATAAACCGATGGTTGCTACGGACGATATTTTGACCTTTGTTTTGGCTGTTCAAATAAAACGCAAATTATCATAAACTGCACCGACCATCGGTTTATTCCATAAAGCAATGCAAGTTCTTGATTATAAAAATAAATGCAAGCAATGCAGTACGACGAGAATTACCGGGTTGCATCCAACAGCAATACATTTTCTAAAAAGTATGGTAATGAGGTCAGAAAGGTCATTGAGACCATTGATTTTGATAATTTAATGTATAAAACATTTTCGCAAAATGCAGGCTGATTTATGCCCTGTCGCATAAGTGTTGTTGTTTTTTCACACAGCTATTTTCATAACAGTAAAATCATTACGGTGAACTAGAAATTGAAAACAGCTTTCCTAAATTTATTTCGTTGAATCTGAACCTCTGTGTAACACATTTGTGGTAATAACTTGGTTTCTGGCATGAACAATTTTAACCATAGTGCAATCTACATAAAGAAAGAGTGTATCTGTGGCGCAGTCATTAGAGCTAGGCACTGTCATGCAAGACATCTTGGGTTCGAATCCTTCAGAAAAACGTATTTAAGTATTTTTTTTAAGTTTAATGATTTTTTTTTCATCTTTTTTTTTTAAAACAGGAAATAACCTCAGCTTATATTTCGAGCAATTACTTTGAGTATTATCTTTATCCACAGACCATAAAATACCATTATACAATTAAAACAACCTGTCGTCTTAAGATATTTTACTTACTTAAGTAAGTTTACTTGCAGTTATTTACCTCTGATATTGTTTAAATGCTTATTCAGATTTAAAGATACATTTTTACTTGCGGCATACGTTTTAAGAGGAAACCCAATGAAAGAAGTGTGTGTGTGTGTTTTCGTGTAAATTCAACAAATCATAACGCAGGACTTGCAACATAGTGTTTTATTTATGTTTGTATAGTATAATAATAATGGTAACAAATATAGCACCCCGTCAACGCGCAAGTGTATCTGAAGACACGCACGAGCGTACATGTTTATGTGCATCCGCACTTTGGCTTCTTTCTTGGGTTTATTTGGATTTTAATTATCATGACTGTATTATTTTGTAAATCTGGAACTGTTTGAAAAGGTGCGAAGAATATCCTGTATGGTCATCTTACACTCTTATACGTGTCATTTGCCTTTGTATGCTGACAATACACATTCGTGCTGGCCATTTATTTATCTACAAAGCTGATCAAACTGATTTTGCATCCTGCCCGTGTCATAAAATGCTAAGTTTGATAACACCTTTAATACATCTTAAATGAAACAATTGCTTAGTGTTGTTGTTTTTTCTCGATATAATTTTTAGAATTTGGGTCATAATGTAAGAGTGTGAAAAGCAAATGCATTTAAATGCATAATCGATCTAATAGGGTTTAAGTGGTTTTACGTGGCATAGCGGCAAATTAATGCAAATAACTAAAAAGTTATACCTTTTTTTGCATGAAGTAGTGATTTAGTAAAATGTAAAACATGTACGAGATGTTAAACTATATAACAACATTTTCGGATGGGAGATTCGGATTATGGAAGGTTTGAACTGTCTTTTAATTAACATAATCGAGTTACTTAGTATTCAACTACATTTGTTGATTAATAACTAGTACATCAATAATACTTCCCAAAATTATTTCAGGAAAGAAGTCCAATTCCAAGTAGTTTTTATTACCCAGATCCTTACTTTGTCATGCTGTCATCATTCCACGTAACCGAACACGTGTTAGGGAGATCAGAGTTAACATGCGATTTGTTAAATTACAGAAAGCCAATATAATGTATTCGTCATCTCTCACACTCGACTAACACAAGACTAAAAGAGATGATAAAATTACCAGATTTAAAGAAAAGTTAAGTGTAACTGCGCAGTTTTCGATATCTCTTTTGTGCAATATTCACTTTTATCTAGAGTTAGATAAATATATAAACAACAACTTGAGTTTTACTATTTTTGCAGTAGAGATATTGCCGTGTATTCTAATAAAGTAAAATTGTATAAAGTATAGTAGTAATATAGTGCAACTGAATTACAATTGCAAGAACCGTTTTATAGTTTTATATAGCAATACTTATCAATATCCAAATAAGAACATATTTATTATGTATCATTCGCATAATCAATGCCATAATTTAATTAAAAATAGTTATTCCTACTATGGGCGTATATAACATAATATATATATATATATATATCATATATATAACATATCTAATATGTTTAAAATTACGCTCTCTTTCTTTCGAACTTCCTTAACAAGTGGTCGTAAATGCGTAGGTTCTTTTAGCCGCGTCGATGAGCGATTTTTTAATTCGAATATGGTCGGACATGCATCATCTTTAAAGCTTTTGGTTTAGTTTAGGTAAAAGAATATGCGAAATCTTATATATGCCTGACTCAATAAAGCATCCTTCAAGTACATAAGCTACAAAGTGAACGTCCCTTGAAACGGTAGGTTTTCTCAAGGCATTTTCCTATCATTAAATCACCTCAGCCAAGCGGAATTTCGTCTGTATTGTCACCAAAAGTGCACTAGAGAAACCAGTGAGGTCCGATTGCGTCTACTTTTAAAGCTGTGGTCATACAACTCCTAAAAAAAGTTATTGGTGTGTCCGTATGGTTAAACATTCAATATTGTCGTAAATATAAAAGATAGTTGTTTAATAAAAGCAAATGTCTGTAGGGCCATTTAAGTAAGGCATTGTATTCAATTGAAAAATTGACACTTAAGTAGAAAAAAAGTAACAATAATTTAATGGAAATTTGGGATGTAGAGTGCCTTCTATCGAAATACAAGACCTTCATTGGATTCTAATTTCGTACTAAGAGTGAATATTTTAGTATTTAGTTACACTGGTCAATCAGAAGTGACTACACTCTAGATATCATAAGAATGCTTTCTACCTATTCAGAGTACAAGGAAACTTAAAACAATTGTTTTAAAATTAAATATTGAATATCACAGAATAGTTATGTAACTTCTTTGCAATGCAATTTAAAAAGGGGCGTCCATAATTAAGCCCCCACTTGCCCCAAAGCTTATCGTTTAATAAGTGACTGTTTGGTACTTTAATATGGTAGGTCAATTAATTAATTATTTAGGTGGATTAATATTGTCGTTAATGCTTTGTCAGAAACGACTAAACGACATTGCATATTGAGTTGTTTGCCTACGATGTGTTGACACACTGATTATATCTTTTTGAAAATATTGTTTTAGTGAAATAAAAGTCAACCTTATTTACACATCCCGCTTAGGTTTTCCCTTTATATTTATTTCTAAATTTTTGCGTGAAATATCGCAGAACAATGAACATTGTTTAGTTCCATTCAACTCAATTCAATCTTTATTGGGCATAAACATACAGTTCATTACCAAACAAGAAAACATTGCGTCAATAGTCCTACAGATATGTGTACAAGAAAGAGAAAATTGTGAAGCGAGCAAATACAAATACAAAGTATGTCAAGATGAATAATTATAATACACTTATTGATTATTAACCTTTTAGCTGTAAAGCAATGTCCCTTTTAGAAAAAGATAGATATATAAATTTAGAAAGTTTCTTAATTAAGGATGGTTTCATACTCTGACATAATAATTGAAATTTATGAAGTGTAGGAAAAGAGCAAAAATACGAAGGCAGGAAAAAATTCTTAACTCACTGAGAAACGGACATACTTACACGAAATGATATTCATGTTACATAGTTTATAACGTCCTCCTACAATAGAAAGTTTATGACATGATAGTCTAACACGAGTGTAAGCAAGACGGTGTTGTTTGATATCGATAATATCAATTTATGGTTCAATTTTAAAAGCATTCTTAAAAAGACAAAAAGTTTTCTAGAATTTTCAAGTGAATTAAACTTACACTGAATATGTTGATCAAATATTCTCTGTACAGCAAGATAAACACAATTATTACTATGCAATTTTATTGTTGAATATATATGATTAACACAGTTATTACTATGCAATCTTTTGTTAAATATATATAATAAGCCTAGGTTTTCAAACAACATTTTTATATTTTGTGTCCACTTTCGTGTAAAATGACCTTTATTGTCAGTTGGAAAAGCAAGTCGGTACTGTATATACGAATCTAATTGGGATATTTATTTAGTTTCAACCAATATTTTATTAAACGAACTTTGTGTATAATCAACAATGGAAATCTACCCAGCTAACCATAGAGAGAATCATTGCAAGTTTGTTTTTTTTTGGTTTTGAAATATTTCGTTATTGTATACAATAGACATAGTATCTACATTTCTAGACCGACGTCCCTTTACAAAAACCATAACTGCAGATTTGGATACATTAACTTCGATTCACCACAATTTACAAAATGAATATAATGCATTGATCATATTTTGAAGTCCCTCTGCCGTTTATGAAAAATGAACAGTATCATCGGCAAATAACAACAAAAATAAGTCAACCCATCGACAGTTACATTTCATATGTATCTACATGAGCAGATGACATCATGAATTACATATTGTTGATAATAAAAAACAAATAACAATAAATGGGGATATTATTTCTCCGAGCTTCTCTCCCGCAAACCATCAAAGAAATCAGAGAAATTGCCATTTGCCTTACACAACTTTTAACATTGATATACATTGATAACAATATGTGAAACATTTTAGACAAACAACCACTTCAATCTTTTATTAATGATATGTGAAAATATTTTAGGAAAAATAATTGTAAATGCTATTCCTCTGTAATTATTAACATCATTTAAATCTTTTTGGGAGGAACAGGTACAATGATTTTCTAATTCCAACCGGTTGGAAAAATACCTTTTGTAAAAATATAAATTGAACAATTGAAGAAAAAAAGAGATAAAACATGAATGCAGTCAATGAATAATTCAGGAATCGAATTATTAATTCCCCCTCTTTTGTCTTTTTTAAAGAACTAGTAGCGGACTTAACTTCATCAATATTTATCAAACAATCAAGGGAATCAATATTAATATATCTTCATTTACACAAATGTTATAATTGGAAAACAATGAAAACAATGAATGATAAAATCATCAGCTGCAATATTCTATGTTCTATGATCACTACCTTTAGTTTTCTTAACTTCATTCCAAAATTTCTGAGGATTTGATATTGGCAACTCATGTAAATGTTGTTGTTGCTGTTTTTGCTTAGTACTAAATGCAGCTTTAGCCTTCTTTAAAACTAATCTGTATGTTCTACGTAACCTTTTAGCATTGGTCAAGTCTGCTGTAGCCTTGGTGTTTTATATCTAGTTCAAGCCGAACGAAATTCTTTTTCTTGCAGCAGAACACTCACTGTAAAACCATTCGTTTTTACTTTTTGCTGACTTATCTTTAATATTGTCTGCAAAACATTTGATACATTTACCAAAGACAGAATATGCAACATCATATAATTTTGTAAAAATGGAGGTTATGGCATCATCAATTGACAATAATTGGTTACAAAGTTGGTCAACTTTAGAATTTAAAAACTCATGTTGACGGTAAACAGCATCAAAGTATACGTCTGTTTTGCTATGATCCTATATATTTACTTATCTACAGATGTAAAATTGTCTTTCTTTTTTTAAGTTAAAACATTTAAGTCAACAGAAAAGTTTATTTGAATTGGTGCATGCGACGACCCTACGAGATAGTACGTGAATATCCTGCACAACGAATTTACTTATAAAGGGAAATAACTCACTTGTGCATAAGACATAATTATTTACAGTTAGGCCAAAAAAAATTATATGTCTGGTTACGGTGACCCGACCGACCCTATTTTTTTCCGCCGACCCTAAACTTTTTTTCCCGATTTTGGTAAAAAAAATAGCAGCAAAGGTGCGAACATTACTGGGTACGAACGAAAGGAAGCGATGCAAGCGTCTACACTACAAACAGAGATGGCGGTGGCGGACGAACCCGCGTGCATTTTAGCCGTGTTTGCCGATAAATGTATTCATCGCCATGAGGCGTACAGAAAAATGTCATCTTTCCCCCTAAAATATACGTTCTAGGATGTTTTTCGTTCATTTCATATTCAACCAGTCAACAATTTGTCAACAAAGGCATCCAGCATGATGAACGGAGAAAATGCTTACGAGATTTTTATTTTTATACATATATTGCGATATTGTGTCAGTAAAAATTAAAATAAACTGGCTGTTGCCGGGCAATTTTTTTAAAGATATAAATGCCTGGTTCTCAATTAATATTTTTAAAAGCTGGCCACTTGTACTGGCCAAATTTTATTATAAAAATTAATCGACTTGTACTGGCCAAAATGTTTTTATAAATATTTATATAACGGATGATGTGCCAAACAAATTGCAATGATATTAATTTTAAATGGGGGCTACTGCCCCAAACCCCTGCTTCTCTCGCACAAACGTCTCTGGTCTTTTTGTGTCTTCAACACGCGGGGTCTGCTTAACTAGATTCTATCCACTGTAAAATCATATATTTAATATTATATACAATATTTTGCTGGGGTGTCAGTGCCAGATAAATTTACATATTGGAAAGGCTCGACCTTAAAACAATCATATTGTCTTTATTGTTCATTTTGCAATCTGAAACACTTTTCTAACCTTTTTCGCACCTTTGCACTAAGGGAGCCTCATTAACGGCCTATAGGGTTAATATTGTGCATACCCTTCACCGTGCAGCTATGTTACATGGCAGGTTAGCAGACAGAGGATGACTAAAAAGCCAAAAGGTACATAAAAAGCTGTTATATTGTGTTTAATACACACACAATATTGGGTTTAATACACACACGCAAGCAATTATTGGTGAATACATTTAGCTACAATGAAAAGAGTGATATGCTGTCCAACAAGCAAAACTAAAAAAAAAAAAAAAAAAAAAAAAAAAAAAAAAAAAAAAAAAAAATTGCCTACCTACCTACCCTATTTTTGTTTAACATGTCACAGTAACCAGACATATTTTTTCTTTTGGCCTTACCTAAATCAGACATAAATGTGGAATTGCCTACACCACGGTCATCACCAACACGTCCATTGACAATATGAAGACCGCTAGAAAAACACAAATCAATCAGAGTGTGACCGTGTGAGGTAACAGTTTTATCCATACAGCTTCGTTGAGGTAAGCTAGAACCTGTGAATTTTGGTCATCAATTTAATTAATAAACCTATCAGATTTCTATGGGCTTAAAACAACATCAAATTTTAGGCCACATCTAGCGTTTAGATCATCAATAACGCAGACAGTGCCCGTGTTATTAAAATATCTTTCGTCATTTTCTTACTGTTCGAGGAATATATGTGTATTAAAATACGGACTATTTGCGGTGGTATATAACAACAACAAATGTACAAGTCTTTAGGACTGTTTCAAAAATGATTTGGAAATTGTATCTAGATAAATCCGGGCATATTATACGAAAAGAGCCGTAAATATTGCGAAGGAGACGTTGTCTTTGGTTTCCTTGCATTCAGCAAACTATTAATAAGATCATATGCTATTTTTTTGTTATTTGTTATTGCATGTATTTAAAGGAGGTTTAAATAACCGGTAAGTACGTTATACTTAGTCTAACAATCTTAATGAACTAACATGAAAACATGACGGTAACACAACATTGGATGACAGTTGATCATTGAACTTAAAACGCAAGCGTTTGTGATCAGTCTTACTTTTCATATATCGCTACAATGTCCGGTACATCGGTTCCATGTCTATATAAAGAACACAACACGTTCTCGTGGTCGGAGCATTATTTTATTACAGTTGTTTTTGTATTTCTTTACAAACAGCATAACACTTCCACCCCAATGCAACTGAGAACGTAAAGCCGTCTTCACTTCAAATATTTACACCTCCAGCTTTCTCCGTCTAACTCTCATTTCTTTATATTATTGTTTTATTGAAATATGTGACATATCTCCTTTACATTTGCATGAAAACAATAAGATGTTGACCTGTACTACTCTTCTAATAAACTATCACATTTACTGCGAAGGTATCCTTGATGTCATCAAAAGAAAGATGATGCTATTTAAGGGCATCATTACTTGCTTTAAAATACCTTGAAATTATCTAGATAGTACACATACAGAAAAACGGTTTAAATAATTTTGAACATTTATTTATTGATTATTGACCGTTTATTTCAAGGTACATTGCGGACATCAAGGATGTGGTTCTGTACCATTACAGGGAGTGTAGAAAAGGGTGGTTTAAAACGAAAAATGCCGTAACGTGTGACAACATAGACCGGTACACGGATTGGAAGGTCTATGGGATGTTCCAGCCTATACATGACCGGTTACTGCAGCTGCGAAGTCTTCTGCTAGCCGATACTGGCTCACGTACATCACTAAAGACAAACGTGACGTTAATCAAATAGAAACCGAACAAACATAGTAAGTGGTGAAATATTCGATGTTAAATCATTAGCTGTGCGTTTGAAGTGCTGGTGGGCGGACAGGCAGACGACAGACAGACAGAAAACGAATCAATGAAGTTGTATTTGAAAGTGTCAATAAAAAGACTTTACTTGTTTACGGCGAATTTAGTTTGCGCATAAAAGCCCCACAGTTGTAAGTAAAATTGGGATAAAAGTGCTTCAAAGCTGGGGTTGAGGGTTCGAATCCCGGTATGGGCACGCATAGTCATCTTTTCTTTCTTGCTACTTTCTCATTTTCACAGGCATCACTTTACAAGATTAAAAAGAAATATGTGTAGTTTTTTTCACGTCAACCATAACTTTTTATAATATCATAAAAGCATACATATAATTATAAACTATGACTAAACGAAAAAAGTATAAAACAGTTTTCAAGAAATCTGTCAAACTTTAGAAAAACAACTAATTTTATCATTCCGTATTGGAAATCAAGTATATGATTACTATACAGGTTATATTATATCTAACTATGTTTTATTATTAACTTGTTTGCATGCTAAGTCTAACAATTAACACATTAAACGAGAATTTCTTTGAGAAATTATTGTTAATCAAACTTTTATTGTGTATTTACATACTTACATAAATAATAAATGTGAAAAAGTGCTTGAAAAATACACAGAAAATGTCTGTAACCCTACGGTCAAGGTAATAGTTTTAACCAAAAACAACGAGCAGGTAAAATAATTTTGTTCTTTTAATGTTTCAATTCAGCATAATTATTTTTCTATAAAATGTGTAAAAATGAAAAAAACCTATGAACGTAAATAAAATGTAGTCGTCTTTAAAATGGATTAAAATGGTTATTTTTTTACTGCTTTAGAAGTTTTTGGTTGACATTTACTACTTTATGGTCTATCAAAACTATCACAAGACAAAAGTAATTTGAATTTGTACAATAAAATACAGCATGAAGGCCGTAAACGAAATGGCCATTATCTTCAAAGTATTGAGACTTGTCGTTGTTATGGGCAATCAGATAAACGCTAAGCAGATTTCGTTTTAAAAATCACTAATCGTTTCCTCTCACCATACCCATATTTTACATTTATTTGTTAACAACAATCAGTCATTAAAGGATCCATTTAGACTCATTTTTTTTCTAAATGATAATACATCTTCCGCTATTTGTTAATTTCTGAAAATAAATAATTTTAAATTCCCCTTGATATATTTGTACATCAAGTTTATTTTCTATGCAGGAGGCATAAATTGCTTGAATAAAACTTTTGGTTCAATACATTTACAATGTAAACTTAACTGAAAACATTGTACAGTTTTAGAGGAATGCCATCGACCCTCTCGGACCTATGACGAGAAAAAGGGGTTAAAACCTTACAAAGTTTCAATCGTTTAAATGCAGTTGAAAGAACAGTATCTAAATTTTAAAAATCGAACATGAAACATGCAGCAATATGTAATCACTTAATTTGTTTGTTGTTGTTGTTTTTGTTTTGAAAGATTGCAGTTAAGTAAAAGAAAAATTGCTTGCATTTGAGAAACTCGTCAGGAAATGCGAGGTTAGAACTCTGTAAGACCGGTTTAAGCACCGCAGTCAGCCCATATTTCCGATTAATTGTTCCAAGTCGGTAACTGTCGGGTTTGCTCTTTTAGAATCATAAAAAAAATTGTTCTTACTTTTCACTTGGCTTGCACGTGAAACACCTTTGTACTGTGCCTTTTCGGAGTTTGATATATGTTGCAATGCTCATAGGACTTTGTCATATATTCTTATCTAAGACAAAAGGCACTTCGTCCTCCACTACTGAAGTTGCAGGTTTATATACAATAGGGACTGAAAATAACGAACATATTAGAGTTTCAACCAAAAGGCCTTTATGAGACCCTATGTTCGAATCCAACACCTCCAAAGGAGACCTTGCTTAAACGACATTTAAGAAAGGGATTTTCAAATTGATTAACAACCCTGTATTTGGTAAGCCGAAGAAGATGAAGAAGAAGAAGAAGAACAAGAACAAGAAGAAGGAGAAGAAGAAAAAGAATAAAAAAGAAGACGCAAAAGCAGCAGCAGTGCCAGCGTGATAATGAGGTTCAATTTGACCAGGTACGTGGAGTTATATTATACCAATCAAGTATAAGTTTTGTACGATTCAAAACACCAAAAGATTATATTTTGTCGACATGCATCTAAGTAAAAGAATGACATTTATAACAGACTGCCCTGTTTAGATAACGCTAACCGCCAACTTACACTGGTTATACTGTATAATCCACTGTTGTAAATAATTAAACGATGTTTCACATATTCCTTAAATACAGCTTGCCAATAAGAATATATAAGACAAAGTCCTATGAGTATTGCAACATATACAAAAAATTGAAAAGACACAGAACCAATGTATTCACAGGCACGCCAAATGTAAAAGTGAGAACAAATCTGTGATGAGTCATTTAACAATAAGAGCAAACTCAAAAGTTACCGCCTTGGAACGGTCAGTCGGCATTTTGGACCGACTGGGGTGCTTAAACCGGTTTTAGAGAGCTCTAACCTCGCACTTTCTGATGGGTTTCTAAAATGCAATCAATGAAAAGAAAACCGATCAATTTGAAAAAATGTCCAAGCGCTGACGTTTTGTTTGACAAGTTTTGACGAAAGTAGTGATGTCATTGAAAAATAACGTCCACATAGTGTTTAGAAGAGAGATAGGAATTATTTCGATAAGAAGACCTACAAAAACGTTTATAGCAAATGAAATTAACTTTTTGAATCAAGAACAAAAATGACAAGAGAAGAGTAAATGGTTGTAGCATCCTGTTCATGCCGAGACAGAATTTATGAGCCATAATAGATTTTGTTCTGTTTCGACACCACTTATGTCGTAAAGCGGTAATCGCTGAGGAATTCCGAATGTTCCATTACTTGTTAAAAACGTTGTTATAATGGTAACAGCGGACTTTAGTATATATAGTGTGTGTATAGGTGTTGGTTAAGTTTCGTGTTCATTTTCAAGATAAGAAAAACTGATGTATTGGGTATTTTTTACCAATGCTTGTCGCTTTAATATTTATCCGGGCTTGCCTTGTGCCAGCAGTCCTATGTGGGTCAATAGTAAGGTAAGACAGCTTAAGACATTAATAGTGTATATTCCTGCATCAAATATTTGTTTTTAAATATTGTCCTCTCTTCGGCCTCTCTTCGGCCTTCATATTTTTGTTATAGAATTTATGCCCATTTTGGTAAATGCGGAGTGTTTGTACTTAAAGAAAATGTGATATAAAAGTAAACATCTGTCAAAAAGGGATTACCAATAATACTTCGATTTGATTTGATAAAGTCTGACCCTAGTCTGACCCTAGTGATATAAAAGTAATCATCTGTCAAAAAGGGATTACCAATAGTACTTCGATTTGATTTGATAAAGTCTGACCCTAGTCTGACCCTAGTTTTGTAAAATGTTATAGTAGTTTATTACAAAACATGAATAGGTTTAGGCACGTGCTGATTTTTAGAATTATTTTCGTAATCGATATTAATTTGGTGATGCAATGAAACGATCTAAAGTATTCATTATTAATCCGCCAACGGATTAATCACGGAATGCATTTTCCCGTTTAATCTAATCGGGTTTATTTTCTCCTAAAAAATGTTGACTTCAGTTTGACAGCGACCGTCTTATTCAGACTGGGAAAATGTAGGAGTAATTGGTTAACTGTTTGATAATGGCTGTTATCTTCCATTGTAGTATTCGTATCCTCCGGTACCAGTGATAATATGATAATAATTAATAGATATTTAATTTCTTTGTAATCATAATTTATGTCTAATATTGAGGTTAAATCTTTTGAAAAAATAAATTGATAAAGTTGTAAATGTATTTTTCCAACAAAACTTTTATTGTGGAAGTCATTTTGTTGTACTTAATTTGCATCTGCCGAACTATATAAAACTTTTGTTCTTGTTTTTTGTTCTACATTTATGTGAAGACTTGGAAAGTTTTCATACAATTTTAGAGTCGGAATCAAGTGTAAAAAGGCGCTTCAGAACCATTTAAGATAAAAGTAGTGCAGCCCTCAAATTGTGTTATTTTATATTCATAATGCCCCAGAGTGATTCCTTTACTGTCATAATTATTACGAACAAATGCAGCCAGGACCGCTGCACAGAGAATAAATAAGTATGGTGATATTGGATCCCCTTGGCGACAACCCCTCTGTAGAAAGGGCCAATCGGAAAATTTACCATTTCCTAGATGGAATCAAGATTCAAAAATCGTGTAAAATATTCTAACCCATCTTTTTATGTCAGGGTCAAATTTAAAGAGGTCTCAAACTTGATTGACCACGACCTCCTGTTATAATTATTATTGTTATTATTATTATTATTATTATTATTATTATTATTATTATTATTATTATTATTATTATTATTATTTATTTATTTATTTGTTTATTTATTTATTTATTTATTTATCTATTATTATTATTATTATTATTATTATTATTAATTTATTATTATTATTATTATTATTATTGCTACTACTACTACTACTACCACCACTACCTCTACTAATCATCCGCATCCTCATCATGGTCATCATTATTGTTATTGTAACAATAATTTCTGAAACATTTGTTTGAATTGACTACTCGTAGTGTTTAAGATTAATACAGCTTGTTTCTCGTCTGCTTCACTTTTTTCGGCTAATTTTGTACAAGTGTTTTTAGGAAAAAAATATTTCTTTTTTTCATTTGGCAAAACAATGTATTTGTCTTTTTACCTTCATATATTCATTTGTCTCTTGATCTAATGTGACCAACTTCCATATGATTATCTCTTACAGTATATGATATGATATGCCTTAGGTTTTCTATATTATTTATTTCTTCAAGCAATCTTTTCTCTGCATCTATTTCATTTTTCTTTAACTTTGAGCTACAGACTAAAGTTATACATCTGATTTCGAACAGTACTGTTTATAAATGGTCATTGCTAGTAAGTGTGATTTCTTTATTATATATTTCATTAATAGTTTTATCTCATATTTGTTATGATTCACTGCACTGATGTTTTATGTCATATAAGTTGTCCTTAATGGATTATACAATCTAAATTTCAGTACGTCTTTCCATGTTTTGCTTGTAAAATCCATTTTCAAATAAACAATTGAATGATCTGTTCTGTATCCTGGTCTGACTGTTGTATCTCATATCTTTAACTAAAACAGTTCGAAACAGAACAAATCAAGTCTGCTTATTTTGTTTGTGTTCTTTTGGAACCATTTATATTCTTTCGTTTCTTGATGATAAATCCTCCATACACCAACAAAGTCAAATTCTAAAATTGTTCATATAAGGACTTCTCTAGCTTTTTGATTATTGACATAAAGATAGTCCTGGAAGTCTATATCAGGATTTATAACTAAATTAAAGTCCCCTGCAATTATGTATGGAACGTTACCTTTATTTTTTTATATATTTATATGTTTAGTTTATTTCTTACTTTTTATAAAATTCTGGATTGTCTTGGTTAGTGCCATAAATATTTATCAAAGTGAGCCCTTGAATCATAACTGTATAGTCAATAATTAACATATTTTCTTCTTTGTCACAATCTTTTTGAGTGCAATTTGAATTTAACGTTGTTCTTTAAAAAATGACTACCCCTCTTGACTGACTGTAAAGTGTGTATCTTGTACAAAATATATTGAACCTTGCTTATTATATTACATCTATTATTTAGGTTTATAAAAGAGCTCTTTTGAATATTGTCTTCATTTAGTGTATAATAGAGCTCTTTTGAATATTGTTTTCATTTAGTGTATAAGAAGAGCTCTTTTGAATATTGTCTTCATTTAGTGTATAAAAGACTTCTTTTGAATATTGTCTTCATTTAGTGTATAAAAGACTTCTTTTGAATATTGTTGAATATTGTTTTCATTTAGTGTATAATAGAGCTCTTTATGATACATGTATGTGTAGTACTGATCTTTAATCAATTGTTTTATAACTAATAAAACAGTCCATTATCATATCTCTTATATATTCCATAATTGCATGAAAATATCTGTGTAAAAGCATCCCTACATGGATTGCATATAGTTTACCCTAAATAAAATGACAGCTTTCAATCGATTGAATGCGTACTTATTAAGAAACAAGTACTGCATAACACTTTCGTATCTTACTTTAGTTTTTCATTGCTATGGGTTTTGATACTTCTTCTGCACACCATTCTTAGCGAAACTTCTCGTGCTAAGACATTGACATATTTCTCGAGACAAATGCCAAAGGGAAATGCAGCATGCATCTTGCATGCTTTGTGTGATCATTTATATTCTTTCTAATGCATGGTTGCGGAGGATATGTCTGCTATCTAGTGCTAGCCTTGAGTTAACAAAGTGCTTAGACACCGTGACCGATATTAGCCAAGGGAAATAACTGTGCACAATACTACGTACATATGTGCATAATCGGATTTTCCTCCCTTTTACTGCTGAACCGTAGACACGGTCATCATGCATTCGAAAGCGTTGTCATAACAACCTAAAGAATAAAAATTGATAACAATTTTGAGTCTTATACAAATGTTAACTACCTACTAGATAAGCAAAATTAATAAAAGAGGATGTATATACAATGAAGCACAAAGTGCACACTTTTAAAAACATGTTGATAACAGCGACTTAGTAAGGTCATCATTCTGAAGACGTCGTGGTCGTTGATGTTGTTGAGGAGAAAGAATCCTAGACAATTGTCTGGTAGAACCACCGACGCAAAGCATACTATGTAATCTTCTATAAGAGAGCATATAACTCTATATAAATATCATTATTATAAAAACATTGATTAAACTTCAAGTAGACCTAGATTTGTACATATTTTGTGCAGGATCCGAATATATTATCTTTATTGTTGATGCCATTGATCAAATATATGTGCGAGAACGTTAAAATTTTGTTGTTACTAAACAAAGAGCTTATACAGGTAAGTTGAAAGGTATGTATACGTACGCTTATAGTTTCAAAAGATGTATTAAATTGACAAATGTTATATTTCTAAGAACGAAATGATAGTAGACAAATTAAAAGTAAATGAGGTTAAAGTTGTATATTGTATGACAAATTCGTGTATTAAGGAAAACATATCAACCATTAAGCTTATGACATGAGCTCCATTTTTTAAACAATCGCTGTGGGACATTTGTCATTTGCAAAGTGTATTCAGACATTAGTGTAATCAAGGATTGGACGTCGCCATTTTGTTGACATGCATACTGAATGAAAGCCGGTCGATGTGCGTACAAAAAAAAAGAACAACTCTGACATCAAAAATAAGCATGTTTGAAAAGCGATAGGAAGTCAAACAAACAAAAATGTATCGTTTTTCAACCACAAGGCACATGTTGAGACTCGTTGTTACACTTTGTCGAATTTTCCTCATTTACATATTTCTTCTTAAAACAAAAATAATATTAGCTAATAAATTTAAACATAATCATTTCAGCTCCCAATCATATGGTTACGTGTTTTGTTGTAATATCCAGCCCGATGATCACTACTGATTTTATTTTAAATAAAAATAGTTTAATAGGCATTACCAAACATATTTACGTAACACATGTTAATTTGATTCTACAATATATATAATTTCTGATCTAATAGTGTCTCTTTGCATCATGTAATTATTTTAATCGCAAATTAATGCAAAGGATGTTACTTTCAACCTTGAAGCTTAGATGACAATCAAATCATAGCTACTATTACTTCGTTTTAAAGATGGTATCTAACCGTTTTGACCAAAAATACTTTCATTGAACATCTTAGTAAAAGAATCGTTGTTTGAATAAATCTTGAAAAATGATGTTTATTGATGTCCTACACCTGTCTGAAAAGTGATCCATAACGCTACAATCGTCATTAAAAACATGTATTTCCTATCTGAGCCACGCTGCACAGTTAGCTATTTTTAAACAAAGAAAACCACGCGACCACTTATATGATAGCTCATTCACGTCATTTGCTTTGACGTCAATGTCTATTTTCAGCAGGAATTACAATCGTTCTTATTTATAGATATGAAAAGAATTAACATTTTAAGTGTTGATTAACGAGTTTTACTGCCCTAAAAGTGAGATTCTGTTGATTATCGTCAAATCATAGGCTTAATTATGTTTTTTTCTGCAGAAATTATCCACAATACCCCAAACAGAGGTCAGATATTGTTGCATATAGATATAGGCAAGCTGTCGGATACCACCCATAAGTCACACATTGTCTAATAGAAAGATCTAGCATTTCATCATACTATTGACAATGTACATTTTTTAAACAAGGATGTCTTTCCGAGCTTCCTTGAAAACATAACAGGTGGCTGACCGTAATCGTATTTACCAGGTATTGTTGCGTCGACTATGAGCCTATTGGCAAGAAGGCCAATGTTCTGTTGAAGATAAATTCTTTGTCTCCAGCGGAGTCATATTCGTAAAAAAACAAACTCAGATGGAGGTCACGGACTGGTCCTGTTTCAGATAAAGGTTAGGAGCAGGCTCTATCCTAGCCAAAGACCGGGAAAAGGGTCTAACTATGGTAGGAATCTTGAAAAAATGTTACTTAACTTAAGTTCCGGAAAATGTTCAACCCTAGTTAAGTGTAAAAATGTTTTACTTAGAGGTCATGGACTCGCTCTGTTATTCCAGCTAGATGTCATTGATTGGTTCTATCCCAGCTATAAGTTATTTAAAGACTGTTTTCCACCATCAAGAGATCATGGGCTGATCCTAGCCCAGGTAGAGGTCATGGGCTGGTCCTAGCCCAGGTAGAGGTCATGGGCTGGTCCTAGCCCAGGTAGAGATCATGGGCTGGTTCTAGCACAGGTAGAGGTCATAGCCTGCTTCAGCCCAGGTGGGGGTAATGGGCTGCTTCTAGCCCAGGTAGAGGTCATGGACTGCTTCTAGCCCAGGTAGAGATGATGGGCTGGTACTGTCTCAGGTAGGGGTTATAGACTGTTTTCCCCCAGCTAGACGTCAAAGACTGGTTCTATCCCAGGTATAGGTCATAAGCTGGTTCTATCCCAGCTAAGGATAATAGACTGATTCTAGCCCAGGTAAAGGTCATAGACTTGTTCTAACCCACCTAGAAGTCATGGACTGGTTCTAACCCACCTAGAGGTCGTGGAAAGGCTCTATCCCAGGGTAGAGGTCATTGGCTGGTTCTTACCCACCAAGAGGTCATGGACTGTTTCTAACCCACCTAGAGGTCATGGACTGGTTCTAACCCACCTAGAGGTCGTGGAAAGGCTCTACCCCAGGGTAGAGGCCATGAGCTGGTTCTAACCCACCTAGAGGTCATGGACTATTTCTAGCCATACTAGAAGTCATGGACTGGTTCTAACCCACCTAGAGGTTATGGACTGGTTCTAACCCACCTAGAGGTCGTGGACAAGTTTTATCCCAGGGAAGAGGTCATGGGCTGGTTCTAACCCACCTAGTGGTCATGGACTGGTTCTAAACCACCTAGAGGTCAAGGACTGGCTCTAACCCACCAAGAGGTCGTGGAAAGGTTCTATCCCTGTGTTAGGGTAATGGGCTGGTTCTAACCCACCTAGAAATCATGGACTGGTTCTAACCCACATAGAGGTCATGGACTTGTTCTAACCCACCTATACGTCGTGAAATGGTTCTTTCCAAGGGTAGAGGTCATGGACTTGTTATAGCCTTGCAAGAAGCCATGGACTGGGTCTAGCCCAGTTAGAGATCATGAACTGGGTCTTTTCTGTGGAAAGGTAGTGGTTCTGTCCGATATAGGGACAAGAACTGGTTTTGGCCTGAATACCGGCTGTTCTCAGATAGTGGTCAGATTTTTTTTATTATAAAGGTCTAACCCAGCAAGTTTAGAAACTGGGTCTGGTGGTCGCGCGCTGTTTCTATCCCAACAAAAGGTCAAGAACTGTTTCTATCCCAGGTGAAGATCAATAACTGTTCTATCCCAGGTAAAGGTCAAGAACTGTTTCTATCCCAAGTGGTGGCCAAGAACTGTTTCTTTCACAAGTGGTGGTCAAGCACTGTTTCTATCCCAACAAAAGGTCAAGAACTGTTTCTTTCCCAGGTTAAGATCAATAACTGTTTCTATCCCAGGTAAAGGTCGAGAATTGTTTCTATCCCAGGTAAAGGTCAAGAACTGTTTCTACCCCAGGTAAAGGTCAAGAACTGTTTCTATCCCAGTTAAAGGTCAATGACTATTCTATCCCAGGTAAAGGTCTGTTCCTATCCTAACTAGAACTAAGAAAATTGTTTTTACCAAAGCTTATGGCCATGGACTGGTTCTACCGTTGCGAGTTGCTCAAGAACTTGTCTACCGCGTTAGAGGTCAGAAAAACAATCCATTGTTAGATGCACCAAATCGTATTACGCCAACTAGATGTTATTAAATTTTTTCTCCTGCTAGAGTTCGTGCACTGGTTCTACCGCAGCTAGAAGTCAGCATTGCTTCTATCTCAACTTAAGGCCAGGAAGTGTTTCACTTGTTGCAAGGGCTCAGGAACCGTAGCTAAAGATAAAAAAAGGGTTCTTTAATTGTTTGATGCCAGGAATGTGTATCACGCCAACTAGATGTTGTGGACATTTCCTTATCCCGCTGTAGTTCATGAACTGGTTCAACCGCAGCAGTCAGGAAGTATTTCTAGCCCAGCTTAAGGTCAGGGACTGATTCTGCCGCCGCAATCAGGAAGTATTTCTATCCCGGCTTAAGGCCAGGGACTTTGTTCTACCGCAGCAGTCAGGAACTATTTCTATCCCGGCTTAAGGTCTGGGACTGGTTCTACCGCAGCAGCCAGGAACTATTTCTATCCCGGCTTAAGGCCAGGGACTTTGTTCTACCGCAGCAGTCAGGAACTATTTCTATCCCGGCTTAAGGTCTGGGACTGGTTTTACCGCAGCAGCCAGGAACTATTTCTATCCCGGCTTAAGGCCAGGGACTTTGTTCTACCGCAGCAGTCAGGAACTATTTCTATCTCGGCTTAAGGCCAGGGACTTTGTTCTACCGCAGCAATCAGGTAGTTTTTCTATCCCGGCTTAAGGCCAAGGACTTTGTTCTACCGCAGCAGTCAGGAACTATTTCTATCCCGGCTTAAGGTCTGGGACTGGTTCTACCGCAGCAGCCAGGAACTTATCTATCCCGGCTTAAGGTCTGGGACTTTGTTCTACCGCAGCAGCCAGGAACTATTTCTATCCCGGCTTAAGGCCAGGGACTTTGTTCTACCGCAGCAATCAGGAAGTATTTCTATCCCGGCTTAAGGCCAGGGACTTTGTTCTACCGCAGCAGTCAGGAACTATTTCTTTCCCGGCGTAAGGTCTGGGACTTTGTTCTACCGCAGCAGCCAGGAACTATTTCTATCCCGGCTTAAGGTCTGGGACTTTGTTCTACCGCAGCAGCCAGGAACTATTTCTATCCCGGCTTAAGGCCAGGGACTTTGTTCTACCGCAGCAATCAGGAAGTATTTCTATCCCGGCTTAAGGCCAGGGACTTTGTTCTACCGCAGCAGTCAGGAAGTATTTCTATCCCGGCTTAAGGTCTGGGACTGGATCTACCGCAGCAGCCAGGAACTATTTCTATCCCGACTTAAGGCCAGGGACTTTGTTCTACCGCAGCAGTCAGGAACTATTTCTATCCTGGCTTAAGGCCAGGGACTTTGTTCTACCGCAGCAATCAGGAAGTATTTCTATTCCGGCTTAAGGCCAGGGACTTTGTTCTACCGCAGCAATCAGGAAGTATTTCTATCCCGGCTTAAGGCCAAGGACTTTGTTCTACCGCAGCAATCAGGAAGTTTTTCTATCCCGGCTTAAGGCCAAGGACTTTGTTCTACCGCAGCAGTCAGGAACTATTTCTATCCCGGCTTAAGGTCTGGGACTGGTTCTACCGCAGCAGCCAGGAACTTATCTATCCCGGCTTAAGGTCTGGGACTTTGTTCTACCGCAGCAGCCAGGAACTATTTCTATCCCGGCTTAAGGCCAGGGACTTTGTTCTACCGCAGCAATCAGGAAGTATTTCTATCCCGGCTTAAGGCCAGGGACTTTGTTCTACCGCAGCAGTCAGGAACTATTTCTTTCCCGGCGTAAGGTCTGGGACTTTGTTCTACCGCAGCAGCCAGGAACTATTTCTATCCCGGCTTAAGGTCTGGGACTTTGTTCTACCGCAGCAGCCAGGAACTATTTCTATCCCGGCTTAAGGCCAGGGACTTTGTTCTACCGCAGCAATCAGGAAGTATTTCTATCCCGGCTTAAGGCCAGGGACTTTGTTCTACCGCAGCAGTCAGGAAGTATTTCTATCCCGGCTTAAGGTCTGGGACTGGATCTACCGCAGCAGCCAGGAACTATTTCTATCCCGACTTAAGGCCAGGGACTTTGTTCTACCGCAGCAGTCAGGAACTATTTCTATCCTGGCTTAAGGCCAGGGACTTTGTTCTACCGCAGCAATCAGGAAGTATTTCTATTCCGACTTAAGGCCAGGGACTTTGTTCTACCGCAGCAATCAGGAACTATTTCTATCCCGGCTTAAGGCCAAGGACTTTGTTCTACCGCAGCAATCAGGAAGTACTTCCATCCCGGCTTAAGGCCAGGGACTTTGTTCTACCGCAGCAGTCAGGAACTATTTCTATCCCGGCTTAAGGTCTGGGACTGGTTCTACCGCAGCAGCCAGGAACTATTTCTATCCCGGCTTAAGGTCTGGGTCTTTGTTCTACCGCAGCAGCCAGGAACTATTTCTATCCCGGCTTAAGGCCAGGGACTTTGTTCTACCGCAGCAATCAGGGAGTATTTCTATCCCGGCTTAAGGCCAGGGACTTTGTTCTACCGCAGCAGTCAGGAACTATTTCTTTCCCGGCGTAAGGTCTGGGACTTTGTTCTACCGCAGCAGCCAGGAACTATTTATATCCCGGCTTAAGGTCTGGGACTTTGTTCTACCGCAGCAGCCAGGAACTATTTCTATCCCGGCTTAAGGCCAGGGACTTTGTTCTACCGCAGCAATCAGGAAGTATTTCTATCCCGGCTTAAGGCCAGGGACTTTGTTCTACCACAGCAATCAGGAACTATTTCTATCCCGACTTAAGGCCAGGGACTTTGTTCTACCGAAGCAGTCAGGAAGTATTTCTATCCCGGCTTAAGGCCAGGGACTTTGTTCTACCGCAGCAATCAGGAAGTATTTCTATCCCGGCTTAAGGCCAGGGACTTTGTTCTACCGCAGCAATCAGGAAGTATTTCTATCCCGACTTAAGGCCAGGGACTTTGTTCTACCGCAGCAGTCAAGAACTATTTCTATCCCGGCTTAAGGCCAGGGACTTTGTTCTACCGCAGCAATCAGGAAGTATTTCTATCCCGACTTAAGGCCAGGGACTTTGTTCTACCGCAGCAGTCAAGAACTATTTTCATCCCGGCTCAAGGCCAGGGACTTTGTTCTACCGCAGCAATCAGGAAGTATTTCTATCCCGACTTAAGGCCAGGGACTTTGTTCTACCGCAGCAATCAGGAACTATTTCTATCCCGGCTTAAGGTCTGGGACTTTGTTCTACCGCAGCAATAAGGAACTATTTCTATCCCGACTTAAGGCCATGGACTTTGTTCTACCGCAGCAGTCAGGAACTATTTCTATCCCGGCTTAAGGTCTGGGACTGGTTCTACCGCAGCAGCCAGGAACTTTTTCTATCCCGGCTTAAGGTCAGGAACTTTGTTCTACCTAGTTAAAGGCCATGGACATGTTCTGTTCAAGCTAGTGGTAAGTAACAAAGTATGTGTAATTGTCGTTCTTTTCCGATTTTTTTTCTTTTGCCTCATTTTCACCCATATCTTTGGATTGTATTTGTTATTATCGTGTGTTGTTTGTTTGTTGTTGTTTTTTCGATTTTTTCTTTTGCCTTGTTCTCACTATATATCTTTGTAAATCTTCATTACTGGAGGAAATAAAGATAAAGATAGGGACTGATTTTTCCACTGCTTAAGGTTTATTTATTGTCAAATACACCTCAGCCAGAGGTCTGGAGTTGGCTCTATCCTAGCTAAAGGGTATTGCCCAGTTTCATATGTCTGTTGTGTTTATTGTTGTTTTCCTTTTTCCATAAGTGATGTTTAGTAGCTGGTTTTCCTTGGACAAGAACCAAGGGTTGGTTTATCATACGTTATTGAAACGTTCTACCATAGTCTGAGGTCAACGAGCTGGTTCTATTCCAGCTAAGTGTCAGGTACTAGCTTTGTTCTAGTTAGACATCAGAGTTAAGTTCTATTTAAAGGTTCTACTCCAGTTAAGGGCAACCGGTAGTGAGTACTAAGCCTACCTATATCAAAATTTTGTCAGGTTCTACCTCAGCTATAGGCCAATGAATGTGTTCTACCCCAGCTAGGGATCAGTAACTGGGTTTTTTTCCCCCAGCAAGAGGTCATACGAAATGTTCTACCCTAGCTAGAAGTCAGTTACTGTTTCGCTAGCTAGAAGTCAGTAACTGGGCTTTGGGGGCGGAGTGGGTCCAGCCAGAGGTCATGGGAAAAGTTCTACCCCAGCTAGATGTCAGTAAATGTTTTCCCAGCTAGAGGTCATGGGACGTGTTCTATCCCAGATGGAGGTCAGTAACTGTGTTTTCACGGCTAGAGGTCATGGGACGTAATATATTCCAGGCAAATACCATGGGACATGTTCTGTCCTAGTTAAAGGCCATGGATCTGCCCCAGGCTGTTCTAATCTAGAGATGTAGTGGGACGTTCTATCCCAGCTAGAGATAATTGTACAAGTGTTCTGTGACATAGTTTTGTTAGTGTCATGTGTGTGTGTTCTTTCCCATTCAGGCGTCATTTGGCGTGTTTTACCCCAGCTAGAGTTCATGGGACATGTTCTACCGCAGCTAGAGGTCAGTACTTGGGTCTTGCCCAGCTAGAGGTCATGGGACATGATCTACCGCAGCTAGTTGTCAGTAACTGGGTCTTGCCCAGCTAGAGGTCTTGGGGCATGATCTACCGCAGCTAGAGGTCAGTAACTGGGTATTGCCCAGCTAGTGGTCATGGGGCATGATCTACCGCATCTAGAGGTCAGTAACTGGGTATTGCCCAGCTAGAGGTAATGGCACCTGTTCTATCCTAGCCAAAATCATGTGACATGATCTTCCCTAGCTAAATGCTGTGCACCTGTTCTAATCTGTTCTTACCCAGCTAGAGGACGTTGATTGGGTCATTCACAACTAGAGGTAAAGGGGGTGTTCTACTCCATATGGTAGTCATGGACCGTTTCTTGGGGCGTGTTCTAGCCCAGATAGATGTAATGGTGCGTGCTCTGCTAAAGTTCAATGAATTGATTCTACCATAAGTAGAGGTCATGAAAATACGAAACGTGGGGGTGGGGGTATTCCCATCTAGAGGTCAAGAACTAGTTCCAACTTTCGGTAACATGTCCGTGACAGAGTCCTCTTCAGGTAGAGATAATGGACTGTGGTTCCGCCCCAAATATATCCAAGGAAATGGTCCACGCACCCCTTCCGCCCCACCAACCATACCTACGATCACTTCTGCATACATTGTCGTAATTTATTTTACTTGAACATCCAGGCATTACTGTACGCATGATATATTTATCTAATCCTTTTGATACGTTCTAGGACATTTATTTAAACAAACTGTTCGTTTCTCTCAAACATGGGTCAAATAAAGTGGTCGTTAACCCTTCGAACGTACATCGCAACATATTCCAATCCTACATCTTTCTCGGTGCACTTTAGTTACCAGGACAACGTAGCTATTTATAAACTGGTCTATTTATTGGATCAAAGACGTGTTGTGTTGGCCGACTCTATATGCAGATGATGGGCCATGAGATATTTCTCATGGGTTATTGTGACCTCTAGATTGGAGTAGCGTGTAATGCAGACAGACATCAGAATCAAGTCTGACTCGTAGACTGTGGTAAGTAGACATTGGCTTTTGTTACGACCTTATGGATATATACGGCAGTTGAAAACTCGCTCTTTAATCTTTACACAAGCAAGGTATGAACGTGTGGTATATGAACGCCTTTAGTTGTGTATCGACCATTTTCTCTCGCTGGTTGTCGGCGCTAGCAAGCACGTTCGTCATGTTGTGAAAGTCGGTTAATGCTTTCAGCCCTCGCCATGTGAGCTGGCCGTGTTGTGTGCTAGCGTGTGTAGACGATCGGAGTTGATTACGTCGCCATTAATGTAAACAGAGGATTGGAGGTGCGTTTGGTTCGTGTGAAATGCGTGAATTATGTGTGAGGTCAGGGGATTTAACATATATATATGCTGAATATTGAAGCGGTTGGATGCTGTGGTAATACTGTGGTAATTATTGAATAAGTTCGTTACACATGGCGCATTATAGTGCTTATTTCTAAATGGGAACGCATAATTAATCAATATAGAAGAAAATGTTGTCACACCTTTTGGCATATGGGACATATTTAGCCTTCATACTTGGTAAAGGAACATAGGAAGCAGGTCAAAGTGTACCCACACTAAAAGCTACCTATACCTTTCTGGTCAAAACTTACCCAAGTAGACGTCAAAACGTACCTATTTAAAATGTTACATACATTTAATGTCCGTGATGTTCAATGATCTCCAAGCATTATGTTGTGATCATGTGTGTATTAATAATAATATGCAAATAAACCTGCATAGTTTTAATTTATGGTAGCTTTCCCCTTTACATTACAGTATTTGTAGAGTGTGTATCTTTAAATACAGGATGTACATTTTATTTATTTATTTATTTATTTATTCGTTCATTCATTCATTCATTCCATTCATACATTCATTCATTCATTCATTTTGACAAAGACCAACTACATTGAGGATGAGTTCACATAATGATCATAGAACTTTATCATAACCCCATTAAGTAATGTACTACTTCTTTAACTAATTGCTGCTGTTTGTAAGTAGTCGGAGTGTGTAGTTATGATTGTGAAAAGGTGTGCAGCTTGTTTTATATACTTTATTGTTGTTTGCATTTTTACTTTTAATGATGACTTCACTGTGAATGGGCTCAAAATATTTCCATAGGAATTTTTATTGAATTGATCACATACCTCTTTAATTTTTTGTTGTTGCTTTTGTTTATTTGAGTAAAACATGTCATGATTTGCCAATACACATTTTGCATCATAACCATTTGGTTTTGCAGTTGTTCTTTTTCTTTTAAGTTGTTTAAACAAAAGTACACAATAACCAAATATAAAAACATCAAGAGTAATATTACTAAACACTTATAAGAAACATGTAATATATAAAAAATTTGTGTATGGGTACATTTTGCTTTGTGTATGTCCTAACTGTAATCCAGTATATAGCCCAGTTCATTATAAACATGATATAGGCAAGATTTGTGTAGCAGTATACCAAATATCTAACCCCAGTCTAAACCAGGATTTATTCAAAATGCTTTATTTGGGCCGAACCCTGTAAACTGTTCTGTGACAGCTGACCACTATATCCCGCCCACTCTAACTACAATGGTCTTGTGTAAGTATACACATGAACTCTCCTGTATTGGAGGGAGACTCCCTCTTTTAAGGTTCAAAATTATTTGAAAATGAGGGGTGTTTTACACATTTCCATAAATCTCCCTACGTGGAAATGTATAACTGCCTTATTTGTTTATTTGAAAATAAAAAATCTCCCACCTTGCAAGAGAAATTCTCCCACTCTGGCCTCAAATAAAGTTCAGATGTATGTGTAGGAGGTGGGAAAAAGTGAACCTCAGCCAGGATTCATACCACAGACATCCCCACTACTAGCAGGTAGCTCTACCAACTGAGGTCTTTATCAGTGAAATTGTTACACTGCTCCCTCCATATGCATTGAGATTCACCCTTAATCTCATCACACTGCTCCCTCCATATACATTGAGATTCACCTTAATCTCATCATACTGCTCCCTCTATATACATTGAGATTCACCCTTAATCTCATCACACTACTCCCTCCATATACATTGAGATTCACCCTTAATCTCATCACACTGCTCCCTCCATATACATTGAGATTCACCTTAATCTCATCACACTACTCCCTCCATATACATTGAGATTCACCCTTAATCTCATCACACTACTCCCTCCATATACATTGAGATTCACCCTTAATCTCATCACACTACTCCCTCCATATACATTGAGATTCACCCTTAATCTCATCACACTGCTCCCTCCATATATATTGAGATTCACCCTTTATCTCATCACACTGCTCCCTCCATATACATTGAGATTCACCCTTAATCTCATCACACTGCTCCCTCCATATACATTGAGATTCACCCTTTATCTCATCACAGGTTCTCCTCTACAGAACTGTTGCATATCACAACACAAACACTGGCAACTGCAGTATTAAAGTCCTGGTACCACAGGAGCAGAAAAAGTGGGCCTTTGCCAGGATTAAAATCGGAGAATACTAATGGGTCACTTAAACAACTGAACTAGAGAGGAACAAACCACTATTACACGGTTGTCATTAGGAGGCGGCTGGCGGCCGATTTGATCACCTCAAATGAAAATCGGGCCGCCTCAAATTTGAAAAAAAAAAGAAAATCAGTCAAGAGCATGCCCCCAGACCCCCCAAGCAACGCTTGGCACCTCCGGCGCTCGCATAGCCTAGCCTCCTCAAAAGTTAATTGAGCCTGCTCAAAATATTTCTAGTGACAACCCTGTAGTATAAACTATAAACATGAAAGATGTAAAAAGAAATGAAAAAATACTAACTATTATATTATGTCTGATACTGGTGTACAGTGATTGAATGTGATGAAGACCTAATGGCCTTTTTATCAGATACTGACACAATTGTTTTGCCCGTGTGATGTATGAATAAAAAATTGCTTGACCCTTAGCCTGCTATTCTCGTATTTTTTAAGGCTTGGGCAAATAGTGTAGATCAATATCAGCCAGCTGCAGGATTTACACAATTTGCTGCTCAGTCTCTGTTTATAAGTCATTCAACCCTTATGTGTTACATTTATAATATTTAAGTAAAAAAATAAGAAGAATTTAGCATAGCTTTTTAACAAAATGTATCAAGCTAAGGTTTAAAAATTGCTTCTTGTAATCTGACCTAGCTAGGTCCATAGAGAAGAGCGTAATACAAACTATATATTCACAGACAGTTGTATTAATTATTATCTGACATCTCTTATGTTAGACTTCATTTATCTACTGTGGTAATAAAGGTGGTGCCTGACAGTTTAGACCAATATTTTTTGTCTTATGCAACCAAATTTATTATTATTTCCTTCAAAAGATCCATGAATTGCTTATTATTGGTGCCCTACATCCATGACTCCCCACTTGTCATTACAAAAATGTATTTCCTATATGAGCCACGCTACCAGTTAGGTATTCTTAAACTAAAAAAAATCATGCAAATTCTCATTGAAATCTTATTCTGATTCTATTGAAGAAAATTATTTAATATCATACTGTTTCTAAACTTATCACTTTCAAGACAATAACCCAAAAATATAAAGCTGTATCAAGAATACAGTATCATAACTACATAATGCTTTATTTGTCTGTGATTTTGTAATTTGTTTTTCGCTCATTTTATGCTTTTTTTTTTTTTTTTTTTTTGTCAAACGAAAGGAACTCTGCCTTAACCACATGGAATGCTACTTTTTGGTCTGTCATATGTACTACTATATGTTTGGTCTGTCACATGTACTGTTCTGTGTTTGATCTGTCACATGTTCTGCTCTATGTTTGGTCTGTCACATGTACTGTTCTGTGTTTGGTCTGTCACATGTACTACTCTGTGTTTGGTCTGTCACATGTACTGTTCTGTGTTTGATCTGTCACATGTACTGTTATGTGTTTGGTCTGTCACATGTACTGTTCTGTGTTTGATCTGTCACATGTACTGCTCTATGTTTGGTCTGTCACATGTACTACTCTGTGTTTGGTCTGTCACATGTACTGTTATGTGTTTGGTCTGTCACATGTACTGTTCTGTGTTTGGTCTGTCACATGTACTGTTCTGTGTTTGGTCTGTCACATGTACTACTATATGTTTGGTCAGTCACATGTACTGTTCTGTGTTTGGTCTGTCACATACTGTTCTGTTTGGTCTGTCACATGTACTGTTCTGTGTTTGGTCTGTCACATGTACTGTTCTGTGTTTGGTCTGTCACATGTACTGTTCTGTGTTTGGTCTGTCACATGTACTGTTCTGTGTTTGGTCTGTCACATACTGTTCTGTTTGGTCTGTCACATGTACTGTTCTGTGTTTGGTCTGTCACATGTACTGCTCTGTGTTTGGTCTGTCACATGTACTGTTCTGTGTTTGGTCTGTCACATGTACTGTTCTGTGTTTGGTCTGTCACATGTACTGTTCTGTGTTTGGTCTGTCACATGTACTGTTCTGTGTTTGGTCTGTCACATGTACTGTTCTGTGTTTGGTCTGTCACATGAACTACTCTGTGTTTGGTCTGTCACATGTACTGCTCTATGTTTGGTCTGTCACATGTACTGTTCTATGTTTGGTCTGTCACGTGTACTGCTCTATGTTTGGTCTGTCACATGTACTGTTCTGTGTTTGGTCTGTCACATGTACTGTTCTGTGTTTGGTCTGTCACATGTACTACTATATGTCTGGTCAGTCACATGTTCTGCTCTATGTTTGGTCTGTCACGTACTGTTCTGTGTTTGGTCTGTCACATGTACTGCTCTATGTTTGGTCTGTCACATGTATTGCTCTATGTTTGGTCTGTCTTATGTACTGCTCTATGGTCAGTCACATGTACTACTCTATGTTTGGTCTGTCACATGTACTGTTCTGTGTTTGGTCTATCACATGTACTGTTCTGTGTTTGGTCTGTCACATGTACTGTTCTGTGTTTGGTCTGTCACATGTACTGCTCTATGTTTTTGTCACATGTACTGCTCTGTGTTTGGTCTGTCACATGTACTGCTCTATGTTTGGTCTGTCACATGTACTGCTCTATGTTTGGTCTGTCTTATATACTGCTCTATGGTCAGTCACATTATGCTGCTCTATGTTTGGTCTGTCACATGTATTGCTCTATGTTTGGTCTGTCACATGTACTGCTCTATGGTCAGTCACATGTACAACTCTAGGTTTGGTCTGTCACATGTACTATTCTGTGTTTGGTCTATCACATGTACTGCTCTATGTTTGGTCTGTCACATGTACTACTCTATGTTTGGTCTGTCACATGTACTGCTCTATGTTTGGTCTGTCACATGTACTGCTCTATGTTAGGTCTGTCACATGTACTGCTCTATGGTCTGTCACATGTACTGTTCTGTGTTTGGTCTATCACATGTACTGCTCTATGTTTGGTCTGTCACATGTACTACTCTGTGTTTGGTCTGTCACATGTACTACTCTGTGTTTGGTCTGTCACATGTACTGCTCTATGTTTGGTCTGTCACATGTACTACTCTATGTTAGGTCTGTCACATGTACTGCTCTATGTTAGGTCTGTCACATGTACTGCTCTATGTTTGGTCTGTCACATGTACTGCTCTATGGTCTGTCACATGTACTGTTCTATGTTTGGTCTGTCACATGTACTACTCTATGTTTGGTCTGTCACATGTACTGCTCTGTGTTTGGTCTGTCACATATACCGCTCTATGTTTCGTCTGTCAAATGTACTGCTCTATGTTTGGTCTGTCACATGTACTGCTCTGTGTTTGGTCTGTCACATGTACTACTCTATGTTTGGTCTGTCACATGTACTGTTCTGTGTTTGGTCTGTCACATGTACTACTCTATGTTTGGTCAGTCACATGTACTGCTCTATGTTTGGTCTGTCACATGTACTACTCTGTGTTTGGTCTGTCACATGTACTGCTCTATGTTTGGTCTGTCACATGTACTACTCTATGTTAGGTCTGTCACATGTACTGCTCTATGTTAGGTCTGTCACATGTACTGCTCTATGTTTGGTCTGTCACATGTACTGCTCTATGGTCTGTCACATGTACTGTTCTATGTTTGGTCTGTCACATGTACTGTTCTGTGTTTGGTCTGTCACATGTACTGCTCTATGTTAGGTCTGTCACATGTACTACTCTATGTTTGGTCTGTCACATGTACTGTTCTGTGTTTCGTCTGTCAAATGTACTGCTCTATGTTTGGTCTGTCACATGTACTGCTCTGTGTTTGGTCTGTCACATGTACTACTCTATGTTTGGTCTGTCACATGTACTGTTCTGTGTTTGGTCTGTCACATGTACTACTCTATGTTTGGTCTGTCACATGTACTGCTCTATGGTCTGTCACATGTACTACTCTATGTTTGGTCTGTCACATGTGTAGTTGAAGTGTACACTTTGATTTCACTTAAATATCAATTAGAACAGGTTTGCAAAAATTGTCCAAACTGGAGTTTTTAACCTGTTAAAATAAAATGAGTGAGTGTTAAACAACACCTGCTGATGATCACAGAGGATATTTAATCTACTAAAGTATGATGAATATAACAATGATGGAGGTTGCTTGTACAATACAAATACACATTTACTGGTCTAATTTCAACAGCCTATCCATCTTATTAATGGCTGTCTATTTATGGCAATCTGACAGGAGAAGAATGTCTCTGACTCTTATGTATTGTACAGTGACTTTTAGACCTGTACAAGGTGTATAAAGATATCTTCAAAGTTGTTGCAGTTAACTTACTTCTAAACCTCATTAACGGTTACTGTTCCTTGTTTCAAGATCACAATTGTAATAATCGAAAATTCAGAAAAATGATATAAGTTTATTTATAGTGAAGATATGAAAGAAAATCAATTTACTATACCTGAAATTTTCTTCTTATATTTATAAGTGATTGTGGTGTGTAAACAGACACAATACCTTATCTTTTTTCATAACCTTTGGTAGGGTTGAAATTGTTGAATATGCTCTCCCTAAAGCTGTCTGTCCAGGTAGTTTAGCTGGTACAGCATCTGAGCAGGATGTCATGTGTTCAAATCCCATCCTTGGTTAATAGTCATTGCACCTTGGTTCACAGCAAGGATGATGAGGATAATTCGGTGTGCTAATTGGCCACCAACCAAGTGGTAACAGACTAGAAACTGGTGTTTCTGTCAAGTTTGTACCTGGCTCCTAACGATCAAAGAGTAGAGGAGTGTTGTGAATATGCTCTCCCAAGAGCTATCTGCCTGTGTTCCTCAGTTGGTAGAGCACCTGACTCCAGGTCAGCAGGTCTTGGGGTCAATCACCAACATGGGCAAATGGTTATTGCAACTTGGTTCACAACAAATATACTGCCACATGTGTTTTATCCAAGTTTATTATATTATTTTTGTATACTTTTTCTGGCACTTTGGTATAATATCTACAACATACTATCAGTTGGATGCACAATTTGCCCCATTGCTAAGTCCTAATGCAGTGAATACAAATATGGCACTTATGAAGCTTCCTTGCTCAGGCTTAACCCGGTGTAAGGGGAAGTTCCATAACTGGTCTGCCCCTTGTTCACTGCTGGCTTAACACAATAAAGGCAGCACTTTTTCTGCTTCAAGTGGACACCCTCTCCATATAACTGGAAGATGGTTGGTGGTATGATTAATCTAATTCAGGTATCATACTATAGATGTGATTACAATCCTCTTCTCGTTTTGTTGTTGATGACAAAATCGAATTTTATGACATTTTTAACTAAGAAAACATACTTAAAGCTGGTATCCTACAGTTGGCCTATACATGTATAAAATACAGGTAGCAAAATGGCCACTGTGGCAACTTTGGGTATAAGTTCTGTATAAACATGTACATTAGTTTAAGGAAAGACAGTTTTTAATACTACCTATATTGTTTAGACGGTACAAATTGCAAAAAAATTCTAAAAGCTAATTCTTTCCAAATGTATATAAATAATGTGATCTCAAAAGTTAGTTGTAATATGGTTTTCTTAAATTATAGCTATCTCTGCAGCATCGTTCAAATAGGAAGCACCTGTTTGCAATGATGTGTAGGGATTTATGCATCATAGTTCACGCAGTTAAGACATCAATGAACAGCATTTTGCAGGACCTTTTTAGGTAACAATGATTTATTTGAATATTTGAGAAAAACCTGTTTGGTCCAAACTGTCGGATACCACCTTAAAAATAAAAATGTTTAACATAGCATGACTTGTTGATTTTTAAATTATTATCTTTCATCCTCATGGATTTTGTTTCTTTTACCTTTTATGCTGATGTTAACTATAAAGCCTGCAGGGTGTTAACTGATCTGTCTAATGCAAATAGTGCAGGTCCAGATCAGCCTTCTGTATCACTTGTCTCAACATCAACATTATGGCTGTAGGAGGTAAAAGAGTTTCAGGTATAAATTGTTTATTTACACAAAGGTGCTAAATTTCAGTAGGTTTAGTAACTGCCTAGTTATCAGGGTAATATTAAGCTTATATATTAGTTTCTTTTTATAGGGGCCTTTCTGTATTGACATTTATTGGAAAATTAACTAAAATATACAATAAAAGCCCATAACTTGACCTTGATGTGTGACCTTGATCTTTGTTTAATATTTTCTATAAATATTTTTTGTCAAGGACTTTAGGATTTAAAAATGTTGACCTTTCACTCTTTCTCTTGCATTTGGTAATTAACAAATCAGTAAATAAAGCATTTCCCTATATAATCTTTAGACCACTGAGCGTTTGTGTTCACATAGTGAACAGGGAGTATATGTGAACAGGAGAGTCAGATATATGCAAGTTAAATAAACTGTATATCTTTAATAATATTTATGAAAGTGGCTTCAGGTTACAGCTTTATAGGGTCATGATACCAAGTACAAATATTTTTGTGTCAGTTTTGTGCCAATCACTGAATCACTACTGAATTCTTATAACCCTTGATCTTTTTTGTGTGTGTATAAATTGTAACAATGTTTGTTTGACTATATCTTACACAAAATCTGCTAACATGAAACTCTGACTAAAGTAGCAAAACTTCCATACAATGGTGTTATTAGTCGATGTCTGTTGCATGATGTGACCTTGAACATGAATTGTAAGACAACTGTGCAACATCTGCTCCAGCTTATAGACTGATTAACAAAACAATTTCTGTTTTTCTCAATTTCTTTGGCGTTAAGGAAATGAGATGCTGTTGTACATAATTATACTCTATTAATGAATCATTTTTTATTAACTCTTATCCTTCTAGGCATGAATTGATCATGCTTATGCAGATAGTGTAGTTCGAGGTCAGGAGCTGCAGGCAGCTGTCTGATATAGAATCTACACTATTTCCTGGAAGGGGGCGACTGGTTGAGTGGTTAGAGTTCCTGTTTTGTAACTCCTCAGCTCCTCACAGCATGGGTTCAAGTCCCGGTCCCTGGGCAAGAACTTGTGGGGAGGTTTTCCAGCTAACCTGTGGTGTGCCAGTGGTTCTACCCAGGCATATGTCTGGGATCTTCCTCCACAAATAATCAGCTGCAGGTTGCCAATTTGATTGCAATTGTAACAAAACAAACTATTTCCTGGTAAGATTTCTTCAAATCTTGTGACGAACCAATAATGTTGTTAGCAAATGACTAAGAATTCAGAACTATGTATAAGTAGTATGATAAGTGTTAATTAGCAATAAGCATTATTAAGTTTGTTTTTCCATGATATTAACTCCCCTAGGCTACTAGTAAGGAGTGCATCTGTATCATCAAGGATAATTATGCGGTGCTTATTAACTGATAATTATTAAGCTGAATCAGATTTTATTTTTTTCTCAAATGAATACATGTACAGAAATAGGAAATTATATATTTTAATTTTAGCAGCAGAGACATGATATTTTCAAAGTCACATTATAACCTGCATAAATGACATGTTGGAAATACAATACAGCACATGTAACCAGCATACTGAGGTAAAGAAAACGTCAAGGAAAATTAAGTTTTACTCCTCTGAATCCCCAGTCCCTCACTGCAATATGGTTGAGTGGGGTGGGGTGGGGGTGGGGCTGGAGGGGGGTCCAGTCTAGATAAGGTCAAAAACTTCTATCTGGGGAGGTCTTAATTAAATGTATTATTGTGGTGCATGGGTAGTTCTACCTAGAAATGTATATGGTGGTTTTTCTCCACCAAACACAGCTGGACTTTGCTAAAATGACCATAGTTGTGTCACTGAGATGTATTTTGGCAACTTAAAAATTTGATAAACTAGACTAAAAAAATAAATCAAATTTCTATGAACAGACTATAATTTTGAAAGTTATACTCTCCTGAACAGTGATAAACTTGGCAATGTAGTTATGTATATATCGGGCACATCAGGTACAAATGGATTTTCAAGGGTTGGGGCCCCAATTTTAAGCATTGAACCTGCTAGGCATGAATTGACCAGGACTGTTTTGGCCCTAAGCATCAACTCATAAAACTAAGTTATGCAAAAAAAAATATTTGTTTTGAATGCTCAGTTTAAATTTGAACAAATTTTGTCACTGTTCTATTGTTGTATTACCTACAGGATGTTCAACCTATTGCTGAATCATGGTAAAATCTAGAATTTAATTATAATGCAAATCCTATTGATGCTGACCTAAGCAAGAAAAGTTCGAAATCTAAAGAGAAAAACAAGGATAGACAACCAATTAGTAACTCATAGGTCTTGTCTCTTTCAGATTATTGTGGATTGCACATATAAGAAGCAGTACGATGGCTAGGTGCTTCAGTCTGAAGTGGAAAGATCTAAGACAAGTTAGGAACTCTTAGGTAAGTTAAACTGCCCTGGGTAGTTTTGTTAATCTTTATTATTTGCTTATATCTCCATGCTCTTGTAGTGATATGTTTTGGCAGAGGCTAAGAAACCAGTAGAACACAGGTCCTGATCAGGCAACTCCAGATCAATTTGTGCTTACATGTAGCAAGGCTTGTTTCTAATTAGTAAACCTGTTTATCATTTTCACAAAAGGCTAAGGCAAAAAGTGTAGATCCATATCAGACAGTTTTCAGTTTGAACATGAAGTTATCAGCAAATACTGTCAGAAATTAGTCACTATGGATTTTTTTAACAAATAAAGCATGGTTAGGGTTAAAATTATTGTTATTGTAATGTAGCCTGTTTAAATAATTGGGTTGTCAATGGATGCTTATTTTATGTAATTTTCTTTTCTGATTTTGATTTATTAATTAGGTTCATAAGAATTTGAGCCTTTTAACTGTCAAAGTTCATTTTATAGGCACTGTTTACACATTTTATATTATTAACTTACCTTTTCATTTATGTTGGACTCCCTTTCTCCCTTGGATAAATGAATTTCATTTATGCTGAATGAATTTTGTAGCTTTTGTTTTAGGGTTATTTGTCAATTAAAAATACATTGTTTCTTACACTGAGAACTGTACAAGACCATAAACAACATTGAAAGAAGGAGACACTTCTCATTAAATAATTCTGCACATGGCTATACCTTTTTTTTTCTTCTGTGTTCTCACTCAGTGACTTCAATACAAAGGTATCAATGTTTGATTGAGTATTTGAGTAATTGAGTTCTCAATTATATATCATTGGCACAGAGTCATAACACAGTCTTAAGCATCTCTTTGGTTTGATTTGATTAGAATTTAAAGCAACTTTTTCATAGTCATAATTTCATTTTTTGTTAAAAAAGCAAAACGCTGTTAAACCGCATTAAATTGTTAATTAAAATAGTACCCCTGTTTTTTAGAGTTAATAATTTGTGAAGATATTGTCATTTGAAATAGTGAGTTGTCTTTAGTTGAGAAACATCTAAAGGGTTCAGTCAAGTTTTTCCTATTATAGCTGTTTAAATCCCAACATTCCGGCAGAGTTCAGAGCTGCATGTGCGTCAATAAACATATGTTAACATCACTCATAATTAGTTTGCTGATTGACTTAATATTGACACACTCATTTAATATGATGTGAGCTGTGGATCACATTAATTCATGTCATGTACATAAATTATGATGTGGTCATTTTAAGACTTACTTGAGAGGACCCTGTAGAATGGTCTTGGATACCATTTATTGATACCATTGAGCTAGGACTCTAACAGTAGTAAATCTATTGTTAATAGCAACATTATGGTAAATTTGCCGTAGAATTTCTATCATGGATGTTCGAAGTAGTTGTCACATTGAGAAACCTCCAATCAGTGTCTGCAGTAAATGGGTCATATGAAAGCAAGCTGTAGAATATTAGAATTTCTCCAATTATCAGGAGCTTTCCCTGCAATAATTTTGTTATATAAGCACACCAACACGAAGGTATGATAACAAGCTTAGATTTTCTTGTGAACAACCATTTATTGACATTTGAATGTGCTAATTGGTATGATGCTTATGAAATTAGTCATCTGCTTAGAATTTGGAGCAGAAAGAACAGATTGGCCCTGAAAACCACCGTGGTAACTTCTCAGCCCCTCACCATGGGGAGAATGTTTATGTGGGGAGGTTTTCCAGCTTACTGGTGGTGCACTGGTTGTTCAACCTTGATATTAGTATGGAGGTTTCCTCAACCAATAATTAGCTGGATGTCACCAATGTAACCATAATTGTGTTGGTGCAATGTAACAAAAAACAAAAACAAATTATGTCAATCAGCTTACTCGTAACCCGTCTTATTTGTTGTTTTTGTTGTTTTCATTATCATTTTAACAGCGACCCTTTCAAGTTGGTTTTGTGCCTAAAGCACACCATGATATCAGATAACAGAATAAATATGTTAAGAAAACTGCACTAAACAGGTGATTATGAAGTTGAAACTCAGTGAAAGTAGAGCATGGTATTTAAAGAATTTGTCAGAAAAGTAATTTCAAACTAGTATTGTTTTCAAACTTTAATTTTAGCAGTGATTTTTTAGTAATTGAATATCTTTATATAGTAAAGAATAGCCTTGTTATGGTTAGAAGTTTTTTTAATATAGTTTCAAAGAGGAAATAAAACTGACTGTGCTTTCTTAACTGTAGGCTGCTCAGCACAAACTCATGGTATAGGTGTAGGTAAATGGTGCAGCTACAGATTGGATTTGTCTCAGCACAATCTCATGGTATAGGTGTAGGTAAATGGTGCAGCCACAGATGAGATTTGTCTCAACACAAACTCATGGTATAGGTGTAGGTAAATGGTGCAGCTACAGATGGGATTTGTCTCAACAACTCATGGTATAGGTGTAGGTAAATGGTGCAGCTACAGATGAGATTTGTCTCAGCACAAACTCATGGTATAGGTGTTAGTAAATGGTGCATCTACAGATGAGATTTGTCTCAGCACAAACTCATGGTATAGGTGTAGGTAAATGGTGCAGCTACAGATGAGATTTGTCTCAGCACAAACTCATGGTATAGGTGTAGGTAAATGGTGCAGCTACAGATGAGATTTGTCTCAGCACAAACTCATGGTATAGGTGTAGGTAAATGGTGCAGCTACAGATGAGATTTGTCTCAGCACAAACTCATGGTATAGGTGTAGGTAAATGGTGCAGCTACAGATGAGATTTGTCTCAGCACAAACTCATGGTATAGGTGTAGGTAAATGGTGCAGCCACAGATGAGATTTGTCTCAACACAAACTCATGGTATAGGTGTAGGTAAATGGTGCAGCTACAGATGGGATTTGTCTCAACAACTCATGGTATAGGTGTAGGTAAATGGTGCAGCTACAGATGAGATTTGTCTCAGCACAAACTCATGGTATAGGTGTAGGTAAATGGTGCAGCTACAGATGAGATTTGTCTCAGCACAAACTTATGGTATAGGTGTAGGTAAATGGTGCAGCTACAGATGAGATTTGTCTCAGCACAAACTCATGGTATAGGTGTAGGTAAATGGTGCAGCTACAGATGAGATTTGTCTCAGCACAAACTTGTGGTATAGGTGTAGGTAAATGGTGCAGCTACAGATGAGATTTGTCTCAGCACAAACTCATGGTATAGGTGTAGGAAAATGGTGCAGCTACAGATGAGATTTGTCTCAACACAAACTCATGGTATAGGTGTAGGTAAATGGTGCAGCTACAGATGAGATTTGTCTCAACACAAACTCATGGTATAGGTGTAGGTAAATGGTGCAGTTACAGATGAGATTTGTCTCAGCACAAACTCATGGTATAGGTGTAGGAAAATGGTGCAGCTACAGATGAGATTTGTCTCAGCACAAACTCATGGTATAGGTGTAGGAAAATGGTGCAGCTACAGATGAGATTTGTCTCAACACAAACTCATGGTATAGGTGTAGGTAAATGGTGCAGTTACAGATGAGATTTGTCTCAGCACATACTCATGGTATAGGTGTGGGTAAATGGTGCAGCTACAGATGAGATTTGTCTCAGCACAAACTCATGGTATAGGTGTAGGTAAATGGTGCAGCTACAGATGAGATTTGTCTCAGCACAAACTCATGGTATAGGTGTAGGTAAATGGTGCAGCTACAGATGAGATTTGTCTCAACACCAACTCATGGTATAGGTGTAGGTAAATGGTGCAGCTACAGATGAGATTTGTCTCAGCACAAACTCGAGGGTATAGGTGTAGGTAAATGGTGCAGCTACAGATGAGATTTGTCTCAGCACAAACTCATGGTATAGGTGTAGGTAAATGGTGCAGTTACAGATGAGATTTGTCTCAACACAAACTCATGGTATAGGTGTTGGTAAATGGTGCAGCTACAGATGAGATTTGTCTCAGCACAAACTCATGGTATAGGTGTAGGTAAATGGTGCAGCTACAGATGAGATTTGTCTCAGCACAAACTCATGGTATAGGTGTAGGTAAATGGTGCAGCTACAGATGAGATTTGTCTGATTAGGATCTGCACTATTTGCTTAGAATCACTATTTCCCTTGTTCTGTCTGCTTAAAATTGAGATAACTGATAATTTATAATGGGTTATAAACAACTGTCAAAGCTAAATCTAACAAAGCCATAGTAATGTTCAAATAAACATGACTTTGTTTTATTGTACTAATGTAGCTATCAGCTGATTAGCAGGATGGCCTTCTTGCTGTGATAGATTCAAACCAGGGATTGGTCACATTCTAGCATATTGATATTTTTGATACACAAACATAGCTGCTTTCAAGCCCTGAAGGCACAAACTTTAACATTTTTCTCAGGAAGATACAAAAAGTCTCTATTTTCTATAAACAGACTACTGTAATATATGATATATAATATATGATGGCAACATGATATGTAACATTTTTATATTTAATGTGAAGAAATCTGTTTATTATTACTTTTTTAATTTTCGTTTTAATCTATGTATCTCTTATTGTTTGTCTATCAGTAAGACCTTTTTATGGACTATTTTAAATAATTAACTGTAGTAAAAAGTTTTTTATGGACTATTTTAAATAATTAACTGTTTTAATGCTAAACTGACGTTTTATCATGTTTTTTGTGTTCTTTAAAATAATGGAGGTAATTTTGTAAAGCGCTTTTTAAGATGTTATGATAAGAGCGCTATATAAATGAGGTATTTATTATTATTATTATATAACATGTTTATGGACATGTTAATGAGCAACATGATGTACAACATTTTTATAGACATGTTTATTGGCAACATGATGTGCAACATTTTTATAGACATGTTTATTGGCAACATGATGTACAACATGTTTATAGACATGTTTATTGGCAACATGATATGTTACATGTTTATAGACATGTTTACTGGTAACATGATGTGCAACATTTTTATAGACATGTTTACTGGTAACATGATGTACAATCATGTTTATAGACATGTTTATTGGCAACATGATGTGCAACATTTTTATAGACATGTTTATTGGCAACATGATGTGCAACATGTTTATAGACATGTTATTTGACAACATGAGCTGCAACATGCTTACAGACATGTTTACTGGCAACATGATGTACAACATGTTTATAGACATGTTATTTGACAACATGAGCTGCAACATGCTTACAGACATGTTTACTGGCAACATGATGTGCAAGTACATGACATGCTTTTCGACATAATAAACAGGGCTCCAAATCAGATTTTATGTAATGTATCCCATAACCCTCCACTAGACAATGTATTGTGGGTACTCATTTAAATAATATTTGCTAGAATAATTCAGTTGAAAACAGTTTAATCAATTACAACTCGAACACTGAAAAACCATAAACTTCTGCATTACATCATGACAGCATATTTTAAACAATTTCATTGGAAAGGATGATGCCAGAATAATTTGTAATGGACTATGTGCATTCACCATTGTTGTACTTTTGTTGGCCATTCAAAATGCCTCATTTTCATTTTGGCATGATTAGGCTTGAACTCACTTAAACAGGTCTACCACTCTTTTAGGAGTTAGTTTTATGATAAAGTAAGACTGTTACTTGGTGATGCAGGGAGAAGAAAACAGTCCATGTATATATTGTCTTTTCATTTTTTGCATTTTTTGTTTTTCTAGTTAGAAAAACGGAAAAGGTACATAATGTTCTGTTTTTTTTGTTTTTATACATCAAATTTAAAAACATACAGAAATATATGAATTCAAAACTGCTTTCCAAACATGAATGTGGGATTAAAAAAGTAGAATTGTAATCGTTTACCGTATCACAAAACGAAAAACGTGTGCCACTGAGAACTAAGCAAGACAAGATAACAAGTTTCAATGGCGGCCAGAAATAAGTGTGAGGTCACTTATTTTTACTGGCATTGATATAATTTTGTACTGTTTCTGGTCGCCATAGAAACTTGTGTATCTTGTCTTGCTAGTTACTTAACTTGCCGGGACAGGCGATCACAGCGCCAATTGTTTTTTCTTTTTGTGAAACGATAAACAGTAAACACTTAGAGTTCTTTTTTTTAAGTTACATGTTTACATTAAGAAAATGTTTTGGAATACATATATTTCTGTTTTTTGTTTTTAAATTTCGATATAGAAAAAAAAAAAAGAACATACTGTACCTTTTCCGTTTTTTCTTACTAGAAAAACATAAATGAAAAAAGTAAAGACGGTATATACACGAAACATTATCTTATTACTTATGTTGTTTTATTGCCATTATCCTGATTAACTGATTTCCCACTTAAAGTATCTTTACTGTCTGATATAGTGCAGAAGTCCTAAAGATTATTGTACTACATGTACATAAACAAAATGTTTTGGCAATGCTTTCTCTTGTTTGTTGTTATGCCCAAGATTTTTGGATGGTTTGCCAAAGTAGGATTTTATTTTTGACATAGACATTAATCTACATTAGTGAAAATCTTATAATTTATAAGATTTTCACTTTTTATATCATTCAGAGACTGATTGTTTCAGTACATATTTGAGATGGTTAGCATATATTTACAAATTTTGTTCAAGTAAAGACTCCTTCAAGCTCACTTCATGCCAGTTTAATTAGGTAAAGTTAGTTATCTTCCTTACAACAGCATCTATGCTGTTGATTGCTCCACCAGTATCAGCTTCAAGAAGTTACTAGATACTTAATATATGGGTGTCATGACAAATACTTAAGTTTCTTGAGTCTTAGTTTATATCTTTGCAGAAATGTCAGGTAATTTGTACACATAATGTTTTGGCATTTAATCATATTTCCTGCCAATATAAGACTTGCCAGTAAACAAATTTCTGATAATTGCAACATTTTGGCACTGCAGTTGTAAAAAAAGCTTACAAAATGTGTTTATATTATTTATGTGCTTTGCACTCACTTACAATTCCTTAACATCACACTTAAGTTACGTGAACTTGAAAACACTTTTCAAACACAGAAATTTCACAATCTGTTGGCTTCTGATACAATATTTAACTTTCTGTACTGCCATAAAGACCTACAGACCCAGATTTTGTTACCTCTGATATTCACAGACAAAGCCTTGTTTTAGAGAAACCAACATAACGTAAATCTGCAGCAAAAATCAATGGGCTGTGTGCCTAATGATGTTGCACCATTGCGCATGCAGAACCCTGATTCCACTACATAAATGTAAAACGTAATAATTCTTAGGAACCTTCTTATATCTACAAGCACATGGTCAAGGTCACACGGCCACAGACTTGGCAGGAAATGGAAGACATTGATCATACAGATTCTGGCAGGAGCTGGCAGAACTGAATCTGCACTATATGTCTCAGCATGATCAATTTTTATCTAAGAGTCAGTATCGGGATAGTTGAATGCATTTCCGCCCACTCTGTTCTGCCTGAATCTGTAACTTTCCTTGGGAATCACTGGAGAGATTTCATCTGAACAAACCCAATACAGGCTCAGTTCCTGCTGCACAGTCTATTTGCAGAATCGCTAGTTCAGAATAACATAGCCCGGTGTTTTAGATGGTTTATGTCAATCTCATACATGGCTCTGATCGTTTCATGCTGCTACACATGATGGTATTGAGGTTTTAATGATGTAACAGCTAGCCTGGCAACTCTGCCTTAATTACTGCTCAAGATGCCAGTAATAATGATCTCATATATACTAAAAGGGTGGGGATGTCAGTATCAAATTGTTGTTGTTTGTATGTTTAGTGTGTTTAACATTGAATACATCTTCATAAATTAGATGCTTATATGAAGTATTCTCATGGGTTGGTGCGGATTGTTGATTGTAAATGAGGATTTTTAATGGACACTTCATGGACTTTTTAATAGTTTTATTTGTATTTATGTAAAGTACTTGTCAACTGAAAGTGAAGCCATTGTTTGGACCCTTTTATAGGTATCAGCATTAGTTAAGCTTTTTTTTGTCCATTTCTCAAAAATCATAACAGATTTTCCTATCAACCTTGTAATACAATCTGGCAAGTGACCAACTCATCAGACTTCACAAGGGTCATAATGTTTTGTATATTCTTAAAAAAAATAATTGGAAACCACTAAGTATTATATGATCTTTCTTTCAGGCAAGCCCTTATCAATAAAATAGTGATGTTTACTCATGCAGTAACTTTATAATATATTAAAGAAACATCAACATGTTTAGATATAATTTATGACAGATTCCTGAACATGTTGTAACATAAACTCAAGGCTGTTTGATGCCACCACATAGTGCACATGTACTGAACCGTGGCCTTTGAGTTGAAGTGATATTGTTGTTTAGATCGATACTGGGCATGTTGACATTTAGTAACCTTATTAAAGGACTCAGTATTTCTGATGTATATTTCCTGGAAATACAGCCAGCTGTCATGTTAAATAGAAATTTGTTAGGCAACTGACAGCTTGTGTGTGTATTGGAAATCAACAAATGTGTCCTTTTACTGCAAAATCAATTTCAAGATGAATGATATGTTGGGGTTGGGGGTGGTGGTGGTGGTAGGTGGTGGTGGTGGTAGGAGGCCAGTGATGTTAAGAAGATGCCAGTTATTTTAAGTGAGAGGCTAATTAAAGAAAGAGGATTGCCAATTTAAAGTAAGGTGGTATTTTGTATAGTAAGAGAAAGTCTATTTCTAGAAAGATGAAAATAATGCCATAATTTTAAGTTTGATGGTATATATACACATAAAAGATTGAAATAAAAAATTTGAAATGATAAATTTTATGGGAAAAAAAATAATTAAGTTTCATTATATTATTTCTAGTCAATTAAAAGCGATAACATACATCTCCTAACTGTAGACCCTTCCTATATTCAATTTAAAGAATAGATTTGTTCTCTCTGAACCTTGATTCCAAAATGGTTTATGTTGAAAGAACCAAAATTACATCTTAATCTCAACCCTTGTTGGTGTAAATTTATAATACCCACAGATACAAAGTTCAAGGGGTCTATAGTCGAGTAAAATCAGTTGGTTTGTTGGTAGGTGGAACTTTTGTTAATTGTTGTCCTTGCTATTTCTAAGACTTTCATTGGTTGGATTTTGATGAAACTTTACCAGATTCTTAAGTACCAAACCCAGATTTGACACGTCATTGGCACATCATGACTGGCTTGAGTTATGTCCCTTTGTTATGTTTGAAAACTGTGCAGTATCTTTGTGTACATATATCATTTGCAATGATACAAAACAGTAACTGCACCAGATATTCAATTTCACTGCACTCTGAAGTGGTAAGACTTATGAAGGTCAGACACAATGTGCTGAACAGTCTTACATTATAGTTTAATGTCTCTTCCCAGGCCAGGCTAGGTGTCAGATTTGCCTGTTGCTGTTATTTGCTTCCTCTAATTGAGGCAAATAATCGTGTTGAGAAGGGCCTTCTGTAAAGAATACTTTTAGTGGTTAGCCACTTTCTCATTAAACTACATGAAGTCAAGGCTTCAAAGCTGCCATAAGTGGCCAGCCACATTCATTTTTGTAGCCTGCTTTTCATGAATCAGTTTGGCAATTAGTATATATTCAGATCAACCAGCTGAAAGCTGTCCGATCAGTTTGGCAATTAGTTTATATTCAGATCAACCAGCTGAAAGCTGTCATAATCAGTTTGGCAATTAGTTTATATTCAGATCAACCAGCTGAAAGCTGTCATAATCAGTTTGGCAATTAGTATATATTCAGATCAACCAGCTGAAAGCTGTCATAATCAGTTTGGCAATTAGTTTATATTCAGATCAACCAGCTGAAAGCTGTCATAATCAGTTTGGCAATTAGTTTATATTCAGATCAACCAGCTGAAAGCTGCCATAATCAGTTTGGCAATTAGTTTATATTCAGATCAACCAGCTGAAAGCTGTCAGATCAGGATCTGCACTAAATGGAGCCCAGTCTTTAAAAATATGTTTTGTTTCTTTTTATGAAACTGTAAACAAATAATTATGACTTTTTAAAAGGTTTTTTACAATTGTCACAAACAAATGGTTATTAAGGTATGTCTAATGTATATGTGGTAAATATGGGATAAAATGGCATTTAAAAACATGAAGTTAAACATGAAGTTAAACGTGGAATCCGACTGTTTGGACCTAAAATATTTTCATTATACATCTTAGTAAACCATTGTTATATGAACAGATCTTGTAAAATGCTGTCTATTGTTGTCCTACACCTGTCTGAAAAGTGAATCATAACACCATAACCATTATTACGAATGTATTCCGTATCTGAGCCACACTGCACAGTTAGCTATTTTTAAAATTTATTTAATTAAAGTCTCCCCATTGCACATCAATAATTATCGACCTACCCTATTGCATATCCATAATTATCATCCTACCCCATTGCACATCCATAATTATCGTCCTACCCCATTGGACATCCATAATTATCGTCTTACCCCATTGCACATCCATAATTATCGTTCTACCCCATTGGACATCCATAATTATCATCCTACCCCATTGAACATACATAATTATCATCCTGCCCAATTGCACATCCATAGTTATCATCCTACCCCATTTCACATCCATAATTATCGTCTTACCCCATTTCACATCCATAATTATCGTCCTACCCCATTGAAAATCCATAATTATCGTCCTACCCCATTGAACATCCATAATTATCATCCTACCCCATTGCACATCCATAATTATCCTACCCCATTTCACATCCATAATTATCATCCTACCCCATTGCACATCCATAATTATCATCCTACCCCATTGCATATCCATAATTATCGTCCTACCCCATTGCACATCCATAATTATTGTTCCACCCCATTGCACATCCATAATTATCATCCTATTGGGGATATTCAGCTATGACTGGTGGAGGAAAACCCTAGATACATGTCGGAGAAGAACCCCACTGGGAGTCAACACCCACATGATGAGCATCTGTTGGTTTACAAGTCATTGTAATCACTCTACCATGGGTGCCCCAACATTTGTTTTAATCTGTCGGATAAATGAATACTGTCAAATGATAACTTTGAAAGGTAGTATCCAACAGTTTGCCTATATCAAATATATGTAACAGTATATTATCTCTGTTTTGGCAAAATTCTGGCATAACATCTCCCCAAAACTCATAATTTGGTGTAGGTAAAGATGATGTTTGAGCACTTCCTTACAACTGAAGACAGTACAAATCATGGAATTAAACATTCTGAATGTTCATTCTTTCTATTTCTGTATTAAATAAGCAAGATCGTGATTTCTGCAAAAAATATTGCTAATTATATGTATAGTGATAGAACCTGATCTCAAAAATAACCAATCACATGTTTTTTGTTGGAAAACAGCTTTCTGTGCAGTGTTACTCAGATAGGAAATACATGTTTGTATTGATAAGTGGATTGTGCTCTACTCTTCACCTAGATGTTGGACATAAAAAACAACAGCATTTTGCAGAATCTTTTCAGGTAGAATAACTCGTATGGTTGTTTGAGATAAAGAAGTCTGGTCTTAACTGTCGGATACCATGTTGTAGGACGAGACTACAAAAGATTCGTGACCCCAGAGATGTTATAAATTTAATCTCCTGCCATAATAAACTAGTCTTTACCATTGTTGCAATGCTTATCGTCATTTTATCATGTTGGTACACATAAACCCTGGATTGCAACAATAGATGACAGAATGGCAGGACATTAATCTTGAATTATGGCTTTTGTATTCAAATTGATTTAAAACAAACACACACACAAATCATGTTTTCCAGACAGAAAGAAAAGAACAACAATAATGGGGGCAAGAACTTTCCTGTTGGGAAAATTTTCCTTCTAACCAGCAGTGAACCGGTGGTTCTACCCAGTATAAGCCTGGAGTCTTCCTCCAACAATAATTAGCTGGAGATTGCAAATCTGATCATAATTGTGTCTGTGCAAGTTACAAAACACAAACAGAAATGTAACACTGTCATAGATTGATTGTTACCTAAAACAAAATGTAGTGTAGAATTCATGGTCTTTTACAAAGCATAATGTCAAACCAAGACCCTGAAATGTGACATGATTACGGTACTAACCTGTCAAGGACAAACCTGCCTAAGGCCAGTAGTGTATACCCAAATTCCTCTGTCCATCAGACAGCTGTCTGATCAGGATCTGCACTACTTGCTTGCTGGTCAATTTCTAGCAACAGGTTTAATTTACTTGCTTATCAAATTAAGAAAATCAAACTTTGCATGTTTCACAACTTTAACCACCTACACTTGAATTGAAGATGTTTATGCAGATAGTGTAGATCTAGATTGGCCAGGTCCCAGCTGGAGAACTGTCCGGCCATAATCTGAACTGTTGCTGCTATGGTCCTTTTAATGATTTGAATAAGGAAGTAATTAATAATTAATTGAAAAATAATTAAGAGATGTAGCAGGTTAAGGCTTCTTAACAAACTGTTCTATGGTGATAGGTTGAGACAAAGAGAACAAAGATAGGTGATTAAACAGCCCCACCTTGCTGCACATTGCAGGCAAGACACTTGAACATTATACTTTAGGTAACAATACATTTGGACCACTGCCAACAATCTTTTGTTGTTATTTTTGTCTTACTACAGTGTACTGTCAAACAAAAAACTGTGGCATTATGATTTAATGTTATTATTTTGTATGTCAACTGCCTTTTATGTTGTCTTTTTGCATTTTCTTCTTAGAAAACCTTGTGAAGTTAATAACTGGATGTGTAGTGTTGTGGAAGCATGTGACACTTAACAATTGTTTTGCAGGTAAACAAGAATATTAGCCTTTTTGAAAGTAATATCAATGGTTTTACTGAGATACTGTGTTGGTTTCTTGCCCTCTTACAGTTGACATCTGCCATTAAGTATGTCCATACTACTCAGTTATAGCAATAAGTTTAAAGGTTTCTCAAGTTATTTGTTCCATCAGATGCTCTTGAAGACTGTCTGTTTTAGACAATCTTCTTGTCAGAAACTACAAGAGATAGAGCCTTTTGTGGTATACATGTTCCTTGGATGGCCCAGTATCAAGATAGCTCAAAGAATTTTGATTCGTCAAAAAAACAAGGCAGCCAGGGAGTTACAAATTGTTTTTTTTTTTAAATATTGAAATATTGTCCAAAATTTGCTTGTGGTGTACATGCATTACAATTATCTTGGTCTGTTAAGCATTGCTGATATTCCTTTTTAATTTTGTCTTCATTTTTGTCTTCATGTCTATGGCACTCAGGTGAGCAATATAGGGAAATCATGGCCTTCTTGTAATAAACATATAGATAAATATGTGGAATTGATTCTGAAGTAACATAAACAATTATTGCTGATCATTGCTACGTTTAATAAATACTTGACATCATTAAATCTCTGCCAATTAGTTTCTTTGGACTTGAATTTAAAACATTATTACCAGTATCAGTAGCTTACTGTATTTGTTTAAAAAAACACAAGAACAACTCCACTAAATTCTCAGATTTTGTGTATAATACATACAGTGGTTGGGACTAAGCAGCAGATAGAATAGCTCTCCAAATTAAGAGTTAACATTAATAAAAACAAACTGATGATAGTGCCTTTGTTAATAACCTGTATCATTCAACATTTGTTCATAAGCAGTACTTAATTCTTAGGTATTTACCAACAATGCTATAGGTATAGCACCCACTTGATAATCTGATTGGTTATGGTTCACTGCATTTATCCAATCAGGTAAGGGAGGTGATTGTCTTGATAATGCACCATATCATAGTATAACATTATAAAAAAACAACCTCATTGGTGTCAATACCTTGGATAAACGTACAAAGAGTCAAAGTCTCAAAAATAATTAGTACATGTTTATAATCTGCAAAGAACATTATTTATTTTTTTGCTATATGTAATCCATGAACAAATGTCATAATGCTTTGTCAGTTCTGGTAGCGCAATCAGCTGAGCGCCAGCCCTAGGTACTGGAGGCCCTGGATTTGAACCCGCACCGTGGCATATAAGAGTCATTAAAAATAGTAGTTGTATAGCTCCCTTGCTAATGCTCAAACCAATATAATGGTCATTCCACGACTGGTTGGCCCTGGTGTCAGAATTATGTGACCTGGTGTGGTATCATGCCAGGTGTTCACAGCATGCTTTACACAGTGAAGGCAGCACAATATTTACTTCAAGTGGACATCGTTTCCAGATAACTTAAATACTGTTGGTTGAGACAATATTTCCAATAAACAAACAAAATGCTAATAAAATATTTGTTGGGTTTTTAATTGTCAATAAAAAGCATATTGCATTGCTCTGTTTCAAAAAAATGAATAAAAATTACACATTTTGTAAAGTAAGATTATCATAAGATTTCAAGGACTGTCACTGTTACTAACATCTTTGTTAAGAAGATTAAAAGTTAAAAAACAACAACAAAGGTTTTGGTGGGGTTTTGAACTAGCAAAACATTATCATAAGGACATCTGTGTTATCATTGCACCAAACAGTAAAATCTGTTTTTTGTATTGCCTAACCATACCTTGGTTTATTTATTTAGGCTGGCCAGTGTTTTATGCAGTGGTCAAATAATTGCATTTTACAAATAAGAAACCAGTTGTAATGAGAAAGGCTTTGCAGCAAATAGCAGATCTTGTTCTGACAGCAGCTATAGGAATTGATAGATCTGATCCTGCACTATTTGCCTATGCTTGATCAATAGGTGCCCAACAGTCCAGGAGTCCAGCTAAATTCACCTAAGCCAATGCAGTCCAGTGTTTAAGTCCACTTTATGCTCTCTATACCACCGTCTCCAGATAACTGAAATACTGTTGGTGGGACAATAAACCCAATAAACAAACTCTCTATACCTTGTTACATACATATTAAGAAGTGCAGCATTACCAAACTTGAACTGGTAATTTGACCACAACATTGTCTAGGGTTCAATTATGTGAGCAGTTATATTATGACCTTGACCTTAGCTAACATGAAAGGATATTAGGTCCATTGTATCTGCTCCCGGCAATGTCCGACCTACTTTAGCATGGTTCAATAGATATTCTTTCAGTCCAGGGGTTTTAGTTGAGGACATTACACAGTGTAAATACAGGTATTGTTTGTCTGAACAAAAGACTGCATTCAACCCCAATTGGCTCCAGTCTAAGTTTTCACTGGCTCACTTGAATAGAAAGACTATTGTTGAACTTTTGTAAACACCTATTGAATGGTACATATATAGGACAGTTGGCTTGTGTCCAAGAATGTAGAGATTCAGGCAATTATACATTGTATGACCCAAAATAGACTATATATAAATGCTACATTTGTACCAGTGTGGTTGGAAATATATACCTACATTCTTTCACATGTTAAATTACTTAATTTTCAAATATCTCCTCTAGTATCAGATTTAAGTGTGCATGATATTACTATTTACATGATAATACAAACTCATTTTTCATATGTATTTCCATGCTAAAAGATCATTTACACTAAAATCAGCAATTTGAAGCAAGATTTTATAGTTGACATAAAGAGCATATTAAAATATTGAATGCTTCAATTACAGCCCAGTTGTTATAAACTTTCATATTTATTAGGCAGAATTTAAACTGAGTTGTCAGTGGTTCTACCTAGGGTTTCATCTAGCTTGTCCCCATTCTACAGTAAAAGTCGTTGGAACACGTTAGATAACTAATGAACCATTCCTCTGAATTGTAATATGATACAATGCAGAAAAACATGTTGGTGCCTTTGATGTAATTTAAACAACAAAGGTAATTGTTCTTGTTTTCTCAGTTAAGAAGAATGAAATAATATCTTAATTAATATAAAATGGAAATTGGTAAGTGAATATGTACCACACAATATGATATTGAAATAATCTCATACCCCTGCTATTTGCTTTTTGGCAAAACTTTCTAATCATTCTTCTAATGTTCTGTCAAACCTAAGTGTGGTTCTGTACCTAACATCAGATACATCTCTGACAGGTGATGGTTCCAAGGATGGAAACTCACAGTGTTCTGATGATAATAATAGCTGGAAGTGACCATTTATAATCCTTGTCAAATGTTGTTCTATCTACCAATAGTTAAAGTTGCTCAACTTAATTGATTTGCATTACACCAGTCATGTAGATAATTGAAAATTAACTCTTGGCCTGTGACAATTAACTTTTTGCCTACTGTGCCTACAATTGATTGGACCATACCTGGTAGCGCAAGCATTAGAGCATTGGCTCCAGTTACGAGAGGTCTCAGGTTCAATCCCGGGCCGCAACATACCAGTTGTTTAAAAATGGTAGTGGGATAGATTCAGTGCTAATGCTGAAGCAAATATAAATTCCACAACTGGTTAGCCTGATGTCATGATCTTGTGACTGGGTGTGGTATGATGCCAGGTGTTCAAGGCATTCTACACACAGTGAAGGCAGCTCTATATCTGCTTCAAGCGGAGACCATCTCCAGATGAGTGAAATACTGATGATGGGATGATAAACCCTATAAAGAAAACATTGCAAATAGTGTAGGCCTGTCTTAAGCTGATCAGCATCTGCACTTATTGGTGGAGGAAGACCCTATCCTGCACTTATTGGTGGAGGAAGACCCTATCCTGCACTTATTGGTGGAGGAAGACCCTATCCTACACTTATTGGTGAAGAAAGACCCTATCCTGCACTTATTGGTGGAGGAAGACCCTATCCTGCACTTATTGGTGGAGGAAGACCATATCCTGCACTTATTGGTGGAGGAAGACCCTATTCTGCACTTATTGGTGGAGGAAGACCCTAGCCTGCACTTATTGGTGGAGGAAGACCCTATCCTGCACTTATTGGCAGAGGAAGACCCTATCCTGCACTTATTGGTGGAGGAAGATACTATCCTTATGATTGGATAGAACCACTGGCACACCACATGTTAGCTAGAAAACCTCCCCACATGAAATCAGGACTCGAACCCATGCTGTGAGAGGCTGGGGAGTGACAAGTCTGCAACTCACAACACTCGACCACAGACGCCCCTAAAGCAATATGTCTAATAACCATTGCATTTGAGCAGATGATAGAAATTAGAATGGAGTAATATTAAAAAGTGAAGCCCTAGACGGATTCAAATGTCTAATCAACCAGTAGTTGCTAGTCGCTCTCCTTGACATACAGGGATGGATAAACCTTAAATATTCTTTCTTACTTACTCCTTCAAAGACTATAAAGATTGGACTTTGTTTTTGAAACATGAGCTCCTTGATTTATGTGTCCAGGAAATAGTGTTGTGGATTTAAGAATGATGGGGTTTCATTTGTATAATAACCAGCAAGATATTGAATTCCCAGGAGTCTCTTCTTAAAATACCAATAATCCATCCAGGCAAATGACGTAGCAGACATCGTTCCCATAGTAACGGCTTTAAAATGTGAGGATTTATACAGAAGGAAACATTTTCACAGAAAAGTCTTATTTATTGCCCAGAGGATTTTTTATCAATTTTATTAATGAGACTAAGGCAGTATTAATAGATAACATTAACACTGACAGCGTTACATAAAATTAATAATTATGTTGTAGTTAGAGGCTGGTTTATGCACCTGACATTTTCCTGTAATTTGTTAGACCTATCCTTCAGGTTTTACAGAATGATTGTTAACATGTGACTAATAATTGTACTGGGTAAAATGCAAGTGCCTCACTTAATTAACCTTTTATTTGAGCGAGGTTCAAATGCACTATAAAAGACAGGTAAAGCCCTGTGTTTGTGTTATTTCCATATATAGGTTTTATGATACAAATCTTGTTGAATCTAAAAACAAGTTCAACTGTCTAGAGATTTAGAGTTGACAATATGACAGAAAAAGCTTTGCTGACTTAACATGGCAGCCCACAAATACATGTATCTTTATCATGCTACATTGATTGATTAACAATATAAAATCTTCAGCAACAGTTTTTGGGGGGTGGCCTAAAATTTAATTTAATTCAAACTTAATATGAATTATTTTATATAAAATCAATAAATACCTGTTCAATTTTATCAGGTTTGGTCCAGTTTCACGTCAAATAGCAGTTTCAGCATTCCAGAGACTGAAATTTTTCCAGGTAATAACCCCCTAGTAGCAAAAGTGTTACTTATTTATTTGGGTTTTACGGCACACCAACACTTAACAGGTCATACGGCGCCGAATACAAAGTTAAATGTGAATAGAGCGTAATCAGGTTAAAACCAAACTACGCATGTAAAATATAGAAAAATATAAAAACTATCAGGTAAAAAATAAATTATAATTGAAAACAGGTCAACACAAATAACGGTTTAAAAAAGTATGATGATTGGTAAATAAACAGTTTAAAAATTTATAACTTATTAAGAATACCAATCTCGTTCAAGAAGCAAACAAGTTTAGAATCCGACACTGTCCTAGATAGTTCGTACATGTTATGAACATTAAAATACTTCGATCGTATGTGGTCTGTGTCGATACACTGTAATAAAATATGGTTGACTGTCAGTGGTTCCTGGCAAGGTGCAAGTGAACTAATCTTGTTCTTTTTCTACTAAAAATGGTATGTTTAAGGGGCACTAATCAAATGCTCATGCACTACAAACAGGCTTATTTCACATTCATTCCATTTGAAGAAAATTTCAAAAATCCTAGATTCTCCCATGGAAAGTATTTGCTCATGACTACTTGCAACTAAAACATAACATAATACTTTGACACTTTGCATCAAATAGTGCAGATCTTGATACAGGGAACTATATCTACACAATTTACCCAAACCTGACCAGTCTATGCCTAACATGTTGTGTCGCTGTAAGATGTGATTTCTTTGTCCTCTAACAACCTCAGTAATCCAGGAAATGACCTTAACTAGGAGGATACATCTAGGACACTTTAAAGTGACACGATTGGTCACATGTGCATAATTGATTATTTTTTCTATAATGGCAAAACTGTGAAGCATATTCATCTGTTAAAATCAAATTTACCCAAATGTTTACCCAAGTGTATATATATTCAAACTGCACTTGTGAATATAGGTCATGTGTATATGTTCTTCCTTAACAGTTCACTGTATGGCTAACTAGTGATGCAATAATTTACACAAATTATGAAGTGCACATATCCTCTGTCTGTGCGTTACGTGGGTACACTAAGCTGTAATTGGATTGTTTAACTTAGTTGCATTTCAAGGCACTCATTATTTATGTCAGAATTTTTGTGTTATTTAATGTTTTGTATGGCAGTTAAGTGTTTACCCCAATAAATATTGGGTTGAAATTAAATGGTTTGTGAAAGGAAACCACAAACTCACACCTTGGTTACTGGTTGAAGCACTGATAAGCATCATGAATGCATGGAAATTTCTTCACTTGGCAAAGACTTGATCAACTTTTGTCTGATTGTACTGACACTTAAAAAAATACACTGTTTTAAGGACTAGGGATAGTAACAAAGCAAGTCTAAACCACTTCAGAGACTGGTCATCACGTGCATATGTGAACTGAAGATCATTTATAGTACATTTAAATGTAAACAGGGAAAAAATCTTGTCCAAGGCTCAGACCTGTGTCCTTCAGCCTGTTCAGGCCATTCTTCACACAACTATGAGAGAAGCCTATCTGTATGCTTAATATGCCCAGGACAGAGGCAAGCATTCTGATGATAACTGCTTGAAAATACACTTTGTGAGGTAATAGTTATTTACAAATTGATTGCTTATATTGACAGAGGTTGTCTATGGATTAGAGACATTGGAACACTCCATTGGAATTTGGAATTATCAAAGTATCAGTTGTCATCCCCAGGTATCGAAGGCCTGGTTTCAGTCTCTTGTTTTTGTTCAAATATATATGTTACTGTGACACAGATTTGGTCATTATTGTGATGTCTTGCTATTTTGGGTGGAAGAAGACCCTAGACAGATGTCTGTTTAGAACAATCAACACATAGAAGATCAACCACAAAACCTTCCCACATTAAGTCCTTTGCCCCAACAAACTAGTATGGTGGAGAGGCTGAGCAATGAGAAGAGTTTAAATCAGCCACTCTACCAATCTGCCATGTGTGCCCCATGTTTTGTGTTAAAATTTTCCCCTTTCCATCACTGTAAATTCAATGGTTTAAGGCTATGGTTGAACAATTTGCACTGGCTTTCAGTGAACATCATACAATAATACCAAACCCTATTATTTCTTAAATGTACATGTGTAGATCAAAAGTGTTGTTCAGCAGTGACTTATGAGGCTTTGACCTATGTCCCAATATAGGTGATCATGACAGTTGTTCTCTTTTCTTTATACATTCTGCCATCTGGTATATAATCAACAGGACATCCTCTTTTTCTTGTACATTCTACCATCTGGTACATTATCAACAGGACATCCTCAGGGGAATGGGGGAGGGGTGACATAAACAGACCATACATCAAAACAAATTATTGTTTAACATTTCAACATTCCTCCTGTTTATCTTATTCGGCTAAGTTTCAGATATATTTTGGTTTGTGTTGGCAGAGGTTACTGTCCCCTGAAAAGCAAATGACCCCTGCATGGAAATGGGGTAAATCTGTAAAAATGGAAATTGTCTCCCTTGTTAGATAATATCTGAGGTAGTCCAAACAATAGGTAGATCCTTTTAATTGGAATTCTTGGACTTAATCACCTGCTCTTTTGGAGATGGTGCAATAATAGTGAAATTCCTTACTTCTGCATAAATATAAGCTTAAAATCCATTTATATACTTATCTAGGTATGTACTTAAAACAAGAAAATGGAAGATTGTTTTGATGATGGTTAACTTAGGTAACACAAGAAAGGCAAAAAAAGTCAACATACACTCAAAAGAGCACAAGAATAATCAAAGAGCTCAGAAGTGCAGCTTGGATGATGTTTGACCCTGTAGGCGATTGCATGTGTGCAAACAAAGGTCGAAATAATTCAGTAGTAAATCACATGTTCAGTGCATTAGAAATTGGAACCATTGGAACAACCATTTTAGAAAACATTCAGTACTTTCTATATCGTTTTGCATTTTAATTTATGTCTGTCTTTCGCAATTTAAAACAACACATTATAGCTCTCTCTTTAAAAATACTAACGTTGTTATCTCAGTTTCTAATCTTTCGTTATTGTAATCACTGACTTTTAACTTCTCAGCCCCACACTGCGTGGGTAAGAGTCCCAATCAGTATAAGAACTTTTATGTGGGGAGGTTTTCCAGCTAATCTGCTGCGCCAGTGGTTCTACCTAGACTTAAGTCTGGTGTCTTCCTCCACCATTAATTAGTTGGATGTCGCCAATATGACCATAATTGTGTTGGTGTGATGTAACAAAAACAAACAAATTATTATTTTAAACTTAAAAGATGAGTCACCTCTCAGTAAAATATCTCTAAAACTATCATATGTGTGAATTTGTGACTACATCTCTTACTATTGATGGGAAATATTCTGACTTGAGGCTTTATACAGAGATAGATAATAAAGATAAAATTAATAGCTGTGATATTTATGTTAAGTGAGATATTTGTATAATAAAAACTTTGGTGTAGGATGGATTGCATTTTTTCTTTTCACCACAGGTAATGAATTATAGCTTTTACCTTGGGTTGAAATTTTATGCACATGAGTGAACTAATTTGAAAACTGGTATCTGCTAGTTTTATGACAAGTATATTTTTTTCTGGTCGTCATTTCTTAATTTTGACCATGACCTTTAAATTTTCAATAACAAACTAGTCCATTCCACCTTGTAGGTACAAGAAGTAAGCATATCACGTTCATGCTCTCTCATTGTTTTAAATTACAGATCAATCTAGCTTAATTATGCCTGTGTTAGTGATCCAGAGATTATGTTTCTACCTCATGACGCAACAGTTAAACTGAACACATTCATACCTAGTTTTTGGCAGCTTTATCGCAGTGCACATACACCTTACCTAGACCCTGTATATGGTTGCTCCCATTATCGACAAGTGTGTCACGTTTCAGTGAACAACGTTAAATAATACACATTGAAAACTTGTTGAATATAAATACGTCAGCCAGCCCAAATCTGTCCACAATCTGTATTTTATTATTGGCACACTGGGCGGCGGGGGAATTTAATTTGTTTACTGACAAAAATACCTTTATGCATGCTACTGAAGATTTATTTTGAAGATTATTAAAGGTTGTATCCGACAGTTTGCCTCTATCAAATATATGTAACAATATATTATGCCTGCTTATGGGAGTCAGGGCATGATTTCTACATAAACTTATGCTGTAATCTCAGCAAAGACGATTATGAACTTTACCTCAATTGTTAGACAGCATAAATTATGAAACATCACCCTAAATGCCTACTCTTTCAATAATCTATAAATTAGCACGATGGGGATTTCTGCTAAAAATAGATATCGATGTCACATTGAATGACCCGGATGTGTTTATTATGTGGTCTCAGAAGTAAGTGGTCACATAGTTTTCTTAGTTTAAAAATAGCTTACTTACTTGAATTTCACTTACATGTAGGACTTCATTAAGCAGCATTTCACAGGATCTTTTTATGTAACAATAATTTATTTGGATGATTGAGAGAAAAAAATGAGGTCCGAGCTGTTGGATACCACCTTTAAAGGATTGTGAGTGGTGATTATCGTAAGACTTTTCTTATATAACATAACCATTGATGTTGTATAAGACAGGTGCGTATCTGGGCCGTTTTTGAAGTTACGCACAATTACAAGGGAAATTACCTTTGTAGTAATACTATTGAATATATTCGGTTCTTTTCTAATGAAAAACAGGTAATATACAGACATGCTAGGAACTTAACGCAAAATATGAACGACCTTTTCAACTTGAATGGCGTGGTAATAAGATTTTATAACATAGAAACTGGGGAAATAAAATATATCATTCCTATCCCGGGAAAGGTATCGATATTCTTAGTGTTTTTGATACTTTTAGATTTTCCGAATTTGAACGCAGGTTACGCACGTGCGTAAAGTGCGTAATGGCAGAAACGCGCCTGGTATAAGACAAAAATATACTGGGGCACCCTGGCACAGAAGTTTGAGTGGCTTACATATAACTCCTTTGTCTCACACTTCCTGGGTTCAAGTTTATGTGTCAGTGTCTTTTTACAAAAAAAAAAAAAGTTCTATTTATCTATGAAGTTCTGTTTACCTGTGCTATGATTGCGAATTATTTGTGCTCGTCATATGAATATTCATGAGTTTTCTTATGTTTTTCTGAATAGATAATACATATCATTCCTAAGTCTGGGGCACCTGTAGCATAGTGGTAGAGTCAACAATTTGTAACTTCTTTGACTGCTTAGCCTCTCACCGCCACTGGGTTCAAGTCCTGGAGCTAAGGACTAAATGTGAGAAGATCTTCCAGCTGACTTGCGGTGCAGCGGTAATTCTACCCAGACATGTATCTAGGGTATTCCTCCATCAAAAAGCTGGATGTTGCTATAATGATCATAAATGGTGCCTTGCCTTGCTACCGCAAGTAAAGGCCACAGCCAATAAAGGACTTTAAAAAGAGGTGCTATTTAACCAGGTGGTCCACCTTGGCTGGCCTTGCCACAGCCAGTAAAGGACTTTAAAAAGAGGTGCTATTTAATCAGGAGGTCCATCTCGGCTGACCTTGCCAAAGTCTGTAAAGGATTTTAGAAAGAGGTGCTATTTAACCAACTGTTTAATCAGAAAGACTGATTGACCCAGGAGAGAGGATAATATGATTGGGTGTGGTATTATGTTGTGCATTTATGACATGCTATTATACTGAAGACAGCTCTGTATCTGCTGTGATACAGCATAGACTCTATTAATCTGAGTCATTTTAACAGTTACAATAAACAACATACATCACAAGTTTGTAGATAATTTTTTTCTTGATGACAAAGGCCAGGAAATGATTCCCCTAGTATTTGCTTATTTGTGGGTTTAATTTCCCACTTGAAGTCTTCTGGCAGTCATGCTGGGATGATTTTACTTGAAGCAGGTATTGTGTTGCCTGTAAATGCATTCTGGTCACAGTTAATTTAGTGTATGTACTTGATTTTTGGAACCACGTTGTCTGCATATTCGCATATAACATTTATTCAAATTATTGCATTTGTATTAAGCAAAGCAATATATCCTTTTTGTATGAATAGAGCTATTCTTCGTTTATTATCCTCAAATGGCTGTACTTGAAAATTGATACCATGCTTTTGATTCCTCCAACCTTACAGGTGTTGTCTGACAGTTTACCTGTAGATAATTTCCATGTGATCTCATAGGCACTGATACGACAGTTTAAGGCAGCCATCTTTGAAGGCAAAAGCTAATGCAGGTCGAAATCTTGAAATATGTGCTGTATTAAACTCAACAATGTGTTTATTTTTAGGTCTATTTTACTAAATTCTATATCAAATTTAACAGGTGTTATGATGTATTTTAGATATCAAAACTATATTTTGATAGTTTAAATTTGATAGTAAAAAAATACAGCCAAAAAGATACACTGTTCGTTTTGTTTAAGATGAGCCAATAATTTTATTAATTTCTGTGTAATAATTCTTTATGCATTACTATTTTAAAAATATTATATTCTAAAAATATGAATTTCAAGAACTTTCCAATGGTGTATAGCTTTTAATTTTTGGACCACAAATGAAGAAGTTACAAGAAAATAAAATTTACGCTTCTATACATTTCATCTGAAAATCGCTTGAAGTTGCCATCAAAGATGGCTGCCAAGAAAAGGGATCTTCACTTATGTGTAATACATATAACAATATCTTACCACTGCCTTGGCAATTTGGGCACAATGTCTGCATAAACTGATACATATTCACATGGTCTTCTTTTTGTTATCTGTGCCGTGTGACTCAGATTGGAAATACATGTTTGCAGCGACATATGAAGTGTTATGCTCTTCATTTCACATACATGTAGGACATGAATAACGGCATTTCACTTAATCTTTTCAGGTTACAACAATTTATTTGGGTGTTTGAGAGAAATATATCTCCTCCAAACAGTTGAATGCCACCATTAATACAATTTAAAAATTAGAAAATGCAGTCTTTTGAAGGACACATAATCTATTGATTACAGGTAATATTTGAATTCATTATTTATCGTAGCTTAACTATTTATATGCTGGAAACTATTTTCATTACAATAACTTAAAAGACACCCCACCATAAAGATGTTTCCAGCAAGTAAAAGGTTAACAAAGAGAAAAATATAATATAAATGCAGATATGACCAACTGTAACCAAGTCCCTTTAATGTGAGCACTTATAGCTCTGTTAAGGTCATGTAATTCTTAGATTTATAAAAAATATCAAAATGACCATCAACAGTTCTCAAAGATGTACATGTAATTGTTTAAACCAAATCAACCATTTTTGGGCCTTGACTGTTTCCATTTGAGTTTTAAAGCAACTTGGTCACAGGTTTGCCTAGGTACATTAAACACTTGCCGCCGCCTGATCTGAACTTCCAATGTGTTTAATTTTTGTGTCTCTATGGAGCCACTTATTTTATTCTTTATTATTGCTGACGTTAACATCTGGCATTTATTACTGCATGTTCAGTGCAGAGATATACTAGGTTTTTGACCTTAAACCAGATAAAAATTGTTAGAAACTGTCGGCATACTTTTGATTCTTACAACTTAATGACAACTCACTCTTTTGAATGACAGCATGTTGACATATGTTTAAGTGATAAGAGATAATATTTTGCTCCATTATCCATTGTGGTTCAAATATGACTCTGATATGAACAAAAACTTTGAAAAATGTACAGTTTGACCAACAGTGACCAAGTCATTTTTATGTACTGAAAATGTAGCAAGTTTGAGGACTAATTCTCTAACTCACTATCCTCTACACCAGTTGTGTTATTCCATGGTTTGCAGAAAAGTCTAGACTGCTGTGTTCTTGTTAGTTTTTTTGTGTAATATTTTGCCATTTGCTTACAATGCCCTGTCTTTGCTTATTGGAAGAAATATTTGCTTTGTCAGGATTCTGAACTAGTTGTAAATAATAGCTAATGATATACTTCAGCTGTGAGCATCACTATGTCGAAGACTAGACCACTTTACCTTGAAGGTAAAAAGGTTTCACTACTGGTTAGAACTGGTGGCACAATGCATGTTAGTTGGAAACCTCACAACATGGGAAAGTTTTTACCGTGACTGAGACTCGAACATACATGAGGTGGGACTTAAAGTCAGAAGTTACAAGTCTGCAACTCAACTCCTCCTCCATGGGCACCCCTCATGGAGTGAGAGCTCTGGTGCACTATTGTCATTGAACAAACTTACATCAAAGTATGATTAGAACAATGTGTAAGGTATCATATTCAAATACCCATTGGTGCATTGCTAATACCTCTACAAATTTAAGCGAAAGAGAGAAAGTATGGGTAATGATCACACTTACCTTGTCAAAACTTTTAAACAATGGTCAATGTAAGATGGCTTGATTAGTTCAAAGTTATTTGTCCATTGTTAAACAAATTCTTTGAACTCATAGTTAGTAGTCTTAACAGTGTGTTTTCTGGGAAGAGCCATCATTTAAGTTTGATTGAGATGGGACAAGCCTCAGTTCTTTCACATTACCAATACTGTAAACAAATTATCACTAACATATCATCCTAACTATGAATGTCAAATAAGGTTTTGTAATTGAAATATATGTACAAGTGTTTCAGTCACTATTCTGAATGTCAATGTAACCATGGTAACTGTATACATCAAGGTTTTTTGCAGGGATATAATTACATATATAGGTTTGAATTGTACTGAGAGATTATTTTTAGATGATGTAATTACACCAAGTCATGAAAATTGTAGGTTTTCATTTAATTGACTCAAAGAGACAAATCTGATGGTACAATTAAAAGTGTATTTGTAGTTATTTTTGAAATTACCACTGAGATTATGGTGAATATAATGCATACCACCAATTAAGGATTTAAGGAGAAAACCTTAGTTTGGGTGTTGTTTTTTAGTTTACCAGTAGTTGTCAGACTTTGTGTGAATGTGTGACGTAGAGGATATTTGTCAATGTTGATGTATGATTGTATTATAGTTCAAAAGTGTTCATAGAAAAGTATATTTTCACTGTGCCACAAGAGTACACCCTGAGTGAAAATATAAACACAAAATATAATACAATCATATGCTTAATTGGACAATTAGAAAAAAAACATGTTCTTAATTGAACTTTAAAGCTGGGCATTAGATTAATTATTCAGGTGGGTGTATCATACGAAAGCAAGTGGATGTTGAATCATAGTAATTTTACCTGCAAATTTGCCTTTTTTTTATGGAACACTTACCATTAAACGGCATAAGCAACAATCGAGCCTGGACCAGTAATTGAAAGGTAAATATAACAAATCTCACAGAGCTGACCATTATGTTCCGTGAACATTGGTCGTGTGTGTGCAAATCCACAATGCGCTACATTAGATTTAATCTTTTAAAAATGCGTATCAATTTATTAAAGTTTGTTGATAAACACTTCATATTAAGGTAACTGAACATTGTCTCTTGATAGCAAATAGTGTAGATCATGATCAATCAGCTCCTTTTGTAGCTAGCTGATCTGGAGTGGTACTGTTTACCTAAGGCTGATAAATGTGACATTAGCAGGCTAATAGATACTACACATGTACGCAGCTGTTCCATCGGTTCAAGGCAACGTATGGTTGCTAATTGGCTTATTCCATGAAATGTGGCAGTTGTTGTTTTTTTTCCTCATTATCATGTTAATTTACCTCCAACGAACTGTTTTAAAACATATGCTACCCTTGGATCTATTCTCCAAGGTCAAAACTATATCTAGCATTGTAAACATATATATTAAGATTTTTGAAAAGGAAAAACATAACCATATAAGCAATATATTAAGGGTTCATTTGTTTACATTTTCTCTATTTATTAGTTAATTTTTTCATAAACCGCAACTATACAGCTCATTGATAATCAAACTTGGTTAATGGGCAGGATCTGCTTGAAATCTTGTTTTGGTAGTATCTGTAATTTTGCAAGTGCAGTTATTCCACTTTTCAAATATAACCATACAAAAATACTATTTTATATAATTTTCTGAAAGAATTCAATCTGCATGCCAAGGGTTTTGGGTTGCCTGCTGCTGAGAGGGTAGTCACTCTTGGCAGATGGGTAGAGGTCCTCTAGGACAAAATCCCTCTTGTAGATATAGTTAAAGTAGACAAAATGCATCTCATCAATTTACTAAGGTACACATAGGTCTGTATTCACCAAGCATTTTTAAGCCCAAATTTTGAGGTCAAGTCACTATCATCATATGAAGAAAAGCAAGATGTAGTAGTTAGAATATGATTTTTAAGCTTAAAATAGTTAAATGTCATGCAACATGTTAGACATGTAGCTGAATATACTTTGAAGATATTGTGAATTTAGATCCATGACTTGGTAAATTCTAACTTAAGAATGGTTGGTTAATACATCTCTCCTTAACTTTTCTTAGGTGGAGAAAAGGTCGCTCATACATTGGCTAAAGGCATCTAGTTTGCTAAAATGAAGACGGTTAAATACTGACGTCAGAGGGATTCTGTCCCACACTGTTGTGAAATGCCAGCCAGCCAGACTGCCATGTGACTGTAATTGTACTTGAACATTTGTATGGGGTGTATTTCTGTCAATAATATATTGACTTTTGATTCTTTATGGTCATTGTTGTCATGATCAATGTTTATATGAATATCAGATCATTTCTGTTACCTTCTTCTACCTGAGAAGGGATGACGTTAGGGGAACAATGCAAGTACCTTTAACTACAAAAAGGCATCTTAAATGGATTTGGAGGGGGGAATTTGGCAAGTTTTCCAGCATTCACTTACATATAACCAAGATCTACCTATTTTATAGAAGGAACTTTATGAAGAACGATAGCTAAAAAACAAATCCTGTTTTGTTTGTGTATAAGTTTTTTTTCTTGCAAACATTTTTTTATCCATTTAGTGGAAGTGCCTTATTTCAATGTATGTAATACTGCATTCAGCATAGATGCATGCAATGCATCTGTTTTATACCATGCAATAGGCATCCTCTTGGATTTTCTACCAATGATTGTGGGGTCGCCCATAGGCAAGTGGTTTGAGTTGCCATCTTATATCTCCTCAGCCTCTTACTTTGTGGGTTTGAGTCCCAGTCTGGGTTAGAACTTTAATGGGGGAGATTTTCCAGCTTATCTGCGGTACACCGCTGGTTCTTCTAAGACAAAGTTTGGGGGCGGGGAGTCGGGGGTGAGGGTCCTTCATCAATAATAAGCCTGATGTTGCCAAATTGACCATAATTGTATCGTGTGAATTAACAAAAAGAACAACCAATAAGTCTGCTAAAATTATTGTTAATGTACTTTTTGTAATATAATGATATGGACAGATATTGTACATGCTATTTTCAGTAAAATTTCCACTAAAAACACCTTGAATTCAATGTTGTGAGTGGGTATAAGGATTGAAAAAACAAGAGTTAATCTCTCAAAAAAAATAGATTGATAAAGCATTGACAGTAAACAAGCTGATGGTACAAGGGCACATGTTACGGTCAAGGTCCTGGTCTAGTAGGTTCAGGCGTCCTAGTTCATGCAACACCTAGGGCTGTCATTTTACTAGTGTTCAATAGAACTCTGCCAAGCATGCAGCCTATTCAATGTGCTGCTATTGAATTTTGCAACCCTTTGTTACATCTTGAATACAAACCTGTCAGCAGATTGTGTTACCTTACAGGACTAAAAAATAATCTGATCCAAAAATAAACCCACCAGTCAATGTTATTCAACAATACCCTTTTGTGTTGGAATATGAATCAACAGATATTTCCCCTCCGATTGATAATAGCTGCGTACTAAATACTGCCTGGTAGAGTGGAGAGAAAAAGAATGACAACACATCCATATTTGTTTGACCTTGTATCTGCCGCAGAGGCAGACTAAAACGAGGCTCTTAAAGTGTGCTGATGCGTTGCAGACGATAGATTTGTTGTAGTTAATCTTGTCATGCCATGTGCTTATTATTGCTTGATGTATAATGTCCTACAGACACTCGTGACAGAAGTATTTTGTTTGAGGGGACAAGAAATCATGAGTTGAAAAGTGTAAAGGCTGTGCAAATAAATGAGTTCAATAAAAATAGTGTGACGTGTAGTTGTGTTGTAGTGCACTGCGGTTGCGTTTTGGTGTTTTCCCATCTGACAAGAATTCTTCTATAAGACGTGCTGGTTGTGTATTGATTTTAATCACTCGAGCTATAAACTTGAGCTTTGAAACTTGTTCATTCTGACTGGTTAACTTGAGAAGGAAGCACTCATTGTGAGATTTTCAGATGTGAAGATTTAACTTTCACATGTACTTGGATTTACTCAAAAAAACATTTACATGACTTCTGTTAATCACAACAATCTTATGACGGATAATGTCATGAGCAAACATTTGTTTTGTATGTTCTCAGTTAATTATTTAAGTTTTGTTGAGATTATTTTATTCTTAGCAGAAACGTGACTAAGCAAATTTTTCCAAGGTTTAAATAGTTCTTGGTTGTGATAAACACTGTCGTGAATAAAAGGATTCATTTTAAGTGGCCCCTGTTGGATTGTTGAACGAGGGAAGAAAGATAAGTCACCTGAAGATGTTCTGTGCTTGAAGATACTATGAATGTTTATCAACATGAGGGTAAGGATCTGCATGAAGTTTGTTTTGAAATACATTGCAGCGACCCATTTTGGTCATTATAGTGACGTCCACCTACTTTATTGGAGGGAAAGGTTAGAACAGTTTTTGGTACTTCCATCACAGGTCACGTGGAAGATCTTACCACACTTAGTCTCTCTTGCCTCAAATAGATCTCGAACCCACACAGTGAGAAGCTAAGCAGTTACAGGGGTTATAAGTCTGTGATTCTCCATAAATTTAATCAGTTTCCATGGCAGCTTTTTAATCAGGATTTTGTATTCTCTTTTCTTTCTTGTCTCAGGTAATATTTTTTATATTTTTTACCATTTATTTGTTGGCAAATAAAAAGTACATATAGTACTTGTACAAAACAAAAGAAGCTGGTTTATAAGTGTGCAATTACAAAATTTTGTTGTAAGTTTATAGCTGTTATTGAGTCATACTCCAATAGGCAAAAGTATACATTTTCCCTAAAGTAAATAGAAAATAATTCTCAAATGGAATAAAATTATTTTTGGATGACTAATCTAAATACAAAACCAGACTTTTGTAACAAAATCTTTGCACACTGTTGTTAGTTCTTGCAATAAAACTATATTTTATTTCTTAATGCAGAAATCTTGAGAAAAATCTGCCAAATTATTTTTTTGTAACAATTCACTATGTTCTATATGGAAATATGACATAGTCCTATGGCAACATATACTAAAATATGAAAAGGCACAGGACAAAGGTATTAACATGCAAGCCAAATGTAAAACTGAGAACAAATCTGTGATAAGTCATTCAACAAATAGAGCGAACCCAACAGTTATTGTCTTGGAAATTATTTTCCCAATTTTGAGTGGGGAAGTGGGGAACCCTCCCTTTGACTTGGAGGTTTTACACTTGCTTAAGCTTGGTGTAAAAGGATAGTTCCAAGACTGGTTTACACTGTGTCATAGTAATAATGTTACAGGAATGGGTCAACTGTTATAATGACTTTATGGCATAACAGGCCGCAATAGCTCAGTTGGTAGAGCGTTGGGAGGTAGCGGGATCAAATCCGGCCGGGTCAAACCAAAGACTTTATAAAGTTGGTAGTAGTGGCTTCCCTCCTTACGCTCGGGGGGTAAGGGGACAGCATTATGCCTGCCTTGTTGGTGTCAGTATTATGGACCGGCTGGGTTCAGTCCCTGGACACTTCATAATTGCCCATGTACTATAATGATAGAAATATCACTGCACAGTATCGGCAAAAATGCCGACAATCCCAATCCCACTTTATGGCATGCTGTCATAAGAAAGGCAACATTATTCCATTCTGTAGTATACACCATCTTCCATTTGTTTGGAGTTCAACTCAATCAGACAAGGTCATGTTATTTGTGAAAGATTAATTGACAATTGACAACTGGCATACATTATCTTCAGCCTACATTTAGCACTTTTAGCACTTACAAACTTCTCCTTGCGTACAACAGTAAATTACTTTGAACAAAGTATGCCGCAAGTGATAAGCTATAATGAATGAGTGAATTAACTGCTTTCTCGTTGGCTTCATGCATAATTCATGCTGCGTGACCAAGTTTATTGGAAGTGTAGGCCATTGTGTTATCTGGCATCATGGGAAAGGCATTGTGCAGGGGGAACATTGTCATATAGCTGCCCTGGCAGGCTACAGAATATGTACCTTATTGCATCCATCAGCAGCAGCTTCAGTGTCTATCATTATTAGCTTATGTATTGTTGTCATCTAATTCATCAACATCACCATTATGTTATAATTTTCATCATCATGATCATACACTTGATATATATCATCATCACAATCATCTTTATTATTACCATATCTGTCATCATTTTCATCATCTTTATCATTATCACCATCGTCATCATCAGTATGAACTACAGTAGCTAAATATAATGACAAGCAACAATAACATTTATTACTCATTTCTGCACTCCTTTGTTCTTCTGTATATTGCACCATCGCTGTCATCAGTCATATTCATTATCACATTGCCCATGAGTATAAGATGCCACGAGTATTATATGAAATTAGTTTTAAATGTCATAAGTATTGGATGCTATGGGTAAAAGATGCCATTAGTATTAGATGCCATGATTACTACATGTCATGAGTATTAGATGCCATGAGTATGAGATGCCATGAGCATTAGATATCATGAGTATTAGATGCCATGGGTACACAATGTATAAGATGTCATGAGTATGAGATTCCATGAGTATGAGATGACATGAGCATTAGATATCATGAGTATTAGATGGCATTAGCATTAGATGCCATGGGTATAAGATTCCATGAGTATGAGATTCCATGAGTTTTCAGCCAAATTGAGGAATCATCTTAGTGACATTTCCACACCCAAACATAATGTTTGAATAACAGTGGTAGGCTGTATACCATAGTAATCAGGGATCTCTGTGGTCGAGTGGTCAGGAACATCTAATTCTTCTGACTGCTAAAGTCTCACCATGTGGATTTGTGGCCTGGTTGGGGCAAAGGACTTAATGAGGGTATGCCTTCCAGCTAACATGCCTTGCGCCAGTGGTTCTACCCAAACATTTGTGTCGGGTCTTCTTCCACCATAATAGCTACACATTGCTAAAATGAGCAATATTGTGTCACTGCCATATATTTCTAAATACAAAAACAATCAGATTCAGTCATTTTTTGTGCAACTTTGTCATGACCACCTGGATATACTATTTTGCACGTCATTCAGCTCAATCCCAGACACACCATCAGTATTGATAGTTTTGCCATTATTCACATGCAGGTTATTACATGGAGGTTGCGTTGATGAGTCAGACTATAAAATGAGCATTAGTTTACTTATGTGGCATAATTTAACACCTGGCAACAGCTTGTAATGTAGACTGTGTGATAAGGTTCGTCTGAGGTCATGGTACATATTTATGAATCCTTCCTACCAGGTTTAAAAACAACTGTGAGTGTGGCTCTGATAGGAAATACATGTTTGTAATGACAATTGTGGCATTATAGTTCACTTGTCCAACAGGTGTAGGACATCAATAAACAGCATTTTACGAGATCTGTTCATATAACAATGGTTTACTAAGACGTATAAAGAAAATATTTTTGGTCCAAACTGTTGGATACTACCTTTAAATCTCTTTAGCTACTGACACAAATCTATCAGGCTTAGGCAAATATTGTACCCTGATCAGCAAGCTCCCTACTGGGAGCTATCAGAAATGGCTCTGCACTATTACCTGCTGAGTCTCTAGCAATAAACCAAGGCAACTGTGCATGTATATTTGAGAAAATATTTAAGAATTAGCATTGGTTACATGTGTTAACTTGATGTAGAATAATAATATTTAATAAAGATCATTTTTTATGGTAATGGAGAAGGTAAATATGCCTGCCTGAGTTATAATGGCTTTCAAGTCAGTTGGCAGCAGATTGGCACACACATGTTTCTAGGATTCATATAGTCATTACTGAGCCATTCAAATAAGCTTTGAATATGTTGTTTATCTTCAGTACACAGCTGCAGTATAAGTCACATCTGTACTTTTGGATTGCATGTCAGGAGAGTAGTCATGCCTTGAAATAATTATTCATTGTCACATTCTCGACTATTGAACCTTTAAGTACACGTATAAACATCGGCTTCAGTGCATGTTGAATAATCCCCCATTTAACCCTTGCCTTTCATTTGTCCGAATCCATGTAAACCTTAAGATTTTTTCCCTTAAATACATGCACAAGTAACTAGTCCTATTGCTAAAGATTCAGCCACAAATATTGTAGATCCTGTGCAGATTTCCCTGTTTGCCTGAGCATTGAGAAATAATCAGGATAGGAGTTACTGTACTGTTATAAAGGCAAGCCCAATGTGTTATGGGATGGTTGATACTATTGTTCTGTGAATGCCACTGGCATAAAAAATTGTGGCCATGAAAATTTGGCAAGTACCGGTAGTTAAGGCAATCTTAAACTTCAACATAACATCGAAAAGCAATTTAGATTACAATTGTATGATAATTTGTATGAGAAATACCATGATGTAAAACTACATCTAACTCTAACCATATTCATAAAAAAGCAGGAGCTAAGGTGCATTTTAGCCATTTGGTAAATTTTCATGTTTTTAATATCATACTTGTATTAATATTGTAATTGTAATCTATCTAACATGAAGTTCAGATAATTGTGTAATGCAATTTTACATGAAAGATTTATGATTGAATAATGCTGTGCAGGAATATCACTCAGTGGCTTATTCACATCATCTTTTGCCTTTTCCATACACCTTTGCCTGTTTCTGAAAGTTAAATAGCTGAGGTGTTCCGAATGTCAGTGACTGGGGGAAAGGGACAAAAGGAGGGAGAAAAATATTGTTAAAATAAGTGTTCCACTGAATACATTTATGCATTATATACTAGGTTGAGATATTTGCAATACCCCTTGCGATGCCTCTCTGCATTATGCTCAATATCAGGTTTGCAGTCGGGGATTTAGAATCAGATCACAGGGGTGTAGTGTTGATGAAATAAACAATTTGGAGATAATTTAGAATTCAGTGTATTTTAGTCACGTCCTGTAGTACCGTAAAGCATTTATTTTAGACCTAATTTTAGTGAAAATGCAATAACATGCTAATAATTTGTCAAAGTTTGTGAACCAATTATTTAAAAATAATAATGTATGTCTTTTTATCTGTTTCAGATTGTGTCACTGTGCCGATGTAAAGTATTTCCATGGGTCAAGTAAACTCGAGCTTGGAGGTTGATCAAGGCCAACCTAGTAATGCATTAGGCACCAAGTGCATTGGGGACGGGGAACTACAGAATCCTGGCTCGTCCAATCTTGACAGCCTAAATTGTGTGAAGAATCGTATTGACATGCTTATTGAGGATTGTCTCAACATTAAAGATGGCACAGATGAAGAGGTGGAAGTAGATGGAAAGAAGAATACAGTGATAACAAAAGGTATTCTTCAAGCTCTGGAGAAAGACTTATCAAAAGCAAAGGAAATAGCAAAGGAGTGTTCTGCTTCCACAACTTCTAATACCAGTTCTGCTGCTAAAAATCATTGTCTAAGTGTTAATGGAACAGATGAAAAGCCAAAACTTGGTGAGGAAAGTGCTACAAAGGACGTGAAAAAAGAGATAAAGGTTGAAACATGTAATGATGAGGCAGATGAGGCTGAGGTAAAAACTGTGGTAGAGAGTGAGACATCCAACAATGTAGAGGAGAGTTGTGATGAATTAGATAAGAAAAGTTTAACTGCAACAAGTGAGTCAGAAACAAATCAAGACGAGAGTGGTGAGACTAAACCCCAAGTTGTTCGGATTGCTGAGCTTCTCCATGATATTGACAATTCCAATCTTGAAGAACAAGCTAAAAAGACAAAAACAACTTTCCAAACATTCATTGACAAAGTGCTTGATAGTTCATTGTACAGTTCAAAATCTGACCCAAATCAACCTGAGATTAAAACATCCCATATAAATATATCTATCAATGCTAGTAGCACTGAGACAAAACCAGCCAGAAAAGAAATCAGCAAGGAAGAGTTAAAAATTACCAAACAGATTAGAAATGAAAATAGAGTAACTTTGAAGGATCACATTGAAAGATTTCTTGAACTAGCATTTAGTGATGAACCTGATGAAAAAGAAGGAAAGAAAAATGGTGAGAAAAGAATTCAGGTGAAAACTGCTTTGCCTGAAAATCTAAATGCACAAGGGCTGGTTAACAGTATCATTACACAAAGTTTCCGCCAAGAGAAACCAGTGTCCTGTGTTTCTAATAAGCCAACAGTGTCTATGTCAGGTCCAATTAGTTCCCAGTATGAAAAAAGACCTGGACCAACTGAACCTATCTATTCATCTAGTGCAGCTCCTGTTGTGAGAAGAGCATCAGAACCTGAATCAGAGCTAAGACAAGGAAAGTCCAGCATGATAAACTACGGTGGTGAGCGACGCAAGGATCCCAGTCCAAAGGATATCGGCCCTCCTAGGTCCGATCTACCCCAAGGGCGACACATGTTCGGGTCTGGCCATCCTAGTCATCTAGGGCCTTGGACTCCTTCACACAACTGGCCTTCTCAACGTGAAGCTCACTTGGCGGTAGACAAAGATGCCAGAACTATTGCCAATGAATCTCGTTATGCTGAACAAAGGTTGTCAGAGCACCGTGAGTATATGAGCCAAGAATATCAACGCAAGGCTGAGCGAGAGCGAATGCAGGCCAATTATTACCAGAAGACACCAGTGACAGGTCCAGGGCCATCTCCATATCCTTACAGACCTGATGGTTATCATGTCATGCCGAATCCTCAGCTGCCTGAGAACCCCCACTCAGTACATGCATACCCACCATCTTTCTCACCCAGAAGCAGGTCCAACTCAGCATCTTCATCAGTTTACTCCAACAATGGGCTCCATAGCCCAGCAGCCCACATCCAAGAACAACGAAGTCCTGTTGGTTTAGCCAGGTCAGGGAAAGGACAGAATCACCCTCGAGACTGTACATGTTCATTATGCATTCCAAATGCCTCACCACACTCACTTCACCCAGGTCACGCTTTAGATCAGCACCGCCAACGCTCTCCCAATCTCTCACCTCGTCAGTCAGAAGCACCACTGCCAACAAAAGGTCCTTTGCCTGATCATCCATTGGTTTCATTACAATCCCAGCAGGTTTCCCATTCTGCTGGCTATTTCTCTATGTATCCTGGCATGCTCAAGCCGCTACCTCAACATCAGTCATACTTGGCAAAGGAAATACAATCTGGTCCACAGAGAGACAAGTACATCCCTTCACCACACAGCAGGCGAGGCAGTCTGCCAGAAAACCGGATGACTAATCAACTGTACCCACCACCTGTCAGCAGAAGAGATGAAGGATCTGAAGTATCCAGTCATCAACAAAGGCACTCGCCTTACAATGACTCGCAGATGTACAATCGACAGGGAGCGGAGCGGAATCCATACCCAGCCAGACTGTCTGAAGCTGCTGCCTACAATGACCGCCCAAGTAAGCCAGATGGTGTGTTCCCAGCAAATAAACACTCTCCTGGTGTCTATGAACCTCCTGCTAAAGTAGAGACAGAAGCTCCACTAGATTTAACTGTCAAAAAGTCAAGTTCTGATCTAGGAACAAAGTCCAACAATCAGCCTGTGTCGCAGAAAAAATTAAATCCTTCATATACATTTTTAAGACATTTGGAGAATAGTGTAGATAAATACTGCCAGGAACTTGGAGGTGGTAGCTCAGTATCTGAAACTATAAGCCTTCGGACTTCTCCTACTGATGCATACAAGATGCAGTCATTGAAGGGGCAATCTCGTAGGGCACCTAGCAACCCCTCACCTCTTGATCCCTATGGACTTTTAGCCAATCACATGTTACCCTCTCCACAATACTCAGGGGGAATAACTTCTGGTCAGCCACTCACAGACAACAAAATGTCTCAGATGATTCAGCAGCAGCAGCAACAACAACAGCAGCAGCAAATTCAGCAGCAGCAGCAAATCCATCAACAACAACAAATTCAGCAGCAGCAGCAAATCCATCAACAACAACAAATTCAGCAGCAGCAACCACAGCAGCAGCAACTGCAGCAGCGTAATGGAGAATTGCCGTATCCACGTTCATCCAGTGGTGGTTCCAGCCAGAGCAGTCAGAGACCTCCCATGACTTCTGCACAAAGCATCCCAGTTGCACTGACACCCCCACTTACCAACTTTGATACAAAACGAAACATGAACAATGTATCTAAGCATGAACCTATTCAGAACATTATTGGTACTCATGACCCAAGTGATATTCTGTATCTAATTTGTAGACTTTGCACTCAAACATATGGCAGTCCATATGGATTCAGAAAGCACTTTCGAAATCAGCATGGGTTTGAACCTCGGGCTGAACATACAATAGTACAGACAATATCAGCCACAAAGTCTGCCCTGCACCCTCCATTGTCAGGCCTGGCTCCTTCACCCGGCATGTATCCCCAATCACCAGCACATTTTATGCCCTCTCAAGGTCATTTTCAGGGAGAATCACTCACTGGGAGGAATTCCACGCCTCCAGGTAACAAGGTCGACATGAGCAACAAGGCCATTCACAACCAAGGCTTTTCTAACTCTGCACCAGAAAAGTTAACTAGTCATTCACCAGTGATATCACCATGTCAGAGAGGGGATATGAATGAGGCAGAAGAGAAAGCTAGTATTATGAGAAACAAAACAGCTCAAAGTGATGACGATAGTGGAGAAACTAAGTTCCTACAGTGTGCTGTGTGTGGAAAGACTTTCCAGTTGAATGACTTTGGGTCATATAAGAGACATTGTCGGCAGCATGGCAGTGTGAGACTCAGTGGGCTGTTCTCTTGTTCTGAATGTCATTTGTCATTCCCAGATAAAAAGTCATTAAAAGATCATTTAAGTGAGCATCTCAAAGAATCTCAATTCTCTAGTGATTCACCAGAGAAACCTATTGATGTAGTGATGGTGAATGTAAATTCTGGGTCCAACAATTCAGAGACATTGATGAGTGCTAGTAGCAATAAACAGGTTGATGATGCTGCATTGTATAAACATCCAATGGGCATCGCTACTCAACCCGACTTGGAACAAAAACTTGAGAGTAGTGTTTCCAAGAATGCTGAAACCCCCAATCTGGATACACCTGACAAAGAGGTGGGTAGTAATGCAGAAAGAAGTGTTAATAAAGACAATGGGAGTAAAGTGGTTGTAAGTATGGCAAGCCAAAGCATCTGTGTAAACAAGAGATCTGATGATAAGGCTCCTGGTCCAATAACTGTTAAAAAAGAAACTCAAATAAGTGTGAAGAAAGAGAATCTGATCTCCTCAAATAGTGTTGGGGCTGGCAAACCATGGCCGTGTAGTAGCTCAATGAATGTGATACCCAGCCAAGACATTGTTAAATCAGCTGCGGAATCCAACACTGCGTTTGCTTGGGCTGATAGTAGTTGGGACGCTAAGGCTGGTGAATCGAAGGTGGAGGAAGGAAGTTCAACTGAGAATTATGACTCTGGCTACTCTTCAAGTATTGGTAGTAACTCTACTGCCATTCAGGAAGATAGGTTTAGTGAGAAAAGTGAGATAAGTCCGGCAGCAGAATCTGCCAGTCACCCAAAGTGTGTTGATTCTGTAAGCGATCAGAGAGACGGAAATGACGATGTGGGTGAAACTTTTTACAAGCATAAAAAGTTTTTTTTCCATCGTAAGCGTGAAAACAGTTCTAATTCTAGTGATGCCCCAATTCCTACAAAACAGCCCAAGCTTGTGTCTCAGGTGTCAGTTGATAACTCAGTTCCCAGTTCTAGTTCTCCTGTAATAGATAGTGTCACATCATGTGATTCTAGCGTGTCTGACATTAAACCAATAGATACGAGTACGTCTCCCATGGGGTCAGTGCCAGATTCTGTGGAGAAGCTAAAAATAGCCTCTAAGGTGGATGTTTCATCATTCCAGAAAGACTCTAGAGGGCTGGCTATGTCTGAAGCCAGGCATAATCTCCCATTTGTGTGGGATCGTATGACACGTAGTCAAAGAAAAACCAAGTAGTCCAATTTTACTCGCTCATTCTGTAAAGGGCCATTTATGTGTTGTGCATTCGTTATAAATGCTGCAATATTTTTAGTGATTCTATTGTCCTTTGAAGGTAAATTGGAAAATATTCTAAATCTTGTTTTTGTTATGCATATGTTTATTGATTTTGTTCATATGTGAAATACTCTATCATTAGTTTATGTTTGTGTCTTTAAACTTACAGACTTTAAATATTTAAAGGAGACAGTAATAAGTAAATGGAAGGTATTCAACAAGTCATTTTTGTATCAAAAGAACTTGCTCACTGTTGGCACAGTAAATAAATTTTTTCCCTAGCCTACTAGAAACTACATGCATTATCTAAGATTTAACTATAACTTAATAGGAATAAGCCATTTAATTGCTACTAACTTACCTTAATATACTGAGTTATTCGATTTGCATTTCAAATACTTTTTTTTCCTTAATTTGCCTATTGATACATCATTCTGATAGCTAATGTATAAATACAGTTAGCAATTAAAAAAAAGCTAAAAATATTGAAATATTCTCCAAGTACATCTTACTGTAGAGCTACTGTTGATGTGGTAGAGATACAACATTGAAACATGCCATGTTAAATAAAGATATAAGTTGGTAAATTTCCAGTTAAAGTTATGAAAACCTGTGTAAACAATACATGTTGTTTATTATACAAAACAATGTATTTTTGCATTTTTCATTTCTCTTTTTAAAGAATTTTTGTTTTTTACACTTACATTAATATTCCTACAAAGCAGGCTGCCTTTATTGTACTTATTCAAGTCCAACTGACAATAACAGACTCTAAAGATCAAATATTACCTTAATTAGTCTACACACAATCTTATTAAATAGGAATCTAAAATTCCCATTGCTAGTTCAATTTAACATAAATTGCCAACAAAAATGATATTCTTTTTCCATGTAATAATAAATTGTAATAAACTTATTAAAATTGTAAGTTATTTAGCTATAATTTGCCAAGACAACTACAAGATTCCTGAATTTATAATAGACAAGTTTTATGAGATTGTTATTAAAAGATGTAAGTGATTTTGATCTAGTGAACAATTTGAACAAACTAGTAACAATGTAAATAATTGACAAAATGGCTCAATTAGGTTGTTTTTGTATAGTTAGATACACCTTTCTACTGTAGTTTTGTATTGAAAACAACAACAAAAAGTGTGATACACTGTTAAGTTTAGAGATGCATAATAATTTTTTTAAGTCATTTTAACAATACCCTGTAGGATTTACAAAGCTCTGTGTGCATGATGCTAAATTATTTTGGAAATAGGACATTGTCTTTGTATTTTTACCTGTTATAGTAACATACCCGTCTTACAGTAATAACATGTATATAGCATTCATACACAATATTACGGGCATCAGAATGTGTGAGATTTATAGTTCTGTACATTAACATTTACAGGCAGTAAGCGGGTTCCTTCTGATGCAGTGACGATTTAAAAGTTTGCTTTTACAATGACATCACATGATTATAACCAATTGCTAGCTAATAATAAACAAGGCAAAAAAGAAATTATGACAAAGTTCTTATGAGTGTTGCAAGATATACTCACATATGAAAAGGCACAGGACAAAGTTATTCACATACCTGTTGCATGTTAAAGGTAGAAGAAAACTGATGAGACATTATACAAAATGGAGCAAATCTAACAGTTACTGCCTTAGAATGATTATCCAGCAAAAGGGCCAAATGGAGAGCTTAAACTGGTTTTACAGAGCTCTAACCTTGCATTTCCTGGGGTATTTTTCAAATGCAAGCAGTAAAAAAAGTTCCATTTGAAACAAAACTGTCAAAGTGAAGACATATTCTTAGGGCCCAGTTATGACAACATTTAGAAGAAAGTAGTTATTAGAAATCTTGTCGACAATGTATTTGGGTGAGGGGTTAAGTGCTAATTCTATCAGGACAACTACACAAAAATATGATTTAAAAAAAATATATTTAAACCAAGGACAAAATGACCAGTTTTTCTGGTATTATTTTTTTCTTCTTATAAATATGGATAATATTTGGATTTGCTGAACACAGATATATCATTATTGTATGATTGGAACAGTTTCATTTTTAGGTTAAGAAGTTTGGGTTGTAAAAACTGATTCCCAATGGTACTTTTACCTAATTTATATCACTCACCACTCATTAATTAAATATGATACATTGTTGTCAATGAAAATCAAACAAAGTATTTTTTTGTAATGTATTAAGTCTTAATTCCTTTACATTTTAAAGATGCAACTAAAAGCCTGAGTTACTGATATTTGTTTTCAGCAACTTGTTTATTTAAATATTTGCCACAAGCATAACTTTTGTACACTCATCTTCGTTGTCATTTTCTTCAGCAGGTTCTTCATTAGTACAAAAGATTATAAATGTTACGATTTCCAACCTGAATAATATGACCTCAACTGGAGCTGAATTGTAACTTTTATTTGATAAGCAATGCAAGTCCTATAGTGTTATTGTTTTTTTAATGATTATTTAAAAAAACAATTTAGAATGTTAATTGTTTTTTGTTAATTCTGACAAAGATACTTTATAAAGAGAATTTTGTATTTAAACATTTTTTATAAACAATTTTTAGTTGTTATAATCAATACCCGGTTTATTGCTCTGTTAAAATGAAAATAAATGTTGGTGAGAGATCTCAAAATAGCGTACCAAATAATGCTACATTGCTTCAAAATTACTATAGTATTAAAAAAATATGATTTTTTCAATTCTCATAGATCTTACATATTATATTTTCAAAATTTTAACTTTTGTAATAGCATAATTTTCAAAAGAAATAATGAATGCACTCTGTAGCCTACCATTATTTTGAGCCAATCCAAAGAAAGACAACAATTATGGAAGTACATTCAGTAGAGACAAGGCATTTATATATCGGTATTAGTAGAGAAAGTATTTGGTTAAAGTACTTTAGCTCTAAAAATAATCAAATATTAGATTCTGTGTTAATTACCTACATACATTACTATGTATAATGTGTAGAGACATATACAATGATTATTATATTTTATCATATAATACTTTTGCTGTGTTGCTGTATTTTGTACTGAAATTGTTGCATAACTTGTTATTTCATTGTTGTTATTGTTTGAGGTTTTAACCATGTTAAAGCCGTTTGAATGTTTATTGGGATGGAGTTATTGCACTTTAAATGGCTATTGTGATAAGGATGTGTTTATTTTTAAGACATTTTAAAAATAAGTTTAAATATAAGAAGTAGGTTTCCACAAATAACATGTTTTTAAAAGTGTTTTGGGTCAGGTATGTTAGAATTACATAATATTTAACAACACAAAGATATACATTACAACACAAAGCATAACCATACACATGTACACAAACACACATGCATGAACACACTCCTCCCAAAATATACTTTATTACTTGTTTAGTATTTCATTAAATTTCAGTTATCCATTTCAGTTTATACTTATTAACTGTTCTCATTCCAGTTACTGTCTTTCTCCTTCCTCTTCAATAACAGACCATACAAAAGACAATTATCCTTAGCCCACTAAGCCTTAATTGTTTAGGATTTAGACAAATAGTGTTAATCCCAACCAGTCAGTGCCAGATGTCTGATCAGGATGAGCACCATTTGCTGCCATGTTGTTATCAATACATCTATGCCAGAAGGTATACATAACAGATACAGGCTATAAAATGGATTATTATTACTGTAGTAGTTTAGGGCTCGATGTGATCTTATTTTATTTATGCCTGTCATGGAATTTAAATCTAAAATGGTGACATAACAAAATAGTACAAAGAGTTAGTTCATTTCAACTGCTATTGTTAGTTTTGAAGACTTCAAGAAGCTTTAAAAAAGACCTTTGAATGTTTCTTTTGAAAAATAATTGGCTTCCTTAAATAACAATTTTTCTTTGCATTCTCCATACACAGAAGAAAGGCTTTATTATAGGAAGAGCATATCCCAACCCATTTCTCAAGGCAGGCTTTTGAATGTATTTTTCTATTTAGTTGCGTACAAGTTCAGGCGGATCGAAATGAGAACTTAAATATAAGAGCTGTTCCGATAAAAATTAAATTAACCCTGACCATGCTTAATTCTTGAGGTTTTTTTGCTTCATTATTATATGTTACATGACTGAACAGCAATTAGTATAGATCCTGATCTGACAGCTCCCAGCATGGAGGTGGCTGATCTGGGTCTACACTATCTTCCTAAGCCTTAAATATATACAAGAATAGCAGGCTAAGAGTTATAGTGCAAATGGTATTCAGAATCGGAATTTTTTTCATTGAAACTTAAATCACTAGGGGTTTCATTATTTGCTGTATTTATTCAATTGAACATGGCACTGTAGCATAATTTAGCTGTTTATTCTAGTATAATGCAAAATTCTAAAGCTATTTGGTGCTGAATAAAACATTATGTTCTTATCGTTGCATGGGTCCAACTTTTAAATAGGCTATTATCTGTACTTTTAGGCATGATCAACTTTTCTCAAAAGCCAATTAAAATGTTGTACTATGGCCAAGTACTTAACTCATTGTCATTTTTGGGTCTGTCAGACTTGAATGGCGACTTATAAGAGCATACAAAATAGGTTACCTTAATTATGTCTTGCATCACAATGTCATGATCTTTTAGGCATAATACTCAAAAGTGACCTTAACCTTCGTGGATCAGCAGTCTCTGTTGTTTAGTTTTTTAGCTTCCCACAATCACTCCTGAGGTATTAATGTGTTCTATTATAAAAAGTTGCAGTGCAGCTTTCAATGTAATTAAATGCCATGAATTCAACCAGGAGTTTTCTTAATACCATTGTAAAGAAAAGGCACCCAAATAATAAATACCCAACGTATATTATATCTTTACTGTCACTCCCCTTTTTGTACCAGCCAGTGGAAGAATAGTGAAGGTTCAGTTAGAATTACCACATTTCTGAAACTGATTTGGATTGCATACAAAGTATATCTCTGTGTTAATATCACTGACATACATATTATGTACATAATCATTCATTACAAAACACCAGAATTTGTTCATTTTGTATTCCTTTATCAGGGAATACTAACAAAATCAAACAAACTTCATCTCAAGCCAACCGTGGGTAGGATCTTTCGATACAAAGATGTAAAACAATCATCTGTCAACATACTATTACAACTAGTCAGATTTATATTTGCATAGTCTTGTGCATGTGCATAAACAATAGTGTAATATCTCAGTCTATAAGGATAGTCTATAATGATAACATGTATGTGAGCAGATGTGTCCAAGGTATTTGTATACTTACTGGAATAAAAGGTGTTGAAACATTGTATGTGAAGTCTTGATCTAAATCCCACTTTGTTGTTATTGTTTTTAGCCCACAATGTTATTAAAGACATCTCTGTCCATTTGATTTGGGTTTTTTTAATTAATATATACGTATGTAACTAGTGACACAATTTTTCATTTTTGTTTGTTTGCATATTACAAAATAAATAAGAAGGGAATTAGGCCCATATTCACCAACCATTCTTAAGCCCAAGTAACAATTTTCATACCAACAAAAATAAGCTTAATTATGAAGTTTCAATGTGTTTTTAAGTTGAAAGTAGTGAAGTTAAAGTGTCATGCAAAAATACAGACATGTAGCTTTATACATCATGAAGATATTGTGAATTGAAATCCATGACGAGCAATTCTTACTTAGGAATAGTTAGTGAATACAGGCCCGAGTCAATCATTCTGTCTGGATCAGTTGCTCATTTTGATCGAAGGGGTTCACACAAAAAATATCATCATCAAACAAAAGAAAACAAAAAATGTTTTACTTTTTTTATCATTTTATGCTGTTTTAAACCTTGGAAAACAGGGAGTCGGCAGATCCAGATTAACAATTTTTGCTTTAGCTTAATGAATATTTGATAAGTCGGCCTAAACAGTTTAAAATATCACTGAGGGAAAGATTGGCAATAAATAGTTCTTGTTTTCTAAAATTTATATGTTCATATCTCTTTAATTTTAACTTCAAATGCATTTGCTAAATTTAAAATATTTCTGTGGTAATGTCCATAATCCAGGTATTTGTCCTGGTGTAACCTGTTTACATCATTCCTTAAATAGTAACTTCCTTTTATGTATCTTCTTTTTGTATTTTGGGATAAACACTCACTGACACTTGCTAGGTCATATGGCGCCAAATACAATAAGGTTAATGTAAATACAACTTCTTTTTATGGGACTCCTTTGTCACCACTATTGAAATTTGAATACAACAAAATAATTAAAAAAATGCTGCAGTGATGCAATTTATACCTCTAAGGTGAAAGAGTGATGAAAAGTACAGGTAAACAAGTCATGTACAGAACCTATTATCCTGGTTAGCAGGCAAAAACTGATTATGACTAGGCATATATATTGCAGATACAGATCATTGCGTTACATCTTGAAGCTGTCTGATCAGAATCTGTACTATGTGATAGAAGGTTAAGCAATAGTATTGTTGCCTGTGCTGTTGGAGAATAAGTTTGAATCTTATTAACCCATGGCTTGCTAAACACATATTTATACTCTGGCACATAGAGAAGATCCAGATTAGCAAACTCATGTGGCACCTGATCAGGATCTGCATATTTTGCTACTGAATCTAAATATAAATTGGCATCATGCATGTCAGTGTATGAAAATAGTCAAGAATTATTCTGGTTATGAAACATTGTAGCCATCTTAAGGTTAATAGATATGACAGGTAAAGGTTTTATTATGTGTGGAGTATAGTTTGTACGTCAACAGAAACATGTAATGTTAAACTGGCAGTTAACCTTCAGCTTGACAAATTTATAAATAAATTACTACAAAATCTTCATTATTGCCTAATATCTACATGCAGAAAGGAGAAGAAATATTTCTAGAGATTCAGCAACAAATATTGTAGATCCTGATTGGACATTTTTCCAGCAGGGATCGGCTAATCATGATCTACTCTATTTGGCTTTACCTTATAAAGAATTGGTTAGCTGGCTTAAGGTTAATAAATATTCATGAGGTTGCATAAAATGCTATCAGCATATCTAAATTACATGCAGTACTATCATATTCACATGTAATATCAGAAGGCATACTGACCTTCATTTTGTCTCATGGCAAAACAAACAGTTTTATTTATAACTGGGGCTTGCATGTTCAAATTCCACTTGGGTTTATATTTAAATGTAAGTTTTGGAGTGACTTTTTTTTTTCAACTTTGTCAAAGCAAGATTTTTTTTCCAAGAAGATAAGTGTAGTAATATCTCTCTGAGCATGTATTATTTCATAATTTAATAAGTAGGAAAAAAACATTAAACTTTATGATGAAAGATAATAAATAAGGTAATTTAATTAAAACAATCCACGGACTCATATTAAACAGTAAAAAGCAACAACTTTTTAAACATAATAATAAAAAATCAGCCAGACCCAAGGTTCAAACTCTTTCCTGATGCATTGATCACAAAGATTGTAAGATTGTGCTATTTAACTTCTACACACATTTACAACTCATTAAAAAAATTCAGCTTAAACTTAATCAGGAACCTGATCAAGTACAAACAGTGGTTACATAAAGAGCCCTCTATATGTGGGCAAAAAGTAACATAACACAAAATAATTATTGTCATTTAAGTATTGTCACACATTAGTGAAGAATTTCAAGTTACAGAGGTAAACAATGCCCTTAGTAATAACTTCCACAGCTTTCCTAGATTCTAAAATATCTGACAAGAATTAATTCTACAGGGAGGGCGCCCTTGACATAGTGATAGTCCCCGACTTTTAACTCCTCTGACCTCTTTGCCTCTCACTGTGTGGGTTCGAGACATTTTGGGGCAAAGGACTTCATGTGTGAAGGTCTTCCAGCTGACTTGTGGTGTGCAGGTGGTCCTACCCAGACATTTGTTTGGGGTCTTCCTCCACCAAAACAGCTGGACCTTGCTATAATGATCATAATTGGTCACTGCAATGTATTTCAAAAACAAAAACAGATTCTACAGTTTCTGCAGCATTGTTATGGTCACACCCCTTTGCAGTTACATTGCATGAATGTTTAAATTTGTGGTGATAGAAAACCAACGGCCTCCTTATGCCCTTAATGTGATGGCACAGAGTCAGCATTAGGAGGCCAACAGTTGTGTCTTATTAAGACACATGTTCAGCTAAATGCTACCACTGTGAGAGCAGCACTATATCTGGCTCATGTGTGTAATGATGGTGAGATTATTGGTGGTATTCCAACAGTTTTGACCAGACTTCTTTTTAAAAAAAAAAACAAACAAATAAATTATTGTCGTCTGAAAAGTTCTTGAAAAATGCTGATTATTGATGTCCTACATGTATGTGAAAAGTGAAGCATAACACATCACTCGCCATTACAAGCTAGTATTTCCTATCTAACACATGCTGCACAGTTAGCTACTTTTAAACTAAGAAAACTATGTTACCCATAACTTGATATAATCATTCAGGTAATCCACTCTGACTTTAATAGAAATCACACTCATGCCTATTTAGAATTTTAGAAAGAATGTTCAAGTAGAGTGATTTATTACATGATTTCTGCTGCCTTACAATTTAGACAGTGTTTGAAATTGTCATTAGTTGGACTTAAGATACTTTTTGCAGAAAAGTATGCTCTTCTTCCCCCAATACTGATTTACATGTATTTGATGAAGAGATACCACCCTTAAGAAAACAAAAACAGAAATGTTAAAAGTAAACCACAAAACAGTTTATCACTATGCACCTAAAAATAACATCTACATTGTATTGGTTGTTATTAAAACAACAATGAACTTAGTTAGTTTAATACATAAAGATTGTTTATGAAACCATATGAACGCAATATTTGATGATTCATAATCAATTAAGTATAATACGTAACAGATTGTACTAAATATAGCTTACCTATACCTGATGCCCTGTTTTTATTGTGCCTTACAAGAAAACAAGTCTGAACCAAAGCACATTCAATACTCATAACAGAGAAAAATCCTCTTGTTTGGTTGTTTCTGGTTTTTCATTACTTGCCTATTAAATGCTGCATGAGGTAACGTTTTCTGCAGTCTCAAATTGCATGTTTAGAAACCATTCATTAGTCCCGCAGAGCAGCATGTATGAACTGAATACCACAGTGGGTGAAAAACTGAGACTTTCACAAAACAAAACTTCAACTACACATACAACAAAACCCAATAAAGACCATCTTAGTTTTCAGTCAGTTTTCCTTCAGTACTTATATTAAGGAATTTCTGCTATACCTGGTGATTAGTTACGTGTATGTTACACTTTCAAGGAGATGGAATTTGCTTAATTCTAATCAGTAATGAAAAAATGATTGTAATGGTATTGTTGTTGTTTCAAATCTGAATCACAGAATCCTATGACAGTTGCTTGTTAAAAATACACAGATTTATGAAAAAACTAAGATTTACAAAAGCTAATCTTAACCTATACCTACTGCATGCAAATTGGACACAATTGGCTCTCATTTTGTATTTGAATTTTAAGCCAGTCAGTGTACTTTTTATGAGTGAGGTATATGCAAAACTTACAAAACTCCATGCTCAGTTTGGAGATATACTAGCTAAAAACATCTAAAATAGTTGAAAAGCAATTTAATGATATTGATTATCAAGACAGAAAGTCTTGAAGAATAGCGTGTTTACATATAATCCAGAGCATAGAGGTAATATTTGATCCCATTTTCATAGTGGTTCAACTTAAGTTTGTTTTTTGTTTGTTTGCTTGTTTAAACAAAAAAATAAAAAAAATGCAAATTTAACCAACTATGACTTGATATTTTTTTTATGCTAGGGCAAATTTATGCCTATAGTTCAATGACTTTATAATATTAATAAGGTACATGTATATTTATGATTCTTTATTGGCCAGCTGTTTCCTGGAACTAGCTTGCAGCTGTTACTGTAGCTGTTTGTATGGGATATAGTGCAGAGCCTGCATAATATGAACATACATCTAACTGATGGGATAGAACCTTGCATGTTCTTGTCAATGTCATGAAACAATATGACACATGCATTCAATATGAACTGTTCTGCATAAAACTGACAGTGCATGAACTTATGAAATCAATGTATTATCTCATTTGTTTGTTGGGATGTCTCAACAACAAGCTTTTAACTATAATAATAATGATAATCATAATAACAATAATAATTATGATAATAATTATAATAATATAATAATAATTCTAATAATTTTATTAAATGGGGCTTCACAGTTTGATAATTCAATCTTCACCTAGGGGTCTCAGGCAATATGCACATAATATGAAAAATGGCAAAAAGAGCAACAGTGAAATGCAAACAACTAATAGCAAAACAAAAAATTAAAAACATGAAAGATCCCTGGAATTGGCAAATACAGTGCTGCCTTATCTGTTATAGCATACCATGAACACTGGTACTTGACAAATACAGTGCTGCCTTATCTGTTATAGCATACCATGAACATTTGGACTTGACAAATACAGTGCTGCCTTATCTGTTATAGCATACCATGAACACCTGGACTTGACAAATACAGTGCTGCCTTATCTGTTATAGCATACCATGAACACCTGGACTTGACAAATACAGTGCTGTCTTATCTGTTATAGCATACCATGAACAGCTTGACTTGACAAATACAGTGCTGTCTTATCTGTTATACCATGAACACCTGGACTTGACAAATACAGTGCTGCCTTATCTGTTATACCATGAACACCTGGACTTGACAAATACAGTGCTGCCTTATCTGTTATACCATGAACACCTGGACTTGACAAATACAGTGCTGCCTTATCTGTTATAGCATACCATGCACACCTGGACTTGACAAAAACAGTGCTGCCTTATCTGTTAAAGCATACCATGAACACCTGGACTTGACAAATACAGTGCTGTCTTATCTGTTATACCATGAACACCTGGACTTGACAAATACAGTGCTGCCTTATCTGTTATAGCATACCATGAACACCTGGACTTGACAAATACAGTGCTGCCTTATCTGTTATACCATGAACACCTGGACTTGACAAATACATTGCTGCCTTATCTGTTATACCATGAACACCTGGACTTGACAAATACAGTGCTGCCTTATCTGTTATAGCATACCATGAACACCTGGACTTGACAAATACAGTGCTGCCTTATCTGTTATAGCATACCATGCACACCTGGACTTGACAAAAACAGTGCTGCCTTATCTGTTATAGCATACCATGAACACCTGGACTTGACAAATACAGTGCTGTCTTATCTGTTATACCATGAACACCTGGACTTGACAAATACATTGCTGCCTTATCTGTTATACCATGAACACCTGGACTTGACAAATACAGTGCTGCCTTATCTGTTATAGCATACCATGAACACCTGGACTTGACAAATACAGTGCTGCCTTATCTGTTATAGCATACCATGCACACCTGGACTTGACAAAAACAGTGCTGCCTTATCTGTTATAGCATACCATGAACACCTGGACTTGACAAATACAGTGCTGCCTTATCTGTTATACCATGAACACCTGGACTTGACAAATACATTGCTGCCTTATCTGTTATACCATGAACACCTGGACTTGACAAATACATTGCTGCCTTATCTGTTATACCATGAACACCTGGACTTGACAAATACAGTGCTGCCTTATCTGTTATAGCATACCATGAACACCTGGACTTGACAAATACAGTGCTGCCTTATCTGTTATAGCATACCATGCACACCTGGACTTGACAAAAACAGTGCTGCCTTATCTGTTATAGCATACCATGAACACCTGGACTTGACAAATACAGTGCTGTCTTATCTGTTATAGCATACCATAAACACCTGGACTTGACAAATACAGTGCTGTCTTATCTGTTATACCATGAACACCTGGACTTTACAAATACAGTGCTACCTTATCTGTTATAGAGTACCATGAACACCTGGACTTGACGCCACACGCATTCAGGCACTCACATTGGGCTAAACACGTGTGCAACTTCCCTTATATATTTACATGAGCAAAAGTTTGAGAGCTATACATCAACCATTTTATACAGGTTAGAATGCAAGGACTCCTCAAAGTAATAGGGTTAGTCTAGTGTCAATCTTTTACTGTATTGAACTGTTAAAAATTAAAATTGTATCTGTTATAGATTAAAAGGGACATTTTGAATAATAAAGAAACAAAGGCGAAAACCCATACCTATTTTAAAGTTAATATTTATTAACTTAAAATTATGCTAGTCTAAATGACAATTTCATTAAAATTTTACATCATATATTATTTTATGAATATTACAGGTTCATTATGTACTTTTATATTAATTTTCAAATGCGGCATTATCTGAGACAAAACTATGCACTTTTGCATGAAATTATGCTTTTTGTTGCTAGATCAAACTTATTCCTTTAATAAAAAAAAAAGAATGGACATGAAACATTTCAGAAATCTTGAATTTACATGGAAAAGCATCCCCCACCACACACACACACACACACATCAGATACCTATAGTCCTTATACATGTCAGTAAAGATAAAGAAAAAGGAGTTTGTAAATACACTCTAATTTGGGACCAGACCTGGTAGCGCAATTGGTATAGCATCAGCATCAAGTACAGGAGGCCCTGGTTCCATTCCGGGCCACAACATACCAAAGTCGTTACAAATGGTAGTGGTATATCTCCCTGACTAACGCTCAAGCAAATATATGGATAGTTTCATGACTGGTGGGGTCAGTGTCAGGATAATGTGACTGGGTGTGATATCATGCCAGGTGGTCACGGCACGCTATACACAGTGAAGGCAACACTAGATCTGCTTCAAGTGGACACCATCTGAAATACTGCTGGTGGGATGATAAACCCAATAAACAAATAAACTAGTTTGGCTATGCACTGTACTCGATAGGACAGATTATAATCTACTTTGCCCATTGATATGCACACACACACACACACACATATAAATAAAACAGAACAAATGCTGTTTGTTTGTGATATAGTTGTGTACACTTGACCTAGGTATGAACAGAAACTGTCAAACTATTAAAGATTAGAAGTTAAGTGCTGTGGAACAGCATATTAAGATCATATATTTGATGTTGAGATTATTGCTAGTAAATATAAATGTGACTTCAATTTTAAATGTTCAGTTATTCTCACAAAATAAATCAATGAAGGCTTAGCTCTGTTGGTTGACTGCATCACTGGTTTTATTATGACAGAAGTAATTTTAACTCTATTTTCACCTCTCTTATTTTCCTCAATATATGTATAATATACCTTACGGTGATATTTATAAAGAGCAAGAATAAAGATAAATTATGTTTAAAAGAAGTCAAATCAGTCTGTGTATCTCATTAATGTTACATTTATTTTCCTCTTTAATATCTTAAATATATTCTGGTAGATATAAAAAGTAATAAAATCAATAAAACAAGTCTCTAGATGAGACAGTGTAGGGCAGTGAATGGGCATCCATGGTCAGTAAGCATCTATGGTCAGTGAGCATCCATGGTCAGTGAGCATCCGAGGACAGTGATGTCCATGGTCAGTGGGCATCTGTGGTCAGGGGGCATCTATGGTCAGAAGGTATCTGAGGTCAGTGAGCATCCGAGGTCAGTGACGTCCATTGTCAGTGGGCATCTGTGGTCAGAGGGCATCCGTGGTCAGTGGGCATCTGTGGTCAGTGGACATCCATGGTCAGTTGGTAACTGTGGTCAGTGGGCACTGTGGTCAGTGGGCAAACATGGTCAGTGGGCAAACATGGTCAGTGGGTAACTGTGGTCAGTGGGCATGGTCAGTGAGCAACCGTGGTCTAGTGGGCATCTATGGTCAGGGGGTATTCATGGTCAATGGGTATTTTATGGTCAGTAGCTATCCATAGTCAGTGGGCATCCATGGTCAGTGGGCATCTGTGGTCAGTGGACATCAATGGTCAGTGTGTAACTGGGGTCAGTGGGCATCTGTGGTCAGTGGACATCAATGGTCAGTGGGTTACTGTGGTCAGTAGGCATCCATGGTCAGTGGGTATCCATGGTCAATAGGCATCTGTGGTCAGTGGGCATCTATAGTCAGTGTGCATCCATGGTCAGTGGGTAACTGTGGTCAGTGGGCATCCATAGTCAGTAGGCATCCGGGGTCAGTGAGCATCCATGGTCAGTGTGCATCCATTGTCAGTAGGCATCCATTGTCAGTCAGCATCCATGATCAGTGGGTAAGTGTTGTCAGTGAGCATCTGTGGTAAGTGGGTAGCTGTGGTAAGTGGGCATCCATGGTCAGTAGGCATCTGAGGTCAGTAAAATAATCCATGGTCAGTGGGCATCTGTGGTTAGTGGGCATCCATTGTCAGTAGGCATCCATGGTCAGAGGGCATCCATAGTCAGTGGGCATCCATGGTCAGTGGGTAACTGTGGTCAGTGGGCATGGTCAGTGAGCAACCATGGTCTAGTGGGCATCTGTGGTCAGTGGGCATCCATGGTCAGAAGGCATCCATGGTCAGTGGGTAACTGTGGTCAGTGCTCATGGTCAGTGAGCAACCGTGGTCTAGTGGGCATCTGTGGTCAGTGGGCATCCATGGTCAGAAGGCATCCATGGTCAGTGGGTAACTATGGTCAGTGGGCATGGTCAGTGAGCAATCATGGTCTAGTGGGCATCTCTGGTCAGTGGGTATTCATGGTCAATGGGTATTTTATGGTCAGTGGACATCCAAAGTCAGAGGGCATCCATGGTCACTGGGTAACTGTGGTCAGTGGGCATCCATGGTCAGTAGGCATCCATGGTCAGTGGGCATCTGTGGTCAGTGGACATCCATGGTCTGTAGGTAACTGTGGTCAGTGGGCATCTGTGGTCATTGGGCTTCCATGGTCAGTGGGTAACTGTGGTCAGTGGGCATCCATGGTCAGTGGGTATCCATGGTCAATAGGCATCTGTGGTCAGTGGGCATCCATGGTCAGTGTGCATCTGTGGTTAGTGGGCAGGCATCCATGGTCAGAAGGCATATATTGTTTAGAGGGTATCCATAGTCAGTGAGGATCCATGATCAGTGGGTAAGTGTGGTCAGTGGGCATCCATGGTCAGTAGGCATCCAAGGTCAGTGAGCATCCATGGTCAGTGTGCATCTGTGGTTAGTGGGCAGGCATCCATGGTCAGAAGGCATATATTGTTTAGAGGGTATCCATAGTCAGTGAGGATCCATGATCAGTGGGTAAGTGTGGTCAGTGGGCATCTGTGGTCAGTGGAAATCCATGGTCAGTGGGTAACTGTGGTCAGTGGGCATCTATGGTCAGTTGGCTTTCATGGTCAGTGGGTAACTGTGGTCAGTGGGCATCCATGGTCAGTGAATATCCATGGTCAATAGGTATCTGTGGTCAGTGGGCATCCATAGTCAGTGGGCATCCATGGTTAGTGGGTAACTGTGGTCAGTGGGCATCCATGGTCAGTAGGCATCTGAGGTCAGTCATATAATCCATGGTCAATGTGCATCTGTCGTTAGTGGGCATCCACGGTCAGTAGACATCCATGGTCAGTGGGCTTCCATAGTCAGTGGGCATCCATGGTCAGTGGGTAACTGTGGTCAGTGGGCATGATCAGTGAGCAACTGTGGTCTAGTGGGTATTTTATGGTCAGTGGGCATCCATGGTCAGTAGGCATCCATGGTAAATGGGCATCCATGGTCAAGTGGTTAAGATGTTGGACTCTGGTTCAGAAGGGTCCCGGGTCTGAACCCCAATACTTACCACATGATGTTAGTCCTTGAGTAAGGCCATTAAATGCATATTCCTTCTGGTACTCAGTACCTGAGTACTGATTCTACCCAGGAAGTGGGCAGTCAAAAGAGAGATTAATATAAATTGAAAGAACTTGTTTTTAATCGACTATAAATAAAAAGGTTTAAACTAAAGTAAACATTTCTCGTTCTATTAGAAGTCATGTGTCTTAATAAGTGGATTAAGGGAAGTATTATATTTCCAATAATATAATATTATAATTTAGCCTCATGTTAGCAGCACTATACACACTCTATATGAAAGTTGTATGAACATATTGATTGCAGACTGTTGCTCTTTCTAACTTACTAAATATCTGCTTAATGCAGCATTTCTGTAATTCTCCTCTAAATCTGTTTAGCACAATTAGGCAAGACTTAAGTAAACAGGGCAGATATTGATCATCAAACTCCTAATTCCGGTTTGAACTATTTGCTAATGAATCCCTAGACATATGCTTCATTATCATTGCATGTAGTTGTAAGCTTAGATTTTGTATTGAATATAACCAAGATTTTGTATTGAATATTACCAAGATTTTGTATTGAACATAACCAAGATTTTGTATTGAATATAACCAAGAATTTGTATTGAATATAACCAAGATTTTGTATTGAATATAACCAAGATGTTTTTAATGAATATTTACCAAGGCATCATGATAAGAGTCAGTACATTATGCAGTTACAGCCTTAGATCAGCAGTTGCCATTCGATTTGAAAGTTCCTAAAACTAGAACATGGCTGGCTGACAGGTCTTACACAGTAGTCTGACCAAAATGGTGCAATGTTCTTCCAGAACACCTAACAGACTTAACAGATGAAAATCAATTTAGGAAAATGCTGAAGACACATCAGCTCAGGCTATTTTTGGAGTAAATCCTGTATTAAGATTAACATGAATTTTGTACAATTATGTTTATTTTTTACATGGTTTTATGCTGTTGATACAAATTTATAGATTGTACCTTTATATAATTGTTCTATACTTAAAGTGTTTTAAATCATTTTTAATGCAACTGAATATGGTTTTCCATAATGTTTGTGCTATATAAATTTGATTTTTTGTTTATTATTCATATGATTTATGTACGTGGTCATTTAGCAACCCTAAGAATGTGTACAAGAGGGATATACCATAATTGTGCACTAAATTCTGACAACAAACTATTCTTGTCATATCATTACAGGATTTAGCACTGTAACTATGGCAACCTGTTGATGTATTTAGTTAATGTAGATTTAATAACATGTTTTATAACTGAAATTTGACCAGCAAGTTTCAGGGGTACTTTTAGGTAATAATTCATGAGAAGAGGGATGGTTAATATATGATTTACAATAGTTAAATAAGCACAATTTTAAAATTATATCACCATAACAACTGGTTTATAATATCAAAGATTATAACATTGTATAACAGAAAAATGTGTGAATAAGGTTTTATACAATACACTAGCATGCTTATGGGGACATTTTTAAGAATCAATATCTTATGACTTACAAAATCATGTAATAAAGTAATAAATAAAATTAGAAGTCAAGTCAATTACAGTTATGTTCTTTCTTTAATATTCCTGCAAGAGTATTTTTGCCAAACATGTAATATAAACGTATGTTTTGTCAGAATATTTCTTTTTTGACATACTATTCAAACCAGTAGGTTGATTCCATGTGGATATGCATGATATATTGAATATGTTAACTCCCCTAAGCATGATGCTTTGATAAATTGAGTCAGTTTGTACTGTGATATATTGAACATGTTCTCACCCCCAAGCATGGGACATTGATGGACTGGGTCAGTGTGTACAGTGTGATATATTGAATGTGTTCTCAACCCCCAAGCATGGGGCATTGATAGACTAAGTCAGTTTGTACTTTGTGATATATTGAACATGTTCTTACCCCCAAGCATGGGACATTGATGGACTGGGTCAGTGTGTACAGTGTGATATATTGAATGTGTTCTTACCCCCAAGCAAGGGGCATTGATAGACTGAGTCAGTGTGTACTGTGTGATATATTGAACGTGTTCTCAACCCCAACAAGCATGGGGCATTGATAGATAGAGTCAGTGTGTACTGTTATATTTTGAACATGGTCTCACCCCCAAACAAGGGGCATTGATAGACTGAGTTAGTGTGTACTGTGTGATATATTGAATGTGTTCTCACCCCCAAGCATGGGGCATTGATAGAGAGTCAGTGTGTACTGTGTGATATATTGAATGTGTTCTCACCCCCAAGCAAGGGGCATTGATAGACTGAGTCAGTGTGTACTATGTGATATATTGAATGTGTTGTCGCCCCCAAGCATGGGGCTGTGATAGACTGAGTCAGTGTGTACTGTGTGATATATTGAACGTGTTCTCACCCCCAAGCATGGGGCATTGATAGACTGAGTCAGTGTGTACTGTGTGATATATTAAACGTGTTCTCACCCCCAAGCAAGGGGCATTGATAGACTGAGTCAGTGTGTACTGTGTGATATATTAAACGTGTTCTCAACCCGCAAGCATGGGGCATTGATAGACTGAGTCAGTTTGTACTGTGTGATATATTAAACGTGTTCTCACCCCCAAGCATGGGGCATTGATAGACTGAGTCAGTGTGTACTGTGTGATATATTAAACGTGTTCTCAACCCCAAGCATGGGGTACTATGTGATATATTGAATGTGTTGTCGCCCCCAAGCATGGGGCTGTGATAGACTGAGTCAGTGTGTACTGTGTGATATATTGAACGTGTTCTCACCCCCAAGCATGGGGCATTGATAGACTGAGTCAGTGTGTACTGTGTGATATATTAAACGTGTTCTCACCCCCAAGCAAGGGGCATTGATAGACTGAGTCAGTGTGTACTGTGTGATATATTAAACGTGTTCTCAACCCGCAAGCATGGGGCATTGATAGACTGAGTCAGTTTGTACTGTGTGATATATTAAACGTGTTCTCACCCCCAAGCATGGGGCATTGATAGACTGAGTCAGTGTGTACTGTGTGATATATTAAACGTGTTCTCAACCCCAAGCATGGGGCATTGATAGACTGAGTCAGTGTGTACTGTGTGATATATTAAACATGTTCTCACCCCCAAGCATGGGGCATTGATAGACTGAGTCAGTGTGTACTGTGTGATATATTAAACGTGTTCTCACCCCCAAGCATGGGGCATTGATAGACTGAGTCAGTGTGTACTGTGTGATATATTAGACGTATTCTCACCCCCAAGCATGGGGCATTGATAGATAGTCAGTGTGTACTGTGTGATATATTAAACGTATTCTCACCCCCAAGCATGGGGCATTGATAGTCAGTGTGTACTGTGTGATATATTAAACGTGATCTTACCCCCAAGCATGGGGCATTGATAGACTGAGTCAGTGTGTACTGTGTGATATATTAAACATGTTCTCACCCCCAAGCATGGGGCATTGAAAGACTGAGTCAGTGTGTACTGTGTGATATATTGAATGTGTTCTCACCCCCAAGCATGGGGCATTGATAGACTGAGTCAGTGTGTACAGTGCGATATATTAAATGTGTTCTCACCCCCAAGCATTGGGCATTGATAGACTGAGTCAGTGTGTACTGTGTGATATATTGAATGTGTTCTCACCCCCAAGCATGGGGCATTGATAGACTGAGTCAGCGTGTACTGTGTGATATATTGAACGTGTTCTCACCCCCAAGCATGGGGCATTGATAGATAGTCAGCGTGTACTGTGTGATATATTGAATGTGTACTCACCCCCAAGCATGGGGCATTGATAGACTGAGTCAGTGTGTACTGTGTGATATATTGAATGTGTTCTCACCCCCAAGCATGGGGCATTGATAGACTGAGTCAGCGTGTACTGTGTGATATATTGAACGTGTTCTCACCCCCAAGCATGGGGCATTGATAGACTGAGTCAGTGTGTACTGTGTGATATATTGAGCGTGTTCTCACCCCCAAGCATGGGGCATTGATAGACTGAGTCAGTGTGTACTGTGTGATATATTGAATGTGTTCTCACCCCCAAGCATGGGGCATTGATAGACTGAGTCAGTGTGTACTGTGTGATATATTGAGCGTGTTCTCACCCCCAAGCAAGGGGCATTGATAGACTGAGTCAGTGTGTACTATGTGATATATTGAACGTGTTCTCACCCCCAAGCAAGGGGCATTGATGGACTGAGTCAGTGTGTACAGTGTGATATATTGAACGTGTTCTCACCCCCAAGCATGGGGCATTGATAGACTGAGTCAGTTTGTACTGTGATATATTGAACATGTTCTTACCCCCAAGCATGGGGCATTGATGGACTGGGTCAGTGTGAACTGTGTGATATATTGAACGTGTTCTCACCCCCAAGCATGGGGCATTGATAGACTGAGTCAGTGTGTACTGTGTGATATATTGAACATGTTCTCACCCCCAAGCAAGGGGCATTGATAAACTGAGTCAGTGTGTACTGTGATATATTGAACATGTTCTCACCCCCCAAGCATGGGGCATTGATAGACTGAGTCAGTTTGTACTGTGTGATATATTGAACATGTTCTCACCCCCAAGCAAGGGGCATTGATAGACTGAGTCAGTGTGTACTGTGATATATTGAACATGTTCTCACCCCCAAGCATGGGGCATTGATAGACTGAGTCAGTGTGTACTTTGTGATATTTTGAATGTATTCTCACTCCCAAGCATGGGGCATTGATAGATTGATTCAGTGTGTAATGCATGATATATTGACTGCATTGTCAACCTAAAACATGGGGCATGGATAGATTGATTCAGTGTGTAATGCATGATATATTGGATGCGCTGTCACCCTAAAACATGGGGCATGTATAGATTGATTCAGTGTATAATGCATTATATATTGAATTCAGTGTGGTTATCTGTGATAAATTCATATAAAAAACATATATTATTTTTATTGTTTATGTCCAACATATTTACATATATATAACTTTTAAACAATAGATGGTTTGCAAAGAAATAAACAAACAGCGAAAACTAGTTAACATGTTTAATTGTAACAATTATAAATTTGTACATGTATACAAACAAGTATTGAATATATTTAATTTACTTAACAAGTATCGTCACATATTAAAAACGACATAATTTTATTCTAGTTATGAAAACTTAAGTATAAGTAAACAATATACAACAAACCTAGGAAGACCATTTATCAAATAATTTGGTTTCCACAATATCTTATCTCTTCACATGTTTTTTTTTAATTGGGTCATTTATCCACTAACAATTTCCCAGTTATCTGGAAATAGAAAACATTCTTGTAAATGAATTATTCCTATCTGTGGCAGAGTGGTATGACACAGGATTTTAGATCATTGGGTCCTGAGTTTGATTTCTGTTCTGCACCCCACACAGGATTGATTGTTACTAGACAGGACAATATAAACTCTACATGGCCGAGTCAAAAGGAATGCAGAACACGTTAAAATTTCCTTACTATGTGACTATCACAAAACCAGAATACAAAATACCTGAACATATTTTGGATTGTCTTAAAGCGATGGGAAGCAACATGGACATATTTATTAAAAAAATCTGCTCACAGCAACACTGCTGAATGACTTGACATAGTATCACAAACTTGAAATTTAAAATGTATACATTTTCCAATATAAACAAAAGGTTTGATATAATATTTCACATGAATAAACCTATCATATACAAACTGGATAATAACAAATTTCTTACACATATTAGACCAAACATAAGCATGCACACAAAACATTTTGCCTCTTTCCCAAACATTTCAAAATAAACAATTAGCAATTTTCTTTCCATCAGGAGCAATCTTACCATTCCCACTGTTTGAGTTCATTCTTAACATAACCTCTGTTGTCACTCTTATCAATAAATTTATCAAATTCCAAAATTATTTTCTCTTTACCACACCAAAGTATGAAAAATTTAGTAATGTAACAACCTTCAATTACATTAACAGATTTAACACTTTATATATTTTACAATGACATCAACACTTTTAAAATAAGAAGCATTCTTCCAGTGAACAAGTTTTCTATATTATAACTTACAAAGTGCATAGTGGAAACTGATCCAGACAGAGTTTATTTTCTCATTAAATGTTGCAGGAGGATGCCAAATAACCAGTCATTAAACATGCTTTACCAAACCCCAAGACAAAAATAAACACATTCCCTAAATCACAAATAATTGTATCTGGTATATCACACTTAATGGGGGTATTCTACACTCTGAGCAAAATAAGAATGTGTAGATTGCAAACAAGATATGGTTAACATGACAGGTATTGCTAACAGCTACCTGTTGATGTCCAACATTTGAATGAAAAGTTGTTGTGTAGCCTCATAAACATGATTTCAGTAAGGGGAACCCTATCTCTATCTATGCAGTATAGGTTGATATTTAAAGAAACAGCCATCAGAAGTTTGGTACCAATTGACCACAATTGCATTAGACAATTGCAAAAAGTTATCTTTTTATCAGGATTATTCTGTTAGACAGTTTTATATAACAATAGTTCTGGCACAAATTTCTGTTACAGGAAGATAAGGTTTATGTCAGACTAAAAGTCTATACTGTATATATATCTGTATTTAGTAGAAATCCCCAATGCCTCTAAAAATAGATTAGAAAGTCAGTATGGGTAACTCATGATTTACCCTTTATTGATCAAAAGAAGCTCAGCTAACAGCATGACTATCTATATGTCAAGTATCTTCCTCAAATTCCAACCCACAAAAAAAATCACTTTAAATGTTTATTCTTTCCAAATTTATAAATTTCTGCTAAAAATAGATACTGATGTCAGAGTGGACTACCCGGATGACGATATAACGTGATCGCATCAAAAAATTGCTTATCTTTTATTTCATATATGCTTTAATACTATATGATTTAATACTTTGTGCTTGGTACCACTGTATACTGTATGTTGCAGTTTGTTGATGACGATAACATGTTCACATCTAATTGACAATGCTTTATACATATGCATACATTTTTATGTGTTATTATTTTGAACTACAATCCAAAAAACATGACACTTATTTTGTTATTCATTTCTTTTCCAACAAGTAACTTTTCAAATACTTTACTGTGAAAAGTATTATGGTATATACATTACATCTTGCACATTACTGCAGATAAGTACACAATTCAAAAAGAAAATTTTGTAGGTGGAGGCCATTTGGATTATTCCAACCCATGCATTATTCGAGGTAAATCAGCAGTCCTGACAACTTCGAATAAGCAAAGTTTGACTGTAATTAAATATATCACATAAGCTGTCATTTAATGTCTTAATAAACTGTTACCTGACAAATGGTCTGGTACCGTAAACAACTACATGTTCAGTATAAGACTCCTACCAGATAAATAATGTGTAACCAGTCCAAAGCGGTATGTGTGGCCACTGGCAACATCTTGTATCTCAGGGCTTACCCTGGCCAACACAGAGATATCTACAGTCTGTCCTTAGCCGTGTATCCCTCAAAGACCAGCTGGAAGTTTAAGTCACATGACTCGGGAGTGTAGGATCGCAGATTTTGATTGGTTACAACAAGTTGGAGGTCCTTCTCACACCATCTGAAAATGTGATAAATAACTTATGTGAACAAATCAGTCAAAATGTCTTGATATGCAAGAAAAAAAGAAAGATTTTTAACAAATTCATAACCATTAACAAGAGGATATCACTGAACAGTGTTGTTTAATTCAAATGCATCTTATATGAGAAAATTTTGCAATTATAAATGAAATAATTTACTTTTTTTTCCCCTAAAAACAAGTGTAAAGCAGGATTTTTAACATTCAGAATATAAAAATATAATCTTGAATATGGTAAAAGATGGAAGCTGAATCCAATTCCTGTCATTATAACATCATAAGAATATTTATAGCTTTGATAAAATGTATGTTATGTATAATCTCTCAGCACTGTGCAAAGTTTTTGAAATTATGCCTTCTTTTTACATATTCATTAATAAGAATTCCAGTTCCCAGACATCACACATTGTTTACTGACTTTCATCCATATTCAAGAAACAAAAACAGGCACAATTAAATTTTCATTTCCCAGACGAAACCTAATTTTCTATTTTTTTTGATAATTTTCTCTTGCATAAAAAGAAATCATGTTCTTGTAAGTTGTCTCAGACAAACTAAATGACATTAACAATACACCAGAAATTAACCATGAAGCATTGATTTCTGTATTTATTTCACTCTACTTTCTCCACCTTACTTTATATAATTCCCAGAAAGAACAGAAGCCTACCAAGTTCAAATATGTTCTCTGCCGTAATATGAACATAATATCTTATTTAATAGATGTTTACATAAACAGAATTCAATCTTAAAACAGTAACCCAGGTTGTCTTTAAAAATATTTGTAATTACTTGAGACAAAAAGTGTTCTCATAGAATACTTCAATCTTTCATCATTTTCTGAGAGCATGTTTCTCATAGGAAACTAATTATTTTTCATTTCATTTTTTTTTAATTATTAATTTGAACAAGAAAACAGATTATTCCAGGTCAGAAAAGAAACACATTTTACATAATACATTTCATGGAATAAACCTATCATTTGACAACAGAAGTCACACTTTGTATGGGTCAGGGATTTGGGATTTGCTGGCATTTTTGCCCATACTGTGCAGCGACATTTCTATCATTATAGCACTGGTGAGGTGTCCAGGGACTGAACCCAGCCGGTCCATTATACTGACACCGACGAGTCAGGCATAATGCTGTCCCCTTAGCCCCGAGCGATAGGAGGGAAGCCACTACTACCAACTTTAAAGTCTTTGGTTTGACCCGGCCAGGGTTTGAACCCGCAACCTCCCGATCTGCAAGCCGACACTCTACCAATTGAGCTATTGCGGTCGGTCCTTGTACAGGTCAAGACAAGAACATCTTTTTTATTTGTTGAGTTTGCAATGATTCTCCAAGTTGTTATAAATACTTGAGTCAGAATCAAAAAATAAATTGACAATCAGTTTAACATAACAAGAGCACTGCAAGGTAGATCATTGTACACTCGAAGCTCAGGCCACAAGTAAGAGTAATTTTCAAATGAATTAGCTAAGAAAATTAACAAAGGGCAATTACTATGTAACAAATAATGCAACATGAGTTATCTAACCCATATGTATATCTACACAGCAGTATGAATCATCCATGCAAATATGAAGAAATTACAAAGAAAGATAAAGTACCATTGCCCACACACTTGATAATCCAAATAAAAAAGGGTAATAACTCAAACATGAACAATGCCATCTGAGTTATCTCATCGTAATAAACAACTACACATCAATATTTACGTAAATATGAAGAAATTCTAAATGAGTAATAAAGGATGAATTATCTGCACAAGAAATTGAAAAAAACAGGCTGATAAATGGACAAATGAATCAAACAAACCAAAAAATCAATGCATATTATGTCTGAAAGGAATAAATAACATTTGTAATATTTTATGTTGCTGATTAAATATGTTCTCAACTATACTGCATCCACCCAGGGTGTTACAATAAGAATAAACTATGAAAGCACTGTATGCACTAAGGTAATGCTGCTTCAAAAAGTTGTCATATTCTGAGACAATGGGACCCAGAGAAGATAAACAGTTGTACATAATTTTTGTGTTAAATGAACAGTCCCTTCTCAAACAATACAACATGGCTTTTAACACAAGGAAAAATTCGGAATCTGTGATAGTTTTTGTTATCTGGTGTTGTTGTTTTTTGCAATCCATGGTTTATTTATCTGCTTTAAATTGTTATCTGTGGTTAATTTCTAATCTATGTTTTTTTGTAATCTGCAGTTTATTTGCTATCTGTGGTTATTCATTGTCTATTTATTTGTTATATGTGGTTATTCATAATTTGTGGTCTATTTGTTATCTGCAGTTTATTTGTTATCTGTGGTTTTATTGTTATCTGAGTTTATACGTAATCTGTGATTTATTTGTTATTTGCAGTTTAATTGTTATGTGTGTTAATTTGTAATCTGCAGGAAAGTTGTTATCTGATATGTAATCTGCAAGGATTTGTAATCAAAGGTTTACAACTATTATTAGTCAAATTGTAATCTGCTGTAATTTGTTATGTGTGATAATTATTTGTAATCTGCTGTTTATTTGAAATCTAGCAAGAGTTGTGATCTTCAGTTTATTTAAAAAATCTGTAGGGCTAAGTAATCTTCAGTTTATTTGTATGTTTGTTGGGTTTATCATCCAACCAACAGTATATTATTTATTTGGAGACGGTGTCCACTTGAAGCAGATATAGTGCTGCTTTCACTGTACAAAGCATGATGTGAACACTTGGCATGATACTGTACCAGTCACATGAACACTACACTGATCTGCAATTTTTTTTTAAATCTATGGTTATATTAGTTGGCATTGTTTCCAGAATTGCTTTAGCTATGGTGGAGTTATAAGTTAAGATCAGAAATGTTTCTTTGAGGTCTAACATTTATTTATAATTTCATGTATTTCTTTATGTCGCAACATATATCAATTGAGACTTCTTTAAATAGCAAAGATCCTAACCAGACAGCTCTCACAGGTGCCTGATTCTAGGGGCTACATTATTTTCTCTGCCTGAATAATCTGTTTTATCTGGCAAATAGATAGATTGGCTTAGTATCTAAGAATACATATATGAACAAGAAATATGGATGTGCAGAGAAAATAAATTTAATAATTGTAAACAAAAACCAATACACACATATAGGCCTTTTTGTAAAACCAAACAACATCTGTATTCTTTATTTAGCAAGTTCAGAAGAAACACTGTCAATGTGTGTAGGCGACACTTTAGGTCTTAAATAATTCTATATCAGGAAAAATAAATACTCTACCTATCCCTGCCCAATAAATCACATAACTACATAGTGAACTATATAGATAACCCCAGCCTCCATACACCAGCCATGTAATCACATAACTACAGAATGAACTACATAAATAACCCCAGCCTCCGTACACCAACCATGTAATCACATAACTACACTTTGAATTATATAGATAACCCCAGCCTCCATACACCAACCATGTAATCACATAACTACACAGTGAACTATAAAGATAACCCCAGCCTCCATACACTAACCATGTAATCACATAACTACACAGTGAACTACATAGATAACCCCAGCCTCCATACACCAGTCATGTAATCACATAACTACACAGTGGACTATATAGATAACACCAGCCTCCATGCACCAGTCACATTATCACAAAACTACACAGTGAACTTTATAGATAACCCCAGCCTCCATACACCAGTCATCTAATCACATAACTACACAGTGAACTATATAGATAACACCAGCCTCCATGCACCAGCCATGTAATCACATAACTACACAGTGAACAATATATGTAACCTTAACCTCTGTGCACCAGCCAAGTTATCACATAACTACAGACAGAGGGAACTAAATATATAATCCCAGTCTCAATGCACCAGCCAAGTAATCACATAACTACACAGTGAACTACATAGATAACCCCAGTTTTCATGCACAAGCCACATTATCACATAACTACACAGTGAACTACATAGATAACCTCAGCCTCCATACACCAGCAACATTATCACATAACCACACAGTGAACTATTTAGATAACCCCAGCCTCCATAACTATATAAATAACCCTAGCATCCATGCACCAACCAAGTAATCACATAACTACACAGTGAACTATATAGATAACCCCAGCCTCCATACACCAGCCACATTATCACATAACTATACAGTGAACTACATAGATAACCTCAGTGTCCATGCACCAGTCAAGTAATCACATAACTACACAGTGAACTATATAGATAACCCCAGCCTCCATACACCAGCCACATTATCACATAACTACACAGTGAACTACATAGATAACCCTAGTGTCCATGCACCAGCCAAGTAATCACATAATATATATATATTTTAGATGAATATTAAAATATAATAGAAACCTAAGGTAATTCTTACATGAAATGAAACTTAAACTAACAGTAGGCAGAGACACAACAATATAAGTATTTTATTTTGAAGGTGTAAATGCTTTATAAACGCAGTTATATTGCAAAGCAATAAACTATAGTGAACTTAGTGGATTTGCATGAATGTAACCTGGGTTCACAAAGCATGAATGTCAGCAAAATGAGGTTCATCTTTAGATGTTCTTTCTCATGATCATTCACATGTTATATTGCCATATACACACTATTTGAAAATCTTAAATGTCCTATTCAACATCCCCTGAAGCAAAATTTAAATTCAAGTTTGGTAACTGTGTAATACATTGTAGAATACTGTTGCCATTCAATTAAAATTTTGGGTTGATAAACTTGATTGTTTGATATAGCTATATACCACCCCATGGAGGGTGATAGCTTGTACTGTCAACCTTCAATATGTTAACTTTATACCATCCCAGGGAGGGTGATAGCTTGTACTGTCAACCTTTAATATGTTAATTTTATACCATCCCATGGAGGGTGATAGCTTGTACTGTCAACCTTCAATATGTTAACTTTATACAATCCCAGGGAGGGTGATAGCTTGTACTGTCAACCTTTAATATGTTAACTTTATACCATCCCATGGAGGGTGATAGCTTGTACTGTCAACCTTCAATATGTTAACTTTATACCATCCCAGGGAGGGTGATAGCTTGTACTGTCAACCTTCAATATGTTAACTTTATACCATCCCATGGAGGGTGATAGCTTGTACTGTCAACCTTCAATATGTTAACTTTATACATTCCCAGGGAGGGTGATAACCTGTACTGTCAACCTTTAATATGTTAACTTTATACAATCCCATGGAGGGCGATAGCTTGTACTGTCAACCTTTAATATTTTAACTATATACCAACCTATGGAGGGTGATAGCTTGTACTGTCAACCTTCAATATGTTAACTATATACCATCCCATGGAGGGCGATAGCTTGTACTGTCAACCTTCAATATGTTAACTTTATACCATCCCATGGAGGGCGATAGCTTGTACTGTCAACCTTTAACATGTTAACTTTATACCATCCCATGGAGGGTGATAACCTGTACTGTCAACCTTTAATATGTTAACTTTATACAATCCCATGGAGGGCGATAGCTTGTACTGTCAACCTTTAATATGTTAACTATAAACCATCCCATGGAGGGCGATAGCTTGTACTGTCAACCTTCAATATGTTAACTATATACCATCCCATGGAGGGTGATAACTTGTACTGTCAACCCTCAAAATGTTAACTATATACCATCCCATGGAGGGCGATAGCTTGTACTGTTAACCTTCAATATTTTTACTATATACCAACCCATTGAGGGTGATAGCTTGTACTGTCAACCTTCAATATGTTAACTATATACCATCCCATGGAGGGCAATAGCTTGTACTGTCAACCTTCAATATGTTAATTTATACCATCCCATGGAGGGCGATAGCTTGTACTGTCAACCTTTAATATGTTAACTTTATACCATCCCATGGAGGGCGATAGCTTGTACTGTCAACCTTTAATATGTTAACTATATACCATCCCATGGAGGGCGATAGCTTGTACTGTCAACCTTCAATATGTTAACTTTATACCATCCCATGGAGGGCGATAGCTTGTACTGTCAACCTTTAATATGTTAACTATATACCATGCCATGGAGGGCGATAGCTTGTACTGTCAACCTTTAATATTTTAACTATATACCATCCCATGGAGGGTGAGAGCTTGTATTGTCAACCTTCAATATGTTAACTATATACCATCCCATGGAGGGTGATAGCTTGTACTGTCAACCTCAATATGTTAACTATATACCATCCCATGGAGGGTGATAGCTTGTACTGTCAACCTTCAATATGTTAACTATATACCATCCCATGGAGGGTGAGAGCTTGTATTGTCAACCTTCAATTTGGTAGCCATAAACCATCCCATTGAGGGTGATAGATTGTAGTCAACCTTCAATATGGTAGCTATATACTGTCCCAAGGAGGTTGAGAGCTTGTACTGTCAACCTTCAATTTTGTAGCTAATGCCTCAATTGACCAAACTCAGGTTGACTTTATGTGCTAACACCCTCCATGAATTGTGATAAGTATATATTGTATTTAAAAGTTCTTTTAAAGTTGTATATTGTTAAAAATATTAAATTTTAAACATTCAGTAATTTTAAGATATATGAATCATTCATTTGAGAATCTGATAAACTTTTTTTTTCTCACTGATGTCAGTCACTTTTAGCTCGACGTAACTGGTAAGGAAGAGGTTTACCTCTGGGCCACATACACATCCACATCTGTAGCCTGGGGGCTGTTGGCATGGTCAATCAGAAGGCAGCCTACAACCAGAACAAAATAAACACATACATTCAAACTTTTCTCACTAACGTATGTATATTTTAATATTTTGTCAACTTTATAACACAACAATTACATGCTGCTAGAAGATGAAAACCTACATGCCTAAGAATTGTTCACAAAAAAAAATGCTTTCTATCTACACTGTGATGGTACACAGATCTTTCCTCACCAAAGTAAAGGGAAGACAACAAGATAAGCCATAGGTTAGCAATGGTAATGACTGGTGAGGGGCTGATGGTGAGTTATGAGCCAATAAATTCCACTTATAGATTATGATCTCATTATGGTGAGGGGCTGATGGTGAGTTATGAGTCAGTGACTCCACTTATAGATCATGATCTCATTATGGTGAGGAGCTGATGGTGAGTTATGAGTCAGTGATTCCAATTATAGATCATGATCTCATTATGGTGAGGAGCTGATGGTGAGTTATGAGTCAGTGACTCCACTTATAGATCATGATCTCATTATGGTGAGGAGCTGATGGTGAGTTATGAGTCAGTGACTCCACATATAGATCATGATCTCATTATGGTGAGGAGCTGATGGTGAGTTATGAGTCAGTGATTTCAATTATAGATCATGATCTCATTATGGTGAGGAGCTGATGGTGAGTTATGAGTCAGTGATTTCAATTATAGAAAATGATCCCATTATCGTGAGGAGCTGATGGTGAGTTATGAGTCAGTGACTCCACTTATAGATCATGATCTCATTATGGTGAGGGACTGATGGTGAGTTATGAGCCAATGACTCCACTTATAGATCATGATCTCATTATGGTGAGGGTCTGATGGTGAGTCATGAGTTAGTGACTCCACAGATAGATCATGATCTCATTATGGCGAGGGACTGATGGTGAGTTATGAGTTAGTGACTCCACTTATAGATCATGATCTCATTATGGTAAGGGGCTGATGGTGAGTTATGAGTCAGTAATTCCACTTATAGATCATGCTGCTGATATGTCAATATAATAAATTAATTGTCCATGTACATAACATTGGCACTTTCATTATGGACAGCTATATTTAAATACAGTCAAGACTTTTGCCAAAGCACATTTTAATACAACAATATATATTGGCCAAGTTTGTAACTGTATATGTAATCAAACAAGGTCAATTAAGTACAATGTTTGATCTTATGTATGTATTGTATATGTGTATATCTACTTGTTGACATGCTTCTTATCATTTCTTTTTTGAAAAGGTCAGTAAAACCGGCACATCACTGTAACTGATGCATGTAAGGTGTTCTAGTTACTTTTGTCGCACTCTTATCAAGGGCTTTATAATCGAACAATGTCAAGGTCACACTTGAAAGTACAGACGTCCTCAATGGGGTCTGGCAGATATTTTGAACCCAATCGAGAGACTTTCCTCCAAAAATGAGGCCATGCCTCTTATCAAGTCATAAAGTGAACTGAATAACCCCCCGGCAAGAGTGTTTACATCACCATCTTATCTAGAACAGATATAGCAAGCAAAATAGTGTCAATACTGAACAGATTACATGATTAAATTGTCTGATAAGGTCATATACTGGTAACTGCAACAATATGGTGAGCTGAATGTGCCAGGTTAGATTAAAATGATCAATGAGAGTGTCAACATTTGAACAGATGGCTTGGTAAAACAAAGTTTGTGTCATAAGTTATTTATTGTACAAATTAGGTTATCCTTAACTTATGAAATATGTTGTCAGGGATGTCAAGCAATAAAAATAAGGTTCATGTAAGCACTACTATTAAATGTCAAAGCATATGTCTGTACCAAAGAGGTTACTAAATGCAGTACACTGTCATGGATGTCAACTTTATGTTTGTACAAATGTGGTTTAATAAATGCAGTAAACTGTCATGGATGTCAACTTTATGTTTGTACAAATGTGGTTACTAAATGCAGTACACTGTCATGGACATCAACTTTATGTTAGTTCCAAACAGGTTACTGAATGCAGTACACTGTCATGGATATCAACTTTGTGTTTGTACAAATGTGGTTACTAAATGCAGTACACGGTCATGGATGTCAACTTTATATTTGTACAAATGTGGTTACTAAATGCAGTACACTGTCATGGATGTCAACTTTATTTTTGTACAAATGTGGTTACTAAATGAAATACGATCTGTACTCATTATCTCAAATTCTTAAAGGTGGTGTCTGACAGTTTATATCTATTACATATAACAACATCTTATCCCTGTTCTGGAGAAGATTTGCACTATTACTAAATAAACTTATACCTTAGTGTTAGTAAAGCTGTTTATCACATTAGTTTAATTGTAAGACAGTACAAGTTGTGAAATATATCACTTAAGATGTCTATTATTTCTAAATCTATAAATAAGTACAATGGGGATTTCAGCTAAAAATAGATATCAATGTCTGAGCTGATTACCCAGATGTTCATGTAAAATGATATCAAAGTAAGTAGTCAGATGGGTTTTTTTTAGTTTAAAACTAGCTAACTATGCAGAGTGGCTCAGATAGGAAATACATGTTTGCAATGACTAGTAAGGAGTTATGCTTCGCTGTTTACACAGATCTAGGGCACCAATAAATAATATTTTGCAGGACCTTTTCATGTAACAATGACTGACTTTGTTATCTGAGAAAAAAAACAAACTTGGTGCAAACTGTCGCATACCACCTTTAAGGGTTGATAAAATACTTCACAAAACAAGTAACAGTGTTCATAAGAAAATACTGTTTTGTGCTCTCTAACTTTCCAACAACAACAAAAAGTATCATTCAGTGATTATCAGCAAGTCCCTTTTTGTATAATTGTAGTTCATTCTGTAACATAATTGCATGGGACATTTTTGCACTTGCATTGAAAACATTTCAGTAATGAAGCCTATTATTAATGAAATTTGTATTGTCTTGTCATAAACTAGTGTTGGACTGGCTACTCGATCTTTACCTGCATGCAGCATGTAATGCTGATAACAAGGATATGTAGGTGAGGGATGGGGAATGAGAGCATCATTGCCATTTATACAAGGACCTACTATGTCAGCATGAATATGCAAATTATGCCTATCAATTAGATAACAAACCAAATGGTAAAAGTAGCACATGCTTGTATAATCATGTAACCTTTAGTATTACACAAACAACAAAGAAATGGACACTGTACTTAAGCATAGACTGCACATGATTAAGGTTCTGATTGCATTGTCATGTGTCTATTTAGATTATGACCTATAGACTTCTTAATACATACTTACACATCTTTCACTTTCATTGTAAATATTATACCTTCAAGGATTGTCACACGACTTTTGATTGGTTGTAATGTTCATTTATAATTTATTATCAACATCTCAGCTAATCATAGAGGCTGATACATAATGGCATCAGTTGAACAGCACATTTTGTGATAACTTGGGGCTATGTGCAGAATTAAGTTCTGAGCAAAATGTTTATGTATTATTATGGCAGAGAGTACTTCAGGAGAGGACACACAAAAAAACATATCTAGGGGAAAAACATATCTAAAACCTGACTTTTTGTGAGTGAAACATGGTGTTTAAAAAAGGACCTGTTATGTATAGATTAAAAAACAAAACCTCTCTTAACTTATGGTTACATGTAACTGAACTGTTACATAAGTTTGAAAGGCTGACTGGCAATAAAGGAGAAATAATGCCTTAACTCTGCAACAGTACTATGGACTTCCAGCATTAAATGAGCACAAAAGTTAACTTCCATAATGTTAAAAAATCTTGTATTTGTCTCATAACATATAATGAGATTTACAAATTGCTTGTGATAAATATGCATGGCTTCAGAAAATTGGTAAACCTTAATTATAAGGAAATGGAGAAGCAACACTTAGTGTTTTGATAAATAACAAACAAGAGGGACATGATGGCTCTTAATCGCTCACCTGAGGACACAGTCTTTTAGTAGGCTAATATCTGGCTTAAGACCTAAAGCTTAAAGAGTTACTTACTTTAGAAATCCTTGGTGAAGATTGGACCATTAGTGTGGCCACTGGGCTGATAACATTTTCTAGAATTTTACCTAGTAACCCCATCAATGTGGCCTCTTAGTGTTTTCACAATGTTTTTCTTAAATTTGACCTAGTGACCTAGTTGTGGGATAGGATTGGGATTTGCTGGCATTTTTGCCGGAACTGTGCAGCGACATTTCTATCTTTACAGCACAGTGGCACTTATAAGGTGCCCAGAGTCTGATTCCAGTCAGTCCACTATACTGACACAGACGAGTCAGACGTAATGCTGTCCCCTTAGCCCCGAGCATTAGGAGGGAAGCCACTACTACCAACTTCAAAGTCTTTGGTTTGACTCGGCTGGGGTTTGACCTAGTTGTTGACCCCAAATGACCTTGTTACAAACTCACCCAAAATTTCTTGCAGGCAAATATTCTGGCCATGTTTAGTAAAGATTGGGCTATAAATGTGGTCTCCCAAGTGATCTACTTTTTGACCCAATGTGACCCAATAATATATTCCTCCAATATTGCATGCAGACAAACATTCTGATCAGGTTTCGTGAGGATTGGGCTATAAATGTAGCGTCTAGTGTGTTCACAAGCTTTTTTTCTAAGGTTTGACCTAGTGACCTACTTTTTGATCCCACATGACCCAGTTACAAACTCATTCAAGATTTCATGCAGACAAACATTCTGACCAAGTTTAGTGACGATTGGGCTATAAATGTAGTCTCTAGTGTGTTCACAAGATTTTCCTACAATTTGACCTTTTGTCCTAGTTTTTGACCCCAGGTGACCCAATAATGAACTCATCCAAGATATTATGCAGACAAACATTCTGACCAAGTTTGATGAAGATTGGATAAAAACTGTAACCTGAAGCGTGTTCACAAGCTTAAATGTTGATGCTGCCCGATGGACGACAGGGTATAAGAAAAGCTCTCCTTGAGCACAACAGGTGAGCTAAAAACATTCCTAAGCATAAAGGTCTTCTGTCCCTGTGGCTTTTTTTTAAGAAGTGGATAAAAGGGGCCATATTATTTATATATCTTTAGGCAGCCTTCAAATTGAGCAAAACAAATCAACAATCTAGCAAAGAGTGCCCTGAAGTCTAATTTGAAAGATAATTTATAAGGTCCCTTTTGTATATGTAAATAAGATTAGATATGGAACAAACTTACAAGATAGAAAAGGTACTTTTCTTCAATGATTAATAATTATAAGAAAATAAGAAAAAGAAAATAAAAAAAGAAAAGGAAATATAAACCATCAAGTAAGCTATTCCAACAATGATGTTTGACAACCACATAATATAAGGGTTACCCTCACCTGTATATGTTGTACACAGGCTATATGCCAGGTCTCTAGCCGCAGCCTCCATGATACCAGGCTGGGAGGCATGATCCTGCACAAACTGCAGAATGTTCTTGGAGGCCTTCTCAACCCTGCTTGCAGACTGGGACAGGGCTGACCTGCCAAGGGAGTTAACTCTGGTCTGGATATCCTTGTGGAATGCCAACAGTACTTGCCCTTTAGATTTAGAAATGGCCCTCAGTACATCAAGGGATAATATGTTTGTAGTGCCTTCCCAGATAGATAGTACCTAAAAAAGATCATTTTCACTAGTTGTTCACTACAAATTATGTCACAATTTGTATTTAAATCTTGTTTTATTTAGGTTGATATTTTGTTTTACCTGTTTAAAGTAAATTAAATTCATAAAAAAGGTTACACTGAGGAGTGTTTCTATATTTCTTTGAATTTCCAACTAGAATGGTGGATAGTTTAATTTTATTTTGAGTTGGCAAGACTGCAACAAGTCAGCATAAACTCTAAACCAGCTTTTAGAACGAACTTTGAAAGCATATATTGGAATGTTAATAGGATTATGGATGTCACAGTAAAAGGGCAAACCTAGTAAATTATACAAAGAAGGAATGGTCAAAGAAAATAAAACAAGCTTATTTTAACATAGAGAGGAAAAGGTTGAAAGTACAATCTAAAGTAATTGTAAAATCACTTCATTTATAAATGGTACATGTCATTTATAATAGATTTATTTTTAAAAAGCTGCTTCAACCCATCATGAAAATGCCTTCTGCCATTTTTCAATAAAAACATCCCATTGAAACATTATCTTAATAAATGCAAGTGTGCCACCTGACTTTGACAGTGCAAAAAGTTCACAAAGTCTAAAAAATTGTGTTTCAAACAGAAAAGTCTTGTTAATTTCTTGGTGATACAGGCACTTGTACATTTAACCTTTTAAAAAAGGTCCTATCATTCGGTATTATTGGAGTATTATGTACATATTGTTATTGTTGTAAATGCAACTGTTTGACATATTTCTATTTTTTTGCTTTTTTATCACTATAGGGGTCATTTTCTGGATAGCTAAATCCAATGCCAATAAATGCAAGAAAACACAATCATGTCATTTATGTTAAAAAAATGTTCCCTTTGAGACGAAGGTATTTCTAAATTGTTTATTATATGTGTATTTTCTGAGGACAGTGAAACTTTTATTAGAAACCATGCCAAAATTGGTGAAACGGGGAATCACTCACTTCTTGATTCACTTTACATGTGTAATGATTCATAAATTGTCAAAAAGGACAAACAAAATCCAGGATGTGGCAGTTCAAATATAACCTCAACTATTGAAGACAGATTACTCAAAATCTACAATGATGGAATGATACTGAAAGTAAAGTAACAAGAACAACAACAACAACAATTAGGTATTGTCAAATATGTTTTCTGATCTCTTGTATCACCAGATTATAAATAAAAGATCTAATCTTGGTAACCATAAAGTTAAAATAGATTAATAAATGTCATCTCTGCACCAACATGAAGGTGCCTACATCTGTATTATCTAAACAACAAAATGGTGTCACAAGAGTTATAGTCGATCGGTGTTATTAACGACTGAAGAATGAGGTAAATTTCCACATGCAGTTCCAAGCTAGGTTAACAAGCTTAAATTGGCAAATAATTGGTAAAACCCTTGCAACATTTTGTTTTTTTTCAAAACTAATGCTCTACAGACCACATAATCTTTTAAAAGACATTCGTTCACATATAATCTAGTGATCAAAGGCCAGGTGTTTTATTCATTATTCATCGCAGATTAAGATTTTGTGCATTTTATAGCTAAAAATAAATATTCGCAAATTTTACCAGCTTTGACTGTTACTGTATGAAGTAGAGAGCATAACTTACCTGAGCATCTCGCAGCATAGATGGTAACCCAGTATCCTCTATGTATCCCTGGCCACCAAAACTCTCCAGCCCTTCGGATAGCAATGACATGGCCTGGGCATTAAGTAAATATTCTTCTATAAACTTTTTAAAACACAAATTTTAACATTGTATTTTCAATGGTGAAATAAGCAGTGCAAATAGGTCTAAATATTTACGTTAAGTCCAGTCATTTCAACTTAAAATCAAAATTTCAATTAGTATAAAACTAGGGCTACAGATGAAGGCAGATTTTGGCCAGATTTCTTCTAAAAGTAAGGGTCCACATAATTTATGATTATTTCAGAGTTAACAGTTTTCCTAAGACTAACCTTTATCAAGGAGAATGATAAGGTATAACTGTATAGAGTTGATGACTTGTACAGTCAGTATTTTAGGCATATAGTTTTGGTCTCTTTTATTTTTTGGAATATTTAGGAATGCATTTATATATATATGCGATAGTAGTTTAAAAAATTAATCAATCAGTGATTATGCAGCTCTCGCACATTTCTCATTCTTCAAAGTCAACTACATCTAATTATCCATTGGTGAACATCCAAACAAAATTTAAATGTGGTATTCAACAGTTTGGTATATTAAATACACGTACCAATATCTAACCACCACTTTGGGGAATTTGGTTTATACATAAACCCACAGACGATTTTGAACAGTAACTATATTGTTAGACAACACTAATCACAAACACATTATTCTAAATGTGCAGTCTTTCAAACTCTATAAAAAGCATGACAGTGGTCTTTCCTAAAAATAGGTATTGACATTAGAGTGGATTACCCAGATGCCTATATTAAAGTAAGTGGTCATGTGGTTTTCTAAGTTTAAAAATAGCAATCTCTGTAGTGTGGCTCAGATACATGTAGGAAACACCTGTTTGCAATAAAGAGTGGGGATTTATCCTTGACTGAAGATTTTTGGCATCAATGAACAACATTTTGTAAGACATTATCAGGTGCTTATGACTTATTTGGTTATTTGATAAAAAAAAATTAGACCAAACATATTTTATGATTGGCCAGAATGAGCATTTTGAGTGAAATTTTAATTTTAATGTATTGTTTAAAAATTGGAGTAATGTTCAAAGTCAATTAGATTAAATCAAAAGTTGATGCAGAAAATATGCCCAAACTTGCAATAAGGGGAAAGGTTTTGTTAATTGAATTTCATTTATGCAAGCTGTTGGATACCACCAGTAATTTGCAGAGACAATTTTTGATGTAGCTTATGTCAATCAAAGATGGTAAACGGTGAGGGTGTGAACCTTACAAGCAGCTACCAATGACTTTTCTCAGTAAAAAGAATGATTGCCTGTATATTCTCAAAGACAATATACAAGAGTGATTAAGATAGTCGTACATTAAGGCTAATGTACTGTGAGTAGAGGAAAATACAGGTGTATGTATAATTATGGGCATTTATTGTAAAACAAAATATGGTAACTTTAAACTGGTATGTTTATTAACTTAAGAAAGGAGGCGTTTCTTTTGTCTGAAGAGGGGAAATTCACAGGTTTTTTCAGTCCTTGTACTTTTCAGTATGTTGTTTGTTTTATCTTCACGTTTCAACTTATCATTGACAAAAAATTTGTATGGTGTGAAAATTCAATGATGCCTGCAAACAAACCAAGTTATTGTTAGTGAAAATTGGATAATTAGTGACTTAAACCCTAGCTTTACTTTTGGAGAGTTATGGTTTATTATTGTCTGCAACGAGTGTAATATGCCGATATATATATATAAACAGAGAGTTCTATCTGAGATAAAGATGCTGGGTACCTGCTTTCCACTGTACAACTTTGAGAGGGGAACCAGCAATCTGAGCAGGTTTTCTTCCTGATCTGAGGCCACACCACAGTCCTCCTTGCCGAGTAAACGCATGTTCTCAAGACACAAGATAGCTGCCCCTCGCACCTCCACCTCCATCCGAGACAGTGTTTGCATGTGCAGGGGATAGTCCTTCAAAACTTGGCCAAACGCTCTGCGACGTGTGCTGTAGTCTCTCGCAAGGGATACCATCCTAAGTTAATATAATAACAACAATACCATATCACTGCAAGTTACCAAAATGCATTGCAAGAGTGCTTTAGTCAGAAGACAATGAGACCAACCTGAATTAATACAGTATAATTTAATACTACACATTAGTATTTAATACAATATAAACAATACAATACTGACATAACTGGAAAACTGGTCTTCAGCAAGTGCTTTAGTCTTGTGAAATGGACAGCATCCTAGTTAATACATTATAAATGAACTATTTCATACAGAGAGTTTTATTGCATTTTCTGTCCACATGTATAAAGTTGGCAAGGTTAATACTAAAGAAAAATAAAAAGTGCTTAAAATAAAACTAATTTGATTGGCTGATGCAACAGGGCTAATACAAATAAACTGGGCCAATATAAAAAGGATTTAACAAATTTAAGCAGGAGCACTATAAAGTTGACAGCATGTGCTCCATTTACTTCATTTTGACAGTATTCTTTCAATGGCATTTAACAAAATTATCATGTTGATGTTGAAGGACAAAAAGCTGTGTTAAATTCTGCAAATGTGACAGCTTAGCATCTAGGGGTGTAATGATATACTGTACGACGGTTGACTGCAGTTCATATTCACAGTTCAGTTCAGTTCTCAAGAATAATGGTACAAACTGTGGGATACAGATAAGTAAAAATCCTGCATCGTGCTCTTGAGTTTACGTCAAATCGTTGTTGAGTCAGTGGTGGACTATTATTTCACACAGGTAAAACGAAAAAGTGGATCAAGATATAGTACTTTTATGACAATGTTTGCCGAGATGTAAGCATTCTTGTTTTCAAGAGTAGCTGATCATTCGAGAAAATGCCAAAATTAGCATTTCGGCATATAGATTTATACTTTTCCAAAGAATATTAAAATATATTTCTCATTTCTGTCTTTGTTAAATTATTTATCTACGAAATTTTTTCAGAAGAAATTATCTTCCTACATTTGTTTTGACTTTTTTGCCCCACAAATTATCACACCCAACTGTCCCTATCTCCCAGTCAAAATCGACTGCTACTTATCATCGAACTGATAGTCAGATCAAAATAAGTGCCTCAGCCAATACATTTTCAGCATATACAGTAGTGAGTGAAACTGGTAGCGGAAGTGTTAATTTATGAGCAAGTTAATTTATGCATATATTGACACCACAAAATTTACTTGACTACATGTACAAAAAATGAACATAAAATTGGTGCACTTTTGGCTTTTGTGGGTACAAACCTTGTTTAAATAATGTTTAAAATTATTTACTTTGACTAAGAACACACTGCTTGCTGTTTTTGCTAAAAAATAATTAAACACATGCACCATCTGTAACATAACTGTCCGAAGACATGTACACTTTTGGTAATTTGTGGCACTACAATTTGACGAATATGTTGGCACACTAAATATAAATTTGTTGTGACTAATTTAAAATGGTATGCTTTATACCTACATGACCAGACTACTAATAACGGAGCAAAAATTCTTTCGATTTAGAGAGAAACTTCTGATATTCTGAATCATATGTTGACATTCCAAAAGAAGTTAAATATTTATATGAACAGTACTTTCCAGTAGATATACTATTTATGTACATGTAATATCTACTGGTAAGCATACAGGCTAACAGTAATAGGCAAACAATGATTAATGTCATACTTTGTCTTAAGCAGGCAACTTATTTTAACCAGTGAAATTTAGGCTGTCCTTTGCTTGGCTGCTTAAAACAAATGTGACTGTAGTTAGAAACTGTAAAAGCGTTGCTGGTCTTATTTTAGATAAGTGCAGAAATTGTCATTTGGGAGGAGGGTATTATGACATAATACATTTTGAAAAGAAATAATGACAGTTAATGCATTATCCTTATTTACTTATCTTATTATATAAATAATAAAACACAAATGATGGCATCAATACAGATCACCTTTTTTAAAAAAGCAGAATAGTATCTGAATGCTCTGGCCTCATCAGTAGGACATGAATATGTTTTGATACCAGGGAACAAATTTCCCGCTGAAAAATATTTATTTAATCATTTATATACTACAGATACCATGATTTTTTAATGTTAAAGGAAACAGCCTCCTTTGTATAAACTTGACCAATACTAAACACCATGTTATACTAAAAGGACTGTATATATTATACTACTGGCAATAGTTGATTAATTTGTAAACACAAGAAAAAACAATAATAAGCACTTACATGTATGTTCTGATATATGATGTATCGATCATTTTTGTATCATAATTGATACACATATCATATTGATGATTCTGACCGATACAGAGACCTAGTAACAACCTGTTGCCATTATTTGTCTGAAGTTTCATACAAAGCACTAACTACTTAAATGTACTAGCTGACTGTGTTGACACTTCATATTGTTATTAAACTTTACCTTGTTTTTCCTTGATAGTGTACCAAACTGTAGTATTTTTTATTTGTGATGGACATTCAGAATTTACAATAAAGATGAAAAAAATATCTGAAGAAATATTATATTACTTTTTATTTTTTAAGACCTATCATTTAAAAGATTTAGGATATTCTAATAGTTAAATTGTTTAATATGTGGATAACCTTTTATGACATACAATCTGATTATTGACTTATAGACTTACAAGTTCTTAGTTTCAGTAAATAGCTATGCTAACATATTGTTTAATATAAGGCATGGTGTAATAGTGTACCTATGTGATAAGCAAAAAGGTATCATCAGTATCAAAATATTATTTATCATGATATGTATCGTATCGTGTAGTATGTATCGCAATACATATCGTATTGTGGTGGTAGCGTAACGTTACAACCCTATTAGAATCTACACTGTTCTTACACTTTGGTTTGATATATAATGTATTACATTTTCTGTCCACAGTTATACAATTAGTATCAATAAGGTGATGTCAAGCAAGCTACTGTGGGTGGAGGAAGACCATCACACATATATTCCAGTTAAAAAATTGATGCCTTTTCATTTTAAACGACATAGTTTTGTGAACAATCATATAATTATAATTGACAATATTGACACTTGCTTACCTTCTCATGGATGATGCAGCAGCTGTAGCATTATGAATCCTTGTCAACTTGAGCATGTTACTGATAGCTGGTACTCCTCTTCCTTCGTCAGACACCTAGCATAGGAAACTTATATACCAGGAACACACATATATTCAGAAAGACTTTGTTTTAGATTTGCTTATATAACAGGAGGATGACAAGCATCTTCCTCTACTCAGTTTCATTATGAAGGGTTAATGTAAAATCTTCCATCATCAATCATTTAGAAGTATGTTAAAAAATAGAAATCTACTTTAGTGCTGCACTTTGCCCCATCAATGGCTAACTATATACCAAGTCTGAAATTAATCTGCTGAATTTTATTAATGATTTGGATAGTTTGGTTGGATTTTTAGACACATCACACTGACACAATTATGGTCATAAATCTATGTTGTGTAAGTGGAAGAAGATCCTACACAAATGTCTAGAAAACCCAACAACAATGGTTCTCCACTGACTGGAAGACATCCATAGACGAAAGATCACTCCCAAACAAGACACAAACCTAGGTGCTGAGGAGTTATAAGTTATAACATAGACCCCTCTGCCCACCACTCCCCACCCAGCTCACCCACCCATCCTCCAAATGGTTATCAAGTTATGGTCTTGATGAGCAAAGTCATGAGTTATGTTTCATCATTAAGTTAAATCACATTCTGTGCTCCAAATTGAAGCCAACTGCTGCCAGTCTGCCGCATGGAGATAACTTATGCTCCAGACATGAAAAAAACAACAAAAAAACTAAAAGTAATTGATTTATCAACTGAAAGCAAGATCAGGTGCAATGCATTTCAACTCATTGAATGTAACAGATTTAGATATTTCAATTATGAAGTAAATCTGCAATGGAGAGACAAAAATAAACATTGATGCAAAAGGGTTTTAAACACCAGCTGCCCATCTACTAGAACACTCCTAAGTATGACCAGTTTTCACCTACCTATAGGATGTTGTTGTTGAATACAGGAGTTTGACCAATCTTTGATAATTACCTGAAGATTTTTTTCTCTAGAATCTATTAAATATCATTACCAACCTTATAAGCCCGGGAACCATCCAGCAACAACTCTGCTGTAGGTAACTGTCTGGTGCCCAGTTTGTCCTTCAACTTGAGGATTTCTATATTGTTGAGTTCTCCATTGTCATTGCGTACCTCTAGATAGAAGAGAGACAAACCCTTGGTGCCCTGCAATTAAGAACCGACAAGAAAAGAATCAATAAAAAATCATCCATTCTCAAGAAAAGGTATAAAATTGAGTTTAACTAGTATAAGTTGTTTATGTTGATATTTAAGTCACCTGAATCAATCAAGGGCATTATGTGGACTCTCGGCTATTATTGTTGGAGGTCGACTTGACAGTCTGTATTGAGTCCTCCATCTGACCTTAGGCCAGCTGTGACACCTACCCCTATACAGTCCTGTGATTTACATGACTCTAAACAGTCTGCAGCTCTGACTACTTAGCAATAAGCACCAACAGGACTTCCACCCGTGAAGATGAGAAGCAAAAAAGACTGACCCCTTTACCATTATAGATAGACTAAATCCTAGCCTGCTAAGCACAAATGGACCTGGCTAAGGCTAATGGCATAAATCCAGATCAATCAGCTCCCCCTGGAGCTGTCTGAGCAGGATCTAAATTTTTTACGTTCTGCTTAATCATAAACATATAATAACTGATCCATTAAATTGTAAACAAAAAAAACAACAATAAATTTATTATTGGTTTAGTAAATGTAGCATGAAAAGTACTTAGAAAAAATTGTGCATATGCTCAATCTTGTGTCAGGACATGGATTTTCTACCATCCTTCATTAAGGTGTTCTTTATTTGTAAAGATATACAAGCACCATTGGGTAAGGCATGTGAACAAACTAACCTGACATAAAAGCAGACTTCAATCTGCATCTACACCCAATTGTCATATCAAGTTCAATAGCATCCTTATTTGTAATGTTATTGCTTTTACTGGGATAACATTATACCATGATAGAGATCTAAACCTGCACTGTGTTGCCATGGCGATCCACAACTCTGGCAAGGGTGAAAGTTATATCAGCATCAGTGGCCGAGGAGAACCACTTGTAACCATAGAGACGATAGCTTCCATCTGATTGTTCCATCGCAATAGTTTCTGTGCCAGATGCTGAAATATATAACGTTTAAATTTTTAACTTTTAGGAAAATAAAGTTTACATTTTTTAAACTTTTAAGAAAATGTGACAGAATCTTCTAGTTGGAAAAAAAAACATTTTTGTAATTTTATTTTGCTAAATGTCCAATCATTCACAACTGGCTGGGCTAAAAGCTTTTCAGTCTATTACCAATGTTATAATCTTACCTCAAAGCTTTTGAGTACTTATAGTAAGTAATTTTTAACTGATGGTGCAAATATCTTTCAAAATTGTGAATACACACAGCTCCACATTTCAAGTAGTATAGTTACATTTGTTCTAATTTGCATTTTTAAATAGACAAAAAACAAAACCTTTAAAAACCACTATAAAACGGAATCAATTCAACACCAATGACTACTTGTCTACATGTGAACTTTTATTAGATTTTGTTGTCTATAGTTTGAAAGAATCATAGCAGCAAGGAAGTTTACTTAGCACATTATCATCTTAATTATTTTCATCAACAAATTTTAATAATTCAGGCTTTGAGTTACTCCTTGTGTGAGGCCCATCTGTAATTGAGAGCAAAATTTGATCTCCATGCCTGGCTTTTCAGAGGGTTGGTACACTGTACAGTTCATCCAAGGAGACTCACAGCCCTGTTTTACTAGATTATCCCATAACAGTTTTGGTCTACCTGCGGCCTTCCAGTAATGCTGAGCTTCCAATTGTCTGTTATCAACACTTACCTGCCCTTGCTACACATGCTACATGGCCTAGCCATCTCAATCTCCTTGTTCTCAGAACATCTATAATGTCTCTGATAATAAGCTGAGAAAAAAGTGTGGCTCTATCAGAATGTTCCCTTCTAACTTGATCAGGCATCCATCAGAGCTCTGTCATTATGCTGCAGTCTACTGGGCATTATACTTACAATACCCATGTATAAAGCCATGGAGCAAGACAGGTATTTAAAAGGCAGACAGGTATGGTATTAAATATGCATGACCCCCAGTCTTCAACAAAACTTGGTGGACCATGGCCTGAATCCACCAAAATCTCTGTCAGTTCATAAAATTTTGTAAGTTAAATGGACTGACGGTCCACCAGAAGTTTAAGCCACATCATTTTCAAAATTACTATGAAAATATATATACTTTACTAAACTTAACAAGGCTTTACAGCCTTTTACTGAACCCAATCACTTGTAACATGTCAGTTAGCTTACCAACCTTTGTTTTCAAAATGCCAAAAATATGCTGGTCCAGAAAAATTGGGTCCGGTCCAGTAGTTATTGCCAGCTTGGTGAACTGAAGGACCAGCATTGTTAAATTTCTTTCATGAAGACTAGACACCAAGTTAGAATTTGCATGTGTTTCCTTGTTAGAACCAGAAAAAGCATTGGAAACTGTTTCATTCCGCCTTTCAGCATGTAATTACCAAAAGCTCACATCCCTTCCAGAAGAGTGTCTCCAAAGTAGGAGAAGTCAGCTACAACCTTAAGTTTCTCATCGTTAATTGATACCACTGTCACCGACCTATGTATCAAACTACACAATTATGCAGGATCCTGAAAACACTGCTAAGTCATTTGAAAGTCATAAACTGAAAAATTGTTTACATGTGTGTGAGTAAACAGAAGACATAAACTGCAACATGGTTTCCCTTAGTGTGTGAGTATACATGCATGGAGCACTGACCACTTGACTTAGGACATAATTTGAAGGGCTGAAACTGTATCCAGGCAACGTAAGGTAAGAAAATCAGTACAACGAAAAACCACAAAAGGGTGACACAAACCCACATCAGATCCACCCCTTTTCTCTGTCATCCATTGGCCACTGGTCCAAAAAGTGTCTCCATTTCTGGATAAAAGTCGTGGGTAGGCTCGGTCCATTAGCCACGGACTGGTATCCTTCAATGACTGGAACAGGTAAACAGTTATTACATGTATTCACTGGTGATTCATTCTTTAAATCACCATTCTGATATAGTGAACCTCCCAGGCACATATGGCCTCAGCATCTCTATTCTATATTTAACCCATGTCAAGAGGGTTTTATTTAAACACCATGCTGAATTCTCATTTTTTGCTTCCTATATAAGTATATTACAAGAAAATGTTAATAAACATACTTTAATATAGAAACAAAGCAGCACACAGTGTAGATCCTGATCAGACAGTTTTCTTACAAAAATGTTAAATTATATTAAATGAATAAGTTAAATATTTGTTAACAGAGACTGAGCAGCAAAACGTGTAGATCCTGGTTAGATATTTCCCAGCAGGCAGAGCTAGCTGATCTGGATCTACACTATTCACATAAGCATTTTAAATAAGTGATAAGCAGGCTAAGAGGTGGTATGCCAATTGACTGTATAATGTGTTATATAATAAAATGTGATGACAAAAAGGCGATGTTCCCAAGCCAAATAAGAAAAGTGTTGAGACTTACTTAAACAAGACAACTGGTGCAGCTTCCATAAGTGATGCTCTACTAAAAAAGGTTAGTGCAATTATTACTGACTTGGTTTCAAATAATTTTAGAAAATACATTTATATGCTAGGGCTTTTTGTCTGTCAGAATTATCAATACAATATTTGTATCAGCATAAAATTATTGATATTTCATATTTCATATATTTATGTATGATATATTAAAGTTAAATTTAAGTGTTATTGTGAGGTTACAAATTAATAAACTGGCACAAAAACATAAATATGGACAGCCCTTCTTTAACAAAACATTTGTACGGTCAAAGGTACTGGTCAAAGATTATTCTTAAAAAAATAATTGCTCCTACAGTATTTTTAAGCTTAGGCCAACACTTTTCAGTGAGAAAATTGTTCCATTCAGATATTCTTCTCCTGATAAAAATTAGGCGATCTGTAATGAAGCCATGTCATCATATTGATTTCATTTTCATCATGATTTCAACTTCAATGTGACTCAGTAAATTGTCAGGAAAGTCTTAGTTTCATTATCTTACATCATAAAGAATTTTGGGATCTAGTAAAAAGTGATAGTTCTATGTCAAAACTGATGTTTATTACCAAAACACCTGTTGATTACCAATTATGATAATGCAATAAGATTTTCTTTTCAAAAACTAGTACTATAATCACCCAAAATCTCTGCATAAATGTATGATGCATTTCTTTTCAAATAAACAATGTGAGACTCTATCAGTCTCTGATTTTCAAAATACATTTAATTGCTTCGATGTCTGTAATTTTGAATACTATGCAGCTTTACCCAAATCACTTTATGGAGCTTGGATCTACAATACTGTTTACTTGTTTAACTTTTCTATGATAAAAATGACTGCAAAGAATTTGAAACTGTGGTTCCAATTCATCTCAAAAACTTACTGCTAAAAAAAGCAGGTCACATCGTAGTCAGTAGTGCTAACTTATGTGACCAAATGTATCTGTTTGTCTCCCAACTTCCAATGGTAGAATACTGGTACTGAGGACTACTTTATACATGTATTACTAACAGATTTTTGTAGGATGCTGAAATATTATAGTCATATGACTGGCCCAAAACTTCATGACATGCCTCTCTAGTCTATACTTAAATTCTGGTACGTGTCAACAGTTAATAGGCACTGTATGAAATATGATGCTACGAAGCCTCAACTTTAAAACACAGAATCATTTTACTCATTTAGAGCATTAAAATAAAACCAACCTACTTCAATGATCTTTGCGGCGCCATCTGTCATAGCCAGGGGGCAGGAGTACAGACCTGAGGAGGGGCAGTTCAGGTAGTTCTTCACCATACCATACAAACGGCTGAAAATTGGTGTATGAATATATAAATTATATATATATAAATTATGCAAGGACTGCACAATTCTATCAGATCACCCCAACCAAATAAGCAGATATGCTTTTACATGTACCGGTATTCAGTTCTTTGACTAATTTATGTACAGTTTTAATCGTGAAATTTATAGTTAACCATTTGATTGAACAGAATATATCATACAGTTAGACTTTTGGGGTTAACAGCCATAACTGGGACATATTACCAATATGAAAAGTTTTTATTTCATTCATTCATTTTAGCACATACACACACGATCTATATTAGAACAAAATAACATATTTGAATTTTTACTTAAAACATTTTTAAAGGTGGTATCCAACAGTTTGGACCGAACATTTTTTTTCTTCAAATTACCAAATAAGTTATTGTTATCTGAAAAGGTCCTGCAAAATGCTGTTCTTTGATGCTCTAGATCTGTGTGAACAGTGAAGCATAAATCCCCACTCGTCATTGCAAACAGATATAGGTAGTATTCAAAATCATCTTTACTTAGACCAAAGTAAGTGTTTATGCAGAAATTATGTCCAAATTCTCAGAAACTGTGGGAAAATCTTGTTACATGCAAATTAAATAGGTAAAGGGTCAGATACCACCTTTAACTTTTTGTCACCCTGGAGACCAGAAAAGAATTAAATTGTTATGATGGCAACTTCCTTTGCAAAGCAGTAATTCATTATTCACTGCAGAGAATATCATAAAGACTGCTCAAGTAAGTACATGTACCTATGTTCTGCATATCTCCTTTCATAGGCTATGGCTATAAGCCCCTCCTCTGCTGCAATGTTGTGCATCTTATTCCATGCTTGTCCGGTGACTAGTTGATCTACCTTACGCCCCCAGGCATCAAACTTGACCATGTATGGAGTCTCTATTTCACACTGGCGATGAAGTACCAACATCTCCCGACTCACCCTCTCCCCAAACCTAACCAAGTCAGGCTGGATCTCTTTGAAGGTCTGCAAACAGAATTTGTTGTATAAGAGCAAAATACAAGTGAATTATAAGGGATATTTGTTTAGAAACAACAACAAATGTTTAAAAGGCACATCACCTGATTGAAAATTACTTTTAAATATTGTGTTCGCAAAAAAATCTATCAATCTATTTAGTCTGCTTAAAGTGTAGTACTGGCAGTGAACGTGCCAGTAGTTGATAAATAGTGCAAGGAAATTTTTATAAATGACTTAATAAAATTCTTTAACAACTTTAAGTATTAATCATAAACATATGTAAGCATAGATAGGTGAATTGTGAACGTTAAGAATTGAGTTTGTATAGAATTTTTTAAAATATGGTTAAAGACATGCTTTGCACAACAAAGTTTGTGCAACAATTGTTGCCCTGAAGAGGTCTGGATCAAGCAGGCAGGCAGTGTGGTGTGGCAGACTGTTCCAAAGCATTTTAATAATGTATACGAGCAATGCATTTTATTATAAAATACTTCTTTATTTCCAAAAGAGAAACTACTCAAACTCAAGCACAAATTTTCTGCTTATGACCATTTTGTGTAAAACTTGATCCACAAGATTTATTTATACAAGAAGTAAATAAATAAAATTGCATTTTATTATGAAATACTTCTTTATTTCCAAAAGAGAAACTACTCAAACTCAAGCACAAATTTTCTGGTTATGACCATTTTGTGTAAAACTTGATCCACAAGATTTATTTATACAAGAAGTAAATAAACTTGTTTTTATGCAGACATTTTTATTACCGTTTCTACAAGTAAACTGTCATAATATAGAGAAAATGATGATTGCATATATGCCATTTTGAAAAATCGAAACAGACAAATGGTTCAAGGGGGAAAAGTTAAAATGATATAAAGCAATAGGTCAACCAAGGATAATTTAGTAACAAATTGTCTCTTAGATTTGTCAGTAAGTCCAGTGACTAAACAAATGTCAATGCCTATGGCGTAGTGACTAGCACATTATCCTTACAACCATGATAAATAATTTGTCTGTCAATTTAATGCAGTTACCATCATATATCTAAAGAAAAGTAAAGTGGGTGAACAAAAAGCTGCAATTCTGAACATATCCCTGCAACTGATACTACCAAGGTTAGATAGTCCTGAGGATGGAATTATCTGAGAAGTTCTGATTTGAAATATACAAGCAACTTATCCCATACTAGGAGTTACAGAAACTTTACTTAATTAAATTAGCAATTTTACATATTTTTTCATGGTGCTTTTCAGAATACTAGATCTAGTTTATTGCACCAAATATAATGCTTACCCTTTATAGTGGAAAGATTTTTTTGCAAATTTAATCTGTTTTATGCTGTTCAGACTGAGCTAACTGAACCGCTTACACATTCTCTCCCTATCACCTGGGTATATATACCCCAGGCAACTTGAAGAAAACGTCCTCGAATTTCCACAGACTATATACTCTACATACAACTCACAAGCACTTCTCAAGCACTTGTACATAACGATGGCGGGTCATTTACGTTGGGCACCATTGTAACATAGAGGAAAAAAGTGCAGCCAGTCTGGGACTTGAACCTGGTACACTTTGCTAACAAGGCGAATGCTCTTCAGACTGAGCTAACCGGACCGCTTACACATTCTCTCCCTATCATCCGGCTACATAAATGTGGTGGAAGTGAAATTGTTTTACATTTACTTTACCCATAACTGATCATATATCAAGCATATGTAGCATAAAAATTACCTCTTTTGGCAGATATCTTTTCAAATATGACTGAATGAAGACATCTTCAATATACTGGTTACAAAGCTGCGGCGCATCCTGGGTAAATGTGCCAAGCTTGGCACGTGCAAATGGTAGATCATTTTCCCTGAACACATAATTTACTAGTGATTCCTGATCTACGTTTGAAGAACAGACAATATTTCCAGAATGGAATGTTTTTTGAAAATGAAATGAATTTGAAGTTGCCCTACAAATCGACCTGACCGACACGGCAGAATTTCTTATCATTTTCCTTAAATCATAAGCACAAATGCTGCACTTGCTTAATTTTAACTTTTAATAAAATTTCATGGTCAGGTGCAATACCAACGGTAAAAGGCCGAATATTGGGTTGTGACTGGCAAGCAGCAAGCAACAAGCATTAACTCAGGGTAGCCGAATAAATATTAGAGCAGCCAACATTACGAAAGTTATAAATATTTTATCGAGAAAAAAAAATAATTTTTAAAAATACCAAAGGTAGAAATAACAAATCTAATGACATTTTAATTTAAATCCAACGTTTTTTTGCGTAATATATTATTTAAAAAAAAACAACCAAAACCCCAACACGTTGTTAAGTATTACATTGTTAAAAGTATATATCAATTATACTCTAACCTAAATTATAAAAGATAAATGAAATTCTACTTAATTGTTGCAAAAAACTATTGTTGTAACGTGGGTTTTGCTAAAGGATATACGATAATTAAATGAAACGCCAACGGTGAGTGAAACGCTGATAGAGGGACATAATTATTATGACAAAATTAACTATACATATTTGCAAGCAAAATTAAAAACTGCAAATGAAAAATCGGAGCAACAATAGCCAAGCTAGGGGTTTGCAAAGGGTAAAAGTCGGTCAAAAACAGACGTCAGTAACAGTAAACACACAGACAATTACACTAAAAGCAGGATATAATTGATATACCCTTGTGCCTTGTAGAAGAAATGTGACGCAATGTACTTTACATATTTCTTAAAAGGAAACACAGACTTTATGAAAATATGAAACAAGGATGCCCTAGCTTGGGGAGGACATAACGAAATCTGCAATAAAAAAAAGACGTCAAAGTCAGTAAATTCACAGCAAACTAGCCTGGAAACCGAGTATGTTTTTATTGTCGGGGCACAGTGCCTCTTACAGGGAATGCGACGCACTGAACGATATATGTTTATACATTCGACACTAACAGAAAAATACAAAATAAATATTCTAGCTAGGGGATGACATGAAGAAATACTCGATCGAAGAATGATGTCACAGACAGCTAAAATAACGGAAAACTAAGCTAACATGTGTATATTTGACAGAATTCTGTGGATTAAAAAAGGGGAATGTGACACAACACACAATGCATGACATCGACATGACATGTTGCGGTAATGGAACAGGGCAACAACAACACTTTAGCTTGGGTATGACATAAACAAACTACGATCAAAAACGGACGTCAATTAAATGAAAATACAGAAAGTTACCGTAAACGTCTGCTTTAGTCAAATTGTCCCTGTGTCACTCACGAGAAATGTGACGCATTTAACTGTATGTGTTTGCAAACAACATTAAAATAACCAATGAAAAAACGCAGCAACAATACCCAAGCTAGGGATTTTCATAGGGTAATAGTCGGTCAACAAAAGACGTCAGTAACAGTAAACCATAGACATAAGAAAGATCTATGCAGTAAACACACAGATAATTACACTAAAACAGAATAAAATCAGAATCTTGTGCCTGGTACAGGGAATGTGACGCAATAAACTATACATATTTGTTAAAAAGAAACATAGAAAAACATATGAAAATATGCAACAAGGATACCCTAGCTTGGGGAGGACATAATGAAATAAGCAATCAAAAAGACGTCCAAGTCAGTAAATTCACAGCCAATTAGCCTGGAAGCCGAGTATGTTCATATTGACGGGACTCAGTGCCTCTTACAGGGAATATGACGCAATGAACGATATATGTTCAGACACATGACGAATGGAGCTAGTATAAAACTGCAACATAAATATTCTAGCTAGGGGGTGGCATGAAGAAATACTCGATCGAAGAATGCCGCCATAGACAGCTAAAATAACGAAAAACTAAGCTAACATGTGTAAACTTGACAGAATTCTGTGGATAAAAAAGAGAATGTGACACAACACACAATACATTTTCATTAACGCGACATGTTTGTTGCCCTATTGGAACAGGGCAACATCAACACTAGCTTTTGGATGACATAAGCATGTATCCGATCAAAAACAGACATCAATTAAAATGAAAATACAGAAAGTTACCGTACATGTCTGCTTTAGTTAATTGGTCCCTGTGTCACTCACAAGGAATGTGACGCAACTAACTACATATGTTTGCAAACAAAATTAAAATAGGTAAAAACACAAAAACAGTACCCAAGCACGGGGAAGGCATAGGGTAATAGCCGGTCAACAACAAAAGTCAGTAACAGTAAAATCAGATAAAATTACACTAAACACGATGTAACTGGCAGACTCTTGTGCCATGTACAGGGAATACATGTTCATCAATACGACATGTTGCCGCAATGGAAAAGGGTAACAACAACACGCTAGCGTTGGGATGTCATAAGCAAATCTTTGATCGATGACAGACGTCAACAATTTCTGTAAAAGTCAGGTGCATTTGAAAGCCCTTGGTGTCACTCACAAGGAATGTGACAGAATTTACTATATGTTTGCAAATTAAATTAAAATAGCTAATGGACAAATGCAGCAACAATACCCAAGCTAGGTGTTGGGATAAAGAACAAGAAAACCAGCAACAGACGTCAGTAACAGTAAAATCAAAGAAAATTACAATAAACATAATATAATTGACAGACCCTTGTACCCCATACAGGGAACTTTGCGCAATAAACGATACTTATTTTTAAGAGTAAATATGTCCCTGAAAAATATGCATCAAGGATACCCTAGCTTGGGGAGGACATGACGAAATATGCAATAATAGAAAGACGTCAATGTCGGTAAAATTAGAGAAATTTAGCCTGGAAACCAGATGCTATATTTACCGTATATACGTGCTTGCAATTTATATAACATAACATATCTTTATTCACCCAGGTAACATATTTACAACAAGGGGATATGTACAAAACATGTTAATCACAATTCAAGAGGGTCTCCGGTCTATCTACAAATAAACGGCATATTTTTATTTTGGGTATATAAGATAATATATTACATGTTAATTAAGGACTAGTTAAGTAAAGTAGGAGGGTGAAACAAGTAAAGTGAATTTGCAGAGTTGTTTGGGATAAAGAGAGTTTTAGCTACAGAAGGGAAATAAGAAAAGGAAAGAAGAGTAGATATCGAGATAGGTTGCCTTATACGACTCAGGGCGAAAGATTCGAGATGTAGGGCATATCAAGAAAACACAAAATACACACACAAAATATAGCACAAAAAAGGAAAGAAAAGACCAAAAAAAAAAGACATAAAGGTAGTTTTTTAGGACTCAGCTACTCAGGGCGAAACATTCGAGATGTATGGCATATTAGGATAAAACAAAATACACACACAAAATATAGAAACAAAAAAGAACAGAAATAGGGGAAACACACACACACAACACCAACAACACAGGGACATAATAATGATATTAATAAAAAAACAATTAACTTCGTTCAGACTCGAAACGATGTCCTTCGGAGATCGTCTGGACTGTCCAATCTGCAGGTAAGTGCCTTTTATATGAAATAATGAAACATTATAAATATAGTATTAAAGTGCAAAGAAGGATACCTGATAATTGAAGCTAGTTATTTAATCGGAATGCTTTGGTGATGGCAATGTTAAATATAAATCCAATAATTTTAAAATAATAAATACAAAAATATAAATCCCAAAAATATAAATCGTAGTCCAATTTGCAGATAAGAGAGGAAGTAAAATAACGTGGTCATGGAGGTATCGGTATTAGTTCAGTTAAGTGCTGAAAATTTTGGCATTACCTTTGAAACAAAAATACTAATTGTTTCAATTTGACTGGATTTTCATTAGTAAGTAGCACCTTGATTGGGGTTCGGGCGGGGAACGTGTTGAAATTGGACTTGATAAAACGGACACGCTTGCAGTTAAATAAAGGACAGGCAAGTAGATAGTGATTCTCTGTGCCGATAGCATTTGTTTGACAAAGTTGACATAGTTTATCTTCGTATGGAATACCTTTGTAGCGACCCGTCTCGACGGGAAGTGAATGGTTAGAAATTCAGTACTTAAACACATTAATTGAATTAGTTTTACTAAATGTATAAAATATTTTTCTAGATCGAGTGAATCTTTAATATTTAAATATGTTCATCCTTTATTGGATAAAGTTAACTCTGAATGCCAGATATGTTGAAATTGATCTATTTGTATTTGTTTCACGATCTTATGAATGTTTTTCAGATCTAAATTGCTTTGGAATTCCCAAATATCTGGACGCCTTATTTCAAAAATTGACTTAACTTTGCTAATCCACTTAAAGTTACTGTGTTCGTTTACCATAAAGTTCTTCCTAACTCGCCATACAAGAAGTTTAAAGTGACTAACTTTTTAGCCTTTGATATTCGGCGAAAAAGATTGCAGTGTATTTTTTCAAGAATTTTTAGTCCTTCACATCCAAAGATTTCTGATCTATATAGTAAAACAGGTAAAACCGTGTGATCGAAAAGCTTTAAAATAAGGTCAGTAGGTAAATTTGCATTAGAGACGCGTGAGTAGAGAAGATGGAGGGCTTTGTTGGCTTGTTCTGCCAAATGTTTTCTAGCATTTAGAAAAGAACCATTACTTGTAAATCTAACTTCTAGGTAGTGATATTGGCCAAGAATCAATATATTTTCTTCACCCAAAAGAAAGGAGAAACTATTGCTCCTACGAGCTTCAAAGACAATAATTTTGGTTTTACTGGTATTGACATTCTTGTGCCATTCAGTACAATAGTTAATAGTGAAATTGGTTAAGGCCATTCTGAAAGTCAGCAGCCGAGTTTGACAAACTTTCTGTGTCATCGGCATAGAGCAATATCTGGAGTTTAAGCCAGGAATCAGATTGCTGCTGCAACTCTATGCCTGACGAACCTTTATCTTGCAGAAATGTCTGTAAGTCATTTAAAGATAATGAAAATAAAATTGGAGAGAGGTTTTCACCTTGCCTTACACCTATGTTGCTTGTGAAAAAATTCTGATAATTTCCCTTTTGCTGAGAAACATGATTTGATATTACGGTACATATTGTGTATCACCTGAAATCTTTATCCATTGATATTGTTATGCAGCAGTTTTGACCACAAGTCCGCCCGCCAGATTGTATCAAAGGCCTGAGAAAAATCAATAAAAGCGCAAAGTTTCTTTTTGGTTTTTGTTTTTCATTTCAGTAAGAGCATGCAAGGTAAATATATGTTGGAAGCAAGAATATTATTTCCTAAAACCTGCTTGATTCTCGTCGAGAATGTCATTGTCTTCAAGAAAGAAATTGAGTCTGGCATTTAGGATTGACGTAAATAACTTGCCTAAACAGCTTAAAATAGTAATTGGTCGATATTTTGCTACGTCGCTAGTTATACCTTTTTTTTTTAAAAAAATAGGATATATAACAACTTCAAAGTACACGATGTAGTTTTATAAATGCAGTTTCTGTAGTCTTTACATGTTCATTTAGTATATTATCGAATGGGCTCGATGCTTTTCCATTGGCCAGACTTTTAATACACATTGAGATTTCATCTTCTGTGAATGGATTATTTAATGAGTTATCACTGTCTGTATTTACAACGTTTTTAAATCTTGCGTCATTAATTTCTATCGTGTTAATGTTTTTAAAATGTTTAAAGAACTCTTAAATGCTTTGTTTACTTTTAACCGATTGCTTTGCCTTTAAACTGTTAATGAATTGCCAGTATTTCTTTGGGTTTTTATCGTTTAAATCGCGTAGCTTGTTTTGATTCCTCGCTTTTTCTTTCGATATGAAGGAATTCATGGTTGACTTATATGTTTTGCCTGCTCTTTTAAGAAGCATTTTATTTTCATTTGATTTGTTTCTATTATATTTTGATTAAGCCTTGTTTTATGCGTTTCTGAATGTTTTACATTGATACCCAAACCACCGCTTATCATTTTGGTTTTGCTTCGTTTTCGTCTGAGTTTGCATGTGAGAGAATGTTGCTTTTGACGCTGATTGAAAGAGAGAAGAAATTGTTTTTGTGGCTTTTTCAATTAGGGCTGGGCATTGGTTGTTATTTAATTCGTTAGCAACGGCATCGGAGGCTATGCTATTGGAGAAAGCGTTTGCAAAAGAGCTTTTCCAGGGAGGTTTACATATTTTGTCCGTTGTTATGTCAGAAATATTTAGTTGTTCATGTTGTATATCTAATGTGAGGTGTAGGGAATTATGACCACCCAAGAAGAGAGAATCTGTTTGAAATATTTTGAAATATGTAATATCCCTAAAAAAGTCAGCAGTCACTAAAGCATAATCGATAACTGACTTATCACGGAAAGTAAATTGTCCAGTATTTTTATCTTGGGAAACTCTACCGTTTACAATGAAGAGTTTATTATTCTTGCATAACTCGATCTTTTTATCGAGAGATTTTCTTTCTAATGAGATTCCTAATTGTTCTAGTAAAGTGTGTTTGTCATATTGAGATATCAAGTCACTGTCGACATTTAAGAAATCGGTAAGAGCAGGGTCAGAAAGTAAGTAATCAGGAATACAACCGGTGCGCCCGTTTGTGTCACCAAGAAGGTATACAAATTTATAACTCGAACATATCCGTGATATATCTTCTTCAAATTTTACAAGGAGTTCTTCGTTCAAAAATCGAGAACTTTCAGGCGGGATATATAAAGAACCAATATTGAATAATGGTGGGATCAGGATTGTTCGATTGTTTAAACTTTAAAAAGGATATATTCCGAGCGGCAATCTGTAATAGAGATAAAAGGATGAGGAGTATTTAAAAAACCCGATACCACCTGACTTTCTTCTGCATTTCTGCATTCGAAATTTTGAAAAAAAACGGTAACAAGGGATATTAATATCATCAAATTTGTCAAGGTGTGTTTCTGAAAGACAAAGAAAATCAAACTTACTAACGTAGTCAGCAAATTCGGGGTAATTTATTTTACTTTTCAAACAACTGACATTTAAGGCACAAATATGTATACTGTTTGACTTTTTGGTTTATATCTTCAGATGCACGAGTTTCCCCCAGGGACCTCTAGAGAAGAAGCTGGGAAGACACAGGCGTTGATCCGCCAGATTGCTGGGCCCACAGTCGCCTGAACTGTGGATCTGCCCCAAGAGAGTTCTGCAGGCTTGAATTAGGACTAGTCAGTGTGTGATTCAATCTCGCAACATACGCTAGCTTTATGACAATGCCGTGCCCACCATGTTTGTTCTGCATGCGCTGAGTCTACATCAATTCAAGAGCTGTTACATGTGACTGTTGCCATAGGTGGCACCACATCAAGCGGCGATACTGGTATATCTGCAGAGCAGTACGACGCGGCAGTCTGTGATGTCACAGATACTGAGTTCTTATGTCAGCGGTGTCGGCATGAAGAAATCGATGAAGACGGCGACTAACTGATGGACGAAGATGAAGACAACACCCTGCCCTTAGCTCCAGTGGCCGAACATCGATGTCCCTACTGGAAGAGATGGACTTAACGACGGAGCCAAGTGAAACAAGCAACTTCAACTTCAGCCGGCCGTTCCGGTTTTTCCAAACATAAGATGAGGAACCATCGATTGAGGACCGGACTGTCAACAGCATAAATGAAGAGGACGAGCAACAGATCAGCTACACCATCATCAACACAGGAAGCGTGAGGGGTCAATCGAAATTAGCATCATCTGACGGCTACACGTATGTCTACAAGAATCAGCTCAAGTCCGGCGCAATAGTGTGGAGATGCAGCATCAGAAATAGAAAGATATTCTGTCAGAGCACCGTACATCAGATTGGAGATGAATTCAGACGAAACAGAAAGGACCACCAGCATCCGACAGCACCAGGGATCGGCATCAGCATACAAGTCAATGTGGAAATAAAGTTCAAGGCCAGTGAAAATATATTCGCTCCAGCATCAAACATCATCACAGACGTCGTCGATCGGCACGTGTTAGCAAATCAGCCACCGGCAGTAAGGACGGCACCTACAGCACTACATATGGCGTGTAGTCGCGCACGCAAGGGTCTGCGTCCAGACGACCCTACAACTTTAGAATTCAACATCGATGAAGAATTCCTGCAGAAAGCCATCACAGAGACATTTTTCAGGAAGAACATCGCGGTGAAGGACCGACAACATCTACTGTTTGCGACGAACAAACAAGTTTGTTTTCTCGACTAACGTTATATTTATTGAGAAATGGCCGCATACAGTATCTATCGCTGGCCACTGCGCCACAGACGAGCGCCTCGGAATAGATAGTTTCCACACCAGTGAAATCCCTTATCTTGGCAGCCATCTTTGATGGTAATTTCAAGGGAGTTTCATATGAATTGTATAGAAGGGTAAATTTTATTTTCTTGTAATATCTTCATATGTGGTCCGAAAGTTAAAAGCTATACATCATTGGAAAGCTCTTGAAATTCATATTTTTAGAATACAATATTTTTACAATTGTTAAGTGCACACAGAACTAATACACAGAAATAAATAAAACTAGAGGCTCAAACTAAAAACAAAATGAACAGTGTATCATTTTCGATGTATTTCTTTAACCCTTTAAACTATCAAAATATAGTTTTGATATTTAAAATACTTAATAAAAGCTGTTTAATTTGATATCAAATTCAGTAAAATAGACTGAAAAATAAAAACACAGTGGTGAGTTTAATACAGCACATATTTCTCGATTTCGGCCTGCATTAGCTTCTGCCCACAAAGATGGCTGCCTTATCAGTGTCGATGACATCACATGGATGCAGACGTTATTAGATGAGTTTTTTCTGTTTGTTTGTCTCATCCCAGTCAAGGTAAACAGTGGATTTACTGTGTACTTAAACATTTTCAGGTCATGAAAAAATGATTAAAAGATGTGAACAAGAATTTTGTTGTTTTATAATAAGTACTGTTTTATAATAAGGACATTTTTGTGAACATATATTGACGTCACAGCTTTGAGATTGATTCTGACATAGGATCATCATCATCATCATCTCAAGTGATTGCATCACTCCGCAAGGAGTATACTCGCAATTGGGTAAAAACTGTATATACATACGCAGCAGGCAGGACTGACTGTTTTCCAAAAATAAAAATAAAAAGTTTCCCTATTTACAGTTTCTATTAAAAGAGTAAAAACAACTCCGTGATTAGTATTTTATATGTTGGCTGGCCAGAGCTGATTGGAAAGCATCCAGGCTGGTCTGGTCAACAACGTCTTGCGGCAGCTTGTTCCAAAGCACGATGGTTGCAGGAAAGAAACTGTTTTGGAAGATGGAGGTGCGTGCTCTGATTTGGCGGAGGCGTTGGTTGTGCCCTCTGACAGTCTTAGCATTGATAAGTGGAGGATCTGGTATAATATCCACAAGGTTGTGCATTATCTTGAAGAACATAGTTGTTCTGGTGTTGTTGCGCCGGTGTTGGAGGGTGTCCCATTTGAGGTCGGTAAGCATGTCGGTGACGCTGCTTGTTCGTGTGTAGTCTTGTTTCACGAATCTTGCAGCGCGACGTTGGACCATTTCTAGTTGGTTGATAAGACCCTCAGAGTGAGGGGACCAGACAGATGAGGCGTATTCAACAGTAGGTCTAATATATGTCTTGAAGGCATTAGACTTTGCGCTTGGAGGGCTAGATCGTATGTTTCGCCTGATGAATGACATGGTGGAGTTAGCCTTTTTGGTGATGTTATCGATATGTTTTTTCCATGAGAGGTCTGAAGAGATGGTGACTCCAAGATATTTGGCATGATCTGCAGTGTTGAGTTCTTTTCCGTGGATGCTATAGGTGTTAGTAATAGGTTTTCTTTTTGTGGAGATGTGGATGACTTCACATTTGTCGGGATTAAAAGCCATCTGCCAATCATCCTCCCAGGATTGGAGAATATCAAGGTCATGTTAGAGTTGGCGTGAGTCCTCAGGGCTACGGATGATTCTGTACAGGAGGCAATCATCGGCGAAGAGTCGAGCCGTGGATTGGACTTTCGATGGTAAATCATTGAAGTAGGCCAGGAAAAGAAGAGGGCCAAGGACGCTGCCCTGAGGGACACAAGAGGTGACAGGTGAGGTAGCTGAAAAGGAGCCCTCAAGGACAACCTGTTGTGTGCGCGACGAGAGAAAGTCTTCAATCCAGGACTGGGTTGTGCCTCTTATTCCATAATGGTCCAGTTTCTGAAGGAGACGTGAGTGTGGAACTTTATCAAATGCTTTTGAGAAGTCAAGCAGAACAGCGTCAATTTGATGGTTGTTATCTATTCCTTTGGCTAAGTCATTAATGGTCATTAGTAGTTGAGTGTCACAGGAGCGTTTTTTTCTGAACCCATGTTGGTAGTCAGAGAGGATGTTGTGTGAGTCAAAGTGAGACATGATGTTGCTGAAGATGATGTGTTCCAGTACTTTGCAGGAGACTGATGTTAGAGAGATAGGTCTGTAGTTGGATGGTGATGAGCGATTTCCTTTTTTGAAGACAGGTGAGACAAGGGCGGTTTTCCAGTCGAGTGGGATCTGACCTTGATCCAGAGACAGTTGGAATAGCTTTGCTAGGCCCGGAGACAACTCTTCTGATGCAAGTTTGAGGAGCCTAGTGGGTATCTTGTCTGGGCCTGGAGCCTTGTGTGGCTTAAGATTCGACAGAAGCTTCTGGACGCCCTTAATCGTGACATGTATAGGTTTTAGAGTTGGTAAGCAACTTGGAGGAAGAGTAGGGCGTTGAGCCATGTCCTCTTTGGTGAAGACAGAGGTGAACTGGTTGTTTAGAAGTTCAGCTTTCTGTTTACCATCGCTGTATGCCAACCCGTCCTTCTTGAGTGGAGACACACCAAAGTTGTCTTTCTTCTTGGATTTGATGTAGTTCCATGTCTGATATATGGGCATCGTGGACAGATCTGCATAGGCGCTGGGCTTTCCTTTTGATATCTTTATATTTTGACCAGTCAGAAGTGGAGTTTGAGTTCTTGGCACGCCGGAACCACCTTCGTTTCAGTCTGGTAATTCGCCTTATATCGCGGTTGATCCATGGCTGATTGAATCTTTGAGCACTTTGGCGATGTGGGACTTCATCTTCAATGATCTTTTGGCAGCCATTTTTGAAAATAGTCCAGATGTAATTAATGTCTGAAGAGGGGTTGATTTTCTCTAGTAAGGTATCTGATAAGGCTTTGCTTTTTTCTTTAATGGTATTGATGTTGGCCTTCCCCCACATGTACAGGGTGCGCTTTGTTGGTTTAATACGTGTGGCACACATGTTGGTGTCAACAAATATGGCGTGGTGGTCGCTTATCCCTGGGGTTGCTGTACAGCGGTTGACAAGTTGTGGTCGATTGGTGAGGAAAAGGTCAAGTATATTGTCGCCTCTTGTAGGGAAGTCAACAATTTGTGTGAGGCCTAGTTCAGGTTCTAGGAGAAGACATTGTTCATTTATTGTTTTCCTGTATTGGTGTCCATTGATTGCGTTGTTTGACCAATTAATATCTGGTAGATTGAAGTCACCTGCAATCCAAATAGTAGCATTTTTAAATTTGTTGCAGATGTGTGAGATGGCATTGAATAGATGTCTTGAATATTCTTCATCATTATTAGTTGGTCTGTAAGCTGAGCCGATGATGAGGGTCTCTTTATTGATGCATTCAATTTTCTGGAATAGGATGTCACATGGAGTGTTGACTTCGACTGGTTCGCTGACAATGTTGTCCTTAACAAGAATGAGGCTCCCTCCATAGCCATCAGGTCTATCCTTACGGTGAATGGTGTAGTTGCTGTTAGTTGGAAGAACTTCAGCATCATAGATTGTTGGGTTTAGCCACGTTTCACAGCCACATATGATGTCGCAGCTGACAGATTCAAGGAAGTTCCAGAAGCTTGCTTTCTTTTTGGAGCTGCAGACACTCTGAATATTAATGCTGGCTAGTCGGATGTTGTTTGTGCGTAGTTTGTGCTTGAAATTCTTTTTAGGACTAGAGCATGACGGTGGGAAGTTTTCCATACTAGAAGTGCTGTGAGTTGATCTGGAAATATTGGATATGTCTGATATATTGACACTGGATACGCTCTCTAGTTCTGAGATGTCGCTGCTGATAACTGAGTGCAGGCTGTTGCTATGGTTTGGTTGATCTGTGTCAATCTGGTGGACATAGACCGAGTCGAATAGGCTTGAAGAGAAGTTGGGGATACCACAAGAGAAGCATGTAAAGCTCATATCGTTGTCAGATTTAGTGAAGGGCAGGAAGACAGCATCATTCAGCTGTATACACTTAGCATGGTACCATGTTTCACACTCATCGCAGCAGATAGCCTTCTGATTCCAATGGCAGCCTTTCTCACAAACGCCGCATGGGAACTTAGACTTGCGCTGTGTTGGTCCAGGGTTCAGTTGGGTGTCAGATGATCGTAGGATTAGTAGAAAACTGAGGTAGCGAAGGTGTTGTTTACGTTTGAAGAAGATGCCCTGGCCACATATAGATTGCACTGCATGTAGTGAGGGAATAGGGTCTGTGTTGCACAAACTGGCATATGTGAAAGTCTTCGACACCACGGAGTGTCTATCAGCAGTCCCTAGGTTGTTTACAGACACATGGTTGAGTGTACTATTTAATGTGGCAAATATTGCTAAAACCAAAGGTAAAAAGTCAGGTTTAGAGATCAGCATAATTCTTACCATGTAGTTCGTTGATTTAACGAATGTTTAAGACGAGTTCATGGACATACTTTACAAGATAATGCATCAACAGTTGTTTGTTGTTCAAAAAGAACGAGTGCCGGACATATCCAAGCAAAATACAAACACAAACAGTGGCAGTAGTTCTAGCATTTGTAGGACAAAATACCTCCCGGCAAAAATCCCTTCAGTTCATTTTAGCATAGGCGGACAAAGTCTAAACACCTTTTTCTTTTTTTAACTCCTTTCCGCCACATAATGTGCACTTCCGGTTTTGATGTTGAACCCCGAGCCAACACCCATTTAAATCCGGTTCACTTGACAAAAATCTACTATCCATGCATTGTCTGTTCTGAAGACTGTCGCTTATTTCTATTACAATGAATATTTGGCATTTAATTAATTTACTAATATTTCAACATTTACTAAATAAAACAACAAATCATGCTTTAATTTCAATTTATTATTAATATTAAGTGTATTTCGGTAACCAAAGTGTCTCGGTATTCAGTGGGACCCGCACTTTAGTCATAAAGTGGGTGGGTTTTGCAAGTAAGTTCAACTTCAAGTTGTACCTCCAAGCCGTCCCGTCAATTTCTATAAATTAGTAAACGACCAGTTCTATTCAGGTAAGTTTTATTGAAATCGGCGTACTTCTGTATTTTGCTTATACAGTATGAACAGTAACGGATGACTAACAGATTAATAGACTATTAAATAGTGTCAGTGACAAATTTACCTGACATTTGGGTTCCCAGTTTGGCCAAAATTCAGAACGATCGTGTGGGTGCTGGTCGTGGGTGTCCGACGATGACTTGACCTGTGTAATAAGCCAGGTCTGCACAGAAACCCAAGTACATGCTTGTTTCAGTGTTTACTAACAGTTAATTAGTTAAACAGACTTCAATGAGCATTCCCCACCACCCAGAGCTTGAGCGAAGGGTGACTTCGTACCACTACGATCTCGTGCCAGGAGACTTCTTGCCACTTTCCTGGAGACTTCGTACGACATATATAAATATAGAAGAAAATATCAATTAAACTTTTTGAACGAATTTCTTTTCCAAAGTTAATGCTTAAATTGCTATTAACAATGTTTTGGTAATATTTTTATTGAACAATGAAATGAAGTGTGTATATGTTTGTGATTATGCAACTTGTGTATGTTAGTTTTTGTGTATCAGTTATGTTAAATGCAGCTCAATATTTATGCAGTGTGTGTATGTGTGTGATTATGCAACTTGTGTATATTAGTTTATATATTAGTTATGTTAAATGCAGCGCAATATGTATTGTTTCTGGTGCTATAAATCACAAAATGTGCTTTATATTTTTTTTAAATATTATTGATGTTTGAAATAAATTTTATTAAGCTGTACCAAGTGTTTGTCCTATTTTTCACACCAATCTTCTGTAATTACTCATCAATTACTCGCCTATTAATGGATACTTAATATATGCGAAAACATCAATCATCAACGCATAATCACCAATTACATGTCTATTGTGATATTGACATCGATAGCGGGTACTTAATACGTGCGAAAATAAATCCCTATACATCCTATAGATGGTACGAAGTCTCCAAGAATGGCACGACATTGTAGTGGTATGAGATCGAAGTGGTACGCGGTCTCCGACATCCGCCTGAGCCAGGACCTTGGGTCCTACTGAATACCGGAAGACACTTGTTTACCGAAAGATACGAAAGAGACTTTGCTTACCGAAATACCCTTAAAACATTGAAATTAATGCCAAAGATTCATTATAATATAAATAAGCTTTTGATAGTTATAAGACATTTTTACAAATGCCGTGAGGAGTACACAAACATGATAAATACCATTTAATTGGTATATGACTTCAATTACTGAAATACACTTAATATATTGAAATTAAAGCAAAAGTCGTTTTATTTAGTAAATATATGAAATACTAGTATATGAATTAAATGCCAAAGATTCATTGTAATATAAATAAGCTTTTGATAGTTATAAGACATTTTACAAATGTTGTGAGGAGTACACATGATAAATACCATTTAATTGGTACATGACTTTGATTACCGAAATACACATTGAAATTAAAGCATTTGCAGTTTTATTTAGTAAATATGTTGAAATAAAAGTATATAAATTAATTGCCAAAGATTCATTGTAATAGAAATAAGGTTTTAGTTTCATTTCCCCTGGACCAGTTACCTCGTCACATAGTTGTCTTTAAGTTTTAAATAAATCACACTTGCTTAACGCAAACACACCAAACTGCTTTTTTTCCTTTTGTTTACTTTAGTTCAGAAGTCTCAAATATTATAAATTTTCAACCATAAGCCAAACAGCAATTTTAGCAATTAGCACATCGAATCAGTTCTGATAAGCTAATTGCTTACCAATTTAAAGAGTGTGATAAAATTGATTGGTAATTAAAGGTGCTGTTGTTGTGTTATTTATATTTTACGTCTATTGCGTGAACAATGAGCATTTTTTGCCGATCATGCGATGATTTTTAAAGCATGGAACTACTGAAGAGTTTAACATGCTACTCAGGTTAAAATAATTGGTGTAAAAACATGCTTGATCTTATAAATTTCGAAAAAATCAAAAAGCTGTTTCATTTCATTTTTATTTATTTGCTAAACAGTACAATAGTTTTGCCATAAAAAGTTACAAACTACAAGGCGTATATAAGGTTTTCATACAGCTAGCTTTGATTAAGCAGTTCAAAATTTTAATTCCTCCTTCATTAAAACCTGGATGAACCATGTCCTTGTTGTAGTGTTTGGGATATTTCAGCTTCTTTTCAACATTCACATGCTCTTCACGTTTGGCGTTGACACTTCTTCATATCTTATTGTACTGGTCACTGGTTAATCCTGTGAATTAAGGAAAGGACCCGCGTTCAACAATCGATGCCACAAAGACCCTCTGTACATGGTTTTGATTCAGTCTTTGTACTATTCTGAAAGTATCTCTTGTACTGAACATGCAGTCATTTTCTCCAACGTTCATGAAGACATAACTGAAAAAAAAAATAAAAAAAATAACAATAAATAATTTTGACATATTTTATGATGTGTCACAACTAAATATCACATACTACAGGTGGGTGTATTTTCTCCTGCACATGGACCCAACACAGCATATTATTTCAGTATTAGGCAGTTGAACGCATACCAAGGTCTGTCTTGTAACATTTTCTGGAATTCATTGCTTCATATACATTCAGATTTGTATTTATACATTTTGTTGACACATGAGTAATACATGTCCGCTTGGGAGTGCGTTAAACAAACAGTATTCACTTTTTATCTCTCGAATTACAATTAGACATGAAAAGTTTATCACTAGTTAATTGTATCACTAATTAAATAATTGTTAAGCATCCAATGCGCCCTGATTGCAATCAAACAATTGAATAAAAACAAACAATTAAATATAATAATCAATAAAACAGAATGTCATTTCACCAAAATTTTGCTTTTGCTTAACATGACTTCGTACTACAACATTTCAAAAACACATTCAATTACAACAAATCTTTGGCATTTATACCATATCTGTATCTCTGCCATATACTCCAAACCCTCTATACAGAGTATTATGTGGAGTGCGCTGTCAGAAACTTTAGGAGTAATATAAATTGTAATGTTCTGGAGAGGTAATTTATACTAATATCTCAACATATTAACTAAATAAAACAACAAATGATTCTTGAAATACATTGTATTAAGTGTATTTCGGTAAAACAAAGTCTCTTTCGGTATCATTCGGTATACAAGTGTCTTTCGGTTTTCAGTAGTACCGAGGACCTTCCCATATAAACTTACTGCCAGACTATGTTAGTTTGTTGTTCGCTTTTTCATTTTGTTAACAGTTTTGAGATTTTAAACCAGATGTTGTAAACCGGACTGTATATACGTAAAGGTTCGAGAAACAGGTGCTTGTTGTTTAGGCCGCCATGACAGTTTTCTTGTATACGGTAGAGGGGGAAAATGCCTTGGATTAAGTCTGTACACTGGAAAAGGGATAACAAAAAAAGTGTATAGGAATGTGAGAATGTTTATTTAACAAAATACTTTTAACTTTTTTAATCAAAGAAAGCGTTACATTTGTTGCATTATACTTTTACTTTTTTATCAAAGTAAGCGTTACATTTATATCTGGCAGACTGAAGTTGAAAGTTTGTTTCCGTGTTTACTAATGGATAATTAGCCGTGAGTCCTGCAGAACAAATGGAAATGTATGTGAGACATTTATTTAATTATTTTGATTAACACATTAATTGAGCTACATTTTAAACAGCACTGAGAATAAAAAATGTATAAAAAAGTATTAACCTATTCCGTAGACTGTGCAAACCATCAGTTCTATGGAAATTTGGGAGGCAAACTAGGGGGCCCGTCTTATAAGCGGGTCGCCTTACAGTTGTGTGTCTACGGGTATGTTAATTGTGTGAGCCTGTTCTCAGTGAAGTTGGTCATCATCAGAGCTAAAACATTAAACAACCATTCAGGTATATAAAACAACCTGCACACCAATTAAGATAATAGCAATTAATTAAAGAAGTATGTACAGAACTTAATGGGGTTATGTTTAAGTTCTTTTAGCATTATGTGAACTCATTCTCTGTGCGGTTGGACTTTATCAAATTACAAAAAATAAGACATAAACATTTTTTTTTATTATAACAACACTATGTACACCATGTGTTTAAACATACATAATTTACAAATACCGTAATGTAAAGGGAAAAAAGAGAATTAACTCACACTATGTTACACTTCTGTGTTTGTTATATTTGGGGTAGGACAGACTCAGGAACACAATGTTCAGTATTCTATATACAGAGATATTTTAATCTGAAAATAAACAAAGAGAAATAACCCTTAGTATAATATAAATGTCAATTAGGGGTTATTTAATAACATACATATATAAGTAAAACAATGTCATTACAAAATAGTAAATAGCAAGAATGCTAGCGGCATTTTACTAAACATTCAAAATAAGTATTTAGCAAAACCTTGTTAGACATGTTAACACATTCTAACAAAATAATTAGACACAGAACAAGTACAATTTGTTTCTTTACGAAATGATCATATTCACTTTGCAATATAATAACAATATAATAACACGTGAACTTCACATGTAAAGCATGGAACAAAAAGATAGAAATTAACATAAACTCATACAACAAGAACTTATACAACTTGTACGTTACAACTCACCAGTATGTGGTACTGAGATTTCGTCTGTATATCACCTTTCAAAGGATGTGCCTTAGATGTTACAACTGCAAACAGGTTAAAAGAATATTAAGTGCATGGTATAAATAAGATAAACTGTGGACAATAGATAGGTTAGAATTATGCAAACGGGACGAGCCAGATTTATAATTACGGTAATATTAAATATTGGAAAATATAAAAATGCAAGATTACATGGTGTAATCAATCACAGCAATACAATAAACATAAATGGATACAGGACTGATACAAACCATAACCTTATTGTAATTAAAATACAGCTTAAAGTAATAAGACTTCAAAGTCCAATCTTTACATGATCTATCTACTTTGAAGTTCCCGGTAAAAGTGAGAAGATATGAACTGACCACCAATCACAAAGCTTCTTACTTAAACTAGTCAACCAATGAAATCAAAGGATTAACATTATGTCAAGCTACAAATCAAAGGACTGAAAGTGCTGAAAGTTTAAAGTCAACTTTCTCCACAAAACGTTATAACATCAACCTGTCACAACTATATAATGCACCTTTATTTGCATATTTTATTATTATAAATATACAAATGAACACAATAAAATGCTTAAAGATCGATAAACAACACATAAATTATTTGTTACATTGTATATAAAATTTTATATGGGTACATTTTACTTACTTTTGGGTACGTTTTGACTTCTACTTGGGTACGTTTAGACAAGAAATTTTTGGGTACATTTTGGTTTGGATACGTTTTGACCTGTTCCCAATCTGAGCTGTATCAGGTCATGTGAGTTTCATGCTATTAGTAGTAAAAATTTAATATTTCATCTCAAGCACGATATTTACTGTCAAGACACGCAGTATATTTCTGAAGTCATTTTCTAATGTGCTTCTTTTTTGTAAATATAAACAACATTTAATCAAATATTTTGTCAAGTAATTTCAGGGGTTAGAATAAGGGATAATCTTTAAAGGGGGTATCCAACGATTTGTGTTAACTAAAGACAAGAATGTAAGACCTTGTAAGTCCCAAGCCTCATAACCCAATATTTATAGGGAGCTATCATCAGATTGACTTTCTTAGTGTAGGCCATTGAATTGACAGTTCAAAGCTTTAATCAATAAGCTATATGAAAGACATCAGATTGATATAAACAATGCAAATATTGTATTTGTTGTGTAAAACAATAATTAGCATAATTTGGACTTGGAGGTACATCAATAAATGAGACAACTTATTAAAATCATTGTTTGATCATCAGTTTACATGTGCATTACAAATCTATTATTCTGAAACAAACCTAATAACATACATGTAGATAGTGAGAGAAAGATATAACCACTATGTGAAATGTTCAACTATCAATGTTCTAAGTAGATCTATATGTACATTCTATTTGTTGCACTTTTTTTCAAACCTAAACAAAATGAAAGAGAAGAAGATCTAAGTACAAAACAGTTTAGCAAAATTAGTATTCATGGATTCATCAATCCTACACAGCTGAAATAGCCTAGTTTCTGAATAGTGCAAGAGGCATAGTTTCTGAATAGTGCAAGAGGCATAGTTTCTGAATAGTGCAAGAGGCATAGTTTCTGAATAGTGCAAGAGGCATAGTTTCTGAATAGTGCAAGAGGCATAGTTTCTGAATAGTGCAAGAGGCATAGTTTCTGAATAGTGCAAGAGGCATAGTTTCTGAATAGTGCAAGAGGCATAGTTTCTGAATAGTGCAAGAGGCATAGTTTCTGAATAGTGCAAGAGGCAAACAATAAGACATGCACTTAACCATAAACAATCTTCATTAAAGACCCTTCTTTCATGGCATTTAAGGTATCTCTTAACAATGATAAAGTTTTTAAAACATCCTTTCCTGGGACAAAAACCATGTAACTGCATGGAATTACAACACCCCCACCTATATCAGAAGGGGCAGGACATGGCGGAAACTTGGAGTAGGGTCACCAGTTGACACAGCAAAGATTTCAGCATCTGTGCCAAGAAGATTATAAAAGAAACTGGCTAGTATCTTCTGTACATGGCCAATTGGAAGTCTTACTACATCTGATAACTTGAATTGCCTTTTATCATCAGTTATCATTTCATGAAGACTTTCATCAAAATGAACAAGTTTTGGATTCCAGACTAGACAAGCACCTTTGCCCATTATATTAGTATACTCTTGATCAATGATAAGCTTTGTCTTAGGATCATTTGTATGGGGTTTGATTTTATATACATGGTACTCTTTAATGACAGAGTTTTCCACCAATATACATAATTTCTCTGGCCTAACTGGTGATGATAATGGTGCAAATACAGGTGTGACAATATGCGATGCATACTGAGCTATTGGATCCATGTAAAGGAACCAGATGCATGTCCCTTTCCCAGAAATGCTTATCTATCTACTAGGAACTCTTCAAAGCAGCAACCTCTCTACAACAACCAATAAATGCATATCCATCTAATACGGAACTCTGCAGAGTAGCAACCACTCTATAACAATCACTAAATACATATCCATCTTAAAGGAAACTCTTCACAGAAGCAGTTCTCTTCAACAACCAAGAAATGCATATCTATCTACTAGGGAACTCTTCAAAGCCGCAACCTTTCTACATCAACCAATAAATGCATATCTATCTACTAGGATATATTCAGAGTAGCAACCTTTCTACAACAACCAATAAATGCATATCTATCTACTAGGATATATTCAGAGTAGCAACCTTTCTACAACAACCAATAAATGCATATCTATCTACTAGGATATATTCAGAGTAGCAACCTTTCTACAACAACCAATAAATGCATATCTATCTACTGGGGAACTCTTCAGAGTAGCAACCTCTATACAACAACCAATAAATGCATATCCAATAGGGAACTCTTAAGAGTAGCAACCTCTATACAACAACCAATAAATGCATACCTTATGTCTCGTAATTCTATGTTCATTTTATGTTCCCTTAAATTTCAGCTTTTATCACTTCATTCTGCAAAAAGAACAACCAGGGGCATAGCTAAGCATGTTAATAATGTATACATATGCCAGCTTGTGTGGTACTGGAGACATACTCCCCCTGTTAAGTTTGTGTTTCTAGATTGAACGTGGTGGCAATACAGAATTTTTAATTATGTGCTCACCCCTCTTCCAGATGCTAGCAAGTTGTGTGATAGTCCTCAGGATGGAATTCTAAGAACTTCTGTTTTGAAAGGCATAATAATAATGAAATAGAAATTGTCTGATATCAAAAAGCAGGGGTACAGAAAGGTTTTTAAATCAATTTAGCAATTTAACATAATTTCTCATCGCAATTATAATACATCTAACCCCTCCCACTATATGTTTTTATTGCTGATTTAATCTTTTTTATGTTTTCATTCTTTGGGCACAATGTGTACATGTACATAGCTGCGTATTCTGCATACAGACAGCTACGCGCCTGACAACAGATATATATGTAAGTGTTTTTGGAAGAAGTTCCTCTTAATATGAAATATTTATCTGTATATGAATATTTTTTTCAGCTAAATGTCCATCAGTATCTGTAGTACTGATATTACAGCAATAGGGATGAGGACCTGTCTGTACCTCCTTGCAGGCACCATTGTTACACTCAACTGCACAAAAGGTAATTAAAATAATTTGAACTTTGGGTAGGATACTTTAAATGTGTATTTTTCCAGACCATGGCTATTTCTGGCCTTATTTAAGAGTACATTTAAAGGAAAGTTTGATTCACTGGCATGATTTTATAAAGTTTACAAGAATGTTTTAGCATTGTTGTATTTTTACTATTTCGAGCAAATCAGTCGTGGTTTTACCATGAAACTGTTAGAGTAAGTACAGGTAAAGATTGCTTTTGTTCATTTTATGTTAACATGTGTCTATATGAATATTTATGAGGGCAACAAACATTGAGATAACAGGAGTTCTACAGTTAAGTATAAAATGTTACCAAAAATAATGCCAAATGGAAACAGTCTTTAAGCCTATGAGGAATTTCTACCTAAATAAATCAAATCAAAATTGTGGTAGTAAATATTACAGTTATTCAAAATTATATTAAAAAGAATTGTTTACTCTTAATAAACAGAATTTCAAGTAATGTTTTCATGTATTAAAGTTAGGAAATACAAGATATCTTGTCTGAATCATCATGTACAAATAACTCCATTTGAATAAAGCTTAAATATACATGATACTTGCATTATGTTAATATGTTAATATTTTACATATATGCTGAAAACAACAAGTTTTAAGATAGCAAATAGAAACCATTACAACTTACAGATAATTTGTAAAATTTTGAGTATTGTATGTGGTTAATGTGTTTCTCAAAATGTGTAAAGCTTTTAAATGTGTAAATGTTTTGATGCCTTAGTTAAAAAATTACATCATGAATATCATCAGAATTGGCAAAAACATAAATTTCCAATGGACAATAGAGAATCCATAGTAACAGATAAATCTCAAGGCCCAATTAAAGAAAGTTAGAAAGTCTTATTTGATTGTGATAATGACTAATTTTCATCATTTTGTCAAGAGAGATTCTTGTCAGATACCACATCATTTTGTCAAGAGAGATTCTTGTCAGATACCACATCATTTTGTCAAGAGAGATTCTTGTCAGATACCACATCATTTTGTCAAGAGAGATTCTTGTCAGATACCACAAGAGTTACAGCACTGATATTAAGTTTACATGTTCCTTGATTGGCTCTGTATCAAAATTGTTCAGAGAATTTCGATCCATCAAAAAACATGGCTGCCGATGCCTGTGTGGCTTTATAGGTAAAAATTGAAAACCATCTTGTCAGAAACTACATGAGCTAGAGCCTTGATATTTGGCATACTTGTTATTTGTTTCTTGGGTGTTCTCTATCAAGAGTTTTCAAAGAGTATTGATCCATCAATAAACAGGGCTGCCAGGGGTGTGGCCGATTTCCATATATAGCTAAGTAGTAAAGTAAATTGAAACAGTAAAAATGTTGCTTGTGTGTATCTACAATGATTCTTGTGTCTTAAAACGTTGCTGATAAATGTCTGCAGCACTCAGGTGACCATTATAGGGCTATTATGGCCCTCTTGTTCATAATAATTCTACAGTGTGTTATAAGGTTGTTGTCATATTACACAAGCAGAGAGCAATTTATTTTTAATTTATATACATAAAAGGTGTAAGACTCCTTTATTTCAATCATTAAGCATTGAATTCAATTCATTTTCTGTTATTTCTCATAATAATGATGTAATACTGTTTTATTACATACAACTTTTTGTCATGTTTTCAGTTGAAGCAGGAAAATATTTAGAAATTAAAGTAGCACCTGATGTCACAGCAGGAAAAGTCACCGAAGTGGAGTGCATCCCTCACTTTGTTGGCACCTATGATCCATTCCTTGTCAACAAGGAAAAACACTTCAAGGATCCACACAGACGTTCGGAGGACGCAATGGTGATATATACATTCAATGTCACCTTAGAGGAAGGACCTGTTTGGTGTCTGATGAAGTCTAATTCAGACAGCATCACATCCAATCAGGTGGCCATTCTCAAAGGGGCTGTCAATAATGGTAATTGATTCTTCATGTCAATTTATCGTTACTCATTGTAGAATTGTCCAGTTAATTTTAAAGTCCTGATCAAAGTGACTATTACTAATTTATTTGGCATATTAGTATTTATGTATTCTTTTCTAATACTAATGTATTTTGAAAAAATAGCTTATTCTCAGACTTTTGTAAATAGATTTTGTTTGTTTGGTTTCAGAAACAACAACAATAAAGTCTTTTTTATGGTTTATTTGTTGTTATTGTACAAACAGTCAGTTACAAGGTGTTCTTCCATTTCCATTTTAACATTTATTCTTTATTGTACATGACAATCAGTTTCTGTACAATGTCTTCTCCCATTTCCCTCATCATCCTCATAATTGTTTTCATATTGATGTCACTCTTTGATGCAAAAGTGTTGTGTATAATGCTTATTTTTAGGAAAATACTTGGACTGGAAAACCAGGTAAATGCATATACATCCAGGAGGTTTTTCTTAAAGTGGTATCCGACAGTTTGGATCAATATTTCTTTTCGCAAATAACCAAATAAGTCATTGTTACATGAAAATGTTATTCACAATGCTGTATATTGATAACCCTAGATCCTAGGTCTGTGTGAACAGTCAAAAATAAAACACCAGGCATCATTGCAAATGGGTAATTCCTATACGAGCCACGCTGCAAAGATAGTTATTTTTAAACTTAGAAAACCACATGACCACTTTGAGATCATGTTATATAGTCATCTGGGTAATCCGCACTGATATCTGTTTTTAGCAGAGACCACTATCGAGCTTTTTATACAGTTGGAAAGAATACACATTGGAGACAAGAAAAAAAAAAAAAGCAAATAAAGAAAGAAGTGTGTTTTTCACATGTTTTTGGAGTATTTTTATTTAGAAAAGTATACTCTAACAAAAATGTATAAAACAAGTGACATTACTGTGTTTTCTTTATTTTTTATTCATCCAAATTTGACATGTATGAGATTATTTCAAGGTCAGATTTTAGGACTTTGACCAAGTACATAAAAATTTGCAAAACTTTGAAGAAAAAAAATACAAAGTAGAGTTGATTTCTCTAATGGTGTTTGAACCTATGACCCTTCTGACATTTAAAAGTTTGGTAGTCTGGCACTTTACACACTTAGTTTAGAAAAAAATTCAGGAAGTGCAGTGCGAGGTTGGAGTGGGCCACAAACCAGGTTTAAGCACCACATTCAATTATTTTGCCGACTGACTGTTCCGAGGCAGTAACTGTTGGTGTTTTTTTTGTTTGTGAAATATGTCATCTCTGTTTTTTTGTGTGTAATTTTTACATTTGCTCTTTATGCATTAGTCCAGAGGTAGTTCATATTTTAATATCTGTGGTAATTCCGATAGGCTTTTTTCATATTTTCCCTCAAAATATGAGTGCTGTATTTCGCAGAATCAGTGCATGGAGACTATTATCTTTATGATAATTGGGTCATTAGTCAGTCTCTAACAATATTCGATACAAGTCTTTATTGAAGTTAGGCTGACGAGGTTACAAAATGAAGATTTGGCAGAAAAACTGTAAATGTTTTGATGCCTTAGTTAAAAAATTACATCATGAATATCATCAGATTTGGCAAAACATAAATTTCCAATGGACAATAGAGAATCCATGGTAACAGATAAATCTCAAGGCCCAATTCAAGAAAGTTAGAAAGTCTTATTTGATTGTGATGCTGACTAATTTTCATCATTTTGTCAAGAGAGATTCTTGTCAGATACCACAAGAGCCACAGCACTGATATTTAGTTTACATGTTCCTTGAGTGGCTCTGTATCAAGCTTGTTCAGAGAATTTTGATCCATCAAAAAACATGGCTGCCGATGCCTGTGGCTTTATAGATAAAAATTGAAAACCATCTTGTCAGAAACTACATGAGCTGGAGCGTTGATATTTGGCATACTTGTTATTTGTTTCTTGGGTGTTCTCTATCAAGAGTTTTCAAAGAGTATTGATCCATCAATAAACAGGGCTGCCAGGGGTGTGGCCGATTTCTTTATATAGCTAAGTAGTAAAGTAAATTGAAACAGTAAAAATGTTGCTTGTGTGTATCTACAATGATTCTTGTAGGAAAATACGTTGCTGATAAATGTCTGCAGCACTCAGGTGACCATTATAGGGCTATTATGGCCCTCTTGTTCATAATAATTCTACAGTGTGTTATAAGGTTGTTGTCATATTACACAAGCAGAGAGCAATTTATTTTTAATTTATATACATAAAAGGTGTAAGACTCCTTTATTTCAATCATTAAGCATTGAATTCAATTCATTTTCTGTTATTTCTCATAATAATGATGTAATACTGTTTTATTACATACAACTTTTTGTCATGTTTTCAGTTGAAGCAGGAAAATATTTAGAAATTAAAGTAGCACCTGATGTCACAGCAGGAAAAGTCACCGAAGTGGAGTGCATCCCTCACTTTGTTGGCACCTATGATCCATTCCTTGTCAACAAGGAAAAACACTTCAAGGATCCACACAGACGTTCGGAGGACGCAATGGTGATATATACATTCAATGTCACCTTAGAGGAAGGACCTGTTTGGTGTCTGATGAAGTCTAATTCAGACAGCATCACATCCAATCAGGTGGTCATTCTCAAAGGGGCTGTCAATAATGGTAATTGATTCTTCATGTCAATTTATCGTTACTCATTGTAGAATTGTCCAGTTAATTTTAAAGTCCTGATCAAAGTGACTATTACTAATTTATTTGGCATATTAGTATTTATGTATTCTTTTCTAATACTAATGTATTTTGAAAAAATAGCTTATTCTCAGACTTTTGTAAATAGATTTTGTTTGTTTGGTTTCAGAAACAACAACAATTAAGTCTTTTTTTATGGTTTATTTGTTGTTATTGTACAAACAGTCAGTTACAAGGTGTTCTTCCATTTCCATTTTAACATTTATTCTTTATTGTACATGACAATCAGTTTCTGTACAATGTTTTCTCCCATTTACCTCATCATCCTCATAATTGTTTTCATATTGATGTCACTCTTTGATGCAAAAGTGTTGTGTATAATGCTTATTTTTAGGAAAATACTTGGACTGGAAAACCAGGTAAATGCGTATACATCCAGGAGGTTTTTCTTAAAGTGGTATCCGACAGTTTGGATCAATATTTCTTTTCGCAAATAACCAAATAAGTCATTGTTACATGAAAATGTTATTCACAATGGTGTATATTGATAACCCTAATTCCTAGGTCTGTGTGAACAGTCAAAAATAAAACACCAAGCATCATTGCAAACGGGTAATTCCTATCCGAGCCACGCTGCAAAGATAGTTATTTTTAAACTTAGAAAACCACATGACCACTTTGAGATCATGTTATATAGTCATCTGGGTAATTCGCACTGATATCTGTTTTTAGCAGAGACCACTATCAAGCTTTTTATACAGTTGGAAAGAATACACATTCAGAGTCATTTTGTTTCTTTTTTGCGATTAGTTATATATAACAATCCATTTAGTGTTCAAAATCATATTTATTAAGATTTAAGTATGGTTTATATAAAAATTGTGCCCAAATACCTCAAAGCAGTGGTTCAATATTGTTATATGTATTTGATATAGGAAAACTGTCTGATACCACCTTTAAAACATTGCACTAGCACATACCAGCTGCTGTTGAGGCTATAGCTTACAAATTTATATTTAATATTGTCATAATTACACTGATCACTCATTTATTTTTGCCAATAATGACAAGTACACATTATTCCTTGTACAATCAAGCCCCTGTTGTAAGGACAATACATGATCTGTCAGAATTGTTGTTTCTGCATTGTACCTTCTTTGTCAAAAGAAAATCTCCATGTAGTTGAACAGGTCATCGAATGGTTTTATTTGCTCTTGCCCTTCATCTTTCTGCTTATGGCAAGCATTGTCAAACAGGTTGCTTATCCCTACAGCCTATTTTTTCAGAAAAATAACTCAACGTCTGACTGCATATTTATTTTACACTCAATTATTAGCAAGGTATTATCTTGTAAAACTATATGTGGCTTATCTTGATTGGGAAAAAATGTGTGATAAGATCTATAGTCTTATTACGGCAAAAACTTCTGAACGAAAAAAAGCAATAAACTTATAAAAGCATAATGAAGTCAGTGTATTCTTCTGTGAAATCGTGCTTGAAATGTAATAAAGTACCCTCTTAGCCAATCATATCTAATATTGGGGTTCAACAAGGAGACCCAGCCAGCAGTATTTTATGTCTGTTTTATATCAACGATATCCGAAATGATATAAATCAAAGTATAGAAGGGATAGTAAATATAAGCTTTGCAGACAGTGCAATTGCTCTTGCACTTAAACCTGAATCATGGCAATCTATCTTATTGGATATTGAAAGCTATAAATTATCAATGTCATAAGAATTGAAAATTAATGTAAAAAAAACAAAAGTTATGATATTTGAAAGCTGTGGCCATACAAATTATGATTTTTATATCAATAAGTCCAAGTAAGAGATTGTTAGATTCCTAGGTGTGCATTTCTTCAAGAATGGAAATTGAAATAGTTCTCAAGTGATTGCTTACCATGCCCCAGAATATCTTTATAATTTGTTTAAAACTTATAACCATCTAGGTTTTCCTATCTCACAAAAAAATTAAACTGTATGGGGATACCACAAAGCCCCTGATCTAAAAAATATACATTCAGAATTTTGCAGAAAATTATTACTTGTGAAAAAGTCTACCAACTTGGATGCCCTATATTGCATACTTGGTCATACCCCACTATTTTTGCAGAGAAAATTGATGTTACTCAAATTTTGGATAAAAATTCTTAAAACTAGTATGCACACAATCCACGTCAATACATTATTATAATTTTGCTTAAAGATGATGCTAATAAGGGAATTACTTATAATGAAAACAATTAGGCATACAATATTGGAAATAAGTTAGAAAAGTTTGATGTTTTTACTCAAAATTTGATAGCTTCAAATAATTCAAACCATGTAAATACATATTGCTTGTTCAAATCAAAACTAACCTTAGAAAAATATTGAACTGTATAACACAGTCAAAGTTTAGAATTGCCATGGCAATGTTTAGAGTGTCGTCTTATGATCATGCCATAGAAACAGGAAGATATACTAATGTTACAAGAAAAGGGAGACTGTGCAAAAATCGTAATCTAAAACAAGTAAAATCTGAATATCACTTTCAATTAATTTGTCCAATGTTTTCTGAACAAAGACCTTTATATATATAAAAAAACTATAACTACACTTGGACAACTAAATAAAAGTTTTCCATGTTAATGAGCTTTTGTAACTATTGTAAGAAATGTTTCTAAATTCACATTTGATGCTTTTAATAATTGAAAATCAGAAATTCATGATATGCTCTAGAGAAAATATATGCCTCTTATTCAGTTGTCACATGTAACAATTATGTATGTACATATTGTCTTGCTATAAACTATGTTATGTTTTGAAGCAATAACTTATTGTATTCTATTGTAGTTACCTGTATTTTTATACATTATCATTTGCACAACAATCACTGCTCATTAATCCCAGACTAATTGCCTTTGCTGTGGTGATTTTTGACAACAATCACTGCTCATTAATCCCAGACTAATTGCCTTTGCTGTGGTGATTTTTTGCCACCAGTGTTTATGTTTTTTCACACCTCTGTGACATGGAGACATATAGTTTGTCAGTGTCAGTGTGTTTCATAAATAGGCAGTTTTATGTTTACTTGATTGTTTTGTTTATATATATTTAGATCTATTTATATATACACTGGTTTATATGTTTTTCAATCTGTTTATTAAAACTGCAGCGGAACTTCCTTAAAATTAAACTCCGCTTTACCTCAAACTCCCAGCTTGCTCAAACTTGAACGTCATATCTGTGGTTGTTTGAGGGTCTAGGGCTTGACTGTATTTTATTGTTGTATTTTTAGGAGCTGTACAACTCCAGTCTCTCCCACACGTGACTAGAGCTGGCCAATCCATTGTTCTCAACTGTACAACGACAGAAACTGGGAACTATTTCCCACAGCTCTTCATGAATGGCCATTTTTATAATGATACAAAGAGGGTGCTTAAAGGTGAACAGCTAGTTTACAGTTTTGCAGTGAAGGCAGATCCTGGAACAGTGTACTGCGTTTTGAAGTATCCAGACCGCTCCGTGATATCTAAGTCAGTCAAGCTTCTTGTGGCAGGTAACTTAATAAGCTACCCTATACTGTCCACATACAAAACATCACACACATAACCAGGTGTTAAGTCAAGTAGGATTGAAATGTACTCTGACTACTGTGTAAATGTTGTTTTTTGTGTGGATACCTATAAAAATAATCAATCAAATAAATTAAAAATTGTGACATCCAGCTATTGTTTGTTAAGATAACACCATACTAATGTCTGTGCAGAACAACCAGCACACCACAACTCGGATAAACAACTTTAAAATGATGTTGTTTTTAACCAAACTGAAGAGTTCAACCCACAAGTTGAATGGCTGTGGGAGTTTAAGGGAACTACAACTCTAGCTTAAAGTCAAAGTCAAGTGATTATTAAGACAGTGAGAAATTATATAGATATTTTGTGTGTGTCTTTTTTCAACTTCTTAAATAAGGCAGATATATTTGAAATTTCAGAAGGAAATACCCAATTCAGTCCCCACTTTAAAGGGGCCACCCTCTTAGAATGTCTGATGACTTGTAATAACGCTAGCTTGCACAGTTCTTGGTAAATGACTGTCCAACATGATGCACCAAGCTACCATGTTACAAAAAATCCCATAAGAAAAAAGTTTTTGCAAACTTAACATAGATTCTTTATTCTTTGTTGCATTAATGTATTTTTAACACACACACACATTCTTATGACAATGAAATATCACCAGATATCAAATCAGACTGCTGCAAAGTGACGTCACAGACCAAATCAGGTATAGAAAAATATTGTGAGGTCAAAATAGTACGATCATAAAATAAAAAAAATATTTTTAGTTTTGTTTTAACTTGAAATATGTTTTTTTCTTATTTCAAAACGATGCCGTTATGCTTGAAATTAAAATTATTATGTATTAACTACTAGCCTGCTAAGGACAAATTGTTCTGGCATAGACAATGATATGCATACAGTTTTTACGCATTATTTCATCAGTAGACAACACAGACCAATCCCCCTCCAGCACATCTGTAAGACAGTGGGCATCATGCACAGTTATTGTCCTGCTTGCCTCTGGTATATACATCCTAGGACGTAATATATGTAAGTTTCAACTTTCTTCTTAATTGGCATTGCGACTAAAGCTAGTCTTTGGCCATGTACAAAGTATAGCAATTGCCTCATCATGGCAAAGACATCTTCCATATTAAAGCTAATGGCCATTAATAAGATGTTAGCTTCGTAATTTGTTTCAATAACAAATAAGCATTTATCGGACCTTGTAGCGCAGTCTTTAGCTCCAGGTATGGGAGGCCCCATCCAGATAACTGAAATACTGTTGGTGGGACGATAAACCCAGTAAACAAATAAGCCTTACAAATGTTTTCATTGTTTTTAATTGTGTTTCCCTTGCTTTTGAATAGCTGACATGTATGAATGTTTTACTAAAACTGAATCAAGGTTATGGGATAAGATCTGGCATCATACAGGCACCCTATAGTACATATTGATCTTTGTCAAGCATATTTTAACAATAAAAGCAATGTCATAGCAGATGGTAAAAAATATTGTTTAATCTATATAATACAAGAAAGATATATGATAATGTGAAATGATCAGATATCAAAAGACATCTTTTAATTATGTTAAAGTGTAATTATGACCTGGTTTTTGTTAAACATCAACACTAGTGGACATATAAAGGTAATCCCAAAGGTCGTGACCCCAGGCTCCTCTAATTAAGTATGTAATTACTTCAGAGGACTGTGATTATTGTTTGTTAAAACATGATGAAATAAAGTGTATCCAATCAATGATGACATTTAACATTAGGATACATGTATAGGAAAAGTAATTGGATCAGCAGTTATATTCGTTTTAATTCATTCATTTATTTAAATGGATCTGAAATATTGCCCTGCACCATTAAAAACTATGTGGATGAAAGTTGGTGGTTATGCTAGCATGTAAGAATCTTTGAAAAAGGTTCTAAGTACCGTATCTAAAATGGCCTGGTAGTAAGTTTTTAATCGTATTATTCACCTTATCTTTCTTCTGTTTGTTTCAGAAGAGGAAGCTGCCTAGAATAAAATCATCTGTGGTAGATGTTCAGCATTGTAATTATGTACATTGAATGCCAGTCAAGTGTTATGTTTTTGTTTTTGTTTTGCGGACAGGGGTAGCATTATTGTTGAGTACATGTTTCACTGTTGATACTCATTAATGTTTCACTGTTATTACTCATTATTTAAACGTTTGAGAAATGTGAATTCAAAGTTCAGGACAGTTTCAATTTTAGGTACTATGATTGTCCACCTCTTTTTATTCTATTTATTTTGATAAATTGTTTAAATATTCTTAAATCAAAACCTTAAAAGAGTAGCAGCCTTTTGATGTATTTATTTGGCATAGAATATTTATTCCTTAACATTGTAATTTTTGATGTTATCTGTATTTTTGTTAAAAGAATCCATGTAGAAAATATTTTTATACTTATGTTTTATTTTGGACAAAGTAGTGTATGCATTTACATTTATTCATTATTTGTTGACAGTTTCCGGTATAAAAAGGGAGATACTGTTAGCAGATAGTGTAGATCCTGATCAAACTGCTTCTAATAGGAACTGGCTGGTCTGGGTCTACACCATTTTCCTAAGTGCGCTTTGCATGTAATATTGGTGTATGCTTTACCTTTGTTTATTGTTTAGCTACACAATTTTCTGCTTTATTTGTAAATGAATTCTATGTTGGTGAAGTTAGGTTTTGTAGCCCACCTGTTTATCTAGTTGTATTTATCTTTATTAAGACAATTTATACCAAGTGATATATACATATACAGCTAGTTATATATTGCTTTATACAAAGCTTTATTTGTAAATGAATTCTATGTTGGTGAAGTTAGGTTTTGTAGCCCACCTGTTTATCTAATTGTATTTATCTTTATTAAGACAATTTATACCAAGTGATATATACATATACAGCTAGTTATATATTGCTTTATACAAAGGTTTCTTAAGGATAGTGATAACCTTTAACCTGATAGATTTTTATTATTTCTGCTCACGTGTTTTAGTTTTAACCTGAATATATTCTCATGTCGTTAAACTTTAATGTAATTGGCGCCGTATGACCTATCAAGTGTCGGTGTGCCGTAAAACCCAAAAAACAAACAAACAATAGTGATAACCAGTTTAATAAGCATTATGTTTATGTAGTTTTTATTTAAAACTGATATACAGTCAAACTTGTGCTAGCGGTCAAGCTTTAAGAGTGGTTACCATGCTGTAAGTGGTCACTTTAGGTCCTCCCAAACAATTTGTTCTTTAATTGTTGTCTAATTAGCGGTCACATGTCTTCTGCGGCCAGAGTGTCAGTCGTCAGAACCAATCATGCAATTTATGTGTGACTGTTTTATGCAATCCCAACTACTTTTGAAATAAATTGTTTCAAAACAGGTTTGTCATTACACTAGATCGTCCTAAATTAAAACAAAGTCATGTTTCCTTACTGTGGAACAAACTTAAAGAAGACAGTAAACAACTTGAGAGAGGATATTTAACAAAACTTGTTCAAGAGAAAACATCATTATGCGACTTATACATTTTTATTTCAAGACAGGTTTTTGGAAAACTAGAAATCAGTTTTAAGTCATCGCAACCTCTTTTGAAATAAATTGTTTCAAAACAATTGGTCTTCGCACTAGGTCGTCCTAGATTAAAATCAATTTTTTTCATGTTTACTATTATGAATCAAATAAAATAATTCATAATGAACTTCTTTAGGATTTTTTTACAACTAAGGTACCTTTAGAATGGAATTTACAACAAATGTACCTTGGAGATATTTCATACCTTAAAACATGTTGTTTTTTTCTGCATATCCACCTACAGATTAGGTAATTTCAACCTGTTTTGAAAATGTTTTTAAAATATCATTTTTTCTTCATAAGTAACATGCACATTAAATTACACCTCAAACCTGAGATTGAGTTCTGGGTACGCTGATGCTTTTACACACTGCAAAACCAAAATTTAGAAACAAAAAAGGTGTCAGAAAAACATTTATTTCAAAACAGGTTTTTATTTCAAACCGGGTGTTTTAGTATGTTTTAATATGGATGACATCTGAAGATTACAGATTAGATATTAACTTTATATTGAAGAAAAATTAACTGATTTCTTCTGTTTCATTTTATGGAAAAAGAACAAATTGTTTTATTTCTGCTTTTGCCAAAGAAAAATTGATTAGGAAAGGTTGTTTCTCATGGAATCCTAGCAGCAGATATAGTCATTAACACAGCATTATTTGTCTCACTTAAAGGACATGTAAATGCTTCAGTGTATTTTTTACATCAAAATTGCATGTGATATTGTTTGTGAACATTTTTTATATCGAGAAACTGAATATTTTTTATTTTGCATGAGAGCTAAAGCTTATATGTTGTTTGGTGCAATCTATCAGTTTTATGCTCCCCAAAAAGTGTCAGGATAGCATCTCTTCATCTATCTGTCCATCCATCCATCCTGCTTTTGACCAGACTATATCTCAGCAACCAGTCGTTTAAATTAAATGAAACTTTATGGGAAGCTTCACCAAAAATATTAAATGCTCATATTGTTAATACATTCCGTTTCAAGATTTTTCACATTATTGCACTTTTAATTTTCTCTATAATATATGGAACCATTCATGCCTGGGCTATTTCTCAGCAAGCACTAGTTAGAATTCAGCAACACTTCATTGGAAGCTGCACAAACAAGTGCAAATATCCATATTATCCGCACAGTCTGGTTTGGTTATCTTTCACAGACTGATTGACCTTTCAATTTTAATTCGATATAGTATAATACAGGACCATTCATATCTTACCTATTTGTTCAGCAACCACTTGTTGGAATAAACTGACAACTTAAGCACACCTGAGCACATGTTTAGGGTGAGTTATGGTGATGACACACCATTCAGCACCTCAACTCCCGTGTTTAGTCCAGTGTCACGCGTTGGTCAACATTTTTTAAACAACACCCCATCTGAAACTCAACACCCCATCTGAAACTGATGGCCCAAATTCAACTAAACTTTTTCAGAAGCTTCAGTAAGCATGGGGAACAAAAAGTTGTTCAACGAATTTTGATCCATAAAAAACAACAACATGGCCACCTGAGCGTGGCCATTTTCCTATATGGCTATAAAGGCCAGATATTAAAACTAAAAAACTCTTCTTGCCAGAAACTAAAGGATCTAGAGTTTTGATATTTGTTATTGTTTCTTGAGTGGCCCTCAATGAAGATTGTTCAAAGAATTTAAATCCATCGGAAAACATGGTGCCAAAGGTGTTGCCATATTCCATAAAGAGCTATCTAGTAAATTGTTTTCTTGTCAAGAACTACAAGACTTAGAACTTTTATATGTAGTACACAAGTAGCTTGCGTAGCCCTCTATCTGTATTTTTCAAAGAATTTTGATCTGTCAAAAACCATGGCCCCCAAGGTTGTGGCCACTTTCCATATATGGCTTTATAGCAAAAATCCTATTATTTATATTTATTCGGTATCATTTTTAAAATAACTGTATATAAGAAGCATTTATAAGAAGAACTTGTTAGTGCTGATCCATATAAGAAAAGCAACAAGTGACAAGTTGTGTTAATGAGTTATAGCCCTTTGATTTAGCATGTAATATATTTTTCTGTGTCCCCATAATACCCTGAGGAGCATCCTGCGGCTCCACTAATATCTTTATTGATATGTCATGCATTCTGTGTTGCACATCTGTTTTGCCTATTTTCTCTTGCTTATGTGTGTGTAAATGTTTATATACTTTTTTTGTGATATGTTGCGTGCCACAATGCTTTTGTGATATTTTTTTATCATTATACATCAGTGCTTTCAAGTTGTATATTTTTTATTTAATCTGAATTTGTTCATTTACATCAAATTTGCATAATATATTTTCTATTTGAAAACCCCACGGAATATTATACAAAGCGAAAAGTGATGGTCAAGTAGCATTTAAACTGAAATATAGCACAGTACTGATTTTAAAAGTACCTTTGGCCTCTTTGATTAGTAATAGATGCCTACTTTAAAGGTGTCAGTTTGAACCATTTTACCTATGGGTTCATTTAAAGCCTAATATTTCAGTGCCTTGCATTTGCCCAATGTAATACTTGTACACACTGGCCAGTTCATCCATCTTGAGACCAGATTTGACTCTGATATCTCATGACTACCCTTAGTTACATTATGATGAAACTTATCAGCACTTATTCATACTTAACCTAGTTGCACATATCGTTGGCATATCATGATCATTCTTATATTATATTATGGCCCATTGTTATATTTATTGAAGATATTTTGTACTATACCTTGGCTTACATTGGTTGGATTTTCTTCTACATATATCAAAACACATTGAATAATTTTTTTCTGAATAATTGCCCTTTGACATCTTTCTTTACTATATTGTTTTCACTTTTAGTACTGACCTACTATTGTTCAGATCCTTACACCTTCTCATGATATAGAAGTACCAACTTTAGTTGTGCATATCTTTTTTTTATGGTCATAATCAGCTTGTGTTATTGCCCTTAGATATATATATATATATTGAACACTTTTTGTCTGCAATAACATAATCAGCTTAATTGAGTTATTGTACTAAGATATATTTATTGAACACTTTTTTGTCTGCAATAATTCTTGCAAATCATTTGATAGGAAATGAAACTGGTATGGAACGTCATAACCATCGCTGACCTGGTAACAGTAATTGTGACATGTAAATATTTGGGGCTATTCTTCAGCAGGGATAATAGTTGTAGTCATATGTTGTGCTGCTCTCCAATTCAGTTATATTCTGTCATTCCTATTTAAGATCTCATTTTTCTTTCTTCTTACATGTACTATTTATTAATGGTTCATGCTACTACCTATAAGTAGAGTTTGTTCCTTATTTGTTGTCTCATATCAGTTCAACTTTTATCTTGTAGTTTTTACCTTTAACCTTCTTCATTTGTTAAAAGCCCATTCAATGGTTTTAGTTTTAGCTAATAACTGCATACTTAGCTAAAAAAGCTAGCAGTTAGAGTCAGCTGTAATCAAAATGCCTATTGTTATTTACACTGTTGGTCTCAAACTCCCCGCAGTGATTACTTCCCTTATATCACTGCCACCAGCAAGTTTTTTGCCCAAATACAGGCGGATAGTGTTTTTTTTATTTTTTTCTGGACTTATCTCATCAAAATATAGTATCTTTCCTTTAAAATTTTAATTTATCATATTAAAAATAAAAAGTGACTTAAAATATGAAAAAATATGAAATTATGAAAGTCAAATTTCACCGTACTGTACAGAATACAGCGTACTATACATACAGAAAACTAAACATGGATGATCACCTCCTCGCTGATTGTGCAAGCGAATTTCAGTCAATTTTATTTATTAAAATCCCGTCCTTGTAATCAGATACATTAAAATGCCGTTTTTTTCTCGTCACATAAAAAACAATTTTGACTCACTTTCTTTCGTGGCGTGTTTATGGAGGCCGCCATGTTTACTTCACGTGATACTCTATCGTCACGTGATCCTTGCTGGGGGCAGAGATTTAAGTAGCAACGCGTGACGTAATCGCTGTGAGGAGATTGTGTTGGTCTCAGAAAAACAACAACATAGGAAGTGCAAGAAATCCTTGGGTACAGTGCTGTGTAGGATGTGTAAAAGGCAATTAGATCCAATATTCATGGTCACCTTATCCATGTCAAACAACACAATGTACAATGTTCACATCTTTACTGTGTCATTGTTGTGATTGACAATCAAACTTCACAGAAACTTGCTGCAGAAGTTTGAAGGTAAGGTCAAGTTATCCTGTAAATGTCAATTTATCTAGTTAGTAGACAATTTTTTGAAGCATTTTAGTGACAGTGTGGTTAATGGGTTGGGATAAGGCTGAAAATCCTATAGTATTCAGTTTCTTACAAGATTTTTTTCTGCAGAAGGGCTGAAAATCATTAAAGTATTCAATTTCTTACAAGATTATTTTTTGGAGAAAAAGATCCATATATTTAAGATTATTTAACTATGAAAAATGCCACATATTTTAAAAAAAAATGATATTTCTTGTTTGTTTTGACTATCAACGATACACCTTGGTTTATTCCACACATTAATTTTTATTATTTGTAAAGTATATACAGGTAATTTACTTACAATGTAATCTAAAAGTAACATGCATAGAACTATTGTCTTTCAAAGAAGATGATTGCATTTATTTGGCATGTAAAAATGTCTTCTTTTCCCTTTCTTGTTATACCCCCACAAATATTTATTGTCTTCCCTTTCTTGTTATACCCCCACAAACATAGTTTGAGAGGGTATATAGGAGTGAGCTTGTCAGTCAGTCAGCCTGTTGGTTTTCATGGTTTCTTGACAATAACTTACCAATCGCTTGACAGACTTAAACATTTTTTGGAACATCATAAGATACAGGTCAAGTTCTTTAGTTTAGCTCTAACCTGATTATGTTCTATTCGCGTTTAACTTCTTTGTATTCAGCGCCATATGACCTGTTAAGTGTCGATGTGCCATAAAACCCAAAATACAAATACTGGTCAAGTTCCTCATTGGGACTGGTTGGGTCAATGTCAAGGTCACTTTTACTGGGGAAAAAAACGAATAAAAAGGAATGAGATATTGTGATGAACTTTGCAGCATAGGTAGCTTCTGTGAAGACAAGAGATAGGATTAAAAGTGGGACCAGTGGGGTCAAGGTCACTGTTACTGAAAATAGAAAAATGGTTTCTGCTCAATAACTTTCATTAGAAATGAGATTTTTAATAGAAAACTTGCTGTATAGGTAGCTTCTGGGAAGTTGATGATTGGGCTTGAAAATGGGGTGTTACATGTATCTGTTTCTTGTGTTACCTTATGCCATTGTTTCTAATCTTACCAGCTCCTATATCAAGCACCTTTAGTGATAGTTCTAGTTTTATCTGAATAAATAATTGTCATGTGATATGTTATAAGCTTACTTGTTGTTGTTTTTGTGTGTGTTTTTTTCCCCAATACTTTAATTGTTTATTTTAATCTTTTTTTGTTTTGTTTTGTCATCTTCAGTGTTGTGTTTATGTTTATATATTTTTGTTATTGCTTTTAGTTATCTATGCAGACTTTCTATTTACAAAACTGTCTTTGCTATTTTTATTCAAAGTAATTTAATATAACATTTTTGTTATCCTCATAATAATAAAATAAAAAATCATTAATAAACAGGTAAACTAATTACCCATATTGTATAGTTGTCTTTTACATTTCCCCGTACAAGTTAAAAAGAAGCTACATAATGTTACGGCTTGTTTGTTTCACTTCTAATACAAGAACATGTACCAGTAAATGGAAATACTTTTTAAAATTACAATGATCTATACATGCTTATGTTTATCAGTTAAGGAAGAAGCCTATAAAAAAAGTGTCATCATATGCTATGATCCTAACACACAAACTTAAAAAAGAAATTATCAATTAATGAAATTACATCTTAAGTGCACATTTATCTGGCTTAGGCAAAGAGTATAGAACCAGATCAACTATCTCCCAATGGTAGCCATTTAACTGGGATCAACACTATTTGTTGTTGAGTTTCAAGCACTTTGTCTTGTTACCTTTACATGTAGTTGTAAGCAGATAAAACACATCTATTATGAGGAGTGAATGCATTTTATTAATATTCATGCATTAATTCATAGGAACACAGGTCTCAATGGCGGAGATAAAAAAGAACATGAACTACATCAAATAATCCATTGTTTGAGGATTCTGATGAGTATTGTAATGTTGTTGTTGTTTATATACAGACCCTTTAGTACCAGAACTGTTAGTTTCTTAACTGGATAAGAAACAAAACAAATGAACGAAGCATTTAAGCATGCCCAAAAGTCTTTTGTATGGGCAGTGACTAAAAGGCAAACTAGAAATTAAATAATTTTAAGCCCACCTGACCTTTATGCTCTTGGTGAGGTATTTTGATCGCCGACATTTGTGTTAACAGCATCACCTGTCATGCGTCACGCATCCGTCAACATTATTTAAACAACTTCTTTGAAACGGCTGGCCTAGATTCGACCGATCTTCTTCAGAAGCTTTGGCTTGGCAGGTAGGGCGAACGAAAAGTTATTCAAAGAATTCAAATTCATAAAAAAATATGGCTGCCAGACGCATGGCTATCTACTTTATCTGGTTATGTATAAAAAATTGAAAACATTCTTGTTAAAAAGTACAAGAGATAGAGCCTTGGTATTTGGTACATGTTTCTAAGGTGACTCTGCATCGATATTGTTCAAAGAATTGTAATTATAATAAAAAAACATGGCCATAAGATCTATCATTAGATCTGAATAGGAACCCCATGGGGATTTTACTGGTTACCTTCATATAAAACAGTAAATGTACAATGAGTTAATCATAGATTCACAATTTCTTTTAACTGACAATTTAGATTAGATGTATTTTCACCAACACAATTACTAATATAGGGGACCTAACTAGAATGGGACTAAGCCGGAATGTAGCTAGAGTTATATCCCATGCAAGGTTATCATGTTTGGAAGAGTTCAATTTTAATAATAGTAGGGTTTCGGTAGATTTTTTTAAAACTATTTTCCAGCTTTTTTCTTTAAGAAGTTATTTTTAAATAACGAAAAAAGAAACACGGAAAGCTTTCCTAAAAAGTTACGTCCGACTTTGTACCTAACATACTACACCCCTAAATGAAAATCGACTCGACTCAGGATAGTTACGATTACAGCGTTCCGACGAGGTCAACTGTCAACGTCCGCAGACGAATGTCATTTCGTTGATATAAAAACACTAAGAGGACAATTTTAAGAAAAGAAACCCCAACATATTTACGATGACAGATAAGAAGAGGGTGTGCATTATTGGATCCGGAAACTGGTAAGACTGTCTTATCGCTATTGTAAGCAGTTTTCGTGAAGCTGGTTTCTTGCAAAATGGATAAATACATTTCGTTTAATTTCAGAATATGTAAAACATGGTTTCATCAAAGCTATAGATTGTCTACAAACACGCTTTCCATTTAACAGAAGTAAACTACTAAGTGATAAAGATCTAACTTATAAAAAACACCTTATATCGTAATAAATGGTGTTAACTGGCCGAAACCAGTTGTCATTCTATTTCTAAGCACTGTTTTCCACATGTGGTTTTCAGGCATCATATAAAAGGCACGTGCATTTGTCAGATTCTGGAAGGAAAATAAAATATTGACATAGATAGTGTGGGGATAATTTTTAACCTATGAATATTAAACTGACCATGCCTCGTAATCACTGCATCTACTAAAAATTGAAAATGTAACCTACAGGGCTGTAGTAAATAAAGGTAATTCCAACAGCCAGGCTGTTGGGTTAACCCTTTAGCGACGTGGACAAGTGTCAGCCTACTGATCTGAAGGTCCTGGGTTCGAATCCCCGTTAGGGACAGGATTATTTTCTCCTCTCAGATTTACTTTAGGGCTATGACCATCTGATAAACAATTATGGTTTGTCACTTTCACCCACACAGCAATGGTTAAAGTGCACTAATCGTAGTTTGTAATTTGACTGTTTTAGCTTGACTTTCTTTAGTTTTCATGTGGTTTGATTGTACTATTTGGATAAGCACAATCTTTAGGTCCTAGTCAATGTTAATTGCGTAATTAATTAACTAAAATCAACTTTGAATGATCATGTAAAAACAAAAAATGAAAATAAGCATGTCAAACAATAGTAAAATTATTAATGTTTTTAATGTAATGTTCAAGTTTGAACCTGTATTTATGAGACAGGTTAAATGTTTTGACTGCATTTTTATGTTTTTGTTGTTGTTTTTTTCAAAATATAGAATTATGTAGATACAACTTGCAATGAATCTGGACATGCGCAATACATAACATTGGCACTAATATCATTCACACAAGCTTGATCTACACTATGGTCACATGCTTTTTGAGACAGTTGACCGGGTATTGTCAGGCGTACGGAGTGCAATCTTTTTTCACCTATTATACCTTCTATACCTTCTAGTGGGTAAACATTGAATTTTCAAATACCTACTTCGGTGTACTTACGAGCCATGATTCTCACCATCTGTCAAGTCTAGTGATCCTGGCACCTATCGACCATGGCAGTCAAATCTTGATAGCATTTGATTTGAACGACTGTTCTCCAAATTTTATATTGATTGAGGACTCGATCAGTAGGCTCTAACATCATTTAAGCTGGTCCATGCTTGGCTGATCTGGCTAATCAGTGTCTAGTCAAGCCAACCCTACCTTTCAGTGACATTGCCTAAATATGTATAGCCGGGTGATAGGGAGAGAATGTCTAAGCAGTCCGGTTAGCTCAGTCGGTAGAGCATTCGCCCTGTAAACGAAGTGTCCCTGGTTCGAGTCCCCGACTGGCTGCACATTTTTCTCCCTATGTTACATATGTTTGCAACTTTGCTACTTTTACTGCCTTTGTGAGATGCAGGCAGGGCAACTTTAGGCCTGAGCTGTTGCAGCAGAGATAATTTCTAGCTTGCTGCACCTTTTGCGGGTTCAGTTGTGACACTCATTACAAAGAGCGGAGTTGGCACCTAGTCCACATTGCACACAGAGCATGGTCACTTGCTTGAGATGCATTGACCTTCAAGCCATACTTCACCAGAGTCGTTGATATGATCTGTGCTGGCTCTTCAATAGTGCTTGATATGCTGAAAAGGTCATCTTCATACAAAAGTTTGCGCAGCTGCTGACAGTGGGTCTCTTGGAGGACAGCAATCAGCTCTTCCCAGAAAAGCAGATGTCACAGAGCCCACCAAAAGAAATGATGGTGGACAGAGTCAGAAGCTTTCTGTAGGTCCACAAACATCAAGACTTCTCTGTTCTTAAATTTCTTTAGACCTTGCTTGAGCAGCTAGATGCCTCTGCAGTTGTTTTTGCTGCAGCACTTCTGCCTTCCCTTTGAAAAGGCCAAAAGTATACAGAATATATGTAGAATGTATGGTGCAACTCCTTGCATTTCATTTTTATATAACCTTCTACTTTCAAACTGATTATTGCATTATTTAGTTATGGTGTTTGATATTAGAATATTTATTTAAATATCTTTTCTATAACTTCTTATTGCAAAGCTGATCAAAAACTCTTTTAATTGAAACTGTGTCATTGGCACCAACAACTCTTGGTAAAAAGGTAATTGTCCATTTTTTTGCCATTGCTGATAAAAGTGATGGATGTCAAAGATGTTATGAAGTTAATGTTTAATGATGACAAGTCCTTTAAAATCAGCTATTAATATGTTATATTCAAAGGGCATATTTATATCATGGTTTGGTAAAAAAGGAACTCCTGGGTGAATGGATTACACGCTTAGAGGTTGACATTTTTTGTTTTACTTCGTTAAGATTTCTTTTTTGAATCCCATTTTATATCACTTGTTTGCATTTGTCCTGGTATTTTTGTTAGGAGTAGGGAAATAGGGGGCTTTTGTGACTTAGTTACAGACTCTTCTGACCACTGTTATTTAACAATTTAAACATGAAATGTTTTGTTTCATACTATTTAACCAACACTTAGAAAGGCAAATCAAAGCAAAGTCTGTCCTAGGAGCAATTTTACCATCCTCAGAGTACCTTGATACAGTTTCATTTACATTATTTTACACAGCTGTCATTAGACCACATATCAAGTATGCATATACAGCTTGGCATCCTAAAGAAATAAAAACTTCATTATAGTAGAAAATAAACAAAGGAGACGAAAAGAACAAGTAAATTCAATTTCCTAAGAGTAAGCTACTAAGAAAGTATGATCCATTATGATAGAGTGTTTAAGATTGTTGAAAAAAGACAGGTATAGACATGTATATCTTTCAAGATAAGATATCTTTCATCAATCTAAAATAAGAATTTTAAAAATTAACAGGTCTATTAACAAAGCTAGAATGTATTGGGCATAAAATCTGTAGCGTTAAAATTTAAGTAACGACAGAAACAAAATGTATGTGGAGTATGCTTATATCATCTAACAATCTTCAATATCATAGCTCTATTTCAAAACTAGGTGACACATACATTTTATCAGTGCAAATGTAGATTTAGCTTAGTCTAGCGTCAGACATACTTGTTGCAAAAATTCCTCATTTCTGTCATGGGGCATTATAAATGACAGAGAGCTGCATTGGAGACAAAGTTATGTACAGCCCTGGTAATTTTATCTAATTTCTTTTGTCATTTGTTAAAATTATTGAGCTGTAAAACTTACATGTGAACACACTAGTTTGGTTTGGTTCTACTTTTTAATTTTTTAAAGTAACAAAATAAAGTTGATTGCCTAAAAGACAGAAGGTTTCCTTCTCTCTTCTATTTAATAATATATAATTTGTTTATGGTATTATATAAAACAAACAATTCAAATAGATTTTTGTAGATAGTTTTTGTGAGTCCTGCTTTAATTCTTCTAACATAATATGTTAAAATACTTAAAAAACAATTGTAACTCTCAAAATTTCATACTATTATTTGTAAACAGCATTACTAAACTAATGAGTTTATTGCTGATGGTAAGCATGAGTCCTTAGTGTAATTTATTATGATGATTTATTGTCAGAACAGTCAGGCTTACACTGCTAACAGCAAAAATGATCAGGCTTAGGCAAAGATCCAGATCAGCTAGCTCTTGCTGATTTTTCAGGATCTTTACTATTTACTGCTGAATCTTTAGCATTATGAGTTGCTTTGTTTACTTGTAGTTATAAACTTAAAGTTAAGAACATTTTGTAGGTTATAACAAATGTATCATGGTAAGGGTAAGCTCAATACTGACAAACTGTCTACAGATAACAGTGTGAACATAGAAATCTGAAGGTCACCTGAATACACAAACTGGCTCAATCTAATCAGGCCAACCTGAGCAGAACTGTGTTAAGTATGATTGATAAATGAACATCCATTTATAGTCTATAGCCTTTACCTCTATTCTGAACTTTATACTTTCAAAATGCCAGACCATGCTTCACAGTTTAAATTCTGTTCTTGTTTGTTTTCGTCTTGTCTTTTGGAGAACACTTCTGAATGCAAAAAGATATAAAGTAATAATATTTAAATAGTGTCTCATAAATGAATTACTTTTTTTTTTTTTTAATTTAAGCCTTTAAATTTAACATTTACCAAAAAACAAACAAACACAGTACATGTATTATTGACAATAAGTTTCACCCTAGAAAACACTAATATTGAACAATTTTTGTGTTATATTTCCTAAAACTTCTTAACCAAACAAAGACACGGCTTTCATAATTACTGTTGCTTAAACTTGGGACCCACCATCTACATGTTCTATATTGCACAGAGCTGCAGATCACCAGACCTTTTACACATACACTTAAATCTGAACTCTTTGCCTGCCATCTAAAGTCCAACATAGGCAAGTAGGGTATTATATTAGCCATCTCCTGCTGGAAGCTTTCTGATCAGGACCTATACTGTTTGCTGCAGAATCTTATGTTTGAAATCGTAAGCAAATAAGTGAAAGTTAAGTATTAGTTTTTAATAAAAGGGATATAGTTTAACTAGAATAATTATGTACTTTGCAAGTGCATGTCACTGTCTTGACTGTTATTTCTGTATGAGGCATTGCCAAATAGCAGGTGTTTTCCACTGGTGATATATCCCCCACTCTCAATCCCTGTTTGTTTTGAGATTATGGCCCCAATTAATCTTGTTCCATTTCAGGAAAGATGCACTACACAAGGTTCAGTATGGCAAATACTTATAGGACAGATATTTTATATTTTTCCCAACTAATAATAACTCAAAGATGCCCAGTGTTCAATCTATGATTGTTATGGCTAACAACATGAAGACATCTGCAGTCAACATTATATCTTCTATCATTCTTGGATGGGTGAAAATACTATTTCACTTTTTGTGGGGTTCAGGGCTGGAAATTATTTTTTTAAGTGACTAGTCCTGGACTAGTAACCTGGACAAAAATGACTTGTCCAAAATTTGAGTTGTTTTCAATAAATGAACACAAAAAAACATTTGTCATATCAACAAGAAAAAAAAAGGTATAACAACAAGTATGCTTCTTTTATTTTTTGTTTATTAGCATTTATGTATTGCGCATTATGATTGACTGTTTTGGACAGGTTCGTGCATTGTACATGTATACCGCCTTTACGTGTTGTTGATAAATGCTCCTGGACTGAAAGTGATTATCTTCATCACTAATTTGAAACCACTGTTTATTTGTCACTTGTCGGACTGCTCATTTATGACTTGTTCAGGACTAATTTAATGATCAATGACCAGTAGCCCAAAACTGCACTTTGACTTGTCTGAGACATCAGGCTACCGTATTTTTCCAGGCCTGGCATTATTTTATTTTTATTTTTTCTGTTTGCAGTGTTTCTACACTATTACTACATTTGTACGTGTTCCATGTTCTCTGCCTTCAGGGGTTCAGCGATTGCCAAGGTTGTAGGCAGCAATGTCCAGACGATGAAGGACCAGTTTGTCCAGGAGATCAACATGTGGGTGTTTGAGGAGGAGGTGAATGGCCGCAAACTGACAGAAATTATCAACACAGACCACGAGAATATCAAATATCTGCCAGGACACAAAATACCTCCAAATGTTGTGAGTATGGCAGTCAGAATTTAGAACACTTTACTTAGCTTTTTTGATTACGAATATAACTTACTTTTCTTGTGAACATTATTACTGTATTTTTAATTTTAAAAAATCCAGTTTTGCAATTGTTCTTTACATCAAAATCATTTTATAATTAAAAAGTTATTAAAATCACTAGTTTAGAACACTATTTAAAAATCTCTTTTCATGTATTAACATGAAGTCTGCAGTGTATTGGTTTCAGGCTTGATGTGTTAATATTGGGGGTTTCCTTCTAAAAATATATCCAAAAGTTTTTTTGTTTTTTTTTAAAGCTGCTGGTGCAACTTAATCACCAAAATGCAAAAAGAAATGTTCCTATCTTTCTTTCTTTTGTTTTTTCCTAAAGAAAGCCATTTCAAGAAACCAGAAATATCATTAGATGCTTTTGTTATCTTAATATTTGGGATAACTTCCCAATCTACATGTTAATCATTTAATCTTTGCAGATAGCTGTTGCTGATGTTGTGGAATCAGCCAAGGATGCAGATGTGTTCATCTTTGTGATCCCTCACCAGTTCCTGCGACGTGTGTGCGGCCAGTTAAAAGGCACCGTCAAGGAGGGTGCTGTAGGGGTATCTCTTATCAAGGTGGGTTAACAGGAGACTTGTTGAAATGCTGTAGATTAATGTAAGGGTGAGGGTTAAAACTGGAAAAACTTAATTCAAATGTGTATATCTTTCATACCGATTGAAAATTATTCATAAACATTTAAGTCTTTGCATAAAATCCTTTTAAACATGGTAATATTATCTTGTCTGTTGAAAATGACACTTTTTTGTCCATCATATCATCTGTATTACCAGGGACTTCAATCCCCCCCACCCACCCCCACCCCCCCTCTTTGACCAGGATATATCTGCACTATTTCCTGCCAAGTCTCTAGATATATGGCTTATTACCCTGGTATTCAGGTATTAGAAAATGATAATAGAAAACAATTGTATAATGTTAATAATGAATGCAACAATGCATGTATCTTATTACTCACCACTTTGACTTATGACCATAATTGCAGGGTTTTGACATGAAGGAAGGTGGAGGTATTCTATTGATCTCATCGGTAGTTGAAGAGATTCTATCTATTCCCTGTGCTGTCCTCATGGGAGCAAACATTGCCAATGAGGTGGCTGCAGAGAACTACTGTGAAGCAACCATAGGTAACATACTTTATTTTGGACATTGGACCATTTATATTACAAAAGTCCCCACAGTTTGCGCAAACCACGCATTTGTTATTAAATTCCATGCCATTAATTGTGCTTATGCATATTTTAAACTGGCCAAAAAGCCCAAAATGACTTAAAACCTTTTATAAGGTTTACCTTTTTAATTTTTGTAAGATATGTTTTTTTAGGAAAAAATTTCTGATAGTAAATTGTTTTGCAATTTTTTTTGTTTGTGTGAGGTTATGGTAGTCTACTTTTGTTTCTATTTTGTTTTTGTGACTCAATGGTGTTCCTTTGCATCTGATATCTCGAGCAAGGAATATCACCTGTCAATTAAATTTAAAAGCAACAGTCATCACTTGTGTAGTCCTCTGACACTCATGGCGCCTATGTCAGCCAACCATGTAATACTGATATTGGCTATGTTTGACAAAATGTTCTTCCACAGTCCTACATTTCTCATTTAATGGTTTCTTGCTAAATGTTTAGAGATAAATTGAATGATACAATGAGACATGTATGTATTGAACTACTGCATTATTGTTGAACCTTCCATTTGTATTTTAAGTTATGTATCCCTTGCCAATTTTTATAAGCATTCTTTGAAAGCATGTTTTTAATTTGACACAAAATTCACACTTTTCCTAACTTGAACCTCAAATATCTTGATGGATTTACAACAGTACCGACCGGCCGCAATAGCTCAGATGGTAGAGCGTCGGCTTGCGGATCGGGAGGTCGTGGGTTCGAACCCCGGCTGGGTCATACCAAAGACTTTAAAGTTGGTAGTAGTGGCTTCCCTCCTAACGCTCGGGGCTACGGGGACAGCATTACGCCTGACTCGTCGGTGTCAGTATAATGGACCGGCCGGGTTCAGTCCCTGGGCACCTCATAAGTGCCCCTGTGCTGTAATGATAGAAATGTCGCTGCGCAGTATCGGCAAAAATGCCGGCTAATCCCAATCCCAATCCCAACAGTACCATCAAAACCCACTGAACAAGTTTTGACTGTATTTGAAGCATTGATATCAGGCAATGGTAATTGAAATGATGTGTTCAATATTTTGTGTAGTTTTAAATTTCATTTTGCAGGGATCAAGGATGAAACTCAGGGAAAAATGTTAAAGGACCTATTTCAGGCAGATTATTTCAGGATCGTGGTGTGTGACGATAAAGATACTGTAGAGATCTGTGGAGCTCTGAAGGTATTTTCTACATGTTACTCTGAGTAAATGTCAGGAAAAATATATTGAACATTTCAGATGTATCCTCACATCACTGTGTGTAAAAATGTTTTGTGAATGCATTGATTTTTTTAAGGACTTTTGTGGTTAACTGGTTTATGGTGGATTTTTTTAGCCAAACTGTTCAACAACAAAAAACATGGTGAACACATAGGTGAGCACAAAGGTTGGCAGGGTTTGTCAACCTTTTGCATGAGAGTATGTAAGAGGCTTGACTCTTGATCCCAATACATCTCAATTTGTAAAGCAAACTGAATCAGCGAAAAAAAATTACACTGCTTCTTCCAGCTAATTGGAAGTATGTCTGGCATGTTTTTGTCAGTTATTTTCACATAATTTGAAGGTATTTATGCTCTGGAATTATTTTTACTATATAACAGCTTATAGATATTTAGATAAATGCATAGATCCTTAATTTTGTCCTGTAGATGAAAACAATGGTTCAATGAAAAATTACTCAATGTAAAGAAACTGGCCTTTCCGATTTCCTTCCATGATATCTAAATGGTTCTATTTACCAGCCGGTTGTACAACGTAGCCAAATAAGCAAACATATATATATATATATATATATATATATATATATATATATATAATTTAGTATGGGTCATGTAGACATAATTGAAGCAGAAACCTAATTCTTACTGTTGTTTTTTTAAGAAATATCCTTTACACGGCTGTATGTACAAAGTTTATGTCTTGCTTGAAAGATATTTCTTAACCTAATAAAACATCCTGGAAGGCAATCCTGGTAGCAAAATCAGTAGAGTGTCGGCTTCAGGTTCAGAAGGCCCCTGAATTAATCCCTGGTCACAACATAGTAAAGTTGTTACAAGTGGTAGTGGTATAGCTCCCTATATTCTTATATCCCTGTAGCTCAAGCAAATATAAATGTAGTCTCCAAATAAACAAACTACCTTTGATGGGACCAAAAACCTAATAAACAATCCTGAACAAGAGATATATCTACATAATTGTTACTTTGTGTTTATACTGTTGTTGCTATTTGTGGCAGAACATTGTGGCAGTGGGTGCAGGGTTTGCTGATGGACTGGGTTATGGAGACAACACTAAGGCAGCTGTGATACGTCTTGGCCTTATGGAGATGGTCAAGTTCTGTGAGGTCTTCTTTCATGGTACGATATTCTGCTTTGTGGACACTTAACTCTTAGCCTGCAATTAAAAAGTGATCTAGCCTAGATTTCTTTTGTAACAAGCAAACTTAACACTTTCATTTGCTGTCGATTATGGAAATAATTTCATGACTCCTAGCTATTTTTTACTTTTGACCAGAGGAGAGATGTGAGGGGTTGTTGTACATTTGTTATTTCATCTAGAAGCTTACTTGAAACTCATATAGTTGTTGTGTCACCACATCTAACTCTGTTAAAAGTGTGCATATTTTCCTTCTTTGAGCTACTAAATGGAAGCAGAAATAGGCCTTTATTTTATTTGCATGATCAGGACATGTTTACTACAGCAGAGGTCATAGGTTTACACTTAATAAGGTACAGCTTATTGCCATATGACACAATGCTGACTGCTGGTTGATTGGTCAGTCTTTAACCTTTTAATGTTTCAGAACATCTCATTTCTTGGAATGCCTTATTGAACTTATGTCCTTGATCTATATAAGCAGATTTGTACTGTCTTCAGATTACTGCAGGATTGTTGCTGCAATCACCACAACAAAATCTCGCTTCCTGCTAAACCCATTTTTCTTAAACTTAAAAGAAAAGTATCAAAGATCAGTAAATACTAGATACAGAATAAAAGGAAACCAGTATAGGTTAATATAGATTTTCTCATTAATTAAAATACATTTTCTCATTAATTGAAATACACTGTCTCATTAATTGAAATACATTGTCTCATTAATTTAAAATATCAGTGTTTAATATAGCTTTGCACAAAAGGATCCTACAGAAAAAAGGATTGCCATAACGGCAAAAACAAAATAATTATCTTTAAAATACTAGGCTTGTTAGTGTCATACTTATCTTTAAATCTAAAAACAGCACTTGCTGTTTGTCTTAAAGATCCTCCTCCTATCACACATAAGAAATCAGCACTAGCAGAAGCAAATTTCTGCTTCAAATCATTCTCCATCACATCACAAATTTCATCTTTCCTCAACCACCCTCTCTGACAGGTATGTGGCATGGTCACCTGAATATAATGACTGTACATAGTAACTTTTGTGCAACTTCAGTAGATTGAGAGGCGATCATGCTTCAGTAATTAAATCTTCTCCTTACACAACCAATATACAGAATGATTATATTAAAAAATATATACCCCAAATACAAATAGAATATACAGAATGCATAATGATCGCTGTTTCTTTTTTTTTTTTCCTAAAATGACTGCACAACCATTTTCAAGTTGGTTTCAGTTTATATAAGTCATTGAGTAAACACGATCTGCCAATGACCACTAACGATCAAGAAAAATTGTTTGATAATATGTGCAAAAGAGCCGATCTTATTGCTTGAAATACATGTTTAACACATCACAGCAAGGTTTTAATCACCCTTTCGCATTGAAATACCCGCTTCTTCTGTGAGGAATCTGGCTAATAGTTTGAGGAGGATACCACTTACTTGGGAATTGAGATAAACTCTTACTCATTTGCATTTTGCCAATTGTGGTGCAAAATAATCAGAGTTGTGTTTCATATATTCCTGTCATCAGAACCATGCAAGTAGCTACCATACAATATTATAATAAATGCTTCAACAGTATTTCACATTTGAAAGACCATCGGCATTAGTAGAATGACAACACCGTGTTAACTATTCAACGGAATGGGACAATAGGAGTGGAAAGGAGCAGAAATTGCTTTTTGATGCGGGCACACCTGAAGGGCCCAAACAATGCCTAGGGATGCGCCCAAAACACATGTTAGGGGTAATGGGCATAAGGGCGCACTCAAGATTGAACTCGGAATATAGTGTACCTGAAATAGTGCTGATTTATACTATGGTTGCTTACTTCAAAGTTAAATACTCTTTTTTATGTGATAAAATTTCGTATAAATGCCAAAATATTCCAAAAAACTTTGACCACAGCTTTGTCAGCATTCTATTAATCTATTTTTAGAATCATCTCAGGCAACATTTTTGGAGAGTTGTGGCGTTGCAGATCTTGTTACAACATGCTATGCTGGAAGAAACAGGAGAGTGGCAGAGGCATTTGTTAAGTCTAAAAAGGTAATTATTATGATAAATCATCAAATGCCCTCTTTTCTATTGAAGGTTTTCACTTATCTTGGTATTTGCATTGATCAGATCTGTAGATATGCCTGAACATGTATATTTTATGTACGTAACGATATTAAAATTGACACAAAACTTGTTTGGTGATGCCTCTTGGTGTTAAATCCTGGTGTATTCCAGTACTGATCTGATCTTGTTATTAGTTCCTTTATTGTTGCTCAAGTAAGTTATTTGATTTTTCTGTCCAATGTTTTCTAACTTGAGTCCCACACCTGTCACATACCAGCACTGTCGTACTTGCTTGCAGTTTGTTGGTGTTTTTACCTAGATATTTTTATCATAAATTTCCTGTCATTGAAGTAATAATAGGAAGTTGTCATTCAACTTAAAAAATGTGACATAATCTCTCCAATAAAATAAATAAACTTATTTTACATGTGTTCTAATAACTAGTTATTAGTTATGAATACAAGGTTTTTATATATCATTGGTAAAATTGCATGTTTGCTCTTTCAGTCAATAGAGGAGTTGGAGAAGGAGATGTTAAATGGCCAAAAGCTCCAGGGTCCCCCCACTGCTGTCGAGGTGAACTACATGCTAAAGGCTAAGGGCATGGAGGCAAGGTAGGGACATACCGACATATGTCAGGGGATTGTTTGTTGAATTTTTTTTTTTTTTAAATCGGCCTTATATAAGTACAACTGTATAACAGGTATAGAGTTGAAACTAAACCATGTTTCTTTAACACCGGTTAAAGTTGAGCTGTTTATTGCTGGAGTTCTGGTGATAAAATACAAATAATGTATGTGTGTTGCCAGTTTATCCATATGTTGTGACAGCCCTAATCTATCTCAGTGCTGATCAGACATTCTGCACCATCTTTGTAAGAATGAAGATTGTTATTTAGGAGTAAGACTTTTAGACAGTAGGTGTTTGTTGAGTGAAAGATTTTTCCATCTTTAAGTCATGCACAGTGCCCACTTGAAGTAGGTATATTTGGCTGCCTTCTTTCTATTATGAAAACATAACATCGTACCACACTAACTACCTGAATACAACATAATGAACTGATAAAAAAATAAGCACTTGCTTTTTGCTGTTAAATAATATTATCAAACCATAGAAAGTATTCAGAAGAAAAGCTAGTAATTGAAAGTTTCAAAAATACTGTATGCATTTTAGATTTTTCATTTGAATTAATCACCCTTAATGAAAGATAATTTTAATAAATGACACATGAATTAAAATATGACCATTATACAAACAGGAACTACTCTGTTACAAAATGTAAGCATGATTATTTTTTTATCATGTTATTTTTATGCAGAAATTACTTTCATGACCAAATTATAATTATACCTTTTTGCCTATAAATTCCAGCTATTTTTAAACAACTTTTATGTACAGTTGCTCTATTGAAAATGGGGTTTCATATTTGATTGGTTTCCTGTCATAGAAAGTTTCTAGTCTCACTTAGCCATTAGCTACATTTGCTGGATATTGCAATGTTCCCTTCAACAATATAAAACATTTAGACACAGAATTTTGTGATGTGTTTGTCATAGCACATATAATTTACTCCTACCAAATCTTAGATTTTAAATCTTGTGACTTTCATGTTTAAAAACTTTTTTCTGCAGGAATTTTTTTCACTGATTTGAGAAATGTTTAACTCAAGTGTACTAATTGATGTCCTTAATAGATAACGTATTGTTTATAAATATGCCTTATATGTTACTTACACATACTATGACAATTCTTAATATCAAACACAGATCTTGCCTTTTTTTAAGCAGATACAAATTGTTATCTTGTAAATTTGTGTTCTAACTTTTACTGATAAAGATGCTGCTCGCCAAATTATATATCCCAGAGCATGTAAAAAACCAGAAATATTTGAGGACACGAAGTTACTTGAATTTAACTTTTTCAGTCTTCCACATTTGTCTGGGCCTTTATTTCAACTTATCCATATTTTGGCGATAGAGTTTTGTGTTCCCATGCTTTAAAGACAAAACCAACTTGAATTTTGGTTTAATTAGAGGTCCTTTAATCTTAGAACCAGTTGATATTTAATTTATTGATCTTAATTATAAAAATGTACAATTTCATCAAATATTTATTGTCTAAGAAATAGGTGTTATAATCATATAAACCAGTTTCAAAACTGATGGTAATGATGATAATGGAGACCGGTTTGTATGTTTCAGGTTCCCCATGTTTACAGCCATTCACCAGATCTGTACTGGTCAGCTAGCCGTGGAGGAGTTCATTAACTGTCTCAAGAACCACCCTGAGCACATGTAGACATAACAAGGATAGACACACAGACAGACACTGTTGCACATGTAGAACACCATCACATGCCTCTCAGGACCACCAGGGCCCAATGATCCTATTAGTTGATACATATTCCAAGTCATGTCAAGGCACAAGCAGCTATTATCTTTATTGTTTAATATTTTCTTATTTGTATATTAGATATATTCAAGATAGTTATTTAAGTTTATGCAATTGTTTCTTCTAATTTCAGTAACAGCCGACAAAAATCAGCACTACATACTTGATGGTACATTAATGCATAATTTATTGGTCAGTTACCTTTGGTCATGTTCATAATATATGTGTACACATAGCTTCCTCATGAGGTGTAGAAGTGCAGTGCACAAGAGCTGTAACACAAGCTCATCTATTTCTTGAATTATCCTCCTCAGTAGAATTAAAGAAAAAAACATTGTCCATAGATTCCCTCCAAACTAGGTATGGGGATACATTATGAGTGGTAGAAGTGCATTGCCCAAGAACTCTTAACAGTTACTCAAGTTTTGAATTATTTCAGTTTGCTAAAAATCACCCCTTTTTTCTGACAAGTGCAGGAATGTGACACAGATGTTGCAGGGAATACTCATCTAGTCTATTGTGTGTTCTTAGAACACTGTTTTGCAGAGCTATGTGTACCAACTGAAACACTGATTAGTCTGCAAGCTTCCCTATAAGGTACCAGTTTATTGTAGTGATTTGGGTACAGCAAGGTAAATAAGTGCAGCATTGATATACAAACATCACCCTACCTTATGTTCCTGTGAGTAAGTCACCTTACAATATCTTTCTTCATTGGCTATTTATTGGCTATTTATTCCATGCAAGACAAACAATGCTTTTCTTCTGTGATTATAGTCCATAGTTATTTGACAATACATTGTATTAGTACATACATTAGGTTTGGAAATTATTTTCTGCACACATCAATTTGTCCTTACTTTAACTTGCCAAACAACAATCTTTATGCATTTGTGTTGTGCTTTTGTTATTTTAGTAATTTTAATGTTGACTTTGTATACAACAATTACTTACTGATAAATAGCTACAAGGGGTAAGGTCCATGAATCATGGAGTTGATAATGGGTAAAAATAGATTTCAGGAAAATACCCTTACATGTATGTTAATTTACATTTTTTCATAAAATGTTTCTTAAAATATAAAGCACGGGTTTAAACACCATTTTTGGTAATAGTGTCCTTTTTATCAATAGGGTAATTGGTTTAGATAATGGGGCTAGTCATATATAAGGATGACAACAGGCTGTTATTTCTAACTACTTGGCTTGCATGGTTTGTCTACACTAGAACAGTATTAAAGTACCAAAGCTTTTTCAAACCTTTAATGTATTTAACAAATATTTATATTTTACATATCTATTTAATATTAAACCTTTTTATTATTTTAAAGATTATGTCTTCTTGTATTAGTGGGTGGCAACACATATGAAAAGATTCCCATATGAAAAGTACACCTATATACTGTCAAATATCCGTTATTTGTCCCGACTGTTTCCCTCCAAGTTATCTCTCCAGAAATCTGCTTTCATTTGGATTACCCAAATTTTGAAGAAATCCAGCCAGTTATTCTGCATCTAAGGATTCTATTAGTGCTGAGCATATATAATTTTCCCCAAAATGCCATTGTGTTTTTCTTCAGTGTGTAAGATTAAATTGTCTTACTGGGATTGTTGTTTTTTGCTTCTCCATAGTTATTTTGTACACTTTCATACTTGAGTTACATATTGAATGTTTATTGTTATGTTCAATAAGTCGTTCTCTTGTTGATCAACAAATTTAATAAAACATGTAAATACTGTCATTATTTTATTTCTTTAATTAAATATTCTACACAAGTGTCCTGGTAACAAATCTGTGCCTATTTTTGCATACATATAAACACAGATAAATGTTTTTATTGGTGCATGTTAAAGGTTTATAGCAGATGTTATATGTGTCATACTTTTTTGTACAGTTTTAGAAATGTCCTGTTGCTAGTGTGGGGATAAATGCTGTGAATAAACAAGATGAGATATGCTCTCGTGTAGTTTTAAGTACAAACTATACAATTTATTATTTTGGAGAAGTTGGTCTTTAAAAACATTTAATACATGGAATGCAAGGTATTTCTCATTTTCACAATCTGTTAAAAATAGTGGGAGTGACAAAAGGGCATTTGATTTTACTTGTAACTGATGTATCTTACCTTAAGTGATGTGTATAGTATTTATGGCCAATTATCTGTCATCTTACCAATATCCACTCTGACATAGATAGAAATGTAATTAATATGAACTTAGTGAATGTTGTTTTCATTTTATTTATTATCATTATATATTGTTGTGCTGCTATGTCATCCATCTGTTGGGATTTGTGATGATTGAGCATCCAATATGCCATGCATGCTATACAATACCTGTATAGGTAATAAATAAATTATTATATTGTGGTTTGTTTTATTGTATTTTTGCAAAATGATAAAAATTAAGCCAAAACTTTTGGTGCTTGAACAACCACTGGATGATATCGTAACAAAAGTTATTTTTTATAGAAACATTTACATATTTCAATATGCAAAGAAAATGGCAATTTAAAACTTGATGCAAATGTTTTAACTTGATGAGCTCATGTTTCCCAAAAGCTGATTTGTAGCAAAATGGTTACAAATTGTAAGAAATGTCCTGAAGTCAATTTAAAGTTCATATTTGGCTTGACTGGACTTGGCTTGACATTTATGAACAACACACTTATTTGCTCAATGGTGGTTACACTTGGAAGATATTGTACCAAAAGAGAATTTTGTTATGTGATAAAAGGTAATTCATGTTGTACTAGACAATGATTTCATGTTGTACTGGACAATGATTGTATGTTGTACAGGAAGATAAAAAGATAAAACACTTTGTAGAAATACTTAACAATGTATTTTTATTCAAGACACAAATAAAACAAAGTGATACAAATAACAGTTTTATCATTCATGAAACAGTGTCAAATTAATTAGTTACTCTTGTATACACATTCTTGTTTTAGTTTTCAAGCACAAGTAACTTGTAAATATATCGTCTGTGCTATTTTAACATTCTTATGTTTCAATGACGTGTTTAATCACAGGTTGATTATTAATTTTCTGCTGGTTCTGGATATAGTTGTACATTCATGAAGTATAACAAAAAAGGCAGGCTACTATATAATATTTCTACTCACTCAATGATAAATTGCCATGCTTCAATCTAATGCAGTAGAATAAAGTCTACATCTGACCTGCTGTCTCTATACAAAAAAAAAATACATATAAAATATATTGTTACAACAATACACAAGATCTGCCTAGAATATAATTTTTATAAAATTACCTAAATTACCTTTCTTTTGAAGAACATGCCAAATTGCACATGGTAGATTAATTGGAAGTTAATTTTAATTAGAGAGAGTAACATTCTTGTTCACTGAGCTTGATTTGCACCTAATTCTGAAATAAGTTCCTAGTAAAAGCAAGATTTAAAAAAGAAAAATTAAAAAATAAGAAAATATCTAATTTGTCAGTGATATAGCATATTTTTTCTGTAAAACAGTATGTTTATTTATAATAACCCCTTTTGAATGCAACATACAAGATGTATAAGAAGAGGACACATCAATGTTGACACTGTTTTCATGAATGAGTTTATGAAATAATATGGTTTTATGTACATATTCCTGCTGATTTTCAACTGACTTTGGACTGTAAAACACACTTCACCATTAGCTTGCTAAGCACACACGTATATGGCTTTTGCAAACAGTGTAGATACAGATCTGCTGGGAGCAGTCTGATCTGGATCTATACTACTTACTTCTAAGTCCCTAGCAATATGTCAGCACCTTTGCATGCCAATGTAAGAAGAAATAAAGAATTAGTCTGGCTTATTTACAATTGTAGCAAGTAACAAGCTAAGTGCTAAGTTCAACTCAAGACTCAGCTTACTTCAATAATTTCATTGATCAGTATTAAACTTGAGCAGCACTGCAGGTCCATCATTTTGCCGGGTTTATATTTGTTTTCTAATTTGAATTCGCAATGCTTTGACAAAATAAAAGTCTAGTGAAAAAAGAACAGAACAATGGCCAGACAGACCAACTGGAATTCAGTTCGGCTGGAAGTCTGTGTCCCTTGGATAATGCCCTCAACATAACATAGACATAATCCCTGTTAGAAAGGGGCTTGGAAGTTTAAGTCACTGGCCCTTATGTCTACAACAGGCACTTAAGCTTTGTGTCTATCAACCAACTACATGTGGTATGTTTAAATTAAGAGAAATGTCAAAAACTTCTAGCAATTTGATTGGTCAATCTTATAAAACCTAATATATTATTGAGGGTTTTGAGCAGTCTGAGTTTTAACACAAAAGCTATTCCATGGTCATAAAGCCAGATTTCTTTTTATAAATTTATTCTTTTTATAAATTTATTTTTCATAATCAGATCAATCATTATATAGGCAAAAGTATAATCAGATTAAACAGTAATGTAGTTCACGGGAACCCGGAACTGATGGGATGCTTTAGTAGAGCTTTTGCAACATCTTATTTGTGATTAAGGTTCACAGACATGCAACCTTTCTCAGGTCTCTACAAATATATATACATGGATAGTGTAACATTATTGAAAAAAGTAAACCCAAACACACATCTGGTGTCTTTTCATATAAAATAAAATAGTGCAAGTGTATGTATGCTGACAAAAAATGTTTCTGCTATCATATGGTAAAGCAAACAGGGTTCAACCAAAGAGTCATCTCAATATAGTGGTATGTTTGTGAACTTGTTAAATAAGTTTATCATGAAATAGTGTGTTAATCTGTGAAAACCGGGTAAATGTGTAAGGTAATTTTCATATAATATAAAAAATTTAACCAAAATGAGCCCGGAAAAAGGCAGTAAATAGTACTAATTTAATTCCTTTGCTTTGGCATGATTTTTTAATATATAAATATATCTATATATGTACGTATATGTGCTTTCTTGTGTTTGTTTAAATATCCAGAGACAGTAACAAATTAAAAATATTTGGGTTACTCTTTAAAATTAATGCTTTATTACTCATAATGCTTAACTTTTTAACTGTTGAATGAGGTTGTTGTTTTTTCTTTAAAAAAAAAACCTTTGCAGCTCTTCTATGAAAAAATGAAATATACCGCAAAGAGATTAACTTAGCAAGCACATTTTGTGGAGCATAAACAGATGATGTGACATTAATTGGCATCAGCAGCTGACAGATTACTGTCCAAAACAAGGGAAGGAATGGTTATGGAAAAGGCAATGATGATTGTGAATGACTTACTTACATCATGGCCATGAGGTAACAGTTATTTCATAGAGAACAATTTACATCTTACGATCATTTCACTTCACAGATAAATATAACACATAAGAATTGTTACACCATACAAATTTTAACATAAATAAAAAAAATATACATGAATAGTTATACCAGTCCATGATGAATTGTGATAAACACAGTAATGATCAATACATTGGAACATTTTACAATAAACACTAGCACACCAGAAGTTTTCCTATACATTTACTGAATTATGTGTTATACTCATACAAACCTTAGATCAAGATCACAACTGAAATAGGTGCACAGGTAAATTAACACTATTTCTGGGATTCATTGTAAATCAAGAAAAGCTTAATCGGCAGACAATGACTAACTGGATTTTGTGGGTTTTTTTCTCACAAATAATGTCTATATCTTTCAAGGAACAATACAATATATTGGCTACTTCAAAAGATCCTTGCAAAATCAACGTTTTTAAAATACACATATCGTATATTTATAAAATAATTCTTGTTTTCCTCGATCATATCAAAATATAGATGCCATGTTGTTGGTACCTTGATAATGAAAATGAAACACCCAGAATTTTAGTTTATACACATTATTGTCATATTTGCACACACTTTAAGTAAAATAAACACAGAACATAAAACATGCTATATTATGTGTATCCATCAATCACTGGAATAATAGCTTGAGCTGAGTACCTGTCACACACACCAATTTATTATACCTGTACATTATTGTACCTACACATCACCACACCTGTACATTATAATATATGGACCTTATACCGGTACATGATTGTACCTTATATTATTGTACCTGTAAATGATTGTACCTAATCATACCTGTTTTTTAGCCTAGATAGATTTTATTGTACCTGTTTGTTATCTTACCTGCATATTTTAATACCTGTATAGATTATAATACCTGTATATATTATAATACCTGTATATTATCATACCTTTACATAATAATACTTGTTCAGTACCATACCTGTATATTATCTTCTATAAAAGACTAAATTTGTCAAATACAAAGCATGGGACATTTACACCAATCAGTATTTTGGGAATATTTCTTAGATTGCACATATCTGTTTAAGATAAGAGAGAAAAACAATGTAATGAGTACAACTGTGTAACTGTGTTACAAGCTAGAAAATAAACTGAGTCACATGGAATAAATGTATGTCATGTAAATCCTTTATTCAGATGTCAGCTATAGCTTTGAGATTGTGAAAGACCTATTATTTAACAGATCCTATTAGATCTAGCACTTCATCAAGCCTGTCAATTAATTATGGGGTTTTGCAACAAATCTGAATGTAGATGTTTGTCTCCAACAGGAAGATGATTGTTGTTACAGCGGATGTACCCTGAGTACTGACTAAGTTGTATCACGAAAACAAGTTCTCAAGTCATAAATCATTTTGTCAAGTATTTGTATAAAAATAATGTTAACACATTATTGGTTTTCATAAAACTGCACTTCTGCCATCTCTTCAAAAATTTAAAGAAATTGAAACATTTTTTTCTTTGAATGATGAAAACTGTAAATTGTACCTTTGCTTTGGAATTGTTTTTCTATGATCGACCATACAATGATGTAGTGTAACTCTGACACAGTTAATTCTTTCAAATCACATCAGTTGCACATACAACACCAGCAATGTATGTACAGTAATGTTAAACAAAACCAACCACACATTTTGATGGCATATTTTGAATACAAAATCTTTTTCAACATATCATTTTTGTCTTACAATCTTCCACACAGAGTTACAACAGTTTACATAATTACACATGCACGCTATAAGGTTCTTAATCTCAGTAAGGTACAAGTAACATAACATCTTCTGTCTTTGTAAGGGAATCTTTCATTGTGATCATTTGTTTTGAACATTATAATTCACATTAAATTCAGGTCTCCAGTTGTCTGTTTAACACAGTCTGCTGTGTCTAAACAACTGGAAATGGTGCTGACAGATAATCAACAAAATTATGTCAATGTCTGTATTATTCACAAGTTCAACAGACTTGTTACGTGGCAGAAAGTACGATTGGAGCCATTCTTAAACCAGTCTAGACTATATCCTGTCGAAAACTTAACACCAGCCTACAGATATATTAATTATTCAAACCAGTCAAGTCTTTTGCAATGTCTACCAGGAAAAAAAAATTGCCAACTTCTTCTAGATCTCTCATTAATTTCTCATATGCTTATGTCCTGTCAGTCATATCTAATACCAGTTGTATATTTACATTATAGATTTTATACTTGTATTATCTTACATGAAATTAATTGTGGCAAAGGTTTCAGAAGCATAGTAATTTAATCAGGATGGTCGTTGGCATGAGTGTTGTAATATTAGGCATCTGAACAAAATGTGATATACTCATACACATAAACAATAAAGTGCCAACTTACTTTTGACCATATAAAAAAAAGCAGTACACTTGTTGTTGGCAACATTACAAAAGTAACATGTCCCATCAAAACAAACAGAATCAGTGGTAATCTTTGTCTGAGAGCCAAGCTATTGCTTGAGTGATTTGCTTTTCAACTGTTTAATTCATCTTTTTCGTAGAATGTCTCAGTGGCCCATTGCAACACCTCTTTCTTTCAGTTCTAGAATAGCTTGTGGTCTCAGATGTCAAATTACCCATAGCAACACCTCCCTCCTGCAGTTCTAGAATAGCTGGTGGTCTTGGGATGAATTGTCACCCTTGGCAACACTTCCTTCCTGCAGTTTTAGAATAGCTGGTGGTCTCAGATGGCAAGTTACCCATGGCAACACTTCCCTCCTGCACTTTTAGAATAGTTGTTAGTCTTGGATGGCAAGGTACCCATGGCAACACTTCCTCCCTGCAGTTCTAGAATAGCTGGTGTCTCAGATGGCAAGTTACCCATGGCACCACTTTTCCTTCCCACAGTTCTAGAACAGCTGGTGGTCTCAGATGGCAAGTTACCCATGGCAACACTACCTTCCCACAGTTCTAGAACAGCTGGTGGTTTCAGATGGCAAGTTACCCATGGCAACACTACCTTCCCACAGTTGAGTAGTTACCCTTGGTATCACTTCCTCCCTGCAGTTCTAGAACAGATAGTGGTCTCGGATGAATAGTCAAACTTGGTATTACTTCCTTCCCACAGTTCTAGAACAGCTGGTGGTCTCAGATGAGTAGTTACCCTTGGTATCACTTCCTCCCTGCAGTTCTAGAACAGATAGTGGTCTCGGATGAATAGTCAAACTTGGTATCACTTCCTTCCCACAGTTCTAGAACAGCTGGTGGTCTTGCATGAATAGTCATTCACCCTTGGTGACACTTCCTTCCTACATTTCTAGAATAGCTGGTGGCCTTGCATGAATAGTCAGTCACCCTTGGTGACACTTCTTTCCTGCAGTTCTAGAATAGCTGGTGGTCTTGCATGAATAGTCAGTTACCCTAGGCGACACTTCCTTCCTGCAGTTCTAGAATAGCTGGTGGTCTTGCATGAATAGTCAGTCACCCATGGCAACACTTCCTTCCTGCAGTTCTAGAATAGCTGGTGGTCTTGCATGAATAATCAGTCACCCATGGCGACACTTCCTTTCTGCAGTTCTAGAATAGCTGGTGTTCTTCCATGAATAGTCAGTCACCCATGGCGACACTTCCTTCCTGCAGTTCTAGAATAGCTGGTGATCTTGCATGAATAGTCAGTCACCCTTGGCAACACTTTCTTCCTGCAGTTCTAGAATAGCTGGTGGTCTTGCATGAATAGTCAGTCACCCTTGGCGACACTTCCTTCCTGCAGGTATAGAATTGCTTGCGGTCTCAGATGGCAAGACTGCCCTTGTAGCTGTCTGGAGTAGACTTCTACCACAAGAGTAGACTTCGACCACAATACTAAGAACATTAATTACTTTGAATAAACTATTATGTTACTGTTGTTCCTTTTTAGTCTATCATTATTTCTGTCTACATTGACTTGTTAGATTTTTTGTACACATATGTTACTACTGGAAAGTTCACTCTGGTCACTGATTTATTTGATCCCCATCCAGTGTTCAGGTATTCCAATTTTTAAACAGAGTTGATGTTAAGATTGATTCCTTGTTCATCTGTAATCGTGTTTACATCAGGTAAATTACTTTCAGAAACAGTTCAATATATCATTAAATGTTGTTCTGTAAGACACAAACTAGATTCACTTGTTTCATTTGCAGCTTGTTTCACATAATGCATGCAATATATTTTTATTTAAAACACAAGATTTGATTACTTCCATTTTACAGTTTCTTATTTACATCATGTTTCTAATTTTTTAAATAGAGCAGCTCAATTGTTTAACAGACTAGTTCCGTTTCATTAAAAAAAATATTTTGTTTAAATTCCATAATCTGAAATTGGTTTTTCAAATACCTGCAACAAGTTTCTATTAATAGAATCATATTAAATCACTTGTTTTTATAGACTTGTCCCAGACCTACAAATGCCTGCAATATTTGGTCTATCCCCAAGACCACTTCCTTGTTATATTGTCAGTTTCGAAGGTTCCCCAAGCACCGACTGGTTACACAGACTGTGACACTTCTACGGTGATGTTTGAGTGTGGATATGTTAGACCACTTCCTCCTTGTAGTGGTTGTAGCGACATTCTACCCCATGGTTCCAGGGCACAGGGGCTAGCCCACCTCTGTCGGCACTGGAATGGCGCAGGAGGGTCTCGCTGCATCCCTCCGCTGTATAAACACACATGAGTTAAATGTTTTAAGGTGGATGTCATTTGTTAAAATAACAAGTGTGCATATACAAACTTACCTAAAAGTTAAAACTAATGAAAGTAAGAATGAAAATGCTGTCAATAACAGCTGGAAAATTGTGGAGAGTTCAAACTTTATTTGTCAATGTGATCAGAATAGTCGATAAGAATTTTGGAAGTGACTCTTTAATTCTGCAATACCGGCCACTCTTACCAGATACCTTATATCTTGCTTATGTTGACATATATTCTAAGAAAACTAAAAAATGGTAACTTGAAATCCATATCAATGCCATTTTTGGAAGATATGTCATTTTTTTCCATTAAATATATGGATTTTATATACCATAGGCAAGCTTTTTTTATTATCATTGTGTCATAAACAGAATCTTTTAATAATTAATTATATCTATTTAAGATCTTTGATTTAAACTGCTTCAGTTTAACATAAACAACAGTTTCAAAAACTTACTGAGTTATATCTTTCTTGGATCTTTAATCCATTTTTGATTAAGACAATACACATGCCATGCAAGATTATTTACAACAAATATACTCTTAAGCTCATAAACAACACACTGTAATGCAATGCCTTTGGGTCTGTTATTATATATCAACCTTTTGCCAATTAAAATAAAAAAACACAAAAAAGCATTCATTTAGGTATGAAACTCAAAATCATAGGAATAAGGTACTAAACAATTCAAATGTTTAAATTGTTAAGTTACTGTTCAATAATCTGTAAATGCTTTTCTATTGTTTTTTCATGCCTTTAAATAATAAAAAGTTCACTTACCTTTTTTTGTTACATATGATGTCTTCATATTTTAACCAAAAACAAAAACAAACAAGGCTCAACCACTCTCCAAATAGTTAAGAAGCAATGCATTACATATAACATAACCAAATGATCCCACATATATATAATATATATAATCTCTTCTGATAGGGTAACTGTGTTAAGGAGCAAGGAATATTAATACCAAAACTATCTTGAATGAATGGAAATGCAGTGTCTTAACTTCTACTGGCAATTAGCCAAATACACCATTGCAATATATATTGAAAATTTACTTGTATTGATTGAATCTTGATGTCTATTTATAGAAATCTTAATTTTGCCATATACCAGTATAAACAAGGTGAAAGGAAACACAAGAAAGTTGTCCGGTCTTAATCTTGACAGCATGGCAAATGAAATTTTTCCACTACTGATACTTAAATCATTATTATTTATTTTAAAATGTTCACATACAACGAACATGTGTATGCAACAGAGATAAATATCCAAAAATAACCCATTTCTTTTTGCCATCTATGGCTACACATTTTTTCTTTAATTTGCTTCTCATTTGACTGGGCAACATAAAATACATGTATGTACTTCCATTCAGTGAAGCCACAAAATAAGATTTTCATTAATGCCTAAGTGTATGACCTAATTATTTAACTTTCTACATACTTCCTGACTATTTAAAAACAAGAGGGCCATGATGGCCCTTAATCACTCACCTGAGGACACAGACTTTTAGTAGGCTCATATTTGGCATCAAGTAATTAAGAGTTATTTACTTTAGAAATCTTTGGTGAAGATTGGACCATTAGTGTTGCCACTGGGTTTATAACATTTTCTAGAATTTTACCTAGTCACCTACTGAATCCACATGACTCACTTCAAAACATATGTAAGATTTCATACTGGCAAACATTCTGGCCAAGTTTGGTGAAGATTGGGCCATCAATGTGGCCTCTAGGTGTTTTAACATTTTTTTTTTTTAAATTTGACCTAGTGACTTACTTTTTGACCCCCAAATGACCCTATAATATATTGAAGATTTTATGCAATCAAAAACAATCTCAGCAAAATTGGTGAAGTTTGGGCTATGAATGTGGTCTCTAGTGAGTTCACATGCTTTTTCTAAGTTTTGACCTAGTAACGTCTTTTTTGAACCCCACATGACCCAATAACAAACTCTCCAAGATTTCATGCAGACAAACATTTTGACCAAGTTTGATGAAGATTGGCTTGTTAATGTGGCCTCAAGTGTGTAAGATTTAACCTAGAGACCTACTTTCTGACCCCACATAACCCAGTTATTGACTCATCCAAGATTTTATGCAGACACAAATTCTGACCAAGTTTGATGAAGATTGGGCTATAAATGTGGTCTCTAGTGTGTTCACAAGCTTTTTCTAAGATTTGACCTAGTGACCTCCTTTTTGACCTCATGTGACCCAGTTACGAACTCATCCAGGATTTCATGCAGACAAACATTCTGACCAAGTTTGGGCTATAAATGTGGTCTCATGTGTGTTCACAAGTTTTTCCTAAAATATAACCTAGTGATCTACTTTTGACCCTAGGTGACCTTATAACAAACTCATCCAAGATTTCTTGCAGACAATCATTCTGACCAAGTTTGGTGAAGATTGGATAAAAACTGTGGCCTCTAGCGTGTTCCCAAGCTTAAATGTTGACGATGGACGGACGACGTATTAAGCGGTATCAGAAAAGCTCACCTTGAGCATGTTGTGCTCAGGTGAGCTAAAAAAACACAACACCAATGTATTCTAGATGTAAAATTGTACAATTTTATATGAGAATTTTCTGAAAATAATAAAAAAATGTGTCTTTTGGAACTTAAAAAATGTGCTGAAATCTGTGATTCCTGATACTTACTTTATAACCAAATAACATACTTACCACAACAAAAATTGTTGAATTTAAATGAAGACTTTTTGTAGCAAAAAAGAATTATGACTGACATGTTGTAAAGAATGATGGCAAAGAAGTTATAGATTAAAAATGCATTAATTACTTTTTCAAACATTTAATTTTATTTCTGCATGGACTTTAATCGAACATAAAATAATGAAATCAAATTTATTAAGTCTCATACAGAAATATGTTCTATACATTAAAACACATATATACATATTACACAATACCAGACCTTAGCTGTATCCTTATAAAATATAATACTAGTAAGACAGTAAACTAACATATACACACTTCAATGGTTAATTATAATTTTATTGTATTTTAACACAAGAAATGTTGGACATACTTGTTATTTTAATCATCAAAATGAAATAATCTTATTAAGTAAGATTGTTGACACAAGTCTGTGTGTACAATCAACTGTGCACTAAATGTCCTCAGTTTGGTAGTTTGTCTTCTTTACAGGTATATTATCTATGTGTATGTATGTTGTAAAGATGATGTACACTACTATATGTACAAATCTTAAATGTAATATCTGTTCTGTTTAAAATTAATTTCAAGAATGGCCTCTATAAGTAAAAAGTAAGGGACCATTTACAGAATTATGCTAATCTGAAACATAGTGCAGCTGGAAGGTAGATCTTTATATAATTAATATTTGAAAGGAATCCAAACATCATTTTAGGTCAGATCATACAATAAAGGCAAGAAGAATTTACCAAACTAATAAAGGTTTTAAGTTTTCATGATTAAGATAACCCAACAGGTTTAAAAATATAATAAACAGAATATTTGACATAAAACATACATGTATTCTTTCTATATAATCATACCATTCTAGACCAGCTTCTGGTTACAGAAGAGAAGATATTCCAAGTCTTTATTAAGCAAATAAAAATCTACTTTGAGCATGTTTTATAGCTGTTGTGAGGGTAACTAGCCTGTAATATAGCGCCATTAAATGCATTTGTCACACAATATTGTGTAATAAAGCTTGGTATCAAATAGTCTCAACTCTGGTTAATGCATCAGTTTGCTCTAAACATGACCAAGAATTGATCTGTCCTAGGCAAATAGCGTAGATCTACATCAGCAAGTTCTTGCCACCAGATCAGAAAAAACACTATTTGCTGCCAGTCTCTTGCAAAATGTCATATAATTTTTTCATAAAATATCTTTACCTAATTATTTGTTGATTATTTTATTTTAAAATGTAGCAGGCACAGGTTTAAGTGACAAAAGGCATTTGATGAGGAAAATTACAAGTCATGGTCCAATTTTATAGTTTCCTTGCACCATTTAAGTTGATACTTTAAACCAAACCAATCAATATTGAAGTGAAAACTTTAATCTTACATGAGATTGGGTTCCTGCCTAAAGAAATAAAATGTAAAATCAGTGACACATTAATTTAAGTGAAAAGCACTTGAGTTGATTCTTTAATTTTCTTCATTCCTGAGAAAAATGATAGTTTGATATTTTTCTTAGAAAGAAATACTAACAGTACTTTGAGTCATTTATGAGCATTTTATGTACATAACTAATTTCATGTAAGTTAACAGTTTGCATACATACACTCCAAGAAAGAAATGCCATAATGATATATTTTATTATTTAAAACTTCATTATTTTTTGTCATTCTAATTCTGTAGAATATATTCTTGAAAGTTTCAATATCCATGTCTCTCAAGATCTCTCTTTATGCCAAAAGTAATTTACTTACACACAAAAAACAATTCAAAGACAATTACAGGTAAAGACATATCTGAAATGTAAAATGACAGTAATATTCTCTTGTCATTTTCCTGACAGCATGAAATATTCATTTCTAGCAAACAGTAAAAAATCACAATGTTGAATGCCAATCAAATCCTTCCCAAAACCTATTTTACACATTTCACAAACTGTTGTGTAAATTACACCTCATTTTTTTTTCAATGTTCTAACATTCTTTCCCAAACAAGATTTACCACTAGTCGTAATATAAATGCAAAAAGTGTGAGTTTAATTTTCTGTAATCTGGAACAAGTTTCTTGGCTTTCTTTCCTAAGTTAAACAACTGTTATATACTTATTATTTTCTGACTGCACGCTTTAATATTGTCAGTTATTTAAAAAAAAAGACAAATCTGAAGTATTTTTGTGTGAAAAGTAAATCATTTTTCATTTTTTGCATGCTGTTTATTATTAATAAAAAAATAGCCCATAAGAAAATTAAATCAGTATGGATTGGAATATGAGGAATTATAAGAGAGGAATAATACAAGGCTTGCTTTTCTACACTGATTAAAATGGTGCATCTATTAAACATTTTCATTATTTATGTTGAAAATTGCCTTCAAAGAGGAATGTGGTTCAATTAACTAATCTTTGGTGAATAACACAATTCCATTCCTATGCCTGCGTATTTGAAGTTAATTTTAACAACCGTTCAATAAATGGCAACTCTATGTAAACATAGAAAAAGTAGAAGTTTCAAGTTAGATAAGCAGTAAAGTATATGAGGCCTTAAGCTACAACAACTCAGGCCAGTTTGTCATAGGATTTTATCATTGCAAAATGGTCAATTTATAGATCTCACACAAGGTATATGCTTCACAGGACTTTTACTTCTAACAGCCAAGAAAGAGATAAATATCAATTTAAACACTGATGATCAACAGTCCTAAACAATGTTTTCTTCTAAGAGGAAACTTCTGTTAATCTTTTACGTCTTATATCATTAGTTTGAAAGTATTTTTGCTGACAAAATCCATATATGGTATTTTAAGTCAGATTTTACATTAAATTGCAGGCTCTACAGCAGAACATTTTTACAGCCTGCCAAAACCAATTTCCAACCAGGCCATACCAGCAATTACCCAACAAAATGTCTCGCAGAAAATAACAAGGAATTGTCTGACATGAGAAATACTGTAGCAAATTGGTTATCTCTTTCCCATAATCCATATATATAGCAACACTTTTGAGAAAATTGTTGCAAGTTGTCTATAACAGAAATAAATATTAATGCTGGGAAGGATTTTTTACTTGAGTGTATTTTTTTCTTGTTTGTGTCATTTATGTGGAACATCTTTCTAGTTGAATTCAATATTGCAAACATTTTTAATGATCATAGCGGGAGTGTAAATTTTGCATCAAATTATGAAAACAATTGTTTGCACTTTGCATCCTCATTCTATACCAATTGTTTGCACTTTGCATCCTCATTCCATACCAATTGTTTGCACTTTGCATCAATACTAAACCAATTGTTTTGCACTTTGCATCAACATAGTTTATCAACTATGTACCCTCTGCACTATAAGATTATACCAATAATGTACCCTTTGCATGATTTAAAATTTAACAGATAGGCAATTAGAGCATAGATTTAAAAACATTAACTTACTTAATTTTTTAGAACTAGTTTAGTGGAGACTCATTACATTCATATGGATTTTATCATGACTCTGGTTTTTGTTGTTGTTGTGTTGTTGTTTGTTACATTGCACTGACACAATTATGGTCAATTTTGTGGTATCCTAATTACTGGTGGAAGATGACCCAAGACTTATGTCTGGGTCGAACCACAAGTGCACTGCAGGTTAGCCCATAAAACTCTCCACATGAAAGTCTTCGGTCCAGCTGGGACTCAAACCCATGCAGTTAGGGACTGAGGAGTTACCAGTTGGCACTACAAAGATCAATAACAATGTGCAACAATTGTCTACAACTTTAAATACAGTTTTACCAGTGAAAAATACAGTATTACTAATGTACAAAATGTCTTCAAATGATAAATATTAAATTCTCTACACAAAAAATAAAAAACTATTTTTTCAGTTGAAACATTTCACAACATCAGAGTAGTATCATTATGCAATTTCATTAGAATAATCAATTTTCACAGCAAGCCTGATAAACATGTTACTATACACACTTAACAAGTATATGTACATAACTGAAATACTATAAATAGCTTGAATTAAGACAAACAAAATATACAAGTAGTTAAAAATGTTGTATAGTTGAAATTGTCTGAAAGAAATTATGAATATTTCCATTTTAGGTAGAAACAACACTTAAAAAAATAAATTCACAAGACTTTGTTTGTGTCAACTTTATAACCAGATTTAACTATCTGACAGCTTATAGGAAAACCACTTAAATTTTAAATCTCGCTCATGACAGGAACAACACCTTATTAAATTATATATGAAATGTTATAAGCCTTGTGATTATTAACAAAATATATTTTAACATGTTCTAATAATAAACACTTCAGAATTATTTATGTCTGAATAGTTCATATGTTGACAATTTTCAGTAATTTATATTTCAGATATGTTCATGTTTGAATACAGTAGTTCATAACAATGATTTCAATGTAACAACAGTTATTTACACGTCAGAAATATTCATGTTATTACTGCCAGTTCGCTTCTTAAAACTATCCCTCTTCACCTTGACATTTTGGAAGTGCAGGGGTGACAACAATGGTACTATCTCAGTAGCATCATCCTGTCTTATGTCACCACCATTCCTCGGTCCGTTACCATTCACACCTTGTTTAGCCACTTGGTCAGTTGAAGTCTGTATACTCGCTTCAGAGTCAGATTTCTTGCTTTGTTTGTTGGTCATTTTTCCACTGCCATTCATATTCAGACCTAAACCAGAATCATTGTCATTTTCTTCTCTCACAATATCCTGCTTTTGCACATCTTTTTTACGTTTGTTCTTCAGTGAGTCCATAGCAACATTTCTAGCTGTTTTTTCATTGTTGAAATCCGAATTTATTATTTTTATATTGTTCAAAGTGGAAGGTTCTGAATGTGTCTCTGATGGATTAGACCTTGGTGAATGAAGAGATTCACAAGATATTGATGTAGATGGTATTGAGGAAGTTTCTGTATCAAAACTTTCAAATGCGGTAAATCCAATGTTCGGATTCCTTTTTGAAGCTGAGCTTAGTTTTTGTCGAGACCTCTGGTCTTGAAAAAGGGAGTGACATATGGCATCTGAAGGACTGATCTGAATGGATGGCCCTAGACTGACACTGAGAGTGGAAAATCGGGAATGCATGGAGCTATGCGACCTCAGGGATAAAGCTCCATTGCAGCTGTCATCAGAGTCATAAACAATCTCTGTCACATTAGACGAACCTGTGGAAGGCTTGTGGGAATGTTTCTTGGCTCGTCCACTCCGAAAGTCCAATGAAAGGCACTTTGAGTTGACCAACGATGATCTTCTTTGCTGAAGAGCAGCCTCACTTTCATTTTCAGCAATCTGTGATACACTTAGCAATGGTTCTCGCTCAAACTCTGCATCATGTAACAGTTCCTCAACCTTGCTCTTTCTTCTCTGCATGCATGCAGAAATATCATTTTCACCTCCAACGCTATGGTTACTGAGATTGTGGACAGTTTCTAGAATGTCTTTGAATAACTCACTGTCACATTCCTCAGCTTTGCTATCTTCCAAGTCCGAACTTGCCGTTCTGTTCATGTAAACCACTTTAGGCACACTATCAACATCATCTTGACTCTCCAGATTATCTTCTCCATTTGTGTAGCCACTCTTACTTTTAATGTTAGTTATTGAACTAAACACTAATGTGGACTCAGGACCTTTTTTTGAAGATATTCTGTCTGGTTTTTCTAAAGGATTTCTCATCTTTGGTCCAACTTTACTAGTTACATTACCATTTTTATCAACTGTAGCATACAATGGTGAGTTAGAATCTAATGTTGAAGAAGATCTAGGTGTACTTAATTTTGGCGAGTTTTGCATTTGTGTTCCTGTGTTTGACATTTCAATATGTGCAGGAATCATAGATCCCAACCCTGATTCACAACATTGAGATACATCACATTGCATACAACAATCATGCAACAAACAGTTATGAGGCATACTATATGGAGGCGGTGGGGCATGCAGTAACTTGGAAGAATCAGCACCATTTTCTTGCAGTCTGCTTGCAGGAGGGGCCTTTTTAGGGACTGAACTCAAGTTACTTCCAGCACTAGTAAAAGCAGTGGACTTAGCAGGAGCAAATGCAACAGAACGAGTATTTCTTGGAACAGAATCAGATTGAAAACGAAGCGTGAACTTGTGGGCAGAAGAAGCAGCATTCCTGATCCATGCAAGTGCACGTACACCGTGAGACGACGAAGACGACGACCTATCTGCACTAATAATTGAGGTTCTATCTAAGTCGGAAACAGAAGCCAGTGGTGCCACAAGATTATTGGTAGAAAATTGAGTTTCTTGTTCATTCATGCATTCTATTTGACCTTCGACACCTTCTAGGCTTTTATCCTCCCCCTTTTTCCGTGGTCGAGGACCCTTGTGAAAAAATTCGCTGCACGTAGAGAAGGAAAAGGAACATAATTAGAACCTATTAGATGTTGTAGCTACAATTATGATCAAACTATGGCTAAGTAACACAAAAAAGGTGATTCATTGTTATTAGTTTTTTTTTGTATTTAAAATAGTGAAAATGGTAAAATAAAAATCATGAATAATAATAATAATAATCAAACAGAAAGTGTTACAGCATCATATGAAGTTATAGTGAAGATACTTTCTCCATGCAATGAAATTTATTGGTGCGACATTAACATGTATCAAATATGATATTTTAAGAAATTGATATTGTTTAATTGGTATAAGAAAACTAATTGAAGATATTGTTTAATTAATATAAAAAAACTAATTGAAGATAGTGTTTAACTGATATAACAAAACTAATTGAAGATATTGTTTAATTTATATAAGAAAACTTATTGAATATCATTCACTATTTGGATAATGCTACATAGTTATTTTATGTTATAAAGCTGCAGAATTATTACTTTGTATAAATTTGATTTCATGTAACCTTAAAAAATACAGTTTTTTGTTTTGGTAACAGTTTAAAGACGAATGTATGCCTTTTTAGTCATTGTTTCATAAAAATATAAGACAAAATAATATTTTCATCTAAAATCCTCTTCAACAACATCTAAAGCTGCAATGACAATAGAAAACAGGCTGCCAAATTATACATGATAAAGCCATACAATCAGCTTTCTAGAGCTATAATTGACATGCCAAAGCTTCCGACAAAAGGAGGTCACTCCTAATGTTTTTATTATTATTAAATTCTTAGTTTTTAGCTGACAACTTCACACAAAAACAAAGTATTGACACACTGCTAAAGACCCAGCAGCAAAGGGTGCAGGTCATGATCACAGAGTGCTGTCAAACCTGGGGCCACACTGTTTGCCCAATCAGATTGTACTAAGGTGGCTAATAGTTACTCTGCATGATAAGGTTCAGCAGTGTAGTCTATGTGTCTAATAGAGTGCCTACATGTATAATGCAAGTACTCATGACATGTGTGTCATAATTGTGATAAGTTTCAGCAAAATCCATCTTAGGACATGGTGTTTGTGATGAGTAGTTTGAGTCACAACATGTCACTCCTCAACCCCTCACCATGTGTGTTCCATTCACTTTTAAGGTAAAAATCTAAATTGGGGAAAATTTCAAATTGTTGGTACATCATTGTTCCTCCCATTGGATTTAGGACCATAATAATTTTGGTCACTTATTTAAAGAACATCAATGAAGCATCTGGCAGTAATAATCTATAATTAGTTAGACCTTTCATAGAAACAGACTGTAAAAAGCGACCAAAAGAAGTTTCAACAAAACAGTTTTGACTCCTGATTAATCTGTAGTACAATATACTGGTATATGCTTTTTTTTTTTTAATTTTATAATGCTTGGCTTAATATCCCGTCATGGTATGGCCATACAAATAGGCGTCTGAAAAGTTGAGAATCAGGACTGTGTACCTGCATTGCATCTGACATTTTTACTCTCAATACGCTTAGCACAAATTGATCATGTTTATGGCAGGGGTGGCGAAATCAATTGTCCGAGTTGTCCGAGTCGTACATTTCTTGTCCCGGACAAGTTACTTTTTTCAATTGGCTTGTCCGTGGACAAGTGAAAAAGTCCAATTTCTAAGTGTTGATATTCCCAAAAATAACTTTTATTTCCTAAACTGAAACATAAGACTAAACGCATTAAAGATTTGTTTACGTTCGTAATTGTGATATGATAAATTTGACTAAACATGAAGTAATTACATGATAGTTTTATGGTTTAACAGATTTAAGTGATTATTAAATCATTGTTGTTAAAATACTTGTGTTTTTATTAATGAATGTACGGACAAGTAGCGCATTGGTACGGACAAGTACCTTTTTTATAACCACTTGTCCGTGGACAAGTAAACATTTCTGAGATTTCGCCACCCCTGGTTTATGGTAAATACTTTAGATCCAGATACTGGGAGCTCTTTGATCAGGGTTGTTGCTGAGTCTCTACCTGTATGTCTTTTGCATGAAATTGTTAGCCAATTAAGATTTTTTGTGTGTTGTTAATTAATTTAAGTAGGAGATTAATGTTATACATGTACATGTACTAGTAGCCCACAAACATTATTGGCCCAATTTGGGGCCAAATTTTGAAATTTGAGATAATGATATAATTCTTCTTTTGTACCATATTAATAATTTCTTGGTGTGTTGTTTAATTGGTAGTTATTATTCAAGAAATTAGAACAGCCAAAAACTGATGAGATATTATAAAACTAAAGCAGAAAAAAACTATGAAAATGGCAGTTAGAAGAGGTACAAGATCATAATAATTCAGATCATGTTCTTTCATCTAGAGCAAATGTTTGGTCTGCATTTCAGTTTGATATCTTCCCTTTGGTCAGCTTTATAAATTAATGAAATGATAGTAAAAGCAGCTTTAAATTAAAATGACATTACACATGATTAAACAACAAACGTTCAAAATCAACCACACAATTAACACAATAAATTAGGAAATTATGTTTAATATTACTGACAATTTTAAGCTTATAAAATAAATACTGTGTAGCATGTTGTGCATTATGAAAATACAAGTGACTTTAGTAGACAGGAGTTTTAAAGTGATGCTGAAACAGCAGCAGTTTCATGACAAAATATGTGTAATATTAAAATATTTATATAATTGTGACACAGGGTAAACCAACAATCTACATATTAAGTGCTAAAAATTGTGCTTATAGTATGGATATGGGTGCTGCCAAAAAAGGTAAAATGAGTAAAAAATACTTATCTTTTATAAGCAAAATAAAGAAAACAATGCAACTTGATGACATGTTGTTATTTACATGGTAGGATAAGCAACACTAGTGCTGTCAATATAAGCACTTTTGAAGAAAGTGTTGATGAGCTTATGAGGATGAATTTATTGTTGTATTTTTACTTTTCCAGGATTAAGAGTTTATTAATATCTTGTGAATAATAATCTAGACATTCATTATTGATTTTCTGACATGAAGTTAACACAAAGAACCAACATGAGGAAATAACTTTGATCATAACTAATTCTGAATTTAAAAAAGTATTCATTGTATGAAAAACTTTCATGACAGATTTATATTTAAACAATATCAAAACAAAACACCTCACATGCACAGAATTTCTTCTGAATATAGTGATAGGTACAATGATAAAGAATGAAGGATACAATGTTCATTTGCTTTATTTTCTTTTTAAGGTGGAATTAATAAACAAAACATTTTTCTTTCTTGTAAAATTATTTTTACACTAGGAATTATAATTGCAAAACAACAATCAATTATAACTAAATAATTATTAAACAGAAATCCCTGCACCAATATGGTATAACTACTATTGTTATTTGTTTATATGTTTTTACATTAGATAAGTTAATACATCTGTTTATCATATGTCCTATTACATTGTTAATCATTTATACCCAGTTGAAATTATTTTCTTTTTAAACAAGAAAAATGTTTTGTTGACAAATTAAACCACTAGCTTTTTCAATTCTTTTAATAAAAAACTTACAGGTTTAAAAAAAAATCAAATGACATTCAATGTGAATGTTCTAAAACATTATATTTGACAATGAATGTTCTAAAACATTATATTTGATCATACTGGTATATTTGATCAGACTGATTATTTAAGTGAACGGTTACCCACCTCATAGTGTAGCAGGCGACTGCCAGGAAGATGACAAACAGGGTACCAGCCCCTATCACAGCATACATCCAGATGTTGGTGGCGCCATCCGCTGGGGAAAAGACAAGGGATGTTATTGGTGAATGATTGTATTAACCAGAAATTCTCCTTTTCGAACTGAAAGACATATATTGCTTATCTCCATTTTGGGTAGGTAATTTGAACTTATCTTGTGTACAGTATACAAGATATATCCTCATTACCATGGCTATTTCACTTATTTCCATATGTATATATAAACAATATTCTTATTTACATGGTTTATTTCATCACAACAACCATGCAACTATACAACATTTGTATTTTATTCAATGAAATTATTTTATATGCATGTAGAAGTCTTAAGTTTTCTTAACTGTAATAATGGACAGTTTTATCAGTTTACTATAAGTATGAATTAATTAATTAAAGTATAAACCAAGTACCCTTCCCAAAGGGAGATAACACAAAGCAAATGGACAGCAATAGTTATGCCCCTTGAAATGAAAAAAGGGGAATAAATGAACATGCAGAAGTTACTAAAAACTAAGAACTAAATACAGTGAAATATTATTTTATTTCAACAAAATACTTAATGAGACACTTTAATTATGTCTGGTAATGTTCAAACAATGGATCAATAAGTAAAAAAGGATTTTACTAGAAATTTGGAGGACAGCAATTGTATTGAAAAAAACAACACAACAACAAACAAACTATAGTAAGCTGTCATTTTACGCAGTGAAATAGGGTGACACCTACTACCTCTACATTTTCTGTCTCTTTCAGAGACCAAAAGTTTAATAACATTCTGTGTTTTTCAGCTGAATCTGTCATACATGTGAACTTTTTATGAGGTCAAAGAGAGAGATTTTCACTTGCTAAGAGGGAAATTTGTTATTTTCATATAAACAAAGAAGGAAGTTATCTGTTTCTAAGTAGGGAGATAAATAAAAATGTGCAAAACACCATTCATTTTCAAAAAGATTTGAACCTTAAAAGCGAGAGTCTCCGTCCAAGAGTGAGAGAGTTCACAATGTCATGTATGATCTGTAGATTTAATTGTAACTCCATCATGTCTAAATCCTAAGAATGTGGGAATAACAAGGTCAGTTCCAGAATGTGTTTCATGTATTTTTCTCATTTTCAATTTGTTTAAGAAATAGAATCCTCCTTAATGTTGCTACATTTTAATACAAATTAATGTATTTTTTAAATTCAGAAAGTCATATTTAACAGCCTTTTACTCTGTGCAAAATAATACGGACATGAGGAGAAACTATTTCAGATTGTATAAAAATGGTTTATTACATGACATTTTTCAGCAGCTCTTCCATCTAATCTGTTCTGTTGATCACATTTGAAGATGAAAATCTATTTTACCAGTCCTCTGAGAGAGCTTTTAGGGGCTACAGGACACTTTGTCAACATTTAACTGAAAGTCTGCCAGGCACAACTTGATCAGGTTTAGGCAAATAGTGAACATACAAATCCGCCAACTTCCTGCTGCAGAGTCTTCGGCACATTGTCTTGTAACCTTTGCAATAACAAAGATTATGTTTGTTCATTTTTATTATGTTACAAGACACTGACCAAATATGGGTCTTATTGGTGATGTCCAGCTTATTATTGGTGGAACAACAATCCAGTGGTACATTTGTACATGTGAGTAGAACGACCGGTCCACTGCAGATCAGCTGGAAAACCTCCCACATGGAAGTTCTCACCCTGACCAGACCTTAATCTGTGACTCTAACTACTCAGCAAGGGGCACCCCACAAAGATTATGTTTTTTACTACTATTTGTAGCATCCTGATGTTTAACGCTGTGAAAGCCTATCCAATCTGGCACATCAAGAGTACCTCAGCAGTATAAATATACTATTTAAGATTGAGTACAATTTCATTGAAATATTTTAGTCATCCTTTGACATTTTAAATCACTCATCTAACCAAAAAACTACAAATTGATATGCTAGTAACAGGATTTGCAATTCTAATTTGTTTATTTTGAAAGAAAATACATTTTAGACCAAATAGATAATGTGGATGCACATAACTATATTTCATTGCCAAGAAACAGATCATCATAAAACACATTATTTTAATGACTAAATATTTGATAAATGGAAGCAGCTGAAGATGGAGCTTTAGCAAATCTGACCATCTCCGATTTGTTGTTTACAATCAATATTTAGAAAGAATGGTGCATGCAGTTACCTAAAAATATTTTCTTTAATTAGTGAGAAAATGTTCACTGTTTTGTTGAATCATTTTCCAAGTTTCATATGACAGCCATAACTTAGTTGTTTAATTAATGTACATGTGGGAATACATGTATGCGTTCTTTTTTTTTATAGAGTTCTACAAGTATGTTATTCTTTAGTTCTTCTTGGAAAATATTGGCTTGAAACAGATGTATGACTTAAAAATATTACTTTTGTAAAAAAGACAACCAATAACAAACCACAAAAATTCAATCAATCAAACTATCTTTAATGCTGTTTTTGATCCATGAACAATGTTTTTGGAGACATTGCACCATTTTTAACCTATTCATATAATCCAGAGAAACAAGTCCTGATAGATCTATAATGTTCCTGGACTCCTGTTTGGGCGACCAGCCATGAATGATGTAAGTCATTTGTAACTCCCTGCCTCATCATATGAATCGGTTGTACTTGACAACAACGTCTGGCTTACGACAAATGAGCAATGGACTTGTGGCTTGCTTTTGTCATGGAACATTTTACATAAATCAAGCACTACAACTTTTATTTACCACCCTATAATCATTACCCAGACCCCTCACTCATGTTCTCTTCTTTTCTTCATTTTTTATCATCATCAAGTTGTCATATTACTGTCGAGAATACTAGCTGTGGCAGTTTAACCTAAAATGTGTTCGTTCATTCATATATACGAATGGTCATAAATTAAACGAGCGCATTCTGTACGTTTGTACGAGCAACACTGGCAGTCTACTAGAAACCATGACTGGTCTTTAAAAATTTTACATTTCATGACTGCCCACCAAACATTTAAAAACAAACAACATAAAGAATCAATGTAGATTGGTATACAGAACTAAAAGGTCTACAAGACAAATAAATGTCACTGCTGATAGTTGTGGTTTCCTGAACCCATGACAAAATATGTTTTCAGTCTAGAAAACTGGTTTCCACTCCAGACAAGCAGGTTAATATTTCAACTTTGTATAAAACATTGCTGTGTTCTCTTACAGAGGAGAATAAAAATAAATTCCTAGTTCTTGACAAATTACACGTCTTCTTGTTAGCAGATTTTTATTCCTCATTAAACAATGCTGAAGGCCAAATTCACTCAGTATATTGAAATGAAATTACATGAGGCAAAAAGCAATGAAAATATCAATGCTATACATTGCAACACAAATAACACCCAACATTCGGAGAAATTTGCTTGTCTATTTGCCTTCCCAATTTCATTTCTTCCTGTCACAGATTCTGTACATATATAGGATTTATTGGATAGGGTCTGTGTGCATGCCCATACTTCCATGTCCGTCATTACTATAACAATCAGGTCCTGATGCCATCAGGAGCAGGTCCACATCAAGTATTTATGATGGTGGTCTTAGGCACTGCATTCCAGAATAACTCCTACTTTTTATTTAGAAACAGAAAGCAGCTTATAGTGTTGAGCATAATCCCACAGGTCCTACTGGTATACCTGGATCTACAATACATACAGAAACCTTCATTACATGCTTCGCAGGGTACAAGTTATCTAGTTCCTCCCCAAAATGGAATTAATGGAATAAAAAAATCTAAATGTGACTATTTACATGTACTTAGAGTAAGATTTTGTTTAAAACAATGTAATAAATTATAAATCCAGCTGAACCTTGTAGTGCAATTGGTAGAGCTATAGTTCCAGGTGAGAGAGGCCCCAGGTTGGATCCTGCACTGCTACATACCAAAGTCGTTAAAAATGGTATTGGTATAGCTCCCTTGCTAATGCTCAAGCAAACATATGGGTAGTTCCACAACTAGTTGGCCCGGTGTCAGGATAATGTGACTGGGTGTGGTATCATGCCAGGTGTTCACAGCATGCTCTACACAGTGAAGGCAGCACAATATCTGCTTCAAGTGGACACCGTCTCCAGATAACTGAAATCCTGCTGGTGGGACGATAAACCCAATAAACATAAAAACAAACAAACAAGATTTAAGCCCCAGTCCTTGAATGCAAGGTTTTGTTTTGAACTATAGGATAGACTATCCAACTAAGGGTTGAGCCCCTGTCACATTCATCTTTGATAGTTTGCACAAAGTAATTTCTACAGGTCTTGAACACTTGCACAACCAGTCATATACAATCCTTTGATTTGATAGTATTACAATTGAATGATCAACAGTAACCTATCATGCCACTCCATAACAATGTTTCATCCAATAATCAGAAGTGAGGCTTGATTGTGAAATTGATGTGAATACACATATTTTTTGTAAGTAAGTGACAGACAGTTGGAGGTAATCAATCATTAGGTTGCATGTGATTTTTCTTTGTCAAAAGCTTCAATGTGCCTAGATCTTTAGTTTTTTATTCTGTAACACAGAACAAACACAATTGTGGTCATATTAGCAAGGTCCAGCTAATTATTGGAGAAAGACCGCAGACATGTATCTGGGTAGAACCACCAGCACACAGCACGTCAGCTGGAAGACCTCCCCACATGAAAGTTCTCACCCTGGCTGGACCATGAACCAATGTAGTAAGAGGCTGAGGAGTTACAAGATGGCGACTCTAGCCTCTTGGAAATGAGCTCCCCTCACACTTTTTTTTCTAGAGGACAGACTATTTATGACATAAAATAAGCTGGATAATCCTGCAAGCACAATATCAACCACATTTGTCAATGAACTGTTTTTAACACTGAAAATGTAAGAAATAGTCGTAGACGAAAAGTAATGAAATGCTTTCTAGTTTGTCATTTTGATTAGTTTTCTGAGGTACTTGGTGAAAATTACACCATTGGCTTTAACCATAAATTCTGGAAATGAACTCTCCTTTTGGTAAAAGAAAGACCTCAGAGCCATTGGGAAAAGCCACCAATTTCATTACTGGTATAGAAAATGCTGTCTGCAACTGCAGAATTTCTTCTCTACTGTCTTGCGGTGCCTTTGGGACCAGTCAAAGTTTTCTAAATATCAATCTTTGTCACAGACATTTTGCTTCACTGTCGATTGTGGTGTTTGTTAAATACAATAGTAAGCAAATAATATGGCTACAAAATGCAAACAAGTGCAAACATGTGGCTCTGCTGGGAAGTGTGACTACAAACATTTCCGAAGAACTCATCAACATGAGGGGAGAATCAATCGTTAGAGGAAATTTGGAGAGCTGGGGTAGATTATGCATGGCATTCAAAGGGTGTTGCAATATGTGGTAATTGGATAGTTTTGAGATTCAAGAATGATTTCACTCAGCATAAAAGACATCAACAAATGACTGAAGTAAAGTTTATGGAAATGCAGAAAACTCTGATCATGCAACATAATTATGTCCCATTCAATATATAAAAGGGTAGTAATTTGCAGGCAGAAAAATATCCGCCAAAAACTCACATGTGGGTGTTACAATATTTAATTTAATTACAGTATTTTCCAGGCCCCTGGATTGTGTTATGTTTCTGTGATTATTTCTTTTTCTGTTTCATCATGTTTCTACTAATGTGCTATCAACTTACCAATATTGGAAGTGTACACAACATTTTTAGACAGACAGAACTTTTTTAAGGTTTAAGTCTAAAAAAAAATCCTAAAAATAGACCCCTTCACATCATTATCAATCATATGTGCAAAATTGAGAAATAATGGAGGAGTTATCTGCACAAAAAATTGCTAAAGCAAAATTGAACAAAGGGCAATAACTATTAACAATCCCATCAGAGATATCTTACCTTCAGTCACAACTACACATTAAATTTAATTATTCATGCAAGTATTAAAAAAATTCTTTTTACTTAAAAAAGAGGAGGATGACACATATGAATTTGCTTAAAGCGAAGAGAAATAACTCTGGAATTAACAATGTTGGAGTTATCTCACTTTCACACAAGCTACTCATCTACGCATTACACCTTTAAATATGAACAGATTCCAATGAATAATGAGGGAGTTTTGGTGCACACAAACTGCTAATGGAGAGTAGACAGACTTTTTCACATTACCATAAAATGACCCTTTCCCGCCTGGACATTTTAGTGTCAAACAATGCATGTTTGAATTTAATCTGGACCATATATCAAGGAAAATACAGCGTTACTTATGCTTCAAATTTGACAAGATTTACAATACACTTTCAATAAAGAGTTTTTATAAAGGTGTACAGTGGCATTTTATTTTATTCAATCCCCAGGTAAAAGTGAAGTTCTAACAAAATTTGAACTTAAAAACAACAACACCAATCAAAAGTACCATGCCATAATGGTGGAAATAAGGTTAAAAATCGTAACTAAGAATTTGAAGATCATTTTTTTTTCAAAACTACAAAAAATATAACAGTCTAGATAGTGTTTTGTAGACTATTAAGACAATACCTAGCATCACTTATAAAAAATCTTTGCTTGAATATGTGAATATTGTAAACTGGAAGATTAATATTATTCTGATAATTTGAACAAATATCAAAGAAATTTAGCCCGTTTTATTATTGCTAGGCAGTTTTCAATTGTCTGGGATGTTCAATATATAACAACAAGCGTAGTTTATATTGTAAAAGAAGTGCAAATGTGCCTAATTTCCAAGCTTAGTATTGGATCATTGTAAACATATTCTCACATAATGTTGTCTGACATGCAATACAAGCAAACAAAAAGGAAAATCAAATAACTATCACTTTTTATAGTGTTTTTCTTCGTAAAAGTTCAACCAATCATACATTCATATATAAAGACATTCTGATTATGATGAAGACTTTATCTGCAAATTAATCAGTCAAGAAAAATAAAAAGGGCAATAATTCTGGAATAAACAATGCAATATTTTATCATCCATTTAAATATGAAGGAATTCCAATGAATAATAAAAGCGGGATTATCTGTACACAAAACTGAAATGGACAGACTGACGATATTTGCCATATCATAAAACAACCCTTTGGGGCAATAGAAGGAGTTTTCAGCTTTCAGAAACGCATTCATTAAAGTGAACAAATTAGTTTTAATTGTTAAAGAAGCATTTCTTGTGAACCACCCTAACCTGTCTTGCTGTAGAATTTAAGAGGCATCATATTATTTTTTAAAGGGCATGAACTTGCTCATACTGACATCTTTTGTGGGATTGCACACAGGCTTGATAAGCAAGTCTATATTAACTGCCTTTATTTTTAACAAATAATTATTAAAATAACTACAAAAAAATCGTTAAACACATTCAAGAGACCTTAAAATCCACACAAAAATAATATAAAAATAATATAACAAGCAATTTTTCTGATCTTGCCATAACTAGAGAACATAAAATATTGGTATCATAACTTGTAACCAGGTAATAATCTTGTATTATTATCCAACGACAGCAATACATCTATAAGTCTGACATGGCATGGGCGATCTTACAGTAAATGGTTATTTCCTTGGAGGCAATATGGTGTATTTATGATGTCTGTATGCACTTGAATGCTAGGACAGGCTGGTGTTATACTGTCATAAGTTGTTATAAACACCAAATCGATATGAAAGGCTTTGGGAACCTTATGACAAAAATGCCCTTGGGTACCATCAATATTCCTTACCAAAAACAGACTATGATGTATAACTACGCAGGTCCATACAAATAGCAAGTCTAAATCTTTCTGTTCATCATTAACTAGGATTTAGAAACTGTGAGCATCTGATCATTAAAATAATGATACACATATCCCTAATGCTAAGAACTCCAAGATAAAAGGCAAATATCTAACACTTGTGCTATTCTGCCAGAATTTATGGTAATACGTGTCATCAACAGACATTTCCTTTCATTCACAGGTAGCATTGAAAGAGTTCTTCTCCAGTAGGATAAACCAGTGATATACTGTTTGTTTTAGATAAAAGGGGACCATCTAAATTTGCAATCTATACCCCAATATTCTCAACTAAATAGTATACTGTTGGTATCATTAAAATTGTCACACCAAGACAGTTCTAATGAGTATAACGGTATAAAGGGTTTATAGGTGGAATAAGAGTGAACAAGTGAATTAAAGGTTCACAGGAGGAATAAAGGAGTTAACAAAAGCTGTACCCCTTGTATCTGGGGTTCTGCTTACAGTTATCACGGGGTTCAGAGGAGGAATAAAGGAGTTAACAAAAGCTGTACACCTCGTATCTGGGGTTCTGCTAACAGGTATCACGGGTTCAGAGGAATAAAGGAGTTAACAAAAGCTGTACCCCTCATATCTGGGGTTCTGCTAACAGGTATCACGGGTTCAGAGGAATAAAGGAGTTAACAAAAGCTGTACCCCTCATACCTGGGGTTCTGCTAACAGGTATCACGGGTTCAGAGGAGGAATAAAGGAGTTAACAAAAGCTGTACCCCTCATATTTGGGGTTCTGCTAACAGGTATCACGGGTTCAGAGGAGGAATAAAGGAGTTAACAAAAGCTGTACCCCTCATACCTGGGGTTCTGCTAACAGGTATCACGGGTTCAGAGGAATAAAGGAGTTAACAAAAGCTGTACCCCTCATACCTGGGGTTCTGCTAACAGGTATCACGGGTTCAGAGGAGAAATAAAGGAGTTAACAAAAGCTGTACCCCTCATATTTGGGGTTCTGCTAACAGGTATCACGGATTCAGAGGAATAAAGGAGTCAGCAAAAGCTGTATCCCTCGTATCTGGGGTTCTGCTAACAGTTATTAAGGGTTCAGAGGAATAAAGGATTTAGCAGAAGATGTACCCCTCATAACTGGGGTTCTTCTAACAGTTATTAAGGAATCAGAGAAGGAATAAAAGAGTTAGCAAAAGCTGTACCCCTCATATCTGGGTTTCTTCTAACAGTTATTAAGGGTTCAGAAGAGGAATAAAGGAGTTAGCAAAAGCTGTACCCCTCACAACTGGGTTTTGCTAACAGTTATTAAGGGTTCAGAGAAGGAATAAAGGAGTTAGCAAAAGCTGTACCCCTCATATCTGGGGTTCTTCTAACAGTTATTAAGGGTTCAGAGGAGGAATAAAGGAGTTAGCAAAAGCTGTACCCCTCACATCTGGGTTTTGCTAACAGTTATTAAGGGTTCAGAGGAGGAATAAAGGAGTTAGAAAAAGCTGTACCCCTCATATCTGGGGTTCTTCTAACAGTTATTAAGGGTTCAGAGGAGGAATAAAGGAGTTAACAAAAGCTGTACCCCTCGTATCTGGTGTTCTGCTAACAGTTATCAAGAGTTCAGAGGAGGAATTAAGGAGTTAGCAAAACCTGTACCCTTCGTAGCTGGGGTTCTGCTAACAGATATCAAGGGTTAAGAGGAATAAAGGAGTCAGCAAAAGCTGTATCCCTCGTATCTGGGGTTCTGCTAACAGTTATTAAGGGTTCAGAGGAATAAAGGATTTAGCAGAAGATGTACCCCTCATAACTGGGGTTCTTCTAACAGTTATTAAGGGTTCAGAGAAGGAATAAAAGAGTTAGCAAAAGCTGTACCCCTCATATCTGGGGTTCTTCTAACAGTTATTAAGGGTTCAGAGGAGGAATAAAGGAGTTAGCAAAAGCTGTACCCCTCACATCTGGGTTTTGCTAACAGTTATTAAGGGTTCAGAGAAGGAATAAAGGAGTTAGCAAAAGCTGTACCCCTCATATCTGGGGTTCTTCTAACAGTTATTAAGGGTTCAGAGGAGGAATAAAGGAGTTAGCAAAAGCTGTACCCCTCACATCTGGGTTTTGCTAACAGTTATTAAGGGTTCAGAGGAGGAATAAAGGAGTTACCAAAAGCTGTACCCCTCATATCTGGGGTTCTTCTAACAGTTATTAAGGGTTCAGAGGAGGAATAAAGGAGTTAACAAAAGCTGTACCCCTCGTGTCTGGTGTTCTGCTAACAGTTATCAAGAGTTCAGAGGAGGAATTAAGGAGTTAGCAAAACCTGTACCCTTCGTATCTGGGGTTCTGCTAACAGATATCAATGGTTAAGAGGAGGAATAGAGGAGTTAGCAAAAACTGTACCCCTCATATCTGCGGTTCTGCTTACAGCGTACTTACATGGCAGTGTTACAGAGTCTGGCGTGGGACTGACCAGGCTGGTTGTGTTATCCATCCTGCGGCACTCTATCAGTGCATTCAGGCGGTTGAGAATGGGTTGGTACTTCGGCAAGCAGTTACAATAGTTGGTGTTGTTACAGTAGGAGTTGGCAATGGTGCAGTCTGGGTTACACTGCAGTAACTTGCCCGGTCTTGTATCTTCGAGACAACCTCCTGAAATAAAGGGCTCATGTTGAGAAATGGTGATTAAAGTATGACATGCTCTCAAGAAGCTTCTATGATGAATTTATATACAGTAACATATGGCACAATAGTTACAGTGAATGTGATTTTTGATTTAGATGCAACATTGTGAAGATTTAAATCTTAAGCCAATTAGTCACATTTGGTTACACTTCCATACAGCAATTCCAAATCCTGTCCAGCATTTCATTAAATTTGGAAAAAGAAATTTCTCAGATTTAATGGCTTTTAGAATGAAATTAAAGTAAATTTCTTATTTCCAATAAAATATTTCAAAATAAAGAAAATTTCTTAGTTTAAGGCAGAAAAAAATAACAAAGATTCTTTTAGGAATATGACCCCAGGATGATAAAGAAATCAGAACTTTATATTCTATAGGTCATCTTTCAATTACTCATAACTTCATGATTCAGCTGGGCATCTAATAACCTTAAAAGCCTCAGAGACACCAGGCATCTGACATTGTTGTCATGACAACGACCTTAGGCTAGGTTCATCCATTCTTGTGTGAGATCTACACAGGCAGTGACAGACTGACAAATTAGATAAAGATAGCAAATAACTGCTGAAGATATATAACAGCCAAGCAGACATCATAACCCCAACAGCCACAGATCCTCCAGTGAATGTGCAATACTGTACAAGTCTGAATCCTCAGGGACAGCAGATGTTCAACAATGGTGTCCTGACTGTGACCCTGAAGCCATCAGTTCTAGTTAAAGGTCCATACAGACCTCTGAAAACATGAGTTTTAGGACTGAAGCATGCCTGGACTCTCTCATGGTCAGTTTATCAAATATGGCTGTCAAAAACTGTCTGAGAATGGCCCCCACACCAAAACGCTTGCTTGCGACAAGCTCGTCACAAGTTTGCGACAAGTTTGCGCAAGCTTGTCGCAATCTTAATAAGATTGCAATTCTTAAATATTATGGTCGCGGATGCGAGCAAGCTCGCTTGCATAGAAATTAAGGTTGCGGTTAGGTTTTGTTCGCACACTTCTCGCAATCTTAAATACCATTAAGATTGCGAGAAGCTTGCGGTCTTGCAAGCTTGCAATCTTATATTCCACTGAAGATTGCAAGAAGCTTGCGATCTTGCAAGCTTAAAACTAATTATTATTAGGATTGTGGATAGGTTGTGGTCTTGCAAGCATAAAATTATTCCAAGACATTAAGAAATTTATTTTGTATTTCTTTAAAGAAATAACATTTGAAAGAGAACTTGACCAGCATGACCAGTTCCACTTGCAGATATACAGCAAGAAAGCTATGATGGCCCTGTATCGCTCACCTGAGGACACTGGCTTTAAAATTTAATCACAAGACTAAATGTTCACAACTGTGCCTTGGATTCTAGTGATTACAAGTTATGTTGAAGCAAATCTTTGCCTACAGTTACACATCAAGATTTATTGCAAACGAAGATTCTGGTCAAGTTCTGTGAAGATTAGGCCCCAAAAAAGTCTTTTAATGTGTTCTCAAGGTTTTTATAGATCTGACCAAGTCACCTACTTTTTGACCATGTGACCTATTTATTAACTCATCCAAGATTTCATACAGACAAACATTTAATGACATTCTGACCACCAGTGTTGGTTAAGATTGGATCAAAACGGTAGCCTTTAAAGTGTTTACGAGCAAATTGTTAATGCAGCTAGATGGACAGTTGGTTGAAAAAAGCTTACCAGAATATGACATAAAAAAGCTCTAAATACTAACTGCCATTTTTTTTAAAATTTTATTTTGTCATTATTTATTATTTAACAGAAATCACACAACCCTATACAAAACAGTCCCAGATTTACTCTCCCTAGAAAGTAATTTGGTAATGATACCTTACTCCCATCTTGAGTTATTTATAGAAAATCCAAAAATATATTTAATAACTTGACAACAATTGATCCCTAAAGCAATTCCAAACATATTCTTCCCATGAGATAGTTAGTTAACTACTTAATCTAATTAATCCTCAAAAAAAAAAAAAAAGATAATGAACATAAACAAAATAAAATGTATTTAGTAACAGTGACTCAGTACTTCAAACTAATTGACAACAAAAACAATCCCATACTTTGGCATCCCATAAACAAGTTAACTTCCAAATTTGATATCTATCTAAATCCTGAGTAGACATGGAAAGCAAATTGCTGTTATGAGTTACAGTGACCTTGATCTGACTGATCACAAAAGCAATTTTAAGCTATGTTATCATTAAAGACAGCTACAAAAGATTTGGTAATAATAGCTCAGTACAATATTTATTTTTTGATCTCATTCAAAAGATGTCAGTTTTTTAATAACTTTTTGTTGTTGTCTTTCGAAAACCTGGTCAAGTAGATCTACAGTCTAATATCTAATATGACAACAAAATAACAGAACAGACAGTAGAGCATCATGTTAAAACCACTCTTACTTTATTGGGAATGTGAATAAACACCATTTAATAATAAAAGTTTAAAAGTCGCTTTAACGGTGTTTTAGTAAAAGTCAATCGTAACTTTCGGAAAATAACCGAAGAAATCGCCGAGCGGTCCCGATTTACAATAGCACATGCGCAGTCTACACTTCCGGCCGCGCCAATTTTCAACGAAATGCAAAAAATGTGATGAAAAAGATGAAAAAAAAATGACTTTCCTTCACTGGACTACTAAGCAGAGGTGAGACATTGATCTACTTAAACAAGTATAAGAAGCACCACATTTTAAATCAGGTTTTCTGAACGTAGTAAGTTTAGTACATTAACGGTTTAGAATACAAAATTAACGTGTTAAATATTTTCGCCATTTTTTTCAGTTCCGACATTTCATCTTAGTTTTTTCTTATCACAAACGTTTTCTGAAACCGTTGACTTTTCCATAAACATGTGTTTTCTACTGTATATTTAATTTATGCTTCAGTTAGAGTTGATACGGTTCTGACAAGTTCAAACGTAAGACATTTGTGTAATATTGTTTATTTTAGAGTGACCCTATTAACGGTAATATCCAGTTACCGGACATTACACATGGATACATTCCATACTATAGGAATAAAGGCACATAAAACGGTTTTAAGTGGCTACACAATATTTTTTGTTGTTGATTACATTGTTGTGTTAAAAAAATAAATTTAGGTCACCGGTAATAGAGATATCCAAGATAACTTGTACATGATGATTGAACACATACATAACTGTGTTTGCTAGTATGGAATTGCCACTCATGTAAAGTATTTTATTTTCTGTAATAGTTTGAAACAGCCAGATGCAAGTGAACAAAAAAAGAATCGGAGATGCAGACGGATGTCAATAAGGAGGTCAGTGAAGAGCAACGCATGGATGACAGACAAAAGGTACTTAGATAACTATGTAACATTTTGACCATTTGTACCAGTTCTTGTATTAATGCATTTGCTACCTTTTAGCACTACCATGTTTATTATTAATTGCATGGCACAGCTGTTGGTACATGAAGATGTCATTTTTGGGAAATCATATGTTGTTTTGATTTTGTTTGATTTTTTGTTACATCGCACGGACACATTTATGGCCATATTGGCGACGTCCAGCTAATTATTGGTGGAGGAAAACCTCCCTACATGGAAGTTCTCGCCCTGACTAGGACTCGAACCCACGCGGTGAGGGGCTGAGGAGCTTCAAGTCAGCGATTCTAACCGCTCAGCCATGGGCGCCCCTGTTTAGATTGCAATATTATAATATTAAAATTAGTTGGTATATTTTAAATTTCAATTTCCTTTGTTCTCTGTATTCACTTACATTTATAAAAAAATAATCTTGCTGTAATAACCATACATTTTAAATTTACTGGCTTTTTATTTATCCGTGTGTTTATGGTTGGCCTGGTGTCAGGATAATATGACTGGATGTGGTATCATGTTATTTGTTCATGGCATGCTATACACAGTGAAGGCAGCACTATATCTGCTTCAAGTGAACACCGTCTCCAGATAACTGAAATATCAGTACTACTGTTGGTGGCTCAATAAACCTAATAAACAATCAAACCACCAACAATTTATTTGAAGACAGTGTTCAATTGAAGCCAATATAAAGCTGTTTTTACTGATTTTAGCATGCCATGAACACCTGGCATGATACACCCAGTCACATTATCCTGACACCTGACTGACTAGTCATAGAACTAGCTGTATATTTGCTTGAGTATTAGCAAGGGAGCAATAACACTACCATTTAACATGACTTTTATATGTTGCAGCCCAGATTGAACCCAATGCCTCTAGTACCAGGAGCCGGCACTCTACGGATTGCACTACCAGGTCTGGTGTTTTACTTTTACCCCTTTGTGCATATTAATGCTTATAAAATAACCAAGATAGTATTTTGTTAAGCTTTACTTTTTAGTTAGTTCAGCATTTCTCAGCTCAGGCTTTAAACATATAAAATATGGGGGTGCTTTTGCCTATAGCTCCTGTTATTTGTTGCTGTTTTCAAATTGCTGTTTTAAAGAATAGGCAAGTTTGCATCATGACCAAAGCTGTTAAACTTTGTGTCAGCATCTAATAAGGTTTTTTGTTTGTTTCCTTGTTTTTTGTAAAATTTCCAATCTATTTCTTTCAATCTTTGAACACTTACTCTGCATCAAAATTTGACTGAAAAATCATTAGGTGCCTGTGTGGTACAAATAACACAAGACCCTTACATACTAAATAAATCTTTCATTGCTAAATAAAAAATCAGGTAAGGAAAAAAAAAATTTAAATAATGCAGAATGTTGGATTTTTTTTCTTTTTCAGACATAATTGGAGAAAAAATACATTTGCTGTGCAGGTAAGAGGAAGGATGCAAGATTCCCTCAAGCTGAACTAGAGTTGTCATCTGAGAAATCAACAAGAACTGACTATGAACTGTTTTTGAACACAATACCTGTGGTACTATTTCTTGAGTGCATTGTATGTATTTTATTCTTAATGATAAATAAATTGATACTTAAGTTTGATTTAATCATTTAAAATCCTATTTGCTAGACCCCCTAAATGGCTTGTCATGCTTTCTCATATTAATAATAAGTGCTTAGCGAGCTATAGGTTAAGAATATAAATTAATTGATTAGCATCTTTTAGTTGTTTCCTTTAATAAATGACCACTTCTTCTTTGTGTTTTTTGCCATTGTCTTTAATTAAAGTGGAATATATTTAGTATCTTTCTGTTGTGTTATTTTCCCTGTAAATTTTTTGTTGCATCGGATTTTTAAGTGAAAACCACAAATGTTATCTAGTGATTTTATTTATGTCAATCTAGCCAGCCACTCAACGGATTTGATCAAGCAAAGAAAAAAACAACCCACAAGCTTGGGATGATAGCACAAGCTTGCAAGCGTGCCAAACCGCAAGCATGGGATAAGTGAGCAAGCGAGTCAAACTGCTCGCTTGGCATGATTGCGCAAGCTTGCAAGCGAGCAATCAAGCTTGTAAAGGTTCCTATCGCAACCTTGCAAGCGTGCAAGCGAGCTTCTAAGCGAGCCAAATCGCTCGCTTGGCATGATTGCGCAAGCTTGCAAGCGAGCAATTAAGATCGTAATGGTTCCTATCGCAACCTTGCAAGCTTGCCAAGCGTGCAAGCGAGCTTTTAAGCGAGCCAAACCGCTCGCTTGCTTCTAAGCGAGCCAAACCGCTCGCTTGGCATGATTGCGCAAGCTTGCAAGCGAGCAGTCAAGCGAGCAATCAAGATCGTAATGGTTCCTATCGCAAACTTGCAAGCTTAATTTTAAGATTGCGGCTTTCTTATCGCAATCTTACCGCAAGCTTAAATAAGATTGCAACACGCTTGGTTGCAATCTTACCGCAATCTTGTCACAAACTTGCCGCAAGCTTATTTAAGCTTGCGGTTTTGGTGTGGGGGGTCTGTAGGCCTGAAGGCTGCCTCATAGTGTTAGTATTATACTGGCCGTTGTTTGTCATATGTCATCTGTTAACTGTATGATTTCTGGGAATAAAGTTCTCATAAAAATATATATAAAATGGTAAAGCAGCTATTTACATAATACTGCTACAGCCTGCAAAAAATAAGGCTTTGTGATTAGTCTGCACCGATCATGATTTTTGAAAAACTGTCAATATATCTAGTATTTTTCATACACTCCATGTAACTTTAATGCCTTTAAAATGGCCAACTAAACTGTTTCTATAGTTTTCCTGTTATTTTATGGTGACATCCATCCATCTATCCATCTATAACTGTCTATAGATACGACGCTCCATGTTTTTATAGTAAGGCAGTCGGTGAGATATAAGATCCACTTGTAGCTTTGAGGTAAAGTTTCATCCACCCCCAGTAGCTGTGAACCCTTCTTGAGCTCAGCTCATATGCATTTTATATGGGGTGTATAAACCCAAACCTTAAAGCTACAAGTGTAACTTATAGAAAGATTGACAGTTATGAACCTACAGGCCATGTTCTACAAGTCTGGTTACTAAAAGACTAAGATTTCAATGGTAAAACATTTATTAGAATTTATAGAAGAATGTGTACTTTTCACTTTCTTATATTAAAATATTAACTCATCAGTTTATGTTTGAAGAACATCAGTTATAAACAGGTCTTACTTGTTTCGAGCATTTGAAAGTCTTAACCCATATCTTGTTTCACTTTGTTAACAATCCATGTTAAATTCTCATTTTTTTTTCTTTTAATATTACATATGTAACATGTCAAGGTTGATAAACTTATAAACAGAGACTGAGCAGCAAATAGTGTAGATCCTGATCTGACAGTTCCCAGCAGGGAGTTTGAGATTTGAGATTGGGATTGGGATTTGCCGAGATTTTGCCAATACTGTGCAGTGACATTTGGATCTAAACTATTTGCCTTAGCCTTATAAATATGTGAATAGCAGGCTCAGAGTTAACAGAAATTTACATAACATTTACTGTAGAATTCATTTATAATGCAAATGTGAATTTCTACAGAGAAATAGACAAATTTTGTCATGTAATTTTTACAAATTACTGTTACCACGGCAAAGGATGATAACTTCTTAAATAGGTATGACATTCTTTATGCATGTAGGCACGCAGTTATTTATCAGAATGTCTAGGGAAAATCATCTGGGAGATGTTGACAAATGTAACATAGCATGAGATTCACTTGGCTTCCTTTCCTCTAGGCTTTTTTTACATTTATTTATTCAATCATTTAACTTAAGAAATGTATATAAATATTCAGATATTTTGCATACATAGCCTGTGGATTTGTAGCAAATTGTTTTCTTACGTCATGCACAACTGAACCTGGTAGCACAATCGGTAGAGCGTCGGCTCTAAGTACGGGAGGCTGGGCAGCGATATACCAAAGTCGTTAAAATTGGTAGTGACATAGCTCCCTTGCTAATGCTCAAGCAAATATAAGGGGAGTTCAACAACTGGTTGGCCCGGTGTCAGGATAATGTGACTGGGTGTGGTATCATGCCAGGTGTTCACAGCATGCTATACACAGTAAAGGCAGCACTATATCTGCTTCTAATGAATACCGTCTCAAGATAACTGAAACACTGTTGGTGGGACGATAAATCTAATTAACAGTCATGCACAGTTAAACCAGATTTTAACTACAAAATCTTTACAGAAAGTGTTTATTCACTCTCCATCTGTTCAAGTTCTTCTTAAACAAGTACTTAACAAAAGAGTACATGATATAGTCTGACATGTTACCTCATATAAAAGTAATTTATAGGTGAAATGTATTACCACTGGAAAAAGATAGGGTTAAAACATGAATAAAATGGTAATCATTATTTTAGGAGATAAGTACTAAATACCAGGCTTATTTAAGGAGCTGAATCAGGGTTCTTATATCCACTGATAGAACTATGAGGATGGCATTTTACATTTGCAAATACAATTTAAATAAAAATTTGAAGTCCATCCCTTAACCAAACAATATGCCCTTATGACAGACTCAGGTTGGGGAGCTTAATATTAAATCTCAGGACTATAATTGAAGTTTTTTCCTCAAGCTCAATCCTACAAGTGAAGGCTAAAGAGTAAAAGAAGTTAAAAGTTAGCAACTACCTGCACAGCTCTATGTAGCCTTCACAATCTTTCTTTCATGTTTATTTGCAGCATGCCTCTGTGTATCAGAATTTTGATTCTCTTCCCTTTTGCAACATGACTTCCACAAATTAACAAGACAGATTTGCTGAATACCCATTGTTGAATGCTACATTCTCTTATTAAAGCCCTACATTTGACTGACAGTACATACAATAACATTGCATTATAAGTCTATTGTTAGGTATGGCTTAGTCCTTCAATTAACTTATATTGGATTTCAGGTCTTTGGCACTGTGGCATGTTTTCATAGAGTTGCCCTAAATACCTTAATGATACCTTGTAGTGCTGGCTTTAAAAAATAATCTTCAGAATTGAGAGTTAATTATTTAAACCTACCTATTTGTAGATGAATGAAAAAAAAGCCTTAAAAGTTGTATTGATCCCTCTCAAATTCTGACTTCCTGGGTAGAACCAGTACTCAATTATAGTTATTGGTGCAACCTGCAGCCAATACATGCACTCTGGTTTGAGGATTAACACCTTGGGGTTGGTGCTGGGCTCCTATTTGTAATGATGAGCAAAGCAAAGTGTTACGCTCCACTTTTCACATCGACCATTCTTCACATTGACGTAGAACATCACTACATGGCATTTCACGTGGTCATTTCAGGTAACACTAATTTATTAGGATGTTTGAAAAAAAACAACAGCAGGCCCAAACAATCAAATACCACCTCTAAGGACACACACCTTAAAGTTTAATAACATCCCAGGTATTTACATAACAAATACATTCCAATCTCCTTAACAAAAACAACAAAAATAGTAAATCTTATCCCAGAGAAATTTGTCATTTCTGTAATGCATACAAATAACTTTCAGCCTGCAAGTTTTAAGTTTGTTTTAATTTTTATGACAAATTCAATAAAAGCTTGCAACCCCCCCATTAGAACACCAAGACTTTGAATTTTCTTTGAAGTAATCTGTGTGTACTTTCTGTGAGATTTAAGCAATCAATGTTAATTTGTAATCAGTGTTTGATCAGAGAGATCAATTATACCAGCAGTCCAATATTGTTCAAACACAATAGAAATGTCGAATAAAATCAATTTATCCTTTAAACAGCCTTTTAATAACTTATTGAACAGTATCTGTTACTGATCAGACAAAAGACACCAAATGACAAATACCTTTAACAGAAAACCTTTCAAGTCCACAAATATTGTTAATCTAACCTCTTACAGAAATCAAGCTGAGACATATATAGCTAGCAGCAGTTGGGAATACAGTGTATATTGAAAGGTATTTTGGCATTAACAATCAAAAGGGTTTCTTGTTTTGTCAGGTTTAATATGCCAAATTATTATTCACTTATAGACACTTATTCAGACTGTATTTGTTTTTACAGTAGTATGATCACATGTTTTTATACTTTGCTTTATTCAAATTTTATTTAAATTGCTTATAATAAAAATATGCATAATTATTGTCAATATAGTATTGTATATCTACTCATAAGCTACATAAAAACTCTGTTATATTTTTTCTAAATGTACTTTAAAAAAGTGTGAAAAATTGTATGTTGGATTCCTCACACCAACAATCTTTCTGATATCTCGATAGATGGTGTCCACTTGAAGCAACTATAGTGCTGCATTCACCAATACTAGCAGACACTGGACCAAACAGTCATATGACGACCGCTGTATGTGTTCAAGCATAAACAATATTTACTTTCTATTATATATATTTATTTTTATTTTTATTGTATTCTCTGCAATACTGAGTAACCATTATTTTGCAGTTACAATTCTTACTGGCAATTGTTTACTGCATCTGTTTTTCCACTACAAATTAGTGGTAATAACTTCAGGATATGCTTAGGTATTTTCACTGTAATATTTGTTTTATTTATTCTAATAGCTAAGTTAAGCTAAACCCCCACCATGTTTCACCAACTTGATATGTTGTGTCTTTGATTTAAAACTACACATCCCTTACCTGAAGCCTTAGCTATGCCTATTGCACTACCAGCTCCATTAAAAAAACAAACTATATAAGTACAATCCTTAGAAAAATTCTTTAAAAAAAAACACCAACAAACATTATGCACATTAAAGAATCGGCCACTATGTGAAATCATCCCAATGCATCTTCTGCTTTATCTCTTACCAGCTGAAGTCAGGCCAAGTTTTAAGTAGTTTCAGGAAATAGATCAAACGTTACATTCATAATCCTTTACCCAATAGTTCTAGTTGTGCTGCTATAAACAATTAGCCAAGTAAACTTTATAACGCAATAATTTAAAAACTAGACATGAAAAGTTATTGGATTGGAAAGTCTTGGACCAGCTCTTTAAAGGAAGATTTTACTTTTTTTTTAGCAGATGTGGCTCATAGCCCGCCAACCTTGCTTTAAGAAAGCTTAGGCATATAAAACTGATCCATATGAGTTTCGTCTTTTTAAATACATTTCAGTGACAAAATATGAACATAATAGCGACATCCAGTTATTTTGGTGGGGGAAACCCCATGCAAATGTCTGGGTAGAACAGTCGGTGCACCACAGGTAAACTGAAAGACCTTCCCACATTAAATCCTCCTTGAACGGGACTTGAACCAACATGGAGGAAGGCTATGTATAGGATCTACAAGTTGGTGAGTCTACCACTACTCACGGGTGCCGCCCCGCCCCCCCCCCTCCCACAAAATGTAGCATGATGATAATAACTTGTGTACTAAAAATGTAATAAACATGGTAAGGGAAAAGATTGCAGAACAATTTCATTAAAACCGGTGTTATTAGAGAGCAGCTGTTACATAAAGCTGTGATATTGCACTGTCTTATGGCCACTCAAGTGGGGTTCCTGCCAGCTTTAATTGATTTTAACAAGTGTAATTGTTCAGGGCTGCAATTAAAACCCCTAAGCCTGTTATACTTTGCTAATATCTTGCACTAAATTCTCAGTTATCTGTTGAAAAACTTAAAGTATTGTTATGAGATGTATTGATTTAGTGAGAGGTGGCTGATCTGGATCTACACTATCTGTCCAAAGTTGTATAAGTATGTGTATTGCAAGCTAAAGGTTACAACTGCTTGATTATGTTCTAAATTTTAGTGGGAGTTGCCCTGTAACGCCGTTGGCCTGGTTTCAGTGGGGTGAATCCTATCTCTGTACATGCAGCATTGTTAATTATTTTTAGAATCAGGCATCAGGATTTTGAAACCACTCAGCCCTAATAAAATGAATAAAGTGACAACATTAGCCTGGGTTTTCAATGTAAATCACACTGAATAGTAGTAAATGGTTGTCATAGCAAAAAAAAAAAGGTTTTCAGTAAGTTTCCAAATGAGACCTCCTCTCATGATAGGAGATTTTATTGATTAAAATGACATCACTGCTTAGTTCCTTGTATATGTCATTGCTTGGACTGTTTGGTTTCAAACTGATGTTTCCTTTTGACTGTTTGCATTTGAGAAAATCCACAGGAAGTGTGAGTCAGAGCTATGTCAAACCTGTTAAAGCACCCCAGTAACATCTTTTACTGACGGTATGTTTTGTAGTGGTAACTGTTGTTTTTGGTTTAGGTAATGTATTGTCTACTTTGTGTATAACTGTGTCAAGTGCTTGTACGTCTTTATTATATTTTGCAATAGTTATTGGATGTGTCATACTTTCTTTTTTTACAATATCTGTATCGTGATAAAATTAATCTTGGTCAGTTATTGTTCCCAATAACAAAGGAATTGATTTTGTAACATAACATAAAAGTTTTGTATGAAATAAAAACAAGACATTTCATACCATCTTTGAGATCCTAACATGGGAGAAGAGGAACCTTTATGGAAAGAGAACAATATTATTTTTATCTTTTAAACAAACTCCGGATGAAACCCATTAATCATCTGACAACTTTATGTCATGGCTACTGGCACCTAATATCTCCATGAACAAACAAATCTTGCATTTTTGCTTTAGATTCATATTTGGCAATGAACCTTCTCCTCTCACATTATACCAAGAAGGTCCTTGAAGGATAAAGGATATCATCTCAATGTAAAGTTGCTGCAAATGGAATATTAAGATATACTGGTTGGATGTTATTCAATACCGAAATGAAAGTCTCTCAATATACAGACACTTCAAGAAAAAAAAAATAAGAAAGAAAAAAATAACTTCTATTAGCCAGTCATATGCACGTACAAGTTTTGTTTTGTTTTTGAAATAAATGGCACTGTTGCAGTTATGTCTGCATTTAAGTTCATTTTGTCACTGAGAAGAATCCCTAAGCCGAAGATACACTCCTTTTTGTTTTGTTTTCAGTCTAATTTGTTAGCTTTAACACTGTGGATGTTTATCGCTTCTATTTCTTTCCCTGTCAACTTGTATGTCTGGCAGTAAGTCCTGTAGCTCACTGACCACAGCAGCTGTATATTCTGAAACTTCTATGACCAATAACAATTATTGCAAAACGCACAATTACAACCTATAGTTGTGACATTTGTTAGGATAGTGGCATCATATATTTTAAAATTCAGGTGATACAAAAACCTTTGGCTACCATGCAGCATACAAGCTGCTGTGGCTGTGGAGTGACTTTAACATCTTGACAGAGCAAACATTTTGTTCCAGACAGTTAATTTTATACTTAAGGCACACATGCTCCATGACAGCATGCAGCTATCTTGTTTCTAAGGGCGTATGGTCATGGTACACTTGTCAGAGAGCAATAAGAGGATTATGCATCAAGAACTGTATTGTAATGTTCAGGTCTTGTGGGCACCAAAACTGTAGAACTTAATTAGGTATTTCATACATGTCCAAGTATACATTATATATACAGCAATACATGATCTTGTTTCTAAGGGCCTATAGTCATGGTACACTTGTCAGAGAGCAATAAGAGGATTATGCAACAAGAACTGTATTGTAATGTTCAGGTTGTGTGGGCACCAAAACTGTAACACATAAGCAAGTATTTCACACATGTCCAAGTATACATTATACATACAGCAATTCATGATCTTGTTTCTGAGGGCCTATGGACATGGTACACTTGTCAGAGAGCAATAAGAGGATTATGCATCAAGAACTGTATTGTAATGTTCAGGTTGTGTGGCCACCAAAACTGTAACACATAAGCAAGTATTTCACACATGTCCAAGTAAACATTATACATACAGCAATACATGATCTTGTTTCTAGTTTAAACTGTCAGACCTTTACCCTGGCTATGTATTTGATTACACTGTGTATGTATTTGATGGTGAAATATCATTATGCAAGTGAGATAAACAATGTGAAATAAATAAACTTAGAGAAGTTCATTTGAGATAAGAATAATGTGTTATACTTGGGAAAACAGTTATGAACATACTTCAGGCAATGTTGTAAAAGCATCAAATAAACAGAAACAAACAAAAACAGAATTTAAAACCAGAACAGTTCATATAAATTATTCATATATTACAGTTATATGTCCTGGTTATGAAATGACAGTAACACCAAAATAATGGAAAAATGAATATAAATTGAAGCCATCCCAGTATTCTTCTCAGTTGAACTATCTGATCTGGTTTAATAAGACAAAGAAGACTACAAAAGCTATACAGTATCATTTTGTTGCATTTGAAATTCCATCAAAACAAAAACATTTGATTTATACTAAATACCTATGTGTCCCATAATTTGGGCCCTTTGGCTTTGCTCTCTTTTATGTTTCTCTACTCATAAGAATCAATAATTAATGCACATTAATAGAAAGTAAAGCCTGTGTGAATTTCTCTAAATAAAGGTGCAAGTGAAAAAACTGAGAAAGGGTGGTATTTAAGTTAAACATATGTCAGTCTCTTTAGTATTTTGTACTTACAAAAAAATCCCATCTGTTAAAGACATTTTCCAAATTATCAGATATAATACTGAGTGTAGTATGCAGTGATCATTTGACATGACACTATACCAAGTCCCATTATTTGATGCAAGAAGACAGCAAGAATAAATATTGATATTTAACAAATGAAGCCAGCTAAGGCTTCAGAAGCAAGTTTGCTGGTTTAATATAGGCCAAACAGGTAGCCTTTTAAGGTTAATCCTATTTGCTTTCTCATCTGTAGTGCCAAGTTCAGGGATTATGTACATGTCAATGGTACAAGTACATTATAATATCACACAATCTGAACAAATCAGCCCTATGGATATATGTGCTTAGAAGGCCAATTATGAAAGGATGTAGTTTTTTTTACAACTTTTTTTTTCTCAGCTAGAAAATAGAGTGTAATTACTTCTATTTTAGTATGATTTCAGAACAATATAACAAATGTCTTTTTTTAAGCCAAGTTAGTATGCTATTTAAGAAAGAAACTACATCATTTTCTATTTAAGGTAATATTAAGAAAGAAACTACATCATTTTCTATTTAAGGTAATATTGTATTAACAGAAAACAAGTGGTCCACCAGGATGGCCCTTAATGGCTTACCATGGGACCCAGGACTTCAGTAAGCTTTATAAATCCAATGCAAGACAGAATGAAGATCTCACAAGTGGTCCCAGGATGGCCCTAAATGGCTTACCATGGGACCCAGGACTTCAGTAAGCTTTATAAATCCAATGCAAGACAGAATGAAGATCTCACAAGTGGTCCAGGATGGCCCTTAATGGCTTACCATGGGACCCTGGACTTCAGTAGGCTTTATAAATCAAATGCAAGACAGAATGAAGAAGATCTCACAAGTGGTCCAGGATGGCCCTTAATGGCTTACCATGGGACCCTGAACTTCAGTAGGCTTTATAAATCAAATGCAAGACAGAATGAAGAAGACCTCACAAGTGGTCCAGGATGGCCCTTAATGGCTTACCATGGGACCCAGGACTTCAGTAAGCTTTATAAATCCAATGCAAGACAGAATGAAGATCTCACAAGTGGTCCAGGATGGCCCTTAATGGCTTACCATGGGACCCAGGACTTCAGTAGGCTTTATAAATCCAATACAAGACAGAATGAAGATCTCACAAGTGGTCCAGGATGGCCCTTAATGGCTTACCATGGGACCCTGGACTCGGTAGGTTTTATAATTCAAATGCAAGACAGAATGAAGAAGATCTCACAAGTGGTCCAGGATGACCCTTAATGGCTTACCATGGGACCCTGGACTTCAGTAGGCTTTATAAATCAAATGCAAGACAGAATGAAGATCTCACAAGTGGACCAGGATGGCCCTTAATGGCTTACCATGGGACCCAGGTCTTCAGTAGGCTTTATAAATCAAATGCAAGACAGAATGAAGATCTCACAAGTGGTCCAGGATGACCCTTAATGGCTTACCATGGGACCCAGGACTTCAGTAGGCTTTATAAATCAAATGCAAGACAGAATGAAGATCTCACAAGTGGTCCAGGATGGCCCTTAATGGCTTACCATGGGACCCTGGACTCGGTAGGCTTTATAAATCAAATGCAAGACAGAATGAAGATCTCACAAGTGGTCCAGGATGACCCTTAATGGCTTACCATGGGACCCTGGACTTCAGTAGGCTTTATAAATCAAATGCAAGACAGAATGAAGATCCACAAGTGGTCCAGGATGACCCTTAATGGCTTACCATGGGACCCTGGACTTCAGTAGGCTTTATAAATCAAATGCAAGACAGAATGAAGATCTCACAAGTGGACCAGGATGGCCCTTAATGGCTTACCATGGGACCCTGGACTTCAGTAGGCTTTATAAATCAAATGCAAGACAGAATGAAGATCTCACAAGTGGTCCAGGATGACCCTTAATGGCTTACCATGGGACCCTGGACTTCAGTAGGCTTTATAAATCAAATGCAAGACAGAATGAAGAAGATCTCACAAGTGGTCCCAGGATGGCCCTTAATGGCTTTCCATGGGACCCAGGACTTCAGTAGGCTTTATAAATCAAATGCAAGACAGAATGAAGAAGACCTCATTATCTTCACCTTGTGATCACTATTAGTCACTTCTTGGAAGACTGATTAAAATGTGGCTCTCAGTACTTGACAGATACTAATTTGATTTGACCTAAAGACATACTTTTTGGTACAATGTGACCCATTTAAACTCTGCAAAAAGATTCCATGGAGACAAAGATACATGTACTGAAGAAGTGGATTATTTAGCATATTCACAAGATTTTTAATGATTTGGTTCTTTGACAATATGACCCCATGTGACCCATTTTCAAACCTTAAACATTCAATGCATAAAAACACTCTGACCAGGTTCTGTGAACATAGGGCCAAAATGTAGCCCCAAGCCTTTCCACAAGGTTTTACCATGATTTAACCCAGGGATCTATGTTTTGTTTTACCCAAATGCACACAAGTTTTGAAATCATCTGAAAGCTTTTTTATGGTGATTGGATAGAGAGATTTAATATCCAATTGACTATTTTCTAAATTTTCTAGATGCATCATTTAAATTTCATCAATCAAACTGTTCAATTACAATACAGTTCCATCAATAAACAACAAAATTACAAATTATTTAGTAAAGAATAATTACATATTAAAATGCCTTAGAACCTAATGATTTCAACTAAAAGTGATGTGCATACAGATGGTCTTGTTTGCATTATTTAAAATGTTTGTAAAAAATATATATTAAATAAATATTCATCTGAATTCAAAACTGTGATATATTGGGTATTAGATCATGCAAACTTGAAATCTATTTCCTAAATAAACAAAAGATTTAAAATACAAACAACATGTTTCACCACAATAAATGATGGATTAAAATATTATCTCTATAATCTCTTTATATGTGAATATGCTGTCCTTAAAACACCAGTGATTGTCTTTAGGATCAGGGAATCGAAAGAGAAACAGAAGTTCTTTAAGTTAAATTTTTGTTGTAATAAACTTCATCTAACTAGAACATATTTAAGCCGTTCTTGCACAAATTATGCTATGTACAGTACATGTCTATCATAAACAATTCTCTGTTTGAAATAGATACAGGTATGAAGTACAGATTATAAAATTCTATGTGTCACAGTTTTTATTTGGCTTACCAGAGTCCAGAGGTAGCATTGACAACAACAATAAGTAGATTCAACAGACTTAACTAACCCAAAAGTTTATATCTAATCACTTCAGACTCTATTGACAGAATGTCTTCTGAAAGTCAGTTCAAACATGAACTTTTTAAAAACAACAATTACCACTGAAAACAGTTCTAAACTTTTATTAAGAATTCACAAGAGTTTCAGAGCTATGTTCAGGGGCAAACATTTGTAAGACTTCAGGGTTAACAAACAGTGTGTACATTTAAGCTAAATCTGTTTACATTGTGTCTGACATTGTTTGTAGTTTACCCTTAATTGGAACATGATTGGGTAAATTGTCTGTTTATGCTCAAAAGACATGCAGTCAAACCATTTGACTGTGGTGAAAACTAACTTACATTAGGTTTTGTGGGTTCTGCATACAGTGTATTGACTTGGTCTTCTGAAGATTTCATTGTTTTCTTTCTTTTTTTATTGTGGTGGTGGGTGGGTTGGGGAGGGGGCAACAGACAGAAAATATTTATTTTGATATAATACCTTCTATAATCTAAAGAAAACAATTTCAATTCATTTGTGGTACAACCTATAAAAATCTACCAGTATGCCTTTTAAGCATTTTGTGTCATTTTAATCTTTTTAAATTGTTCAACATTTTGTTTTGTTTTATACACCCAATTATATTAAATACTTTAATCCTAAAACACACTTTACTTTAGAAGACTTTTTAACAATAACAAAAGGCAATGTACACAAACATAATACCAGTATAATATAGGTCTTCAAACATTTATATCAAAGGAATAAAGTGCAAGTATTGCCATATATCTCTAACAGACTGTTACCTAACAAATGGCATCATCTAACAAGCCTCAATTCACCAGAATTTTTAAAGGTGCAGGGAATATTCCGCTGCGGGTTAAGTATTTACAAAATTTAAAAAAAAAACATTAAAAAAGGGCTATGCAGGGTTTATTCCAAGGGGGATTGTATTCTGCAAAATATGGTAAATATTTGCATAATTTGTTCAAAATTGGCCAATATAGTTAATCACTTCACATCTTGAAGGCATTCTTTTACCAATTCCATCAGTTATCTCTGTTTATATTTTAAATATATGCTTGGGGTTTTCTCTGAGCTATGAAAACAAACTCTTGAGCCAGAACAAAGATTGATCAATGAACATAAAATGCTATCTAAATACTGTATTAAAGGTGTGTAGATTTCCCAGGGTTAATATGATGACTTCCAACTGTCCAATCTATTCAAGGCTTATCACCATATGGACTGACATTCCAGTCAAGACAAAATGATCATGTAGTTATTCAGCTCACCTAAGATGTAGCAAAGGTTCTTTTCAGACATTTGCCTGAACCTCAGTCCAAGTTACTCCCACTTTAACCCATGTCTGCCAAGAAATATTTTGATAGTTCTCACATGGGAAATGATTGGCATTTTCCTTCACACCATGGAAGTTGCCAGGTTCTTTACTGGTTAAGTGACTAAAAACCATAAAGTATTTTTCTTGACAAAAACTTATGATAAGCTAAATATAGTCAAAGATATACAATTACAAACAAAAAAGATATTTCTTGGATTCCATTCAGCCATCTTGTCTCCTTTTAATTTATTCAGTCTTAAATCTGTCAAATCTCACCTGTACTCAGTCCATTCTTAGATGAAGATACCATTTTCCATCCCTGAACAAAGCAAATAGTGTTCAACCTGACCAACAAGCTCTTGCTTGGTGCAGTAATATCTGGATGTGTGACCAGCCAGCTGTTGCTGGGTGGAGTAATATCTGGATGTGTGACCAGCCAGCTCTTGCTTGGTGTAGCAATATCTGGATGTGTGACCAGCCAGCTGTTGCTGGGTGGAGTAATATCTGGATGTGTGACCAGCCAGCTCTTGCTTGGTGTAGCAATATCTGGATGTGTGACCAGCCAGCTGTTGCTGGGTGCAGCAATATCTATACATGTGACCAGCCATCTCTTGCATGGTGCAGGAATAATATCTGGATGTGTGAGTAGTCAGCTCTTGCTGGGTGCAGCAATAATATCTGGATGTGTGATGAGCCAGCTCTTGCTTGGTGTAGCAATATCTTGATATGTGATGAGCAAACTCTTGCTTAGTTTGGCAATATCTGGATGTGTGACAAGCCAGCTCTTGCTGGTTGCAGCAATAATATCTGGATGTGTGACCAGCCAGCTGCTGCTGGGTGCAGCAATATCTATACATATGACCAGCCATCTCTTGCATGGTGCAGGAATAATATCTGGATGTGTGAGTAGCCAGCTCTTGCTGGGTGCAGCAATAATATCTGGATGTGTGATGAGCCAGCTCTTGCTTGGTGTAGCAATATCTTGATATGTGATGAGCAAACTCTTGCTTGGTTTGGCAATATCTGGATGTGTGACAAGCCAGCTCTTGCTGGGTGCAACAATAATATCTGGATGTGTGACAAGCCAGCTCTTGCTGGGTGCAGCGATAATATCTGGATGTGTGACGAGCCAGCTCTTGCTGGGCGCAGCAATAATATCTAGATGTGTGAGAAGCCAGCTCTTGCTGGGTGCAGCAATAATATCTGGATGTGTGACAAGCCAGCTCTTGCTGGGTGCAACAATAATATCTGGATGTGTGACAAGCCAGCTCTTGCTGGGTGCAGCAATAATATCTGGATGTGTGACGAGCCAGCTCTTGCTGGGCGCAGCAATAATATCTAGATGTGTGAGAAGCCAGCTCTTGCTGGGTGCAGCAATAATATCTGGATGTGTGACGAGCCAGCTCTTGCTGGGTGCAACAATAATATCTGGATGTGTGACGAGCCAGCTCTTGCTGGGCGCAGCAATAATATCTGGATGTGTGACCAGCCAGCTCTTGCTGGGTGCAGCAATAATATCTGGATGTGTGACCAGCCAGCTCTTGCTGGGCGCAGCAATAATATCTGGATGTGTGACCAGACAGCTCTTGCTGGGTGCAGCAATAATATCTGGATGTGTGACGAGCCAGCTCTTGCTGGGCGCAGCAATAATATCTGGATGTGTGACGAGCCAGCTCTTGCTGGGTGCAGCAATAATATCTGGATGTGTGACGAGCCAGCTCTTGCTGGGCGCAGCAATAATATCTGAATGTGTGACGAGCCAGCTCTTGCTGGGCGCAGCAATAATATCTGGATGTGTGACGAGCCAGCTCTTGCTGGGCGCAGCAATAATATCTGGATGTGTGACGAGCCAGCTCTTGCTGGGTGCAACAGTAATATCTGGATGTGTGACAAGCCAGCTCTTGCTGGGTGCAGCAATAATATCTGGATGTGTGACGAGCCAGCTCTTGCTGGGTGCAGCAATAATATCTGGATGTGTGACGAGCCAGCTCTTGCTGGGTGCAGCAATAATATCTGGATGTGTGACGAGCCAGCTCTTGCTGGGCGCAGCAATAATATCTGGATGTGTGACGAGCCAGCTCTTGCTGGGCGCAGCAATAATATCTGGATGTGTGACGAGCCAGCTCTTGCTGGGCGCAGCAATAATATCTGGATGTGTGACGAGCCAGCTCTTGCTGGGCGCAGCAATAATATCTGGATGTGTGACGAGCCAGCTCTTGCTGGGCGCAGCAATAATATCTGGATGTGTGACGAGCCAGCTCTTGCTTGGTGTAGCAATAATATCTGGATGTGTGACGAGCCAGCTCTTGCTTGGTGTAGCAATAATATCTGGATGTGTGACGAGCCAGCTCTTGCTGGGTGCAACAGTAATATCTGGATGTGTGACAAGCCAGCTCTTGCTGGGTGCAGCAATAATATCTAGATGTGTGAGAAGCCAGCTCTTGCTGGGTGCAGCAATAATATCTGGATGTGTGACGAGCCAGCTTTTGCTGGGCGCAGCAATAATATCTAGATGTGTGAGAAGCCAGCTCTTGCTGGGTGCAGCAATATATGGATGCGTGACCAGCCAGCTCTGGCTTGGTCTAGCAATATCTGGATGCATGACCAATCAGGCCTTGCTTGGTGCAGCAATAATATCTGGATGCATGACCAGCCAGCTCTTGCTGGGTGCAGCAATAACATCTGGATGTGTGAGAAGCCAGCTCTTGCTGGGTGCAGCAATATCTGGATGCATGACCAGCCAGCTCTTGCTGGGTGCAGCAATATCTGGATGCATGACCAGCCAGCTCTTGCTGGGTGCAGCAATAACATCTGGATGCATGACCAGCCAGCTCTTGCTGGGTGCAGCAATAATATCTGGATGCATGACCAGCCAGCTCTTGCTGGGTGCAGCAATAATATCGATGTATGATGAGCCAGCTCTTGGTTGGTGCAGCAATGTCTTGACATGTGACGAGCCAAATCTTGTTTGGTGTAGCAATATCTGGACATGTGATGAGCCAGCTCTTGGTTGGTGCAGCAATGTCTTGACATGTGACAAGCCAGATCTTGTTTGGTGCAGCAATTATATCTAGATGTGTGACCAGCCAGCTCTTGGTTGGTGTAGCAATATCTGGACATGTGATGAGCCAGCTCTTGCTTGATGCAGCAGTATATGGATGTGTAACCAGTCAGAACTTACTGATAAATTTAAGTTGTTTCTATGAATAACTTCATTTGCTCTCATCTTCCTGTTTGAATCTATACTGAATTAAGGAGGTTTACAATTATGATCTACTTTATTAGTCATTATTTGTTTGTATTAATAACATTTCTAGTCATATACACTGGCTTCATGTTAGAGTAAGATCTGTTTACAAAGATGACAACAGTGAAATTTAGAGAAAATCCTAGACACTTTTCAATTTTCTGTATGTCTGATAATTTAATCATAATGGAAAATAAAGAAAACTTCTTCACAAATGTTGTAATTTTCTGCTCCAAGTTTTGAAAGCAAAATGATTGTAAAAGACAAAAGAAGACATATTTAGTCTGCGGCAGTAAACACTGGCATCACTCCTAAGATGTTGGATATAATGTGAACAGTTCTAGAGATGTATGTATGCTACAGTTTGTTCTGGAAAATCCTAGAATATTTATTACTCCCGACTGATATATATTATTCATGTTTTAACAAAAGCCATAAATACAAAGAAACAAAGAAATTATGACAATTCAATGCACCATTAATAGATAGGCTTTATGACTGTGTTTGTGTGTGTTTGTTTGGGGGGGGGGGGGGGGGGGCATTGGGGCTATTAATGCTCTCGACACCACATTGTGGGTTCAGTACAGGTAGGTGGTCACTGTGGTCACAAATTATTTCCTTATTTTGACATTCCACAGCGTCTTTTGTAAGTTTGCAACTTAAAATTGCCGCTATTTTTAACTTTTCCTGACTGGTCAACAATAATGGCAGCGCCTGCTAAACATGCGAAACTCAAAAAGACTTTGCCTTCTTTTTTTAGCAGAAAAGATGAAGAAAGAAGGTGTGATGTTCTGTCCCCGTGACATTGAACTGGACATTGGTCAAATTATTGAGTTATGCAAGGAAATAACCTCAGCAAATGCTTCTCATTGACCAGTTGTCAGAATAAAAAATATGACTTGTCTTTGTTTTGCAGTTCTGAAACCATAATTACTTATGTTTGCCCACCATGCAATTATTGTTAATATATAGAAACGAAATATTGAACATTCAAACGTCTCCCAAATATAGCAAAACAACTATGGAAAACATGAAAATATATTGCGGTCATTTACTGTATATCCCATATATTTGATTATTGGTTATTGTTGTATATCCCATATATTTAATTATAGATTACAATGGTATATCCCATATATATTTGATTATAGATTTCAATGGTATACTCCTTAATTTGATTATAGATTATAATGGTATATCCCATACATTTTATTAAATATTACAATGGTACATCCCATATATTTTTGATTATGGATTTCAATGGTATATTCCTTAATTTGATTATAGATTACAATGGTATAACCCATAAATTTGATTATAGATTACAATGGTATATCCCATATATTTGATTATAGATTATAATGGTATATCCCATATATTTGATTAAAGATTATAATGGTATATCCCATATATTTGTTTAAAGATTATAATGGTATATCTCATACATTTGATTATAGATTATAATGGTTTATCCCATATATTTGATTATAGATTAGAATGGTATATCCCACATCTTTTATGAAAGGTTATTATTGTATATCTGGATGTTTTATGTAGACAATTAGTCATTGTTCACTTGTTTTGATTATTACATCTCAGCAACACAATTATTTTCATTACAGACAAGTTCTGCTTTTGTTCCTGACAGAAGCTTCCAGTCAACTGTCTGGGTAGAACCACCTGTGCACTACAGGTCAGCTGGATGACTGTTCCATATCTGAGTTTTTTAACCTACCGTAACTAACACTCACACCCACAGAGTGCTTGATTATAGTGTACAAGACTGCAAGTACAACTACTTTCTCAGGGTGGCCTGTGTGTTATTATTCTTTAAAAAGTCTTTTTGTCAAGAAACTTGAGAAAACCAATTTAGAAAGTTTTACCAACCTAATTAAAATAGCATTTATAATTGTATTTTCATGATAATTCCTAATTGAAATAGCATTAATGAGTTTATTTTAGAGAAAGAGTCTTCTTAAATATAATATTCATTTACTAGTTTGTGAAATAAATAGTTGATTTCAAGAGATACAGTTACAGTAACCAAGAATTCCAAAGTAGTAAAATAGATGACTTGATATTGTCTGGCACTAGACCTGGCACTAGACATGTTTATGTTACAAATTAAGCGGAATACATTTGTGTTTTCTATTCCAGAGACAGATTAAATGAAGGTACAAATATGCCCATAGTTGGCATCAACATTTGTACCAATTGCAAAAAAATCCTACTTAATCAGTGGAACAGCTGAGGTTCAGTTATCATCACAGGAAGGACCAAAACACCTGAGGTTCAGGTTCCCCTGCTGGAAATATGTCTTAACCTGCTAAATTAAACTGATCAAGCTTACACAACAAAGCATATATCCAGATCGGAATGTGAACTATTTGTTGCTAAGCATCTAGCAGAATCATCTTGTCATACATGTATGGAGTTGTAAGTTAATTATTTAGAAGTTTTTCTTCTTGACAAGCATACCATAAGAAAGGTTAAGGATATGAAACAGCTCTGACACAGCCTGTGGAAATCATTTGTTCATATTTGGTATTCAACGAACAGCTCTCTATTGCTTCCTAATATGGAATAATATTGTTTTCCTTCGGAGATTTAAGGAAAGAAAAGTTCTATTTATACACAAGATGAATATTATCATTCTTTGTAATAATAATGAAGTGAAGAGATGTTCATGTGGCATTCTCTTGTGAACAAGCTCTGATGTCTTGAATGAAGTGTACATTCTTAGCTGGTTACACATCATTTGATAATCACTATACCAATCTTAGCTAGTAATTCATCATTTGACAGTCAGTCACTATATCAATCTTAGCTGGTTACGCATCATTTGATAGTCACTATATCAATCTTAGCTGGTTACACATCATTTGATAGTCACTATATCAATCTTAGCTGGGTACACATCATTTGATAGTCACTATATCAATCTTAGCTGGTTACACATCATTTGGTAGTTACTATACCAATCTGTGCTGGTTACACATCATTTGATAGTCACTTTACCAATCTTAGCTGGTTACATATCATTTGATAGTCACTATACCAATCTTAGCTGGGTACACATCATTTGATAGTCACTATATCAATCTTCGCTGGTTACAAATCATTTGATAGTCACTATATCAATCTTAGCTGGTTACACATCATTTGATAATCACTATACCAATCTTAGCTAGTAATTCATCATTTGACAGTCAGTCACTATATCAATCTTAGCTGGTTACGCATCATTTGATAGTCACTATATCAATCTTAGCTGGTTACACATCATTTGACAGTCAGTCACTATATCAATCTTAGCTGGTTACGCATCATTTGATAGTCACTATATCAATCTTAGCTGGTTACACATCATTTGATAGTCACTATATCAATCTTAGCTGGGTACACATCATTTGATAGTCACTATATCAATCTTAGCTGGTTACACATCATTTGGTAGTTACTATACCAATCTGTGCTGGTTACACATCATTTGATAGTCACTTTACCAATCTTAGCTGGTTACATATCATTTGATAGTCACTATACCAATCTTAGCTGGGTACACATCATTTGATAGTCACTATACCAATCTTAGCTGGTTACACATCATTTGATAGTCACAATACCAATCTTAGCTGGTTACACAACATTTGGTAGTCACTATACCAGTCTTTGCTTGTAATTCATCATTTGGTAGTCACTATACCAATCTTAGCTGGTTACACATAATTTGATAGTCACTATACCATTCTTAGCTGGTTACACATAATTTGGTAGTCACTATACCATTCTTAGCTGGGTACACATCATTTGATAGTCCCTATACCAATCTTAGCTGGGTACACATCATTTGATAGTCACTATACCAATCTTAGCTGGTTAAACATCATTTGATAGTCACTATACCAATCTTAGCTGGGTACACATCATTTGATAGTCACTATACCAATCTTAGCTGGGTACACATCATTTGATAGACACTATACCAATCTTAGCTGGTTAAACATCTTTTGATAGTCACTATACCAATCTTAGCTGGGTACACATCATTTGATAGACACTATACCAATCTTAGCTGGTTACACATCATTTGATAGACACTATACCAATCTTAGCTGGTTAAACATCATTTGATAGTCACTATACCAATCTTAGCTGGTTACACATCATTTGATAGTCACTATACCAATCTTCACATCAAATGCCATTAAGAGCATAGTAACTTCTGTCACCAAACAGGAAAAGTGTCAATGGGCTTGACAAATAAGATTTAAAAGAGACAATATTTTGATACATTTTCTTTCAATGGAGTATATCATTATAGTTTTCTTTATCTTAAAAAAGTCTATGGAATATCTATATTGAAAAGAAATATTGTTGGATTTTATTTCATTTAAATCATATGAAAATTTTAACATTTACATGGGTTTTGATGTACAAAAGCAATAAAAGTAATGAAATTTACAAATGTTTATTTTTAGTTCAGGTCAATATCTAAAAAAATGGTGAACATCACATAATATTAACTAGATGTATCCAATGTTTTGTTTTTTGTATTGCATGGACACAATCAGGGACACATTGGGAAAAGCCAGCTTATTATTGGTGGAGGAAAACCCCAGACTGATGTCAGAACCACCGGCGCACCACCAAAACATTTCAGATGTTAAAGTCTGTGAGAATGGTTCAAAAACCACCGGCGCACCACCAAAAAATTTCAGATGTTAAAGTCTGTGAGAATGGTTCAAAAACCCCAAGCGCACCACCAAAACATTTCAGATGTTAAAGTCTGTGACAATGGTTCAAAAACCACCAGCACACCACCAAAACATTTCAGATGTTAAAGTCTGTAAGAATGGTTCAAAAACCCCCGGTGCACTACCAAAACATTTCAGATGTTAAAGTCTGTGAGAATGGTTCAACTTATTGGTTATGTAATATTTCATTTTATTTGTAATTGAATGCATTATCAGGACTGTTTAGACGATTCATTAATCAAAGTTCAATTATAGCATGTGTTGTAACAAACCCAGTTATAACAATATTTAATTGTTATTACCATAAAGATTAATTGTATGCCTTTCCACATTTCCATAAATTGTTAAATAATGAAGCAAAATAATTAACATCACACCTGTCAGACATACCTCACTTTGCCACTGTGTATTTTTTTTAGCTTGTTTGAAAATTCCAACAATAAACATGTAGCAATCAGATCTAAAAACTGGATAGTCTGGTTTTAAATGAATAAATTACCATTTTTACACACTACCATTATCTCTGTAACTGTTGCTGATATATGTGTTACCATATATGAATATTAACCCGTATATATTTACAATCTGAACAATGATCAGGCCAGACTTATATGGATGTATTCAGTAGCCAAACAAAATGATCTGACAACAAGGAGCTGAATACCCATGGTTCAACAATGCCGTTATTCAAGTTCTATTGCATTTATTAAAACATACAGTTATTCTATTTTTTTTTGGTGTTCGGGCTTAATTAAGTATCTTTTAAAACAATTATAATTATAATTTTTTTATATTTGTAGGAAGTGCGAGGTTGGAGCGCTCCACAAACCAGGTTATAGCACCCCAGTTGGCCCTTTTGCCGACTGACCATTCCAAGGCAGTAACTGATGGTTTTTCTTTATGCGTGTTATGTCTCATCTCTGTGTTCTTTTTCACATTTGCATTTACCTTGTTTGCCTTTGTCTACTGGTAGATAAAATTTAAATATCTGTTAGAGTTTTGAAAGGACCTTTTCTTATTTATCTATTCAAAGATGGTAAGACATACACCTAGACAACAAAACAGGTAGCACAACTGGTAGCAAGCTGTACAAGAGGCTCCAGACTCCAGCACCGAATTGCGACATTCTTTAATCATGAAAATGGCAGTGGTGTAGCTCCCTTGCTAATGTGAAGCAAATATAAGGTAAGTTCCACCACTGGTCTGCCAGGTGTCAGAATAATATGTCCTAGTGCGGTATCATGTTTGGTGGGCATGCTATACAGTGTGAACACAGCACTATATCGCTTCATGTACACATGCACAATGAATAACAGACAAACCCACCAGACTCCAAAGGAATTACTTGATCCTAAACAGTCGGCTCCCAGTGGGACCTGACTGGTCTGGATCTCTACTATCTGCCTTATCTTGATTAATCTTTGTTTAGAGGGATGATTTAATCTGAAATTGTTCCATTGATGAGGATATTTCCCATCAAAGCAATGCTATAATTGAGTGTCAATGAGTAATTTAATTGACACTATGAGGTGTATTAGTTCAGAGCATTAATTTTGATATTCATTTTCCTGTAATAATTGTGTATTATGAATATAATTGAATAAATTGAAATCAAGAAAATAATTAAACAATATTCAGATAAATGAATAACTATAAGTATGTGTGTTGATACAGAATTCTTTTAAAGTTTTATTTGAGCAAATAAAAAAGATGTCATCAAACGAATAAAAATTAAAAACAACAACCTTTCAATAATTCAATTCACTTTTCACATTTCTATAGATAAACCACTGTTACTTCATGTTCATAAAGAGACAAGAAAAACATTTATCTTTGTTGTTTTGATGACATCGTAGGCCCCAACAGCTTACTTTTGCTGGGTTTTCTTATCATATGTTCGAGAGATGATTTGTGACTTATCTGAGTTCTTCCAATTGGCCGACTGGTTTCTGGCAAGACCATATCTAGAAAATTTGTTACGAATTGATGATATTCCAAGGGCCAACAATCTTATTAGCCTTATAAAAATGATGACTGGTTCAGTCTATTGAATTTGACAGGCCATTTAAAACATAGCCTTAGAGACTGGTCAGTAAACTACAGGGAAAAACCTTTTTTTCCCCCTTGGAATACCAATATATTGTGTTTGCATAAAAGTGGAAGTCAAATGCCAATGCCAATTATGATAATTCAATCAGAAAAACAAGATAGAGGAAGAATGGTGGTTCTTTTTTCTGGTCACTAATTTGTTATTCATAACCAAGTGCATATTTTATAGCCGGTAAGGTGTTGTGATACTAACAAAGTATAGTGACCATGCTAGGTCTGTTGTCATTGTTCAAACTATAAATAATAATTTATAAATAATAATCAGAAGTGCAATATTAAAACTTACCACAAACAACACTAGATTAGTATATGTAGGTATTAAGGTTTTGTATGAAATCTTTGTATTGAAGTTAATTTTGCAGAGGAACTAAAATTAAATGGACTTTAAAATGTGTATTTCCTTTTGGCTCAAATTTTACAAACTGTTAATTTCTGTCTTAATAATTAATGACTGTGTATTGTCAAATATATGTTGTTTTATTTATTTTGCTTACCAGTACATGACTGTACATGATACTTACATATAATATTGTTTTGTCATTAACATAAAACTCTTAAAAATCTTTATATGAAATCCAGTAATAGATTAAGTGCTTTCAATTGCCATTTCAACAAAGTAAGTTTCAGATTCCTCAGGCAGTCAGATATAATGAAGAACTGCAACACAAGATTTGCTGGCTTCATGAAGGTTCTATAGCTTGTGATAAAACATCTCAACCATTATCATAATAAGGTTTATAAAAAAAGCAATACAAAATGCTAGTTATTTGCAAACAACATGACCAAAGTGACCTAGGCAGAGTGCCGACACTTGGAAGCAAGCAGATCCTGACCAAACAGAAACTAGCTGAGCTGGCTAAGTTTGATCAAATTGTGGGTGAAGAGTGAAAAACAGACAAGAATATGTACCAGGTCAAGAACCATTCCCACAAACCTGACACAGGTCTACTCTCATTACATGTATGCTTACAAGAAAGTTAAATGTGAAAGCTAAATGTAAAATCTAAATGTGGCATCTAATTATGAAATCTATATGCAAAACTAAATTTGAAATCTAAAAGTGAAATCTAAATGCCACACCTAAATGTGTAATCTAAGAGTGAAATCTAAATGGGAAATCTAAATGTTACACCTTAAAATGTAATCTAAAGGTGAAACCTAAACGTGAAATCTAAATTTGAAATGTAAATGTGAAACCTAAATGTGAAAATTAAATGTAAAATGTGAAATGTAAAACCTTAATGGGAAGCCTATATGTGAAATCTAAATGTGAAACCTAAATGTGAAATGTAAATGTGAAACCTAAATATGAAGCCACAATGTGAAATGTAAATGTGAAATCTAAATGTGTAAAGGTTGCAATTCTAAACACTAATAGTAATGAATGTGTTATACTTTCAGGTGACATCATTTTTTATAGTTTTTCAAATCAAGTAGTCAAGTACAGACAATGCCTATAAATAAAACACTCAGGATGCATCCCAAAACTATAATGCCCTATATGTATTTCTTCAGTAAGATGCAGTATCAATCAGATTACATAACTGCAGCAAGCTCGAAGAACACAGTCACTTTTTGTTTGTTACATTGCACTAACACATGGTAACATCAGCAATGTCCTACTCATTATAGGTGGAGGCAAAGACCCCATACACATGTCTGGGTAGATCACCAGCAGACCTGCAGATCAGCTGGAAGACCTTCTCACAATAAAATCAGCTAGAAGACCATCCCACAATAAAATCAGCTGAAAGACCCTCCCACAATAAAATCAGCTAGAAGACCTTCCCATAGTAAAATCAGCTAGATCATCCTACAATAAAATCAGCTGGAAGACCTTCCCCCAGTAAAATCAGCTGGAAGACCATCCCACAATAAAATCAGCTGGAAGACCTTCCTACAATAAAATCAGCTAGAAGACCTTCCCATAGTAAAATCAGCTAGAAGATCATCCTACAATAAAATCAGCTGGAAGACCTTTACCCAGTAAAATCAGCTGGAAGATCTTCCCCCACAATAAAATCAGCTGGAAGACCACCCCACAATAAAATCAGCTGGAAGACCATCCCACATTAAAATCAGCTGGAAGACCACCCCACAATAAAATCAGCTGAAAGATCTTCCCACAATAAAACCAGCTGGAAGATCTTCCCTCAAAAACAGTCTTTGCTCTGACCAGGACTTGAACCACACTCTTGAGTCACTGACGAGTTACAAGCCTGTGACGCTTCACTGCTGGGCCGTGGGCACCCCCGTGAGCAATCTTTCTCAAAGCACATGATTTCCCACATATGTCTGTTTTCCATTCATAACATATAAGGTTTTACTGCTGAAGCAATTTTCTGCTTGTCTACATGTCTCTTTATAAAACAGCAACACCCAAACAAGTACAGCTGTGTTTCAGTACAGCCTTAATAAAATATGTAAGTCCTACCATCTGTAACCACCATTCCTCAGACAGACAGAGTTAAGAAGGATTGAAACTTAAGATTTGCAGGCTTAAGAATGGTTTCGTAGCTTGTGTTTTGATTGGGAGATGATCCCTTGACAATACTATGTAATACCAAGTTGGACGGGGTTAACAGCAACACAGTCTAGGAGTTCTTGTAACCAGGCCAGACATGTAAGATGAAACCATATGTACACAAACAGGCAGACATTAACAATAAATGATGAAAAATTTATAAATCTTCATGGTTGAAATATGTTAACTGCTTTAATTTGGTCTCTGGTGGAAAAGATTTCATCACATGTAAAGTGCTGTTTTCTTTAGAACTAAAATACCAAGATTTTAATCAGTAATCATCACAAGCTCTTCAAAACATTCATTTTTAAGTAAAAATACAAACAGTATAAAAATATGAATAATTATTAAGTTATAAAAATTTTAATTACTATAAAGAATGAACCAATATAATTATTTTGATTGATCAAGGTTCTGCTTAGGTGTGATTTAAAAAAGCTTGGAACCTAAATTTAGGATGTGTGATTAAAAAAATACCTATGGATCCTAGAACTCCAGGTTCAGATACCCAATGTGATTTCATGTCATAAAATATCTCATTATCTTTTTCTAAACATAAATACATAAACAACACCTTCGAGCAACACAAGGTTTTGGCAGTTAAAACTTAAGTTTGCCTGGGCTTTTATTTTATCAACCTGCATCTAGGAACTACATATAACATCTAATGTGATCATGTAACATTTGTTAATATTTTTTCTGACTTACATCTTTTTGTTTGATGTCAAAAACATGCAGATGGTACTGGTCATGTTACTCTACTGCAAATAGTGCAGATCCTCATTACAGATCTCAATGGGAGTGAGATGTTTCGATCTACACTTTTTACAAGAACCTCAGAATCAAGGAAAAGTTTTCAAGTTAAAATATATGGTTTTAAAAATCATGTTCATTGAATTCTTGTGACCTTGACTTTCTGAAACTGACCCCAAAACGAATTGGTAGTCATCTACTAATTATGATGACCAATATGGGCAGTCCGATAACTTGGTTACTTCCCTTGAATTCAAAGGGAGGCTACTCCCCTGGGGACTAAGTGAAAAAAAAGATGGCGGACAAGGACAAAGAAATCAACGAAGCTTGTGTAAACAACTAAGAATTGGACCATTTCAAGCTAACAGATTTGAAGAAGTACCTGGCGAATCGTCGTTTGACTTGATCCTGAAGGGAATATCAGCTAATCGAGCGAATTATCGGCGCTCACAAGCTAGATATTACTGACAATTATGAATTGAAAAGGAGACACCAACTCGAGAAGAATTAGTAACACTCCACCCTCCCTTAACTGGTAACAGGTCGCCCTTGATCGGTAACAGTTCGCCCTTGATCGGTAACATGTCGCCGTCGGATATTAGTGTATACGTCAAGCAAAAATGTATGCTTGTTAACTTATCTATAATTATTTCGACACCTTTCACATCAAATTGTATTTGTTTCCATCGGCTTCATATGCATTATGAGTACTTCGGATATAAGTTTACCATTTCCATGCATTAAATGAAGGGGGAAAATGACGTCAAGTAAAGTTTATACTTGATTTAATTTGTCATATAGTGTATCATATATTATATTTTATAAGATATGCATACAAATAGTTGGTTGCCGTCTTAGTCGACTTCTTCATACTGTATTGTGATAAAGCTAGCGTACGTTGCGAGATTGAATCACTGACTAGTCTATTAATTGCAAGCACTTATATACGTCTATGACGGCAAGCATCAGTTAAGATCATGGCGACTAATTATCAATCAAAATTAGTGCTGACGCTATCATCACAATAATGACTAGGCAAAAATCAATTAACAATCACACACTGACCAATTTATTAATTTTAAATTTTATATACGCCTATGTCGGTAAACATTAATCAAGATCACACTGACTAATTATCAATCAAGATTAGTGCGAATGGTAACATCGCAATGTCTGTAGGCAAACACCAATTAACGTTCACGCTTTTATGTGCAATTATAAGATAACTGCATACTCAAGTCATCTTGAGTATGACAACCTTATTAAAGTATTTGCAACAAAATATGTATGCAACTAAGTAACATTAAAATCCTTGCAACAGCGGAATTTTATTTAAATATACAATTTGAAATAAATAAACCACGTACACAGTATAATTATTATTTTTTAGGTCGCAACATTGCATTTAAATCATGGAACAGTGACAGTTCGTATATTGTACTGGGAGGATCAGATTTTTTTCTTTGGTTAAAACAATTTTAAAATATGAAAAATAAAAATATAATAATTTACGATGCTAATAATAAGATGTTTATAATAATAAAGAAGGAGACAAAAGAAGCATACATTTAATGTGAATGGTGTCAAAATAATAAAAAATTAATAAGTTTACATTCTTTTTACTTAATTTCTTAAAGATTTTTAAGGGCGAAGGGTGGCGTATACACTTATATCAGAAGAGCTCATAATGTATATTAAGACGAAGAAAACAAATACAATGTGAATGGTTATAAATGAATTAACCAATTTACTTTTTTTCTCGATGTATACACTTATATCCGAAGGCGACATGTAGCAAGGGCGAACTGTTACCTATCTCGGGCGAGCTGTTACCAATCAAGGGCGAACTATTACCAGTTAAGGGAGGGCGAAGTGTTATAATACCATCAAAATGCGTCGCAGCCACTTGTTTTGAGGAAATCGATGCAATGAAACAGTTCTGTTTTCGACCACCTTCCCGCTATAAACAACACCTTTACATATTCAGCAATATTTCGGCGATTTCCATTTTGGTTTTGTTTCTTTCTTTAATCAACTTTCCATATCACTTGATGTGTGTGTTAAACACGCTGATAAAATTTCTACTTATACCCCGGAAGTTTTAATGCGCATGCGCATTCGGAGAGTACTCAAGGGAAGACAACTTAGTTATCGGACTGCCCAATTGATCAAAATTGAAATACTTTCCAAAGTTGCTATAAATTTGACCTTTGCATCACCGACCCCAAATCCAATAGGGGTCATTGACTCATTATGACCAATGATGTTCCTACCAACTTTAAGGACTATGGGCTCATGTTTTCTCAAGATAGAAATCTGAAAACAAAGTGGTCTACTGACTGACATTTGCAAAACAAATGGTCCCTCTTCTTCCACTGGAGCATAACTGATCCAGTATAAAAACTCATGAATTTATGTGGAATTCCATACAAATTTAGGATATCATTTTCCCACTAAATTACATTCTGAAGAGATAGACTCCTGAATTGAAAATAAAACTAGAAACTAGAGTTAAGAATAGTATTGGCTGAAGACTATCAAATATGTAAGATTATTTAATGGAATAGATCCAATCTCATGTTTGGAGTGCCCAAACATGGGAGAAATGTAATGCTACACTATCCCCACTATTTATTGGCCTGTTTGTAAAGTCTCTAATGCATTAAAGCCATCAGACCAGTACTTAATGGCCACCCTCACTTACTGATATTCTGGTACAGGAAATAGATGTCAGGAAAAGCTGCTTCATTGTTTCCATGGTAACAAGGGCATGGTCAATTGTGGCTTGTTCACTTGTTTTAGCCACTTAAGCATGTGACACACCTAAAATGTCTGACACTATGGAAAACATGTCTCTGTATTAATGATAGTCTTCAAGATATTTTATTTTCCCGCACAGACATCTCTGTCACAGCTTCAATGTGTCTGTCTCAATGGCATACTTACAGCACTTATCCTTCTACACCATCTGAGCATAGTTTTAAGCAGATGTTACATGAGTAATATTTAATGCAGTCATTTTTGTAAAACTCTATTTAAGTGAAAAAATCTTATTCAACATGGCTATATGTATGTATATTAATTCTCTTAATCCTATATTGAAGTTATTAAATAAAATGCCACACTGATACAATTATGTTGGGATACTGGTACTGTTAATGATGAATCAAAGAGAGAGCTTAGCAGGGCACAAGAGGGGAAATTCCTTCCTCTGAACCTCAGGTCTGACTTCTAGAATAAAACATCTGACTTCCAGCATGAAACAGCTAACTACCAGCATTAAACAGCTGACATCAAGCGTCTAACATGAAATAACTTTCAGCTTCAAACAACTGACATCCAGCTTTAAACAACTGACATCCAGCACAAAACTGCTGATTTCCAGCATGAAAAAGCTGATTCAAGCATGAAACAGCTGACTTCCAGCATGAAACAGCTGATTTCCAGCACAAAATCAGCTGACTTCCAGCATGAAACAGCTGACTTCTAGCATAAAACAGGTGATTTCCAGCATGAAACAGCTGACTTCCAGCATGAAACAGCTGATTTCCAGCACAAAACAGCTGACTTCCAGCATGAAACAGCTGATTTCCAGTACAAAACAGCTGACTTCCAGCATGAAACAGCTGAATTCCAGCACAAAACAGCTGACTTCCAGCATGAAACAGCTGATTTCCAGCACAAAACAGCTGACTTCCAGCATGAAACAGCTTGACTTCCAGCATAAAACAGCTGAATATCAGCATAAAACAGCTGACTTCCAGCATAAAACAGCTGACTTTCAGCATGAAACAGCTTACTTCCAGCATAAAACTGCTGATATCCAGCATAAAACAGCTGACTTTCTGCATGAAACAGCTGACTTCCAGCATAAAACAGCTGACTTCTAACATGAAACAGCTGACATGCTTAAACCCTATCTTAGTTGCTAACACACAATAATTTATAATCATTTTCTTAAACATTCATTCAAACTTGCCTAGACATAATGCTGACTGACAAAAGCAAATATTGCAGATTTTGACCTGACAGACAGTGTCCAGTTTTTTATTTAAAATGTTTTTTATCTTTCAAATTCAACAGCTTAAATTAAAGATACTTACCAAAATGTGGGGCAATAATAATCTACAGCAAAGTAAATAATAAAATAGAAAGTGTTAGCATGCTCTTATTGATTGAAATAATTTACTCGTTAAGTTGTCTCATTAATTTATCTCTTAAATATAAAGAATCATTATTTTATTAAATAGCTGTGTTACATTTTTTTAACAGCTTTTTCAAAATGTGATTTAATTTTTCTCGGAAATATTATAAGACTTAAAACTAAGATTCTGTAACATACTTATTTAGTTTATATATTACTTGATGCATATGATAAATTAAGTCTATAAGTGCTATTGAAAAAGCAAACCAAATATAATGATCTTAAGAATATGATAAAATTCAGTATAAAACAATTTTTTGAAACAGCAAACCAAATGTGACAATTTTTCAACAACAAAACAAAAACAAAACAAAAAAAACACAGTTTTTACTTACTTTCTTGATTGATAAATATCCAAATAGTTAACCAGCTTTTATACCGAGAAAACAGATCTTGCTGTGAAGCAAGAAACCTTTCCACTTTTATTCACAATTCTAACAATCCCCCTATTTTTAAGACTGATAACTACAGAAAGCACTCGAAAAGTGTACAGTTATAGTCCAGTCTAATTGTATCTCGAACAAAATAACCATGTATCATAAATCAAATTTCCCACACACATCCATAGAAACATGACAATCAATGCCTATTTTTCAGCCTGTCTTACAGGAATAAAATCAGCACAAACAAATGTTAATAGTTTTTCCTTTAGTGTCTATATAAAATCAATCACCAATTTGAAGACATCAACTTGTATTTATCCGAAAATGAATTGATTAGCCCTAGATACTGGTCACCTGCAGTCAACTGTGAACAATCCAGTAATCTGCTTTTAACTCTTCAATGACAAAAGACCCAGTGCAGGCCCATACTGCCCTGACTTTGGTATCGGTAAATTGTATCAAAGATCTGCCCGAAGATCATTTCAGACTGTTGATAAGTGTATTCAGCCTGTATTCAACAAGTTGTGCCACAACAGGCTTAAGGCCTCCACTGTCTAGTCCTTTCTTTCCCTTGTCTCTCTCACAGCATCTGTTCATGTGTTTCCAACTACTAGTGGTGTCACAGTAAAAGTATTGAATGTGGTCTCAGTACAGGTTACTCTTTTCTTAATTAACCAAGACTACAGAAATATATACATACCTCTAGAGAGGGTATATTGCGTGATGGAGAGAAAGCAATAAAACAAGGTTATTTTACCTTCCTTGAAGAAAATGACAATTTACTTCTTCTTCGAACGGAATGACAATTTACTTTTGTCTTCTTTCTTCTGGCACTGACAACATGCTAATTTGTTTTTATTCCTCTCTCTCTCTCTCTCTCTGGTATGTATAAACAAAACTTCTATAGAAAGGAGGTGAAATAATCAAGATAAATTTTTCTTTGAAATTTCTAAACAAAAGATCAAATTATTTTTTCCTCCTTTTTCAACAAACATAACTTTTATAAAGGTTAAGGAAAACGGAACTAGATACAGCTTGAAAATGACTTAGATTAGCTGTTAGGTGTCATAATACTTTAACTTTTCTAACATGGACGACAATAAATACTTCTCACAGTGGCTATTGTGCTGGATTCTAAACAAAAGAAAATATCTAAGCACAGGGAGTATCTTTGAGACTTTCCATTTATAATTCAAACACAATTATTTGAACATGCATGCAATCCTATTCCTGTTGTTATTTTACTGCCTACTTTTTAATCGCAGCTCATTCTTTCTAGAAAAGTGAATATGGCATTCTGATTTCTGTTTTGTGATGTTCTCTTTAATTTATAATAATGATACACTGAAAGCATCAGAATTAATAATTACCATTGATTTAATTAGCAAATGAAAATGCCTATTCAAATAACTAAGTTTAATAAAATGTTCAAAACATGAGGGCCATGACGGCCATTAATCCCTCATCTGAGGATGCAGGCTTTAAGTAGGCTAACATCTGGCATCACATAGTTAAGAGCTATTTACTTGAGAAATCTTTGGTGAAGATTGGGTCGTAAGTGTGGCCTCTGGGGTGATCACAACATTTTCTAGGATTTGATCTAGTGACCTACTTTTTGACCCCACATGACCCAGTTCCAAACCCCAAGTTTGGTGAAGATTGGGCCATAAATGTGGCCACTACCATATCCACAAGGTTTTTCTAAGATCTGACCAAGTGACCTACTTTATGACACATGACCCAGTTATGAACTCATGCAAGATTGTATGCAGGCAAACATTCTGGCCAAGTTAAGTGAAGATTGGGCAACAAATATTGCCTCTAGAATGTTCACAAAGTTTTTCTAAGATTTGACCTAGTGACCTACTTTTTGATCCCATGTAACAAATTTATCCATGATTCCATGCAAGCAAACATTCTGGCCATGTTTGGCAAAGATTAAATGATAAATCTAGTCTCTAACATGTTAACAAGATTTTCCTAAGATTTGACCTAGTGACCTACTTTTTGACTGCATGTGACCCAGCTATGATCTCACCAAAGATTTTCTGCAGACAAACATTCTGACCAAATTTGGTGAAAATTGGATGGATAAAAACTGTAGCCTCTTGTGTGTTCACAAGCAAATTGTTGACACCGGACAATCGACATAAAAGTGATATTACATTTCTGTTCTCAAAGGCAGCAACAACAAAAAAGATAAGCATCCTGATTGTAAAGAGCATCATGTGTGCATATTGTATATTTTCTTTCCAAATGCAGTACTTCTTGATCAATTGTTCCAATTATAATTCTAATTCCCTGAATACTTGGGATGAATTATTGTGTATCTCCCCAGTATACACAACAAGTATTTTTTCTGTTTTGTTAACACCTCAGTTTTAAAGGAATTAAAAAGTGTGAGTGTTGATTTCATTTAATGGTAAAATCATGTATTGACTATTTGTTGAAATAAAATTATTTTTTAAAGTTGATTTAGAGAGAAATCAAACACATTAGAGAAACTAAATACATTCGTAATTTGCACAACCTGTCCTGATTTATACCTTTACTAAAATGTATTTGTTTAATTTTATGCCACAGTTATTGATTTTGTTCCACCTTAAGAATTGAACATAGCCACAATTAAAGTTTTAACTCAGAATGTAAACAACAATCCTTTTAATACTTAAAAGAAACGTTATATCAATTGTTTCAAGTGTATTTTATTCTAGAGTCACCAAAAAGATACATGTAATGTGGCGTATCCTTTCATCTCGACATTGTTAATTAGTGTCAGGGTATCTAATCTTTGATCTGCCCAGCCATTCTGAATGTCAATGTTTTCAGAAAACCTTAGCCTGCTATACTTGTTAGAAACTTGTATTAAATTCTGCAATATTTGCTAGCAGCTTCTAACATGTACATAGCTATGTTTATTTTTTGTAACATCACACCATCACAATTAGCGTCTTATTGGCGACTTACGCTTGGGTAGAACCAGCGGTGCAATGCAGGGTAGCTGGAAAAACTCCCCACATGAAATCTCCCTGATAGGGACTCAAACCAAGACAGTGAGGGGCTGAGGAGTTACAAGTCACTCACTCTAATGGCTTGGTCATGGGCACACCTCTATACATAGTTAACAAGACATCGCTGGAGACTTGGCAACATCAGCGTAGATCCTGATCAGACAACTTCCAGTGGGTGATGACTTATCTAGATCCACACCATTTGTACAATCCTGATCAACTGGTGCTTACAAGGTTATAGATAATCAGATTTGTAACAGGTATTGATCTGCACAATATCTTCTCAGTATTTTGCAGTTTGTTATTCAACGAAAGTATTACTGGAACATCTTATTCTCTGAATTAACTTGGTAACATGTTATGTGTGTAAGCTTGTACTGTATGTATCCACCTTTTCCACACTGAAAATCTGAAATTATTGTACCAGAATAACTGTCATTAATTAACAACTTAACACTATAAAAATGTTAATTAGCTGTCCAATCTCACAGAAAAAAAAGCTGAATCCATTTATGAAGCAAATCCTTGACTTTAACTGTTTCTTCATATTCATCTGCATATGATCTATGTATATTCCACTTTGTTATGTGATGCCACATGTACATTGATTTTCGGAAACTCTAAACCAGGTTTCTATTGGAAACATCCCAATATGATAAAATTTAAAGAACTATATAACAGCCTAAAGTCATGATCTACTGAGTAAATTACCTATATTTATACATAAGGGTATATGGAACTAAGATCAGCTATGCTCAAATATTTTGTATAAAATATGTTGAGAAAAAACTACACACACCTCATTATCAGGAAATGGTTAGGATCTACCATTCACAAAAACAGAATACTTAATTTTGATTTTAAATGTTTACGAATGATTGGTTAATTTGCATTCTGCTTGTTTATGTTTTATGCTATACATGTATTATTGTTAATGACACTAACAATAAATATTGATACACATTAACTACCTAACTTAAATATTCATAACAACTGACTTGAACTATTTGTATGTTAAACATTTTCTTCAAATCTGTACTCACAGGCCCAACAGCCTTTTGTATTGTTTAAACTATTCATTATCTGACCTTGATTTAATGAACGTCTGAACAACTCAGAGCTGAATTATCTTCATGAGAACTTAATTTTGACATGAAAATTTTCAAAAACAGTGTTTTTTTATTTAACAGTAATTATACCGGCCTTAACAGATACAACTAACAATTTTTTTTTCATATATCAGTTCAGTTTAAGCCTCATTTACTGCCATCATCAATTATTTTAAAAAGAACCCCAAAACTGGCCAGCAGGTTCAGCCTCCTTCTTTATATCACTTTAGAAGAACAAGTCCAAGCCAAGTGCAGAAGACAATTTACCTAGGTTGGTTGGAAGGGCGCATTTTGCACAAATTTATTGTCCATGCTGAAAATGCTTGATAAAAATTGAGTTATTCAACATCAACTTTGTGACATCAGAAGAACAGATCACTGCAATAACAAAGCATTACTTTATCATCCTCAAAGTTTTCCATGCTTTAAAATCAGTTATAAATTCCCTTTGACATTTTTTATCATGTTCTATTGTTAAAGTAAAGAATCACCAAGATATAAGACCAGTTCCACTTTATCACCAGCTCTGGAGAAGACATTTGGGCAATTAGCAAGATTTCTTTATGCAGACACAGCATCAGTGTTGAAACAAACAAATGCTTTCTTCCCAGGAACAATACACTATTTGTTACATTAGTGAACACTTTCTATCAACCTGTCTGACCATTGTTGTATGTGTCAGGGGAGAAGTGTGCAATTTTTGTGATTCCATTGACAAGGAAAGTTTAGGATCAAGATGAGGCATCTGGTCTACCTAAGGAAGATGTACAATACAAGTTTCTACATTGGCTAGCTCTATTCATAGGGTGTGCTAAATATGTGATCAGCATTGGAACCAGGACTGTAGGCAAGAAAACTAATTATGTATTGACATGAATGCACAAAAACTTTTGCACAAGTGAAACTGCCAAACTGCATGTGCAGGCTTACCCAACTCAAGTTGCAATGTTGTGCACACAGTTTCAGTTTCAAATACTACCAGTTACTGTTGAACATGTAAATATTAACATTTTGATAATTACAGTTATTTTTCATTTTTTTATAATACTGACATTGTTCTAGTTTAAGAATTGAAAACAATATTGAATTTGCTATTACCAAAATCTTCAAGTGTCCAAATTAGCATGAAAATAATGTACATATAGAAAAAAGTGGTCAATAACATAGTTTTTGTTTACATTGTCAGATTAAATTAAAAAAACACACAAGAAATTCATTAAAGCATACCACTTGCACAATTGGTATGTTAAAACATAACTAAATTACCTTCAAACCTTCAAAGTACAAGCCTTTATTAGTTAATTATGTAAATCTAATAGTTAAACTACAATTCAGAGAAAGATTAACAGACAGTGCCAGTGATGGTAAGTGGTGTTGACACTTGTCTTCTTTATTAAGTAACAACATGTATTTATGTCTAGATTATGAACTAAAATATCTGAGATATATTTAACAGTTAAAATATTTTAAAGAAGAATCAATTACTTAAGTTATGATTATTGATAAAAAAAGACAAATATTATTGTTTTACACATAGAAAAAAAAAGTCACATGGTCAATTTAAAGCACATTCATGGAAATCTCCCTCCCTGGCATCCCAATCTCCCTCTCTGGGAGCATTAGGTCTCCCTCTTTAGGAGCAAGATAAGATCACATGTCTACAAGGTACATCCTGCACAAGAAGCATTATGTCAGAGTACACTCAAAGTATGTTGCACACTGAACATAATTATTATGTCAGCATCTAGAAATATGTATCATCCCTGTCTGTAACAATTCCTCACACTTCCACTATTTCTACAAACTAATTCCTACATGTACCTATATTGAGACAGCTCTCTAGCAATTACTGTGTAACATTTTGTAATATCCCACACTGCTTCTTAGTTATCTGCTTACATCAACATGCAAACATGCCTTGACAAAGGGGCTCAGATACAAACAGTACGAACCGGACCTGGTAGCGCAATCGGTAGAGTGTCGGCTCCAGGTATGGGAGGCCGCGGGTTCGATCCCGTGCCGCGACATACCAAAGTCGTTAAAAATGGAAGTGGTATAGCTCCCTTGCTAACGCTCAAGCAAATATAAGGGTAGTTCCATGACCTGGTGTCAGGATAATGTAACTCAGGTGTGGTATCATGCCAGGTGTTCACGGCATGCTATACACAGTGAAGGCAGCACTATATCTGCTTCAAGTGGACACCGTCTCCAGATAACTGAAATACTGTTGGTGGGACGATAAACCCAATAAACAAACAGTACAGATCTAGATCACATATATCACAACAGGAGCTGGCTGAACCTGATCTTCACTATCTGCCTAAGCTATGCACACCTAGCTAGCACATAGCTAGTAGAATATTCATTGTTCTGCAACTATTCAGTATTCTGTGTTGCATTTCTCATGTCACTTCCATCATAAAAAAAGTAACTCAACTTGCAAGCTATTCACAGCATGATCAGAAATTTAAACACTTCAACAAAAAATTCTGGAATAATTTTGACGCGAATATAAAATATTTAAAATATTTCTTTGGTTCCTCTTGTAATATAACTATCAATTATGAAGAAATTCCCCTAAGAATTAAAGGAAGAATTATGTGCCTAAAATTTTGTTATAACAAAGGGCAATAACAGCAGAAAAAAATGTAAACAGTTATCTTTTCTTTATATACACATCAGTTTCAATTTTCTGTAGAGTGCCCTTGGCATAGTGGTAGAGTCGGCGATTTGTAACTCTTCTGACTGCTGATGCTGAGCCTCTCACCGTGTGGGTTCGAATCAGTCATGTTGAAGGACTTAATGAGGGAAGGACTTCCAGCTGAGGAAATATCTGCACAAGGTCTAGTGAAAGGTATTCAGTGCTTAAGCAGTGAATACAATTAATTTGAACTATGTAAATAATAAGAAAAGTTTTAACTGAAAAGACAAACTGGCATACTGCAAGTTAACTGGAGTTACCTTCCCACATTAAAATTCTCACCATGACCATGGCTTGAACCCATGCAATGAAGGACCACGGAGTCCGAGAGTTACTTTAAGATAAAGAACATGGAATTTACAGATGATCTTAAATACATCCAGAAATATAAATTTAGTTGCCGCAGGGCAGTTAAAAACAGAAAAGAAGGCACAGAAGGATGACCAAAACTATAGCAATTAATCCAAATGAAACAATAAGCCTCAATTGATGCCAGTCAACATTCATAATATAGGTTACACTGAAATTTAAATGTTAACATTTTACCTTGTATTAATATTGTGTAGGAAAATTTTATAAAATAACAAGCATGTTACAAGACTCATTGGCACAGTCAGTAGATTTCTGCACTACCATGCGAGAGGTCCCAAGTTTAAATCCTACAAATAGCAAGCACTTTTTATTTATGGTTTTATTGCATTGTTGTTGTGTCTTCCATTTTCATTTACAGCTTCAGAATTTAATTTAATAATGAATGAAATTATTTGTGTTATTTCAATAAATGAAAGTTTTAGTACTATCTTAATTATTTATTTTAATGAATGAGATTATTTTATTATTTTAATGAATAAGATTATTTTTATTCAATTATTTTAATGAATTATTTTAATAAATGAGATTTTTTTGTATTATTTTAATGAATTATTTGAATGAATGAGGATTTTTTTAATTAATTAAATGAATTCTTTTAATAAATAATATTTTTTTTATCATTTGAATGAGTGAGATTTTCAGTTTTTTACATCATGTAAATGATGAGATTAATACTATTTTTTTTTAATGAATGAGATTATTAATATCATTTTAATGAATGAGACTATGTGATTTTTAGTGTTACATGAATTTAACTGGAAAATATTTTTAGTATTGTTTTCGTGAATGAGACCTTTTGTATTATTTTAATGAATGTGATTTTTAGTGTTACATGAATTTTATTGGAAAATATTTTTAGTATTGTTTTCATGAATGAGACCTTTTGTATTATTTTAATGAATGAGATTTTTAGTACTAAATGTATTTTAAATAATGAGATTTTTAATATTCTTTTAATTAATGAGATTTTTAGTATTACACATATTTAAATGACAAGATTATTACTACTATCTTAATAAATGAGATTATAAGTATTATTTGAATAAATGAGACTAATAGTATTATTTCAAAGAGTTTATTACAATTATTTTAATAAATGAGCTCTTCTGAAATATTTCAAAACAACATTTCCACCAATGTTATAATCGCTTATATATTCTATCAAAATTTCTTGTTTGTTGCATTGTTAATATCTGACACTGCTCTAGAGAATGAAGCCTCCTATAGAATAACTAAGGACAATAATGTAGCAGGAAGTAATAGGAATTCATAGCCATTTGGAGAGATTGTTTTCCAAGAAAAGAACCAAGGATGCTACAGGTAAGATTGCAGCTTGCTATTATAAAGATGTCATTGAAGTTGCTGGCAATAAAAAGATTTTCAGCTTGCAATCACAAAAAGTAGCAGACAACAAGGAAGAGAGCAAAGAAGCATATAGTTAGCTTTCCTGCATATTAATTTTCTTGCTTGAAGCACAGGCTCTCTACAGCGCCTTGGAAGTCGCACAACTGTGATCTCTCTCTCTCTTTGATATTTTTCCCAATCCATCACAAAATAGGTCAGATATCTGACAGTCCTAGTTGTTTCTCCTCAAAGAGAGCAATTTCAATAATTGAAGGAAAGAAGATATCTCACCATAATAGACAATGATCATCCTCAGTAGTTTTGAAGGAAACAAGAGATCTCACCAAAATACAGAACAGTAATTCTCTGTAGTTTATGATGAGCTGCCATTAATTAGGTCAGTGAACTTTAAGGTTTCTTGTCTCTCCTTGGGGGTTCTTCATACAATGGTTTGGGCAATGGCCATTAGATATAATGATGCCAGTAGTAACAACCAACACACTAGAGAGTAGTGTCTTGACAACAACATGGCCATCACAATGAACTTTATATTTCCAAAACTACGAAATTAAATTAACCCTCAGCTTGCTTTATTTTGTTAGACATCCAGGCTAAATTCTCTTGTCTTTTTGCTTCTTTATTACATATGTTACATGTCAGGATTGATTTACTTATAAACAGAGACTGAGCAGCAAATAGTGTAGATCATGATCAGACAGCTCCCAGCAGGATTATGGCTGACTAGATCTAAACTATTTGCCTAAGCCTCATAAATACGTGAATAGCAGTCTAAGAGTTAGGGAACTGAAGGGCTTTACTTGATGGATGTAGTTCAAGCTATTGATTAAACAAACTTAAACTGTAAAAAAATAATCTCAACTTCTGTTCATTTCTGTGCTTTGTACACTTTACATATACCTGGTACTGTTTTCTGAACAAATTAATAGCAACACTTTGAATTACAACAACTATATTCCGGAATGCTCACTGATATATGTAACATCTTGCAGTTTAATTTTGAAGTCTCAATGAAAATTCAATCAGAATACGATTCTTTAATCTGGTGTCAATTTGTTGCCATCACTCCAGTAACTAACATATGTGATGCCTTGTGGTGGTAAGTTTCATGAACATGTGAAATACACAACCACCGGAAACAAAAGGCAAGGACTGTCTGAGCAAAAAGGTGTGACAATACAGGAAACTGGGCTGCAGGGGCAATCAATTAGTTCTAATTACCAAGTGAACCAAGTGTTCTAGCAATCAAGATTGAACTAATATACCGAAATAAGGACAAAACCAAGGAACCAGCGACCGAGGTTTGACTGTATGTGCACTGTAAACCTATCAAAATCTCTGCACTTTGGATTTTATCTAATTGCATATTATACAAATAAGGAAATACTTATTCTGCACAATTTTATGCTTTTATTTATACTACTTATTATAACAATATATCAATGGAAAAGCAGTCTTATAGATGTCAAAATACACTTGTAAGTTCTTTAAGAGGTCAGAATAATTCATTCTGAAAATACAAACAACCATCATTCATTTTCTACAAAAGTACTTTTATTTTTTTATAAATTCTGAAAAATATGAATGTACCTTTCTTGTGCTTTGAGCCAACAAAAAGATGAAAACAAAGATATTGATCACTGTCTTCTGTGATGTTCAACATTTTGGTTGTTATACCATATACATATAAATCAAGTAAAACCTAACAGTGCCCTGATTTTAAATGCGAAGTAGTCATCTACCATGCCTATCTTGAAAGAAATAACTTTTCATTTCCCTTTGTGATGCAAGACAAAATGAGAAACATTATTCTGTGTATGTGTTATGTCAATAACAGGGTCAGGAGTCTGTGGATCTGATCACTGTTGTGTGGCAGCTTATTACTAAATATGTCACATGTTCTATAACTAGGTTGTCTGGGCGAGAAGAATTTTGTAAACAATATGGCTGACCATGGCGTCACTGATAACCCCAACTCATAAACATTTGTTTTTATTATTTAATGAATATTTTTCTTTACCAATCTTTAGTTATCTCTTAGCCTGTTAAGCATGTCGTTACAAGGCTTAGGCATGTAGTGTAGATCCAGTTTAGCCAGCTCTCTGCTGAGAAATGCTGATCAGGTCCTGCACCATCTGATTCTGGCAACATGTCTAGTTTTGTTTACATTTGGTTGTATATGCATAGAACAAAGATTTTTGTTTAAGTTGCTGAAGGTGGTATTCGAGAGATTGGACGAAAACATTTTTCTCAAATAACTGTCAACAGTAACAGTCATTGTTATCTGACAAGATCTTACAAAATGTTGCTTACTGATGCCATTGATCAGTGTGAAAAGTGAAACATAAATCCACATTCCCCACTGCAAATAGGTATTTCCCATCTGAGCCATGCTGCAGAGATAACTATTTTAAATTAGGAAAACTATGTGACCACTCAGTTTTGAAATTACCTTATACATGTATTGTCATCTGGATAATCCGCTCTAATCCGTCGGTATCTATTTTCAGCAGAGGTCATTATCATGCTTATTTATAGATTTGGAATGATTTAACTTTAAGAGTGCTTTTATCATGATTTGTACTGTCTAACAATGTACACAGTGATCAAAATCACCTTTACTTACAATAAAGTATGAGTTTATGTCCATATTCACCAAAGAAGTGGTAAGGTATTGTTACATGAATTTGATATAGGCAGGACACCACCTTCAACAGCAAGCCAAGGATTATTTGCTAACAATTACATAAAATATTAATGGAACATATTTCAAGAGATATTACAGCAAAATATTTTTGAACTGATCTGGATCTACATTATTTGTGTAAGCCAGATGGAGACGGGCAAAGTAGGTTTAAAGTTCATAAACAGTTGGTGTTCCATGGTAACTGAAACATCCACTCAACAATGATGCTTGGTGAACCATAGACATGTTCTTATGGCCATTTAACTGCTATTTAATGGTAGACATTCAATAGACTGTATAAGTAATGAGAATGAGGATTATTTAAATAGCACATTTTTGGAAGTCTTGGCAAAGGATGAGATAAAACCCAAATTGTAAACATGGAAAAGACAGACTTGACAACAAAAACACCCATATCAGTAGTCATACCTGGTGGAAAAGAAGACATACAAATGTTTATTAAAATAGAACCACCTTTACACTACAGGTCAGATGAAAACCCTTTTTAGATTAAGCTTTGGTGTTGGCAGATCTTCCAGCTGACTGCAGTGTCTAAATAACTTCAACCAGTCATACATCTGGGGTCTTTCTAAACCAGTGATTTAGCCTCAATACATTGTAATCATCTAAATAGTACTACAAATAGTGTGACTATTACATCAAAAAATATTTGGTTGCATAAGCAAACATTATGTTTTCAACAGGTTGCAGTATTAGAATGTCAACAAGGATACTGTATTGGAGATTGACATGTGTCAATATTATTCAATGTCTCATTTCAGAGTAAAGAACTGGCTTAATCCAGATATGGCCTGAAATGCACATGTGATCCTTTAAGCAGGACACTCAATCAGAATAAAATACTTTTTTATAATTCTATGAATTGCAGCTTTAATATGCACACATATTTACCATGACTGGCATGTGGACAATAAACTTTTTGTGTTTTTGTTATTGCAACAAAATTATGACCCTTATGACCACTATCTCAATGTCCATTTATTTAAAGTCTATTTGGAAGAAAATAATGTCTGGGTAGAACCAAGGCAAATGATCTGGAAGGACTCCCAACTGAAAATTTCCCTGACTGGGCTTTAACTTGTGTTTAAGTAAGGGCTGCTGATGTACAGGTTAGTGAAATGTATGGAAGTTTTCTCATACTGATGCATTGGCATAATCGTTTAATATATAGTCCCAAAATTGCTTCAAGTTTTATAATTGTGGCTTAACTGATAGCTTAGCATTTATTGCAGTGAAATATGAAGCAATTTCCTTTGAAATGATAACTGTAATTTATAATAATTGTATATAATTGTTATTTGATGAAATCAATATGCCTTCAACTAACCATCAAATTGTACAGTATGTAAACTTTGCCAGGGCTAGAAGTTGTGGAAAAGGGCCCTTGCCAATTCTGTAAGTAGAAGTTTATTGCCATTTTATATGAAAGGGGAACAAATTCACCGAATAAACATTTCAGTCTGAGAAAATCTCTTATTCAGGAAATTTTAGTAGTTGAAGAAGCTTTTAAACCGTAGTTGATTTATGAGCTTAACATGTTTCCAAAGAATCAATAATGCGTGTTACAGATGACTGTATCCCTCATGCATCTGTACAAACAGCATTAAATGTCTGCAAGGTATAAAATTTAAAGGCCAAGAGCGAAAGAAACATTGTTCCAAATTTGAGATCCCTCTTCAGCATCATAAAACCTGTAATTAAGACTACTTCATAACAATATTGAACTAGAACCATTACAAAGCTGATAAATACACCACCTCACCTCAAACTGCTGCGCCTCAGATGCATGTTCTTTACAGTATGAACAGTAACTACATGTATAGCTTAAACTAAAGAGAGATTTTCTGAACAGGTCTCTGGATAAATCCGTTTCAGAGAAAAAAAGTATCCAGGACATTTTTTTTTAATCCCACATCTGTTTTGTTAATGAGCCAGATTTAAGTTGACTTAAAGTTTATTTTAGCTTTGTATGAAGCATTCTGGTCAAGTTTAATGTAGGCTATTTGTGTCAGGTTCAGCAAAACATCCATGGATCCTTTATAGCTGTAATAAATCTTGATTACAATATTTCATTCCTGAATCTAGAACTCTGCGAGTCGGATGTGTCGCCTGACTAAAATTTTGTTAGTTGACATAAAAAATGTTAATTAGTTTTTTGTTGTACAGATATTAGCAATGTATTTGCAAAAAAATCACATTTAAAATAACCTTTTAATTGTCTCATTGCAAAAAAACATGCACAACAAGTTATGCCCTTTGCAAGAAATGCACTAAAAATCAATCAAATGGGAGTAACTAAAAAACGGAAGAAGGTAGAGTTACCCATCTTGTGCACTGTACTTTGAGTCATTGCCAGAAACATGCATACCAAGTTTGGAGTCATTTGGACCTACAGTGACAAAGTTAGGCTCCGGACAAGGAAATCCAGACGCAGACGCCGACAAAGTAATCCCTATATGTCGCCTTTTCAGGCGACACAAAAAAGCTACAATCCATGAACTATTCAAGGAATAGTATTATAATAATATCTTATTCTTGATAAAAAAGGAACCTTATTTCAGGGGACATCTATTTTAAGTTCCAATGACCTTGACACATCACACCATACAGCTAATCAAAACTTTCATCTTTACACATACATTGAAAGTTTTTTTTTTATTACAGAACAACTTAGTTAACCAGTGATCAAGCCAAATTATTTTTGGGAATAATCTTTTTTATAGTGATCTTAACCCATTGGATCCAAACAATACACCAAATCTTTATCATCAAACAAGGGTATACATCTTTAAAATAGGGTCAAGATGTGCCACTTATAAAATAACAACACAACTCAAAAGCAATAATAATTTTTGAGGACTCACCGACTGACAAACTATATAACCTACTTACCAAATGACCAAAAGACCAGAATATCCCCTCAAACATTTTGTGCTCAAACTTTGTTTGTGGGCATATAATAAACAATTATGATGACTTTTAAGAACTATTCACATTTAAGACAGGGGGAGCCCGTGGCTGAGCAGTAAGAGTAACTGCCTTAAAACTCCTCAGCCCCTCACCAGGTGGGTTTGAGTCCTGGTCGGGGCGAGAACTTTCATGTGGGGAGGTTTTCTAGCTAACTTGCGGCGTGTCGGTGGTTCTACCCAGACATACGTCTTGGGTCTTCCTCCACCAATAATTCACTTGACATTGCCAATGTGACCATAATTGTGTTGGCGCGATGTAACCAAAACAAAAACAAAACAAACATTAAAGACCAGAAATTTTCTAACTTTTTGGTCTAAACCTCTCTGAACTCTGAAAAGCCTTTGTCCATAATTCAGTCCACTGAAACAATTAAGGCTTTATAAACCTATATATGAATGAACTAACAAGTAGATGCTTTGTAAACAATATGAAGCCAATCAAGAGATTCAAATACTAGGACATACTTAATTAGTATCTAATTTAAAAGAATTCCTGTGAATAAAAAACCTATTCACAAACAACTGAAGTCATCAGATGATTCTAAAAGTACAAACATTAACCCTTAAATTGCCACATTGTGTTAAAAACCCATGCTAAATTCTCGAGTTTTTTTTGCTTTAATATTCTATATGTTACATGTCAGGCTGATATACTTATAAACAGAGACTGGGTAGCAAATAGTGTAGATTCTGATCAGACAGCTCCCAGCACGGAGATTGTGGATCTGGAGCTATACTATTTGCCCAAGCTTTATAAATATGCAAATAGCAGGCTAAGAGTTAACATTCCAAATGACACAATGAATAATCTCCCCACATCAGAGATGTTTACAAATATTAAACAATTAAACACAAACATGAACATATCATGCTTGTAAGGGAGCCTTTTCAACTACAAGTATTGAGTTAATGGTAAGTTTGTTGGTCAATAATGTTTAACTAACTAGTGCAAAATTTAAAACATCTGAAACATTAGAGAGTCAGACTTCTTTCTCTTTCATAGCACCAAACTTCCTGGCAATGAATAGATTCACAATGTCATTGAGTGAGCATATATCATGTGATAGGTGTCTTTTATCATCTACAAGTTCTATTCAATCTGTTAGGAAATTCATCCTTAAATTTTGTTTCTTACATTAATTATCTCTGCTATGCACAGGGAAGCAAATATCAAAGATGTACAAGTAATAGGTTTTTGCCAATGTGACAAATATCAAACATTATAATCTTAATGCATGATTTAAGCAAAACATAAAATTGGTCTCAGCATCCAAACAATATGACAGCAAAGCAGACACAATGTCTGATCATGCCATCTTAACCTCCATCTTTTGTTGTAATCCAGTTATCTGTATTGCTAATGACGAAGGACTGCGGTTGATGAAGGTCTACACATTTGTTGGATTATAAACTAAGAGTTTTATTAAGAATATTTTATTATATCTTTAAGCAATCAGCGTTTTTCATCCTATTATTCATATTTCACAATTCTAAGATTTTTGTTAACTCACACATTAAGGAGAAGTCTCTCCATGTTCTGTGTTTCCAAAGGGTTACAATGTTTATGATGCAGAATTCTCTCCATGTTTTGTGCTGGCCAATGGGTTACAGTGTTTGACAAGAAAAGAATTGATGCGAAGCATCAAAGGGCGATGCAACAATGAAAATTTATTTTTATTAGAAATTTAGAGATGACTGACTTAAATTATTAAGTAAACATTTAAATCACTGGAATAATTTAATTCTGGTATATAAGGCTACTTATATGTACAATCCTAAAAAAGGGACAAACATGTCTTCAGTAAAATATATAACCGTCAGATGTACATTAATGTTTAGTAATTTAAAAAGTAAAAATACCTCGTTTGCATGGAAGTTACAAAGAATAAATACATATAAATATAAAAAGACCACCATTTACCGAATTAGGACCCGTAAGTTGAGAACGTGTAAATCAGGGAACTTCCGAAATTCGGAACACCTCGCCCATTTTCGCTCACCTATTCTCTAGCGAGAACGCGAAGGGTCGAAGGGATCCGCTGGCAGGTGCTTTTTATAGCGTCGCTAATTACTGATCAATGATCCTAACCAATAATAAAAATAATTATTATTTGTTATTGGTCAATATTTTTGTGTGTTTAAATGTTTGTTTGTTATATTTATTGTAAAAAAAAAAAACATAGAAAAAAGAAAAGTCTCAAAAAAAAGTTTTTGTCTGCGATGGAATTTGATCTCTGGAGACTGTTACCATCTGAACAAGTCCGTAACCACTGCACTATTCCACGTTTTCTTAGTTTTAACATATTAATACAAAGAACAACTGTACATATAAAAATACTGCATACTCGCTAAAGAACGTCATTTACCGAAATAGGACCTGTACGTTGGGAATGTGTAAATAGCGAAACTTCTGGAATTCGGAACGCCTTGTCCATTTTCCCTTGATCATTCTCTAGCTAGAGCGAGAATATCTGAGGACATCTGCTCGCATGTGCAACATTTTTTTAGCATTCCAAATATAGGTGGCGCTCCAGCGCATCGCCAATAACATGAACAAGGCTCTTTGTGTGCCATAGTGACCACAGGGTCTCAGTGTCTGACTCAAGATCTAGACTGCAAGTCAGATTCTAAGAGGTGGCAAATCTTGGGGTTTTGATGTCTTATTTTACATTGTTGTGAGAATATGGCAACTTAGATTATTATATTAAATAATTTAAAAAAAAGAGATTAAGACTTCATATAAAGTGTAAGTAAATGTTAATGTTATTGACAAAACAAGGAGTGTAGACAAACCATAAGATAGGACCTTAGACGATGTAAAAGCAATGATTTAACTGCCTTCTCTCTAAAATCCTTAAAACTTCCTAGCAAGGATACTTGTAGATACTATGAAAGGATTAACAACTATCTACATTGCACAAATCCTCCCATGCCTTACATTTATTTGTAAAGAAACACATTTCAACTCTTGTTAGGTTTAAAAGCATTTTGCTGTTTATAATAGGTTCTTTCCTTATAATACACATTCCTATGCTATGAATACCAAAATTTAAAGCTATGAAACGTAATAGGTATTTGCATGTTTGTTGTTTTGTTTTGGTATTAATTCAATGTTTACATCTCCAATTCAATGTTTTCATCTCCAATTCAATGTTTTCATCTCCAATTCAATGTTTACATCTCCAATTCAATGTTTTCATCTCCAATTCAATGTTTACATCTCCAATTCAATGTTTTCATCTCCAATTCAATGTTTTCATCTCCAATTCAATGTTTACATCTCCAATTCAATGTTTTCATCTCCAATTCAATGTTTACATCTCCAATTCAATGTTTTCATCTCCAATTCAATGTTTACATCTCCAATTCAATGTTTACATCTCCAATTCAATGTTTACATCTGCATGTTTTATTTTGGTAAAAACATGTTCTGCATTTCTTGAAGGCAATACTTTCTGTTTATTTACCCTACAAACAATGACATAAATGCTGAATACCTAACCTAAAAACTTATTTTTTTCCAATAAGTTAGTTGACCAATGTCCAGATAAGCACTAAATGAATTATCCCCATTTGTCTTCCAAGGAAAATGTATATAAACACCCAAGCCAACAAACAAATCTCATCTTCATTCCTCATATAGACACTTTCATTCAGATAGGAAGGCTGTCTAGAGATTACATTGTCAAATTATGTAAAAGCTTTTTTAACCAAAACAACAACTTTCATAACAATGTTTAATCTCCTGAAAAGACATAGGAATCAATACATGTGACTGATCCAGCCTTGTTCCACCAGACCTGAGCTTAAGAGAAATACCTTTGATGCAAATAGTAGGAGGCCAAAATATTACAAGTTCACTTTATTTTATACATCACCTGAGTAGATAGATCTGTTGCTATATTACAGAAAAATATTAGCGAATGTCAGTACAAGCACATTTGTTGAATTTAGATCCTCTACCAAATCACTGAAATGACACATTCAAAAGTGTGACCTATACTTTGTCCTTGACCTTTGCTATACAAGGTCAGTACACACTTATCATTGCCCAATAGTGACCTTTCCTTCTTAATTATTAGCTTTCTGTTCCATATGCATATGTAATAATAGGTACTGATAAAGACCAAAAATAATACTACATAGGGAAGATCCTAAGCAGGCAGCTCCAGCAGGGCTCATCTGGATTTTCAATATTTGTATAAGACTGATCAATTAGTGTTTGCAACTCTAGGAGTTTGTCACACAATGTATATCCTTTGGGAGCACTAGTAGGACTAAGACTAAGCTGCACTTGCCAATAAGCACACCTACTGGCAGTTTGTTTTGTTTGTCTTTTGTTACATTGCATTGACACTGTAATGGTCATACTGGCAATGTTCAGCTAATTATTGATAGAGGAAGACACCCGCCCCCACACCTCTAACACACACACACACACACAAATACTAAGTTTTGGGTAGAACCAGCATCACAACACAGGTGAGCTGGAAAACCTTCCAGCATGCTGTTCTACCCCAACACGAACTCAAACGCATGTAGTTATGACTGACCACTCAGGCTTATGTCACTCTGTCTCAGTGGTCTTCACTAAGGCTTATGTCACTCTGGTCTCGGTGGTCTTCACTCAGGCTTATGTCACTCCCATCTCTGTGGTCTTCACTCAGGCTTATGTCACTCCCATCTCTGTGGTCTTCACTCAGGCTTATGTCACTCCCGTCTCTGTGGTCTTCACTCAGGCTTATGTCACTCTCTTCTCTGTGGTCTTCACTCAGGCTTATGTCACTCTGTCTCAGTGGTCTTCACTCAGGCTTATGTCACTCCCTTCTCTGTGGTCTTCACTCAGGCTTATGTCACTCCCGTCTCTGTGGTCTTCACTCAGGCTTATGTCACTCCCGTCTCTGTGGTCTTCACTCAGGCTTATGTCACTCCCATCTCTGTGGTCTTCACTCAGGCTTATGTCACTCCCTTCTCTGTGGTCTTCACTCAGGCTTATGTCACTCTGTCTCAGTGGTCTTCACTCAGGCTTATGTCACTCCCTTCTCTGTGGTCTTCACTCAGGCTTATGTCACTCTGTCTCAGTGGTCTTCACTCAGGCTTATGTCACTCCCATCTCTGTGGTCTTCACTCAGGCTTATGTCACTCCCATCTCTGTGGTCTTCACTCAGGCTTATGTCACTCCCGTCTCTGTGGTCTTCACTCAGGCTTATGTCACTCCTGTCTCTGTGGTCTTCACTCAGGCTTATGTCACTCCCTTCTCTGTGGTCTTCACTCAGGCTTATGTCACTCTGTCTCAGTGGTCTTCACTCAGGCTTATGTCACTCCCTTCTCTGTGGTCTTCACTCAGGCTTATGTCACTCCCGTCTCTGTGGTCTTCACTCAGGCTTATGTCACTCCCGTCTCTGTGGTCTTCACTCAGGCTTATGTCACTCCCGTCTCTGTGGTCTTCACTAAGGCTTATGTCACTCCCTTGCCTGTGGTCTTCACTCAGGCTTATGTCACTCCCGTCTCTGTGGTCTTCACTCAGGCTTACATCACTCCCGTCTCTGTGGTCTTCACTCAGGCTTATGTCACTTCAGTCTCTGTGGTTTAACTCAGGCTTATGTCACTCCAGTCTAAGTGGTCTTCACTCAGGCTTATGTCACTTCAGTCTCTGTGGTGTTAACTCAGGCTTATGTCACTCCAGTCTAAGTGGTCTTCACTCAGGCTTATGTCACTTCGGTCTCTGTCGTCTTCAACGTCTTCAATCAGGATTATGTGATTAAATAACGTCACATCTGAATGCAACACCGTGCATAATTCACACAAAAGCCCAATCAATTTCCTGAACATTTGTAATGTTTATTCATAATGCCCTGCTTGTAATGGGACTTACTTCAGCAGATGTTGGCAGGATTCACCCATAACATAGTCTAAAATATCAAGACTTGTTCTGTAAACCAGCTTCAAAGACATCTACATACTTTATTAAATTAGTCAATTTTACATGAAGGAAAACATACAAATGTTTACAAAGTGAAGACTATATGGCAAATTTCATTAATATATATATATGGCTTTGGTATGGACCTTTATCTGTCGTCAAATTCTGTGAGCTAGCCTATAAGATCTTGTAGTGTGATTGTTAAAATGCTCAAAACAAGTAAAATATCATGTTTATTCTTCTCACTAACTAAAATATATATAAATAACAAAAACCTTACTGTTGCTTTTGTCACCATTGTAGATTATAACCAATAATTTCATTGGGCATTGAAAGGCTGAAAGTTAACAATGTAGACGAGTTGTTTTTCCCACCAGAGGTGAATTCTAGATATGTGCTGTTCCATCCTGTGTGTTAATTATCTTCTTTTTCTATCCAAATAAGGCAAAGCTAGCCTTCCATTCTTTTTGAGTCAGGCTTCCTTAGTCTGCCATTATTATTTATGAATTAAGGGTCATGGATGAAAGTAAATGCAAATAATGGGATACTAATGCTGACTTAACTGACTGCAACATTTTGGGACATGACCCAAGTAAGTTAAAATCTTGAATGACTCCCCAGTGCTAAAAGATTTTTTTTCTTTTATTGAATAAAATTAATGTTAACAGCTATGGACAAACAGCCATTATACATATCATGTAATGTATCTGAAAAAATATTTGCACCAAATTTAATGAAGAAATTCCAAACCATATATAACTTTAAAGTAAAGAAAATGTTCTCAGAATTTTCAGGTATTTTGCAAGCCAGACACAGAACCAATCTTCGACAGTTTTTGTGAGTGTGTATTTACATATATGTGTATATATCCTGGTTTAGTTGGTTTTTACCAGGGTCAGTCCATAAAAGAATCTAAAATTAGGTGAATTTGTGATCTTTTATCTAAATTTATAAAAAATGATGAAAAAGGATTGGCAAAGAAACAACACAAACCCTAATTGTATTTCTCTGAAAACATTTTGAACTTAATGCATATTGACTATTGTAAATTTATATTCCCAGATATAGCTTCATACAATTCCCCCAAATGTTGTAAAATGAAATCCTAAAGACTGTTTGTTGTATGTTCAGTGTCATTTTATGACCCTTCATTCTTTAAGCAATTACCATTGTCCTTTCATTGTTTATGATCCCAACTGCAAGAAATTGCTTCAATGTTTTTATAATGACAAATTTTAAAAATGAACATAAATTGCGGATAAAATTAAGGACAAGTCAAATCACCCCTTATTTATTAATAGTGACAGGTAGCTTTCTACAATCAATTAATGAAGAATTTCCAGTTTCTGTGTTCCCAGAGGAGGATCTTTCAGTAACAGAAGCATAATGATATAAAGCCTATCAGAGATCTCAATCCACTGAAGGGTCAAAGAAGTGACAGGTCTTCCTCTACAGCCAGTAACTAATGGCATCAAGGAATCCTATTTATTTCACCACTCAATTTAGTATAAGCAAATATTTTTTAGTAGGATCTATAGTAGAGAGGTTAAAGCTGCCAACTCCTAACACAACAGCCACTCACCACATGAAGTATATATAGAGTCCTAGCTCATATATAATAGACACACGCTACATTAGTCATAACTATAGTCCTTGTTCTAACTTAACAGCCACTCACTACATGAGGTATATACAGTGCTCTAATTCAAACTTAACAGCCACTCACCACATGAGTTGTATATTGAGCCATTGTTCAAACTTAACAGCCACTCGCCAAATGAGGTGTATATTGAGCCATTGTTCAAACTTAACAGCCACTCACCACATGAGTTGTAAATTGAGCCATTGTTCAAACTTAACAGCCACTCACCACATGAGGTGTATATTGTGCCATTGTTCAAACAAAACAGCCACTCACCACATGAGGTGTATATTGAGCCATTGTTCAAACTTAACAGCCACTCACCACATGAGTTGTATATTGAGCCATTGTTCAAACTTAACAGCCACTCACCAAATGAGGTGTATATTGTGCCATTGTTCAAACTTAACAGCCACTCACCACATGAGTTGTAAATTGAGCCATTGTTCAAACTTAACAGCCACTCACCATATGAATTATATATAAATCACTAGTTTAAACTTTACAGCTACTCACCACATGAGTTGTTTATAAAGCCCCAGTTCAAACTTAACAGCCACTCACAACATGAGTTGTAAATTGAGCCATTGTTCATACTTAACAGCCACTCACCACACGAGGTGTATATATAGCCCTAGTTCAAACTTAACAGCCACTTACCATATGAATTATATATAGAGTCCTAGTTCATATTTAATAGACACACATCGCATGAGTTATAACTATAGTCCTTGTTCAAACTTAACAGCCACTCACCACATAAGTTGTATATTGAGTCATTGTTCAAACTTAACAGCCACTCACCACATGAGTTATATATATAAAGCTCTAGTTCAAAATTAACAACCACTGACCAAAAAGGTCCTTCTTCTTGAAATTAAATAAATTTGGACAATTGTGATGGTGGTCAATAATAGCTGAGACAAGCTAAGTCTCTGGAGGTTTGTCTAAGTGTTATGAAGTACAACATATAATAGAGAGATTTCTGATCATTTTCAGAGAAATCAGATCCCTGGAGCTATCTTTAATGCTTAAAGTACACGTTATAGAGCTATTTCCCTCTGGCACTACCAGCGAAACTAGGCATGATAATAGCATAATCCCAGGTCAAATGAAAATGGATTTTGATTCATCATTGTAATTGTCCAATAAAGATGTTTCCCGGACTTTTCCAAAAAGCAAAAGAGAGCTAAATAATCAACATTCACACATTAATCTGGATTCCTTGTGTTCTCCATTAGTTAAACTGAACCATATTAAATACTGGCATTGTAGCCATTAAGGGCAGAAATCTTTAACTAAAGACTTTACGTAGACAATTTTTCAGGAAGAAAAATTTATTATGTTGCCTACTTTGTTCAGGAATGTTCACCAGAAACGTGTTGTGATTTATTGCAATATGCATGGGATGTTTCCTGATACATATCGTGATATTTTATTTACTATATTATCTCATTTTTGAACCAAATAAATTGTATTTTGTATGTGTATATTTTTATTTAACATAAACATGTTCGTTTTATAAATTATTAACTGTGTCAAATGACATAAAATTACTATCAATGGAGATTCAATATTGTGTTCATCAAACAAGATTTAATTGAATCCATAGTTTCCCATTATGCTGTCAATACAAGGCATTTCTGGATTCAGTTCATTACTTAACTTCATTATGCAATCAGCAGGCCTCACCGTCGCTATCATGATTGCATTAATACTCATTTGGCTGCATTTCCATTATGTCAGCTGCATAAACCTGCAATTTTGCATTAGTGCACATCCAAATAAAACATCAATTAGTGAGGCACTGTTCTCAATACACAAAATCACATTACAACGACAACTGGATCCTGGTGTTTCTGCAGCATGCATCCACGTTTGTTAAAAGTGTAAATTGTACATGTCACACATACCTCTAGGGTTATGATTTAGTTGGATTCTAACCGAATCCAACTGATGCAAAGTAAACAATAAAGTATTAAAATAAAATCATTTTGATGTTAATAACTGCAATCTAACACCAAGCCCTTTTTCCCATAAAAAAATCTTGTTTTTCTAAAATCCAGACAGAAGACAGAAGGGGAAACATGCCTAATACGTTATTTCTCATATAAACCATAGAAAAGTGGTACTCATTAAAATCATAAGAATTATTTATTTTACATACAATTATTTATTTGATTACCTACAACATATGGTTAAAACATAATGGGATATCATAACTGTGATATCATATCCGACATCCTTTATTTGGGTCCCAGCAGAACACCACCCCTATCCATCCAGTCAACGTACCTGTGACACGTAGCCCGTCAGATCGCTCACACCACACCTCTCGGGATTTGTTAATGGACCACACTGAGGTCTGCCAATTAAAGGTGTAACATCTGTTGGCCTGGCATGGTCGACTCTCCCATAGCTGATCGGGACATGGCTGGTTGCCATTTTGGGCATATGCCATTATAGCTCTGGATCTACTTTGGATACCACGGTTTTGAGGGTCTAAAATACAAAAATTGGAAACACATATGCTTATATACATAGTATTGGGTATGTAAGATAAAGAAAAACATCCTGAAACATTGATGTGCTCCATAAAAACATTTCCTACCCTGAGTATCAGTGTCTTGGAGTCTGATAAATAAATGAAAACTGTAACTGGGGTTTAAGTAGTGTTATTAACAGTTAATTAGCAAAATAGGATGCTTCAGGGTTCTTAGAAACAGCAATATGAAAACAGTTTTTTATGATGCACATAATTAACAGTTCAATGGCAGATTACAGGCTTAGTTGCTGCTTATTTCTAGTGAAATGAGATAATCAAGAAACACAACTCTGCTTATGTGTTATAAAAATCTTCAGTACAGTATGCTCCCTTTTCATAAAAGCAACAACACAATCTTTATAAAAATCATGTATGGACTCACAGGATTTACCTTCAGTGTTTGTTGTTTTTTAACATATCACAATGACTAATTATTATTGTTATAGCAACATCCAACTATATTGATAGAGGAAGATGCCAGACATATGGAAAACCACCAGCACACCACAATTCAGCTTAAAGACCTTCCCACATTAAGTCTTCTACCCAAACAGCACTGGAACCCATGTGTTGAGAGGCTAACTGGTCTGAGTAGTTACAAGTTGGTGACTCAACCACTGTGCCATGGTTGTCCTTCTCCAAAGTTTAACATTCTCCTAAGCATGGGTGTTCTTGGTCACTACATATTTTGTAATGAAAACATTTAAATTAGTTTTGTCAACATGCATTTATCTTCAGAACGGTGACTTGATCATAATTTTACACAGAACTTTATGAACAAATGCACTGCAAGGCAGATCCTTAAATGCTACATATGCAAATAAATATGATTTCTTTGTAGAAAATTCTGACAAGATTGAAGAAGGAGTTATTTGCACAAGTACTTGATAAGAAAAACAACAAAATGCAATAAAAAAAGACAAGTACGGGCTAAGAAAAATAATAAAATGCAATAAAAAAAGATCAGCCAATGCAATCTAATTTCTCACTTTCATACACATTTACAGAAAAATATTGATCTTCCTTTTAGATATGATAAAAAGACAATGAGTAATACAGAAAGAGTTAAGGACACAAGCAATGTCTAACATATGGACGATGTATGTCACAGCACAATACCATCCTTTGGGCATATAAACATTTGAAGTAGCATCATTTAACTTGTTTCTAGAATGCTTTATTGTACATTAAACTATTATTAACAAGTATAATAACAAGTGTAATGTATATAGGAGTTTGGTAAATTATTTATGTGATAAAAGCGAGTTACCATATCATTGTACCATATTAATTTTATATTTTCTTAATATGATAAGTGTATTGAGCAAGTCATGGGCATCTTAGAGTACAATAATTTTGTTACCTTGACTGTCGTAGTCCTTACAGTCGATGAAACAGTCATTCCATTCAGACCAAGGGGAAACAACACACTCTCCAGGACATGGCACTATACAAGGCATTTCCTTCTGTTGACATAAAATACAGATGCAGAAGAAAGTTTTTTTTAACTTCAGAAGTTTGTTTAAACATAGCATACTACTTATGTCAATACTAAAACTGAGCAGAACAAAATTAAGAGTGATAAAAGGGTTTTAAAATGACAAAATAACAACAGGAATACACTGTTAATATCAACACTAATGTTCCAATGCAATTTTACAATTAATATTAGATAAATAATCATGAAAGAAATAATCATGGTACCATTTACTTGCATGTTATCACTGTTCTCATTGTAAATAATTCACTGATGACAAAAGTTTACAAAGTTCTGCTCTACACAGCTTTGCCATCTGTTCAAAAAGTTGCAGTTACCTCCCCTGCTTACCTGTAATATGATGATATCAGGGTTAGGTGGACACTTGGAGGGGTGTACAGGTGAGCCACTACTGGACATACAGGTGATGTTCCTAGTCTGGGTCTGGTGTCCACACACCCCAGGAATGCTGTCACAGTCTGACCAGTTGGACACCAGCCATGTGTAACAGCCGTCTATGAAACATGGTTTATCCTGGGTCAGCTTCAGTGGACACGCCCTCCCGTATCCTTGTGCAAGCTGCACTACGTCCCTTGCACGCACTTGCTTTCCTGGTAGGGGAGAGAAATATTGGCTCATAAAAGTAAAGTGTATCACACATTTTCTTACACAACAAGGCACAAGGGATGTTATACCAGAACATTATTAAATGTATGTATTAGCCTCAGACCTATCATACAGTCATCACTATACTAGGAATCTACACTAAACTAGCAATTTGTAAAATTGTAAAGAATATGACAGCCAATGCCCAATACATGTACATAATTTGGCCAATGGTGTAATGTACATGATTATTTATTGCTATAACCATGCTATAACTTTTCAGCCACAACAAAATTAAATGCATAACTTGTTTAAGTGAGGAAAAATGTATTTTTAAATGCTATTGTAAGCTTCGAATACAGATTTACAATCTTCAAGTGGGTATTTGCTAGACATGTGCAGTAAGCTCATTTATTTAAAATAAAGAAAACAGTGACCTGTGAAACTTTCGTTTGTTGCCATGCTGACACACATTCAAATATGAAAAATTACAACCTAATTACATGTAAGTATTTAATTGCTTTAAGGGACTAAGAGATTGTTGTCCCATGTTGTCGATCATGATGATCTGATGTATGTATCACAATCCAAACAATCCTCACATTTTTTAATTAGAATGTGTAACAAAAATGATGGGACTGGCCATTGTTTTTGCATAAACATGTACATTTATCGAACTGTGATCCAAAGTATCGTGAGTGTATAATCTTTTCAGCATGGGGCCTATATTCCAGTTGCTATGCCATAAGGAACAAGTTAAGGCAAAAGTCAGACAAATACTGAAAAGGCATAAGGTATTAAACTTAAAAAAAACTCATAAAACAAAAATAGTACTTACCAAGTCCACAGGACTGAGAACATGTGCTCCAAGCAGACCAGTCAGTCAACATACAGTCACTATCACATTTAATTTCACACTCCAGGCTCTGCATCACCTCAACCTTTCCTAGAATCTGTGGTAATAAAAAGGGTTAAGGTCATAAAGTCACTATCACACTGTATGTCACACTCCAGGCTCTGCATTGCCTCAACCTCTCCTAGAATCTATGGTAATAAAAAGGGTAAAGGTCATAAAGTCACTATCACACTGTATGTCACACTCCAGGCTCTGCATTGCCTCAACCTCTCCTAGAATCTGTGGTAATAAAAAGGGTAAAGGTCATAAAGTCACTATCACACTGTATGTCACACTCCAGGCTCTGCATCGCCTCAACCTCTCCTAGAATCTGTGGTTATAAAAAGGGTAAAGGTCATAAAGTCACTATCTCACTGTTTGTCACACTCAAAGCTCTCTATTGCCTTGACCTCTTCTAAGATCTGTGGTAACAATAAAGGTTGAAGGTCGTACAGTCTACTTGTGTGTAGTATTTGGAAAAACAACTTCGGTGTATAAAGCTACAATCTTCAATTATAACAGCAAAGTCACAGTGATTCATATCTGCTGTTTCCTTTGTCAAGCATCCAACTCCATGAACAAGTTTTACCTGAAGTTTTACTGTTTTCAACAAGTTACATACTAAATTTATCTTCAGCATATGAATTGAGAAAGGGTTTTGTATATTCTAGAAATGTGTACACAGATTGCAAGTCATTGTCACAATTGTGAGAATGAAAAGAATGTGGCTCTCTGTTGTTTTTTTTGTTTACCACTACAAGTTGGAGTCAACATTACAGAACAGAAAGTGTGATAGATGAAACAGCTTAAGTGTACATTAAAGCTACTGCACTCAGCTATGTCTGCATAGTTAGCAGGGCTTATTTGCCAACAACCAACAAAACACCTTCTTCCATAAAAAAGTAGTTTATGGATCAAACTGTATCCATGGTAACAAAAGACAGGTTGAAGATTATACTAAATATAATTTACAATAAACTACTATTTACCAATTACCTATTCAACAATAGTCATAGTCTTGAATGTGGTAGTCATAACATTACAAGAAAATAACCAATACCTTTTTTTTCTCAATCTATTTTATATCAGACTAGCATTAATCATTTACCCAACTCACCATAAGGCACTTGTCATAGCTGACGATGCGTCCATCCTCCTTACAGATCGGGTACCTCTCCTTGGTACCAGAGCCACAGTCTGACTGCCCCTGGTTCACTAGGCAGTCAGTCCAGTTGGACATCTCCCATACATACTCCTTACAGTTGTGGCCAATGGTGCATACACGTTCATCTAACATCATCGGGCACTGGAAGCGAGGGTCGTCGCTAGGTTCTCGTAGGATGTACCGTGTCCGACTTTGTCGTTGGTTGGGATTTGCACATGGCTAGAATGGGCAGAAAGTTACATATAATTCATTAAAAATAAAGCAATAAATGAAAATTAATAATTTTGTCTGTCAAAAAGAATTTTTTTAGCCTTAAGAATCTAAATGTACTAAATATCTTCAATAAACATTGCCATCAAAAAATACATCCATTTAAAACATTGTTCCTAATCTTTAATATACAAAAGTTTATTATTGTAAATGCATTGAAAAATGTTTACAAACAAATAACATGTTCTCAAGATGAGATTGAAGATGCTCAACTCCACACTGGCCAGCCTGCACTCACCATCAGACAGCGTGTCCACTCGTTCCACTCACTAACCACACACTCGCCTGGACAAGGGGCATAGCATGTCTGTCGGTCATGGGGCTTGGGCTCTGACAGGCAGAACCGGTCAGACACAAACTCGTTGGAGAAACCATCCCTGTAGGCTACCTCACACCTAGGGAAAGGGGAAAACTTTTTTTTATTGAAAACAGCTTACGAATGTTGGGTTGTTTGATTATAACAACTTTTTGTTGGTTTTTCTCGATCAATGAGTAACTGTTAAAGAATGGCTTTGATAATAATTGTTGAAGAAGGTCTTTTATGGGCTTTGAAGTTACTTAAGCATTAATACATTTATATCGACTAACATATTTCTTATTAAGCATACAAGGACCAATCAGTCACTGCTTGAGTTCTTGCCTCACACTTTCCTTGTACAATTTCTTGAAAGACTTGTAACCTGTAACATCAGTCTAGCATTAGCCAAGTGTGTTTAAATTCTGTTCTTGAGAAAAAATTAAGTCCAAACATTGCTTGATTTTTGAAACTATGTAACATATTCATAATTTTGTGTTATTATGAAACCTGAAAAGTTTCTCTGACTGTGAGACATAGAAGTACCTACTTAACACTGCGCGACTGTGTTCCGTTCCCACACACCAGGTCATGTTTGTCAGGCATGCATGGGCTCCACTTGTATGTCCGCCACTGGTGCTGGGAGCAACCCACTGTGCACATACGAGTCTGAGTTTGCTGGAAAAAATAGTGACTACTACATTTATTCTTACAATGTATAAACATATCTAGGTTATAACTGAACACATGCAGGTACATAGCATCATAGATCAGATATTAATCTGAAGAAAAAAAATGTATACATAATCCTATTCTACTGGAGCAGGTGTAATGTGTGATTGATAGCTGATCACCAACATACCTTGCCTGAGTTGTCATGAGAAGGGCACTGCCTGCCTCCATCATTGGCTACCTGCTTGATATGTCTGTACCTGTGCTGGGTACCAGTGCCACATGAGGTGGAGCAGTCTGTCCAGAGAGACCAGTCAGACATAACACAGTCAACAGGGCAGGGAACCAGACAAACCTCCTCCTGGTACGCTGGAACAAGCATATATTTGATATTATATACAACTATAATATGATTTTAACATTTTGAGCAATTTATCTATTTTTCCTTTGTCATGATAACTAAAAGATGGTATTTTGCAAAAAACATACACATGGAAGCGTTGGTCAGTAGTCATTATATTTTAGTCATAAAGCTCTTACCATAAGTGCAAACACTTAGTTATATATTGCTTCTTACTCTTTTGTCCTATTTTCATTGTAACACCACAAAGTGATAGCAATAAATGCACTTCATGAAGAAATATATACGACATAATTATTACCATTTTTTTCTTTGCTATAACACTCTATTGAGTCTGTTCCCTTATTGCATTGAAAAAAAAAATACAGTACCATACTTAAAGAAGGTTTTAGTGATTGACAGACTGACAGCCACCAGATTTCCTAGTGACCTGACGAAACGAGTCCATGCTCTAACTGCTGCACCATCTGGACCAATAAGGAAGTTGATGGTGCCTTATGATGAAACTAACAAAAATAATCTCACTTTCTTAGTTTTGAAGGAAATGTACAAGCTCCAACTCACGTTTTAGAGAACACAGACTGGCCTCCTCTTCCTCGCCCTTATCATTGCGACACACGATTACCTTGTATGCCCGTCCCTGGCCACACACGTCGCTCACGCCCCGACTTACTGGTGGCGTCTGCTCCTCAACACCTCCCCCACCTAGCAGTGTGTGAGTATATGCTGAAATGATACAGTAGCAGCATGAGTATTTGCTGATTTAACATACAAAGATAAATGACATCAAATAAAACCTGTTCCAATTACAAATGTTTCTTTTGTTTGTCTTGTATGCCCATGATAGGCAGCCTATTGCATTCAAACCATCCTCCCATGCACCTGTCTCCATGTAATAAATCCATGTCACATCCATAACTTTTATTTTATTTAAAGTACTTCAATCAAACTTTACCATCTCACAGACATACACATGAACATATGTCACCTGAAACATACACAAGTGCAATTATTAAGGTCAGTGTTTTTTTATTAACGGTCATTCCTTATCTATGGCTTCTTGTATGAGTATCTTGATTGAAAACTGTCATTTTTTAACACTCAATCAAACTACACCATTATACTGCCATAAAAATGAAGGCATTTCCTGGATACCATTTACAAGGACAAGTCTCAATGTCAAGGTCATATTTAAGGTCATTGTATCTTCGGGGGGAATACGTCAACATCAGGGACATATCTTGCTTTTTATCATTCTCCCATAAAGCAGACAGTTCAGCTAAAAGGTTACAGATATCAAACTGACACATGGCAATAAAAAAGTGTCTCTAATATTTATTTTGTATGAAAGAAGCATAATCACCTTGTCACAATAGTCGAGACAAGTTTATTTCTCTTACTTCAAACATTTGACGTCCAGGCTGTACCTTACCATCCAACCAATCAATTTCCCCACATGACCAGGAGGTATGAGTAGAAAAAGAAGTGCAGTCTTCAAAAAAGTAAGTGAGTATTGAAAGCACTTCTTGCTAGCAAGGCTACAAAATGGTATTGTGATGATTCAAAATTTAAGAATGAAAATATACCTCCAAAACACAACATCTGACTGATTCAAGAGTAATAAATAGACAGGAGAAGAGTTTTGAGGATCATTACATCTATTTCTATTGGCCATTTTGATGAATGATGACATCATTAGCCAATCATGTCAGATGCTTGTTTTAAGTGGAGTGATTACTGATACATAATTGCATATTGTGAAAACATACACAGATTATGTCAACTGGTAATAGGACCTATTGTCACATACCAGAGAAGGCTCGCTGTGACTCCATGGGCTCTAGGATGCACAGGGACCAGTTGCCGATGTTGACAGGGTAGTGTTTCTCACACAGACACACCTCATGTTCGTCAAATGGGTACATTCTCTGGTCCTGACACTTAGAGCTCAGTGGACGACGACCATCCTCTAACATAGAGAAAGAAAGTGAGTTTCAATTAATTAATACAAGAAGTCCTACATTTTTATCTGGTGTGAAGAAGTTAAAACTATGAGAAAATAAAATTAGCAGTCACCTTCATAGTAATAAACCAGAAGAGCCATTGTTTTGATTCTGTTCTGTACTTAAATAATTAAAACATATCTTTGTGAGATGGGGAGGAAGCTTTAAATATGTTGATAAATATGAGGACAGAAAAAAAAAAAAATTCTGTTAAAAAATACCAGGGTTTAACTAAGATTCTACCTTGAGCAAATAAAAAAGAAAACATAATAAAACCAACTAGATAATCTTCCCTCCATGCTGAATTTCAAACATAAATTTGCAACTATATAATGTACCTATCACATCACCAAACTAATAAACTCTTTCACCAATTTGCCCATCAATGTGTTAACACAAAAATGTTTATTTATAATTATATAATTTTACATCATGACTAACAATTACATTCTTTTTACATTAGAATTGTATTTTATCATAACTGTCAAGAAGATTATAAAGTTGTAACTTACTGCATGGTCACTGCTGACCAATTATAATGAAGTTGTATTGTACTCACCCACAAGTTTACGAGTACGAAACCGACTTCCGTTACATCCCCCAATACATGTGCTCCATTCTGACCAGGTCTCAAACTCACACTCTTCATCACAGGGCTTGAGACAGGACTGGGCCACATCAGGTACTGGACCAATGTTCCTGATACAGATATCCTTTGGTAGCAGGGAACCATTCTGAGCTGTGCAGAATACATCTACAACAGATAGATAAGATCCACGAAAAGTTACCTCAGTGCAGTCAAACCTTACCTTGCACTTAAAATCACCAGCTTTGTTTTATTTTGTGAATTTTCAAGATGTAGACATGTTTCATTTATATTCAACATATATAATGAGTTTAGGAAATAGGTAAAGTGTTAAGGCAACATGTAGCAACAGTTGCAAACCTTTATGGAAGCCTGCATTTTAGTGTTGTTTTTTTATTCAACACGAATATCTAATTATAAAAAAGCAAAAAGTAAGATATTTAAATTAAACAGTAAATATTAAAATCATTTAGAGTTATTCTTTTAAGTAGTTCCAGCATTTCTACACCTTGTTAGACTTAAACTTAGGTTTATTTGACCACCCTTTGTTTTGTACCTTAAGAGGCAAAGTGAAAGGGTAAAAAGCTAAGAAACAGGTGATAAAAGAAACCTTAAAGATAATACTCTTAACACATTTAAAAGCCCACATACCCCTGGCTTGAAGCCCAAGCCCACAGCTGGGGAACGTATGAGGGGGTAGGACACAAGGTCCCCATGATGAGGTCTGCCAGAGGAATGTCTCACACAGTGTCAGGTTGGTACACTGGCGTGTCTCAGTCATCTTGCTGGGACATGCCTGCCCATTGTATTTAGGTTCCTGAAGGATGTAGCGTATCCGATTCTGGATAGGAACTGTCTGTTTGTCTGTAACAGACACAATTATACATGGTAACATGGTATACATGGTAACTTTAAAATATTTTGGATCTTCTTTTTTTATGACTTTAAGATCCTTTGACAAGACCGGTTTGCTCACTGAAGAAAATGGACGATAGCTGAATGGTTCCATTTTCCATTTTCGTCCTAGACTGAGAAACAAGTTTGCATCAGATGTATGTATACACTCTGGACTATGCAGAACCTTATGAATGCTTAGCCATATCTTTAAAGGAACAGAAACCTCCTGAAGAAGAAGACATTTGCAAGAACAACATTGTTAGTAGTATATAATATATTTTTAAATTGTTAACAAAACCAATAAAATGGTACTTTATGATTTAATCTTTCGACACAAAAATGTGATCAGTATTTGTTATAGCATTGCAAGTTTCTGTTTGGCTAAAGACAGTTGCTTACGTAAAAACCTGAAACAATCATTACTAGCACAGCTCATCTCTTTACACATAATTAAAATAAATAAATGAGAGCCTACTTAATGTTCATTGACAACCAGCTGATACAGCACGAGACAGTCATTTAACAAAATAAATATATAACAATGTACCATACTCTCTAACTTTCAATTATTTTTTGTTTGTTTGTTTAAAAAATAGCAACAATTTCCAGAGCCAAAATGATTAATTCTTACATTGTAAGGTGGTCAAAAGAGGACCAAACTTCATAGATTTTTCTTACATTTTTTCAACAATTAGCTGGAAAAAATCAACAAAAATAAATCACATACATCACTACTATTGGACAATAACTTATCTTGCCAGGATTATCTACCACTAATTATCATTATAAAAACTTTTCAACCATGGGAAATAACTTTATAATATTTTATATTTCTTTCATCAGCTGCTTATCTCTCTTGTCCTGCACCATTATCTCTTATGATAGCAAAAACACAAAGCACAGAAGAAAACTTGGGCTAAGAAGCTTATACTGTAACAACAGACCTGTAGAGTTGTCTCACTATTGGTAATGTACACAGATGCCATATGTAATAGGGGTCAAGTAATGACAATAACACACTGACATCCTTAGAATAAATAAAAATATTGTAAGAGTAATATAAAAAAGCTTTTTGAGTGGTTGTGTTCAAAGCATGCTTTGCTTATCAGGAATTTTCAGCGAAATTACATCACCTTCTCTGCCGAATGGCATGACTGGTTATAGATAGTTTCCATGTGATGTCATCGACACTGATAAGACAGGTTAAGGCAGCCATCTTTGTGGGCAGAAGCTAATACAGGCCGAAATCGGGAAATGTGTGCTGTATTAAACTAACCACTGTGTTTTTATTTTTCAGTCTATTTTACTGAATTTTATATCAAATTTAACAGCTTTTATAAAGTATTTAAAATATTAAAACTATATTTAGTTTAAAAGATTAAAGAAATACAATCGAAAATGATACACTGTTCATTTTGTTTTAAGTATGAGCCAATAGTTTTATTTATTTCTGTGTATTAATTCTGTGTGCATTTATCAATACTAAAAATACTGTACTTTAAAAATATGAATTTCAAGAGCTTTCAAATGGTATTTCAAGAGCTTTCCAATGGTGTACAGCTTTTAATTTTCTGACCACAAATGAAGAAATTACAAGAAAATTAAAAATTACCCTTCTATACAATTCATATTAAAATCCCTTGAAGTTATCATTAAAGATGGCTGCCAAGATAAGGGATTTTCACTGATGTGGAAACTATCTATTAGTCACATGAAATGGGGAGACGGTTGTACACCTGTGGTAGGTCCAGCCTCTTGTCTCCCAGTAATCATTCAGTTGATGAAGGTGATGTATTATCGCAAAATAGTCAACGTTAACAAATATAACCTGAATTAAAATAAAAAAAACTAGCCATTATTGTATGAATCTACAGCAGAGAAACAACTTTGGTCATATACAAGGGTTGCTTAGAAAGATTGAACGCACCTTCACTTTTTACTTGTAGATTATGGACAAATAGATGACATAAATATTTTAACACAACGTTTTGTGTGTCACACATGTTTTTATTGCTTTTAGGATTATGGTCAGCAGTATAGCAAAGCAAGTATCATATAAAACGGAGCAAACAAAACCATTCTCTAATTTTAGCAAACATAACCATTCTTTAATTTTAGCAAACATAACCATTCTTTTATTTTAGCAAATATAACCATTCTTTTATTTTAGCAAACATAACCATTCTTTTATTTAAGCAAACATAACCAGTCTTTTATTTTGCCATTCCTGTAATTGGTTGAAATCAAACATTATCATTCTTAAAATTAAAGTCAATTATCACATGTGAGAAACATATTGTTTTTTATGTTGAAAAATTTAATATGCAACAAAATATTTAATTTGTTATGGGGCTTATTAAGGATATGAAAATATGTGAACAGTTTCATTTTATGTAGACTTTAGAATATCACAGGCTATAGGCAGGAGTCTCTGGAAACTACAGACAATCAGCAGCCTGTCTGTTGGTAAAATGGGTATGAAGAAAATTATTTTCGGGATAGGAGAAACTCTTCAACTACTAAAGGGAGAAATCGTTGTTGAAGAAAAATTGTTGTTTGCTAGAAACACCACCAAGAAAGATTGCCACCTACTTATGCTAGATCTGACCAATACATGGATTAGTGGCATAGTAATGTGAGCACACACAAATTCTGAATAAACATTATCTCTTCCATGAGACTCCCGCCCACCTCTTGCCAATTCTTCTCTTGTGTAATAAGCTGTACCTTGCTATGAGAGGGAGTGAAATGTCAGATGTCAATATTTTATTTACATCTACTGCAGAAACTTATATTTAACTAGTAACTCCTCCAACTGCTCGTCCTTCCACCACTTGGTGTCGACTCTTGTTTATGACAAAGGACAAAATGTGGGAATGTCTTCCAGCTGATTTGCTGTGCACTGGTGGTTCTAATCAGACATTTGTCTGGGGTCTTCCTTCACCATAGTAACTTTAGGTCACTATAAAGACCATCACGTGCTGCGATGTATTTTTATTTTATTTTTTTTAAATATTTTTTTTTTTTTTTTTTAAATATTTTTTTCTTCTTGTTACTATCTCTCTTTCTTTCTGTCTCTTAGGTCAAAGTATAACACATTAAAATTTCTGAGTAACTCTTATTTTATGTTTTAGATGTTTCTTAGCATATAAAAAAGACATCTGTGATAAATAAGTAACTAGATACACTGTGTAATACTATAATGTGATATCAAAAAGCTTAATGAGAACATCTTACTATAAAACAGAGTTCATTATTATTGTTAATATCATTATATTTTTTCAGTAACTAAATGGTAATGCCAAATAAAAAAGATTCTCTCTGACAATGAGATTATCACTTACATTTTGGATGTTGCATAGCAATGCAGGGTTTACTGCGAAATAGATAAAGTCGAGTTATGCTGAGTTTTGTTTCAGCTTTTCGTATACCCGTAATATCATAAAATGATCAGCTTTCTCTGTATAAAGCCACTAAAGGATAAATGGTGTCAGGAAGTCAATTGTGTAGCTAAGCAGTCCGAGTTCAAATTCCCAGTGTTAACATTTTTTTTTAGCTATGCCTTGTTATGGACATCAGCAGTTAGTCTTTATAACAGACCTGTGACAGTTTTAAGGCAATCAACAGGTTCTGAGTGCAGGTTGAAAGGTGGAAATATTCCCCTTCAATTAGGAATGCCATAAAATTAAATGTTGCATTCAGCCTACCACAATAAAGAGCAGCAGCTTCACTCTTCATCATAAAGCAGCTGCCAGCTGAATCATCAGGAGGGCCATACTAACACAATGAATGGATCCTTGGAGGTTTGATTAACATATTATGATATAGGGACTTTTTCACAATCTCTATGTAAGCCCTTTCCTTATTCTTAATGACATTTTCAGTTCTGACTCATAGCATAGCAACACTGAATGGACACACATTAGTTTTTGACAAAGAATTCACAAAACCTTGGAGATTTTCAGTCTTATGTAAACACACACACAAATTGTCGGTCATTAACAGTCTTTTAATAGTTAATCATTACAGAAACCAGCGAATATGCATGACTGCCAGTTTAATGTTGCACAACAATAGCACAAGTGCTCACACACCGGATCTGGTAGCGCAATTGGTAGGGCTTCGGCTCCAGGTACGGGAGGCCTTGGTTGCGACAAACCAGTCATTAAAAATGGTGGTGGTATAGCTCTGATGCTAGTGCTCAATCAAATATAAGGGTAGTTCCACGAATGGTTGGCCCTGTGTCCAGGTAATGTGACTGGGTGTGGTATCATGCCAGGTTTTCACAGCATGCTATACAGAGTGAAGGCAGCTCTATTTTTGCCTCAAGTGGACACCATCTTTAGATAACTGAAATGCTGTTGGTTGGACGATAAACCCAATAAACAATTTCTTACATATAGTATCACAAACAAAATGCACACACATACACTGGTTAAATAAACAGGCTGATGTACATGGAAACACACATACACTGGTTAAATAAACAGGCTGATGTACATGGAAACACACATACACTGGTTAAATAAACAGGCTGATGTACATGGAAACACACATACACTGGTTAAATAAACAGGCTGATGTACATGGAAACACACATACACTGGTTAAATAAACAGGCTGATGTACATGGAAACACACATACACTGGTTAAATAAACAGGCTGATGTACATGGAAACACACATACACTGGTTAAATAAACAGGCTGATGTACATGGAAACACACATTGGTTAAATAAACTGGCTGATGTACATGGAAACACACATACACTGGTTAAATAAACAGGCTGATGTACTTGGAAACACACATACACTGGTTAAATAAACAGGCTGATGTACATGGAAACACACATACACTGGTTAAATAAACAGGCTGATGTACATGGAAACACACATACACTGGTTAAATAAACAGGCTGATGTACATGGAAACACACATACACTGGTTAAATAAACAGGCTGATGTACATGGAAACACACATTGGTTAAATAAACTGGCTGATGTACATGGAAACACACATACACTGGTTAAATAAACAGGCTGATGTACTTGGAAACACACATACACTGGTTAAATAAACAGGCTGATGTACATGGAAACACACATACACTGGTTAAATAAACAGGCTGATGTACATGGAAACACACATACACTGGTTAAATAAACAGGCTGATGTACATGGAAACACACATACACTGGTTAAATAAACAAGCTGATGTACATGGAAACACACATACACTGGTTAAATAAACAGGCTGATGTACATGGAAACACACATACACTGGTTAAATAAACAGGCTGATGTACATGGAAACACACATACATTGGTTAAATAAACTGGCTGATGTACATGGAAACACACATACACTGGTTAAATAAACAGGCTGATGTACATGGAAACACACATACACTGGTTAAATAAACTGGCTGATGTACAATTGTACATGGAAACACACATACATTGGTTAAATAAACAGGCTGATGTACATGGAAACACACATACACTGGTTAAATAAACTGGCTGATGTACATGGAAACACACATACATTGGTTAAATAAACTGGCTGATGTACATGTACATGGAAACACACATACACTGGTTAAATAAACTGGCTGATGTACATGGAAACACACATACATTGGTTAAATAAACTGGCTGATGTACATGTACATGGAAACACACATACACTGGTTAAATAAACTGGCTGATGTACATGTACATGGAAACACACATACACTGGTTAAATAAACAGGCTGCTGTACAAGGAAACACACATACACTGGTTAAATAAACTGGCTGATGTACATGGAAACACACATACACTGGTTAAATAAACTGGCTGATGTACATGGAAACACACAAACACTGGTTAAATAAACAGGCTGAGGTACATGGAAACACACATACACTGGTTAAATAAACTGGCTGATGTACATGGAAACACACAAACACTGGTTAAATAAACAGGCTGAGGTACATGGAAACACACATACACCGGTTAAATAAACTGGCTGATGTACATGGAAACACACATACACCGGTTAAATAAACTGGCTGATGTACATGGAAACAGACTTTATCAACCATTTGGGAACTGTTTATAACTGCGACATAATTTGTTTATCTGGAACTCATATTTGCATGTTCCTGAAACTAATAACATTTCAAAAACTGGCCAAAATAACCAATTTACATCCATGATTTCTGTGTATTTGTTGAATCTTTGATGTTTTACAATTTTATTTCAAAAATGCCCATCAGTTTGCTGTTGCCATGCCACATATGCTCCTTACAAAATGCACTTAACCTACATTATCTGTCTATGCCTGATCATTTTGTGCTTAGCTTACAGTGCATATGCAGTTAGGTGTCCGATGTGTTTATCACTGACAATTTTTGTTTGTGCAACATTTGCAAGGTGTGCAATTGATAAACCAGACAAGATGCTGCAATGCCACAGTGCCACACTTCTTCACTATGCACCTTCAATATCAAATTTTTCAAAACATGTCCCTTGCAGACATGTGTAAAAAAAAGAAACTCTTCGCAAGATTCACCAATGTAGTTTCACTTGCCCTTGAAGAGTTACAAGCCCAAAGGCATGTTAGTTTGTGTCTAATGAGGAAGCTTTACAATACATTGAACTGTTAAGTCTATATATGTAAACAAGAAGCCATTGATGCTATTACAAATAACTGACAAAGAATTTAGTTCTGCACTACCATTAAAAGCAGTATTAAACTTTTATATCTGCACATAATTATAGACTGATCATTACATTTTAAGATTATTTTTAAATCTTGTCATTGTCAATATACAAATTCCTAAAATAATATTTTATTGTCAAAAGCTCTCAACTGATAAAGAGAACTTCATAATACAACAGTTTGTTTGTTTACTGTCCCACCAACAGTATTCCAGTTATTTGGAGAGGGTGTCCACTTGAAGCAGATATAGTGCTCCCTTCACTGTGTATAGCATGCCATGAACACCTGGTATGATACCACACCCAGTCATATTATCCTGACATCTGGCTAACCAGTCATGGAACTACCCTTGTATGAGCGTTAGCAAGGGAGCTATACCACCATCATTTTTGGTATGTCTCAGTCTGGGATTGAACCTGTGGCCTTTTGTAACAAGAACCAACACTCTATCAATTTCACGTCCTAGTCTGGTGCTGAACCTAAGGTAGTTAGTAATTTGACCATTCATTCATAAAGCCACAGCTAACTTTTTTGTCAGTATTATGTTATGGTAAGTAATACATTTATTGAAAACTGCTTTACTACATTGGAAATCAGTTCAATTTGGATCACATTGATTTACACAACATAAAAGCAATGTCAATAGTATTGAGGAAACCATTAACATGAAAGAGGAGGAAAAAACACAATGAAAAAATGTAATTTAACCAAAAATGAAAAATGCTTGGTTTTGTAGGATGTGAACCTGGACCTTTTGGGAGGCAGTCCACAAGTCATATTCATGGGAATTCTTTTCTGACTTTAACTATAAAAAGTTTCTTAAGACTTGAAAAATGCACTAACATATAAAATATTTTCTATAAAATTTTATAGTTTTGTCCCACCAAAATTTGACATTTCTCAGTTGAAGAGAGAAGAAATCACTATGACTGTTAATGGATTCCACCCCAGTGTTCTACGGACTGCATCACGGAGTCTGGTGTAATGCCTATTTTAATGAATTTTGGGTAAAGATTGCAAAAAGAACTATGTTTACAAGGTTTAACTTTGTTTACATTCAAATTTCAAAATGTTTATGATTTTTACAGTTTTAAACTGGCTCTTGACAGTTCATTTGGATTAAAGCTGGGCCCCATATGGGGTCAATCACTGTTGTTTTGACCAGTTGTCCATGCCATATATTTCTTATGTTGAACTGTTCTGAACCAGTGAAGTTGTGTTTTCTGGCTCTATTATGGCTTAAGGGATGGGATTAGCCGGCATTTTTGCTGATACTGTGCAGCGACATCTCTTTCATTATAGCACAGGGGCACTTATGGGGTGCCCAGGGACTGGACCTGGCTGGTCCATTATACTGACACCGACGAGTCAGGCGTAATACTGTCCCCTTAGCCCCGAGCGTTAGGAGGGAAGCCACTACTAGCAACTTTAAAGTCTTTGGTTTGACCCGGCCAGGTTTGAACCCATGACCTCCCGATCCACATGCCAACATTCTACCACCTGAGCTATTGCGCTGGTATTATGGCTTTAGTCCAGGTGAATCTGGTCACACTGTGTATAATACTTTTCTACAAATCATTGGAAAATAAACCTTGCTCTTACAGCAAACAGTAAAGGTTTTTTGTGCCATTCCTCCAACATTATATATATATATATATATATATCAACACAGTTAGACAGTGCTATCTTCTATCATACCCAGTTTTCTTAGCACTTGAGGTTAATATTGACATAATTTACATTTCAGATGCATACTGCATGTTATGTTGTTACCATTGAAAATGCAGATGTGCTTTGTACGTCATACGTATCGCATCTTAAAAACCAAAACCATGACAACCATGGCAATCAGTGGTTGTAAAACACATACTCAAGTCAATTGACTTAATTGCAAGTAGACCTTCCAGTCTGAAGATGGTACACAAAGATAAAGCAGAATCCTACCTATATCTTAGATGCTTGAAGAAGTCACATTATCCCAAATATTTGTGGCTTTAAGCTGACTCTTAATTGGTGAACATATATTTTACAACTGGGGATTCTATGTTTAAATTTAACAAGAGGGCCACAATAGTCCTTAATTGTTCACCTGATGACACAGACCTTTAGTAGGCTCAAATCAAGCATCAAGTAATTAAGAGTGATTTACTTTAGAAATCTTTGGTGAAGATTGGACCATTAGCGCGGCCACTGGGTTGAAAATATTTTCTAGAATTTTACCAAGTAACCTACTGAATCCACATGACCTTCTTCAAAACATATATAAGATTTCATACTGGCAAACATTCAGTCCAATATAGATGAAGATTGGGCCATCAATGTGGCCTCTTAGTGTTTTCACGAGGTTTTTCTAAAATGTGACCCAGTGACCTACTTTTTGACCCCACGTCACCCAATAATATACTTATCCAAGATTTTATCCAGACAACAAATTTGATTAAGTTTGGTGAAAATTGGGCCTCTAGTGTGTTTATATGCTTTTTTATAAGTGTTTTCACAATGTTTTTTTCTAAAATGTGACCTAGTGACCTCTTTTTTGACCCCACATTACCCAATAATGAACTCCTTGAAGATTTTATGCAGACAAACATTCTGACTATGTTTGGTGAAGATTGGGCTATAAATGTGGTCTCTAATGTGTTCACAAGCTTTTTCTAAGATTTGACCTAGTGACCTACTTATTGACCCCACATGACCCAGTTATAAACTCATCCAATATTAAATGCAGGCAAACATTCTGATGAAGTTTGGTGAAGATTGGGCCATAAATTGGGCCTCTAGTGTGTTCACAAGCATCTGCTAAGATTTGACCCAGTGACCTACTTTTTGACCCCACAAAAATCAATAATGAACTCATCCAGGATTTAATGCAGACAAACAGTCTGGCCAAGTTTGGTGAGGATTGGGCCATAAATTGGGCCTCTAGTGTGTTCACAAGCATTTGATTAGATTTGACCTAGTAACCTACTTTTTGACCCCACAAAAATCAATAATGAACTCATCGAAGATTAAATGCAGGCAAACATTCTGATTAAGTTTGGTGAATATTTGGCCATAAATCGGGCCCCTAGTGTGTTCACAAGCTTTTTCTAAGGTTTGACCTAGTGACCTACTTTTTGACCCCAGGTGACCAAATAATGAACTCATTCAAGATTTCATGCAGACAAACATTCTGACCAAAGTTGGTGAAGATTGGGCTATAAATGTGGTCTCTAATGTGGTCACAAGCTTTTTCTAAGATTTGACTTAGTGACCTACTTATTGGCCCCACGTGACCCAGTTTTATGAACTCATCCAAGATTAAATGAAGGCAAACATTCCGATCAAGTTTGGTGAAGATTGGATAAAAACTGTGGCCTCTAGTGTGCTAGGTGAGCTAACAAAAACTAATTCATTGTTACAATTATGGTCTTAAGATCAAACTCCAAACATTGGCGGTAATAAGACACTCTGGACAAATATCAGGATAGAACAAATGAACCACCACAGGTCAGTGGGAGGACATTTTTACTTGGAAATGTGTGATCACCTTGGATTTAAAATCATCTAGTGAGATGTTAAGTGTAACGAAGAGAGAGAACCCAGGTCCTTTGGCTAACAAAATAGAAGTTCTATTGAAGGAGCTAAACAGACTGCTTACACATTTTCTCCGTATAACCTGACTACATAATAAAACCACTCAAGACCATACAGAAAAATCAAAATCACTCCAAATGCTGGTAATGACTGCAGGTCATTAATTTTATGTTAACAGGGTTATTTTGCTAAGAGTGCCAATGTCCTACCGACTGAGCTAACTGGACTGCTAACACAGTCCCTCCCTATCATCCAGCAATGCAAGTTTTACTGATCAGCCTCTGCTACCCCATTTTTAAGATGCAGGAACGAGATCTTATGATAAATGTGTGATTTAGATGCATATATCTGATATGATATTGGCAGCAATGTCGGTAATTAACAGCACGTAAAAGGATTACTTCAGCTGTTAGTATCTGATAATTATACTTTATGATGCAGGTTGTGAAAATGCACATTGTATCAATAGAAGATGGAGAAAATGATTGCCAAATGCTGTGCATTGATCTGCAATAAAACATCCCACGGGGCCACATGGCAATATCTTAATGCCTTCAAAATTACTGTACCACACATATCAAACCACACATACTTATACATACACCTGATTACAGAGCCAGAAACAAACCTGTGCTTTGTTCTGTTCTGAAATATGTTGCAGTGACACAATAATGACTCTGATTATTATAGGTAGAGGAAAACCATGGACAAATGTCTGGGTACAACCAAGGGCCAACCACACTTCAGCTTAAAAAGACATCCCCACAGGAAAGATTGTCTCCTGACTAGACCATGGTGTAAGAAGAATAACAAGCTAGCCAGATTTCAGGTCAAAAGGCAACCTTGAAAAGAAACAAATCTCCCTTCCAAGATGCCTTTCGTAGCACCGAGCTAAGATGGAGTGCAACCTAGACAAGGATCGACTTCTTCTAATCTCTTTATGTAAATATCTGTTGCTTGGGGACCAGTAACTGGTCAATGACCAGTGACAGCATGAGACACCTGCCGGCAAGGCAGGATCAGATATTGAACCTATTGTCATATTTAGCTTTCCAAAATCAGTTGAGGGACTGTGGGCTGCTTGTAACCTTTGTTTGGACTCAACAGTTTTGAAGGGGATAAGCAGCAAGAAAATATTAAAGGAGGAAGCATGTGACCAGCTTCTTCAAGAAACAAAGTTTCACTGTTTTGTAATTCATAGTTGTTGTTTCAAAGAACAATTGCAGTGAGATATGCTCATGGAGTTGGCATCCCTAGCACCCTTTCTATGCCTGAATGCTCTGCTACACTGGTGGAGGCATTGTAGAAGAGTCCAAGAAACATGCATGTGGGCCAAGAGTAAGAATCACTTAGGAAGAAGATTTGTAATGTAGCGATTTTTCAGCAACTGGAAAACCAATGATATCTTGGGGTCACATGGGTCTACTATGCACAAAAGTACAGAGGCATTATGCAGTTCATGGGTAAAGAACCTTTTTCTTCCAGTCACTTAAAGTCAAGAATAACCAAATGCATATTCCAAAGCAGGTAAGGTCATTTTCTTCTAACATAGCAGATGCACTGGTTCCTATGGTACTTCAGATTATTGTTAAGTTTCATTCAAAATCATGCAAACTGTAGAAGCCTGGAAAAAATTGTTTTTGGAGGTATATTGTTTTGTTCATTTTGTTTTTGAAATACATTGCAGCAACCAACCAATCATGATCATTATAGCACCATCCTGCTTTTTGGTGGAGGAAGACCTCAGACACATGTCTAGGTAGAACAATTGGTGCACCGCAAGTCAGCTGAAAGACCTAACCAATTAGGTCCTTCATCCTGAACGGGACTTAAACCCATGCGGTGAGAAGTTAAACAATCATAGGAGTTTCAAATTGAAGACTCTACCACTATGCCAAGGGCACCCCAGGAGGTATAATGATTATCTGCTCATAACTGCATAATGAGGTTATAGGAAGTACTGTTAAGACATGGCAGCAATGAGCTTAGGGGCTGTTCATCTGAACATTATTTTAATATTTGCAGAAGCTGGACAAATGTATGTTTAGCAGGCTAAGAGTTATTGATGCTTTCATATTTAAATCATTGCCACGTTTTGATGGTTTCTGTTTGCTAAGTGCGAGAAGGAGGACAGGTAAGTAGTTAGACATGTATTGCTAATGTTGGTTAATGATCAGTCGGATGAACATGAACAGTCATGATCAATGTATATGCAGTGACTAATTTTGTTACTATACCACAACAGGACTTGTTTATACATGCAATTGATCCTTTAAAATGAATTTTGTCAACTTATAAACTTGCATTGTCTTAGGTAAAAAATACAGCTCACAAAGGAGTATACCTGTATATATTGTTTGTCTACAAAAACACTTGAATGTCTTCAACAGTTTTCCCCAAGACATTTTCCCAGGCATTGTTTACACTGATGAAAAAGACAGACAATTATTATGAAAGTAAAGTTACATCATGCTGGAACAGTAGATTATTATGTTTATTTAACCAATTTACCCAATTGGTTTGTGGTCTCCCACAGAAAGTATAACTTCTGTACTGAACATGATTTTACACTAAAAAACCTTCTACACCCAAAATACTGACATCTCCACTGTAACTGATCCTGCATAAGGAGAAAAAAGTCAGCCAGAGCTGGCTGACCTGGATCTACACTCTTTGCTTAAGCCTAATTGGATTTCAATAAAACGCTGTTTTAATTTTATTTTGTTACATTGGATCACCCCAATAATGGCACTTCAATTAACTATTATTGGAGAAAGATCCCAGAAGATCTCCACCAGACAGAACCACTGGTGCACAACATGTTGTAAGCATAACATTCCACAAGTGCTATGTTGATGAAGGTGATGCACGTCTGTACATGATGTACTGTCTAGAAGACATCCTGTGCTGGTGCTTCAGGTTCCCCTAGTATCCTTGTATACCTGTGCCAGACAGATGTCCAGTTTTTATAAGGGTTTTTACCTATATTTGTAGTTTAAAATACCAAAATAATGTTTCAAGTAAAGAAAGAGAATGATACAAAGATCAGCTATTTTCAGGTAGACAGTATACATTAGCTTACAATACAAGAGTTTGTTTACTGGGTTTATCGTCCCACCAACAGTTTTTCATTTATCTGGAAATGGTGTCCACTTGAAGCAGATATAGTTCTGCCTTCACTGTGTATAGCATGCCATGATCACCTGGCATGATACCACACCCAGTCATATTTCTGAAACCGGGCCAAACAGTCAAGGTACTACTTTTGATCACCTGGCATGATATCACACCCAGTCATATTTCTGACACCGGGCCAAACAGTCGAGGAACTACCCTTACAGATGCTTGAGCATTAGCAAGGGAGCTAACGACATTGATATGTTGCCACATGAGATCGAACCCAGGGCCTCCCTTATCTGGCAAAATAAGGGTATCTAGCTGCTAAATTGTCAAAGCATTAGCAAAACCTTAGACATATATATATCCTTTTTGAACTAAGTGATGTCCGATTTACTTATTTTTGGCATCTATACATGTACTGTCTGGAAATAAGAAATCATCGAGATGTTATGACACAGCAACATGTCTGTCTAAATACAGGCATTGTGCGAGCCCAAGAAATGGAAAGAAAAAGCTAAGAAAATAAGAATTTAGCAAGTGGATTGTAACACAATGTAGCATGATAAGGGTTAAATGTTAAGTTGTTATCTGGCTTCACTGATAATCCAAGTTGCACACATCTGGCATCTGTTGCAGCTTCTTCTATTCAATACAGACATGCAATGTTAGAACAACCTCATCTGTATCAGTGTGCCGGACAAGCAATGGCTTTGTAAGAAAGGAAAATACAAAGTTTCATATCTGTTAAACTATTCTTTAACTGGTTCAAAAACTTTGAAATAAGCAGGCTCTTATAAAATATAAATCAACAAAATTTTGTAACACATGGTTGGGTTTACAGTGTTTCATTCTATGAATCTGAGATGTTGTAAATATGATACAGTATTGTACAATCAAAATATAACTATATCTCATCTTTTCTTTTCAATTGATTTAAACAAAGAAATATTATAAATATTTGACAATGGCATATATTTGACATCTAAAATTTGGTTGTTTGATTGTCTAATAATAATTACTTTAGGAGATTGTTGTAAGTTACTTTATCCTAATCCTTAACTTGTTACATTCTGTTAAAACTTTACTTTTTTTTTGCTTAAATATTATTACATTTATTACATGCAAAGGAAAATATACGTTATAATAAAGATAATAAAGTAGCAAATAGTGAAATTCTTGATAAGATGTTTGTGTTTATTGGGTTTATCAACCAGTATTTCAGTTATCCAGAGACAGTGTTCACAAGTCATGAAGCAGATATAGTGCTCCCTTCACTGTGTATAGCATGCCATGAACACCTGGTATGATACCACACCCAGTCACATTATCCTGACACCAGGCCAACCAGTCGTGGAACTACCCTTATATTTGCTTGAGCATTAGCAAAGGAGCTATACCACTACCATTTTTAATGACTTTGGTATGTCGCTACCCTGGATCAAACTTGCGGCCTCCTGTATCTGGATCCGACACTCTACGAATTGCTTTAACAGGTCCGGTCAAAGAAAGGGTGTATAACACGCCAGCATATTTTTTCTATCAGGTATAGCTGATGTTCTTTGAGAACTTCATATATAACACTTATTTTTTCTCTTCTTTTTTTTTTCCAAGCAGTGGGTGGGAGGATGAGTTCTGTTCTGTTTGTTATAATGGTTCTTAGCTTTAGATGGTGTGGGGAGGGGGTTTGGAATTAATATTATTTTTATTTTCTTTAAGTACATTTATACAGATAAAAACATTGTTAATTGAATTTTATATACCTGTCACTTATTATTGCTAGATTTTTTAAGCTATATCATGCAACTTATATTTGTAAGCAGTTATAAGCACAGCATGCCATACACAGTGAAGGCAGCACCATATTTGCTTCAAATGGATACCATCTCCAGATAACTGAAATACTGTTGGTGGGACTATAAACCCAACAAACACTTTCTTTTTCCTTACACCTCTATCAATTATTGACATTTGTGGCAAAACAAAAGTAAAAAAACAACAACACAACAGCCAGTATTAGCCAAACAGACCTTGTCAAAGTGTATTAAAAATGGTATTAGAAATGATTTGCAAAGAAATACTTTCCTTAAGGTGATGTTAAAAATAACAATGGTTTTATGCTTATATCAGAATATATTGTCCAGCTGATCTGCAAGGATTGTTCTATGCAGTCACATGTCTGTCTGGCCTCTTCCTCCACCAATAATTACCTGGACGTTGCCAATATGACCATTATTATGTAGATGTAACAAAAAAAATCAAAATATGCCTGGTTTTACAATGTCATATTTATAGTTGTGCACCTACACAAACAGCATTAAGATAGCAAATTACTGAAAAATGACTTATGCGGTATGTTCATTAACATCATTATTTCTTATTGTATACTCCCTTTAGCTGAAAGCAGCATATGATGTCACTGTAACATCAAAGTAGGTAAAATGTCTATATTAATGCACCAACAGCAAACCTCAACCCATACCTTGTTATATCTAGTAACTAAGCCATACTTTTTCTTCAACATCTTCATGAGAAGAGGCCTAGACATATAAGAGTCTCGGACGTAGATAGTGTAGACCCAAGCTTCCAAGCTCATCTGGATCTACATTTCTAGCATATGCCTGATAAATTCATTTTCAGTTTGGTAAAAGTTAAAAGCAGGAGGAGCATAAAAACTGGCACAGATTTACAAATAATTATCATTAGGCCTCATTGCATGCACTCCAAATACTCGTTAGCTAAAGTCTATTTCATCTGCTGAAATTCAAGCATCTACAAAAAGTGGTGACAACATACCTGAGGAAGGTTTTAAATTGTTTTGGCATTCGATGCATATTACTTGAAGAGCAAAACTATCAAATAAAGTTTGATACTTCTTAATTCATATAAAAAGAAATAAAATTTCAGTGACTAAAGAGACCAAGTTACCGGTATACAAAATATAACAGCAGAAGAAATAATTACAACAAAGAAAACAGTTCTAAACTGTCTTTTACTTAATCTTATCATTATGGACACTATGCTTGTTATATATCTCTTTATAATTCATTATTATAAACATCATCCATTTGTTCAAGCCAGACAGTTGTTGCATTGCTGTTCGCTCTAGACTTCACAATTATGATTGATCTATATCCGGCTGTAGTTATCTGTGGGGATCTCAATTTAAATACATCATAATCCAAGTCTGACATCATTTATAAGTATTATGAAGTAGCAATTATCCAAATAGCACACCTACATTTGCAGGGTGCTTTCAAAACGATTGAACAAACCACAAACATGTGATGACTATGCTTAGAAACTTCAAACCTGGGTTGTTAATGCTGCAATAAAGGTTAACAATGTCTAGACTATTACGTAAATAACATTTTCTCCAGTTATATTGATTACTAAAACTTTCACTGAAAGTGATTAATGCTCCACTTCCCAGCTAATCCCCAGTGAATAACTATTTTTTATAATCGGCAGAAAGATGGGCTGACATGGATGAATGTCAGATGGACAAAGTGACACTTATATAAACCCTACCAACCTGCAAGGGAAGTTTCATGATTTAAGAACACTGCTATAGCAGAGTAGGGTAAATTGACCCTTCTTCAGATGGTCTGAAGCTCTAGCTACCTTCATAATGGGCCCTCAGTGTAACTAGGATAGACAATGGCTAGATGGCTTCGTATTTAAACATACACATGTTAGGCATATTTTGACTGAACTTTTTGTTGTTTAATGTCTCACATTGGATTAACATAAATATAAAAGAAAAGAACATAAATATAAAAGAAAAGGACATATTTTCTATTTTATAATCCAGGCAATTAAGCCTAATTGCATGCACTCTAAATACTCGTTAGCTAAAGTCTATTTCATCTGCTGAAATTCAAACATCTACCAATAATGGTGTCAACATACCTGAGGAAGGTTTTAAATTGTTTTGACATTCAAATGTAATGGCAATTTGATGCATATTACTTGAAGAGCAAAACTATCAAATAAAGATTGATACTTCTTAATTTATATAAAAAGAAATAAAATTTCAGAGACTAAAGAGACCAAGTTATACAAAATATAACAGCAGAAAGAATAATTACAACAAAGAAAACAGTTCTAAACTGTAATTTACTTAATCTTATCATTTTGGACACTATGCTTGTTATATATCTCTTTATAATTCATTATTATAAACCTCTTCCATTTGTTCAACCCAGACAGTTGTTGCATTGCTGTTCGCTCTAGACTTCACAATTATGATGGATCTATATCTGGCTGTAGTTATCTGTGGGGATCTCAATTTAAATACATCATAATCCAAGTCCGACATCATTTATAAGTATTATGAAGTAGCAATTATCCAAATAGTACACCTACATTTGCAGGGTGCTTTCAAAACGATTGAACAAACCACAAACATGTGATGACTATGCTCAGAAACTTCAAACCTGGGTTGTTAATGCTGCAATAAAGGTTAACAATGTCTAGACTATTACATAAATAACATTTTCTCCAGTTATATTGATTACTAAAACTTTTACTGAAAGTGATTAATGCTCCACTTCCCAGCTAATCCCCAGTGAATAACTATTTTTTATAATCGGCAGATAGATGGACATGGATAGATGTCAGGTGGACAAAGTGACACTTATATAAACCCCACACTACCTGCAGTGGAAGTTTCATGATTTAAGAACACTGCTATAGCAGAGTAGGGTTAATTCACCTTTCCGCGTGATCTAAAAATAGATATTATACATTGTGTATTAGCATGGAATTAGCCAATCACATTGCGTTGATTGACACTTTACCTGCGTTATGCTGATTCTCACTTACACAATGTCCCACAAACAATGATTTTGACAAGCGATCAGTTTTAAATCTGTTTGAGTCTTTGGTTCAGTTGAATAGCAACAGGGTTGTTTGTTGTTTGCAAGTAATCGTACGTTGCTGTAATCGCTTCTCTGTTTGCATCTTTATTTAGTTTATTGGATGACGCTTGTCCGTTTCTGCATCGAAAGGTAAAATCTCTCTGTAGCCAGCAACAACTTTCTTTCATAATTTTGTGTCATGAATGCATCATTTGGTGAAACTGTCTTAATCTTCATCTAAACATCTCTATCACAAGCTTTTTGCATTTGGCAGATATCAAATTAAAATATTTTCGCGGATCTGTAGGATAATCTGTAAGATCTGTCACTTTCAACCAGGTTGTTTGTGGGCAAGGGGGCGGAGCTTAAACTCTATTTTTAGACTCGCGGAAAGGTTAATTGACCCTTCTTTAGATGGGCTGAAGCTCTAGCTACCTTCATAATTGGCCCTCAAGTGTAACTAGGATAGACAATGGCTAGATGGCTTCGCATGTAAACATACACATGTTAGGCATATTTTGACTGAACTTTTTGTTGTTTAATGTGTCACATTGGATTAACATAAATATAAAAGAAAAAGAGATATTTTTTTATCTCTGGACACAGGTGGCTCTTCATGGAATACAACATTGTTTTATGGGGACAATAACAGAGCAGATAAGGACAGGAAATAATTACTGTTCAAACAGTTGTTTTTTCAAATAAAAGAACTGAGTATGTCGCCATTAAAAGTGTAGTCTAAATTTAAGAAATTAGAAATCAAAGTAGAAGATAGGCTAGTTCTTGGCCTTTATTGTAGCACGGTATATCTGTAGAATGGCATTGTAGTTTTTGTAGCATTATGCTGGTTTTATATAAATAAGCTTTCAACCTGGTGCGAAAAAAAACACAAGTGCACATTATGTTGTAAAGCATTATAAAGAGCTGGAAAAATCTCTTTACATTTATAAAAGAATATACAGTCCAACTGCTATACTTCAGATTTCAATTTAATGGATGTACCTGCTACTTCTGATACATCGGCTGGTCCTGTCATTTTCCCTTTCCATTCTATGTAAAAATGATAGAATATTTTGGATGGCGATACACTGGATGTCCACACTCAATCAGATGACAATCATTGCCCCATCAATCAATTACTCCCACTGTCTTAATTAGGTTGCAGTTTTACAATTGCAGAATGCTGTTGTGCAACAGCTTGTTTTCACACCTCCTGCAAGTGACTGCATTTCTTGCATTCAAGCTCCCATTTCCTTGATTGACATTATGATCAAGGTTTGTTAACTCCTATGGAGTTAATTAAGAACAGATATAAATAGATCACATTTGTAACAAGGATTATAATCGTGTATGCATTTGAAGGTAAGTCAGAAGACATCTATTTGAGATGTCAACAGAGTTGTTGTGCTTCACATTAAGTCACTATTTTACCTTCGCAAAACAACCATAACATACTTCATGTCTGCCGAATTATGAAGCACTGTATAATATGATTAAATTGTTAACATGATGGGGTATATTGTAATACTATTGTATCCCAATGTTTATACATTAATCATCCAATGCTTTTGCTTTTATTTCCAATCTAATTTAGAAAAATTATGACATATTTATGTGATAAAATGGTTTTTAACACAATGCTGGCAAATATGTGTATATATAGCGTATATAGCAGTGCCCCATATCAGTCCCCTATAATTGTGCAGAATCCTTAGATTTTACAAATGTTTTGGCCAGTTGGGTAATCACTATATTGCGATTTGACTGTACTTGGTTCCTTAATGTTATTGTCATTTCAAGAAATCAAGCTTCCCTGTTTGTTGTTACATTTAGGTCTAATATCATGCTCTTTACAGGGCATTCTTGCAGTGGATTTTCGATAAAAATCTGGTGCTTTTTTTATATAAAAAGTCATGTTTTGTATTCAAAAGAATGCCATGATTTTACTGGGTTTAGAAACTGAGAAAAATATAGATACAACTTCAATCAAACAATAACAGTGTTTTTTTTAAAATCTTTCAACATTGGTGGATTCAAGAACTGTTTTAAATAGTTCATGTCATTGTGTGTCAAAAGTCACATTTTTTTATATATACTAGACATTCTATGTATTGTTTTTTTGAAGGTGTTTTTAAGTATTATTGGATGATAATTCCAATTATTGAGTTCAGCATTGTAATGGGAGGTCCTTGTTTTTTTAAACTAAACTACTATAATTAACTATACACAAAATGACCATTATATCTATCATATATTCTAGTCTTATTAAGTTTCTCACAATTAATGAGACAATTGCTTAAAACATACTAATATATTTATTTCTTGATTACTCTATTAAAATGAATCAATAAGCATGCTTGCCATTTTGGAAGAGTTGACTGGCCTCCGGCTGGGTCATAAACCTGTCACTTCCATGTTTTGGACTGGCTTGCCAGATGGCCTTGTTTAATGTTTTTAATCAGCCTGCGGAAAAGCTTGTTATGTGTAAGACGTGCTACTGCACTTACAAGAATTTGTAAAAAGGAAAAAGGTTTGATCTCCAATAATTGATAAATTTATTAACATTTGTAATTAATGTAAATGTTAAACGCAATAAGGTTAAAAGATGACAACAAGATTTTGTCAGACATTTGCATGTTCCTTTAGCTTCTCAATTTTCACTTTATAGCTTAGTAATTTTATCATTTTCATCTACAGATGAAATGTTCACAAAAACTGCATTAGTCATTGAGAAGTCTTAAAATAAAACATTTATATAAAGAAAAAAACAAACTTTATCAGAAATATGTCCATATTGGGCATTTTCTTAATATGAAAAGCCATTTAAATCAGTGCAGTTAGAGTATATTAAATGCACACATCAATTTACACCATAAAAATAGTTCCAAATTAGCTCACTTGCATCAACATATCAAAGATTAAAGAGTTCAGTGATTTGGAAACATTCATAATATTCTAAGAAATATCCACCGCTTTTATAAACAACTGTCTTTCCTAGGGCTGACCACATCCTTTACATGTGGTGAAATCCCATTATCTGATTGGTGCAGAGGAATGTCTATCAAATACCTGAGGAAGGATCAATTCATACTGGTAAAGCATAGCAACATTAAAATGGCACTCAATTTTAGACAAAGTAACACATATTGCTCAGTCTTACATAAACACACGGAGGGATATCATGGTTCTTTAAGCTGTTTGTACACTATTAACCATTTATGGAATCCAGGGAATAGGTATGAGTGCCTGTTTAGTGTTGCAAGATTATAGCAAATACAAACATGGAACCTTGATTCTGTTTGGCAAACAATGGCACAAATTAGCAGTTAACTGTTCTTGTAGCAAATTAGTTTGAAGTATGTACTGCTTGGCTTGGTTTTCAGTGCGTTAAACCTAGATTAAAGAAGTCTGCAAGCATTGTGATTCTTGGTTATAAAACTAAAGTTAGATTAAAAAGGATGTCTTAAGTGCTTTTCTGCTCTGACATAATGTTTTAAGTGATGATGGTATTCAAATGAGGTGATTTCTAATTTACAACAGCACACTAAAGCAAATACTGCATACTTAAAGATTTTAATTAAGACCATTAGGGTTAGCAATGTTTGCTGTGGAAGATTTTAATATTACTTGCACAAAATTGAACTGCTTCCACAAAAATGTTACATTTTTTTTGGTTCTGCTTTTTACTGATTTGATTTGTTGGAAAAACATCAGTAGTATGATAACTACAACAATTGAACAAAACATCCACCAAAAATGACGACAACTAAATAGACCCATGATTTATCTAAAACTATTTTTAACCCGCTTCGTGGCAAAACATTTTATCATTTATTTGTTTAGTAACATCACTCATTGGCTTCCCGTTTACAACCTGAGAGTTAAATACACGTCTCATAAACCAGCAAACTGAGATGTCTGTGATGTTATGTACTTTCCAAAGGCAAATGAAACAAACCTACTGTAAAGTAGCAACCTTTTTGACACATAATATATATGTATGAACATGACTACGCCTCAGCCGATGCAATATTAATGTGGTATAACACAAATGATAAACAGTTGTGCAGCACATTGCCTGAAGATAAAGATCTTTAAAAACCCTTGAAAATTGCCTTGCACAAAACACTCTCTGCAGCCATCAAACAAAATTGACACTTAGCAGGATCTGTACTTTTAACAAAACATCCCGAAAGATCCATTCAATGTTTAGTCTTGTAGGTTCCTTTGAGCTTGTTGTCTAAATAATGCAGCCACCTTATTTGTGTTGGCAGCTACTTGATGGTGCAGAATGGAGCTGCACTAAATGGATGCTTCATAAGAAGAGAGGCTGTACACAACAATGAAAGTGCCTAACTTAATTGTAGAGCTATGTTCACACCTATCAAAATGCAATAAGAAAACAATTTGCTCCAGGCATAGATCTGAGAAATGGATACATTTTGTGATTTTTTTAGGGTAATTTAAAAAGGAGAGAATATAACAAGGTGGTGTGAAGCTACTATACATCATGCAAATGAAGATAATTATATGTATGTAACCACAACAAATAACACTCAATTCATGGTCTATGCACAAGTATAAACCAGAAGGTGTTCTGTGTTTTTTTTTGTTTTTTTTTGTTTCTTTTAATACATTGCATCAACCAATTTTGATAATTATAGCTATATCCAATTATTTTGGTGGAGAAAGACCCCAGAAAAATGTCTAAATGCTTTAAGAACCACCAGCACACTGCAGATCTATTGGATGACCTTCCTACATTACATTAAGTCCTTCACTCCACATGGGACATGAACCCAAGCTGTGGGAGGCTAGGTGGTCAAAGGAGTTACAATTCAGCAACTATACAGGGGCACCCTTGCTGTGTTCTAGGAATGTATATTACAGAAAATATTACTACATCAAACCTTCTTAAAGCAAAAACTAAAACATATTACCCTGTATAAGAAAGCATATAAATGCATATATATGGACTAACAACATTTTCTATGATTTGACCTAATGACCTACTGACATCATGTGACCTAGTTCATAACTCATCTAGAATTTCATGCAGGTAATCATTCTGGCCAAGTTTGGCGAAGATTGGGTCATAAATGTGGTCTCTAGTGTGTTCACAAGGGTTCTCTAATATCTGACCTAGTGACCAACTTTTTGATGGAACGTGCCCCAGTTATAAACTCATCCAAGATTTTATGCAGACAAACATTCTAACCATGTTTAGTGAAGATTGGGACATAAATGTGGTCTTAAACATGTTCACAAGGGTTTACTAAGATTTAACTTAAACATTTCAAAAGTTTCATGCAGGCAAAAATTCTGGCCAAGTTTGATGAAGTTCAAGCTAAAGATGTGGCCTCTAATGTGTTCACAAGATTTTCAAGATTTTACCTAGTGACCTCCTTTTTCACCCCATATTACCCCGTAATGAACTCATTTAAGATTGTATGCAGGCAAACATTCTTGCCAAGTTTAGTGAAGATTAGGCCATAAATGTTGTCTCTAGCCTGTTCACAAAACTTTTTTAAAAATTGACCTAGTGACCTAGATTTTGACCCCATGTGACCTTATTATGAACTTATCCAAGATTTCTTGCAGACGAATATTCTAACCAAGTTTGTTGAAGAATGGATAAAAACTGTAGCTTGTAGTGTGTTCATAAGCAAATTGATGATGCCGCACGACTGATAAAGGATAATTAAGACAGCATTTAAATACAGAATTCAAAAATTATGATACATGTTCATTATAAATACAACATTCATGAGCTCAAATAGTTCATACATCTTGTCAACTGGTGAACATAATGTGAGTATAATGTTGCTGTATATATTTACAAAGTAATATCCAAGGGGAAGCTACGAATCTACAGACAAAACTGTCAGACTGCAAGAGATACCATCTGGAAGATCTTCCATCACTTAAAGATTATCTTAACAAATGTCTGTTCCAGCAAAATTGCACCAGCTATATATCACGATTTTATTTAAAGAAGAAAATTATCGTTTATAATCATAAAAAACATATCACTGCACGATAATCATTGTTTTTTTACAAAAAGCATTCAAAATGAAAAGGAAGACTACTGATAAGAATGAAAATCCTTTGATTAATATCTTACAATGTTTTTGTTTGATTATTGATCTCAAATCATTCTTTTTCTTCACTATTTTAATTTCAATTATAATTCTGCAATTTGATGAAAGCTGTAGTCTAAAACACATCAATTGGTTTATATCATAAAGATGTCCGCTTTTCGATAGGACAAAACATTGTCATGTTGTCTTTTTTCACTCATAAGAAGATTTTCAAGATATAGTTATGAAAATGCAATCACGTAAGTCCTATATTGTGTATGTTCATATTTTGTGGCTTGTTTGTTTTTTTGTCAAAGTTTCACATGCCTCAGTAGGTAGCTCTGCTAAGGATACTGTTTCATGTTCTACTGCTACTTGTCATACAATTCAAATAATTAAAAATATGTGGGACAGTCAGACAATCTGCTATTTCGGATTTTATGATATACACTTTTATGTCCATTGTACATGTCTACTAAATAATATTTTTCTATTATTGCAAGATTTCAATTTTATAATTACAGTTTTTTAAACAAAAAGCACAACTGTTTAGCAAATATTATTAAGCCATGGTTCCTCACTTAGTAATCGGGTGAAACATTTACTGAAAGAAATGCTAAATTGTTAATTAAAATCAAATGAAGCTGTAGCTTCATTGTGACATTTTCTATGTATGTTTGATTGAACAACTGCCCACAAAAACACAGTACCTTTTGACTGAGCACTAAAACAGCTTTCTTGACACCTCCATTTATCAAAGATGTTCAAATATGATTTAATTTAACTGCCAAATATTTGATTGGAAGATTTTCCAATAGATTGAAATGTGAATTGGTTATTCCCTGGCAAGTGTGAGGCATTCAAGTAAATTAGCTGTCAGAATTTTACAGAATTTACAATCAATATCACAAGCTGAATTAAAATGTAACAGATTGAAAATTACAACATGGAAGCCCGAGTTCAGCGTAAGACATCTTTTCAAAGGTGTGTATTATATAAGAATTGACCTATTGTTGAAACAAGAGATGCTTGCTGGACCTGAATTGCTCTCCTGAGAACGGTGGCCAAGTTTGGTGAAGATTGGGCTATAAACTTCGCTTTTAGTATGTTCACATGTTGTATCTTCTAAAAATTGATCCAGTGACCCACTTCTTGACCCTAAGTGACCCAGTACTAAACAGTGACCCACTTCTTGACCCTAAATGACCCAGTACTAAACAGTGTCCCACTTATTGACCCTAAGTGACCCAGTACTAAACAGTGACCCATTTCTTGACCCTAAGTGATCCAGTACTAAACAGTGACCCACTTCTTGACCCTAAGTGACCCAGTACTAAACAGTGACCCACTTCTTGACCCTAAGTGACCCAGTACTAAACAGTGACCCACTTCTTGACCCTAAGCCACCAGTACTAAACAGTGACCCACTTCTTGACCCAGTACTAAACAGTGACCCACTTCTTGACCCTAAGTGACCCAGTACTAAACTCATTCAAACATTTTATGCAGAAAACCTCTAACCAAGTTTAGAGAAAACTGGGCCATAAATGTGGTCTCAAGGTTTCTTTCAACAAGTGACCTACTGTTTGACCCCATGTGACTCATCTAAATTTCATGAACAGAAAAATAATCCTGATGAATATGGGTGAATATTGGGCCTTAAAATAGGCTTAAAGTGTTTACAAGTTTTTTTCTTCTAAAATTTGACCTAGTGACCTAATATTTTTACCCACTTTTAATAAAAATTGACACAGCAACCTTCTTTTTGAACCCCACATGAACTTATTTTGAGCTTATTTTGAGATTTATTGCAGATAATCAATCTGTCCAAATTTGGTGAAGATCTGCTCGAAACTGTAGACTCTAGAGTGTTCACAATCAAACTATTGACGACACAAATTGAGAAAAAAGACAAGCACACCTTGAGCACAACCCATGAGCACAATGTGAGGTAAAAATGAAAGGGATCTAAATTGACTAAACAAAAGCAGAGGAATATTTTGTTTAAAAATTTGAAATGAAATTCTAACTTGAAACCTGAGATAACCTTAAATGAATACTAGCATTTCATCAAAAGATAAAACTATGTTATTGTTTTTAAATCTGCATGAACCCTGTTTTGGAAATTTTGAAACAACCATTTGTGGGGGCATATTTTAAAGTTCCAACTGTGCATATTTTTGAACATCTAAGGCTAATAAAAGTCGTTATCAGAATAAATACTGTGACACAATTTGACATTAAACTGATGCATTTGATTTGCAATAAGGAATCATTAAGTAACTGCATGCCTTTGTTGCAATCTTCCAACTTGTTCCTAGATTAAGGTGATTTTGTTACAAAGTTAAACAAAACTTAACAATTTTGAAAGATTCTAGCAGTATATTTTCAGAACTAAACTGTGCATTGTTTGAGATTCTGTCACTGTGGTGAATTAACAACACAACTATCAAATGAAACTCTCTGTCAACAAATAGGAAGCTGGGTCTTGTTGTTAAACTCCATCATCCTACACCATAGATAATAGCTACTACATTTATGCTTATTTTCCCATTATTTCTTACATATATTAACTGTTTAAATTGAAACTGTTGTAACACTGTTTTATCTTACTTTTACAAATATGTACAACTCTTAAACATTTACAAAATGAAAAGAAACTTTCATAAAATAAAATTAACTGACATGTATTTATAAAATAATTATTTATATTTAAAAATAGAAAAGATAAAAAAAACAACAACATTATGCAGGGATTTAACCAATAGCCTTGAGTATGCAAGCCTAGCACCTAACCACTCATCCAGCCTCACATATGTTGCATTCCATCTTGGAATTCTGGTGGCACAAAGGTGTTTTGTTTTTGAACCAACTGGCTGACAAGACTGTTTAAGTTGCTGATATGCAAGTAGTTTCAAACTCTGTGTTGAATGATCTAACAAACACTGATTAACATGCCAAACACTTTAAATTCAGGAGTTAGATTAACCCTGGGAAGTCCTAATTGAAGTTTCTAACTTCAGCTGTTCTTTAATTTAAATTGTATTACAAGAAGAACAAATTTAGTTTAAATGATAAGTAAAAGTTTCAATTCTATTTTCTTTGTTCCAGTAAATTTATTACATGGATGTTTTATGGCAAGACTTGGTGTGCTGTGAGGTACCATTTATCTTGCAAATGATGGCAACATAAACAGTAAAATACCTTTCTAATACACATGTTGTTTTTATCTTCAGTAAATGCAATAAAATTTGTTATATTATTTATGCAAGGAAAGGTTAATTTACCAATATAGGTTACTCTACCAATATAGGTATCATTTCCAGAAAACTCAAAATGTAGTGATAAATAATAAATGAAATTTAGAGAACACTTTAAGAAAAAAGACTTAAACGGCAACTTAACAATGAAGGCAGATGTTCTTAAGATAGCCAGCCAAAGGAACAGTTGTAAACAACAATCAAATAACTCAAGAGAAAGGAAGTACAACACTGTTAAGTTACATTAGAAAATGTTCTGCTTTCATTTTAGGAGACAGCAAAGAAAAAAACCTTTGAAAGAAATCATAGCAATAAAAAACACACAAATACTGTTTTATAGACAATATGTATATACAATTTTCCAAAGTATCAAAAATATAAGTTGTTCTTAAACTAGAACTTGTATATTTAAGTTAAGTTTAATTTAATTCACTTGTTATGATTCAGATAATGTTTGTTATGAAAGAAAAGAAAATGCACTGGAAGAGACCCATTTTTATGCCTCTAAATGAAAGAGGTGCACATATTTGATTCAACACAAAATGTAACAGGATACAGGCAGAAATGTAAACAAAGATATAAATAACCAAGAGAAACAAGTGATTCTTTTAAAATATAGTCTGCATAAAATATGGTTGACTGTGATAAATACAACCTACATGATTCTAAAATTAGACACAGAGAGAACAAAGATAACATCTTCAACAATTAAATTATTTCATGTTAATGTTATTTCTCTTACAAGACCTTTTCAGATTTAGAGATAAATCTAAACTGTTCTCATTGCAATTTATCTTAACACAATGTTTCTGACAAGATTCTTCCAATAGTTAAAGATGTGCAATTCTTAGTAATATTATATTGTTATTGTATACTGAGAGAACTTTTATAAGTGTGGGAACCATAAGTTTGGAGGATAGCAAAATGTTAAACCTATTACCCCAAGATGGCTAGCATCTTCATTGTTTAAGCAATTTTGGTCAATACACCATACTATGCCCGTCCTTCAAAAATGGTGAAATTCCTATAGAACCACCTCATCCAGTCAGATATTTGTAGATGAACCTACATGTAATTACTTATCATTGTTTATTAAACAATATAATTTACATTAGAACCAGCATGAGAATTCAAAATTAATTCAGAAGATTGCCTACAAAATCCATTTAGCCAGATTCATATTTTTACAATGGTCTGCTGGAAAGATGCATGTCTTACTACAACTAACAACAGACAACTTTATCTTATATTCATTGAATGACTCACCATCAAGACAAGATGAGCTACAAAGTGACCAGTCAGTGAATGCTGTCACCTCACAGTCTATGGGACATGGTACCTCGCAAGGCTGGGAGATATTGGGCTTCAGTGACAGGGTACATCTGAAATGAATGTTATTGGTATTATTCCAGGGTACATGCATTCTATGTGTATAGGTCTTAAGAGTGCTGGTCAGTGGAGATACATCAGCAAAAAAACATATTGCTGATCATTTTCCAGAACAATACATATGATCGTAGGCAATGTACACTTTCAACAAAGCCATTTTCTTACTTTGCCTTTATTTATGTATATAATATATAATAAATTTCTCCAAAAGCACCCACAAAGAGCACACATTAGGAGTGCAGCAAGACATCACCATCCCTATTTTATGTGTCTCTGCAGACTATAACATCCAACCTATATGTAGTCTATGTTAATAGATACTAATTATTTTCTAAAAGAAAATTATCAATGGCAAGATGACCATTTAATACACCTCTGGTCTCTATAGAAGGACCTTTGGTCTCTACTGAGGACTCTCTAAAGGCTGTAACAACCAACCGACAGGTCTATATAGACAGTGATTATTCTTTAAAAGAAAACAAGCAATGCCAAGATGTCACTGTCTTCCTACATCCCCATACCTTAATCCTATAAATTAAACCTAGTGTATCATAATTTACCTATAACATTCATATTTTTCACATTTTGCAACTTGCTGGATAGGCTAGGTTATATTGATCTTCATTCACTACCATGTAGCACTTATCACATATATTCAGTATGTTTGAGTATGTAAATTTGAGCATCAATATTTCAGTTACAGAATGGTTTGTATGGGAAAATAAAAATTAAAAACTTATCTTTGGGTATCCAAATAAATCCTTTTACTTATTGGCTCTTTTGCAAGTTGAATAAAGCAAGTCAAAGCATTCTGAAATTTGTTTAATTTTTTTCTGCATTCCATAAAATGTAACAACTGCTCCAAGATGGCTGACAAAAGTCGAAACATTTTGATATAACAAATGAAAACACTGACTTTTCTTTATTTGGCTTAAATTAGTAAGTAACGACTGAGACCTCATTATCTTTTACTTTTTTCCTTAACATTAAGTAGGTTAGTGGATCAGCTGTGTTTATGAAACTCAATTTAGGTTTTGCTACATGGTTTGGCAGAGGGAGGCATGAGACTTCACAAATCTCATAATAAGTAAGCAATAAATATCAGAGTAAAAATGGTGAAAAATGAATGTGATATGACATGGCTTATTTTGTAGGACTTCCTCATACCTCTGGTCCCCATTGAGGGTTCCTTGGAGACTGTAACAACTGACGTCCCTAGTCTGGTGCCCGGCTCCACACTTCTGCAGAGTGTTGTCAATGTAACACTGGGACCAGGGTCCAGTCTGCCACACATACACAGCACACTCAATCGTGGTGGGGCAGGACTTTACTTCCGACAGCTGGCGGTTAGGTGGACACTGCTTGCCATCTAGGGAGTACACACAATGATCAAGTTTTGGCTTTGATTTTACAAGATATAAATCTGTTAATTCTTAGTTTAAATTTAATTGATTTTTTTAATTCTGTATGACTGAATTTCCTTTTAATCATACAGTAAATACATAACAATATTGTTTTCATTAGTCTCAATAAAAAAATAAATACAATATTGAGTTTTGAATTTTTCTGTTTTGGGGTTCTTTTTTATGTAACTTTACTGTTAGGTTTAGGTTTTTGCCTTTTAAGTGGAAGAGATTTAGTTTTTTTTAAAGGAAAGTGATTAAGATTGTGTAAATAAAAAAGTTCAATTTCAAAATTTTTACAAATATAATTTTTTTTATGTAGTTAGATCAAGTTGATATTTTTTTAAAAATATAATCGACTTATTTCTTTCTTTCGAAATTTACTTACAACAAAGTGTTTCAATTTAAATGCATATATATACTGACAATGCAAATGGAGAAACTGTCTGTCCACCATGTCAGATTGGGACACAGTACAATTATTCCTGACATATAAAAATAATCAGTCTCCTACATGGTACTTATAATCATATATTTAACAACAGGAACAATACAGTAAAAGTGCAAAACAAAACAAAACTTTGATTTTTCTCTAGCATAAGATGTTTGATATCAAATACTTTCCCCAAGAAACTAAAATCATATCAATAAGTGCATTGCTTCTTTTTTTGAAAATCAATATTTTGTCCTTTGAAAGTAGTTCCAAAAGGCAACATAAAGATACACATTTTGAACACCGACTTCCTTCAGATGTTATATGCTTTTACATAAGTGTATTTATTAGGATCCTTATACTTATTGAGTCTGTCTTGTAACAGCTATTAAGAATTGCTTCCTACCCCAGCAAGAAAACAAAGCACAATAGCATGTATATAGTTTTAATATTTATAATGTTTCACAAAATCTGTTAAATTTGTTTCATCAGTTTCTCATAAGATGATTATATATCAAATGATACAAGCAAATGTCATAAAAAAATATAAGAACTGCAAGACAGTATTGATTGGCCAGCTAATAAAAGCATTTATAACATTAAACAAGAGGGCCATGATGGCACTTAATCACTCACCTGGGGACACAGGCTTTTAGTAGGCTCATTTCTGGCATCAAGTAATTAAGAGTTATTTACTTAAGAAATCTTTGGTGAAGAGTGGACCATTAGTGTGGCCACTGGGTTGATAACGTTTTCTAGAATTTAACCAAGTAACCTACTGAATCCACATGCCACTTCATAACATAATTAAGATTTCAAACTGGCAAAAATTCTGGCCAAGTTTGGTGAAGATTGGGCTATAAATATGGTTTCTAGTGTGTTCACAAGTTTTATCTAAAATTTGACCTAGTGACCTACTTTTCGACCCCAGGTGAACCAATAATGAACACGTCCAAGATTTCATGCAGATAAAAATTCTGACCAAGTTTGATGAAGATTAGATAATAACTGTGGCCTCTAGCGTGTTCACAAGCTAAAATGTTGCCAGGATAATTCTTATCCATACTTCTCACTAAGACCAGCCTGGGTCAGTATAGTTCCCACCTCTGCTACTTACTAGGTCCAGCCTGGGCGAGTATAGTTCTCTCCCTAGTCTGTATAGGGGCTATACGTTGTCCCTCCTGACACAGGTTGGGGCAGGCTGTCCATGGTCCCCATGGAGATAGGATACAGTCTGTGGGACACGGAATCTCACACTCTTCCCAATTCTGAGGCATCTCTGCCAGGTCTTCACACTTTGTGTGGGCCACTCGCATCTGCAGCATGAAATAACATTTTAACCCTTGTCTACCTACATTTATTACTACTTTATCCACAATTTTAAGCCATTTGTTTACAATGTCATTGACAGGAAAGAAACATTTTTATGCAGAGTGAGTGAGTGAGAACAGAGCAGACCATGATCAATGATCTGGCATGTTTTTGGTCAGTGTTATTGACTGGTATATAAATTTCAACAATCTAAAGAATGGAATGGCCAGATTTAAAAGTGACTCCTGTCAATGCTGAATTATTCAGTATGTTTGGAGTCAAAAATAGAAATTACAACAATTTTAATTAAAATTAAGATAAGCAAAATGAATAAAGGAATATCTTTGTTTTATTTTTTTTTAAACTTATACTCAACCCTAACTTATTGTCACAGGTTAGAGTACTCATCCCTTACTTATTGACACGTGTCAGTATACTCAACCCTAACTTATTGACACAGGCAAGGGCTCACCCCCAACTTATTGACACATGCCAGTTTACTCAACCCCAACTTATTGACACATGCCAGTGTAGTCACCACTAACTTATTGACACATGCCAATGTACTCAACCCTAAATTATTGACACAGGCAAAGGTACTCACCACTAACTTACTGACACATGCCAGTATACTCAATCCTAAGTAATTGACACAGGCTAGGGTACTCACCCCTAACGTACTGACACATGCCAGTATACTCAAGCCTACCTTACTGACACATGCTAGTACACTCAAGCCTACCTTACTGACACATGCCAGTATACTCAAGCCTAACTTTTTGACACATGCCAGTATACTCAAGCCTAACTTATTGACACATGCCAGTATACTCAAGCCTACCTTACTGACACATGCCAGTATACTCAAGCCTAACTTATTGACACATGCCAGTATACTCAAGCCTAACTTACTTATACATGCCAGTATACTCAAGCCTAACTTATTGACACATGCCAGTATACTCAAGTCTACCTCACTGACACATGCCAGTATACTCAAGCCTAACTTATTGACACATGCTAGTATACTCAAGCCTACCTTACTGACACATGCCAGTATACTCAAGCCTAACTTATTGACACGTACCAGTATACTCAAGCCTACCTTACTGACACATGCCAGTATACTCAAGCCTAACTTATTGACACGTACCAGTATACTCAAGTCTACCTTACTGACACATGCCAGTATACTCAAGCCTAACTTATTGACACGTACCAGTTTACTCAAGCCTACCTTACTGACACATGTCAGTATACTCAAGCCTAACTTATTGACACGTACCAGTATACTCAAGTCTACCTTACTGACACATGCCAGTATACTCAAGCCTAACCTATTGACACGTACCAGTATACTCAAGCCTAACTTATTGACACATGCCTGGGTACTCAACCCTAACTTATTGACACATGCCAGTATACTCACACCTAACTTATTGACACATGCCTGGGTACTCAACCCTAATTTATTGACACATGCCAGGGTACTCACACCTAACTTATTGACACATGCCTGGGTACTCAACCCTAACTTATTGACACATGCCAGGGTACTCACCCATAACTTATTGACACATGCAAGTATTCTCAACCCTTACTTATTGACACAGGCTAGTGCACTCACCCCCAACTTATTGACACATGCGTATAGTCAACCCTAACTTATTGACACATGCGTATAGTCAACCCTAACTTATTGACACATGCGTATAGTCAACCCTAACTTATTGACACATGCCAGGGTACTCACCCATAACTTATTGACACATGCAAGTATTCTCAACCCTTACTTATTGACACAGGCTAGTGCACTCACCCCCAACTTATTGACACATGCGTATAGTCAACCCTAACTTATTGACACATGCGTATAGTCAACCCTAACTTATTGACACATGCTAGTATACTCAAGCCTACCTTACTGACACATGCCAGTATACTCAACCCTAATTTATTGACACATGCCTGGGTACTCAACCCTAATTTATTGACACATGCCAGGGTACTCACCCATAACTTATTGACACATGCAAGTATTCTCAACCCTTACTTATTGACACAGGCTAGTGCACTCACCCCCAACTTATTGACACATGCGTATAGTCAACCCTAACTTATTGACACAGGCTAGGGTACTCACCCCTAACTTATTGACACATGCCAGTGTCCGGGGGGCCCTGCCCAGACCGCAGGCTGGATATGCACTTGGGTTGCTGAGGTGACACTCTCCGACAGTCATGGTCCATGTGTAGCAGGGTTGGGGGTCACAGGTTTGAGTCTCACTCAGATGGGGACACCGTTCTCCATTACCATGACGATCACTAATGATGCTCCTCTTCCTGAATCTTTGACCTGCAATAACCAGAACGATAGGTGATCATGTCACCATGATGTCACCATGATGTCACCATGATGTCACCATGATGTCAGATGTACTTTATCTCAGGACAATGCTTTCTTAAGTATTTTACCACCAGTTTTTGTGCCCTTGTAATTATATCAGTTCAGAATAAATGAGCATAATCGTGTCATCCTGCTAATACAGTTCAAGAAAAGTAAACTTGAACCCTTACTGAAACTGTTCGGAAAAATCTAATATATAGCTTTGTCCTCTGCTATATCTTTAAAGCTATTCTAACCTGTGCCCTCATCCATCCTCCGGCGACGCAAGTACAACTCACAGTCGGTGACCTTACATTCGGTCCATGGGGACCATGGGGAGACGATACAGTCAAGGTCACACTGTGCACTACAGGTCCTGGCAGTGATTGGTCGAGGGGAAATGCACATTCTGTCAGGAACAGGCTTCTTGTGGCCATTCTCTGCAATCACAGACATGAGTCAAAAGTTTGTTATAACAATTACCGACAGGGGTCCGATGTTTTTTATAATAATCACAGACAGGGGTCAAGTGTTAATCATATCATAACAATCACAGACAGGGGTCAAGTGTTTATCATATCATAACAATCACAGACAGGGGTCAAGTGTTGATCATATCATTACAATCACAGACTTGGGTCAAGTGTTATGACAATCACAGACAGGGGTCAAGTGTTAATTATGATAATTTCAGACAAGGGTCATGTGTTCATTATAACAATGACAGATGTTGATTATGTTAATTACAAATAGGGATCAAGTGTTGATTATAAGAAATCACAGACAGAGTTCAAGTGATAATTATACCAGGTGTCAAGCAAACCTGTTTGGTGGCCATTTTAAACACATGGCTATGGGTGATGGCTTTAAGGAGATTTTAGAGCATGTTATTAAATATTTAAAACCAGACTGGGAATCTTCCAGCAAAAGTCATGGAGATGTAAAATACATATATATATGTATGTATATATGTATAATATGTAAAATTCAAGGTACAATACAAATATGAAAACGAATAAATCTTAACATAGATTTATAGATTTCACAAAAGAATGATTTTTTGTATGGAGTGAAAATATACAAAAATATTTCAAACTTCTAAAAGTGAGAGAGAATATCACGAAAATGGCAGCAAAGGGATTTGCCGGCATTTTTGCCGAAACTGTGCAGCTACATTTAAATAAAAATATCAATCATAAACAAGGAGAACACCAGACTGATATAAAATCAAAATGCCATCTTAATTTCTTTGATGTTTGCTTTCTTCATAGAAGTATTTTCTATTGTGTCTCCCAGTGTCACCATGCTTCTTTAAATGTATATTAACTTGCATGAGGACCTGATCAATACATTGCCAAGTAATTACAGAAAGTTTGAAATAAAAGTTATTTTCCTACAGAGAATTGCTTCACATCATTATTGGCATGTCATTTTACCTCAATAAAAAACCCTGAAGAATGCTAAAAATTAAAGTGAAGTATCCTGACTAGCATGGCAGAAGAAACTTAGCAAACATTGTAGGGAAATTATTTCTGGAGGACACATTTTGGTGGAGTATCTTTAACATAATGTGCTTAATGTACTTATGTCATGACCTACTGAGCACAAGTATATGCATGTGGAGCTTCTATTTTAAAACTGCTGAAAATATACACACCTTAGATTAACAAAAACAGTTATTTTGCCCTAAAAATAGGGGCGTCCACCCACCCCCCACCCCCCAAAAAAATCTCCCAACACACAGCTTAAAAATATTTTTTTTACTTTATGTTAAACAGCTTACTTATAATCAAGTGACTTCAGAAAGACTGCTTGATATACACAGAAGACTATTAGAAACATCATTTGCATAAAAAAGAGTACCTTTATCTGTATCACAAAGAGCATTTGAGAATTGGGGGTTTTTGACGCTCAGAAAACCACACAGATAGCTTAGTGATTGTATGTACAGAAACAGGCCTGGTTTAAATGTTAATGAATTATTATGCATTCAACAGCATGTGTAAGGTCATAAGATAATTCATCAAATGTTTTGTTTATAATAATAATTATAACAGAATTACTGCCCTTGCCATAGTAATAATTGCTACATGTAAGCTTTAAGCAAAGCTGCAAATGTATAAAGTGCTTATATAACAAAACATACTGATAGACTCCAAAAGAAAAAGTGGGGATGAGACTGATAATTACTGATCTGCATCTATGCTATTATCCTGATTGAATCATGCTTAACAGTTTAGGAGAATAAAGAAACATGGAATTGTCATATTTTTGGGAAAGTTGTCTCATGAATTTTTTTTTTACTAAAACATACATGGATTTCTCTAATTGTTTATAAGGGCTGCCTGTTAACATAAATCAAAGAATTTTGGGTAAAAAAACCAGATAGTAATGGTATTGTTCCAAAGAAGTATAATGGAGACATTGAGGTAATTTGTTAAATTGAACTGCATTTTCCTGTATATGAAGCCAGACATTTTATGTTTTTATAACATGCATATTTCACATTGCCTGATCTAGTGGAATTTGGAATGTGACTTCACACAAAGTAGTTTTATCTGACTTGTTTAACTGACTGCTACATTAAGCATGATATGTCTTTATAACCCTACAAGCACAATAATGTAAAATGAAAAAAATAGTTGCATTGGGGTCTTGTGTTTTCCTGACAATTGAAAATATTCCATTGGACAGAAACCGTCTGTACCTGAATCAAAAATAACAGTTCCTTTCAAATTTGATTTTACCATGTACCTTTATATGTTTGCATGTGTTCCTTGTATGACAATAACGCTACAGAACAAATCAACAAATAATTTAATATTAAATTAATTAATGACCAAACTACAGGAGTAATACTATCAAAACAGCTTTTGTGTGATGAGATAAAAATGAACTCAATATATGAAAGATAATAATAATACAAATTACCAATTCAAATATAGGATTTGGTTTTCTTAGACCAAGGACACTGGATTATAAAAAAATAAATATTGGAATAAATGGAGAATTACTAATACAATGTTTACATCAAAATGCATTAAGGATTGATCAAATTCTGAATAAATAATCTGAAAATAATGAAAACTGTCATTCCAAATAGAATGCCTGTAACATAAAAAGCACTGACTGCTTACCAAAACCATGCCAATAATTATCGAATTTTCTCTGCCATAGTAAACAACTCAGCATAAGAAGTATTACAAAATTTATTTCTTAAAATGGCAAAAAAGTAATAAATGTGATGTTTTAATTTTAATGATATATTACTACATAAATATGAAAGCTATGGGTCTCCTATATCATAGTGGTAGAGTTGTGCACTTATAACTTCCTTGAGTGCTTAGCCTATCACCGGGTGGGTTCGAGTCCCATATGTGGTGAATGACTTAATGTGGGACTTCTTCTAGATGACAAACAGTACGCTGGTGGTTCTACCCAGACATTTGTCTGGGGCCTTCTTCCACCATAATTACTGTATGTCGTTTCAATGACCAGAACTGCATCGCTGTGATGTATTTAAAAAACAGAACATACAAGCAACCATGATCGGAGCATTGGCAGAAACAGACATAAAAAACATCTGCACAAGCTAATAAATCTTAAAAAAAAACAACCTTTGATAGTGGAAGTTAAGTTAGGATCAGTTGTGTTCAGACTGTGTTAATATGGTCCATATGTAAATGCCAGAGTACTCTGGGCAGCCATTTATTTTCTTGACTGATGTATTGCACACAGACACCAAACATAGTATGAACGAGAGGAAATGCCATAAGACATGAACGGCTGGTGAAAACTGAAGATAAGTGTACCCAGACAATATAATTCACCTCAGATGACAGGCTAGTGGAGAAGAGTCCACAACAATCCTTCGGAAAACAATGGCACAGGCCAGTACAATCTTTGTCAATTAACTTTTAGCTTTCAAAGCACAACCTGATCGGACTAATGTAGATTCAGAATCACCAGTCCTTAGCAGTTCGTGCCTTCACATGTTGTTTGTAAGCTGATATATAAGATTTTATTTTGCTAAGTAATAAAGATAGCATGATGAAGGTTATGCTACTTAATGGGTCTAGAGCATACTTCAGGGTCATCATGACTTCTCTCACGGGATGGTTTGATGGCAAACATGAAAAACAAATTCCCAAATATACACTGTATCAGACATTCAATTATACCCAGGCAAACTGAGCAGCAGAAGTCTGACCATGTCGTGTTTGAAGAGTTTTTTTAGCATGACAGGACTACATATAAAGTGAAAGGAAGTAAAATAAATGTAAATATCCAATTAAGGCTTTTCTCAAAGCTAATTTTTTTTTAAAAGTTATCAATGACATAATAGTTTTCATGTAGTAGGATCAATATTTTAATTAATGGCATTTATGTTTTTATAATCTATTTCAAAAGTGTTATAAATGATATAAAATGTTGCCATGTTGATGGGTTATAAATTGGTATTGAAGCAAAGTCAAAGAAAATAACAAATACATTTAAAGGTGTTTTGATTGCTCAAATTGAATGTGAAATTCAGCCAATCTGTTGCTCAATGCTAGACCTTGGATGTACAAAAACTAACCCCAGAGCCATACAAGTTATCAAACATGAATTACACCTAAAGACCTACCATCCTCCTGTATACAGATGAGGGAGCGGACCTGTAGGCCTATCATACAGGGAAAACCACCCTGGGGGACCACACAATCTGTCCATCCAGTAGGGGTCCATGTTGTCCTAAAAACATAGTTTTTAAAGATTAGAAATTACCACCTTTTCTAGAAATTTGTTAGGTAAAGAACATGAAAATATATATCTTAAAACCAGATTTGAATTATTATTTGAAATATTATTTTGAAATTAGAAACAGCTTCATTAACTTGTCCTGGAATATGACAAAAAAAGAACATATGCAAATATTTCAATAAAAATTAGAACAAATAGTCAAAATAACCTTTCGTGTATTTTACTTTCCAAAATACTACCATAGCAACTTGTGTTTAATGTGAAAGTTATATATTTTTTTTTATCTCAATAAAAGTTGTAGGGGTAGGATAGTCCAGTGGGAGGAGGCACCACACCGGATCTATAGTCGTGTGGTTCAAATAGATGGTTCTAAAATAGTTAAGTCTGTTTAAATAAAACGTCTTATCCGAGCAGTGTAAAGCAAATGGTAAATGGTTGGCCTACAATACACACACAACATTAATATTGTGTTTATGAGCATTTGATATAGGCATGATATGAACTGTTAAAATAGAATGGGGAGAGCAGTTGCAAAGAAATCACAAAACAATAAATTTGGTCCCTGCAAATGTACATAAGCAAGAAATTATTCTTGCATTTTTTTAACACAACCAGGTTAATAAATGGTTTCCAGCCATAAATATTTTTGTCATTTTTCTTGTCCAAATAAAAGCTGCTTCATTCAGCATGATTTTTTTTGTATCCGTGCCTGAGTTTATTGGCATCAACTCTTTATGGAATGCATTAGAAATTTGGGAATGGGTTATTGTTGTAGTTATCATATCTTTCATAACTTCTTGGTGGTATCCGAAGAAGTTTTTTTTTTCATAGAAACTGCCAAGGTGTTGCAAGTGGTTATTAGTATTACAAATTTGTACCAAATCAACTTCTTACCATTTATATAACGTACCATTTTTGGCAAATTTGAACCACGAAAGAAGGTTTTATTCTCACCCGTAAGCAATGGTGCATGAGGGTTTGGACATTGTTATTTGTTCAATATTTCTTAAATGGGTTGTGTAAAAAACCGTTTGTGCTATTAAAGGAATTGTTCAATACATTTAGACAATATGCAATATAAATGGTGTGGTATATGTTATGTCTTTGTGCAGGCCCATTGTTCAATTAAATTTTCAGCTCACTTTAAATCAAAGTACTCATCAGATCCCGGGTGTTGTCGTTCGTCAGATAACATATTTCCCTTCATCATTCAATATATACTTGAATCAAAGAAAGCAAACACAAATAATATAATTACTATTTGTAATTGTAGTAGCACTTGGGCAACCAACTGAAGTATATGTTAGAACAACATATTTAAACAATCCATCTTACAAACCACTTTTAATACCTACAATGCAATTTGTATGAAAAATAGATTGCATTATGCATAAAACGAGAAACCTGCAATTTTTATATATAATATTAAATAAACTCTCGTTTAAAACATACCCTTTACATCAATAAAACTTAAACTAAAAATTAATCGTGTATCACTGTCGGCTGCCCAAAGCTGAATGACTTATCTACTATAAAAGCCGCCCGAAGTGCACGTGCGTTACAGCGACACCTATCGTATATATCTCACGACAAGGGAAATTATTTATCTGCTTATTCATTTCAATCAAATGCAGAAAAATACATTGTCTTATTTAAACATACACTGGACGCCTTTTGATGCTGTGCAACAATGCTTTTCTTGGATAGTTTTCAGTTGACATGCTTGAATATGCCTTTATCCAAATGAAACCAATAAAATACCAAACAGGAGGTCACCAACTTAAAGCTCAATATTTCTCAGGATTTCTATAACAATTATTATGATGGAATCCTATATGAATTGCCCTTTATACAACATTAGTATTGTGATATTTGATATCAATATGCCAAAGAGGCCTGGCTTAAAAACCACAAAAGGCTTCAGTCTAGGACTATAGTCTAGTAAATGTAATTATTATGGCCAAGGTCCTTCATAAATGACCATTATGCCACAAAAGGAAATATGTATAAGATATTTCTCAAAAGAAATCACACTTCGCTTTATGGAGTCACTGTCCCATTACAAGAATTTCTGGCCATCCAATTTCCCCATGTAAGTATTAAGTGGCTTAAGTATCACAATTCTCCCACCATTGCTGTGATTGATACATGTATGTTCAAACCCATTTATCCATCCACACTAACATAAACCTAACATTTGATACAGCTACATATAACAATCCCAGTGAACTTAAAGTATCATCAATAGCACATATTATATCCAAGGTCACTGAAAGTACAAGATCACTGTTTTATTGGGACTCTTTTCAAGCTCCCTTTATAATAGACAAAATATACATCTTGATTTTTGACTTTCTGTATCTTGCAACTCATAGTGTTACAAACCTAACATTAACTGATAATGCTATTTTAAGAAAAAAGTAAAAACAATACAAATAGTTTTGTAAAATATGCAAGTTCCGATTTAAACAGTATATTCTATGTACAGTCGACCTTCTATATGTACCGAGTTCTACAATTCACTATGTGCTATATAATTATACTTTTGGTATAATATGACTTATATGTTCTTTAATATTAACATAGAGAGGATACATTATGGAAAAGAATATACATGACACATTCCTATATCTCAGTAATGACAAAACAAATCGCATAACATCTGGTTTTAGTAGCTGGCACCTATAAATGTATTAGGAGGGAACCCATTTTACAAATTGTATGGCAGGTGCTAACACTTCCCTTGCAATATTTGTTAACAACCCAGACTAGATCTTATTCACTATAACAGTGACAAGAATGGTGCCTAGACATGTCGCTAGAGACTCATATGCTAATACTGCAGATCCTGATCAGACAACTCCCTGCTGGGAGCTGGGACAGGGAGCTTGGACAGGGAGCTTGGACAGGGAGCTAGGACAGGGAGCTAGGACAGGGAGCTGGGACAGGGAGCTGGGACAGGGAGCTAGGACAGGGAGCTGGGACAGGGAGCTGGGACAGGGAGCTGGGACAGGGAGCTAGGACAGGGAGCTAGGACAGGGAGCTGGGACAGGGAGCTGGGACAGGGACCTAGGACAGGGAGCTGGGACAGGGAGCTGAGATCTACACTATTTATCAAAGCCATATAATTATGTTCTTAGCAAGCAAAGGTTATTTATTGGATTGGGGTTACACAAAATAATCTGCAAGTGCAGTGCTCTTTCACATAACTTTTTTGCCATGGCAATAAAAATCATCCAATATTTAAAGATTGAGATTGAAGCCATCACATTATGTTCCCTGCCTACAAATAGTTCAGTGGAACAGCGGTGCTTCATCTACTTTGAAATGGCCTGAACTAAGTAAAGCTCTATAACTTTGGAGACATTTGATATTTTTTATATATATATATTCACAATCTTAAAACATACATATGTATATACATACAAGTAATATGAAAATCACCTATTAGATATATGGAGTGGAATATATCATCTTAAAATATATTTAAAACAAATACGATGCATTTGTCACATAGGATATATGGCAACCAATCAATAATTAATTGTGCATGATTCTTAATGGTTGGAATCAGTATATAAAAAATTTGATGTGGTTTTTTGAAAAGTGCCTAGAAAAATAGAAAACTTGAAAGAAAACATTAAAAACATTTGCAGAGCCTTAAGTCGGAACAGTTTTGAGGCCAAATACAAATTGAATTGTTAGTTTTCAACATAAAAGACTTGTATCATGTGAAATCATTGACAAGAATGTTGTTTAACTTAAGACAATATTTTAGAGTATTACTTCTCTCAATACAACCATCATAAATAAAAGGCAAACAAACTTTTAATTATTGACTATTGACTTAACATAATTACAAATCAAAAAGATTATTCACCCCAAAGCATAAACACATAAAATACATGAAAGCACTTAATTCTACTAGGTACAAACTACACCCACCTAGGGCAAGGCCGTTCTTCGGAGGCCTGTACTTTGAGGTAATGGTAGAGGTCGCTACAGGACCGGCCGGTACCCAGGGGCACCTGCTTTATGCTGCGGGTTCGAATCATGAACCCTGGTTGTTGCAGTTGGTCGGTGGATCGAAGACAGCTGGAGTTGAGCGGAGTCATGGGAGACCAGTCGGAAACTATACAGTCTTGTGGAATGATGCAGGTTTGGCGATTATACAGGCTGAATGAGGATGAGCGCAGGTTAGCCATACAGCTTCTGTAATACAGAACATTAGGATGGAAACTGTACCAAAGTGTTTATGGGAGTAAATGTTGAAAGGAAAGCGTAAAAAATATAAAGGCCCTGAAACTCATGACTAACCATAAGATGTCCTTGGTCCAACATATATACGTCATGCTAGTCCAGGAGTTACTACTGCCTGAGTACTGGTTCTATCCAAGAAGAGGGCAGTCAGGATGGAATAAAAGAAAGAACTTCCTTCCCAATATAAACTATTAAGTAAGTTTAATCTTGTAAAATGACAAACATGAAAAAACACCTTTTTCTGAATAAAAAGAAAAAAAAAGAAAATGACTAATAATTTCTATTGAATGATACAAAATGAATGGAATAATCACATTTTTATAAGCATATAATACTGTGCAAAGCTAGTATATCACCCTTATTAATAAAACAATGAAGCATTGCTCATTATATGGTCCGGTCCCACTATACCTGATATCATGAATGGACAAGTTATGGAGAGAAAAACATCAACTGCTGTCGCTTCAATGAACAGCTCCTGCTATCAGGATACACGTCATTATAATGCACTGTAAATATACAACTATAGGGCCCTATATATATACATTAAGCCCTGGTACCCATGCTTTTTAATGGATGAGAAGTCTTTGACTCTTGATACAAGACCATCAAAGGAATACATAAATCAAATATCAAAGTTCTAGCTCTTTTGGGTTCTGACAAGATGAGTTTCAAAGTTTACCCATTAACCATATAGGGAAAATGGTCACACCCTTGGCGGCCATGTTATTTGATGAAACAAAATGTTGTGAACAATCTTGAAATGTGACCACCTAAGGAACATACCAAATACCAAGGCTCTGGGTCTTGTAGTTTTTGACAAGAAGATTTTCAAAGTTTTGCTATATAGCCAAAGAGGCAAAATGGCTATGCCCCTGGTGGCCATGTTTTTTTGATGGATCAAAGTTCTTTTGACAATTTTGATACATGGCCACTGAAGAACATGTCCCAAATATCCCAAATATGAAGGCTTTAGCTCTTGCAATTTCGACAAGAAGAATTTCTTAAGTTCTCCTATATAGCTATATATGGAAAATGGCCAAGCCCCTGCCAGCCATGTTTTTTTCACAGATCTAAATTATTTGAATAACTTTTTATTACTGATCCTGCTAAAGCTTCAGAAAAAGTGATTGCTGAATTTGGCCCAGTGGTTTCAGAGGAGATATCATTTGAAAATGTTGCAAACGTGAGATGCTAGATGATCACATCTAGCTCACTCTGAGCATAAGCTCAGATGAGGTAAAAACAGGAATTTTAATGGACAATTAACAGACTCAATAATAAGGGTCTGTTTCCATTTCATATTTTGCTGCCCTGGTTTTATTTCAACCATTAGCACATCAGGTCTACCCTTTCCCAATGGATACCTACCATACACACAAGTTCTGAATAACACACCAAACTACCAAACAACCTGAGGATGACTCTATCCTGTGGTATTCATTCCATGTTTTTTTAGCATGTTCAAGACTTGCAGCCAGTTTCTACAGTCATCACTGGACAATCAACAGATTTGTTGAATGAGAAAAGAATATTAAACAGATGATCTCTATTGATTGCATTTGCACTCTCCAATGCAGTTTGAACAATGCTTACAGAAAGTGAACCCAAACAATGCACAAATACACAATAAATAAAACACCATCCAGCACCTTGCTTAAAAGGAACAATTGTTCATTTACTATATTTACAAAATTAAAGTTAGGACAATCACTTTAAAAAATTAGATCAGTTGTCAAATCAAAAGGACTGACCAATAAAATCACCAAGTACTTACTCATAAGGAACTATAACTCCTTTGCTATTGATACAATGTATATCACGCTTTTGATACCCAAGAAATGGATGAATCGCTTGCATACGTCTCGTATAGTCATCAAACGTTCTACACTCATCCCAAAGCCCTATTCGAAACGTAAATGTATCTGTACAGTTGTCACAAGGAATCATTTCTGTAAACACTGGGCAATCTTTCCCACCATTTGATGGTGGTACTATTTGTTTACGCGTCCGTGTTTTATTAAAATAAATACAGTTATCACAGCTTTTCCAATCACTGAACTCCCCCACAACACAATCCTGTGGACATTTCAGCTCGCACGACTCCTCTGAATCAGGTTTTGCTGCCACCTCTGAACACAGGCGATCCTCCACGACCTGTCCGTCAGACTGCCAGTGGCAGGACACATTTCTGTAATGCACACCATGTCTGATGGAGCATTCTCGGTACCGGGGATCCAAAATACAGTCTGTCCAAACAGTGTACCGCCACAGCAGTTGGCCATGGTGCTGGGGACACACCTTGAAACATGTCTGGCTTTCCTGGAGAGAAAAGAACATAATTAAATATACAAAGTGTAGAATAGTAGCAATTCCTATTAGGGGCGTAATGACTCACCAGTGTACCACATAACTAATACAAATGAACCACATTAAACAAGATGGCCTTGATGGCCCTTAATCACTCACCTAATGACACAGGCTTTTAGTAGGTTCAAATCTGGCATCAATTAATTAAGAGTTATTTACTTTAGAAATCTTTGGTGAAGAGTGGACCATGAGTTTGGCCACTGGGTTGATAACTTTTCTAGAATTTTACCAAGTAACCTACTGAATCCACATGACCCACTTCAAAACATAATTAAGATTTTATACTGGCAAACATTCTGGCCAAGTTTGGTAAAGATTGGGCCATCAATGTGGCCTATAAGTGTTTTCACAAGGTTTTTCTAAAATGTGACCTAGTTGCCTACTTTTTGACCCCATGTGACTCAATAATATACTCATCCAAGATTTCATGCAGACAAACAATCTGATCAACTTTGTTGAAGATTGGGCTATGAATGTGGCCACTAGTGTGTTCACATGCTTTTTCTAAGTTTTGACCCAGTGACCTCTTTGTTAATCCCCACATTACCCAGTAACAAACTTGTCCAAGATTTTATGTAGACCAACATTCTGACCAAGTTTGGTGAAGATTGGGCTGTAAATGTGGTCTCTAGTGTGTTCACAAGCTTTTTTTTAAGTTTTGACCCAGTGACCTCTTTGTTGACCCCACATTACCCAGTAACAAACTTGTCCAAGATTTTATGTAGACAAACATTCTGACCAAGTTTTGTGAAGATTGGGCTATAAATGTGGTCTCTAGTATATTCACAAGCTTTTTCTATGATTTATCCTAGTGAGCTTCATATTACCAGGTAAACATTCTGATCAAGTATGGTGAAAATTGGGCCATAAATGGAGTCTCTAGTGTTTGGTGAAGATTAGGCTTTAAATGTGGTCTCTAGTATATTCAAAAGCTTTTTCTGATATTCGACATAGCGACCTACTTTTTGACCCCACGTGACCCAATAATAAACATATCAAAAACCTGATGCTTGCCTTGAGTATGCCAGACACTGCCCTTTAAATACCATGTATGTAGAAACTCCATTTTACCTTCAAATTTGCCACAACTGCAAGCATATGTGAGAAACTTGGTACAAATGTCAACCAATGGGAGTAAACCATTTGAAAACATCATGAAAACAATGGCAGTAAAGGGTGGGCTCCAAAATAAGAAAACAAATCATAGTGCTGGGAAAACGACTGGCACCAGTCTTCTCCATACATGTAGCAGATAAACAACTATCCTAAGGCATCTCTTAACCAAAACGAAAAAATACCTGACATTTTGTCAGACAATGCAAGCTTAAGAAACAACACTGTAAATAATGTTCCCACCTTGTCATCTCAATCCAAATCCAGGTCACATTCCATAAATATATGTACTCCACCCAATATGATAATGAATTCCAGCACTCCTAAAAAAATGTTACTTTCAGCAATGGCAACTAATATTTCCACATTTGCCGGAACAAACATTATGCAAAGCAACACTTGCCAACTGTTCAGTCGCTATCAATAACTATGTAAGATCAACAATCCAGAAAAAGAGGCCTGTTTGTGAGATTGAAATGGACAGTGAAAAGTAAAAAACATAACTCAACCATTTTGAAATGTTTTAACACACAAACTATGTGTCACGTGACAATGATGCATTTGCAAATGATATCTAATTCATATGCCATTGATAAATATGGAACTATTTTAATTTTTATTTTTAAAATGTGTATGTAATTATACATTGTTACTGGACTTGTCTTGGTGCTCATTTGCAGGTATGTAATAAAAGGAATATTACTGCTGTATGGTGGTGCAAGTCACAGAATCATATCAAGTAGCTTATGAAATAAATGTATCACCACTCGACCTTCGATCTCATGGTGATACCCTATTACACAAGCAACTCAACGTGATCTTGTGACTTGGAACACCATACTGCAGTAATATTTCCTATATACCACGACAAGATTTTGGAAGACAATATACATTCCTAATTCTTAAAAAATCATAAATTCATCTTATACTTGATTAATCTTCATGATTTACAAGAAGAGTACATTCACCTTTATACCCATTGTAATCACAACCAAACAGAGTTGTCTACTCATTAAGACAAATTTACTAACCAAGTTTTAGAATTGTGGGTTTATTCAATCGTTAGATATCATTCAGAAATATTGACCACATTGATCGAAGATTATTGTGACATTCTCATCATCTTATTGAAGTCATTATTACAGTGATCTTTGCCAGGCAGATCCCAAAATCAGTCTTCTACTTTCCTTGACCAATGATAAAGCACATATGACAAAAGAGTAGATGACTATGCTTGAAATAATATGCAAAATATTCAAGACACCTCCAGGCTACTTTACTGGAAGAATTCTCCACCCTTGTAGGTTTTATCATAGATTAACTTATGTCAAAAGCTCATAAAACCCTTGTAATAGTTAAATTTTCTGCAATTTCAAAACTTGTCTACTTACTGCAGGTTTTGGACTCTCTTGACAGTTTGATTCATCAACACTGATGTAGTTGTTATCCCCCTTTCTTCCACAGAACACAGCACGGTACTGCCTGCCCCCTGCACCACAACCATCATGCAAACACTCCTTCCACCGACCTGTGTAATTAAGAAATCAACAAACTAACAGATTTTAACAATATCTCAATTTTTGATCAAGATATTAGGATATTAATTTAGAAATCAGAAAAAGACCCAGTATCCATAAATCCACCTATTTCATCCCAACCTTCATGGAAGACTAGCTGAAACCTGTTTAAATTACAAGTTTAAATTAGGAATTAAGGTAATGCAAGTGTAATAGACAATATACAAAATTTTAAAATTATTGCAACTAACATGAATACTTTTATGACATTGCTTATGCCAAATTTCAAAGAAATTCTGCATCCAGTTTTAATTTTAAATATATTTTTTCTTCTTAAATTGATATTTAAGGTGTTTTCTTTTTTTAGACATAAGAGAACCAAGTATTATGTTATATCCTATTTAAGAGAAGTGTTTTGCTATTGAGTATGGTTTGGAAACAAATTATAGCATTTGACAAATCAATCAAACATGTTACATAATTTATATGTAATCATTTGTTTACAATCTTAACACGTTTTAGGCTAATTTTCTCATTTTTTTTGCCGACTGTATTTTATTAAAAGAGCCACAGAGCACTTGATTTTTGATAGCCAAACAATTTATTTCAGAGTTGCCCAAAATGTTCTGTAATGTATTTTGGTTGAGGATGCAAAATATAAAATAATTTCACAGCATGGTTTTGATTTCTTTAGACTTTGAATTTATCAGGTAATAAGTTTGTAATCAAATTAAGCAAAAATGATTCAATTAAAATTCATTTCCAAAATAAAAATTAAAAAAGTGTTTTATTCTACATCTGATAGAGTTATGCAGAAAAAATGTCAAAGTAAAATAATAGGAAGAAAAAAAAGTTGACCATGTGTGGCCATACTGGGATTCAAACCCTCAACCCCCAGTTTTGAAGCATTTTAACCCTTATTTTAATACTCTTCTGTTGGATGTGCAGCATTACAGTTGCTCTATCTATCTGCTCTGCTCTATCCTAATAAAACTGATTTCATAATAGAGATCAACGATATATCTGTATAGCTCAAAGCACAGCCCAGTACCAGAATTGCCTGCCTATGATAACACAACTTTCATGCAGGCTCAATTTAAACAGACTTGTGTAAAAATAATAGAGTAATGTCAATTAGATGTCAGTGAAAATCAATAATCTCAGTAAGATATCAAATATATATTAAAATGTAGATCAAACACAACCCAGTACAGCCTTTCTTTCCCTGAAATAACTATGTTTATGAAGTTACTTTTTTCACACCAGTGTAAATAGGAATTTAATAAGAAAAAAAAAAGATAAACAAATTACAAAAAATTGGGGCTTTTCCACATTAAGAAACAATCTGTTATTTGTATCGTTATATGATGTTAATTCTGATTAACATTACATTCAATAGGATGTGTTCAAAGAAAGATCCAACTCAGCTGACTAAGAATTAAAAGAAATGTAACAATGCAAACCATACACATTATACACATGTAGTGACAATTATTGCTGTTCTATTTTTGTTCATGACAATGTGTATATTCTATGCTGTCTTTTTATTTTTGAATTTGCAATTGTTTTTATGTCAATTAATATCAATTGCCACCTTACCCTTGATAGCATGTTATGAATATTTATCAAGCTATAGGAACTACACCCAAGTTACAGAAGCCTTACACTGGGTATACCAGTTGTACATCCGCCCTTATAGGCTGAGAGTTGGGAGGGAAGTACAATTATTTTACAGGCCATCTCTCACCCTGGAAATTGGCTGCTTGTTTTCGGTTGGTTCAAACAAGAGCATTTAAGGCATCTGGAAAAATAATGCTGCCTTCACTGTGTATAGCATACAATGAACACCTGGCAAAATACCACACCCAGTCAAATCATCCTGAAACTGGACCAGCCAGTCATGGATCTTCACTTTTATTTGCTTGAGCCCAAGAGAGAAATACCACCACAATTTTACTGACTTTGGTATGTTAAATCCAAGGACTGAACCTGGGACTTTAAACACCTGCAGAATCTTCCATACCTAGGGTAGATACTCTACCTACAGTGCCTTTAGAGCTAGTTGATGTAGTTCAGGTGGACTTGCTCCTTCATGAACAAACCTGGCTGAATGCTCATTTTCCTTCTATTTTCAGATTTTTCAACTGTTTTCAGATGCATTTATGATCATAACAAAGGAATTTATAGCATTTCAGACAATTTGATTACAGAACCGACATATATGAATAAATATCACTACTAACTTTGTTACATTAAACACCATTATGCCATATTTATACAAAGTATAATACAATAAGAAATAAGTCTCTGAAAATCCACTTCCACTTAAAACAGGTCTTGACGATTCCACTCTAGTTTATTTTTCTTGATCATTTTCAGGAAACTGGTTCAATCAGTATTTCCCTAGAGATGAAGATGCATGAATAATAAGCCCATCTTTAGCCAAAAAAAAGTAGCTTTGACAGAACAAAGTTCAACGTGATTATTTTCATCATTAGGGAATTTTTCAAAGAATAGCATAAGTGCCTTTGTAAGATACTTTAAAAAGATGGTTAAGTTTCAGAAAAAGCTATGAAAATCTGCAACCATTTTAAAAAAAATATTTTTTCAATCTTTTTTTTGTGCACACACATCATAAAATTAGAGTGACCTACAGTTGTAAAAAACATTTTACAGCAATACCAAAGAGGACACTATAAAACAGACTGGAAATATATTTTCCTCTTAGGGATTTAAAAACAAGAGCGATATGACGGCCCTTAATAGCTCAACTTAGGACACAGGCAAAAGTAGTCTCATATCATTCTGGTATCAAGTAATTAAGGGTCTAGTTTCTCCACAAGGTTTTTCTCAAATTTGACCTAATGTCCTAGTTGTTGACCACACATGACCCAATGATAAACTCATCCAAGATTTCTTGCAGACAAACATTCTGACCAAGTTTGATGAAGGTTGGATAAAAACTGTAGCCTTTAAGTGTGTTTACAAGCAAATTTTTGACGCTGCATGCCAGACAATGGACACCAGACAAAGAGGTATTAGAATAGCTTACCTTGAGCATGTTGTGCTCAGGTGAGCTAAAAACTTCAGGCACTATTTACATGTATATTGATTTCTATACTAATAAACACTCATTAGCAATACAACATTGGAAACTGAACAGTACAATAAAGGTAATGGAGGTTGAATAATATCTAAAACCTTTTCTAAATTTTTATGGTGATATGTATTTATGGTAAATTGTCACTTGCATAATATTTATTTTTCTCTAGACTGCATAAAACAACAAAGCACAAAGATAATTATTTTTGATCTTATTGATTAACAACACACAAGTTCATATAGTTCATATATGTTTTTGTTCTTCTCTGAAGTCAAGCTTTTAGATATCCTGACATGAATAGCAGTATAGCATTGGTTCCATGAACAATAAACACAATTTACAGTTAATAAAAAATTAAATAGGTATTAAACATCAATTTCTGAGATACAGCAGTAATAATTCAATTTAAAATATAGCTCTGCACTTTATCTGCATAACATAAATAATTATTTGGTTTACATGCTATGCTGATTTCTGAGCCAGAAGAATTTGTTAACTAGTTATATATTTGTCTGTAAGTAAGAAAAGCAATTGCTATGTAATAAAGCCACGACAATTGTTAAAGCATTGGAATGGCTTGAACCTTTAAGCACCCATGCATACAGCAAACAGTAACAACAGCGTTACATGGCTTTAACCTTTGATCATTTATGCATAAAGCCAACATAAACAACAGTGTCACATGGCTTGAACCTTTGACCATCCATGCATACAGCCAACACTAACAACAGCATCACATGGCTTGAACCTTTAACCATCCATTCATACAGCCAACCCTATCAACAACGTCACTTGGGTTGAACCTTTGATCATTTATGCATATAGCCAATACAAACAACAGTGTCACATGGCTTGAACCTTTGATCATTTATGCATACAGCCAACCCTAACAACAGTGTCACATGGCTTGAACCTTTGATCATTTATGCAGACAGCCAACACTAACAACAGTGTCACATGGCTTGAACCTTTGACCATCCATGCATACAGCCAACACTAACAACAGTGTCACAAGGCTTGAACCTTTGACCATCCATGCATACAGCCAACACTAACAACATTGTCGCATTGTCGCTTCTACAAAAGCTTGCTTAAATGACATACATCATTTAAAGGGAACCTATTCAGATAAAGTACAGTGATGTCAGCATTATCTCTATCATTCTATTCGCCAATCTTATGGCATAACATAAAATAAAATGATAATCCAATATTAACTTCTGTTTAATTGAATATTTTGCTCTAAACACATTGATAACCAGCAATGGAAACCCATGCCAGTATAAGAAGCAGCTTCACCCCATTTAAAACATCCTAGTTTATTATAAGAGTGTGGAAGGTGATTTTCTGGTAAGGAATTAGTGCATGGGACTGTCAGTCCAATGAAACTTTGTCAGTCCGACAAATTATTTGTTAAATAATTAGACACAACAGAAAACCACGAATGAAAACTGTTTAAACCTCTCCACAACATTAAAGCAACTTTAATTTATATGTATCTTTTTATGATACTTGTAAAACTTGATTTTCAGTTCAGAAACCTATCTATATTGCAAATTTTAATTGAATTTGGTGCTGTTATTTTTTATTTCAATACGATTATCCTATAAACAAGATAAAACATATTAACCATGTTAATATGTTTCAAAACACAGATAAAAAATATCAATATGAGTCTATAAAATATATCATAAATATGTCTTGATCAATACATGAAAATTTTATTAAACTGATCAATCTATTAAAAAAATTACAGTCTTTACAGTCTTTTTTTGAATCACCCTTGATACAAAGCCATGTAAGGCAGCTGAGTAGTAGTATGGCAAACTGGACTGAATTATGTCACACACACCTTTGTTGTTTGTTTGTTGGATGATAAGTCCCACCAACAGTATTTCAGTTATCTGGAGACAGTGTCAACTTGAAGCAGATATAGTGCTACATTCACTGTGTATAGCATGCTGTGAACACCTGGCATGATACCACACCCAGTCACATTACACTGACACTGGGCTAACCAGTCATGGAACTACCCTTTTATTTGCTTGAGGGTTAACGACTTTGGTATGTCAATGCTTGGGATGGAACCTGGGGCCTCCTGTACCTGGAGCCAATCCTCTACCGATTGCACTACCAGGTCCGGTCACACACCTTTCTTATGTTAATGTTATTTTAATGCAGGATAATTTACATCCAGTAACACTGTAAAACTGTATTTGATAAAACACTAATATGTGATGTTTGTTTAGTATTTTATGCAGTCAACTGAAGGTAACTGAAATGCATTTCTTCCATTTAAGCAATCTCAGAATTCACCTTTTCTTTTAAAGATACCAGTCAAAGTGATTGAAATATTCCTGGTCATTTATATATATAAATATATATATATTACAAAGATCAATCATTACAGTTAATCATTATTATTTCATTAGGAAGTGTTTTTTTTTTTTTTTAAAGTTGTTGATATTAACACATACTAAAATGCGTATAACTTTTTTCTTGGTACTTGTTGACGTAGTCTTCTGATTTTCAGGTAAAAAATGATTTCAAAAGTTACATCAATTTTGATTTGTTTTACATGCATTTTATAGCATTATCAGATACCTAAATGTTTTTGTCTTGCAAAAATTAAATCTATGTTCAGGGTGCTTATTACAATTATATAATTTGGGAACAAAAGCAATCAAATAGCTCCAAGAGAAATCATTAAATTTCAAAATATCTTCCTGTTTTTTTCAACCCTAGATCAAGACCAGTTCTTACTACTCTCATAAAGCCATTACATGACTGCATCTCCAAATATTATATGTAATTAACATCATATACATAACAATTATGTATCAGTATTGATATTTGTCATGTTATTGTAAATTTTCTGGGGAATTATCTCGACCTCAACCGCTTTGCAGAAAAATGGGTTGGTTTCATAAATGGGTCTGGTGGTGATTTTTTTAGTTTTCCATTTCTATAATTTAAAATACCATGCACATTTTCTGCACATCTCCGAAACAGAGCTTATTAACATACCATAAGACAAAGGATGATGTTCTAAATGTTTTGGTGCAAAAGAAAAGTGTGAGAAACAAAAGTTATACACCAATATTAGAATTAGTGTACAGCACATGGGTTGTTGTATCCTGCTAGCAATGATAGGTCTATCCATTGTACACTGATCGACCCAATATGAATGTAATGGGTTGTATGATTTTCCTTTGCCGGTAGGTCCGGCCGACATGATTGTAGTTTTAATCAGTCTGGACCGACAGTATTCCTGTTGTCTGTACATGTACTGTATGACAAAGAAATTTGAAACATATTCACCCTATCATATAATAACTGGTATCATTATTATTGTTTTTATATGTTATCGCATAATTTATTAACATATTCACCCTATCATATAATAACTGGTATCATTATAATTGTTTTTATATGTTAAGGCATCATTTATTGGTGTGTTTACTTAGAAGTACCAGTAGAGTGTAGGCTAATTAACTATTTGTGATTGCAGGTTATGGTTAGCAGCCTGCCAGCCAATTAACTCTTGGTCTGCTATTCTGGTTTTATATAGGCAAAAACTGTAGATCCAGATTAGTCTGTTCCCAGCAGGAAATTCTGCACTATTTTGTGCTGTCTTTAGCAATATGCATATTAATGTAAGCATCTCATTGTAAATATAGAGCTAAGAGTTTGTTTGGGTTATTTACAGCAGTTGCAGAATCAGGGGAGATAATTGGATTAACCTTTAACAGGCTACACATTTTCATTGTTTGCTTTGTTTGTTTGCTTGATGCATCACACTCTCACAATTATTGTCATCCAACAACCAGCTAATTATTGTCTCAGGAAGTTACCAGACATATATCTGGGCAGAACCACCAATGCTGGCAAACAATTAAGCTACAAACAGATAATGAAGGAAGTACACAAGTGTAAAGTATAGCGAAGAAAAGACTTGTCAAGTCCTCTTACAACATAGCTTAAGGAAAACTTATGGAAATAGGTAGAATTAATTCTTTAAAGTTCAAGAAACAACTTTGGCATACATTTTCATCCTTAGTTTCCAACAACCACTTAAACAGTCTAGCATGTCACAGCTTCTAAGAAACAACCATATTTAGGGTATTCTAAAATTCCTGTCATGTATTTGTATTCAGGTGGGGGCAGGTAGCCATGCAGTTGGTGTCAACAACTTCCATCACCTCAAACAATGTGTCATCTTATCATTGTGAAATTATAACTATGAAACTCTTGTTCAAGTGGTCTAAGTGCATTCGATACAATTAAGACTTATAATAGAGCATGAGGTATAATGTCCTTCCGGCTTACAATCATGTATACTGCTTTCTCATTTTTAAAAAAGGACTACAGAAGTAATTATTATGTGAAATAACATTAAGCAAATTTATTCTCCCACATTCACCATGTTAAAAGTGAGTAAATATTTTCATAATTATTATTATCATTATTGTTATAATGTTGTTGTTGTTACTAGACTTTAATAGTGTACATCTGTAAAACAGAAAGGCTACATGAGACTCCATAAGACAATATGTCAAGGTGACTCAGAAGAAACTTGCCCATGGCTTGTGGAAAAGGAAAGGAAACAATGAGACGACTTCTAACATGGGTCTGATAATTGACAAATAAAGATGCTAGGGACATCTCATACATTTCCATCACATCAGCACCACTAACGTCCTGAGCATCAGCAGCAAGTCCTCAGTACTAATTGAAATGGATGACTGTTGAATCACACACCACTACAAGACAGAGCCACAGACTTCTCTAATGCTTAACATCAAGACAGCATGAGGACAACTTGGCTCAAACCATCCACTGTTTCTGTGGTTTTCTTAACTGGGTTTTATGTCCCACAAGTCATCAAGAAATGGAGTTTCTTTTTTAATGGCACACACAAGAAAAGCATTGATGCAAATCATCAAAGGGCATCCATTTGCTGTTTTAAACAATACATTATCTGACACACTAAAGACATCCAAGCAAAAGAAGATCTCCCAGCTGAATATTATGTATGTTAGAATAGAAGCTGACTTCCAAATATGACCTAGTTCAGGTGCACCATACATATTGCAAATTGTATAAATGAAAAATTCAACCAAAAGTTTAATAGAACACATTTAAGGAATGTACTAATAAAAACCAATCTTAAAACCACAATAAACCCTAATAAGAGGTGCAAATAAACCCAATTAAACCCATGTGGTTTGAAAATGCCAAAATGTGTATGTAATATACATAATGCAGAGCTGAAATGGTACAAAGTCTCTAACACCCAACTACAAAAACAGCACTCTCACAAATGCTAGATGTTTTCGGCAAAAGGTTGTCATGTTTTGGCAGACTAAAATATCTGGTAAAAAATTAAATTAAGAAAATGCTATTTTGATGCAAACAGTTAATATTTTAATTAAACTAATACTGCTGATATAAACATGTGAAATGGTGTATGGGTCTAAAATACAAGCTCAACTGGCCATTATCCAATTTTTCAAACCTTATAGGTCCAGTATTTATTATTGGTCAACACGAATTCAGTTAAATGTCATCTCAGCTTATGACCGATCATTGATTGACTGATTATTTGAAACAAAAGTTTCTAAAAGAATGGACGCTTCAGTTTTTAAAATTGTAATTCCACAAATTAAGGTATAATAATGCTGAAACACAACAAAGACATGGTTCCAGTAGCGCTGGCAAAAAATAAACATTGAATACCATCCATTTGTTTACTACATATTTTATCGAGGCAAAAGACTTTCACACTAGAACTCCACGAGTCGGATGTGTCGCCTGACAAAAATTTTGTTAGTCGACATAAAAAATGTTAATAAGTTCAGATATTAGCAATGTATTTGCATAAAATTCACATATAAAATAACCTTTTAATTGTCTCATTGCAAAAAACATGCACACAAGTTATGCAAGAAATGCACTAAAAATCAATCAATTGGGAATAACTAAAAAACGGAAGAAGGTAGAGTTACCGTTCTTGTGCACTGCACTTTGAGTCATTGCCAGAAACATGGATACCAAGTTTGGAGTCTTTTGGACCTATGGTGACAAAGTTAGGCTCTGGACAAGAAATGCTCTAAAAAAATCAAAGGGGAATAATTAAAAAAATGGAACAAGGTAGAGTTACAGTTCTTGTGCCCTGCACTTCAAGTCATTGCCAGAAACATGCATACCAAGTTTGGAGTCATTTGGACTTACGTTGACAAAGTTAGGCTCTGGACAAGAAATGCTCTATAAAATCAATCAAAGGGGAATAACTAAAAAACAGAAGTAGGTAGAGTTACCATTCTTGTGCACTGCACTTTGAGTCATTGCCAGAAACATGCACACCAAGTTTGGAGTCATTTGGACCTACAGTTACAAAGTTACACTCCGGACAAGAAATGCTCTATAAAAATCAATAAAAGGGGAATAATTCAAAAACGAAACAAGGTAGAGTTACGGTTCTTGTGTGCTGCACTTCGAGTCATTGCCAGAAACATGCATACCAAGTTTGGAGTCATTTGGACCTACGGTGACAAAGTTAGGCTCCGGACAAGGAAATCTGGCCGCTGCCACCGCCGCCGACAAAGTAATCCCTATATGTCGCCTTTTCAGGCGACACAAAAAATATGAGGCCAACACTCTTTTAATAAGCAATATCATCATTTAACAGATGATGTGTTTCTTGGTGTCTTTTTTTTAAGTTTGATACATCAATTTATAAATAATCCTTTTTATAAAATTATGAGAACACTGCATCAAAATATTTATGAGCAAAAATGCTTGTTTTCCTGCATGGGTTTTCTTGTCCAAATATATCTAAGAAACTGGCAAAGAAAGCACTCTTGTAGGTGAAGAATCGATAAAATCAGCCAAAATCTGATAAATGCTGTACACATGACTGAGAATAAGGCAGATAAAAAGTTATGTACCATCATATCCAATATTTACGTAAAATAATAACCATGCTTAACAGAGCAATTCTTTACAGCAGGAAGATCAGTCTATATGGGATACTTTCAGCAATCATCTCAAACCAATAGTCCCCCAACACACTCCAATAGTGGTCAGAATGACTTCTCAATATATTAGCACTTTGACAACAGTAGTACTGGCAATCTATAGAAAATTGGATAAAAATCCTGATCCTAGCAACACACTTTATGGGATAGCACAAGGAGATGAAAGCTTAATGGGATAGTACAAGGAGAGGAAAGCTTAATTGGATAGCTCAGGGAGATCGAAAGCTTAATGGGATAGCACAGGGAGAGGAGAGCTAACTGGGAAAGCACAGAGAGAAGAGAGCTTAATGGGATAGTACAAGGAGAGGAAAGCTTAATTAGAAAGCACAAGGAGAGGAAAGCTTAATGGGGTAGCACAATGAGAGGAAAGCTTAATTGGATAGCACAAGGAGAGAGGAGAGCTTAATGGGATAGCACATGGAGAGGAAAGCTTAATGGGATAGCACAAGGACAGGACAGCTTAATGGAATAGCACAGAGAGAGGACAGCTTAATGGAATAGCAAAGGAAGATGACAGCTTAATGGGATAGCACAGGGAGAGGAAAGTTTATGGGATAGCGAATGGAGAGGACAGCTTAATGGGATGGCACAGGGAGGGGACAGTTTAATGGGATAGGAAATCTTAATGGAATAGCACAGGGAGGGGACAGCTTAACTGGATAGCACAGGGAGAGAAAAGTTTATAGGAAAGCAAATGGAGAGGACAGCTTAATGGGATAGCACAGGGAGGGGACAGCTTAACTGGATAGCACAGGGAGAGAAAAGTTTATAGGATAGCAAATGGAGAGGACAGTTTAATGGGATAGCACAGGGAGGGGACAGTTTAATGGGATAGGAAGTCTTAATGGAATAGCACAGGAAGGGGACAGCTTAACTGAATAGCACAGGGAAAGGAAAGTTTATAGGATAGCGAATGGAGAGGACAGCTTAATGGGATAGCACAGGGAGGGGACAGCTTAACTGGATAGCACAGGGAGAGGAAAGTTTATAGGATAGCGAATGGAGAGGACAGCTTAATGGGATAGCACAGGGAGGGGACAGCTTAATGGGATAGCAAATGGAGAGGAGAGCTTAATGGGATAACAAAGGGAGAGGAAAGCTTAATGCGATAGCACAGGGAGATGAAAGCTTAATGGGATACCAAAGGGAGAGGAGAGCTTAATGCGATAGCACAGGGAGAGGACCGCCTAATGGGCTGGCACAGGAAGAGGATAGCTTAATGGGATAATACAAGGAGGCGAAAGCTTAATAGGATAGCACAGGGAGAGGAGAGCTTAATGGGATAATACAAGGAGATGAAAGCTTAATGGGATCGCACAGGGAGAGTACCACCTAATGGGATAGCACAGGGAGAGGACCGCCTAATGGGATAGCACAGGGAGAGGAAAGCTTAAAGGGATAGCACAGGAAGAGGACAGCTTAATTGGATGACACAGGGAGAGGATAGCTTAAAGAGATAGCACAGGGAGAGGAGAGCTTAATGGGATAGCACAGGGAGAGGAGAGCTTAATGGGATAGATAATACAAGGAGATGAAAGCTTAATGGGATAGCACAGGGAGAGTACCACCTAATTGTATAGCACAGGGAGAGGACCGCCTAATGGGATAGCACAGGGAGAGGAAAGCTTAAAGGGATAGCACAGGAAGAGGACAGCTTAATGGGATAGTACAGGGAGAGGATAGCTTAAAGAGATAGCACAGGGAGAGGATAGCTTAAAGAGATAGCACAGGGAGAGGGAAGCTTAAAGGAATAGCACAAGGAGAAGAGAGCTTAATGGAATAGCACTAGGAGAGGAGAGTTTAAATGGATAGCACAAGGAGAGGAGAGTTTAATGGGAAAGCACAAGGAGAGGAGAGCTTAATGAGATAATAGGAGAGGAAAGCTTAATGGGATAGCACAAGGAGAAGAAAGCTTAATGGTATAGCAAAGGGAGAGAGAAGCTTAATGGGATAGCAAAGGGAGAGGAGAGCTAAATGGGATAGCACAAGAAGAGGATAGATTATAGGATAGGGCAAGGGGTGGGGAGTTTAATAAAATAACATAACAAGAGAAAAGAATAGTGGGACAGCACATGGAGAGGTCCACCCATTCAAATAGTACAAGGAGAAGAAAGCTAAATGGAATAGCACAAGAGATTTAAAAAGTGCACTCAGAGTACATTAAAATGTATTCCTGCATATTCTGCATTTAACAGACAAGTAAGGTAAAAAAACTGGTAATGTAATTTCAAAATTATTCAGTTTTTAAAACAAAAAATGTTGTAATTACTATTAATTATACATTAGAACTTTAATAGTCTTTTAAATCTAATATAGAAAAAAGATTTAGACAGAGACACATACAGGCCTGCAGGTTAACCCCAAATACTTCACAAGAAATATCTCTGCTTCTTGTTAATGAAATATAGCACAGCCGTCATACATTAGCTTGCAGACAAGGTCTATGGATTATTCAGTTAATTTATCAAGCAAACATACTAGGAGACTTTTATTTTTCTGTCACTTGTGTGTGAATGATAATTTTGTTAATCTCTTCAGCAACTCACAAAGAACAATAATCATTTTTTTTTTGTTAGGAGACATTACTTATTTTGTCTCTTCTCTATGCTTGGTTTAAAAGTACACAACAGACAGCAGTTCATTCATTATGTTACTGTCATTGTTAAGGCTGATCTCATATTTTTAAAGCAAAAACAGGCTTTCCTTGAAACAAACAAGGCTATAATTGGTACTAAGCAATATGTTATAATATGTGTATATAATGACTTGGGTAAACCTGCATTTAAAACTAACAAATTAGGGAAATACAGGATAATTCAGTGAAAATCAAGGAAGATAATGCCGATGGTTGACATACAGGATACTTCAATCAAAACCAAGATAAAATGTGTTGACCATGAAAATAACCAAAAAACACAAAGGACATCTTTAGAAAATGTTGTGAGAACTTTCCACAAATACATATACATGTATATTGTCCAGTGTTAATGACAGATATACATTGAGACCTCTTGCAATACCTTTAAAACTTGTTGCAATACCTTTAAAACTTGTTGCAATACCTTTAAAACTTGTTGCAATACCTTTAAAAACTTGTGCTGTCTTTAAAAACTGCTCCACTACCTTTAAAACCTTGTGCTGTTTTGAAAACCTGTTGCCATACATTTTAAACCTGTTGCAATACCTTTAAAACCTTGTGCTGTCTTTTACACATGTTTTGCTATACATTTAAAACCTGTTGCTATGCCTTTAAACCTGTTGCAATACCTTTCAAACCTGTCACTCTGTCTTTAAAAAATATCATTATCTTTTTAAAACCTGTCACTCTACTTTTAAAAGCTATCGCTGTATCTTCACAGTAAAACGGTAAAACCTGTCACTGTAACTGTAAAACATGTTACCATCACATTAGATCAAGCAGGTGTTTAAAGGTGTGTGTAAGTTCTTACACAACTATAATGCTGTCTTCAGATTACCATACCTTGTCATTAAAGTTGATGTGCATTATCAATTTACAAAATATAATTATCAAAAAGAATCTTGACTGCTCTGGCCATGTCACTGGCACAAGTTGAAAGTCTTTTACCCATTCACCCCAAGCTTTTGCCAATGTTGAGACAAAATTTGTCTTGACAAAAAAAATCCTGCTGAACACAAACACCAAAACAAAAACTAAACATAAGACAAAATGGTGCCGGTAAAGAATGATTAGTTCATCAGTTTTGTGTCTTGTTATGTTTTTCAGGTGAGTGCTGACTTGGTTCTGGCTGGTTCTCCTCCTTACAGCAGTTTTGTTTTGACATAATTTATCACTCATCTGTAACGCACATTGCCAAGAACTCTGATTGTGTTGCACAAGGGCAGGACAAGCCAGATCCAGAACTGGTCTGCCAATTTCAGACAGTTGGGCAAATTGTTTTGTTTATTGTCTTTGTTTTTGTTTATTAAGGTTTATTGTCTCAACAACAGTATTTCAGTTATTTGGAGAATAAAACAGATATAGTGCTGCCTTCACTGTGCATAGCATGCCATGAACACCTGCCATGATACCACACCCAGTCATGTTATCCTGACACTAGGCAAACCAGTCATGGAGCTATCCTTATATTTGCCTGGGTTTTAGCATGGGAGATTTACCACTAAAGATTTTGGTATGTCGTGGTCCAGGATCAAACCTAGGGCCTTAAGTAACAACTAGCACCAACATTCACCCATTATACTGCTGTGTTCCATGTCAATCTCTTTTAACATGCAGCTAGTAAGAGAAGCATAAGACTTAAGAATATTGTTAAGAGGGCCATTTTTTGGTGTAATGCTCATCTGTTACACAAAGAACCAGGTATATCTAGCTATACCAAAAATTTGTTTCTAAACTGAGCAGTGCTCATATGTTTAATACAAAACCCTAGATACATATGTATATCAAAAACTTATTTCCAAACTAAATACTGCTTAAATATTTCATTAAAAACCCCTAGATATATCAAGGTATATCAAAAACTTGTTTCCATACTGAGCAATGTTCATATGTTTTATAAAAAACAATGACAGATATATCCAGTTATATTAAAAACTTGTTTCTAAACTGAGCAAAGCTCATATGTTTTATAAAAAACAACAACAGATATATCCAGCTATATCAAAAACTTGTTTCTAAACTGAGCAATGCTCATATGTTTTATAAAAAACAACAACAGATATATCCAGCTATATCAAAAATTTGTTTCCAAACTGTACAAATCTATTTCAATAATACACAACATGTCTGACAAATGTTATCTCAACATTTTTTTATTGTTATGGTATGTATAGACATAAAGCTCAATCTGTAATTTTTCTTTTGTCCTGGAATTTTATATCCTGCGATAGGTTCCTGGAGTCCCTACACCTGGGGGCAGCACAAGGAGAGGAAAGCTTAATGGAACAGCATGTGGTGTTCTACCTACTGCCATATGGGTCAGTTAATCATCAGTAATACTACATGTAAACCCATAACAACAAACATGCTAAGCTAGAGAGTTAATTTCAGTGGTTGTAACACTACAAAACTGTTTTTCAGATTAGCACGGCAACTTTACTTGGCAACGGCTCATACCATTAACCAGACTGAAGGCATCATGAGACGTCAACTATAATCAACCTGAACAAAGGCTAAACACACAACACATAAATACCAAACTGAATGCATTTTCTTCTCTGACAAACCTTTCTAGCATGTACCTAGGCATTTTTTCTACAGCAACAACATTACTGACAGTCTTTAGTGCTAGATTGTAGGGAGACACGGAACTATTCAGGTAGATCCTAAAGGTGTAACAGTGTGATATGTCAGGAGATCTCCTGTGGAATCTCCTGTGTAAGTAGCCTTACAACAATCGAGTCCACATGTATTGGTCTTTAATGATCAGGATAAAGAAACTATTTGATTGATAATTATTGTCCTATAATTCATAACAAAAGTTACAGCCACAACTGTTGAGACTTTGTAAATGATAATCTTTTAGCTTTATTATCTCTGTTAACAACTTTTAGTATCTGATTGGCTTAAAAATAGACAAAAGAAACAAAAGTACTCAGAAAAGGCCATCATTCATTAATAAATACAACTTTGACAGACAGACAGACATCATATATCCTACCATTCTTCAAACCTTGGGGCATTGGTAATGATTCAAATGACATAATAATTTAGGTACAATATCAACAAGAGGGCCATGATGGCCCTTAATCACTCACCTAATGACACAGGCTTTTAGTAGGCTCAAATCTGGCATCAAGTAATTAAGAGTTATTTACTGTAGAAATCTTTGGTGAAGATTGGACCATTAGTGTGGCCACTAGGTTAATAACATTTTCTAGAATTTTACCAAGTAACCTACTGAATCCACATGACCCACTTCAAAACATATGTAAGATTTCATACAGGCAAACATTCTTGCCAAGTTTGGTGAAGATTGGGACATCAAGGTGGCCTGTAAGTGTTTTCACAAGGTTTTTCTATAATGTGACCTACTTTTTGACCCCATGTGACCCAATAATATACTCATCCAAGATTTCATGCAGACAAACAATCTGATCAAGTTTGATGAAGTTTGACCTATAAATGTGGTCTCTAGTGTGTTCACAAGCTTTTTCTAAAATGTGACCTAGTGACCATCTTTTTGACCCTTCGTGACCCAGTTATGAACTCATCCAAGATTTCATGAAGACAAACATTCTGACCACGTTTGATGAAGATTTGCCTATAAATATGGCCTTTAGTGTGTTCACAAGCTTTTTCTTAGATTTGACCTAGCGATCTATTTTTGACCCCACGTGACCCTTTTACGAACTCATCCAAGATTTTATGCAGACATACATTCTGACCAAGTTTGGTGAAGAAGATTGGGCTATAAATGTGGTCTCTAGTGTTCACAAGCTTTTTCTAAGATTTGAGCTAGTGATCTACTTTTTGACCCCACGTGACCCAGTTACAAACTCATCGAAGATTTTATGCAGACAAACGTTCTGACAAAGGTTGGTGAAGATTGGTCTTTAAATGTTGTCTCTAGTGTGTTCACAAACTCATCCAAGATTTCATGCAAGCAAACATTCTGACCAAGTTTGGTGAAGATTGGGCTATAAATGTTGTCTCTAGTGTGTTCACAAGTTAAAATGTTGACGACAGACGACAAACGCTGAACGCCGGACAAAGCGGTATCACAAAAACTCCCCTTGAGCACATTGTGCTCAGGTGAGCTAAAAAGTTGTTGAAATCAGAAAATTTTGATTTCTCCTGCTTTTTCTAACATAACTTCAATAGAATGCCTTACAAATTAACCCTTTACTAAGCTAGAAACACCATTGGAGTGGATTATGTTTTATGTAATGTGGTAAGTGGGGTTTCCAGTAACAATATTTAGTTTTAGATACTTTTCTCATTTGTTGTCCATATTAGCTTAAATACACTGAAATCAGCAAAGTGATATGGATTTAGATTGAGAAATATGATTTAAGGATATATGGTGTTAATCCAATATATATCCTAATTATTGATATGAAAGGATTTAACTTATATATGACTTATATTAAAAATATTTCACCACACCAAAGTTGCACAATGATTGACTCCTTATCTCTTGTAGATGTTACTAATAACCAACATGTGCCAAACAGGAGGGATGTACGTTGAATAGGGAGGACATTCACACACCTAAGGCAACATTAACTTACATGAAAAACATCATCTTACTGGGAAAACAATCAGGTTTATGTAACAAGAAGTGTTCCTTAGGAAGACCACATCTTTTATGAATCATAATATGAAGACAACAGGTACTTTTAGTTTAAAGACAACAGTTGATGCCCTAAGATATGCAATAATAAAAAATTAACAAAACAAAATGCAGACAATGAGGGACCAAAAATGAAAGAACATGTTTAAGATTATCCAAACATCTAAATTAACAAAAATCATTATTATGTTGTTCTCTTCTTTTTTATCACTCCTTATTTTACATATTTTTGATTCATTTTCATTGCCATATTCTTTATTTCTTAATACAACAAAATGGTAAAATCAGAATCTTTTAAAGTTTTAGCCAAACAACACTTCAAAAAATATGTCTAGTTATAATTTTTTATACTTTTATTTGTAAGAAATACTTTGCTGCAGAATATCCCAAGTCAAATCAGTGGGGAAAAAAACATGTTAATAAAGATATGGCACAGTTTCATATGTTCTTGTTTTACTACTGAACAATATAAAATAGCAAAAACAGAACTCTCCAATAACATACAGACACAGTAACACAATTTTTGTTTACTTTACTTCTTCAGACATTTGTCAATTTCTGACCAATAAAAAGAAGATTTTTTAACATCAGTTCCCAACAGACGTTAGTATACAAAACCATTAATACGTCATTCCACCCCAGAACTCTAACCCAGTTCTTAGCTTTACCACTGATTGGTAAAAAAACGAAACATCTTCGCAATTACCCGACATCAACACATCAACTTGAGCTTGTTGCACAACATGAATTCCAAAATATGCATTTCTCAATTATGGCTTCACATAAATCAAGAGTATGTATACATTTACTGAAACAAGGCTGCCTAGGTATGATTAGCAAGAACTTAATAGAAATCAACTCTAGGTTGTGCTTATTATTTCAGGATAAACATGTCACGTAAAAAGTAGACATGTACTCTTGATGTTAGACAAGAGAAACAATCATGCTAAACATGAAACAATCTTCTTCTGTAGCATTATCTGATAGCCTGGAACCACTGGCGCAATCGAGTGTCATCTCCTGGTATGTAACGCCCCTGGTTAAATTCAGGCAACAACATACCATAGGTTGTTAAAAATGGTAGTGGTAAAGCTCTCTTACTAATATAATTAAGGAAATATAAGGGTAGTTCAACAACTAGTTGGCCACGCGGTGTCAGAATAATGTGACTGGGTTGGGTTTGTATGTTCTTGGCATACTATACACAGTGAAGGCAGAACTACAATTACATATATTTTAATTGGAAACAGCAAATCTACCGTCTCATATATTTTAATTGGAAACAGCAGAACTACCATTACATATATTTTAATTGGAAACAGCAGATCTACCGTCTCATATGTTTTAATTGGAAACAGCAGAACTACCATGACGTATATTTTAATTGGAAACAGCAAATTATTGTTACATATATTTTAATTGGAAACAGTAAAACTACCATGACGTATATTTTAATTGAAAACAGCAAATTATTGTTACATATATTTTAATTGGAAACAGCAGAACTACCATGACGTATAATTTAATTGGAAACAGCAAAACTACTGTTACATATATTTTAATTGGAAACAGCAGAACTACCGATACATATATTTTAATTGGAAACAGCAAACTACTGTTACATATATTTTAATTGGAGACAGCAGATATATTTTAATTGTAAACAGCAAATTATTGTTACATATATTTCAATTGGAAACAGCAGAACTACAGTTACATATGTTTTAATTGGAAACAGCAGATATATTTTAATTGAAAACAGCAAATTATTGTTACAAATATTTTAATTGGAAACAGCAAACTACTGTTACATATATATTTTAATTGGAAACAGCAGAACTATCATAACATATGTTTTAATTGGAAACAGCAGAACTACCGTTACATATATTTAATTGGAAACAGCAGAACTACCATTACATTTATTTTAATCGGAAACAGCAAACTACTGTAACATATATATTTTAATTGGAAACAGCAAAACTACCATAACATATGTTTAAATTGGAAACAGCAGAACTACCGTTACATGTTTTAATTGGAAACAGCAGAACTACCATTACAAATGTTTTAATTGGAAACAGCAGATATATTTTAATTGAAAACAGCAAATTATTGTTACAAATATTTTAATTGGAAACAGCAAACTACTGTTACATATATATTTTAATTGGAAACAGCAGAACTACCATAACATATGTTTTAATTGGAAACAGCAGAGCTACCATAACATATATTTTAATTGGAAACAGCAGGACTACCGTTACATATTTTAATTGGAAACAGCAGAACTATCGTTACATATATTTAATTGGACACAGCAGAACTACCATTACATTTATTTTAATTGGAAACAGCAAACTACCATTACATGTATTTTAATTGGAAACAGCAGAACTACCGTTACATATATTTAATTGGACACAGCAGAACTACCAATACATTTATTATAATTGGAAACAGCAAACTACCATTACATATATTTTAATTGGAAACAGCAGAACTACCGTAACATATATTTTAATTGGAAACAGCAGAACTACCATTACATATATTTTAATTGGAAACAGCAAACTACCATTACATATATTTTAATTGGAAACAGCAGAACTACCATAACATATGTTTTAATTGGAAACAGCAGAGCTACCATAACATATATTTTAATTGGAAACAGCAGGACTACCGTTACATATTTTAATTGGAAACAGCAGAACTATCGTTACATATATTTAATTGGACAGAGCAGAACTACCATTACATTTATTTTAATTGGAAACAGCAAACTACCATTACATGTATTTTAATTGGAAACAGCAGAACTACCGTTACATATATTTAATTGGACACAGCAGAACTACCAATACATTTATTATAATTGGAAACAGCAAACTACCATTACATATATTTTAATTGGAAACAGCAGAACTACCGTAACATATATTTTAATTGGAAACAGCAGAACTACCATTACATATATTTTAATTGGAAACAGCAAATATATTTTAATTGAAAACAGCAAATTATTGTTACATATATTTTAATTGGAAACAGCAGAACTACTGTTACATATATTTTAATTGGAAACAGCAGAACTAACACTACATATATTTTAGTTGGAAACAGCAAACTACCGTTACATATATTTTAATTTGAAACAATCTCCTAAAATAAAATACTGTTGGTGAGACGACAAACACAACAAATAAATTAACTAATATAATATAGCTTTGCTACCAGAATTACACTTCCCTGTTGTGAAGTTTGTTAGAAGAGATGAATAAACAACTTAAAGGTTAATTGAATACAAAGAAGCTGGTTCCCCCATGGACCAGAGATATCAGGTTCTTAACCATTTCTAAGCTGACTTTGAAATGTTTAGGTAACATGGAAGAAAAAATGTCTAACAACAGAATATAAAATGACAACATCCAAATGTCATCAAATGAACTCTTTGAGATATCTCCTTTAGGTGTATGTCATGCTTGAATATGCAGTTGTCCAAAGATGAACTTTACCATTTTCAATTTATTCAAATTTTCCTTCCTTGAATACAATTTTATGCAACTTCTCATATGATGGTGAACAGGTAACAGTACATTAGTTTACAATGTCTAAAATACAGCAAAAAAAACTTGTACACTTCTAAAATAATTAAACAGTTATTTACTAAGTTTTGGATTGCATTATGAAATGCTTAATGTCCTAGCTGAAAAAAAAAAAAAATTAGTTCGACCCTTAGAAACTTAATTTTACTTAACCAAATAATTACTGCAACATTCACTTTGAATTGTGATCATAAATAGATTGACAGTTTCTCAAAAAAATATTTGTACTCTTCTCTCCACATCAAACATTTATGTCTTACTTGTTGAAAGTCTTAATTCAAATAAAACAGAAATACAAATGTCATGAAAATGAAATTAGAAGGTTCCTAAGTGAAATGGAAAACACCTACACATCATCAAAAGATATTTCTGAAAATCTTAAACAACTGCACCTGTTAAATAATTAGAGAAGTGACAACTTTAAAACACGTCTCTGCTGGTAGGAAGATAAACAACTGCCTAACTGTATTCCAAATCTGTTGTTTGAGGAAAAATATTTATAAGCAAACAATTTAACGATAAGGAGGTGCAAATGAATGCTTGTCTGTTGTGAGTCGTTGAACAGATGCACAATATAAAGCTTCATTATGTGCAAATTGGGACAGCGAGTGCACATAACTGAATTAAGGCTTTGTGCAAACTTTACTGCCATTGTTTAGTCTTAAAGATCCTATCCATCAATTTGTTAATTTGCAGGGGAAAGATGAAGTGTACCACAGTATTTGCTGCACTTACAGTATTAAGCATTGCTCTTCAAGCATTTCTACATCTTTTTCACGTTTTAATCTACTACATTAGTAACAAAGTAAGAGGAACTTCTTTGACACTTATTTTAACAAAAAATGTTCAGGTTTTCCAAAGAATTCCAGTTAGATGAGCAGAATATATGAACAGCAGAAATAAGACATCTATCTGGATGGTCGAGTGGCTGCATGATAACCTCACAAATATTCGGCCACTGATTCAAATCTTGCTTTCATTTATCTTATTTTTATATTTCAGTAAATTAAGTTTTTTTTCTCCAAGATATTAAACTTGAACACAGAGGACGGTTCTGTGCAACATATTTTCATGGATGATTACATTTTAACAACATGTTGTGGATTTGCTGCAATTCAGTTCTACTTCTGGGTATGGTTACTTAACCTATCCACTACCAAGCTCTATAGGCAGCTATATACCGAGGGTAAATAAGGGAAAATTGGCATAGCTAATATGTAACTCATCAAAACTTTTATTGGTCTACACTACATATACTACTTAGATAGCATGGCTTGCTATGCTTCATATACTTTCTGTACTGCCACTGGGGTTCGTACCCATGTCCTCTCAGGCTACTCACAGCCGCTAACAGTTCATTCGCACTTGACCCACTGTCACTTATATCACCACCAAGTACATTATGTTCAACACTAAATTCTTCCTCAGAATCACAAACATATTCACTGCACTTGAGTGGTACAACATATTTTTATCATCTTCAAATATTGCACGCAAAACTTCTTGTTACTTCAAACTAATGCAGCATGCCTTGAATGTGATGATGCCATTTTGTTACAAATTTCAAGGGCAATAATTTTGGATGACATAAATATGGTGTCGTTTGTTCTTCATTGTTGGTAGGTATTGAAAAAAACATATCATTTACTGATCAAATAGCCTTGCCATATGCAAGCATTCTTTATACTATATAGCTGTAGCAACAGAAAAGAACATCTAATATGGTATATGGGAAGGCTATAATTGGACGGAAATTTCTGTCGCTCTAAGTAGTGAACTAAAAAAAGGTTAACAAAAAGGCTACAGTTAATTTTTCTTTTGAAGCAGGAACATGACAATAGATTCATCTCTGAAAAGAAGAATGCCTTAACATCCAACAATATGTATTAATTGTCACTACAAATATATTAACTTAATTATGCACATCTTAAGAAATATTTATTTTTAATATGAGCAACCTTAACATAGGTTATTTATTGGTTAACCTTATACATGGGAAATGATGTTTGTTGGTGATTTATTTTTGTTGCTCATTAAAACATGAATTTTGTTTGTACACATGCCTGCAACCTTATCTTGATTTCATTTATAAATCAATACAGTGAAAACAAGTTATACATAATGTTATCTGGGTTTGATGAATTATATCTATCTTGTATTTAACATTTAATTTTTGGCATAGTGATTAAAACTTGTGTTAGTGATTAGAACTAGGAATCTAATCCAAGTGTCTTCATACTTACTGTAACAATTCTAAAATCTGTGACCTATATTTGGGGCTTTTTATGTAAGAACTGAGTTGGTGTTCAATTATATGAAAATTCCAGTAAGAATATCTTAAATTCTGGTCGCAATTTCTATAATGCATCATGTATACAAAGAATCTCAAGTTTATAACTGAAATAAAAAGAGCCCTAATTACAAGGTAAAGTACCAACATTATACAGGTTACTGAGAATTCTGCAAAGAAAGCACTTTTTAACATGAATGGAATGCCAAGACAAAAATCATTTCACCAAGGGTGTTTATCTTGTGCTACATAGCGACATAACAATGTATTAAAAGTAAAAGGTGGGTGTGCCAGACATGACAGTGTCTGACCAGAGGTGTCAAGACAAGGGTGACTGTGATGCCAGACATGACAGTGTCTGACCAGAGGTGCCAAGACAAGGGTGACTGTGATGCCAGACATGACAATGTCTGACCAGAGGTGCCAAGATAAGGGTGACTGTGATGCTAGACATGACAGTGTCTGACCAGAGGTGCCAAGACAAGGGTGACTGTGATGCCAGACATGACAGTGTCTGACCAGAGGTGCCAAGACAAGGGTAACTGTGATGCCAGATATGACAGTGTCTGACCAGAGGTGCCAAGACAAGGGTGACTGTGATGCCAGACATGACAGTGTCTGACCAGAGGTGCCAAGACAAGGGTGACTGTGATGCCAGACATGACAGTGTCTGACCAGAGGTGCCAAGACAAGGGTGACTGAGATGCCAGACATGACAATGTCTGACCAGAGGTGTCAAGACAAGGGTGATTGTGATGCCAGACATGACAGTGTCTGACCAGAGGTGCCAAGACATGGGTGATTTTGATGCCAGACATGACAGTGTCTGACCAGAGGTGCCAAGACAAGGGTGATTTTGATGCCAGACGTGACAGTGTCTGACCAGAGGTGCCAAGACAAGGGTGATTTTGATGCCAGACATTACAGTGTCTGACCAGAGGTGCCAAGACATGGGAGACTGTGATGCCAGACATGACAGTGTCTGACCAGAGGTGCCAAGACAAGGGTGACTGTGATGCCAGACATGACAGTGTCTGACCAGAGGTGCCAAGACATGGGTGACTGTGATACCAGACATGACAGTGTCTGACCAGACGTGCCAAGACAAGGGAGACTGTGATACCAGACATGACAGTGTCTGACCAGAGGTGCCAAGACAAGGGTGATTTTGATGCCAGACATGACAGTGTCTGACCAGAGGTGCCAAGACAAGGGTGACTGTGATGCCAGACATGACAGTGTCTGACCAGACGTGCCAAGACATGGGTGACTGTGATGCCAGACATGACAGTGTCTGACCAGAGGTGCCAAGACAAGGGTGACTGTGATGCCAGACATGACAGTGTCTGACCAGAGGTGCCAAGACAAGGGTGACTGTGATGCCAGACATGACAGTGTCTGACCAGACGTGCCAAGACAAGGGTGACTGTGATGCCAGACATGACAGTGTCTGACCAGAGGTGCCAAGACAAGGGTGACTGTGATGCCAGACATGACAGTGTCTGACCAGAGGTGTTAAGACATGGGTGACTGTGATGCCAGACATGACAGTGTCTGACCAGAGGTGCCAAGACAAGGGTGACTGTGATGCCAGACATGACAGTGTCTGACCAGAGGTGCCAAGACAAGGGTGACTGTGATACCAGACATGACAGTGTCTGACCAGACGTGCCAAGACAAGGGTGACTGTGATACCAGACATGACAGTGTCTGACCAGTGGTGTTAAGACAAGGGTGACTGTGATGCCAGACATGACAGTGTCTGACCAGAGGTGTCAAGACAAGGGTGACTGTGATGCCAGACATGACAGTGTCTGATTAGAGGTGCCAAGACATGTGTAACTGTGATACCAGACATGACAGTGTCTGACCAGAGGTGCCAAGACATGGGAGACTGTGATGCCAGACATGACAGTGTCTGACCAGAGGTGCCAAGACAAGGGTGACTGTGATACCAGACATGACAGTGTCTGACCAGAGGTGCCAAGACAAGGGTGACTGTGATACCAGACATGACAATGTCTGACCAGAGGTGCCAAGACAAGGGTGACTGTGATACCAGACATGACAGTGTCTGACCAGAGGTGCCAAGACATGGGTGACTGTAATACCAGACATGACAGTGTCTGACCAGAGGTGCCAAGACAAGGGTGACTGTGATACCAGACATGACAGTGTCTGACCAGACGTGCCAAGACAAGGGTGACTGTGATGCCAGACATGACAGTGTCTGACCAGAGGTGCCAAGACAAGGGTGACTGTGATGCCAGACATGACAATGTCTGACCAGAGGTGCCAAGACAAGGGTGACTGTGATGCCAGACATGACAATGTCTGACCAGAGGTGCCAAGACAAGGGTGACTGTGATGCCAGACATGACAGTGTCTGACCAGAGGTGCCAAGACAAGGGTGACTGTGAAGTCAGACATGACAGTGTCTGACCAGTGGTGCCAAGACAAGGGTGACTGTGATACCAGACATGACAGTGTCTGACCAGAGGTGCCAAGATATAGGTAACTGTGATGCCAGACATGACAGTATCTGACCAGAGGTGCCAAGACAAGGGTGACTGTGATACCAGACATGACAGTGTCTGACCAGAGGTGCCAAGACAAGGGTGACTGTGATGCCAGACATGACAGTGTCTGACCAGAGGTGCCAAGACATGGGAGACTGTGATGCCAGACATGACAGTGTCTGACCAGAGGTGCCAAGACAAGGGTGACAGTGATGCCAGACATGACAGTGTCTGACCAGAGGTGCCAAGACATGGGAGACTGTGATGCCAGACATGACAGTGTCTGACCAGAGGTGCCAAGACAATGGTGACTGTGATGCCAGACATGACAGTGTCTGACCAGAGGTGCCAAGACAAGGGTGACTGTGATGCCAGACATGACAGTGTCTGACCAGAGGTGCCAAGACATGGGTAACTGTGATACCAGACATGACAATGTCTGACCAGAGGTGCCAAGACATGGGTGACTGTGATACCAGACATGACAGTGTCTGACCAGAGGTGCCAAGACAAGGGTGACTGTGATGCCAGACATGACAGTGTCTGACCAGAGGTGCCAAGACAAGGGTGACTGTGATGCCAGACATGACAGTGTCTGACCAGAGGTGCCAAGACATGGGTGACTGTGATACCAGACATGACAATGTCTGATCAGAGGTGTCAAGACAAGGGTGACTGTGATACCAGACATGACAATGTCTGATTAGAGGTGCCAAGACATGGGTGACTGTGATACCAGACATGACAGTGTCTGACCAGAGGTGCCAAGACAAGGGTGACTGTGATACCAGACATGACAGTGTCTGACCAGAGGTGCCAAGACAAGGGTGACTGTGATGCCAGACATGACAGTGTCTGACCAGACGTGCCAAGACATGGGTGACTGTGATGCCAGACATGACAGTGTCTGACCAGACGTGCCAAGACAAGGGTGACTGTGATGCCAGTAATGAGAATCCAGTAATACATCATACAAATATGCATGCATAATGGCTGTTGGTGACACTAACCATATGGCAGTCCACAGAGAATAGTTTACCATCTCTGGCACCAGTGTCATGTATGGAGAACCAGGTTGAGTACACAGGGGAATGGCCAACTGTTGAGTTGGCTTCATGATAGAATATCAGACCACAAATTCTTTTAGAAAAATAATAAGATAAAGTAATATGCATTTTTTTTTATATCTTTAGATGTTGGTAGGCGAAAATGTCTACTTAAGGAAAGAAAATAATCTTTCTGTCCAAAAATCAAATAAAAAGACAGTTCATTATTTTTAGTATTTTGACCAAACAAGTTTAAGATTCTATGTCAATAAATTCCAGTGAAATAGTGTATTAGAGTACAAGAGATGTCAACAAGCCTGGAGTTATTGTACTCACTTTTTTCTACAGATGTGCCATAAAAGGAATATTATCAGAAATTTCACAATCTGTTAGTGTCCACATTATTGCATTGCAGAAGCAATTATATTATGTAGAGATAAAACTAGACATGTTGCAGCTTCCTTGAAGCTTACAGTATGATATCAAAATAATCAACCAATAACTGTGTAGGTAAATATGCAGCCAAACAAAACATTCTTTGACATATGTGTCATTATTTTTTTTCCCTCTGAATATTGCAAGTATTGTAAACAATAAACAATATAAACAGCAATTCCAAAATTGCTTGTTTGATAAGTTTATGGTTGCAATTTCAAAGAAAATTTGGATCACTTCCTCAACTCTAATATATATCAATGTAATGCCTTTTTCAAACTTAACATCTTTGCTTTATTAATAGAGTACAAAAGCAGAAAGGGTCAAGATCCAAGACCGATGATCCACGAAACTGGCAGAGTATGTCAATATCACCCTATCCTGGTTCAGTCACATGAGTCTGGAAACTGTATTCTTGTGCACTTCTGTGGGGTCTTTTTTGTAAGCCCTTAAGTCATTTAGTGTTGCATTTGATTATCACATTTGAATTCTGTTTAATCAGGCACATTCAGGCACATTTTATTAATGAAAACATTTAATGATTTGGCCTCCTTTGAAATTTTACCTGAATGACTGTTATTTTTGTGTTATTTTTAATCATGGAAACATGAGTTACTTTTTGTCATGCTAGCAACAGAAATTCTCCAATATTGTTATGTCAGCAGCTTCCTGAGTAAAGAACTCTTTTTTCACTGCAAAAGAGTATAACCAGTTAATGTTATTCAATGACACCAATTTCATCAACAAACATTATAAGTTTTTATGTGATGGCAAGTTTACCATTAAACAATAAAAAATAACAAGCAACAGATCTTCCCTAACAGCAATTTAACCATCAAAAAACAATAAAACCACTACAAGAGAATAGCCATTGAACCATTACACAACAATAAAGCCCACCTGACAATGGTCCATTTACCACTTTACAGTGATCTAACCCTCCCATCAAGGACATAACCCCTAGCCTGCTACATTTGGTAATACAGTAACCCAGACTCATTCTCAAATCATTTTCTTAAACTGGCATGTAAATATACAAAGACATTTGGCTAGAGACTCAGCAGCAAATAGTGAAGATCCTGATCAGAAAACTCACAGCAGGGAGCTGGCTGATCTGGATCTACAATATTTGCGTAAGCCATGACCATTATGTTCTCAGCAGTGTAAGGGTAAGAGGAACCTCCATTATTGCTGTTTTATGAATCAGGGAGTCATTTGTCCAAGCATGAAATTACCTGTGATGTAAGTAATGGGCTGCCTGTCTTCTAGTACTTCAGGGAATTACTTCTCCGTGGAAAGCTGGCAAGCCGGTAAAAGACACCCAGGCCTTTGTTCTGACAATAGCCAAGTTGCTTAACTGTAACATCTTATAGGAGGGTTATATGAGGTTAGTACCATCTTGTACCATCAATAGTTGGTATAGTAGTAAGATATTGTATGACAGACAGACTATACGAGCTTTTGTTAGTCACCACTAGAAGTTCAACTTCCAGATCAACCATCGACTTCCAGACCAACCATCGACTTCCAGACCAACCATGGACTTCCAGACCAACCATGACTTCCAGACCAACCATGAGATGTAAATCCCAAGTCTACATTTTACACATATTCTATGTAGTAGCTACCCATTGTTTGATTCTACACTGGAATTGGACAGTTGAAGTGGGGTGGGGGAATTATAGTGTAAAATTAAATAAAGGTGTACAATATTATCAACAAAAAAAGCTACCATTTTATCCATTGTGGTCGTGTTAAATTTCCTGCAATGCATGTTGAAAAAAACATGCTAGTTAATTACAAACACTAGAAGAAGAGTGATGTTTACATTCCTTTACAGACTGGCAACTTTCCTACTTTTTATTTGTCCAATCTATTCCATATTTCCTTGAGTCTGATTGTACCATACACCACAAGCGTTAACAATAGATATTTTATTGATCCCCAGACTTTCTTGATTTACTATAAATTAATACAGTACATTTCTGTAAAAAGACTATCAAACAATACATATCATTTCATTAATTGGCTTAACCACTTTCCCCAAGCATTTTATTTAATTCCTTGTTGCATTTATTTAGTCATTATTTACATGTACCAATTACCACCTTGGAAGCAAAACATTTATTGCAGACATCTGCCTATTCAGTTATTTCAATTAATATTCCATTAGCAATTCCCTGCAGAAATATCTCCTATCTCATATGGTTATACATCTGCTACTTCTTGTAGACACACTGCAGCTATAAAAGTGTCAAAGCTTTCTTGCACAGGGGGGGATAACGTTCACTTGAAACTTAGTCAATTTGTTTTTAAATAACCTTTGCGTAAAACACCGTTCACCCAATCAACATTAAAAATACTCCACACTAATGATGTTTCCAGCTATTAAAGGTTTAATAATATATTTATATTCAAAACAAAGACAGTCCATAGAGTATTCATAGGTAAGTCTAAGTGAAATCATCAGAGTCATAGTCATTTGTGGTGCATTATCAGTCAATTTCAAGTTCTTAGTGTAATTTAAATTAACATTAAATTATGTTAAACTAAACAACACCATTTACTCAGTCTATGCATAGTTCACATAAATCACAAAAATGTCATGAAATTTATCAAGTTATAGTCATTTGCCTTAAAATTAAAAGTATCGAAAAATCATAAATTACAAAAATTTCCATTTATGGTTAATCAGTTTTATTCCTGTTAAGTACTATATTCATAATCATTTAAAATCATATGTCAAACTATGTGCAACTAAGAGGGATTCTATCTATGGAATGTTTCTAGGAGGCAGTGTGGCACTTACAGATGCCATTAAGAATCCTTTGTCTTCTTGAGAATGATGGGATATAACTGTCACATTGAGTTTTTAGACACTCACCAGCTCCTGCTAAGATATATTTTCATGGAATAGGGACGTAAAAAATGATAAAAATGGGGGTTAGGAGTGCAATATATATTGTAGGCTTTTCTGCAGGATTTGCAAATAAAATGATTTATGAAATAGCATAGGTCCAAGAGAATTGACTTAAACAAGCTAATTCATAGACTAATATCCCTGCCAAAAATATTTTTATGGGTATTCTAGATATTCTTTGGCAATGCTGTTAGTAAATGAGGTAAGGGTGTTGAGTATGGTAAAGATCTTTAGCAGAAATATTGCAGACAGTAGAAATACAAGAAACTTTCATAAATTAACAGGGGTCGATTACTGCCATGATCAATGTCCCTACCAAGTTTTGGGATTGTGGGCTAATGCAGTCTTAAAATATGCATCAGAAACAAGAAATATGAAAAAGGTTGATATGACCTTGACCTTTGTGCCCCTGACACCCAAAGCCGAAAGGGATAATCTACTAATCATGACCATTGTTCCTGCCATGTTGGCTTATACATTTATTAGATATTGACAAAAATGTTTTTAGGAACTTTTACCTTGACCTTTGTGCTACTAACCCAAAAAACAAAGGCCACTGTGATCTTTTACAACCGAACCCAAAGCCAAACAGGGTCACCTGCTCATCAATACCAATTTTAGGATAGTAGGTTCATGCATTCTCTAAACATATATCAAAAACTAAAATCATGTACAAGATTGCTGTGACCTTGACCTTTGCACCACTGACCCTAAAACCAAAAGGGGCCATCTACTAAGTTTGAGGATTGTGAGGCTCAAGTGTTCTTTAGGTAATGCTTAGTAATAAAGTGGTCTAACAACCAACATCTGTCCAAAAAAAATCCCTTTTTTCTATAAATGAGGAGTAAATATCAAAGATTTGATGGCTTTTTAAGGTGCATTAATAAAATATTTCCATGACAGGTAGGTATGGTGTCAGGAAAATGTGACTGGGTACGGTATCATGGGGTGGGGAGGGAGATCTCCTATGACTGATAATCCTTATTTTTTCCCCCAACCGTACAAAAATGTGCTAAGTAAAAAAAAAATATACTGTACAACTACTACTACTATCTTAAAAGCCATCAAATTCTTCAAAACATCTTGCATTTCTGAAGCCACATGTGTCCCTTTATTTTTGGTGTAAAAAGACAAGATATGGTGACAATAATTAAATTTAGAACAAGAAATAAAAAAATAAAATACCAATTTTAACAAGAAAACACCATAAACTTCAAACATTAACTGGTGTTTCATAGCTGTCTATATGGTTCTTATGTGACATATAAATGTAAATATAAAAGTTATTAACACAGCATAGTATAACCGTGAGAACAATTTTTTTTTTTCAATTTTATGAGAAATTGGATTAAGATTGACAGTGAAGTCAAAAAAAGAGATATACATTTATCAAGGATTTCAAGATTTTTCAAAATGAAAATTTTAAAAATTGTATTATAAGCCTTTCCTTATAAAACTATTAATAAAAATTTCACCCTGTTTATTGTTCCTAATTTTAACAACAATTACTGGTCTAAAGGAATGTGATAAAATGTAGCTCAAAAAGTTCTATAATCTCATTTAATAGGACTGAAAGTAATTTGCATAAAAAATAGCATTTTTGTGTATAAAGTTGTAAAAATTGATAGTATTGTCCAGCAAATCATAAAAAAACTCTTTTTTAACCAGACCTATTTGAAACTCTTTACCATGTCAAATACTGCTTCACAAAATTTTAAGACACTAAAAGTATACAGCATTAAACAAAACCCCCACACAACTGTTTGTGGCTTTCAGAACCTTGGCCTTCTGAAACAATAGAAACGATAACTTCAAATAATGCTTATTTTATATGTCTGATATAACAGCTCATGAACAACTTTATTTATGTTGATGCAAATCAAAATATGGAACTGGCATAACCAAGTGACGCTCTTGAAGTGATGTTGGACATAGGAATTTAAGCCAGACAAAAATAAAAATACTTATTTATTTGGTCTAATATATATTACATGTTATTAATTGCAAGTTATTAAACTATCTGATATTCATACAGCTGTAAAATTTGCTTCTTGTGTATAACACAGACCAAGTTATCCTGCAGACAAGCAACCCTTATGGAAAGACAGAAGGGGAAAAAAGAATGCAGGTAGAGTTGTTATTGTTGTGCAGTGCACTTCTACCCAGCAACAGGTACAAACAATGTTTGAAGTGAACCTATTTAGTATCCTTAAAGTTATTATCCACACAATAAAAATAAGCTATGAGAGATTGTAAGGCATACAGTGGGATGGTTACATGTACCTGTCCTACAACATGTCATAATAAATGGAGATAAGTAACTACTTTTTTGTGTGTTTAGAGGGTTTTCAAAATCCCACCAAAAGTATTTCAGTTGTCTGGCAATGATATCCACTTGAAGCAGGTAAAATGCTGCCTTCACTGTGTATAGCATGTTTTTTATATACCTGGCACAATACCACCTTCAGTCGCATAATCCTGACATTGGGCCTATACTGATGTGCTAAAGAAAGTGTGCACTGGGTTACAGGAAAATTTTGTATGCTTATTTAAGCAAAATATTGGCATATTCGCTGTCAACATTTGCCAAGTTGTATAAACTACACAATGGTTTTTATAATTATCTGAATTTTCTGTATGCCTAAATAACTGAGGGGTGAAAAGTGGTTCAATAAGATTCATGTCTGAAGAGCAAGCTGTTAACATAAAGACATTAACATTATGAACAGAGACCTTGCATTATCATGCTTTAGACAACCAGGGTTCTGTTGTAGGTACTATGAAATACAACTGCGGATTAAAAACTTGATCGTTATTAACTTGGGCATTTAAATACCATTAATAACAAGGTTGTTTTCCTATCACCAATGTTACCTCCCCAGACCATAACACTACCACCTCCAAAACGATCTTGCACTAGTAAACAATTCTGGTCAATATCTAATCTAAATACTCAAACTCTTCCATCAGCAGTGCTAAGTTAAAATCGTCATACATCACTTAAAAGCACCCTAGACCACATGGCATGGTTCCAACGGAAGTGACGGAGGGCCCATAGAAGTCTGAGAGCGTGATTTCCGTTATTCAGGACCTGACTTACATGAGGTCTCCTAGGCCTTATCGGACAACCATTGGCCCGTAGTCATCTCAGAACGTTGATTCTAGCAACACCAAATGGCCTTGCAGTGATTGTTACAATTTTGAATCAAGACTTTGAGTATATGTTAAAATTCTGTCCAGACATGCCACTGTTGTCTTAAAGGTGTGGCATCATGTTTATAAGTGAAAATCAAAAGTGAACTGTAATTTTCTTGGTGATTTATTGTTAAAGATATCGGTCAGGACCAACCTGTTGGTGTACACATTTTGCACAGGTGGCACCAGAAAAAATTGCATAATAATCTGCTGTCAGTGTGGTTGTATATGTGCTTAAATATCAGGCAAATGGTTGCAATGTGTGGGGCATTACTTTGTTCACTTATGGTGTAAAATCTGTAATTCTAACCTTTATGATAAAAAAGTTATATAGAGTATCAAAGAGCACTCTTTCTTTTGTATATTATGTCAGTATATATACCAAGACTGAAAAGAACCAATCCACAAGGTTTCAAGTTATTTTCCAGACAAGAAAAATAAGGGTGATAACTAAAAATTAATGTAGGTGGAGTTCATGTTTTGTGAACTGTACTTCTATTAATCAAGATTTAATCTCCAAGTTTGAAGTCAATAAAATTTTACTAAGGGTATACGAGAGAGGCACCAGACAAAACTAGGACAGGAGAGCCGAAGTGGCCACTTTATGGTCCCACAACCTTCTGGGAGCATGATAAGAATAACATGAAATTTACTTTCTTACCTTGCTTAGCATTTCTATATAAGGTTAAGGAAAAAAAGGTGCAGATCCAGAACAGCCAGCTCCCTGCTGGGGTCTGTCTGATCAAGATCTGGACTTTTTGTTGCTGAGTCTCCTACAATAAGGCATTTGGTCATGTCTTGAAGTTTTAAACCAATAGCTAAGAATTTTGAATGGGATAATGACGAATGTAGCTTACTAATAGATAAAGATGGATGCATTCTCTCAATAAACAAGACATGACGATTTGATATCTTGCAACTCAATGCAGTTTATATTATTCTAGCTCATCTGTAATAATTTATTATGATAAAGCTAATGGGGTAAACTGATATGCAGGACACATTCATGTAAACTGATATGCAGTACATATTCATGTAAACTGATTTGCAGGACATATTCATGTAAACTGATATGCAGGACACATTCATGTAAACTGATATGCAGTACATATTCATGTAAACTAAAATGCAGGACATATTCATGTAAACTGATATGCAGACACATTCATGTAAACATATGTGCAGTACACATTTATGTAAACTGATATGCAGTACATATTCATGTAAACTGATATGCAGGACACATTCATGTAAACTTATGTGCAGCACACATTCATGTAAACTGATATGCAGGACACATTCATGTAAACTTATGTGCAGTACACATTCAATTGTAAACTGCTTTACAAGCTAGTATATTTCATATCTACACCTGATTTGCTTTGAAAAGTAACTGACAGGTCTAGACAATTTTAGCCGATTCAGAAAAAAATGTAACACATTTTCCATACAGTGGTTGCTGTCAGTCATTAATTCTGTGAAAACAATGTCTCTGATCTTCATATGCTCTAAACTGACATGCTGCTAAAATTGTGTTCTTGAATGAACACATACTAGCATTTTTTTATTCTCATTTCAACTAAGGTATTAAATATCACATCATTTTAATTGTCGCAATGTCCATGGACTATTAAACAATTCATGTTGCTAAACATTGAACAAATACAAAGGCTTGTGTTTGTTGAACGGACTGAATGTTCGCAAATCCTTAAGTGTATATCGCTTCTTGAATTATTTATAATATTATAACATTTATTTTTCAAGCAAGCATTCAAAATTTATTAACACTGCATTAAGTTTATAGATGGGCATTGTCAGTGTATTCATTAATGCTGTTTTCATTGTTACCAACTTTATTGTAGATGACATAGTATACTTTATATTGTTTAGAAATGTTTGTTTAAATTTATGCACTATTTCTGTTAACAAACCTTAATATTAAAAAAAGATAAAAAGTAGAGCAAAAACACAACAAAAAGGTCAGATATTAAGTTTAAGTTTATTGGAGTCTTGTGCTCAGAAAACTTAAATGTAGGTAACACAATGGTGAGGATATTCACCCGCATGCAAGAGACCAGATCGTCAAAGATGGCCATGATCCTTTACTCACTAACCTAGAAGATGGCACAGCAAAACCCTAACTGCAGGGAAAAGCATGCAAAAAAAAAAAAAAAAAAGACATACTTCTTAAAATATGTCTGTTCCTCATCAAGACAAATGCATTCACCAATTTGTTCAAAGTAGCTAATGAGTAAATTAGACATTATGAGGCATATTTTTCTTGTCAATTAACAAGTATTTTTGGCAGCAGTTTGTTAACTATGCAACAGCTTGAGGATTTAATGAAGAAAGATGGTTTAGTTCCTTGACACAATTTACATTGCTGAAATGAGGTTTTCAGTATATTTTTTTTAAACATTTTACAGTGTAAATTATTTGTATGAAATAGGTTATAAGTGTGTTCTTTTCCCACTCAACATATTTTTGTAATACTTTGAAAGCTGTTCCTTACCAGAACACAACACTCAACACAATTTCTCCAGGAAAATTCTGCTAAGCAAACAGAACAGGATCCCCAAGGAAAATAATGCTCAAATAAATAATTCCATTTATTGTTGCTTATTTAATATAACAGTGTGATTTGACAGCAAAAAACCCCCAACTGTTACACTTTTTTAAAATGCCCATGTATCTTCAGAAGTAGGAGATAAGTTAAAATAATTTTGTCATCCTTTGATAATTATGATTACATACATTATCATCTTTAAAACTATATTATAAAGCTATATAGTATTCAAGCTATCAACTGAATATTTTTGTGATTTTCATATAGCTATGTACCTTTAATATATACCCTAAACTTAATTACTAACTTATATAATTTTCCAACAGTATTTCAGTCCAGGATCAGGTATAAATTGAATTATTTTGGTTCAAACATAATTTTGGAAAACAAGGTAATAATATACTGGGATACAAAGATATTTCAATGATGAAATTCATTCTACCCACAGCTTTTAAAACCAATAACCTACATAATTACATGTAAGGTTTACATGCATCATAAATACTTACAAGACAATCAGGAAGACAGCACTATTTCAGTACAGGGAGCTATAATTCAACTTTCTTGGCATCTAGACATGTTTTTCATTTATTTTTCAAAAAGAAATATATCACTCTATGCCAAATCAGAGGAAAATGTCATGACTCAAGATTGTAAAGAACTCTGGCTAAAAACCAGAATTTCTTTTAAACTCCAAAAGAAGAGATTTTGTAAAATATGTTTAAGTTGTCAAGTAAGTCTACAATTTTTTACATTTTCCAAATTTTGGTATGCCTTTTTGACATGTGTTCAAAGGGTCTTCAAGTTATCTTCTATATACACAATTTATCTTTACATTAATAACATGACATAACACAGACCTAGCCAAAATGCTTAATATATTTACGGAAAGGTGAGTCATATTTTTACTGAAAGGTGTTTCAAATGTTTGCTGAAAGGTGTTTTAAATTTTAGTTAAAAGGTGTTTCAGACTTTTCTGAAAGGTGCTTTAATGATGTTTGCTAAAAATTAATTCCATTTGTTTTGCTGAAAGGAGCATCACATGTTTGCTGGAAGTTGCTTTAAATGTTTGCTGAAGCTAAGATGATTCAAATGTTTGCTGAAAGATGCTTCAAATGTTTGCTGAAAGATACTTCAAATGTTTGCTGAAATATGCTACAAATGTTTGCTGAAAGATGCTTCAAATGTTTGCTGGAGGGTGCTTAAGATATTTGCTGAAAGGTGCTTCAAATCTTTGCTTTAAATTTCTTACAATGTTGTTGGCTGAAAGCAAACATATCTTTGGACAATATATATATAACCATCATAGAAATGGCATTCAATGTTTGTTTTGCCAGAGAATATGGAATAGGTTATTCTAGAAGGCCAATGTCAGTCTTTTACATTAGTTATATAATAGAATGACAGCATTATCCACAGGGGAGATGCATTTATGTAAATTCATCATCATTTTAATGACCATCACCATCACGCTCACCATCATTACCATAACATCAACAATATCATAACCATTACCACCATCAGCACAATCATCACATCATCTCTACTCACCTGACTTCCAGACATACTCGGCTGACGCCCAGGTCAAGGTTGCCACCAGGAGGATGGTGATTGTGACAATGTGGTTGGCAAACGTTGGACTGCTTCCATGTCCCATAATCAACTAGGGCTGTCCCAGTCTAAAACGGTGGGAGAATACATCGAGGCACAGTCTACCTGGTTGGTTGTCGTGGTGACAAGACTGGAAATATAAAATGATGAACAATCTTAATGTTGAAAATAGAAACGACAACAGAAAAAATTATTTAAAAAAAATCAAACAAGAAAACATGAAAATTAGTTACAACACCAAAAATCTACTAATAATAAAATAAATGTATAAACAGTACTGTTGTCCTGGTAACTAGATCTAAAACAAAAAACAGACAAAAGCTCACACATTTTGAGACATTGAAAACCAACCCTTCTCAAATCATTAAACTAAGCCATTGATATACCCTGTGTCAGTGTAGGGAGTGAAGTTTGTGTTCTAGCATGCTCATTCAGGCTTGCAACTCATTTAAATCTGCATTTTACAATCACTCATAAAATCCAGTGTGAACAGGCTTGACATATTATGTAAATATTTTGCGATTCTGTTGTGGTACATTAATTTAGCTTTGTGATACTGCCAATCCTTTCAAATCAAATCCAAGAACTACCTTAGAACTACTTTCTGTTGCAGTGTTGACTGCCAGACAAGTTGTAAGGAAGACTACTTCCTAGGAAATGTTGCAACCATGTATTCAGCATTGAATGTAAAACATTAATGGTAAACTGATGCTTTGTTGTCTTTGAATGAAAGAACAATTTCTCTTTTAAACTTTTAAAAAGTTATAACAAAAAATACACTTTAGAACACTAACATAAAAATGACATTTTTGAGAATATTGTTTACTATGTCAGGTAATAATGTTGCCTATGTTGTTGCTGTTGCAGCACTATGATAGCTGATTGTACATCTTGTCAAATCCTCAGACATAAGACAGTGCATTGAACAACTCCTATCAGCACTATTCTCCCTGGGGAACCATATTTGTTCCCTTATCTGAATATTCCATGCAGATGTCCTTGTACATGCAAAACAGTGCTGTCCAATAGAGAAGTTCAAAATAATCATCTCCATGACAACCAATGTAGGAAACTGTATGTAAGTAGTAACTTGTTTTACAGAAGGTGACTGTTTAGAGAAAGTAGGTAAGACAACAAAGCTATTAAAATTAACTAATACCTTAATAGTTAGTTTGATGCAAAAATGAACGTAAAAAGACATCCAGTTGGTGATTAACCTAACACTGATGGGCATTGAGTTTGTAAAAAAAAGCACATGGCTTCTGTATGTGGTTTTGTTTTTATCTTGCCAATATTACTATATGTATGCAGCTTAATTTTTAAATACCTAATGAACAATAAGAAATATTACAACATACCCAAATTAATTCAAATTTAGCAGTTATGGTTTATTGATACACAGCAATATATTATTACAAAATGATAAACATCTAGATTACAATAGTCACTGCATACATGTTACACCAAGACAACCAACTGCATAATCTAATATCTCTAGCATACCTCCCAACCTGGCTCCCAGACATTAAGGATGTCCGATGTAATTTTCTGCCACAGTAATTTGAGAATGGCAGTCAAAATAAACTGACAACTTGCCAGAAGCGCCTGAGCTAAGAATGAATGACTTATTCCCTCTGAGCTGTAAACGTATGACTGATCCCAAAACGTGTTACAGAAATATTCTAGACAAAATCTTGCTTATCAAAAAAGACATGCCTGTGTGGATCCCTGTGTGGCAATGCATGTAAAACTGTATCTGATGTTTCCGAAATATAATAATGTGAATATCTATGTTCTCTTAATTTCTTTGACAGTCTTGTATCATTTCTGCAGGCTTTAACATGCTCACTGGAAAAAGCTCCAGATAAGTAGAGACAATTTGATTGGGCGTAGATACATATCACAGTTTTTTTTTTACCAAGACAATCTGATTGGGCGTAGATACATATCACAGTTGCTTTTTTACCAAGACAATTTGATTGGGTGTAGATACATATCACATTTTTTTTTTACCAAAACCTATGTTCTAATGGTACACTGAGGTAACTGTGATGAGACATGACCAGGTTCTGCGGAATAAAGTGCTTAGTAATATAACTTTAAAACAAAAACACAAAAGCATGAGAAGAGAACATATTTATGTAGGTCAATGGAATAACATGGTCCAGGATATAGGTTGATTATGAAGCTTTGAAGTAAATTCTGATTGTTTATCAACATCAACTTTCATGTCAATAAAATATCAATGTAATATTATAAACAGGTTCTTTTAAATCATGAGTTTTAAGAAATTTTATATTCTTCAACCACCACAAACTAAAATTCATCATTTCATTTAGCTTCAAAATTCACAGCAGTGAGCACTGAAAATTAGATAGGACTGCAGAATTTTGAGGTAATAAGTAATAACTTCCATTTATATAAATTCAATATATTTGTATATCCATAAAACACTAAGTTACAGCTGTTTTAATAGATGTATCAAAAGCTTTTGATTGTTTGCCCCACAAAATCTTGTTATCCAACCTTTCTTCATATACTTAAAACTACAAGGAACTTTGATAAAGATGTTAATCAAAGAGAAAGCAAAAAATAAAAATTTGCGATATGATTAGTAGATGGGCTGGAGTTACCAAGAGTTTTCCAGGGTTTCATTCTTGGACCATTATTGTTAGTTTTGTTTTTAAATAATATATTCTGTTTAATTCATAAATGTACTCTGTATGACTATGCTGATGACAACACCTCATAGTTTCACCTCCCAATCTTTGATATCTATATTACATACAGAATGTAAAACCATTATAGACTAGTTTGACTCCAGTGATTTGCAGGCTAAATAAAATTAATTCAAAGATATTGCTGTAGGAGAAAAGACTCATAGTTTGACTATCAATATCATAACTTATAAACCCCTTAAGAATGCAAAGATTATGTGACATTACTTGGAGTTGACAATGACAATTACCTTTTGAAGCTCATATTGAAAACTTGTGCAAAAAAAGCAATCATGCAGCTTAATATCCTAAAAAGGAATTGGTAAATGTTTAAATCATTCAAATAAATGTTAAATTGTTCATACATTAATATTAAGTTTTGGTGTTTTTTTCTTTAGCCTGGCATTTTTGTTCAGTTATTAATACATAAGAAAATTGAAGAAAGAGCTTTAAGATTTGTTTATGATATTCACAATTTCCCATATGAAAAACTTTTAAAATATATAAATATTAAAATACCCTGTGTTAAAACAACAACCTATGGACAGAGCTACTTCAGGTTTGCTTAACCTAGTTCTATGTAAATTCACTTCCAGAAGCTGATAAGACAGCATATAGATTTAAATACTTTTAAAACTATTAAAACTAAAACGTATTTGTGAAGGTTAAGGCTGTAAATGGTCCATTTGTTTGCATATTTAGGGGTTAAGGTTTGCACAAAATTACTTCAAAGCTTTAAATGTGCTTAATGTTTTGAGGCATGATTGGTCTACTCCAAAGATATTTAGGCATCAACCTTGTGACTTCCAATCTTTCACTGAGAATCAATCTTATGGACAGACATGGGTTATGGACTTTTTATATTCGAACACTTACATGTAACATGCCTTAATTACAGACTTTTTTCAACAAATTAAACTACTATTTAATAAAGCTTTTTTATTTATATTTTATCTAAAGTGTACCTAAAGAAGTTGATTGTAAAAGCTAACTACAAACTTATGCTGACTTGTTGCATTCTTACTTACTCAAAAGTGATAAAAATGCAATAATGAAGTAAATAATAATGCATAAAAAATTAATTTTGAAACAATAAAAACAATCATTACTAACATTGATTAACACTTCTTTACCCAAGTAGCAAACGATACATACCTTGGCTAAGTGACTTTTTTTTTAATTATAAGAAACAAAATCAGCACAAAGATAGTTTCCTTAACTCTATACTTGCATTCAATCTATAAACATAAAACATGCCCTTATGGTGTTTTTATCATGGAAAGGGTAAAGCACCAGCAACTTGCTGGATTACAATTACAGCTGGATTACAATTACAAAGTGTTTTATTCTCAATAAAGTTCAAACCTATTTTAGGTACTAAAAATGGTTGATAAACTGCCTTGAATAAAACCTCCAGTTTAACTTTTCAGCTTATACAAATGGATTTTGTATTGACAAACAGCTGAAATCCTCACAGGCAGCTCCAGCTGGGGCTGGCTGATCAGGATCTGCATGACTTGCTGCAAAATCTCCAGTGAAATCTTGTTACTTCTGCAAACACAGATGCATAATGAATTGTCTCAATATTTACCAATGTTACCACACTCCACTTATCTGTTCAGTTTTGCTATCGTTACAATTGCTGCTTCAAAGGACTATTGTACATGGAAATGTTGTCAATGGAAATTGTTGTAAAGATATATATGCAATAAATATTTTATCTTTTTTAATATTTAAATAAAGCTATTTTAACCGTAACATATTAAAAATAATCAATCTTGTTAGACTAAGTTTTGTTAGACTAAGATTTAGATATACTATGGAATGAGGTGGCAGATGTTACTATTTTTTGAAAAGCACAGGACAACTGTGTGGAGATTGCAGGAAAAATTATTTTTTGTTGTTTTTTTGCTTTTGTTTAAACAAATACAATGCGGTAACACAAGAATGGTCTTTATAGTGGCCACCAGCTATTTTGGTTGTACAAGACCCTCCAACTAATGTCTGGGTAGAAGTACCGACGCAATACAGCTGAAAGACCTTCCCAAAGTCCTTCTCCAGGACTGGTGCTCGTACCAATGCATCGAGAGGCAAGCAGTTAGAAGTCTGCAACTTTACCATTTAGCTAGGGGCACCTCATAGCAGGTAAATTGCTATTACTGTATTTTATAGTTTGAGGAAGTCTACTGGTTTCGTAATACCTTGCTTTCTCACTTAAAAACACTTTTAATAGGAAGCATGTCAGACTTATTGGACCCGGTTACATGCTCTGTAGGCTTTAAAGTGTCTCAGTTACAGCCAATTCAGACTTCTCGCTAAATGTATTGATCACAGTCTAGTCGCAATAAATGAGCTTTTAAAACCCCAAGAAATATTTTCGGCAGAGGAAATCATCTTCAAATCTATCAATGAAGTTTAATCACTTAGATACACGTCAATTTAGTGTAAAGTTTGTCTTAACAGTTTCTTACTTGGCTGAAAATGGAGTCAGACTTGCGTCTCAGTTGGTATGACTTGAAGTTACACCTAGTCATACTTTTCCTGCATAGAGTGGCAGTTTCATATCATTAAAATCCCCCTATCATTTTAAATATTTAAATGTCTTAAAAAAATCATATGCTTTAAAATGGAAGAACCAATGACAAAAATGTTTCAAAGATTTATGAAGCACAAAATTTAACTAAAACTAAAATTTGTTTAGAAAAGGTCCAGAAAAAAGGTGCTCATAATTATATACTGGACTCTACAAATTGCTCAACAAATGTATAAAGCCATATATCTTGGTGAAAACAAGGTATTCTGTATAAACAGCTGAAAGCAAGAAGTACATGTATAAAGCTCCGACCAGTGATCAATATAATGGACATTGACCCCACATTGGGCTACACATTTATATACAAATGAGCTGAGAAGTGCCAGTTCAAACTTTTACGATCTTATAAAAATAATAACATGGTTACTGTGTTAACATTGTATTGGTCACAATGTGTTAAAGTGCTACATAAAACATCCATGTACCATGGCTCTGTGGCACAGAGACATGAGGTACTGGGTTTGTATCCTACAAAAAAAAATATTTTTTTTTGCTTTAACATCTTTGCCTCTTTCTTTTACATATTAACAGATTTCAAGTTTTATAAACAAATACGTCTCCTTGTATTATCTTTAAATGCAGACCATTTCAAACTGTTAAAGATAAGGTAAAACAATGTGCCCGACTGGGTATCATGGCTTCAAATTAATTGAATTCCTTAAGCCTCATAAAACTATTGCCATATAGTTTTATTAGACAATACAAGCCAAATGTCATTTAATTCAGCTTGAACTTATTTGTTGCAAATTGAAGACACTGTCTAGACCATCTTTATCATTTATTAAAACATGTCTTTTTTAGCAATTTTACTTTCATTTAGGGGAATTGTTTTAACTACATGTGCAGTTGTTTACATAAACAAATGCAGATTTCATTTCAGAAGTAGAAAAAAGTAAAAAGTATGTCAATACATACAAGGTTTAACCCAATTCTTAAAAGAAAACATCAAGTTAGTCAGTTGCTGTAAGATATTAAAGTAAATAAATGTTCTTGCTTTGTAAAAGTTGATATTCACTGAAAAACTAAAGAATTGTTCATTTAATGACTTGGTATAACAGTGCAGAGCTTTAGACAAGAGGAGAAAATTGGATTTTGCGTTACCATATATCCCATAATTCTCAACCGACCCCACCTTTTGGCTGGTACTCATTGAAATTCTTATGAGACGATTTTAATGTATGTACCAAGTATAAAAGGATTGCTGGGGAAAATAAATGAGTTAGGAGGAGATGTATGCCTTTATTAAGGACTCTCCTATATAACTTTGAAAATGGTATTGTGTTTCCAAATGTCAATTCTTAGATTTTGTGTGTTCGTTTGATCTAGTTTTTGAAACACAACGCAGTGACCATTTATGACCATTATAGTTACACTCAGCTACTTTGTCGAATAAGACCCCAGACAAATGTCTGGATAGAACCACAGGTGCAACGCAAGTCAGCTGTAAGACCTTCCCACAATAAGTCCTATGCCCCACACGGGACTCAAACCCATGTGGTGAGAGGCTAAGCAGTCAGATGATCTGTGTTAATTATAAGCTATCAAAGTGACAGCAACTCTATCAGCTGTAAAGGAAAAGGAATGTGGATTTATAGCAGATATGATGTTCTCATTTCACATGTAAAAAATATATAAACAAGGAATCGTAAATACAACTAAGCACAGCAAACAAGTGGCTGTTTACGCCATAATGTAATGTGTACCTCATACAGCCAGGTAGATCAGAAAATGTTCCAACATCTTCTTTATTGTTTGATAGGATGGATTTTAAACAGTAAAAAATATTCATTTGAACTACAATTACATACAAAATAATGTTTAAAAATGTCAGCAGAAATGATATAGAAATGCCTGTAAGCAGAGTAAAGTAAACAAACACCTAATTACAGCAAGCCAGACACTATAACGTCATAAGGTAATATTCATATAAAACTTTTTTATCAAGAAGTTGGCAACAGTTTGCTACAAAGGCAGTTGGCAAAATATTTATACAAGTTTATTCTGTACGATACCTGTATTTGTTTACTGGCAATCACATATCTGTTTAATTCTAGTTCAGTGCTGCTTTAAGTCTGCAATACACTTAATCGGCCAAAATATATGTTTTAAAGTAATTGTCATTTCCCTGGCATATATCATTTATACCAAGAAATTTAACACATATTCTCTGATACTTAGACCACTTACAAATTTAAAATTAAACTTTGTCCATACTTTTAAAGTAACAAATCAAGGTTGTTTTCTTTACTTTAAAAAGGAGTGTGTTGCAGGGTTCAGCACTGGTCCATGGCTGGTAAAATTTTGTGAATACATGTCCTACCTAAAAACTGACCAGTCAATCAGGCTTGTTAAAAAAAACACCTTTTTTCTCCAAAATACATGGTGTATAAAAGGATAAAAAAAATGCAAGGAATAAAAGAACCAACAATAAAGAATTCAGACAACTGCATTTCTACAGCTTATCAGTATTTTTTGGGGGACTAAATATTGGAAGTACGTTTTCAGTTCAGAATATAGATGAGATAGATGTATTCAGCACAATTGAGAACCACTCTAAGGTGGAGTTTCAGACTTGTCTTAACAGCTACTGTCCGATTTGTGTTATATGGATGGGTATATAATCAACAAAATGTTTGGATGAGGAATTATAAAAGCTGTCAAAATGACACTGTTTGAGATTCGCTAATATTGTTTTCACATCATTTAACAAAGTCATTATCCGATCTTCACAGAAAATTGCACAATGATACAATAAACAGAAAATAATTTACGTACATATAAGAAACATGACCATATGTACACCGGTGCAGGTCACATTAAGAATAACAACAGCAATGCCATTCTTTCTCATAATATTCACCACCAACTTATCTGTTATGCTTATGGGGAAATACCCTCGTAAACATATTAGATTTCAAGAAGTAGTTTGAAGAAAATGAAATGATGGACAATTAGTTGTTTCCTTTAAAACTTTCTAACACCATCATCGGGGATAAAGAACACACACTTTGCTAAAAGAGATGTGTACTGACTCATCCATTATCATTTTTCTTTGAAAGTGATCATATATTACACTCTGTAACAATGATTTTTGTGAGACATCATTACCAACTCAGAACTGATGGTTAATCAATTACCTTAAATTCCCTTTCTATATAGCTTTCCTTTGTAGAACTACTTCTCCGCACCTATTACAGTGTCTGAACCCATAGCTACTAAATAATGTTGCCATTTCTCACAATCACAGAGGTGACTAAATGCCTTCTACAGGCATTCAGACTACAATACCTGGAATTCAGTTAATCAGAGACAATTTCACATTAGCCAGATGTAACTCATTATAAATTCACATTAGTTTTCACATAACAAATATTTTTACACTTTCAGAAGCATTGTTTTGTATTGAAAAGGCAAGTTTTCTTATTGTTTGTTATTACCTATTGATCCCAAGAAGGCATATCTAACTCCTAGTAATCTGCCTTTAATCTGGGACACATTATTTTAACAGCACTATCACAATTATTGTTTTTACTACAGTATTTTAATGTTTACTTTACACTTATGTTGGTCTTAAAAGGGATTAAACATAGGTACAATTGTTGTGTCTGTCCTGCGTGTGAGGCATCATACAAAATGGTATGTTGTTATGATCCACTACATCATAGGGAAAGCACTTGACATGGTGTTATTACATTTTTGTGTGGATTTATAATGTGACACTTAATTTAAGATGGTGCATTTAGCAATAATGTTGCTTCTATATCATCTTATTAATCAATCAGGTATTACATCATTTAATAAATCAATCAGGTATGACTGTAAAACAGTACAGTTTTGATGATCCAGTCTGTATTTTTACATAAGACTATGTCTGTACTCTTTAAAAATAATACAAGCTGAAGCCACATAAAACATACCGAAAAGCTGTTTATCAAGGATCAACAATAATGCACATTTTCACCCCACGTGACCCAATAATGAACTCATCCAAGATTTCATGCAGACAAACATTCTGACCAAGTTTGATGAAGAGTGGATAAAAACTGTAGCCTCTAGCAAGTTCACAAGCTAAACTTTTGAAGCCGGATGAAGGGGTATTAGAAAAGCTCACCTTGAGCACAGGTAACATACTAACAAAATCCATTAGAACTGGTCTAAGTTGCAAATAATGCATCTGTTTGTATTTATCTTTTTATTACAGATCAGTTAACTTTTATGCATTTGCCTGGTAAAATGAAAGTTGTGCTTGATCTATTTCCATGAGAAAAACAAGACAATATTTTGAGAGGTGCTATCCAGTTTAATGACTTTTCAAAAAAAAACCAAGAGACTAGCAGTCTGCACTTTATGGCATGCATAAGCACTATAATATGCTGGGTTTTATAGTTTATTTTTTTCTGAACCTTACATACTAACATTGCAGTCTGTAGTGGTAATTGTGCAAACAATTAAAATACATTCATCATTTATTGATAAAGATTCATATAGTGTATATATCTTGATCAGACTGTTCTCAGTGACCACTGGCTGATATGGATTAACACGTTTTGCCCTGGATTGACCAATTCTTTCTTATAAATTAAGTTATAACATAAATAAGTGCAGTACATACATGTAGGTCTATTTATGAATAGAAAAATATGAAATGGTATGAGAATTAATGCAGATATAATAAAATGAACAACAACTGGCAAACACATGCAGATAAATATAAAAGGGACAAGAAAAAAATGCTGCAGAGCATCAAAATCACTGGAAATAATATATCAGAAAGCTTAGAATATTTGGCATAGCAGGATTTAGCACCACCTCATTTGCTATTGGGGAATAAAAATGTTTCAAAAAGCTTCTGTTGTTAACTGAGTAAATATGTAAGTGCGAATGACACTTTTTAATTCCTACTACAACATAACAAAAGCGGTGAACAACACCTAGACAACACATGCCGTACAAAGTTTCCAAACAAATAATCATGGTACAACTATGAAATGGTATGAAGTCTCCAACATCTGCCTCAGCGTAAAAAATCTTTACAACGTAACAAAAACATTGAATGATATGACCTATTTATTTCTTTGCTATACATCTCCAAAAGTAATATTCTTTAATACAAAAGTAAAACCATGAAATTTAAATCTTAATAACCCTTGAATACTGAGCAAATATAACACATATGTCTTTTGAAGTGTTCGAGAAAATGTTTTTGATAATAAACGCAGTCTGTCCAAATCTAAACCAAACACATCACTAATTGTTGTAATATTCACCTAACTGTTATTGCATGATTTGCCCCCAAAAGCTTTTCGTTGGGTGTAAAAAAAGACCCAAACTGTGATAACTGATTATTGAAAAAGAAAACAATGAATCTTTTATATGAAGAAATGCATAAACATGAATATGACCATGAAGAGATTGTGGTTGAATGAATGCAGACCTTTAATTTAAGATGGTGCATTTAGCAATGCAGACACTTAATTTAAGATGGTGCATTTAGCAATAATGTTGCTTCTATATCATCTTATTAATCAATCAGGTATTACATCATTTAATAAATCAATCAGGTATGACTGTAAAACAGTACAGTTTTGATGATCCAGTCTGTATTTTTACATAAGACTATGTCTGTACTCTTTAAAAATAATACAAGCTGAAGCCACATAAAACATACCGAAAAGCTGTTTATCAAGGATCAACAATAATGCACATTTTCACCCCACGTGACCCAATAATGAACTCATCCAAGATTTCATGCAGACAAACATTCTGACCAAGTTTGATGAAGAGTGGATAAAAACTGTAGCCTCTAGCAAGTTCACAAGCTAAACTTTTGAAGCCGGATGAAGGGGTATTAGAAAAGCTCACCTTGAGCACAGGTAACATACTAACAAAATCCATTAGAACTGGTCTAAGTTGCAAATAATGCATCTGTTTGTATTTATCTTTTTATTACAGATCAGTTAACTTTTATGCATTTGCCTGGTAAAATGAAAGTTGTGCTTGATCTATTTCCATGAGAAAAACAAGACAATATTTTGAGAGGTGCTATCCAGTTTAATGACTTTTCAAAAAAAAAACCAAGAGACTAGCAGTCTGCACTTTATGGCATGCATAAGCACTATAATATGCTGGGTTTTATAGTTTATTTTTTTCTGAACCTTACATACTAACATTGCAGTCTGTAGTGGTAATTGTGCAAACAATTAAAATACATTCATCATTTATTGATAAAGATTCATATAGTGTATATATCTTGATCAGACTGTTCTCAGTGACCACTGGCTGATATGGATTAACACGTTTTGCCCTGGATTGACCAATTCTTTCTTATAAATTAAGTTATAACATAAATAAGTGCAGTACATACATGTAGGTCTATTTATGAATAGAAAAATATGAAATGGTATGAGAATTAATGCAGATATAATAAAATGAACAACAACTGGCAAACACATGCAGATAAATATAAAAGGGACAAGAAAAAAATGCTGCAGAGCATCAAAATCACTGGAAATAATATATCAGAAAGCTTAGAATATTTGGCATAGCAGGATTTAGCACCACCTCATTTGCTATTGGGGAATAAAAATGTTTCAAAAAGCTTCTGTTGTTAACTGAGTAAATATGTAAGTGCGAATGACACTTTTTAATTCCTACTACAACATAACAAAAGCGGTGAACAACACCTAGACAACACATGCCGTACAAAGTTTCCAAACAAATAATCATGGTACAACTATGAAATGGTATGAAGTCTCCAACATCTGCCTCAGCGTAAAAAATCTTTACAACGTAACAAAAACATTGAATGATATGACCTATTTATTTCTTTGCTATACATCTCCAAAAGTAATATTCTTTAATACAAAAGTAAAACCATGAAATTTAAATCTTAATAACCCTTGAATACTGAGCAAATATAACACATATGTCTTTTGAAGTGTTCGAGAAAATGTTTTTGATAATAAACGCAGTCTGTCCAAATCTAAACCAAACACATCACTAATTGTTGTAATATTCACCTAACTGTTATTGCATGATTTGCCCCCAAAAGCTTTTCGTTGGGTGTAAAAAAAGACCCAAACTGTGATAACTGATTATTGAAAAAGAAAACAATGAATCTTTTATATGAAGAAATGCATAAACATGAATATGACCATGAAGAGATTGTGGTTGAATGAATGCAGACCTGTAAGTTGAAAATAAGAATTTGACAATCAATATGCGTAAAAGTTAACTTGTTACTTTTTCTTAGTTCCTACATTTATTTTTGTTAACTAAGTAGTTCTTTAGAAGACACAACAAAAGAAACAGAAAATTTCTTAGAAATGAAACAATGTGTTGTTTAACAGCTGAAATAAAATAACAATTTCCAATTAAAGAATATGATTGCTTCTTAAAAGCTATGATGTCAGCTTTACGCATTTCCAAAACCAATTATAAATGTAGGATCGCCTTTCTCAGTGACCCAATAAAAACACAGTGACAAGACATTACATACAAAAAGAAAAACCAACAGTCACCACCTTGGAATGGTCCCTTGGCACAAGGACCAACTGGGATGCTTAAACCTGGTGTATGGAGCGCTCCAACCTCGCACTTCCTGAAGGTTTTTCTCACAGACACACAATGTTACTAAAATATCCCATCAAAGTGAGACAACTAACAGTAAGCTCCTGCATCAGGAGTCAAAAACTGATAAAAGAGTATTTTTTGCAAATAAAATAACCCTTATTATAATAAATTATAATAAATTATCAACATTTGTAAAGTAAGATAAAAGCCTCAGCAGACTGACAGTTCCAAATGAGAGAGTAGTTTCAAATCAAACAGTCCAAACAAAGGTCTATAATAGGAACAAGGTAATGATATCATACCATGAAAATACAGTGACATCATATGCTAACATCAACATGCATATTTTTTTAAAAGGACATCGGAAATTAAAGAATTGAAGAAAACAATCCAAACCAACAAATTTATTGTGAATGGATCAGAGGTAATGAGATCTAAAAATAAAATTATAATAAGCTGAGGAATTTGTCTGAAAATGGTATGTAAAATAATAAAGGCAAAAAAGTTATAATGTGCAATCTCAGGTAGAGGACATGGAGACTGCTCAATTTGTCTCACCTATATAGGGTAATATATGGTTCATAACAAAATCTTTAACTGCAATTTCAGTCATAAGGTATCACATTTACCGTTTAAATTTCAGATATAAAGAATCACATTTACAAATTTATTTTCAGTAATAAAGTATCAAATTTACAACTTTAATGTTAGTCATAATGGTTTCACAATTTGCAACTTCAATTTCAGTCACAAGGTATCACATTTACAACTTTAAACAACTTAAAACCAAGAAATATTACCTGAACAATTACTTCCGGTATACCACATTTCCAACGAATATGGAAACATAATGAAAAAGTAAATGAGATCACATTTATTTTCATAATTATATTAATTATCTTTAATAAATAAAACATATTCATCTTAAAGAAATTTCCAAAATACTTGCATATTAACCGCATTTCAACAACAGTATACCTGTGTTATCATAAAAACAATTTTCTAAATACTTGATTCAGTCTCAAAGATCATCTGATACAGAAAATTGTCTATAAACTATTAGCAAAACATTACAAAACAAACTGCACATGGAAGCACCACAGAATTTTTTGTCAGGTACACATACTGTTACATTAAGACTTGCATTCTTTTTTTGCGTTGTGCTTATGAAAAAGTATTTAAACATGGCTGCCAGATGCTGGGTAGATCATTTATAATTGTATCACACAGGTAGAGAACACAGAATAATTAAGAAACACGTATCTCATTACAGACAGATTCTGAAAGGGCTGTTTCATAAAATCAACTTAAAAAAGGTTGTTATTTTATATATTTATCATGTTTGACCACCTTAAAAGTATGTCTTTACTCATACCCTTAAAATAAAAATACTTAAGTTTTAAGTTTTACATGTATAAATTCTGTATTGTTTCTGAATTTTTGAACAAAGATAACAGAACATACATAGAATGTTACTATTCATTTGGTTTTAATAATAAATGGAATACAATTTATATAATTATATTTTATAGTTCTATCAAGTAAACAAATTTTCGAATAACTTATGAACAAATAACAAGACATACTGGCAGAGACTTATCACCAAATGGAGCAGATCCTGGTCATTGTGATATACCAGCATGGTCTTAACCTTGGAATGGAGGGGCTAGGCTGGGCGGGCATTGAGCTTTATAATGCCTTATTAGACCGATACCATTATGAAAAGATCTAAACCCAATCACTGCATCTATTCATACATCTGTATTTTTCTGTTATATTGTTTTAATATATTTCCTAAAAAGATTCCAAACTCAAACTTTGTGTCCACTATTTGTCAAAATTTCCATCACTTTTCTCAATATAAATGGAATAGCCATAATAATGACTTGCTTCGAAAATTCAAATTTAATACTGCTCTTTTATCGGTCTGTTTCATGGTTTATATATTTGTTTCCTTTAAACGGCACTATCACTGACTATATCTGGCTTTTGAAGCACATTTTCAGGAACATTACCTCATAACAGCATGTTGTGCTGATGTCTATGATATGGCTGGTCTTCACAGAGTGGATTTTATGGACATTTTCTAAAGAAATTTCTCCACAAGATGTATTATTTATCTTCCTTTGTTGGTTCTGACCAGTTTAGAAAAATAAATAAAATTATTTTTTGTGTGAATTTTGAATCGATTATGAACATTGAAGTATCATCCTACACATTGTTGAGATGATAGATATTATTAACTTTTTTATTAATGGTATTACAAAAGTTTATTTTCTTCTTTAAAACCATTAACGTGCTGCCGTTACCAGTTTTTATCATCAATAATTTCTACAACAAACACATCAACTTTTTCTTAATAAGTGCTAATACCACTGTTGCCAAACACACAACAAACACAATGTGTAGTATTAGCTCTACTTCTGCTGTATAAAGCTAATCAAACTTAAAGTTTTGCTTAGGGGGCCATTCACAAACAAAAAAATATAATGAGGAACTATTTTTTTTTAAAGTCTGTATGTATGTATTTGGGTTTTATGGAACATCGACACTTGATAGGTCACAGGCGCCTAATACGTTGAAGTTTAATGAAAATAGAATATAGTCAGGTTAAAACTATAATATGTGAGTAGAAATAAAAATCTATCAGGTTAAAAATGTGAATTATAAGTGAAAACAGGTTAACTTATTAAGCAGTTAAAATGCATAACCATAGCATAATAAATAGTTTAAAATTTATAACTTATTAAGAATACCAATCTCATTCAGGAAGCAAACAAGCCTAGCATCGGATACTGTCTTAAATAGTGTGTGCATGTTATTGACATTAAAATATTTAGACCAAATATGGCCTGTGTCAATACAATGTAATAAAATACGATTAAATGTAAGAGGTTCCTGGCAAGGTACACATTCAGGTTGAACTTCTCATTTAAAAAGATAAGAATGAGTAAATCTAGTATGTCCAATGCGACAGCGAGTAATTTTAAAGTCTGTTTTACTTGAAAGTAGTTTCCGTACGCTCCCTAGGCCTATCCAACTCTGAAGGAAATATATCCCCTAAACATAACAATGCCAAGTGGGACTAGTTTCCACCCACTCCCTAGGCCTATCCAAGTCTGAAGGAAACATATCTCCTAAACAAAACAATGCCAAGTGGGACTAGTTTCCACCCACTCCCTAGGCCTATCCAAGTCTGAAGGAAACATATCTCCTAAACAAAACAATGCCAAGTAGGACTAGTTTCCACCCACTCCCTAGGCCTATCCAACTCTGAAGGAAATATATCCCTCTAAACAAAACAATGCCAAGTGGGCCTAGTTTCCATCCGCTCCCTAGGCTTATCCAACTCTGAAGGAAATATATCCCCTAAACAAAACACTGCCAAGTGGGGCTAGTTTCCATCCACTCCCTAGGTCTATCAAACTCTAAAGGAAATATATCCCCTAAACAAAACAATGCCAAGTGGGACTAGTTTCCACCCACTCCCTAGGCCTACCCAACTCTGAAGGAAATATATCCCCTAAACAAAACACTGCCAAGTGGGGCTAGTTTCCATCCACTCCCTAGGTCTATCAAACTCTAAAGGAAATATATCCCCTAAACATAACAATGCCAAATGGGACTAGTTTCCACCCACTCCCTAGGCCTCTCAAACTCTGAAGGAAATATATCCCCTAAACAAAACAACCCCAAGTGGGCCTAGTTTCCATCCACTCCCTAGGCCTATCCAACTCTGAAGGAAATATATCCCCTAAACAAAACAACCCCAAGTGGGCCTAGTTTCCATCCACTCCCTAGGCCTATCCAACTTTGAAGGAAATATATCTCCTAAACAAAACAACCCCAAGTGGGCCTAGTTTCCATCTGCTCCCTAGGCCTATCCAACTCTGAAGGAAATATATCCCCTAAACATAACAATGCCAAGTGGGACTAGTTTCCACCCACTCCCTAGGCCTACCCAACTCTGAAGGAAATATATCCCCTAAACAAAACAATGCCAAGTGGGACTAGTTTCCATCCACTCCCTAGGCCTTTCAAACTCTGAAGGAAATATATCCCCTAAACAAAACAACCCCAAGTGGGCCTAGTTTCCACCCACTCCCTAGGCCTATCCAACTCTGAAGGAAATATATCCCCTAAACAAAACAATGCCAAGTAGGGCTAGTTTCCACCCACTCCCTAGGCCTATCAAACTTTGAAGGAAATATATCCCCTAAACATAACAATGCCAAGTGGGACTAGTTTCCACCCACTCCCTAGGCCTACCCAACTCTGAAGGAAATATATCCCCTAAACAAAACAATGCCAAGTGGGACTAGTTTCCATCCACTCCCTAGGCCTTTCAAACTCTGAAGGAAATATATCCCCTAAACAAAACAACCCCAAGTGGGCCTAGTTTCCACCCACTCCCTAGGCCTATCCCACTCTGAAGGAAATATATCCCCTAAACAAAACAATGCCAAGTGGGGCTAGTTTCCATCCACTCCCTAGGCCTATCCAACTCTGAAGGAAATATATCCCCTAAACAAAACAATGCCAAGTAGGGCTAGTTTCCACCCACTCCCTAGGCCTATCAAACTTTGAAGGAAATATATCCCCTAAACATAACAATGCCAAGTGGGGCTAGTTTCCACCCACTCCCTAGGCCTATCCAACTCTGAAGGAAATATATCCCCTAAACAAAACAATGCCAAGTGGGACTAGTTTCCATCCACTCCCTAGGCCTTTCAAACTCTGAAGGAAATATATCCCCTAAACAAAACAACCCCAAGTGGGCCTAGTTTCCATCCACTCCCTAGGCCTATCCAACTCTGAAGAAAATATATCCCCTAAACAAAACAATGCCAAGTAGGGCTAGTTTCCACCCACTCCCTAGGCCTATCAAACTCTGAAGGAAATATATCCTCTTAACAAAACAATGCCAAGTGGGACTAGTTTCCATCCACTTCCTAGGCCTATCCAACTCTGAAGGAAATATATCCCCTAAACAAAACAATGCCAAGTGGGGCTAGTTTCCATCTGCTCCCTAGGCCTATCCAACTCTGAAGGAAATATATCCTCTTAACAAAACAATGCCATATGGGACTAGTTTCCACCCACTCTCTAGGCCTATCAAACTCTGAAGGAAATATATCCGCTAAACAAAACAATGCCAAGTGGGACTAGTTTCCACCCACTCCCTAGGCCTATCAAACTCTGAAGGAAATATATCCCCTTAACAAAACAATGCCAAATGGGACTAGTTTCCACCCACTCCTTCGGCCTATCCAACTCTGAAGGAAATATATCCCCTTAACAAAACAATGCCAAATGGGACTAGTTTCCACCCACTCCCTCGGCCTATCTAACTCTGAAGGAAATATATCCCCTGAACAAAACAATGCCAAGTGGGGCTAGTTTCCATCTGCTCCCTAGGCCTATCCAACTCTGAAGGAAATATATCCCCTTAACAAAACAATGCCAAATGGGACTAGTTTCCACCCACTCCCTCGGCCTATCCAACTCTGAAGGAAATATATCCCCTAAACAAAACAATGCCAAGTGGGACTAGTTTCCACCCACTCCCTCGGCCTATCCAACTCTGAAGGAAATATATCCCCTTAACAAAACAATGCCAAATGGGACTAGTTTCCACCCACTCCCTCGGCCTATCTAACTCTGAAGGAAATATATCCCCTGAACAAAACAATGCCAAGTGGGGCTAGTTTCCACCCACTCCCTAGGCCTATCCAACTCTGAAGGCAATATATCCCCTTAACAAAACAATGCCAAGTGGGGCTAGTTTCCACCCACTCCCTCGGCCTATCAAACTCTGAAGGAAATATATCCCCTAAACAAAACAATGCCAAGTGGGGCTAGTTTCCATCCGCTCCCTAGGCCTATCAAACTCTGAAGGAAATATATCCCCCTAAACAAAACAATGCCAAGTGGGGCTAGTTTCCATCCGCTCCCTAGGCCTATCAAACTCTGAAGGAAGTATATCCCCTAAACAAAACAATGCCAAGTGGGCCTAGTTTCCATCCGCTCCCTAGGCCTATCAAACTCTGAAGGAAATATATCCCCTAAACAAAACAATGCCAAGTGGGGCTAGTTTCCACCCACTCCCTAGGCCTATCAAACTCTGAAGGAAATATATCCCCTAAACTAAACACTGCCAAGTGGGCCTAGTTTCCATCCACTCCCTAGGCCTATCAAACTCTGAAGGAAATATATATCCCCTTAAACAAAACAAATTCCAAGTAGGACGAGTTTCCACCCACTCCCTAGGCCTATCAAACTCTGAAGGAAATATATCCCCTGAACAAAACAATGCCAAGTGGGACTAGTTTCCACCTGCTCCCTAGGCCTATCCAACTCTGAAGGAAATATATCCCCTGAACAAAACAATGCCAAGTGGGACTAGTTTCCACCTGCTCCCTAGGCCTATCAAACTCTGAAGGAAATATATCCCCTAAACATAACAATGCCAAGTGGGACTAGTTTCCATCCACTCCCTAGGCCTATCAAACTCTGAAGGAAATATATCCCCTGAACAAAACAATGCCAAGTGGGACTAATTTCCATCTGCTCCCTAGGCCTATCCAACTCTGAAGGAAATATATCCCCTAAACATAACAATGCCAAGTGGGACTAGTTTCCATCCACTCCCTAGGCCTATCCAACTCTGAAGGAAATATATCCCCTAAACTAAACAATGCCAAATGGGACTAGTTTCCACCCACTCCCTAGGCCTATCCAACTCTGAAGGAAATATATCCTCTAAACAACACAATGCCAAGTGGGACTAGTTTCCATCCACTCCCTAGGCCTATCCAACTCTGAAGGAAATATATCCCCTAAACAAAACAATGCCAAATGGGACTAGTTTCCACCCACTCCCTAGGCCTATCCAACTCTGAAGGAAATATATCCCCCTAAACAAAACAATGCCAAGTGGGACTAGTTACCACCCACTCTCTAGGCCTATCCAACTCTGAAGGAAATATATCCCCTAAACAAAACAATGCCAAGTGGGACTAGTTTCCACCCACTCCCTAGGCCTATCCAACTCTGAAGGAAATATATCCTCTAAACAAAACAATGCCAAGTGGGACTAGTTTCCACCCACTCCCTAGGCCTATCCAACTCTGAAGGAAATATATCCCCCTAAACAAAACAATGCCAGGTGGGACTAGTTTCAACCCACTCCCTAGGCCTATCCAACTCTGAAGGAAATATATCCCCCTAAACAAAACAATGCCATATGGGACTAGTTTCCACCCACTCCCTAGGCCTATCCAACTCTGAAGGAAATATATCCCCTAAACAAAACAATGCCAAATGGGACTAGTTTCCATCTGCTCCCTAGGCCTATCCAACTCTGAAGGAAATATATCCCCCTAAACAAAACAATGCCAAGTGGGACTAGTTTCCACCCACTCTCTAGGCCTATCCAACTCTGAAGGAAATATATCCCCTAAACAAAACAATGCCAGGTGGGACTAGTTTCAACCCACTCCCTAGGCCTATCCAACTCTGAAGGAAATATATCCCCTAAACAAAACAATCCCAAGTGGGACGAGTTTCCATCCACTCCCTAGGCCTATCCAACTCTGAAGGAAATATATCCCCTAAACAAAACAATCCCAAGTGGGACAAGTTTCCATCCACTCCCTAGGCCTATCCAACTCTGAAGGAAATATATCCCCTAAACAAAACAATGCCAAATGGGACTAGTTTCAACCCACTCCCTAGGCCTATCCAAGTCTGAAGGAAATATATCCCCTAAACAAAACAAATTCCAAGTGGGCCTAGTTTCCACCCACTCCCTAGGCCTATCAAATTCTGAAGGAAATATATCCCCTAAACATAATAATGCCAAATATGGCTAGTTTCCATCCACTCCCTAGGCCTATCAAACTCTGAAGGAAATATATCCCCTAAACAAAACAATGCCAAGTGGGCCTAGTTTCCACCCACTCCCTAGGCCTATCCAACTCTGAAGGAAATATATCCCCTAAACAAAACAATGCCAAGTAGGGCTAGTTTCCATCCACTCCCTAGGCCTATCCAACTCTGAAGGAAATATATCCCCTAAACAAAACAATGCCAAATGGGACTAGTTTCAACCCACTCCCTAGGCCTATCCAAGTCTGAAGGAAATATATCCCCTAAACAAAACAAATTCCAAGTGGGCCTAGTTTCCACCCACTCCCTAGGCCTATCAAATTCTGAAGGAAATATATCCCCTAAACATAATAATGCCAAATATGGCTAGTTTCCATCCACTCCCTAGGCCTATCAAACTCTGAAGGAAATATATCCCCTAAACAAAACAATGCCAAGTGGGCCTAGTTTCCACCCACTCCCTAGGCCTATCAAACTCTGAAGGAAATATATCCCCTAAACAAAACAATGCCAAGTGGGCCTAGTTTCCACCCACTCCCTAGGCCTATCAAACTCTGAAGGAAATATATCCCCTAAACAAAACAATGCCAAGTGGGCCTAGTTTCCACCCACTCTCTAGGCCTAACAAACTCTAAAGGAAATATATCCCCTAAACAAAACAATGCCAAGTGGGACTAGTTTCCATCCACTCCCTAGGCCTATCCAACTCTGAAGGAAATATATCCCCTAAACATAACAATGCCAAGTGGGACTAGTTTCCATCCACTCTCTAGGCCTATCCAACTCTGAAGGAAATATATCCCCTAAACAAAACAATGCCAAGTGGGACTAGTTTCCATCCACTTCCTAGGCCTATCCAACTCTGAAGGAAATATATCCCCTAAACAAAACAAATTCCAAGTGGGCCTAGTTTCCATCCACTCCCTAGGCCTATCAAACTCTGAAGGAAATATATCCCCTAAACAAAACAATGCCAAGTGGGACTAGTTTCCATCCACTCTCTAGGCCTATCAAACTCTGAAGGAAATATATCCCCTAAACAAAACAATGCCAAGTGGGCCTAGTTTCCATCCACTCCCTAGGCCTATCCAACTCTGAAGGAAATATATCCCCTAAACAAAACAATGCCAAGTGGGACTAGTTTCCATCCACTTCCTAGGCCTATCCAACTCTGAAGGAAATATATCCCCTAAACAAAACAAATTCCAAGTGGGCCTAGTTTCCATCCACTCCCTAGGCCTATCAAACTCTGAAGGAAATATATCCCCTAAACAAAACAATGCCAAGTGGGACTAGTTTCCATCCACTCTCTAGGCCTATCAAACTCTGAAGGAAATATATCCCCTAAACAAAACAATGCCAAATGGGGCTAGGTTCCACCCACTCCCTAGGCCTATCAAACTCAGAAGGAAATATATCCTCTTAACAAAACAATGCCAAGTGGGACTAGTTTCCATCCACTCCCTAGGCCTATCAAACTCTGAAGGAAATATATCCCCTAAACAAAACAATGCCAAATGGGACTAGTTTCCATCCACTCCCTAGGCCTATCCAACTCTGAAGGAAATATATCCCCTAAACATAATAATGCCAAATATGGCTAGTTTCCATCCACTCCCTAGGCCTATCCAACTCTGAAGGAAATATATCCCCTAAACATAATAATGCCAAATATGGCTAGTTTCCATCCACTCCCTAGGCCTATCCAACTCTGAAGGAAATATATCCTCTTAACAAAACAATGCCAAGTGGGACTGAGCGAAAAATGTTGAAGATTCGCATCCAACTGATTTGCCTAAAGTAATGGACATGAAGCAAATGTACAAATTAAAAAGCAGCTAGCTTTCTGTTGGTACCAAAATTAACCAATCAAGTTTTACTAGTTTGTAAAAAGAAAAAAACATCAGAAGAAGTTCCTCATGGACAAGCTGATTTGTTTGCTTGTTTATATGTGAGTAAATAATTACAAGATTTTCACTTCCCTGCCCCAGATTCTCCTTAGATGTTGATGTGGCAGACAAAAATTGCAGATAATATGACCTGAATTGTGTTTTATTTGAATATTCCTCATAATTACCTTCAACTTTACTGCTTGTGCTGTTTTAAATGGAAAATGATTAGGAATTTTACGAAAAATGTGGGACAAGTGAATTTCTTAATAGGAAAAGTTTAAAATCAATAAACACAAGACAATTGGCTTGTAACTTTTTTCACACCGTGTTATATTTGTAATATTTATTATGTTGAATAGTAAATAGGTAAATAAGAAAAGGTCCTATCAAAATTTTCACAGATATTTAAATTTTATCTACCTGCAGACCAAGGCAAACAAGGTAAATGTAAATGTGACAAAAAACACAGAGACGAGACAAAACACACAAAAAGAAAAACCATCAGTTACCGCCTTGGAACGATCAGTCGGCAAAAGGGCCAAATGGGGTGTTTGTTGTGCAATTATTAATTAGTTGTATTGTGAAACAAATGATATTAAATATATTGATTGTATTGTAATAAAAAATGGAATTGTGATGTAAGCTGGCAGTTCATATAAATTGTGGAATGGGCGTAATATGACAGCTCTACATGCAACACATATCACAATTATAGAATTCAAATTTTCATTTTTTCTATTTTTTCCATTTTTTCAGGACTGCACAAATCAAATGTGGCCAGAAAAAGAAAGTGACATGGCCATCTAAACATCTAGCCTTACCTGTTGCATATACTTACTTCAACTGTAATACCACTTTTATTAATAGATGTAGCACCACTACCACTAACATGATGCCAAAATTAGACGGAAGGGTTATCAAACAAATCCACCATAGAAACACAGAATAATTTAAGCAACATGTCGCTACCTTCTTTGTAGCATGTATTCAGAAAGAAAAAAAAAATCAGTTTTATCAAGTTCTGTCACAAGCACCATTAAGCTGGTAATCAAGTGGAGATAAATTTACACTACTGAAGGTTTTTTTTGTAACATGTTTATGTCATCATCTTCAGTATTCATTTACCTGATCTTTTCCCAAAGATGTATATGTAACAGTGCCAGGTGTATCAGATAAACAACAGGTACAGTGTCACTGTCAGTCTTCTGTGAAAAACTAATAGCAAAAAATACAACAGGATTGAAGAGAGACCACCAATGTAACATTGTATCGGCCACAGAATGGCTCGTACAATCGCTGAGCACATAATTTGTATTTGTTTATTTCATGAACAGGCTGAGATAATTTTGTAAACATAGATCAATATGATTATAACACTATATGTGTGCACTCTGTATACCAACATTATTAAATCATCTACTTTAATTCCATTAGGTTCATATTACTGGATCTCAAAGTGACTTTTACATACTATAAAATAACTCTTATAGATAATCTAAGACTGATTTTACCTATAATATAATAATTCATATAGATAATCTACCTCTAAGTGATTTTAACTACAATATAATAATTCATAAAGATAATCTGTCTCCAATTGATTTTAACTACAATATAACATTTCATACAGATAACCTATCTTAAAAGTGATTTTAACTACAATAATTCATAAAGATAATCTATCTTAAAGTGACTTTAACTACAATATAATAATTCATAAAGATAATTTTTCTTAAAGTGATTTCAACTACAATATAATAATTCATACAGAATTTATATCTTAAAGTGATTTCAACTACAATATAATATTTCATAAAGATAATCTATCTTAAAGTGATTTTAACTACACTATAATAATTCATTAAGATAATCTATCTTAAAGTGATTTTAACTACAATATAATAATTCATAAAGATAATCTATCTCAAAGTGATTTTAACTTCAATACTTCATACAGATAATCTATCTTAAAGTGATTTTAACTACAATATAATATTTCATTAGGATAATCTATCTTAAAGTGATTTTAACTACAATATAATATTTCATTAGGATAAACTATCTTAAAGTGATTTTAACTACAATATAATAATTCATAAAGATAATCTATCTTAAAGTGATTTTAACTACAATATAATAATTCATTAAGATAATCTATCTTAAAGTGATTTTAACTTCAACACTTCATACAGATAATCTATCTTAAAGTGATTTTAACTACAATATAATAATTCATAAAGATAATCTATCTCATAGTGATTTTAACTACACTATAATAATTCATAAAGATAATCTATCTCAAAGTGATTTTAACTTCAACACTTCATACAGATAATCTATCTTAAAGTGATTTTACCTACAATATAACATTTCATACAGACAATCTATCTCCATGTGATTTAACTCCAATACTTCATATAGATACACATATCATAACATCAATAGATGCACTATCTCAGATTCTCTTTCTAACTTCAGCTGCTGCTATGTTTATAATCAATAAATAATAGTAATTATCTTATTTATATAAGATGAATGTCAACACTGACACTTTATACAAGGCAATGTTTGTAGATTAAAATTCCATACATTTATTGTTTACACTATTAAAAAAAAACATGGTAATTTTAAACCGTGTTCTTACATCTACATGAAAATGTGCTTTAACAAACACTAGAGACTCGGGCGAATATAGTGTCAAAGTTTAAATTTATCAATGTGTATTTAGCAGTAGTTAATAGATAAAATGGTCCCATCACTCACATGTATATATAACTAAATCCTTTGTGATGTTAAGTCCGTTTCACGTTTCTAGCCAATTTTCACCAGTTTACAATCATAACATCAAACATTAAATGTGTTTGTTTTCTTATTGAACAGTCCACAGACAGAATGTCCACTAGGTTCAGATTCTGCCACACATAATGATTGCACATTGGCTCAATAAGTGACCAGTACTTTAAGTATATGACCCATAGACAGAGATGATGCTAAGTCCTACCACGAAACAACAACTTAGATTTAACCAATGACAGTTGCACATTTAAATGTTGTCTCACTGCTGTCAAATGAGTCAACAATAGCTCAATGTGGCAGGGCAACTCTTCTGAAGCAGTCATGCGCACATTATATGTTGGAGCCTAATTAATGGGGGGTATGTCAGCGAAGCCAGTCACGCGGAATTCAGGGTCACTGGCTGCCTAATTCAGCATGGACAGACACAACACATCTGATCATGATAATTGATACAGAAGGCAAGGCAGCTGGAAATATATCTCAACACAAATACATTGGTATCAAGTGCCCTTATTAATACTCTAGGACCTTATTTGGTATAAACCTGCCTCACACAACTGTACATAAACAGACAAGTCTATAACTGGTGTTAATATGAGAGACCTGTGCCTGGTTAAGCTGATAAAGAATCATTCTAACTGCAACAAAAATAAAATTGTCTCATATTAAAGCTGACATTAAAGGTGGTATTCAACATTTATCCTCTATCATATTTTTGATAAAAGTAGACATCAATGCCAGAGTGGAGAACCTTGAGGTTGCTATGAAATGTTAAAAGTATCTGTGGTCACATGGTTTTCTTAGTTTGAAAAAAGCAAACTGGCTCTGAGAGAAAAAACATGTTTGTAGTGACAAGTGCTTCATTTTTTACATAGATGTAGGACATCAGTAAACTGCATTTTGCAGAATCTTTTCAGGCAACAACAATTTATTTGGTTGTTTGAGAATAATATACATGGTCCAAACTGTCCGATACCACCTTTAAAATGGTACATACTGTAGCTGGTGTTCAAAGGTCTTAGATCATACTTAATCTTAGATTATACTTAAAGAATATATTTGGTATAAAAAAACGTTTGACTTTAGGTGGTAAAAAATGACCCTGCATCTGCATTTGGTATAACCAGAATATTTAAGACTTATTTTTTTTTTTTTAAAGAAAAATATTCATTTCTTCAACCTATCCACCAAGTTAACTCAATATGTTCAACTAATGCTATGATAATATATCTTAAAGGTTCCTGCACACATTAATTAAGTGTTAACTGATTAAGTTCTCTATTAGTGTTTTTTTTTCCTTCTTCTTCTTTTTTACCCCACTCTAAATATAAATAGCAATAAACAAGAACAACAATGTGACTCTATAACAAACACATGACAAGGTGAATAAGTCAATCAATTATTTTGTATCTAGACATAAGCATCACTTTACACTGCTAATGGGGTATCTTCTTTCATATGTGCAGACATGTTTCATTATAATGATCCTGAATCATGGATTTTGTAAATTGATACAAATAACTAATTGGTATTTTAGTCTAGCTCTTTGTGCACATGGGTGATCAAAACAGAAATTCTGGTTACTCTATATAGTTAAAATTAAGTGCAAACTAGGGCTTTATTTACATATGAACTCAACCATCCAGTGACTTTTTTTTGTCAGTGTGGAACACACTAGGAAGTACCCTTTTGCCACATGTACTAGCTACAGTCTGAAGAAATTTGTATAATGACAATAAAATACTACAACAGATTGCTATATGTATTTCATATCTGGGATTCATACCATGATGTTAATTAATTGTCATACAAAAGAAGCATATAAATACTGCTGGAAAGCCTAAAGAAGTGACACAGATAATTACAAAGCTGCACATAAATTATCAATTACATAAGCACTTAAATGATACTAAATAATGCAAAATTTGCTAATTACAGATATTTATTCTGTTCCAATTATAAATACTATGACAATTTTCTAAATTGTAATCAGAGTAATAAAATTATCGTGAAATTAAAGTGACCCTTTTTATAAAATAATCACTTGTTAATGAGTAAAATTCTAACAGTGCTAAGAAGAATGGATTACAATTCCGAATCAATTATTAACAGAGTTACAAGTGGCTGTTTTGTATTCAATTATGGGGCTCTGTAACCATGTAAGCATGTTCTAGAATTGTGTTTATTTCCTTTCTGCAGTTTAACATTTTATACAAACCCTACAAAATACTATCTACTTACATGTATCAAGTTTAAAAACACTAGATATCGTTTGGAAAATAGAATCCCATTGAAAGTCACAGTGACCTTTTTGCTGCAATCACAACATTGATAGGGGTCTTCTATTTGAAATGACCAATGTTCCCACTAACTTAAGGGATTGTGGCAGCATGTATTATCTAAATATTAATCACACATAAATTCAAAGTTACTGTAACCATGACGTTTGTACCACCCATAATAAAAGTTTGTCATCTACTTATCATGACTTCTGTACCTACAAAGTCTAAAGTACGTGGATTCTGGCAATTTCTAATTAGCTCCTGGATGGATCTACCCAGACATTTGTCTAGGGTCTTCCTTTACCAATAATAGCTTTACATCATATAAACCCATAACTGTAGCACTGCAATCTATCAATTTCTTCTCATTCATTTTGCATTATTTTGTTCTCAAGAAGAGATTTGACTTTTCAAGAGATATCAACAGTTTTTCCAATTCTCCTGCAAGCAGACTGACTGAGGCAATGAAGGTTGCTGCCTACAGATTGGTATGACAGTGTTCTTGAGTGTCCCAGTAAATTTCTTCAGTTTTCCAGGGGCTGCATCTTTCAGCTTGTGATGTTGTTTTCTGGTCCTCAAGAACATGGCCATATCAGCGAAGCTATGTTAAGGCCGTTTCCAGGTTAGTACCACCACCAATAAGCTGATGCATCTTTCTGTGGGCTGCTAGGAGAAGATGTGACAGCTTTTGAGTCAACAGCCACGCCTCACTACTGTACAACTGGTGGGTTAGACATAGGTGAGGTGCAAGTTTTTGTGGGCACACATTGGTTTCAGTATCTAGAACAAGTGATGACACCTTGCCCATGCTGCTGAAATTCAACTTTTTTACAGCTTCATTCAGGTCTTCTGCTGTTGTAGTTATTACTAAATGCTTTGTCTTCAATATTTTAACTTTCATGCCTTTGTTTCAAGGCAGGGTTTCCAGCTTTCAAACTATGACTCTTGTGTGAAGACCACTGAAATCACTATGTTGCAAGCATACAGCAGTTCAAAGGTGCTTCTGAGCTCACATGATGTGATCCCTGGTTACTTTGTAAATGATGATGGCACTTTGAATTTGACACTATTTCATAAAGTAAGCAGACAATCAGATTTTCAAGAAGTCTGCCTGAGTTGACAGTAGTACGAGATGATCAGCCTTTGACAACCAAACAGTACCACTTATGTGCCAGTCTTCTTGTATTGAGAGAGTGGACATGATGCGGGTCAAGGCTATTACAATAGTAGTAATCAGAACACAACACTGCTGAAGACCTAGTAAGTATAAAATATTGAACATTATTTTATACTTTCCTTACATACAATAACAGAATAATGCAGATCTTTACATATATGTTTATGACAACAGAACTTATTTGGGACAGAGTTATATACAACATATAACCAAAGTTTTCTGCCTATCAAGCCAATTAGCATACTGTTTAAGAATGAAAATACACATGATAGACATGGTTGTTGAGCTTGCAATGGCTAAGATAGTTTAATAGAGTTGCAATGTTTTTTTGAATCATTAAACCTTAAAATAATACAATATTTTAAAAGAAGGTAAAATAAAGTATACTCTAAATTCATAATATTTATGATGTTAACAAAGTGTTGCTTTTTATTTAACAAAACTTAAAACCCAGAATGTGACCATATGTGCCCAAGTTGCTTTAAATATTTTTCTTATGTTTGTTTTTAGAAATAAAAAGTGATATGTTGGGCAAATCCCAAAATTTTATTACTTGCAATGAATTTTTGCTAATTTGCACTAAAAACTCAGGCCTGTCGTTGGCATTCAAAACCTGGTACAGCCCTGCTAGGGGGGTCTGAATTTCATTTAGAAATTAAAACGTCTAAATACACAATATCCAGCACATATTTGTTATTCTCAAGAACTATCAATCAACCATTTAAACTTCTCCGTGTTGATATCAATATTGTCTGTCCTTTGCGATCAGGAATTTTAACATTTTGGCTGTTTGAAAATTGAATACTGCTTTAGAAGCTGGTGCTAGAGAGGCATGGGTATTGTTGCATTTTTAAGAACTACTCATAAACAGATTAAAAAAAAATCAAGTCTCTTATTTTCTCTTCTTTAATTTGACCTTCATGCTCTCAAGGGGTCTCCCTTTTTCAGATTTTGTAGATGTGCAAACATATTAGATTCAAGATTTATTGCAATGCTAGTGTTGCTATTTTCACCTGTTAAATGCTGAAATAGTATGTTTCTTATATTTCAAAAGATTTGTAGGAATCCAAAGATCTAATGTACTATCATGACACAATTGCTCATATTATTATTGAAAATTCCCAAATACACAACAACGGCATTCTCGGGAAGAACAAAATTAATTGGCTATTGCCCGCATGTCCAACCGGTCGGTCATTTCTTTATGTATGTGCAGGATCATCAAGTGGTTGAGGCAGGCCTGTGTCAGGGTAGAGCGCAGAAATGTTTTAATTCGTCGCAGCGCAGATAAGGTTCGCTTGCTAGAAGCGTTTGTCGGTATTTAATCGAATGCATCTGGAATGATACACCCAGGATCCGTGCCCTGGTTTCCGAGTCCTGGGGATCATACTACTCCCAGAGGTCATGTAGCACTGTGTAGTTGTTGACCAAGCACTTGAGACTAGCTGCCATTGTAGGTATTTGGATACACATTTTCAGGGATGAACAAAGAATCCTACATTTGTTAAAAGTTCCTGGAAACACATCAGAATGAGCCTACAGCTTTGTCCCATTTCCCATGAGAATCAGGTTTCAGATACCTGCCTTATAAGAGACTACAATTTTCTTTAAAACCAAGCTTCGATTCTGACATTTGTAATGACTTCTGTTTCCACATGAAACTTTCTTTAACTAAACAAAATGAATGGACCTATCTTAAATAGCTTAAATCACTTGACAACAGAATGGACACTGCTGTGGTATTGACAGGTCCATGTGACAGCTGGGGATATAAATAGGACACTTAGAACAACTCTGGAAGGTTTCTGGGCTTGATCATTTGCTTTAAGACAGGAAATCAATTAATCCATTCAAACATTTAAAGACTCACAAAATCATACTTATAAGATTATGCTTACAAGGGCTGCCAATGGCCAAAACACACAGTGAAACTAATATCTATCCAACTTGATGTTTATGTGGCTTGCTTTAGTTTCAGAGCCACCTGGTGCTATATGTCTATGTGGCTGATACATTACCTCAACAAAACAATACAAACTGACAAAATGGTAATATATCAATGTTCCTAAACACTTCTTACATTCAAAGTGCCAAAAGAAAGGATGCCTGAGATCAAGGTGAGTATAAGGCTGTAAGCTCTTACATGTAATCTGTTAAAAAAAAAATTGATGAGGCTTCGGCATCTGTGTAGATCTAGATCAGGCTTAAGCTAAAAAAAAACAAGATCCCGATCAGCCAGCTTCAGATGTAGCTGTGTCTCTAACACAATGCCTTGTTACCTTTGTACATATTTTATTATCAAATATAGCAGATTTTGTATTGATAAGTAATAAAATGAGTAATCTGCTCACAGATTAAATGTATCCATAACAAGTCATATTTGTGAACACTTTGCAGCAACTAGAAGATCTTGATCACACAGCTTCAAGCTGGAGGTAGCTGATCTGGATCTTGCTATTCTGTAGCTGGCTGCTCTGGATGTAGCTGATCTGGATCTTGCTGCTCTGGATGTAGCTGATCTGGATCTTGCTATTCTGTAGCTGGCTGCTCTGGATGTAGCTGAGCTGGATCTTGCTGATCTGGAGGTAGCTTGTCTGGATCTTGCTGATCTGGAGGTAGCTGATCTGGATCTTGCTATTCTGTAGCTGGCTGCTCTGGATGTAGCTGAGCTGGATCTTGCTATTCTGTAGCTGGCTGCTCTGGATGTAGCTGAGCTGGATCTTGCTGATCTGGAGGTAGCTTGTCTGGATCTTGCTGATCTGGAGGTAGCTGATCTGGATCTTGCTAGTCTGTAGCTGGCTGCTCTGGATGTAGCTGATCTGGATCTTGCTATTCTATAGCTGGCTGCTCTGGATGTAGCTGAGCTGGATCTTGCTGATCTGGAGGTAGCTTGTCTGGATCTTGCTGATCTGGAGGTAGCTGATCTGGATCTTGCTAATCTGTAGCTGGCTGCTCTGGATGTAGCTGAGCTGGATCTTGCTATTCTGTAGCTGGTTGCTCTGGATCTTGCTGATCTGGGTCTTGCTATTCTGTAGCTGGCAGCTCTGGATGTAGCTGAGCTGGATCTTGCTGATCTAGATGTATTGCTGATTCTTGTTGATTCTTGTGGATCTGGATAAATTTCTCATGATTCATAAATTTATGCTTAGAAGGCAAAGGATCAAGACATAATGTGGAACAGTTTAATCTTGCACTTGGAGAAGAACTCAATCCATCTACGTCTAGATTAAGACATTTACACCTTACAAATTTACACAAGAAACCAAAAGCTCAACAGTGGGTTTAATATAGTTAAAAGGATTTTACAGATACATATGATTAAAAAAACAAGAAGTTGAAGGAGAAATAACTATAAAATCTTGATATTTTAAATAAAACATTTCAATATGGACAAAACAAAAAATGTTAACATTTTGATCACAATAAAATTCTAAAAGGGTGGTTTCTTTTTCAATTCAAGCATTGAAAGTAGATTGGTTATATTTCTTCAAATATATGTTTTTATTCAAGAAAATGTATATAATCACACTTTTGATGTCAAGAAAGAAAATCTGTTAGAACAACCAATGTGTACAAGACAGAAATTTGTTCTACCCTTTATTTTTCTCATGTAAAAAGAAAAAAACATTTTTCAAATGAATGTACTTTTTACTAGAATTCTGAATGACTAAGAGTGATGGGGATCTGCGGCATGGTGCTAGAGTCACAGACTTATAACTCCTCTGACTGCTTAGCATTTCACCGCATGGGTTCGAGCCCCAATCAGGGAGAAGGACTTAATGTGGGAAGATCTTCCAGAAGACCTGTGGTGTGCCAGTGGTTCTATCCAAACTTTTGTTAGGGGTATTTCTACACCAAAATAGATGGACGTTGCCATTATGACCATAACTGGTCACTGTGATGTATTGTTTATTTGTTTATCGTCCCACCAACAGTATTTCAGTTATCTGGAGACAGTGTCCACTTGAAGCAGATATAGTGCTGCCTTCACTGTGTATAGCATGCCGTGAACACCTGGCATGATACCACATCCAGTCACATCATCCTGACACCGGGCCAACCAGTCGTGGAATTACCCTTATATTTGCTTGAGCGTTAGCAAGGGAGCTATACCACTACCATTTTTAATGACTTTGGTATGTCATGGTTCGGGATCGAACCCGGGGCCTCCTGTACCTAGAGCCGACGCTCTACTGATTGCGCTACCAGGTCTGGTCACTGTGATGTATTGCAAAATATATAACATATGAATAAATGAGAACTTTCATCAGGACATATTATGATACAGACAGTCAACCATAGAGATCCAAAGTAAATACTGAAATAATATACCAGTAGACACACTATGCTGACATATGTACCATTCTGCAACTGCTTTAGCAACAGTTCTTTGAACCACTTAAATGCATAAAAATCTGTCAACAAATAATACATAAACAAGAAATGATGTTGTAAACAAACATGCCCCCGAAGTCAAGTGCAGTACAGTAAATTTTGTAATTGTCATGAAGGTATTTGAGTTACTGAAAAGACAATAGCATTAGATTTATGTATATAACCATATTGAATTTTTTACCTCCTATCATTTTTTTTCAATAGGCGAAAAATACATCTGATAAAATGAAAATTAAATAAAGGCTGTCCTTACAACCTGCAATAGTTAATTGTTTTATAAACCTAAGAATATGTGGTTAATCAAACAAAAAACTTTATAACTTTTCTGACTATTTGTGTACAAGTTAGCAATTAACTCTCAGATATGAGACTGACACAAAACGTTATCCCAAAGAGAGGTTGTTTAAGACAGGTTTAAGTGTGTGATTAAAAATCACATGAGGGCAATGGACCCAGCACATACAAACGATCTTTAAGTAAACATGTTCTTTCAATCAAGACTTCATTGTGTTACTTTCTGCATGAGCTGCTGCTGCATCTGAAAGGGTCATAACTCAAATAATAGTGAAACAGGAGTTATCATTCTTGTTGTCACTAATGGCATTGTTCATGCAGATGATATATTCCAAGTTTGATCAGAATAGAATAATAACTTTATAATTATAGGCAACATTAAGATTCATGTTAAAGTTGGGGGACTACTAGATGGTGCTGCCGAGGCAAGCACTGCTGTTCCCAAACAATATGATCCAAATGTGTCACCTGCTATTGCAGGCTATTGCAGGCGACACAAAAATACAACATTAATTTTGTACATTTACAGTAACACATAAGATGTGAAATAATATTAACAATATTAAATTTAATAAAACTGCTCACTGTCTAAGTGCATCTAGTGTGTCCAAGTAAAAGAGCAGGCCCAAACACCAATGCACTATCATGATAGGTCTACGGGCTATGAAACTGGGTCACATCATCTGAATATGCTAGTTCTTGCATGACATGTCGTCTTCATATTTTGACATTTCTGCCATGTTATTTCAAAATCCCTCAAGAAATGACAGTGTTACTGAGCAGACACGACCACCAGTGCACTACCAGGGATTATGACCTGTAAATGTGACCTTGACCATTGAGTAACTGACCTGGGTCTTGTGCGCGACACATTGTATTCATGTGTTTGACACTTCTGCCAGATTATTTTAAAATTCATGCAGGAATGACGGAGTTACTGAGTGGACATAAATAAAGGACAGACAGACAGAGGGATGGACAGCCCACCTTTGGGGGCATAAAAAACATATACATGTACTTCCATGCTGCCACTGGAAATAAAAGGAAAGTAAACATTTAGGTTCATTTTACTCTAAAAGGTTTCTGAAAACATCTTGATTTTTTTTTGTTTCCCTTCATCTGTTATATTTATTTAAATAACATGATACACTTTCATTTCTATACTGTTACATATAAAAGTAAATATTGAAAACATTTTTTGTTATACCAGTTTTATTTTTAACCCATAGAATGTTGCAAAATAACATGTTTTCAGTAGTGTCAAACTATTGAAATATTGAAAGGTTCAAAAGTGTTGTGAATGAAATTGATTAATGACAAAAATATAAAAAAAAAATCCCCCGATATTAAGAACAGAATGAAAATAAAATAATAAATTAAGTTGTATTGATGACAAAACATTTGAGAAACATATTTTTGTAACTTGTTGCATGCATTTTTTTTCAAAACATTGAAAAATAAATTAGTTTGTTTCAAGAAGATTTAGTACAGTTTTTACTATATCATAGAGTGATTGAGACATAATTTCATACATTTTACTCTTAGTTAAAAAAGAAATACATGTTATAACATAATACAGTTAAAGAAAACAATGGACTACAATGTATTTACTTTTGTTACAGTCACCCCTCTTAGGCTAGAAAATTGATTTAAAAGCTCAGGTAAGAACTTCTTACACAAAGGTGGTATGTATTTAAGGCACAGTTATGGTCCTGATGATCTTTCAATAAGTACATGTTTGTCAAATGTCTCTGACTCGCAGCTGGTATTCAAAGAGTTAAACTGCTGAATAGCATGGGACATTCCAGCCAATACCAGCCTAAGGGCAAACTAATGGTGCTGGGACATTCCAGCCAATACATGTACCAGCCTAAGGGCAAACTAATGGTGCTGGGACAGCCCAGCCAATACCAGCCTAAGGGCAAACTAATGGTGCTGGGACAGCCCAGCCAATACCAGCCTAAGGGCAAACTAATGGTGCTGGGACAGCCCAGCCAATACCAGCCTAAGGGGCAAACTAATGGTGTTGGGACATCCCCGCCAATACCAGCCTAAGGGGCAAACTAATGGTGCTGGGACATCCCTGCCAATACCAGCCTAAGAGGCAAACTAATAGTGCTGGGACATCCCTGCCAATATCAGCCTAAGGGGCAAACTAATGGTGCTGGGACATCCCTGCCAATACCAGCCTAAGGGGAAACTAATGGTGTTGGGACATCCCAGCCAATACCAGCCTAAGGGCAAACTAATGGTGCTGGGACATCCCCGCCAATACCAACCTAAGGGCAAACTAATGGTGCTGGGACATCCCTGCCAATACCAGCCTAAGGGGAAACTAATGGTGCTGGGACATCCTCACCAATACCAGCCTAAAGGGCAAACTAATGGTGCTGGGACATCCCCGCCAATACCAGCCTAAGGGGAAACTTATGGTGATGGGACATCCCCGCCAATACAAGCCTAAGGGCAAACTAATGGTGCTGGGACAGCCCAGCCAATACCAGCCTAAGGGCAAACTAATGGTGCTGGGACATCCTCACCAATACCAGCCTAAAGGGCAAACTAATGGTGCTGGGACATCCCAGCCAATACCAGCCTAAGGGCAAACTAATGGTGCTGGGACATCCCCGCCAATACCAGCCTAAGGGGAAACTAATGGTGCTGGGACAACCCAGCCAATACCAGCCTAAGGGCAAACTAATGGTGCTGGGACATCCCTGCCAATACCAGCCTAAGGGGAAACTAATGGTGCTGGGACATCCTCACCAATACCAGCCTAAAGGGCAAACTAATGGTGCTGGGATATTCCCACAAATACCAGCCTAAGGGGAAACTAATGGTGCTGGGACATCCTCACCAATACCAGCCTAAAGGGCAAACTAATGGTGCTGGGACATCCCCACCAATACCAGCCTAAGGGCAAACTAATGGTGCTGGGACATCCCCGCCAATACCAGCCTAAGGGCAAACTAATGGTGCTGGGACATCCTCGCCAATACAAGCCTAAGGGCAAACTAATGGTGCTGGGACATCCCTGCCAATACCAGCCTAAGGGCAAACTAATGGTGCTGGGACATCCCCACCAATACCAGCCTAAGGGCAAACTAATGGTGCTGGGACATCCAAGCCAATACCAGCCTAAGGGGAAACTAATGGTGCTGGGACATCCCGGCCAATACCAGCCTAAGGGGAAACTAATGGTGCTGGGACATCCCTGCCAATACCAGCCTAAGGGGCAAACTAATGGTGCTGGGACATCCCAGCCAATAACAGCCTAAGGGGCAAACTAATGGTGCTGGGACATCCCAGCCAATACCAGCCTAAGGGGCAAACTAATGGTGCTGGGACATCCCTGCCAATACCAGCCTAAGGGCAAACTAATGGTGCTGGGACATCCCCACCAATACCAGCCTAAGGGCAAACTAATGGTGCTGGGACATCCAAGCCAATACCAGCCTAAGGGCAAACTAATGGTGCTGGGACATCCCCACCAATACCAGCCTAAGGGGAAACTAATGGTGCTGGGACATCCCGGCCAATACCAGCCTAAGGAGCAAACTAATGGTGCTGGGACATCCCTGCCAATACCAGCCTAAGGGGCAAACTAATGGTGCTGGGACATCCCAGCCAATAACAGCCTAAGGGGCAAACTAATGGTGCTGGGACATCCCTGCCAATACCAGCCTAAGGGGCAAACTAATGGTGCTGGGACATCCCAGCCAATACCAGCCTAAGGGGCAAACTAATGGTGCTGGGACATCCCCGCCATTACAAGCCTAAGGGCAAACTAATGGTGCTGGGACATCCCAGCCAATACCAGCCAAAGAGGAAACTTATAGTGATGGGACATCCCTGCGAATACCAGCCTAAGGGGAAATGAATGTTGCTGGGACATCCCCACCAATACCAGCCTAAGAGGAAACTAATGGTGATCGGATATCCTCGCCAATACCAGCCTAAGGGGAAACTAATAGTGCTGGGATATCCCTGCCAATACCAGCCAAAGAGGAAACTAATAGTGATGGGACATCCCTGCGAATACCAGCCTAAGGGGAAAATTAATGGTGCTGGGACATCCCTGCCAATACCAGCCTAAGGGGAAACTAATAGTGCTGGGACATCACTGCCAATACCAACCTAAGAGGAAACTAATAGTGATGGGACATCCCCACCAATACCAGCCTAAGGGGAAATTAACTTAATGGTGTGGGGACATCCTTGCCAATACCAGCCTTAGGGGAAACTAATGGTGCTGGGACATCGCCGCCAATACCAGCATTATTGTCATGTTACCACATGCCTCTAGATTCCTGGTTAAAAATGATACTCTGGGGAAATATAAATGAGCCTCCAACACTGAAATTCAGGAAAAAGTGTCATCATCTTCAATCAACTTCTTACATTATGCATTAATTATATTAACGTAATTGTTTAAATAAAAATTATTGATACAAAATTCATATGCACTGGTCATGGTAATAATAGTATTGCTGGAATATGAACATAAGAAATGTCATAGTATTTGACCTTGACATTGAATGTGACTTTGACCTTAATGAATGCTCTCGTAAAAGTTAAATCAGATCAGCAAAATAAACTTTGTCTGTTAGGTGCTGATGTATGATTTATGTGCTACACTTCAGTTTCCATTTCTAAAGATTGACCTTAAATATGGCCTTGAAGTTCATTCATTGAGAATGGCCAAAAATAAGACAGTGACCTTTGCAGTGAGGATTGCTCTTGCCAATGTTATGCACTACATACCAAGGTACTTGATACATGTATATGATAGACAAATTGTTTAAAACTCCTTTAAAACACTTCAAACACACCTCCATCAGTTACACCCAGGCAAACACATTTCAGTAATAATATGTTCAGAATTTATGACATTAAGACATCCTGCAAATAAGCTGGAAAATGGTGACAGATCCGTATTACAACATACCTCTCTCTGTAATGTACTTCATAATTAAACACAGGTCAATAGCTCCTGTTTAATTTAATTTTGTCCCATCATTTATGGAGGACAGTACAGGCTGTTCTTACAAAAGTACCTTGCCTTTCTATTAACTATAAGTACGTGTCCACAAGTCTAATCAAAGACAACAGAGAAGCAAATTTATCCTTAAGACTTCTTTTACTCCAAAAACAGGCCCTGTGGCATTCATTACTGAAACAGGGAGAAAAAGACAGCGAGCAAATGTCATAAAATAAACTCAACGCTCAACAATTTCACAAATTTGACCACAAATGGATGCAGTAATGCAGTTGTGTAGTACCCATGGGAAATAAGACTGACTTAAGGGAGCCAAGACTTACAAGATAACCAGTCATTAATTCATGGCTATTTGAATAAAACGTTTTGTGAGGTCTTAATACTTCATGCAGTCTACTGAATCAGAGAGGGAAAACAGAGACCTTTAGGGGTGACTGTTACTTTTCGGTTGCTACTGGAAACAGTAGCCTTGGCAATACCACATTATGTGATAGATTAGAAAATAAAATTTGTACCATGCAAAATTACACATAATGGTTTCCATGTAAAGTTTGTTGCCCTATTCAGAACTATGTTGTCCAAGCTACATTGGTTGTTGATGGTACAATTAAGTTGTTGATGGCACAGAATCAAAAATATTGATGACATTAAAGATAGTGTCTTATAAGTATAACAAGAAACACTTTAACAAGATAACAAGAGTTTATTGTTAATAATAATAAAAACAATTTTTCTTTACCAAGCAATGCAGATCATTCTGTACATAGCTGTACTGGACAGAACATCATCCAAATATACATGCTGTGAGACAGTAATCTCAGCCACTTGGACACAAACAATAAATGACCAATCCCATTAACAAATAAGACACTTCAGTATAAAATGACCTGTAATTATTATACTGATATACAACGTGGCTTATAATTCTCTTCTAACATATTTAAGCATTACAACAGCTACCACACAGATACACATAAAATGTTATTTAGGTCTTATCAAGACAACATGCTGTTTATTCTAATAAATCATAATTATAATGCACCTTATTCCTAGAAAATATACAAAAGTTTGTAATTCTCAACATTCCACAATTGGCAGTTTGTTCTGCAAAAAACTTTAAAAGATCAAAATCCTGTAAATTGTACACAAATTTGAAGTGTGTACTTCTCATCTGTGCACTGGTCTTGATTCATATCACCTCATCTTGAAATGACAGTTAATTTACTGCATGAGCCATTTGCCAGAGTGTAACCACCAGTTGAACCAATGGAAGACATTCAACAAAGCAGAGCTTGAAAAAATAACATTTTCTTATTAACAAGCTCTTCAATCAGATCTGTAAAACAAAATCAAATCAAATTGGAACCCAAGAAAATACAGTTGAAAATAAACATCTAATGGTTTAGAATGAAAAACATAATACTAAAATTACTCTTAATCAGATGAGAATTTTTTAAATAAAAAAACTACAGAACTGATAAATTATAGTTCAATTTATTATTGCTGTCTTTTTAAAGACAGTGTCAAAAGAATGTATTACATTCACAAACTAAAAATTATGTTTAAATAAAAAAAAAAGAAAAAAAAAAAAAGACCAAAACATCGTAAATTGAGATGTTTTCTAAATAAACAGATCTGAAATTAATTGATGCTTCTTCAAAGAATCTTAATATAAAGGATAAAAAAGTTGAAAGAATGAATTACCATATCACAAGCTAATGAAGGGTGTAATTTCTTGAACTTCACTGATCAAAATTAATTACAAAATGTTAGATCTCCTTCAAAAAATAAATTGAGCTTTTCCATTTCATAGAGTGATGTTAGCCAGACAATTTGAACCTTAATTCAAGTCATCCTAAAGGTACATTGTAAACATTGATATTAGGCTTTTCTGGGTATAAACCGATTGAAAAACCCTACAGTATGCAGTCATTGAACCACCCCTTGCAACCTGTTAGTATCCTTTATTATACAAGTTTATAATACAAAAAAAGGACTGATAGTTTTCTGACAAAAAAAACTCAATGACACCATTAAACAATGCAGTTGAATCCAGGTTATACAAAGTTAGATTGAACCTTGCAAAGAATTAGTTACAGGATATTATAGGTTACATGAAATCATACACATACAGCTCGATACAATGATCAATAATGTGGTTTTCAGACTAAAGTATTTTAGAACTTATTTAGTATAGTTTATAACAAGAGGGCTAAGATGGCCCTTAATCACTCAAGTGATGACACAGGCTTCTAGAAGGCTCAGATCTGGCATCAAGTAATTAAGAGTTACTTACTTTAAAAACCTTTGGTGAAGATTGGACCATTAGTGTGACCACAGGGTTGACAACATTTTCTAGAATTTTAGCAAGTAACCTACTTAATCCACATGACCCACTTCGAAAAATATGTAAGATATCATACTGGCAAACATTCTTGCCTAGTTTGGTGAAGATTGGGCCATAAATGAGGCCTCTAGGTGTTTTCACAAGGTTTTTCTAAAATGACCTACTTTTTGTCCCCAGTGACCCAATAATATACTCATCCAAGATTTCATGCAGACAAACAATCTGATCAAGTTTGGTGAAGATTGGGCTATGAATGTGGCCTCTAGTGTGTTCACATGCTTTTTCTAAGTTTTGACCAAGGGACCTATTTATTGACCCCCAAGACACGGTTATGAACTCATCCAAGATTTCATGAAGGCAAACATTCTGATCAAGTTTGGTGAAGATTGGATCATAAATGGGGCCTCTAGTGTTCCACAAGCTTTTTCTAAGATTTGACCTAATGACCTACTTATTAACCCCACATAACCCAGCTATGAATTCATCCAAGATTTTATGCAGGCAAATATTCTGATCAAGTTGGGTGAAGATTGTGCCATAAATGGTCTCTAGTCTTTTCACAAGTTTTTTTCTTAAATTTGACCTAGTGATCTTCTTTTTAACCCCATATGACCCAATAACGAACTCATCCAAGATTTCTTGCAGACAAACATTCTGACCAAGTTTGTTTAAGATTGGCATATAAATGTGGTCTCTGGTGTGTTCACAAGTTTTTCGGTGAGCTGTAAAACCCAATATATAAATACATACATATTTTAAAAACATAAAGAACATAAAGTTGTAAAAGATCAAGCTTCCTTCAATATTTGTACAGATATATTTTGAATGTTTGTGCTGATATATTTTTAATGTTTGTACTGATATATTTGTAATGTTTGAATTGATATATTTGTAATGTTTGTACAGATATATTTTGAATGTTTGTACTGATATATTTTGAATGTTTGTACTGTTGTTTTTTTAATATTTGTACTAATGTTTATTTAATATTTGTACCGATATATTTTGAATATTTGTACTAATGTTTATTTAATATTTGTACTGATATGTTTTGAATATTTGTACTAATGTTTATTTAATATTTGTACTGATATGTTTTGCATATTTATACTGATATATTTTGGATATGTGTACTGATATATTTTGAAGGTTTGTACTGATATATTTTGAATGTTTGTACAAATATATTTTGAAGATTTGTACTGATATATTTTGAAGGATTGTACTGATATATTATGACAGTTAATCACTGAAGTATTACACTGATACAAACAAGCAAGCCAGATTTGACATCTTTAATTACTCGACCCAATGCTTGTTACAAACAAATGAGCTAACACTATGACATTGGTAGATGGCGGTCAACTAATATCACCAAACAATAGAAGTCATGGAAGCACGATACATGTCACTATCAAAGAATTGAAACTAACCTTGTGTTACTGTTGAACTAACCATCGGTAAATTAGCCCCCAGGACCTGAAGGATGTTTGCAGAAGTTCCTTTTTTTTTGCTGTTCCATCTGCTTTCATTCTAACAGTATTTTTTGTGTTGAATAAAAAACAAATTTGACTGGGACTTGTGGTTTAATTTCTAACTACCAAGTCATCTTTTAAGACAAACTTACCATAATTTAACTGTATATCTTATAAATTAATTAAACTATCAGAATAATGTAACTTAACTTACACTAAGCATACATGAAGAGTGCTATTTACTGATCAAATATAAGGTCAAAAAGAGTCATACAAAAACAACATAAAGACCAATTAATGTCCGTTACATTTTGTTGTCAAATTTACTTAGGACTAGCAACTTCACATGCAGCGTTTCATGTGTCATTTATAAGCCTGAAGGGACATACAGAGAAAGAAGAGAAGATTTTCTTTTTTTGACAAATTGAATCCTAAGGTGTCACACTGACTTTGGCAAGCTAGCATCAGCTGGTGGAATAGGATACACAATACAAGGGAGGCCAAATATTTACAGTGCACATTTATATGATAAACAAGGGGGCCATAATGGCCCTAAATCGCTCACCTGAGGACCGAGGCTCATACCTGGCAGGTTTTCCTGACATATGAGCCAGTTATATACTTTTGGACCCCATGTGACCCAGATCAAGATTTCATGTAGACAACCCTTCTGATCAAGTGTGGTGAAGATTGGGCCATAAATGTGGCCTCTTAAGTTTTCTCAAGTTTTTTTTTAAGATTTGACTAGTTACCTACTTTTTGATGCCACGTGACCCAGTAATGAACTCATCAAAGATTTCATGCTGGCAAACAGTCTGCTAAATATTGGTGAAGATTGGGCCAAAGATGTGGCCTCTAGTGTGTTCACAAGCACGCCACATGACAAACAAAGGCATATCAGAAAAGCTCACCGTGAGCACATATTATTTGTCATCATTAAACTGGCACGCGTGCATATTTGCAGGTTTCTGCAAACAGCTAACAGTTTACACATTGGTAAAAAAAACACATCTTTTCTGTCTCCATTTGATTATACAAGACTGTAAAATCTGTTGAAACAATGTTGAAAAGTAATGAGGGCCAGTTCACAATTACCTTGCTATAAGCCTATCATACTAAATTATTTGTAAACAAATACAACCATAGGCAACAAGATGCATAAACCTTAACAGCAAAGTCCTGTAGATCCTCATAAACTAGTCCAAATGGAAGCTGGCTGATCCTGATCTACATATATGCTATTTCCCTTTGCCTACTCAGCTGGTGCTCGGAAGGCTTCAAGTTAACAGTTAAAATGACAAAAGAAAAGGTTACATCAAGATTGCAACCAAATGGGGACCAAACAAAGGCATATGCTCACCCTCATGCTGTGGTTGTAAGGTTGTCTCAACACAGTCTCCATGGTCCCAAAAGTCATCTCTTCAGGTTTCTATCACCCTCAGTTGGATGTATTAATAAGATGCATTAATGAATGAGAGTTTAATGAATAGTTAAAATCTGTCGTAAATATTGTGAATCTGAAGACAAATGAAACCAAGTCATACTATGGTTGCAAAATATCCTCATAATTATTAAATAGCTCTCAACTCAGTCTTGACACTCCATAAAAGTTGTGACTCACATAGCATTTGCATTAATTTATTAATCACATAGGTTCCCCAGGATTGGCATGTAATTGTTGAATGTTTCCATTATGCAGTCATACAAGCTGTACAAGGTGGTACATCTAGCATCAAGTCATTTGTTTGTTTATTGGGTTTATCGTCCCGCCAACAGTATTTCAGTTATCTGGAGACAGTGTCCACTTGAAGCAGATATAGTGCTGCCTTCATTGTGTATAGCAAGCTGTGAACACCTGGCATGATACCACACCCAGTCACATTATCCTGACACCGGGCCAAACAGTTATGGAACTACCCTTATATTTGCTAGAGTGTTAGCAAGGGAGCTATGCCACTACCATTTTTAATGACTTTGGTATGTGGCGGCCCCGGATCGAAACCAGGGCCTCCCGTACCAGGAGCCGACGCTCTACCGATTGCGCTACCAGGTCCGATGTCTAGTCATTTGATGACCAGCCTCAAACCCAATGCAAACCCAGTGCTAAACAGACATTCCCCATGTGCAAATATCAGTGAGCATTCCATAGATAGGTGTCGCCAACAACAACCTTTAAATCAGCGTACTGCATTGCTAACAGGTAAGAAGTCTTGCTTAACACACATAGTTCCAAATTGCCAAAATCAGTATGTTATATATGTATGTATTTTACGTGTTAAAAAAGAGTAGGTATTTGGTAATTAATTCCATGTGATTCAAGGATACTTTAAATGACACTTTATAGACTGATTATTTTCAGCAGTGTTGACATGTGTTAAGCCTTTGTATTAACATAGGTAAATTGCTGAAAAGTTAAATTTAACAATTTCTTTATTAACATTTGACTTTAATACTGTCTACAATTACAATACAAGTTTTCACAATACAAGAAGTCATAAGAATGTACTGACTTTGACTAAGACACAATTATTTTAATTCTTAAGAAATGTTGTTAATGACAAAAAGTAATCAAGCTTACCTGTATATTATAGTTATTGCTGGGTGCTGTCTGATTGGGATCAGCACAATTTGGAGGCATCTGTCTAGCAATGTAACTAATTAAGTTTGGATTTACATTGTAACTGTCATCCAGACAGTAAGAACTAAGAACATGTTCAGGTTATTAACCAATATTGGACAATAAGGCTTGACGGCCTTCATATGATTAAATATAAGGCTTGATAGGTTCCAATGGACCATCACATAATAGACATTTAATATGTCCACAGACCGGACATGGCTCTTACAGCCTTGAATTGTGACTGGAGATTTGTCTCATTATGACAATGAGAAAATTAAGCAGTGCAAGATTTTTCTCTTATCACTGCAAGGGGAGCCTAGACCGACTTAAGACTACATTTCCTAGTCCACAGATTTTCTGGGAAAATATTTCATCATTAAGTGAATGTTACAATCAGCTTAAAGGACCTCCTAATTCATTTAGGTGTCAATTCTTTTCACCTATAACTCAATAAATCACTCGCAAGGAATATGAACAAGGCAATTTCCATCCTTAGCATATTTTTCTAGAAAATAAAGTATCCTTAATTAGACCAATGTTGATAAATTGGCATACTTCATTAGAGGGCTGCTGCCATACAATGATGCACTGAAGTGGCATATTCAAATGCGACTTTGTCCACACTCAATAGTTTGTAATTGAAATCTCATATCAAAAGTTGTACTGTACTCAGTTAAGACAGAAAAAGGTTTGGTGCACAATTCAATTAATTTTTTTGTTTAAAAAAACAAAATTTTTTAATGAATAGATAATTTATTTATTTTTCTTGTCATTTTAGTAGAAGTAACAAAAGATGTTTTCTTACAAAAAAGAAGAGCTGATTCTCAAAATAAAATCAACATTATTTTGTATGTTTTTTTGTTTGTTTTTCAGATTCTCAAATAAAGCAAATTGGGCAAACATGGTTCACTTATAAACCATCTCAGGCAGGAACAAATGACCTGCAGTGGTCCTCTTATAAACCAAATCTGTCTGGAACAAGTAATCTGTAATGGTACACTTATAAACCAAATCTGTCTGGAACAAAATAATCTGCAGTCGCCAGTGGTCTAGTTATGAACCACACCTATCAGGAACAAATGATCTGCAATGGTCAACTTATAAACCAAATCTGTCTGGAACACATGATCAGTAGTGGTCCACAAAAAAACCAAATCTGTCTGGAACACATGACCTCCTGTGGTCAACTTATAAACCAAATCTGTCTGGAACACATGACCTGCTGTGGTCAACTTCTAAACCAAATCTGTCTGGAACACATGACCTGCTGTGGTCAACTTCTAAACCAAATCTGTCTGGAACACATGACCTGCTGTGGTCAACTTATAAACCAAATCTGTCTGGAACAAATGATCTGCAATGGTCAACTTCTAAACCAAATCTGTCTGGAACACATGACCTGCTGTGGTCAACTTCTAAACCAAATCTGTCTGGAACACATGACCTCCTGTGGTCAACTTATAAACCAAATCTGTCTGGAACACATGACCTGCTGTGGTCCACTTATAAACCAAATCTGTCTGGAACACATGACCTCCTGTGGTCAACTTATAAACCAAATATGTCTGGAACACATGACCTCCTGTGGTCAACTTATAAACCAAATCTGTCTGGAACACATGATCAGAAGTGGTCCTCTTATAAACTAAATCTGTCTGGAACAAATAATATGCAGAAGTCCACTTATAAGTTAAATCAGCCAGGCACAAACTATCGACAGTGGTCCTGTTATAAACTAAATCAGCCAGGCACAAACTATCGACAGTGGTCCTGTTATAAACTAAATCAGGCAGGCACAAACTATCGACAGTGGTCCTGTTATAAACTAAATCAGCCAGGCACAAACTATCGACAGTGGTCCTGTTATAAACTAAATCAGGCAGGAACAAACTATCGACAGTGGTCCCCTTATAAACCATCTACTGCAAAGAAATGTACATGTAGTAAAGCTCCAATAAAATCTGCAGATCTATGCTTTTGTGGACTAGAAGCCAACCTTCTCTGAAGCTCTAAGTCTGGTGTTATGTTTGTTGTATTTCTGAAACAACTGACATGTATTGCAATGGTGCTTTTTCTGCTTTTCTGTTAACAGAAAAAGTTAGTAAAATGATATTTGTTTAGGTACCACATTCTCAACTAGAGAACATTTTAATGGGCATATTAGTACTTAACCTTGGAATATTTCATGGCAGTCATTAAATAAAAAGTTTTGATGGCACCTACAGACAATATAAAGTTTTTTTATTGTGAATTTAATTTTGATATTTGACTGGTTTTCTGTAAGAGACACAACCATTGCAAGTATAACATATTTTACACTGGCTTACACTTTTTTGAACAAAATTCACTGTTAACATAACATAACTGGTCTTGATCTAACTGCTAACCTCTTGGGCCACTCACCATGGATTGATCAGGAAAGAAGCATAGATCCAGAGTAGACAACTCCCACTGGAAGTTGTTTGGTAAAGTGAACACTAATTGCTGCTTGGACACTGGAAATATGTTGTTAGACTTACTTAAGAAAACAAGGTTGTTAGCAAATATGTTTTTTGGCTATGTTTTTTATATATATTAAAGCTCATAATAACGACATCCATCTATTTTGGGTGAAGGAAGACCTCAGGCAAATGTCTGTAGAACCATCAGTTGCCGCACATCGCCTGAAAGACCTTTCTAGATAAGTTCTTCATGCTGAACAGGACTTGAACCAATGCTGGGAGAGGCAAAGTACTCAGAAGGGTTCCAAGTTGGCGACGTCATGGGCATCCCTGTTAGCATATAAGAAAAGGCATTGATGTGAAGCTTCAAAGGCGATGCAAAAAGTGAAACAAGTAAACAGGTTAAATATGTATTTGAATAATTTCATAACACGCAATAAATTTAAGCAAAACAAGACTTTCTTTTGTCTACTCTAAAGGGCGACAAAGTTATAAGTCACAGGTTGAATCCCTGGCCAAGACATTAACAATGTTGTTGCAAAACTTGTCTTGCTGACCCATCCTGAATTTCACAGTTCCATGATCAATAACCATTTCAGAAACTACTACAGCGCATCCATCTGGAGCTATCTCCTTAGTTCAAGATGCATCCATCTGGAGCTATCACCTTAATCTCCTTAGTTCAAGACACATCCATCTGGAGCTATCTCCTTAGTTCAAGACACATCCATCTGGAGCTATCTCCTTATTTCAAGATGCATCCATCTGGAGCTATCTCCTTAGTTCAAGACACATCCATATGGAGCTATCTCCTTAGTTCAAGACACATCCATATGGAGCTATCTCCTTAGTTCAAGACACATCCATATGGAGCTATCTCCTTAGTTCAAGACACATCCATATGGAGCTATCTCCTTAGTTCAAGACACATCCATATGGAGCTATCTCCTTAGTTCAAGACACATCCATATGGAGCTATCTCCTTAGTTCAAGATGCATCCATCTGGAGCTATCTCCTTAGTTCAAGACACATCCATATGGAGCTATCTCCTTAGTTCAAGACACATCCATATGGAGCTATCTCCTTAGTTCAAGACACATCCATATGGAGCTATCTCCTTAGTTCAAGACACATCCATATGGAGCTATCTCCTTAGTTCAAGACACATCCATATGGAGCTATCTCCTTAGTTCAAGACATCCATCTGGAGCTATCTCCTTAGTTCAAGACAAGAGTTGGAGTACAGTCTTTATCAAGTAAACAGTCAGTAAAGAAGCATTTGGTTCATGGAAAAAATATTAAATATTCAATCACCTCTTTTTCTTAGTGTCAGGTGAACTGGCATTTAGAATAAGCAATTGACAAAAGTACTCTGAGGTAAATAGTATCTGTTTACTAAAAAGGTGAAAAACACAATACATGCTAAAACTTTGAGGTTATGATAAGTTTCTGATAGACAGTCAATCACAAAAATGTAAGTTCACTTTATTAAGTCAAGAAATCTCTATCTCTATATTATTGTCTTCTTAAAAGACTGCTCTTAAGTACTTACTGGGTTATTGATAAATAGGAAATGTAAGTAAACAGCAGAAAGCAAATTTATGCACTGTTTTTCCCACGATATTTGTAGATAATTATAACGTCCTGCATTTTGGTGATAAACTGTGATAAATTTGACATGGCAACTAACTCACCACAAAGTTCTTTTATTCTGATGATGATTGCTATTATTTTTTCAGAGACAGTAAAACTGGCCATGTCCTCAAAATGTTGCTTGCTGAGTGAATTACTCAGTCACGGACATAGAATGTAGGCATGGATGGAAAATGCACAATCTATTCTTGAGAGATATACAATGTATCACAGATGCTGGCAGGGATAAGGGACCAATGTAATACTGGCCTTTGAATTCAATGAATATTTAATTTTGTCATATGACATGCTATCATGGTGAAAGCAGCAAAAGATATGCAGGAAATTATTTTTCCCACTGCTAGATTAAATTATTGGTACAGGACATTAACCTAATAAATCATGGGGACTAATTCTTCAAATCTGTCAGTTCAAGTCTATTTACTATGTATCTTTATTTATCTCTATGTAATGTATTTTATCACTCACATTCCTCAGGAGTATTACACATGATCATGACAAAAATACAATAATTACAGCTGACAAATGCAACAAAAATACCATTTATTAACCCAATTTATCCATGTTTTTGAGATAAAGAAAAAATACAGGCAGAGTCTAGAGGGATGTTTGTAGGTCTCTGTAGCTGTATTTGCATAAAAGTTACAGTTAGAGTCCCCAATCCCCATTCCTGACATAGTTATCAACAATCAGACTGACATAGTTATCAACAATCATGGTTCATGGTTGGAAGCATCTGAAAATTACAGGACACCTATGGTTTATAAGTGGACCTAAGCTTGCTGTATTAGTAAAATCTATACACATTTTTAATTATCTTCATATATTAACAAACAGAAATAACAAAACTGCCTAAAAATATTGCTGGAGAATGAGCAGTAAATACTGTAGATCCTGATCAGACAGCTTCGTGCAGGGCGGTGGCTGATCTAGATCTATATTATTTGCATAAGTACTATTAATACGTTCCAAGAAAGCTGAGGGTTAAATCAGCTGAGCACACATTGAGCAGGCTTAGGCAAAGGGTAAGATGGGTTCTGCACATTGCCCAGTTGGGGTGAACATTTGAGTTAAGTTTGAAGAAAATCCTTACATTAGTATAGAATTTATAGGGCAGACACGACATATTGTCTAGTGTTGATTGTAAGTAAATTAAAAGACTTAAAAAGGGGCATAACTTTGTCAAAATGCAATACAGAGTTATGAAACTTGACCTGCATATCTTACTTGTGATACGTCATATATCTTTTAAGTTTCAAGCAAATATCTGTGCTAATTTCAGAAATATTCAAGTTCATGTTAAAATTTAAGAACATTTTCTAAGTCAATTTCGACCTTCAAGTGTGACCTTGACCTTAAGCCGGCACAAAGGTAATATTGGTTCTACACATAACCTTGTTGAGTTGAACATTTGAGTAAAGTTTGAAGAAAATTATTTCATTAGTATAGGATTTATAGAGCAGACACGACATATTGTCTAATACTTGATTGCATGTAAAATTGAAGACTTAAAAGGGGCATAACTTTGTCAAAATGCAATACAGAGTTACGAAACTTGACCTGCATATCTTACTTGTGATACATCATATATCTGTTAAGTTTCAAGCAAATACCTTTGCTAATATCAGAAATATTCAAGTACATGTTAAAATTTAAGAACATTTTCTAAGTCAATATCGATTTTCAAGTGTGACTTTGACCTTAAGCCGGCACAAAGGTAACATGGGTTCTGCACATAACCTTGTTGAGTTGAACATTTGAGTAAAGTTTGAAGAAAATTCTTCCATTAGTATAGGATTTATAGAGTGGACACGACATATTGTCTAATACTTGATTGTATGTAAATTTGAAGACTTAAAAGGGGCATAACTTTGTCAAAATGCAATACAGAGTTATGAAACTTGATCTGCATATCCTAATTGTGACACTTCATATATATTTCAAGTTTCAAGCAAATACTTTTTCTAGTTTCAGAAATATTCAAATACATGTTAACATTTTCTAAGTCAATTTTTGACCTTCAAGTGTGACCTTGACCTCAAGCCAGCAAAAGAGTAACATGGTTCTGCACATCCCCTTGTTGAGGTGAACATTTGAGCCAAGATTAAAGAAAATCTTTCAATTAGTGTAGGACTTACAGAGCTGACACGACATAATGTTAAATATTTGATTGTTTGATATCTGACCTTTAATTGTGACCTTGACCTTGAGCTGACACATGGGCAACATGGGTTCTGCACATCCCCTTGTTGAGGTGAACATTTCAGCCAAGTTTGAAGAAAATCCTTCAATTGGTATAGGATTTATAGAGCGGACACGATAATGGAGACGGACGGACGGACAAAGCGAATCCATGATAGCCCCCGCCACATTTTGTGGTGGAGGTATAAATATAGTATTGGGTCATTAAGAAATGTAGAATAAGAAAGGTTAAAAAGTGGTTCCCATCGATGAAAACTTACCACACAAAACCCTTGGGAAACTGCCTGGCAGTAATTGATTCTGGTTTGTGCTTTAGTACTCAACACTTTAGCCATTTGGGAACTGCAAGTTGCTATTGTCTTAAAATCCAACAGTCTTAGATGAACAAAAATCATTGCTTTATACTTCTAATTCTAAAAGCAGACATGTTTCCCCTGTGAATAGCAAGTGTTGCAACCATAACTTTGTTACTCATACAAATGTATTGCCATGACAACCAGGGCCTGGTCTTTTGCCAATTTTCACTGTAAGACTCCATATTATTTTACATCATCAAACTAGAAGGTTTAAGTAGAACCAGTGATGGTTGCCTACAGACCAGTCTGAGGATATTTAGTTATTAAAACTCCAACACAGATAGAATTTTGTATAACCTTTTATAAATATGAGAATATAGTATTGTATCTCTACTGTACAATTGCAATCCTTAAATCTCTGAGTGGTATTAAAAGCATAACTCAAGTTTTATTAAATTTCATTTAGAACTTTATGAAGACCACACTTAACAATTGTTACAGAATTCTTTTTGAAACCATGTACAATTTTATGGGAAAAATGAAATTTATTGTTAAACATTAACTACTTAAAATCATCATTTATATGAAAACACATAAGTAACAGAGAAGTGTATCTTATTTCATGAATCTTGAATGTTTCCTGGTAAATACTGCAAACAATGCTAGGAACTCCTTTTCTTAGTTTATATCAATCCCAGTTTTATGTTCATATATGTATGTAACATCATAAAGTATAATAGGCTTGTCTAGTTTAATGGTAGTGTAGATCAAAATCTTCTTAGAAAGAAAGAGGGAATGTAGACAGTTTCAATAAAAATTGATAATTATGTTCACTTTATACATAATATGATCATAAACATGATGGGAAGATTACAAACTGATATTCTATTCAGAACCTGTCATTTTGTACAATGGGCAATCAATCTTATAATTTTATTTTGTTTCTTATTTTTAAAATTATACAGTAATACTTAATTAAATGGTATTCAGCTATGTTGGTAGAGGAAGAGACAACTTTCTGGGTAGAACCACTGGCGCATCGCAGTTCAGCTGTATGACATTGCCACTTTAAGTCCTTTGACATGAATGGGTGTGGAAGCCATACATCAAGAGGCCAAGAAGTCCAAACAATAACAAATCAGTGAATCTACTACTATGGCACAAATGTTCCATTCATATATCTGAGTGACTATTCTTCCCTACAGGTTTATTCATCATAAATCATATTATATCCTTGCTATATGAGAGAGTTAGATGCTTCATCTAGTCTGAAATTTTCATCTTACATTTTAATTTGACAGGAAAAAGGTAAACATTGAAATTTCTTTTGGAAATGATTACCTTTATCTTTAGAACATTCTGTATTGTAGCAAATTGTCAAAAAATATAGTTGTTTGTATAAAAGGTACATGTACAATTTCCTAATAATAAAAAAAGAATCATATTATTTAAATATTGGCTCCTTTAATTAATTTTCTATAAACTTTGTGTCAATTATTACTAAACTTTATACATCTTACCTTATATATAAATATAAATAGTAACAAAGTGGCTGATATGCCTGTAAGTTTGTCAATATATTTTTCAGTAAATGGCTTTATGAATGAAGACACGAGACATCAACAGACAAAAATTACATCAATTTAACAAAAATTTGCTTTAAATTGTTCAATGTAGGAGTGGTTTATATAAAATAATTTTCTGACAGCAAAGTGAATTATCTTACTATTTACAAAAACAACATGTAACATAACTGATAATATATGGTAGAACTGATAATATATGGTAGAACTGGGTAAAGCACTTTCAAGTTGTGAGTTTTACCGACAGAATCAGACACGTGTTATTTTTTGTGTTATACAATTTTAGGGATATTATTCTGTACTTAACTGGTGATCATGATATGACTACTATATATATGTATGAATTGGTTCAAATGTTTGTATATTTTTATCTCTCAGGTCTGACATCCCCTAAACCCCCGCCCTTTCAACATCTATGGTCCCACCCGATTTCATTTAACTGCATACATCCTAATTTAACCGAAGTGATCCGAGCTGGCAAAATTCCGTTACCAGTACACAATATTGAGTTCGAACCCAAGATCTCCTCCGTAATCAGGTGCTCTACCACCTGTCTACCTGGGCAGAGAGCTTTTAACATTGCTTATTTTAGCCCCTGTTCCTGCTCCACATGGTTCTCTGAAGAACCCCCTCTGATGCCATTAAAAAAGCTAAAAACACGTAAATTAGATACATGTAAAAACGAATGTGTTTGTGCAAACAAACAGCAAATTTAAGCATATGCAGTGTTGCAATTTGCAAATAAGAAATTGAATATTGGCAGATATCCCCTTCCATATGCATGCATCATTCCTGTTTTGCAGAAAAAAAGATTTTTCTTGTTTTTGAAATAACAATTACTCAGATAGCATCAGTTTGATCCTGTAACAAAATATAAACAATACATCCCATCAATAAGGTGTCAATGGCCACTGCTCTGACATCACTCCCTACTCAAATATCCATATAACAACCAGGGAAGTCAAGTGTTTTAAGATAAAACTGAAGAAGGCCATTATTAAATAATGGCAGCTACAGCATAAAACAGAGACTATAAAGAAACAAGTGTAACAGGAGATTTTCAGTAATCTGATGTGAGGAAAAAATTAAAGGCAGGGAATATATGAACAGAGAAAGGAATAGAGTTAAATACAAACAGGCTATTTTATATATATATAAACTTTTTAAAGTGAAAAGTATCTCTATGTGAGACAAATTATGAAAGAAAAAACTTAAAAAAAACAAACAATTTACATGTAAAAGCTTTTACACTTTTCTGAAAGATATATTCCTGGATCGATGAACATTTTAAGACATTTAGGCCTCATTTCAGGCATCTTTAAACATGAAAGTTTTCTGAAAGGCTCTTTTGTTAAGAATTGGAATAACAAATAGCAAAAGACTGGAATTGGTCATATATATCAAGTGTGAAGATCCTATACAAGTATAATGGAAACCATTTATCTATGAACTAATGACAAATTAAACCAATAAAAAGCTGACGTAAAACATCAAATTCTTGGTCTTAAGAAAAAAACACCTTGAATTTTTCCCAAAGCACATCTAATATTTGTCTAAGGTTCTCACTAGGTGACCTGCACTTTCAAATCTTAAAATTCAGTATTCAAATCTTTATAATAACTGTAATTCTAACTGTTTAAATTACAACAAATAATATAAATGTATAATAATCTCTTCTGTTGTTTTCATTTACATCTCAATCAGGTGTATTCAATCCCTCTGACATGGCTAACACTGAATAACTTGGTTATGTCTGATATTTGTTTGTCATTTCCAGCATTCAAGAGGCCAAGGCATTTGAAATCCTAGGGGAGCATTGGTAATCACGGCTCAAATTACAACCCCAGTACTGCACAATCTCATCCATTCTTCTCCTCATTTGGTTGAACCTCTGCAATTCAAACAAGGCTGTTGATTTGATCTTTTGGATAAATGGTTAAATTGTTCGAAGATTAATTTCGGTTGTCTGTGTTATGAATGTTATGCAATCTGTATATAACACCTCCCCATATTGGAACTTTGACAGCTTTTAATCATGAGGACTAATAGTAAAACATACTGTGTTCTTCTGTATCAAGGTCACTTGTTTATCGCAACTTTAACTACACTGATATTAATATTAAGGTTTTTTTGTTGTTGTTTTTTAAAGAAATTTACACTGTTTTGTTAAAGTGGTATTCTATGGTAGCCTACATGGTATACTACATGTAAGGTACCATCATGAACCATAGTTTTGCCTTTGATTTGCAATGTAAACAGTTCTGGAGAGCTTCAGGCAGATTTCATGAACAGTTTGTCAGTTTTCCATTATCTGAGAAAGTCTTAAAAAAATTTTATTGATTGTCCTTAAGTAACTGTTCATAACCTGCAGTTCTTCTTAGGTTTCTTGCAAACTATTTACGAAGATAAAACAAGAACGAGATCAAAATTTTGCTTAAGTTTGTAAAAAATGTTTGCAGTTTTATCTTCATGTACATCCCAGGATTTGTTCATGAATCCAGTTCATGAAGCAGAATGGATAGATCGTGGACTATTTATAAAGTGTAAGGTTTATTTCAAAGATATGCCAGCAAAGTGCCAAAAAAGCACTGGTTGTGTGGTGTTATATTTACCCAGTAAGTGATAAAAGGTTTGTAAAAATAATGGTCACTTTATTCCATGGTAAACTGATTGCAAAACACATTGGAAAGCAGGCAAGTCTCCAGTGGCAAAACAACTACCTCTTCTTTAGATACATTTTAAATTGGGACAAAAGTTAGAACATGGTCCCTTACATCAAATTTTTGAAACTTGCAGTGTTACTATGTAAAGTTTTAATGTGGAGGTGATAATTACAGCAGTCCAAACATTTTAATTTTGAGAGTCATTTATTTGCTTGGCAGCAACTCGCTTAGCCTAATGTTCACATTTCTACCCTCTCTTTTCTTATCTTCACTTCCTTTCTCTCTATCACTTTATCATCTTTTAAATGATAACTTTTTCTCCACATCCTATCTCAACCCTCCTCTCTACCTCTGCACCCTTTCTTTTCTCAATATCTCTCCAAAGCTTACATTGTTTCTTCTCTGTAAAGCCACACCCATTTTTCACATTCTGCCAATTAACACAATTACTAAGTGATCCATTGGTAGATACATTCAATCACTCTCCTATCACACCCTGCTTCAGCAGTCTCTCATACTCAAGCTTGACACTCAGCATGGCACTAAGCTCTAATTACACCTGATAGGGATTAACTCTGTCTTACATCAATGCCATTAAAGGTAGATTTTAGTTGTGACTGTATTTACTAAGCTAATAAAGTCTAGACATTAGAAGGACTTTGGCATCTTTTGATCTGGATTAGTTATGTAATCTATATAGAACTAGGGCCATCAATCCTGCCAGGTGATATGATTATATAAACATATAAATGCATAAATACTTTATGTATATATAATGCATAGTCACAACTGCATCATGTTCAGACCTATTCTGTACAGTTAAGAAAAGAACCTTAAAGGTAATGGTATTGATTCACGGGGGTTCTTAGCACAAGCTCCAATCTACCTACGTTGTAAAGTAGACACTGCACATTTGAAGCAAGTTAGCTGCCAATTAGAAATAATGCAATTAAATAATAAAATGGCATTTTTAAACAATGCTTTGAATATCAGCATCATAATTTACTGTTAGTGGCAGATTTTTAGCAAAAATTAGGGCTATATTACACTAATTGGTATTGTAAGGTTTTATGCAGTTTCTAAAAATAACATTTATATGATCCTCTAGTCATGATGCTGCATGGCATAGATTATTCATAAATCTGCATTTCATTTATATCTGCATTACATAATATAATCAGTTGAACAACTTTCTGAACTGTAGGTGCGCACAATCTACTAGCCATTTGATTTTTATCTAAGATTGGAAGTCCAAGGTAGGGATGTGCACACTGTGTGGGTGCGCACATTCTAACGTCCTTTACGGTAAACAGATTACAATATCAATGTTAACATTTAAAGCATGCCTGGACACAAATATCTAGTCAAGTCATCTTTGACCTACATATTTGTTTCTGTACAAGCACTAATATTTTCCAAGGCATGAAGACTGGCCATGGGAAGGTCATGCAGGCTCAATTCTTTGTACTTTTGAAATTCAGCTTTCTCATAACTCTGGATGCTGACGCAAGCAACACTGCCAAAAAATATTTCATCACTTATACTGTGGCGATTGTAAGCAATATATTCCATAAATCTTGTTAAAACCCCATATTGTGTTAAAACCCCATACTGTGAGTATTTCTAAAACTTGCCACAACAAGAGAAATCAAGTAAGTTCCAGGATGAAAAATATTGCACAACAAATATCCATTTTAATTTGAAGATTGACAATGAATTATATTATATTAATACATTTCACACACAATATTGTTATCATCTAATATCCCTATCGTACACTCTGACCAGACAGGGGGAAAGGTTCTAGCTGAGACCCAGCACAGCCAGCACTAACAAAATACCAATCCACTTCTCTGACCAGACAGGGAAAAGGTTCCAGCTGAGACCCAGCACAGCTAGCACTAACAATATACCAATCCACTACTCTGACCAGACAGGGGAAAAGGTTCCAGCTGGGACCCAAACCAGCCAGCACTAAAAATATACCAATCCACTACATTAATTAATGGTGTGCTTTGGGTTGTAGGCATTTTATCACATTTTGCTCCATTATACCGTACAATATAGGTTACCCATCAAAAGTGTCATATTTTAGCAATGCTAATTAGGACCAGCAATATGGGGATTGGAGTAGAACTCTGGCATATTTTCCTTCCAATAGCAAAATAAAACTGAAAAAAATACCATGAATAATACCATATTAAATCTTCACCTAAAATCTGACTACCGGGTAATTTAATTTCAAAACCATGCTCTTCACCTTAAGTCATGAACACTCTTTGACTGCCCATAACATGCCAAGGTACATGTAGGCCCTACCACAATGGACTTGCCATGATATCCTTTAGCTGTCATGTGTTTACAGAGTCTGTTATGGTTTGCTGACATCTTTGATTTCTCATTCCCGTCCGTCCCTCAGGGACTCTAACTGACACAGATCTGCCAGGATGTATTGTGACATTACCAACCAACCGACCAAAAAGACAGTGGCTACTGGAGGTCTGTATAGTGAAATTACCAAACAACAACAAAATAGACAGTGGCTACTGGAGGTCTATCTGTCAATACAGATAATGAGTTTATTATAGTATTGTGGCCAAAGCTGTACCAGCTGATGAGACTTTTATTGGTGTGCGGTTGGGTCTAATAGAACTAAAGACACCAACAAAACAGACTGCTTAGAGACTTGCAACTTAAAAATGTATATAACATCTAAAAAACGTCCATTTCTTAGATATAGATATGTAGGATGATGAAATTCTATTAAATACCCAAAGTTTTTTTTTTTTACAAAGCATTGACATTTATAAAAAGGTGAGTCTTAATGATGCAATATATAAAATATAGTTTAAATTATACCCTTTAAAATTTCCTTCATCCCCTTAAAAATCTGTTGACTATGTCCTTTTCGCTTATTTACAAATTACTAAGTTAATATCAATTTCTAGGCCAACCACTGATTTTTCAATGCTAACCTATTCTGACTGAAAGTTGTGAAACAAAATCAAGACTCTGATTTCAATCAAGGACACATTGTTTGACAAGACATCACAAACAAGCAAATGGCAATTACAAACAAAGACAAATGTTCTTATCAGTGCAGGTGGAAAACCTTCAGATATTGTCTCGTTGCAAATGAATTGTTATTAATTAAGTATAAAATGTATCCTATTAAATTAAACATCAAGATATGTCTTCTTTATAAATAGCTCTCTTCTGCTTTAATCTGAGGAAATTCCATTTAACTTGTCCATAAATTTAAATCTTCCTCGACTAGCTGCAGAATTGCAGGCGGATTGCTGTTTCCTTCCCCATCTTTCAATTGGCTGATGGCGTTGACAACACTGACAACATTTCAGGCGCCCCCTGAGGCAGGAATAATTAGAAACAAAGGGCGGGGGACAAGACAGTTGTCTTGGAAATTCTCCCTTGACAAATACCACGATATAATTACAGTTATGAAAGGACTGGAATACCATACTCAGGGAAAAGTCTTATTTGACAAGAAGATGGGAAGAGACAATAGGATATGATGCAAGGTGAATTGTGGCACATTCTTTTCTAGAGCAGTCTTGAAAAATCAAAAAAGAAAGAGAATATGAATAGGTCATTTCCTTGTAAGTTATATTATAACTTAATCTCAGACTCAAAAGCAAAGACATTTTAAAGGTGGTATCCGAAAGTTTGGATGCATGTTTTGTTTCGCATACAAGGAAATAAATTATTGTTATCTCAAAAAGAAAAGCTGTTTATTGCCCTACATTAATGTATAAAATGAAGCATAACACTGCACGTGTCGTAACAAACATTTATTTCCTATCTGAGTCAGGCTGCACTGTCAGCAATTTTTAAACTAAGAAAACCATGTGATCGCTTACTTTCAGGTCAAATTATATCATTATCCTTGTAATCCACTCTGATGATATTTTTTTAGCAAAAATCCCCATCAAGTCTATTTGTAAAGTTGGAAAGAATAAACGTTAAGTACAATTTATTTCACAATTTGTACTGTCTAGCATGGTGAGTAGTGTTTAAAATCATATATATTTAAGTTTTAGTTTATGAAGAAGTAATACTTCCCTAAACCATGTGTTAAATATTGTTACATGTATTTGATAAAGACAAAATGTCATATACCACCTTTCAAATAATGCAGATTTAAATGTTTTATAGATAACCAGACCTGCTGACTGATCCCTCTATAAATCTTTCATCTTTTAATGACAAGATTCAATACCTCTCTATACATATAACAATTGCAAGAAATAATTCTTTTAAAAAAACACAAGGTCACAACAAAATAATTGTTTAGTCCTAAAGTTTGGTTATCTATAATTGCATACATCTTTCAGGAGGCTTTATCAACAGCATAATAAAATTGTAAATTGCAATAGTAAGGTAATATTGTAATTGTTTATTGTCTTCAGTTTTCAGCCTAAAATTCAATAGAAAGTAAAGCTTTATGAGAAGAAAGTTGTTATAATATGTAGCTCCAGAACATGATAATTTCTCCCTAGTTTACCCTTCATTTCTCCTAAAATAGCCTGTGTTTTACATGAAATTTCTACTGAATAACAGCACAACGACCTTCCAAAAACAGATTTGTTGGTCATCCACAATCAAACCTTAGCTTGCTTTACCAGCAATTGAGGGGTAGAGACATAAGGTTGTAACACCTTTAACCCTATGACCAATCAATACTTGGGTTCAAGCCCTCCTCTAAGGTAAATGACATAATGTAACGTTTTCCAACTGACTGTGGTCTTCATCCACTAGTTGCTGCTATGTATTTCTAAAAAGAAAATGCAACAATTGATAATTATTAAGTTTTTAGTTTTGGGCTCATAATAAACTACATGTACAAGTACATGCAAACATAGCAAGCCATGTTACTGGAGACTAAACCTGATCAGCTTCGTAGTAATCTGGAGCCACACTCCTTGCCTAGACCTGAACCCAATTGTATAAACAATGGTTAAGGTTAACATTTGGTTATTTTCTAACAAGTGGTTAACTTTAACTTCCTTGGTTAGTTAACCAAAGTGGTTATTTATTTGTGTAAATGCAGTTAACTGTTTTGTTACTTTACCAAACCATTTAATTTTAACCAAAAGTTAAAGTAACCAAAGTATCCCACAATGCAACATTCTAAGTGGTTCTGCTTAATGAGCGGCCATTTTTACTTTTAATTATAACTTTTACAGACCATTTGGAGAATGGTTAAACTAGAGACGTAGATATGTTGTTATACGTCTCTGGTTAAACTTTACCAAAAATGGTTAAAATTGGAACCGGTTAAATTGTTAAAAACATTTATTTAATAGCTAAGCAACAAGTTAACCAAAATGTATTAGGTAACCAAACATTAACCATTGGTTAAAATTTAACCACTCTTTATACGATTGGCCCTAGATCAATTAGTGCATAGCAGGAAAAGTTAGATGAAAGCTTCCACTTGGAATTCCTCTATGATGACAGCATAACCACTATCTGATGTATCAAACTAGCTTCCAATAAGACTTCTGTTGATACAGCCTTAGAAACATGGCTGCATCCATGAAATCAGATAGTCTAGTGTTTGTTGCATCAGGAAAGAGATTAAATTTTTTAGCTCTTTGAACTTTTTGTTAAGACTGATGTTATTGGCCATGTGCTCAAGCACTCTTCTCTATATGTAATGTTAAAGTTTGTCTTTTTTTTATGTAACCATTAAAGAAGTTGTTTAAAAGGCATCAAATATGACAATATTAAGTATATCCATTATGGCATTTTAATTACTTAGAACTCTGCCATAAAGTTACATGGAATTAATTGCATCAATATTGACAAGTAAAAAGAATACAGCAGCAAAAGCATAATGTCAAGCTGACAGATAAGAAATGCTAAAGATACATTTCTGACAGTTTAAACTGATTGCCTAGGTTGTATTATTATCATCTTGTGTGTGCAGATGACATGAATTGGTCACTTTTGCTGACAAACATACCAGAAAATTCTCTGAAAAGGAAATCATCAGGACATGACAAATCAACATAAACACTGATATGTTAAGCTTCAAAACATATAGCAAAATTGTTGTCTATGAAACTTCAAGCAGTGAAATCATAGAAAATCAATCAGTTAAATCAGTGAAAATCATCCAATTAAATAATTGAAAATCAATCATTGCAAATCAATCAGTGAAATTGTTGCCAATCAATCAATGCAATCATTTAATCTCAATCAGTGAAATCAGTGAAAATCAATTAAACTATACAAACACATATGCTACCTAAGTTACCCACAGTACACATATGTATGGGATGGTGCCAGTCTGTGATTCAGTGTCTTTGTATTAAATGTATCACATTTGTTAAATATGCAAGTCTAGTGCCACTCAAAGTATTTTATCAATAAAGATTTAATTAGTAACATACTTGTAAATTGTTTACAATACAATTTTTGTATTTCTATGCAAAATTATACAACATATTCCTGGTTACTATATACTTATTTCATTCTTACATGTGCATTTTATGATCACTTTTCACTTTTGTAATAACTATTTTATATAAACCAAATACCAAATATTACAGCACTGACTTTCACATATATTTATTCAGATTTCAAAATGAATTTTGTGTATATATTTTTCTGCAAATAACATCTGAGTAAGGATGAAAAATGATGGAATGACTGAACTACCAGAGGAGTTTCTATTCTGGTGGCACTATTACAACAGGAGCCTCCGTGTGTTTTAGAGGAATTGTTTTTTCCTTATCTTGACAGTTCTGGTGTACCTTAACAAATTATCCTGCCTCCTTATCTCTCCTCCACTTTCATTTCCAGTCATTCTAGACATATTTATTCATCCATTTTTCGGTTTTTATTGTCAGTTTGTGCCTATTACACTTTTCTGCTTTCTTACATTTACCCTTTGGTATATGTTAAGTTGTAAATAGCGCTCAAGAGACAAAACCAAATCTTGGTGTTTAATGTTCTTCTTAAATTAGTTTCTATTTTGTCTTTTAATGCAAAGCATCTGTTTTATGTCATGTTAAGCATGATTTCTGTTATACCTGTTTAACCGGGGTGTCAGAATGATAAATGATGCGAGCACAAAAGTAACTTATCATTTTAACCAGGGTGAGTGAATGTGTCTACATGGCCTTTTGATTTAGGAGAATAATTTTACAAAAGAAAAGACCTTTAAAAGATAAGACAAAAATAAGGATGACAGATATGTCTTAGCACTTTTAATGTTCAGATAAATGATTTGAATATGAAACTGTTCCTGCTATTATAGTAAGAATGAGAAGACAATAAACTGATACATCCTACAGAAATTGAGATAGATGTGGCTTCTGTACTGACAGCTGTATTGATAGTCACATCCAAATAACAAATAAACATAATCAAACCAAAAATTATATGGAAAGCAGTTTACACTGAACAGATAATAGAGGAAAATTAAACTATTATCACATAGCCAGGTGGTTAAGTCACTGACTTGTTACATCAGCCAATCATGCAAGAGTTCGAGTCCCTGTTGGGTTGCACCCATGGCCAGGTGGTTAAGTCACTGACTTGTAACATCAGCCAATCATGCAAGGGTTCGAGTCCCTGTTGGGTTTTGCCCATGGTCAGGTGGTTAAGTCACTGACTTGTAACATTAGCCAATCGTGCAAGGGTTCGAGTCCCTGTTGGGTTTTGCCCATGGCCAGGTGGTTAAGTCACTGACTTGTAACATCAGCCAATCATGCAAGGGTTCGAGTCCCTGTTGGGTTTTGCCCATGGCCAGGTGGTTAAATCACTAACTTGTAACATCAGCCAATCATGCAAGGGTTCGAGTCCCTGTTGGGTTTTGCCCATGGCCAGGTGGTTAAATCACTAACTTGTAACATCAGCCAATCATGCAAGGGTTCGAGTCCCTGTTGGGTTGCACCCATGGCCAGGTGGTTAAGTCACTGACTTGTACATGTAACATCAGCCAATCATGCAAGGGTTCAAGTCCCTGTTGGGTATGGAGAGGTCTTCAAGCTGACCTGCAATGTGCTGGTGTTTCTAATTTGGTGTATTTCCAATGGGCAATAACACTCTTTAAATGTCTGTTCTAATAGCAACATTTAAGTGCAAAATAAACTGATACACAATAACAATTTTTCATACTAATAATTTAAAACATGCCTAACTTCGTTCCATATTTTCCATTCATGTTTTATTGTTTGAGAACAATATTTAAAGTCATAAAACTCCAAAACAATCAACAATGTAATGCTGTTATGTTTATTTAAATTCAAATGAACAAAATCATTATAGGACTGCAATGTTTAAAATCCTGAGATATGTCAACCAATACTTTGCAGTTTGACAGTTTTCTTTTACCCAAATCCACTTTTTAAATTTGTGCTATTTAAAAAACAAGAGATATGACAAACAACCTTTTTGTAGTAATACAGTTGATTTTTATTCATTTTTTTTTTTTTAAATATGCCATTTAAAATAATAAAATTGCAAACAACTATTTGCAGTAATATAGTTTTCTTAATTCAAATCCATTTTTTTAAATTGTGCTATTAAGAATCATGAGATATATCCAACAACGTTTTGCTGTTACGACAGCTTCCTTTCTTTTTCTAAAAACATTTAAAACTTGCACCGTTCAAAATCAAATGATAAATCACCAGAAACATAGCAAGCAAAGTCCAATTACGTATGTATGCTACTTTTATCTTTGATAATAATAGCTGTCTACTATATTATTGTCAGTTCAGAAATGGTTTCAGGGAATAAACTGTGTTCCCAATAAAGACTAAATATTTCAGAGAGTAATGTACAAGAGCTCTAGGATAGTATGGCAGGAGTTTATATGAACAGTAATGCAATGTTCACGCACTTGGTAATTCTATTTCACCATCATGTTCAAACAGCAAACACAAGAATAATGGTTCTGATGCTGATTTATCATCATCATAAACATTAATATTGTTCCAGCTGTGGGTACAATGGGTTTACTATAGCTGAATAAACTCACTTTCATCTGTTTTATCCTGTACCAACAGTGAACACATTGGGTTTACCATGGCTGTGTAAACTCACTTTCAACTGTCATCTTATCCTGTACCAACTGTGAACACATTGTGTTTACTATAGCTGGGTAAACTCATTTTCAACTGTCATCTTATCCTGTACCAACTGTGAACACATTGTGTTTACCATAGCTGTGTAAACTCACTTTCAACTGTCATCTTATCCTGTACCAACTGTTAACACATTGGGTTTACCATGGCTGTGTAAACTCACTTTCAACTGTCATCTTATCCTGTACCAACAGTGAGCACATTGTGTTTACCACAGCTGAGTAAACTCACTTTCAACTGTTATCTTATCCTGTACCAACTGTGAGCACATTGGGTTTACCATAGCTGTGTAAAAGCACTTTCAACTGTCATCTTATCCTGTACCAACTGTGAACACATTGTGTTTACCATAGCTGTGTAAAAGCACTTTCAACTGTCATCTTATCCTGTACCAACTGTGAACACATTGTGTTTACCACAGCTGAGTAAACTCACTTTCAACTGTTATCTTATCCTGTACCAACTGTGAGCACATTGGGTTTACCATAGCTGTGTAAAAGCACTTTCAACTGTCATCTTATCCTGTACCAACTGTGAACACATTGTGTTTACCATAGCTGTGTAAAAGCACTTTCAACTGTCATCTTATCCTGTACCAACTGTGAACACATTGTGTTTACCACAGCTGAGTAAACTCACTATCAACTGTCATCTTATCCTGTACCAACAGTGAACACATTGGGTTTACCATAGCTGTGTAAAAGCACTTTCAACTGTCATCTTATCCTGTACCAACTGTGAACACATTGGATTTACCATAGCTGTGTAAACTCACTATCAACTGTCATCTTATCCTGTACCAACTGTAAACACATTGGGTCTACCATAGCTGAGTAAACTCACTTTCAACTGTTATCTTACCCTATACCAACTGTGAACACATTGGGTTTACCATGGCTGTGTAAACTCACTATCAACTGTCATCTTATCCTGTACCAACTGTAAACACATTGTGTTTACCATGGCTGTGTAAACTCACTATCAACTGTCATCTTATCCTGTACCAACTGTGAACACATTGGGTTTACCATAGCTGTGTAACTCACTTTCAACTGTCATCTTATCCTGTACCAACTGTGAACACATTGGGTTTACCATAGCTGTGTAACTTACTTTCAACTGTCATCTTATCCTGTACCAACTGTGAACACATTGTGTTTACCATGGCTGTGTTAACTCACTATCAACTGTCATCTTATCCTGTACCAACTGTAAACACATTGGGTCTACCATAGCTGAGTAAACTCACTTTCAACTGTTATCTTACCCTATACCAACTGTGAACACATTGGGTTTACCATGGCTGTGTAAACTCACTATCAACTGTCATCTTATCCTGTACCAACTGTAAACACATTGTGTTTACCATGGCTGTGTAAACTCACTATCAACTGTCATCTTATCCTGTACCAACTGTGAACACATTGGGTTTACCATAGCTGTGTAACTCACTTTCAACTGTCATCTTATCCTGTACCAACTGTGAACACATTGGGTTTACCATAGCTGTGTAACTTACTTTCAACTGTCATCTTATCCTGTACCAACTGTGAACACATTGTGTTTACCATGGCTGTGTTAACTCACTATCAACTGTCATCTTATCCTGTACCAACTGTAAACACATTGGGTTTACCATAGCTGTGTAAACTCACTTTCAACTGTCATCTTATCCTGTACCAACTTTCAGTAAAAAAGATTTAGCAGGGCTGTGTAAGCTTACTTTCAGCCTTCATATTTGGGTGCTAAGTCTCTAGCAAGTAGGGCTGTCACGGTATACTGGTGTACTAGTATATTGCAATACTGGGTAAAGTCAGTACTGTACCGCAATACACAATGAACATACTGGTCTTTAGGATATTTTGTAAACTTTGTTTGCTGCCACCATTTTGTGCATCCAAAGTCAGAGGCTTGTATTAATGACCAGTGATCACTGAAAACCGACTGAAAATGTAGTCTGATGTCAAATACATGGGAGGGGAGTTAATTCTAAACCACACTGGAAATGCGGCGTACTCAATTTGCCTGTGCTCTAAACTAGATTTTGGTTTTTGACTTGACAATTTTAATTTCTAGATTTAAGATAAACAAATAATGCATTGAAACATGAATCTATTGGAATTAAAATATACTAGAAGTAAACAAATTGTTATAGGATTGTTCATTGCAAAATACTTAGAACATTATCAACACCTTTGTTAGGCAGTTTAATCTAAGACAATGGTTGCAAAGTGTAAACAATATTGAGTAGCCGATTTATTTTTTGAAAAGACATCGAATCGCAAAGAACAATTGTGGTGGGCCACTTCTAGATAATGGATGACAGATCAACAAAGAAAATTGTTGAAGGTGTTGCATTTTGTTGACATTTTTATGTGCATGCAAGATACAGTGGAGGTACATCCAACCTAAATACTGCTGGGAGCTGTCAGATCAGGATCTACACTATTTTCTGCTCAACATATATAACATTAAAGCAAAATACAACTGAGAAGCCCGAATTTTTAATAAAATAAAGCAAGCTTAAGGTTTATAAAAGTAGCATGATCAGATTGAGCATTTTTTGTCTTTGTCATAAAAACACTACCTAATCAAGACAGAGGAGACCATTCACTATAATTTTCAATGCTTTAAATTCCATAAATTGACAGCAGCAGAATTTGTGAAGAAAACATCATGAACAGACAATTTCCAATTATGTTATCCAACACATTATGTTATCCAACACAAAATTAAGCCAGTTATTGACAGCATTTCTAGCAACATAATTTTTGAATTGTTTGCTTTTGAGTTGAGCTTCCTTGTTCTTATTTCAAATTAAATAATGCGAATTTTGTTGCTGAGATTGAGACTTCAATTTTGGTTTGCGGAACATTTGATGTAAAGCATCATGTTGCTCTGTGAACAGCAGAATTGTACATCATCCTGTTAATGGACAAAAGGTGTGGTTGGTACATGAAATGTTTTGTCTATATGAAGACAATTGGGTCTTAAATATGCCATTTCATCTATGACAATACATCATACAACTTTGATGATTCAACAAAAACACCTTACCAAGGCACAACTCTAATAACCATCAGGAGAAAGAGATGAGTAATATAGTTTTATTTGTTATGGTAATATATCCATATGCACCTATGTCAGATTAAAAAACTACATGATATAAACATACCAAATAAAAGTGTATTAAGAAAAATAAGGTTGTGTTGGGGTTTGTTGTTGCTGTTTTTTCAAAAACATAATTAAAAAAAAGTCCAATATTTAGCTCTTGCAATAAAGACCATTTGCAGCTAGATTACAATAGCTTAAAAAGACATGGAATTAAGACTTCACAACTTGGTGTCTCAACATCATAGACAAGTGGACCATGCATATTTTATGACTACCATAGCAATCTTGGATATGTTACCTTTATCTGTACAGATCGCTATCTGTACAGTCTTTATTCTTGTCAATACATATAAATATTACCACGCACATGTCTGTGGCTGTAAAAATATGTCTGATGTGGATAATGTTAACTGTGGTAGACATACTGGCTCCTGAAATTACATGTTTCACTAGGCAATGATGTGACTAGCACCCCATGGAGGGTTATTACAATAATGATACAGAAACTTAACCTCTGCCCAACATCACTTAACATTGACTGGTACTGGGCTTATAAGCTGATCCATGCTCAGCATCATGCTAAAGTTTGCTTAAACCTGAATTCTTGGTTTTTATGCTTATATATTATTCACATTACACCAAAGGTTTGTATACCTATTAATAGATAAATTAGGGCCTACAGAGTAGATCCTAGCCGGGAACTGGTGTATCTGCATCTCTAATGTTTGCCTAAGCCTTATAAATACCCAATTAGTAGGCCAAGAGTTAATTAACTTTGTGTCAATGCCACTCAACCCTTTTAGAAGTTTGTAGGTGAGTACATCTGTGGCATAGTGGTAGTCGCCAACTTGTTACTTTTCTGACTGCTTAGCATCTCACCAGGTGGGTTCGAGTCCCGTTCATGGCAGGGACTTAATGTGGGAAGGTCTATCAGGTTCTCTGCAGACATATGGTCTTCCTCCACTAAAATATCAGTACAGCATAATGACCATAATTAGTCACTGCAATGAAGTTCAAAAACAAATAAGACAGCTGTATAAAGAACATTAAAAAAAGGGGAAACACAAATAGCAAACTTTTGAGCCTTCTTGTGCAGCTCTCAAGGCCATAATGAAGTCTCGCATCTATCCACATCTGTCATTGCAGACGGGCTGACAAGCTACCTATTTAACATTGTCACCCTTAATTGGTACATATTGGATTGGTCATAATCAGGGTTCTTGATTACATGTTTGGTTAGGTGTTGGTTAGGTGTTAACACAAATATATTTCAACTTTAATGTTGCTCATTTACAAGAAATATGCATGTTATTTGTGTCTGGGTAATTGTAAGCTGTTCTGCCATTCGACTGTATGTATCTGAACCCTGGTCATGTTACAAATGATCAACGCATACACAAAGTCTTCTTTTATTCGCTTATAAATTCCATACACATGTTACTAGGCATTGCTTTTGCTGCAAAAAGTGCTTTAACATTTATTTGCTGGAAACACCATACTTGCTGGAAACACCATACTTGCTGAAAACACCATACTTGCTGGAAACACCATACTTGCTACCATACTTGCTGGAAACACCATACTTGCTGGAAACACCATTAGAGTGGGTTTTGTTTTATGCTAATAGGGTAAATGGAGTTGGTTTGTTTGGTATGGTTTTTTTTCATCACAACTACACTACTATGGTCATATTGGCAAGTCCAGATATTTATTGGTTGAGGAAGCGACACCCTATACTTAAGTCTGAACAGGACTGCATGTTCTATATTCTTGTTGGTTACAATTCTAGTTGCAACAATTAAGATACAGTTAGATATTTAGCATTATGTTAATGCTGATGACATACACTACCACACTGGGTAAAGAATGGGCTGCTAGTAAAACAAAACCTTACATTTTTAATAACCCATACTATTATTTTGTATTTGATTATTATCCCTCTCGGTAACAAGAGACTTGTCAGCAGATATAGTGCAGGTCCTTATGAGCTGTTTAAGAGAGAAACAAATGTGGCTGACCATTTAAGGCATTATAGGCTCAGTCCAGATTGATTTCATCTAAGCAGATAATGTGCAATGAGCAGTACTTTCTGAGATAACTGAAATTTAATGGATTGTATGTTAACCAAACAAACAATTAAAGAGCAAGGAATAGCCATAGTGATACTTTGTTTTTTTCTAATTGTTTTTTTGACCTACATGAATGGGTCCCTTGAGAGGTCATTTGGATCCACAAAAGTGTCATGTCTTTCTTATGTTTCAGCCTTTTCCTTGCTGATTAGCTAAGAAAATTACTTCTACAAAAAACACGCAACTTTATAATTATAATATCAGGGGATTTAGTAAAAATGTTCCTATTTTCAGTTCATTATGAAAAAAAGTGAAGTTTTATGATAATTCACTCAACCACAAGTTTTGCAATGTTTTCAAATACCGGTACTAGAATTAAGTTGCGTGTTTTTGTAAAAGTAATTTTCTAAGCTTCTGGCTATTTTTATTTCCACACAGGTGTGACATAAGTAACATGCTGCAACAGGTGAAACAAAAACTTCCTAACAGCAAAGACTGTTAGTATATAATTTCAAAATTAGTGAATTGCGGAGTGAAACACTATCCATACTCGATAACTGCCCTTCTATTTGCTCAAGATTCAAATGGAAGAATTAGCACGATCTTAAGCAAATAGAAAGGCTATTATTAGGAACCAAGGTCAGATTTATATAAAAAAATTTATTCACAATGTTCTTATTGGCTTAATCTAAAAGAAATGCAAAAATCTGGGCCAATCAAATGCATGTGGATGATTTTTGACTCCTGCTCAAAGCATTATAACTGCAGACACTGTCATTGTTTTGTTTGGGTAAATGGAGTATGGATAGTCTCCCACTTCTCAAACAATTATGAACTTTTATCCTACCATTGACTCAAACATAGGATACTTTGTATATACAAACCTAGTGTGATAATATTTGCCTTATCAAATAACAGTGTGATAAACCTGGAATGTGCAAATTTGTCTACTTTTTAAATATCTCTTGATGAAGACCCTAGTTAGGTCAAAACGTTGAGTAATAAAATAGTTTACTATAACCGATGTTGGTCGTTAGTTCCACTTACCCACTTCTTTATATGTACTTTTTAAATATATAAATTCGATGCCACACTTGCAGTTCCAAATGTTATCAAACTATATAAATTTTGATAATTTAAGGGACAGAAGCAGCTTGCGGTAATATATTGTTGTTAAAAAGGATTTACATTCTTTTGTGTTTATTTTACTTTTGTCAAATGGTGGGACATAAATTTCTACGAAAACTACACATCATCTATCTTTGTCAGTTTGTAATCATGGGCTTAGAAGCAACAGAAACTGGTGTTATTTATATAGAAGGCAATAGGTCTAAGCATCAAACAATACCTTTGTTTATAAAACAGATGTTAAGATAAATAGAATACTAGGTTAGTGTTGAACAAAGAAAATGTTATCACACTCTTCATGACAAACCTTAATCGCTTGGCAAGCTCCAACATATAGATCTGTCTCAGTCTTGTGTGATGACAGTTTCCTTATTCAACACTTATATTGTATACTCTATATATACTAACAGTCTTCAGTGCTCAAGAAACACAGTTCTAAGTTCCACCTGTTGCAGCACTTTACTTACGTCATACATGTACCAGTTTGGAAATAGAAATGGCCGTTAGCAGAATATATTAAGAAAAAAAACCAACTAATCCATAAACAGAGTATCAGAACATATCAACCAGAATTATAACCAGTCTGCCTATGGTGGGCAAGGTTATTGTTTAATTATAAAATCACATAATAATTATAAGACCTGTGATGGAAATTTTCCAGACCTTTCCTATGCAATATTTTTTACATAATGTTGAAGAAAAGGTAGTTTTTTTTTAACTGTTGAAGAGTCTTAACTGTCATGAAGATGCTCATGATTTTGATGTTAAACAGCAGAAAATAATACCCCCTGTATTCCCTCACTCAGACCCTGCTAGGATACAAAGTCTGACACATGATTTGCATGAGAAGATAATGGTCTGCTTCATGCTGTTGATTGAAATCCAAGAAACCTACTTAACAATCTCAAGATTTTGTCTTGAACCAAATCATGAGGGAGATGTCTTCACTGAATGTAGCCCATAGTGCTATCGACGCTATTTGAGATACACCTGTTCAATGCTTAAACGAGATTAAATTGTTTTTGTTTTTCTCAACATCTCAAACTTTTTAGCTTCAATTCCTATAACCACAACAAAACAAGTGTCTTAAAAACATCCCCCCACCCCCACCCCAAAACTCATCTTTTTCTATATAGGGCACGTTTTCTCTTACACACTTCCACTAAAGCATCAAGTTATGGCTATAATTTACAAGTTGAATGACAAGTCTTGAAATAACTATACTGGCCCAGTTTTCATTGTGTCACAAAATGACTATATATCAAGTTAGAGAAGTTTTAGACCACTTTGTAAAGCATATTCTGGACATACATGATGGATAGTCCACAAGCGCAGGAAAAATTGCTGACAAAACAGTTTCATTTACAAGAAGAACACAAACTTTTCTTGAGAAAAAAACAACTTTAAACCATATAGGACAAAGGTTGGAAAAGTACAAAATATTATAAGCCATGGCAACTGCTTTTGGTGAAAGATTTTTGCTTCAAAACCTCACATTTTCTTTTAAAAAAACCAGCATAACATGATCATTGGAAAAAAACATTAAGGATGACAAGGCCAAAAACAAAAAAAGAACATAACAATATGGAATTTAATTGTTATAATTCAATAAATTTGCTAGAAGTTTTCAAAAATCCTTTTTTTTTAACATTTTAACTCCTTTTGTTATCACATGGGAGTTGAAAATTTTAACTTTTAGTTATCACATGGGAGTTGAAGTCTTCAGTTATTAAAACAAATTGAAACAAATGAAAAAAAAATTAAAAAAATTAAGACTTGAAATATTTAGCATTGCCTATTTTGGAATAGTCACGTTGAATAAGTAAAAAAAGAGCTTTTTTTTTTAAGTAATGTATTTGTTTATCTTTTATGCAATACCTTTTATAATATATTATTGAAAAGATGTTAAACATTTGTGAAAATGAAAATATAAAAGCAACAGAACACACAAAAAACAGTAAGCAGCAAGAAAACAACAGAAAAGACCACTGTAGAACAGAAGGGATTGTCTAGAGAAAAATAATATTCTATCGGAACTGCAATTTCTGTCATTTTAATGTTTTGTTAATTTATCTTTAGGCTACTTCCTTCTAAATAATCTAGCACTTATCCTGCTGTATTTGTCAGAAGCTCATGCCACGCCATCAGCCATAAGTTTCTGTGAAGACGACAAGACATATCCCTGGAAACTCTGCAGCAAAAGTGTAGATCCAGGTATCACAACACTATTTGCCATAGCCTGGTCACTGCATATTATACAGGCTAGTGAGTAAAGAAGTTATGAGGATGAAACAAGCCCACATTTCTAGGTTTGTTCTGATTACATTGCTTCCAGGTTAATAACATGTGATATATATACACATTGTGCCATCTAGTGAAAAGAGGCCAGCAAAATAATGAAGGATTGATGAGAGTGAAACCCTATGCATGATTAGAAAATGATCAGTTTGGAACATCACTACAACCCTTCAACATGATACATTTGTCAATTATACTGGGGTGGTTTTGTTAATTTGCTTACAACTACAACAACCTGTTACTCTATTTGTTGTTAAGTACATGACAGTACCACATTTATTGTCATTATAGATACAGAAACAATTTTGTGAACCATTGTCATGAAGGAAGATGGTGATACTGAATAGCAGAATGTTGTTTGTTCTATTGTAAATAAATTTGCATCATTATCATCCATCATCAACCACCACCACCATTATCATCATTTACTGTTCAATGTGTCATTTTCAGTTTTGCACATTATCTATGGAACATTTCCATCTGTTTCTGTGGTATGCACCTGCCAGCATCAGTGCTGAAAGTAAGAGGTCCGACCAGGTTTTCCTGGGCCATGTGAATTGTCTATATAAACAAATGTTGTACATTAAGTATACATATAGAGTGGCATATTATATGCATAATATATCATTAAGACTTGTTTTGCACATGGCATACATATATAGTTGCATATCATATGTATGATATATCATTAACACTTGTTCTGCACATGGTATACATATATAGTGGCATATTATATGGATAGTGGCATATTATATGCATTATATGTAATTAACACTTGTTGCACATGGCATACAGATATAGTAGCATGTTATGTGCATAGTGATATAATTGTTTATTTCCTGTTTCCTAATTAAGCCATTCCAACTTAACAGTTAAACTAGAAAGTAGGTTATTATAGATATTCCATTTTTTAAAATTAGCAAACTCAGCCTGCACAATCTTCTGTAAACTCAAACCAAGAATAGAAAAGCCATGAAAAGACATTTTCTGGTCTATAGACATTTCAGTCAATTTAATAGCTGTCAGTTGGATATGCACAGTGGGACAATGTTACAATTTATACAGATAACATTTTATACTGAAGAAAGAAAAGAAAATTTAAACATTTAAGGGTCTAAATTGTAATCCAAAAACATGATTTTTATATTTTCTGAACAAAATGTTGATTTTTGGTTATACTTAACAAAGCCATGTAAGAACAATACTTACAAGTTTATATTCTTTAATATGTTATATTCTTTAATATGGAAATATTCTTTAATATGTTATATTCTTTAATATGTTATATTCTTTAATATGGAAATATTCTTTAATATGTTATATTCTTTAATATGGAAATATTCTTTAATATGTTATATTCTTTAATATGGAAATATTCTTTAATATGGAAATATTCTTTAATATGGAAATATTCTTATGGAAATATTCTTTAATTTGTTTTATTCTTTAATGTGGAAATATTCTTTAATTTGGAAATATTCTTTAATATGGAAATATTCTTTAATATGGAAATATTCTTTTAAAAAAAATCAGTATGTGTGGGGAGAGTTATTTGTTTTAGAACAATCCCAATGTCCTGGATATGGATTGCTTCCAGATTATGTTGGGACAAAGCCTGATATGAAGGACCATCAATGATCCCTGGGTCTGCATGAGGACCACTCTGCCATGAAACATTTCACACTTCTATTCACACTTCTACAGACAAAACAAATATAAATGTTATACAGACACTGTCATAAGGGTTAGCTCATTTTGCCATGTTACAATAATTTCAGCCAAACAGTCTGAACCTAACCTGTCAATAATGTGTTTATAATGTGTACTTATGATTATTTGCTATCATGCACACATTAAGTTGACAAGATATAATACTAGAGTTACGGCATTTACCAGACAATCCATAATAGATCTGCTAGCTGATCTGGATTTATAAACAGTCAAGTTCATGCTCAGACAATCCATAATAGATCTGCTGGCTGATCTGGGTTTATAAACAGTCAAGTTCATGCTCAGACATTCCCAAATAGATCTGCTGGCTGATCTGGGTTTATAAACAGCCAAATTTATGCTCAGACATTCCCAAATAGACCTCCTGGCTGATGTGGGTTTATAAACAGTCAAGTTCATGCTCAGACATTCCATAATAGATCTGCTGGCTGATCTGGGTTTATAAACAGCCAAGTTCATGCTCAGACATTCCCAGATAGATCTGCCAGCTGATCTGGGTTTATAAACAGTCAAGTTCATGCTCAGACATTCCCAAATAGACCTCCTGGCTGATGTGGGTTTATAAACAGCCAAGTTCATGCTCAGACATTCCCAAATAGATCTGTTAGCTGATCTGGGTTTTTAAACAGCCAAGTTCATGCTCAGACATTCCCTGATAGACCTGCCGACTGATCTGGGTTTATTAATAATCAAGTTCATGCTCAGACATTCCCAGATAGATCTGCTGGCTGATCTGGGTTTATAATCAGTCAAGTTCATGCTCAGACATTCCATAATGGATCTGCTGGCTGATCTGGGTTTATAAACAGTCAAGTTCATGCTCAGACATTCCCAGATAGATCTGTTGGCTGATCTAGGTTTATAAACAGCCAAGTTCATGCTCAGACATTCCCAGATAGATCTGTTGGCTGATCTGGGTTTATAAACAGTCAAGTTCATGCTCAGACATTCCCTAATAGACCTGCCAGCTGATCTGGGTTTATAATCAGTCAAGTTCATGCTCAGACATTCCATAATGGATCTGCTGGCTGATCTGGGTTTATAAACAGTCAAGTTCATGCTCAGACATTCCCAGATAGATCTGTTGGCTGATCTAGGTTTATAAACAGCCAAGTTCATGCTCAGACATTCCCAGATAGATCTGTTGGCTGATCTGGGTTTATAAACAGTCAAGTTCATGCTCAGACATTCCCTAATAGACCTGCCAGCTGATCTGGGTTTATTAATAATCAAGTTCATGCTCAGACATTCCCAGATAGATCTGCTGGCTGATCTGGGTTTATGAACAGTCAAGTTCATGCTCAGACATTCCCAGATAGATCTTCTGGCTGGTCTGGGTTTACACTATTTGTGAGCATGGTCAATTTGTGCTTAACAGGTCAGGGGATGATCCAATATATACATGATGCACTGCACATCTTGCATCTCTTTCAGCACTTGTTCATTTTACCAAGTTGATTGATTTCCAAACATGGCTTATTAGTGTTGACAGGCAGACAAAGACTGGGCTGCATCCTGCATTGTTTCTAAATCTTTTGTTTCCATTTAATCCAACAAGACAGAGAGCATTCATGGAAACCATGCAACATTAAGCTGACTCGGCCTTAAGAGGGCCTGCATTTGTAAGGCAAAGTGAAATTTCACATTTATAAGCAAATCAATAATAAATATTATTTTGCGATAATTACCTTTCTAAATTTGATCAGGGTTTGGAAAATAGTGTATGTAAGATCTTAATATGTATCTTTGTATCATTGCATTAACCAGTAACGTTGTATCACCACAATGAATTATGGAATGGTAGCCTCTTTTTACAAAATAAACTTCTGTTATGTTCTGATCTGGCAGCTCCAATTGAAGAAAGAAGGGAAACTGTTCAGTTAAAAATGTTTCCTGTAAATTTACATTGCCCATTTGGCAGTTTTTTTGGATTTTAGAAGTAAGGCTCAAATAAACAACATCTAAATTTTAGTAAACAAATGTTAGCTACAAGAAAGGGACTATGACAAACATGGCAACCTATTTGAATTTCTGCCACTCAATTACTATCGATAACCAAAAAAATCCAGCCGTAGCAAAATTGTCTGTCACATTTTCATCACGGGAAACCATGGCAGGTCTTTGATAAGTAACGCAAGTTTAATGAGATTTTCAGCCAACCAATGAAGCTTGGCCCCACTGTTCAAAAGCTATAGCATTAAATAAAGCTATTGGTTTCTTTATTGCTAATGATCTTGCTGGCCAGTGCACACAAACACTATCTGAACAGAGAAAGTTTAAACTGCAAAGTTTATCCAAAGTAACTGCTTGAAGTTCTATATATTTTGTTATTCTAACCTTGTCCCTTTGTTATTATTAACTATTGAATATTATATTTCCAACTGTTTTATGAAAAATTGAATCAAGACATAAACTAACAATACATATCATATTGTGGTGAAAGTGTATCGTAACAGCTATACTAATCACAGTATCCTGATACAAGGTCCACCAGTCATAAAGCATCTTTATTATTGCTTGAACACAAGCAAGGAGTCATGATTTTTATGTCCTCCGACTGCTAAGCCTCTTACAACATAGGTTCGAGTCCTGGTCGGGCAAAGGACTTAATGTTGGATGGTCTTCCAGCCGACGTGCAGTACACTGGTGGTTCTATGCAGACATTTGTGTGAGGTCTCCCTGCATTAAAATAGCTGAGTACAACATAACGAGTTGCTTACAGTATAATGATTATAACTGGTTACTGCAATGTGCTCACAAAATATATACAAACAAACTTAACATAAATGTTAGTTTTATTCATACCATTTTTTAGTATGATGTACCTTAGTTATGAACGCAATATATTCTGTACACGGAATCTTTAATCTACCTTAAACACAGCCAAGGTCAGTCTATGTATATGTCACAGCACCACCATTATGATTATTTTGACAATTATCTGCTATTTTGTTTTTCAAGAAATATCCCAGACTTATATCAAGGTTCAACCACCAACACACTTCTGGAGAAAAATACCTCATTCTAAGAACTTCTGAAGTCCTAGTGTTTTCATCCCAGCTGAAACTCTACTGGTTAACACCTACAGACGATGATACAGTTTTTATCATTTCTTTGACTATACCCCTGCCTTATATGTTTTGAAAGAAATCAAACTTGTCTGACAGCTGCAGACAAAGAATCCACTTTCATGTAGAACTTTAGAAAATCTCGACATATCACTAACCGCAATATACACATATAACGCAAGTATCTGCTCTGCTCTATTTGTAAAGGACAGCTGCCAATTGTTTAACTTCATTTATACAAATGTAAAAAACCCTGACAAAATCAATGTGGTATCGGGGGCGTTCATTATGGAATGGTACAAAATGGTAAGAAAAGGTCCTATCAAAATTTTCACAGATATTTATATTTTACCTACCAGTAGACAAAGGCAACCAAGGTAAATGCAAATGTGACAAAAACACAAAGATGAGACATAACACACATAAAGAAAAACCACCAGTTACTGCCTTGGAACAGTCAATCGGCAAAAGGGCCAACTGGGTTGCTTAAACCTGGTTTGTGGAGCACTCCAACCTCGCACTTCCTGAAGGTTGTTCTAGCAAACAAACAGTGTAAATAACAACAATCCGTCAAAGTGAAACAACTAACAGTAAGCACCTGCATTGGGAGTTAAACCAGATACAATGAACTTATATCCATACATAACAACTAGCAACAAAATAAACTATAAACATATGTACAGTATGTACAGTAGATAAAAGCCTCTGCAACGTAAAAACAAAAACCCCAAACGAGAGATCAGTTTGAAATAAAACAGCCATTGTGAAGTTTTTTTGTTTTTTGTTGCAGATATCCTTCTTTCCATGCTTCCTGTGATAAACCTATCATAAAGCCTAGTATATATTTCTACATAATACCAGTTTTAATGGAATATAGGATAGCATCAATTAGCTTTGATGTTAAAATATCCAAACAGTTTCTGGACTAGATGAATCAAACTGATGTTTATATGCTGATGTCAAATTTACAAGACATAATTTAAAACATTTTCCTACTTGGCACTGAGCACACACAATAAATGCAAAACTTTGTTATTATGTTTCAAGTGAACATTTTCCTATAACTCAAGATTGTTGATAGATTGATAAACCTTTTAGATAACCAAACCAACAAATACACCTAAATCACAATAAATGCTAAAATCCTTTAGTGCATGATTTAGACAGTATAAGAAGAAAGATGATGGATTCAATTGTTATGATGTTGCAGATGCATAAGTTTCCGCAGCAGACAGCCAACCTAGAGCAAATGGTGAGGAGGAGAACCACTGATCACATTCCAGACATTTTCTATTGCTGATTGATAACCAGTCTTATGATTTGTTAATTAGTTTATATTTACAGGCCAACAAATGCATTAGGAGGGCATGGTATTCATTTGGTAGTACGGGTTGCCTCCATAAATTACTGACTAAATACTTCATGGTTCTTTATATGTAATTGGTAAATAAATCAGCATCCATAGAGTTCAAGTGCATTGTGACTTATTGTGACAAAAAGGGCCAAAATGTTGACACTTGACATGGCTTATAACCTCTTTGGCTAAAACTTATTAAACCAATTTGATAAATTAGAAGTACTGAAACTGTTTTATTTTTCATTAATTATTTCATAATTGATTTTTTTATAATTAAAGAAATGTGAAGAAATGTATAAAAACATCCAACATTATGATAATTGTTATATTATGAAAAATTAGCCAGAAATTTCTTTATGCACAAAAATGTATATTTTTACAAAAGAGCCAAGCCTGATGCAATATTATGTTACTGTAAGTGTTTGCATGTCTAATGACAAGAGCTTGGAAGTGAACCCTCAGTTCTGACTGTTAGTTAGATTGGAGATGCCATGCAACTAATTTGATATTTGGCGGTGGAGTCAGACTTGCATTTGTCAAAGATAATTGGAACAATCTGCATTTTGAAAATAACAACACTGACATTTCTGTTTTAACACCAATAACTATTCATAAATGTTTGCATTTTCCTTGTTTTTTACTTTCATGTATCCATTTCTTGTTACATAGTTTGTATCATTTTCAAACATGTAAAAAGCAAATGAAACAGTCCACCACAGTGGTACCAGTATTACCTCAGAAACAATGTCATATATGTACAAAGCTAGAGATATACATAGCTAGAGATACATGGAATAACTTTGTTGTGGTGAATTAACAATTAGCCTGTCAATCATATGTTTATCAGGCTTACAGAGAATTGGATCAACTATACACGTCACCATACAAGTTTAACTGTACCTGTATCTATAGGCAAAAAACTAAGTAAGAATTTAGCATGAGCTCTTAGCATTCTCTACTTATATAAGGGCCAATCTATCCTGAAATTCTTCACATATAATTGGTTACTTCGGAACAAAATTTCAATTATTTCAAGCAGTTTTTCACTGTAAAACTAAACATTATAGTACAAATTAAAGCTCTCATACTTTCTAAGTGTGATCTGGATGTTTAGTCAGATGGGCGAGATCTGACAACTGGGTAATCCTCAATTCAATGTCTGTCTGTCTATCGTCTGCCTGCCTGCAAGTCTGCCTGCCTGCCTGCCTGTCTGTCTATCTGTTCTCTGCCTGCCTGCCTGCCAGCCTGCCTGTCTGTCTGTCTGTCTGTTACATCCCACAACACAATCATGATCAAATCGACCATGTCCAATTAGTTATTGGTAAAGAAAGACCTCAGACACCACAGGTCAGCACACAGGGTTTCAGTTTGTTAAGAATGTAATCATTCTTTCCCTCATATACATCATTGTAAATAAAAGAACATATGCAGTCCATGCCCCTGATGCTCATGATACATAATAATGAGATGACATTAAAAAGGAGACCATCCTCCAAATACAATTTTGATCATGTGCACAGTATTGGCAATTTCCAAGGAAACCTCAATCAAGTTAACTGTCTAATTTCTTCCTAGAAATCTGAAAAGCAATACAGTGCCAAAAATTAAGTTTCACAATATATCTTCTTCATCACAAAATGATCAGGTTTAGGAAACAGTCTTTATCCAATTTAGCTCTATTCGGAGCAAAGGATCAAGATCTACGTGTTTGGCTGTTAAGTCAATGTCCTGTTCACCTAGTATACAAGTATGACAAAATATGTTTTTCAATGTAATCAATTATTTCATAAAGTCAAATTAAAAGGCATATACAAGAGTTGTTCACCTGAACTTGTTTCCTGCAAATCTAAATTCTTCATTTAGGTTTATATTTTGCCTTTGTCCGGCAGAGCATACCCATGCTGAGAAAGGTCACATAACATGCATGCATAAGACAAGTTTGATTAGAAGACTTAATTGTAGCCGACAACTGGCTATTGAATTCCCTGCTCTTCAACAAGATTCCACATATTCCTTAGTCACAGAGGCTTAAGATTTATCAGCCATTCTGCTATGAAGTTCCATCAGCCCCTATTGGAACACCTCCTGGATGTTGCTATAATGACCATTACTGTTTTCTGCAATGTATTTTGAAAACGAAAGTGTTGATCTGGAGCATACTGATAATAATGTACACTTTTATTCCTACGTGTGATCAATATGTGATTTGTGATCAATATGTGATTTGCCGATAAAGATTTAGCCTTACTACAGCAGGTGTTCTTGAAGCCACTGGCAACTGACTGTGACTTAAGTGAAGAGTCTTGTGATATAACTTTTGATGTTAGGCATCATCCCTTGGCAATCAATCATATCTATAATCCAATTAGTCAGCCCTCACTGAATTATAGCTATAGACATTACAGTTTTAGTACTCACATTCTTTCCTCATCTCTTTTGTGCCATCAATATATATGAAAGGAAGGAACCTTGGTCAGGCCTTGTTAATACCATAGGCCAGTCAGCCTGGACATTGTCTTTGATAATCAATATCAATCACAACTTATTCTGGCATTTGTACAGAGTTAATAGTTAGAAATCTATTTCTCCAGACAAGACAATGTAAAGTCAAGGATCGGCGTAGATCATTTTTCAAAAGTATGAAACATAACAGAAAAAAAAATCTATCATTGTTTAAGACAGTGAAGGAAGGCTCTGAGGAGATATTGCAAAAGTACACTTATTATTTTCTTCTTTTTTGTTGAGCTTAACACCCCACAAAATTTTTTTACTCATTTGTTTTGTCCTGTAACACAAAAACTTTTGAGGCTTTTGTAGCAATTGTACTTATGGCTTAACTCCTAGCTTGCAGAGCATGATTAGAAAGCTTTAAGCAATTAGTGTAGATCTAGATCCATCAGGTAAAAGATGATAGATCTACACTATTTGCATTTGGTGATAAAAGCATTTTAAAAGTATTCTTTGTTGGGTCTCCAAAAAGAAAATTGATCAATGTTAAAAACATTGCATTTAAACAAATGTCAATGTGAAGTTGAATTTTTATACTAAAATACGTTTCTCTGTAGAATACATGAAATTATTTTCTATCTAAATTATTTCATTTGAACAAAAGACAAAAAGAGAAGAAAAGTTATCCGAGAGTTTCATCACATACAGTTATTGTAAAGAAAAATTGCATCAAATACTGTAAATCTGAAGTAAAGTTGCATCAAATACAATGAATCTGAAGTAGAGTTGTATCAAATACTGTAAATCTGAAGTAGAGTTACATCAAGTACAATAAATCTGAAGTAGAGGTGCATCAAATACAGTAAATCGGAAGTAGAGTTACATCAAGTACAATAAATCTAAAGTAGAGTTGCATCAAATACTGTAAATCTGAAGTAGAGTTGCATCAAGTACAATAAATCTGAAGTAGAGGTGTATCAAGTACAATAAATCAGAAGTAGAGTTGCATCAAGTACAATAAATCAGAAGTAGAGTTGCATCAAATACAGTAAATCTGAAGTAGTTATATCGAGAACAATAAATCTAAAGTAGGGTTGTATCAAGTACAGTAAATCTGAAGTAGAGTTGCATCAAGTACAATAAATCAGAAGTAGAGTTGCATCAAATACAGTAAATCTGAAGTAGTTATATCGAGAACAATAAATCTAAAGTAGGGTTGTATCAAGTACAGTAAATCTGAAGTAGAGTTGCATCAAGTACAATAAATCTGAAGTAGAGTTGCATCAAATACAGTAAATCTAAAGTAGAGTTGCATCAAATACAGTAATATCTAAACATGAGTTGCATCAAGTACGGTAAATCTGAAGTAAGATTGCATCAAATACAGTAAATGTGAAGTAGAGTTGTATCAAATACAGTAAATGTGAAGAAGAGTTGCATCAAGTACTGTAAATCTGAAGTAGAGCAGCAAAATTTACAGTAAATATTAAGTAGAGTTGCATCAAGTACAGTGAATATAAGATGGCTTCAAATACAGTAAATCTGAACTTAAGTTGCATCAAACACAGTAGATCTGAGGTAAAGTCACTTTATCAAAAGTATGCATGGCCTGAACATATACATGTAAATATCAGCATAAAGACAAGCTGTACCTTTTGTTTATCTTTAAGTATGTAAGATGAACTAGACAAACAATTTATCCTCATTAAACTAGAACATTTATCGAGTTTGGCAACCTTTTATTTCTTACATCATTCTGTTAGTGGAACAATCTTCCCGACCTTACTGTAAAACAGTCTTGTGTTTTATGACACAATAAACATAGGAGTTTTTGTTACCCACACCAAATGTATATGTACAATAATAATGAATGGTACACAAAATATACAGCAATAGGATGGTCAGGCATCTTTGCATGCAACAATATGGCTGTTGTAGGACTGTCTGCTTCAGGTTACTGACATTAAACATAGAGACTCCAAGCAAAGAAAGCTTTTTTATTGCCATCATAAACAAAGAGGTCAACTGGCATTTCTGTTAAAGATTTTCTTTCAAATTTTTGTCTTAGGAGAGCCAACATTTTCTAGCCAGAAGATGGAGTGACTTAAAAAAGGTTTGTCTTTCGAAGGTTTAAAGGTCTCCTCAAGTAAGAAAAATTCAGAACTTCTTTTTTGTGTGTTGTTATCTATTGTAAAATGAAAAACTAGATCGTGTATGAGTTTTTATGCAAAACATTTTCCTGATCATTATAACATATTTTGCTCCCTGAGTTACCATCGAATTCTGTGAATTTCGGTAACCTTGGCATCATAAACATGTTGTTGTTGTTTGTAGAAAAGTCAAGACAAATTATTTTAGCCATGTACTGTTTATGTCACAAAAATGCTATACATGTATTAAGGAAAACATATTCAGCAGTCAGTTTCCGAGAAAAATATCCAATTTTTCCATAATGTCAGTTATATTCAAACATTCAAATATACCTTTTGCCTGTAATAGTTATGTCATTTCAATGATAAATTCCGTTTATTCTCCAAAATTGAAAAAATACACATCACCCAAAATTACATTAAAATGATCAAAGGAGTACATAAAAATAGCCCACACTGATTCTTAGACACTGTGAGTGAATTATGAAGTATAAGGCCCTTAAATCAATATTAGAAATTTATCCAGTTTTGACATATTAATTTCCGTATAACATAATTATGGCTGCTTTTCTAGAAGCTAAAAACTAAAACATGCCTGGATGCAGGACTGGTGTTCACTGACAGAGATTTGAAATGTTACTTGTACTATACTATATTATATAATCATTTCATAATTCTTTCTACTTTTTTACAAATATGTAAGCAGAACAAACAGAGCTTGTCAGATTGGTTATAATTCCATATAGTTTACGAAAGCATCTGTGCTGCTTGCCAAGATAAAAGGTTGTACATATTTTTTTTAAGAGGAATGTTTTTATTTTAACAGTTTTAAAGACTACAATACAATTACCCACATCGCCTTGTTTTAATAAAATAATATTGTGAGTGCTAAACTTTTAATTTAACTGACAAAAGTAGCAGAGGGCTAGACCCTCAATTCTTAGTTCACCTTGCAATTTAAGTTACAAGACATATGTTTTTATACTGGTACGTTACACCAAACGTCACTGTGGAGAATGGGCTGCTTTTCCTACACAATGGTAATTTTGTGTCTTTGTTTTGATTAGACACATTCACTTTGTAAGAAATATTAAATTCAAAATAGTGTATAAGATAACATTTTGGCTACACTGGAAGCATAAATACAATTAATTATTAAACATTTTGTTAAGAATCATGCCTCTTATACTATGCACAAATATATAAATGCTTCTGATTGGTTAATCAATATCACCACTGGCTAAAAGCATCATTAAATACATTCATGTAAGGTAAGTGACTCATGCAAAAGCATCATCTTGTCTTCTCTTTTCTTTTAAATGCCCCATATGAGAAATAAACACCTTCTGTAAATCAGCGCTCAATAATGATTGCATTAAGTCTCAAAGAGGCATAAATACAATAACAAATGGAGACTATACATTACACTAAAAAAGGTAAAACAGCAATGAAAACTTGGCTACTAAGCTGCTGTCAACTTCATTGATATTATTGTGCACTCACTGAGTCAGGTGAAAGGCAAAAAACTAAAGCCAGGCAAACAAGAATTGACCAAGAAAGCAGAAAACAACTTTCAACAAGCCACCTTCCTAACGCTTCATAATACTGGAGCACTTTTCCAGCTGTTTGAAATAACCCTGTATATTGAAATGAATAATGCTCCAAAAGATGTATGATTGGAAACAATAATTATACTGTCAATGTTAAGATGTATGAAACCCACTGGTCTGAAACATGTGCATCTGTAAAACATATTTCTGACTTGTAAAATGAACAGTCTGTCAGATGTAGGTCTGCATTACAATCACTTTTAACATCTTCTGATAACATGCGTAACATAATAACTTTAACATTTAAAGAATGCCTCTCAAAACTGGTGCTTACAGTCTGTGGCAAGCACAGTAGTTTCGATTGAATGTCTGCAGTACTTTTCCCAAGTATGAGAACTGTGCAAAGAGCATAATGGTCAATTTTTTGTTCCACCAATTTTAAATTTGCATCACTCTGGATGCTTGCTAGACACCTAATATAGGTTAGCTCTTAATATCAGTCAACCTGTTATTCAATTTACGAAAATAATACAGTTTGTGTAAATGTCCTGGTCTTATGCTGTAAATGTTCTTATTTGAACACCATCAAAAACACAAATCATAGAACACAAAATGTCCCACTTTAAATGATCTCTCTGCACTAATCATGTCTAGATTAGCAAAACCAATTAGTTTCATGGCACGAACAACCCATGGCTACAATAAAAGGTGTGAGAAGGTAGAGAAGACCTATAAAGTCACTGGCACCTTCATAAACCTTTTGGTTCTTGGCATTAACCACACAGACATGCCAGCACAAATGTCTTACAAATAGTCTCATTATACACATGCATTAATTTTTTTATCTTAACAGATTATTGCGAATGAGATAAAGATTTCTACATACAAAACAGCTAGGGTCATAATTATGGTTGATGATATCTAAATATATTTTTGACAACAAATTTTATCATCAGTGCCCTTTGAAGCCACAAAAACCATCATCATCATTCTGTACATTATCAGTATTTTCATCAACGTAATTATCCAAGGTAACATTCATAATTATCATCACACTGTCAGCACTGTAATATTCAGCCCTAGCAACATCACTCCACTGATATTCCAACAACTCACACCAGAATCTTCACTTTCACCATTTATATAAGACAATATTAGAGGTAATATCTGACAGTTTGGTCCAAAAGAAAATGTCAAAAAACCAAATAGGTCAGTGGTTCCTGAAAAAGTCTTGCAAAATGCTGTCCATAGATGCCAAATATCTGTGTGAAGAGTCAAGGATTCATCCCCACTAGTCATTGCAAACAGGTGTTTCCAATCCTAGCCACACTGCAGATAGCTATTTTAAACTTAGAAAACCATGTGACCACTATTATATAGTCATGCGGGTAATCCACTCTGACATCGATATCTATTTTTAGCTGAGACCACTATCATGCTTTTTGTAGTGTTGGAAAGACTGGCCATTTAGAGTATTTTTTTGCATTAGTACAGTCTAACAATAAAATCTGTGTTCAGCATCGTCTTTATAACGACTAAAGTATGGGTTTATGCAAAAAGTATTTCCAAATTCTCCAAAGCAGTGGTTAGATATTGGTACATGTATTTTATATAGGCAAACTGTCGGATACAACCTTAAAGACTATCTCTACCATATACCTTTAAGACTATCTCCGACATATACCTTTAAGACTATCTCCACCATATACCTTTAAGACTATCTCCGACATATACCTTTAAGACTATCTCCACCATATACCTTTAAGACTATCTCCACCAAATGCATTTAAGACTATCTCCACCATATACCTTTAAGACTATCTCCAACATATACCTTTAAGACTGTCTCCACCATATACCTTTAAGACTATCTCCACCAAATGCATTTAAGACTATCTCCACCATATACCTTTAAGACTATCTCCAACATATACCTTTAAGACTGTCTCCACCATATACCTTTAAGACTATCTCCACCATATACCTTTAAGACTATCTCCACCATATACCTTTAAGACTATCTCCACCATATACCTTTAAGACTATCTCCACCATATACCTTTAAGACTATCTCCACCATATACCTTTAAGACTATCTCCACCATATACCTTTAAGACTATCTCCACCATATACCTTTAAGACTATCTCTACTATATACCTTTAAGACTATCTCCACTATATACCTTTAAGACTATCTCCACCATATACCTTTAAGACTATCTCCACCATATACCTTTAATACTATCTCCAACATATACCTTTAGGACTATCGATCCACCATATACCTTTAAAACTATCTCCACCACATATCTTTAAGACTATCTCCACCATATTACCATCAGTACCATAATACCTTTGTCAATCAACATGCATACACATAAACACTCTGCCATGCTTTCCAGTAAATATATTGTTTTTATGATTAACACTTTCATTACCGTCTGCCGCTCATTTATGAACAACCATAGCCCATCTCGGTTAGTTTTATGATCCTGGCATATTTGTTACATTCTTAGACCCCTACAAACAAGCACTGTACTAGACCTCAACAAACAAGCACTGTACTAGACCTCAACAAACAAGCACTGTACTAGACCTCAACAAACAATCACTGTACTAGACCTCAACAAACAAGCACTGTACTAGACCTCAACAAACAATCACTGTACTAGACCTCAACAAACAAGCACTGTACTAGACCTCAACAAACAAGCACTGTACTAGACCTCAACAAACAAGCACTGTACTAGACCTCAACAAACAAGCACTGTACTAGACCTCAACAAACAAGCACTGTACTAGACCTCAACAAACAAGCACTGTACTAGACCTCAACAAACAAGCATTGACTAGACCTCAACAAACAAGCACTGTACTAGACCTCAACAAACAAGCACTGTACTAGACCTCAACAAACAAGCACTGTACTAGACCTCAACAAACAAGCACAGTACTAGACCTCAACAAACAAGCACTGTACAGCAAAAAGCTTGTCAAACTGTACCTCATAAAGCTTGTCAAAACAACCTTTCTTCCATTTCATCATTTTTTCCCAAATTGCTGCAACTACATGTAGGCCAATACTTGCATAACATTCCTACACATTGTAGTAATTAGCAGAGAAAACTTAATTATCTTTAGATGATACCTGTCTACCTCACCTTAGCATTACCAAGAATGTTGTCCCTGATATACAGTCATGTAAACACATGTTGTCCCTTCCTAACAGAAAACATATTTTTATATAATAAACAACAACATATAACCTAACAGTATATCACATAAAACTGGTTTTACCTAGTTCTATTGTAAACATTTGAGCCTCTATCTGTAAAGTACTACATGTACAAGTATAAAGATGCTAGAAACATACTAGTATATGGTTGTGCTGATATTGTGATAGCATGCCATACACACACTGGACTTAAAACATCCTCATTCTCAGTTTCCTGATATCTTGGCAACCTGACCTGGAACTGCCCTGATAGCTGTTTGTATCAGCCAGAGATACTTTACCAGTACCACACTGAAGACTGCTATGTCTGGGACTTGGATCGAACCCACAAATTTCATGAGAGAACTAACTACTGTAACTTCTAGGAGAAGCTCTAGCTAACAAAACTTTCAAGAAAAGCTCCTACTTCCATATTTTATGGACTACTGTAACAAAATACTGTAACTGCTGAAAAGAGCTCTAACTACCGTAACTTCAAGGAAAAGCTCTTACTACTTTAATTTCTAGGAAAAGCTCTAACTACAGAAACGTCAAGAAAAAAGCTTTAACTACCATAACTTTCTGGAAAAGCTCTAACTATGGTTACTTCCAGGACAAGCTATAACTACCGTAACTTCTAGGACAAGTTCTATCTTCTGTAATTTCTAGAAATAAGCTACAAAATCTTCAAGGAAAAGCTCTAACTACCATTGTTAGGTCCCTCACTACATTCAATAACTAAAGTATTATATCAGGGGCAGAAAAAAGTAATTACAGTCTCAATCCTTAAATACAATGGTATGGTCCCCTAAATATTTAAATCATGCACAGAAGTGTATATTGAATTTGAATATTATTATATGCTTCAACCCAGGAGTTGACCAAACAGCTTTATTCCCAGTGTTTACTTAATGGCAGATCATTGGTACTGATACTCATTCTGGAAGAATCAACATCTGCAATGCTGAAGGTGCTGCCTTCAGGATATTTTATACCAACCATAAATTGCACACTGTACCATCATATCATGCTCAGGATAAATCTATACCAACCATAAATAGCACACGGTACCATCAGATCATGCTATTTGCATACATTAACATACAGGTTTGTTTACATGAAATTATTGAAATATGCTTTAAATTGGTTTAGTTTATAAAGTTGAAACATTTTCAAACTAATTTTCCAGTTGGTTTAGTTATCAATAAGTTGGCAGCATACAAAAGATCTGAGGAGTGTTTTATCACACGTAAGCTGTAGCAACAATAACAATAGATGGTGGAGAAGTTCCATAGAAAAAGAAAATAAATTCTGAAAGGTAAGGCCATCAAGTCAAATGCCAGATGTCTCCAGTTTATTATTACTGTTCGTTTGGCTTCAGTCCATCAGAGTTGCTAGACGTTAATTTTTTTTCTCTCGAAAAAAGCAATGTCAAAGGAGTTACATTTGAATACATGGTAAATTATGCGGCACTAACACTACTTGAAAGCCAATGTTTCAGGAATGATACTACAAGTTTTTTTGTTCAATATTTAAATGTTCTTTATGTTTTGCAATTTGACCAACAATCAAACCTTTAAATATTTGTGAGGAATGCCCATGGCATAGTAATAGAGACAACAACTTGTTACTCCTCTGATTGCTTAGCCTCCAACCTCTGAATGGGAGTCATGTTTAGGGTGAAGAACTTAATGTAGGAAGGTTTTCCAGCTGTCAGTGCAGTGTGCCAAATATTTGTCTGGAAACTTCATCAACCAAAATGGATGTCGCTATAATGCTCAAAACTGGTCACTGCAATGTATTTCAAAAACACACAAAAAAACTATGCAATAAAAACTGCAACCCAAATCTCCCATTGTCTAAATATAAAATTTTCTGAATTCCAAACCCACACCTGGTGCTTGTATAACTTCTGTATGACATGGCAGGAACGTGATTATTGAGCTCACAATTGCCCCCAATTTATAGGTGAATAACATGTCATGATGTTATTATGCACTAAGCTTATTCAATTAAAGAGTATTAAACTGAAGTCAGGGGCCAGAACTTCTGTAATTAAAACATCCCAACAGTCAGAAGAGTGCCCTGATCCTTGATTAGATATACTATCAACATTCCCAAAGCAAAAACAACACATTTGCATGGTTTAACGAATAAAATAATGAACAAAATAATACAATTTAACTTCTAACAGTGCACTGTATTATCATAAGGGCTGTTGCGGTATACCGGTATATTGCGATGGGGGTAAAGTCAATACAGTATTGCTATACACAATGAACATACTGGTTTTTACGATATTTTGTAAACTTTGTTTGCTGCCACCATTTTGTGCATCCAAAGTCAAAGATGATCATATTAATGAAAATTGATCGCTGATAACTGATTGAAAATGTAGTCTGATATTAAATACATGGTAGGAAAGTTCATTCTAAATCACACGGAAAATGCAGCGAACTCTATTTGGCTATTCCTTTCAATAAGTTTTAAACTAAACTTTGACTTTTGATTTGACAATTTCATTTCCGGACATTTACACTGAAACTTGAATCTATGAAATTAAAATTTACTAAAAGTAGACACATCATTATAGGATAGTTCATTGCAGAATACTAAGAACATTATCATTGCTTTTTGTTCGACAGTTTGATCGAACAGAATGGTTGCAAAATGCAAACAATATGACCGAGCTGATTGGTTTTTCTAAAGCATGCCAAATTAAATTGCAAAAGAAGCAATTGTGGTGGGCCACTTCTAGGAAAAGGATGATGGATCAACAAAGAAAACTGTTGCAGATGTCACAATTTGTCGACATTTTGATGCCCATGTACCATACAGGTGAGGTACAACCAACATAAACACTTTTGTGAATCCGTCATCATCTGCAGAATTAACTGGTTGCACAGCACTACACTGTTTTGATTTTTTGCAGTTAATTTGTTGTTTGTTTTTACTTTTTTACCTTCTAGTCTTATTACTTTCATGTTTCTGTGTTTACCTGTTACAAAGCTTATAAAGCTATGTCATATTACACTCAGGTATTGTTGTCCATTCTGTTCATTAGTGTAAAGCTCCTTATTACAGTTTGATCAAAATTGGCATAATATTGTGGTACATTTTGCAATATGCTTTATATGTATTGCAGTGCATTGTGGTAGGCTTCAAGCATATCGTGACAGCTCGAATTATTATCTTATTGCATATTAAGATTTTTATACATGTTGTTTGTTCCATGTTCTAGTTAAGTATATGTTATAAATAGAAATAGAAACACATACCTTAAAGGTAGAATCTAACAGTTTGGATCCCATGTTTTCTTTCAAACAACCAGGTAAATTAGTGTTACGTGTATGAATCCCAAGGAATGCTGTCTTTTGATGCCCTACATCTAAGTGAAAAGTGAAACATAACACCACACTTGTCCGTACAAAAAGCTATTTTCTTTCTGAGCCATGCTGCACAGTTGGCGTTTTTTCAAGCTAAAAAATAATGTGACGACTGATCACATTAAAAGAGCATCCGGGTAATTTGCTGTGACGTTGATATCTATTTTAAGGAGAAATCCCCTTTGTGCTTTTTTATAGATTTGAAAAGAATGGACATTGAAAGCGATTTTTCATGATTTGTACTGTCTCAAAATCAAGGTAGTGTTCAAAGTTGTCTTTCCTTAGATTATAGAATGAGTTAATGTAAACATGCCCAGAAACTCACCAAAGAAGTAAAATATATCATTACATGCCAAACTACCAGATATCACCTTTAATAATAAAAGTTTAACCAAAGCTACATCATTCTTTCCGCAAGAAACCCAATCTGTTTTTACAGCCCATGAGTCTTTGATTTCTATAAATACTATAAGTTGCTTAATTAACAGAATCCACTTCATACTTTGAATGGCCTACATTGAATGGCCTACATTGAACGGCCTATACTAAATGTAAGTTATTTCTGAACAATATTTGGCTATTGTAACAAGATATACTGCAGCAGCATATAGAGCGGATTATAATAAGACAGTTGCTAGTGACAGCTGAATGATCTAAATCTGCACTTCTTGCCAAAACTTGATCAATAAGTCATAAGCAGGCTACAAGTTAATGTGCAAACACCACTGCTGAGGGCATATATGAAAATTCAATCAGACAGTGGCAAATTATATTCCTTCATCCTGTAATACAAATATCAGATCAAAGTTTCAACAGCTTCTATCAGCATGCTTGAGTGCCTAAATAGTCTACCAAATTACCTACTTGTATTTAATTATGAATACATGATTATAAGGGAATGCTTTTGATCATGGTTTATTTCATTTTATTTCATAGGAAATGAAGATCCTTGTCATTGTATATAATTTAATGAATGATTTTGAGACTTCTTCGGCTCTGTTCTGTATCCGCTTCATAAAGAAATACTACATTAATATTGATAACTAACTTAATATATCAAATGTATTTTTAAATATTTCAATAATTTTGGGTTATCTTTAACTCCTTAGCTGTCTTTTATTTATCTACCTGGCTGTCTTAGCATTTAAGTCATTTGCTGCCTTTCATTTATCTACCTGGCTGTCTTAGCATTTAAGTCCTTTGCTGTCTTTTATTTATCTACCTGGCTGTCTTAGCATTTAAGTCATTTGCTGTCTTATTTATCTACCTGGCTGTCTTAGCATTTAAGTCATTTGCTGTCTGGTATTTATCTACCTGGCTGCCTTAACATTTAACTAGTTATAACCCTGATGAATAGATAATCAATCAATACTAAGTGTTTAGTTAATTACTCACCATTTTTTGCTTTGAGAGGTTATAAAAAGCAGTGTTTAATACTCTGCAATAAAGTGCAGATCCTGATCAGACAGCTCCCCAAGCAGGAGGTGTTGAGTCTACAATATTTTGTACTAGCAATGTGTGTGCCTTAGCAGACTGAGAGTTAACTGTAGATATAGGAGGATAACACAGCCATTGCTTCCTAAGACAATGATTAGGAAATAGCCTCCTGGGGCAAGAAGTGGTAATGGTCAGTTGTTACGAAGAAAGAATAATACTTTAAACATTCCTGCTCGCATGACTGGGACCAAATTTAAACATATGAAGTTTTCTCCTAATTTCAGTGGTTTTAAAATGTCCATTTTTACCCAATCTGAATAAATGTATTTAAGAGTTCTTCCCCATTTACAATAAAATTGCTGTTAATTAATTCAAAGGCCTTGATCTTCTACATCAATTTGTTGAGGATTGAACCAAAACTCCAGCTGAAGGAGAAAAAATTAGTTGTATTTAAACATTCTACATCTCAGATTTAGACATATTCTATATCTCAAAAACTTTAGTTTCTACTGACTGGAATTACCATATTAAAAAGACTGCATTGAGTAAAAGTTTCATCAGATTCAAGGTAAAAAATAAAGGATCTAATTATTGGAATAGCTTTCTTTAGGTATTGTAAGCATGTGCAGATATATTTTTCACATAAATATAAAAAGAAACCAAATCATCGTTTACAGAATGTTTGATATTTTTTTTAATCTGTTGTTAATGTCATTATTTAAGTAAATATATGTGGAAAAATGTATAAATCTTTTATTATATTATGACTGAAAGATAAATGTTCACAGAGGTTGTTGTCAGAGGTTGTCAAAAGACAACTTGCCAATGTTTTGCTCAGAAGACAACCTTAGCTTTTTTTTAAGCAGACTTGAATTGCTTTAAACTACACTCCAGTCATAAACAAGAAACTGCCAACGGACATCATCTGTTTTTCACAGAATTAGGAAAAGTAGAATGTTGGCCTCCAGGCAGCAGTTGAAGTTTAGTGGTCTCATCATTGATGGTCTGGGACAATTTACAGGTGTTATCCACAGTTCACCCATATTACATAAAATTAGACTATGTTTTACATGTAACAACAGCAAATGATTGTCTATGGAAATTGTAACATCTTACTTTTAGTTAAGATGACTTTTATCACAATTTCAAAGTAAAGAGACTGTCCAGCCATTTATTACCTACTCGAGATACTGTTTTTTCATTATTTTCCATTCTTTTTTTTAGATGCTACGAAGATTTCTGCTTTACAACAAATTTGAATTTATATATAGTTATTATTAGGTCTGTGCCTGGACAGACACATGTCAGCCAGCCCCCAATGTGTTAGGGCAGCAACCTCCAACTTGCACATAATGGAAACCTTGTTCAATCAGTTTTAGTTACAATCACTTTCCAGTATGTTCTGTACAAATTAAATGCCTAATCCTTGCACAGCAATTTCTCATTTTTATATTTACCACACAGGCTCTGTCCTTTTGTTTGTTTGTGAAGTCTGCTTAACATAATTATAAGTGTGTAAAGCTTTGAGTAAACAGAGAAACTTTTAAAATAGTGTGTGTTTTTTTTAAAGATGGTATCTGACAGTTTGCCTATATCAAGATGCTATGAAAATTTCTGCCTTATAATGAATTCAAATTCATAACAATATATTTTCATTGCTGTTTTAAATCTGGACATAATTTCTAGATAAACACATACATAAGGCTACAGAAAGAAGATTTTGAACACAACCTATATTATAGACAGTACAAATTGCTAGAAAAGTCGCTCTATATGTTCATTCTTTCCGAATCTATAAAATCATCATGAAAGTGATCTCTGCTAAAAATTGATATCAACATCAGACTGGATTTTCCGAATCACAATATAAAGTGATCTCAAAAGTAAGTTGTCACATGGTTTTCTTGGTTTAAAAATAGCTATCTCTGCAATGGCCAAAGAGGATTTATGCTTCACTGTTCACAATGATCTAAGGCACCAATGAGCAGCATTCTGTTGGATCTTATCAGGTAACACTGACTTATTTGATTATTTGGGCAAAGAATGTTGGTCTAAACTGTCAAATGCTACCTGTAATGTCTATTTAGTTGGTACACAGAAAAGTAACTGGAAAGTATTATGTTTTTTAAATGTAAATACACTTGAATATGTCCATATTATATTCAGGACTTTCTATGATATAAGTAAGAGTAATAAATTTTTAAATATTGATAACTGATGAAAATCTGAATGTTATTTTTCTATATTAACTCAAAAAGTGGCCTTAATGTTTTAAGCAAATGCAGCAGAATGCACAAATATAGCAATGTTTTTCCCCAGAAGGGTACATGCAGCCAGTCCCCTAGCAATGTGATGTATCCACATTATTACACATCCCTTGCAGCAGAAGAAATTTATGCTTTATTATTGTATGATCTCTTAAAAAATCACATTTGAAATAAGAATACAAGACTGTATATAAATAATATTTCCCCCCTAATCTCAGTACTACAAGCTAGTCCTATTCAGCCTAAATTTTAAAGCTGTTTCAACATATTCATTGTTTGAACATCTGTTTCATAACAGAGCACTGCTTAATAGGCTGTCTTCAATAACATTTTTGTCTTCATTCACATCAATAACACCATACTTCATGTCTCTTTATCAAGCTTATGTCAAGCATTAGACATTAAGAAGTATGTGCAGAAATGACAATGAATGAGCATAAAGACGAGTTGCAACAGATTGGGCATCCACAGTAGTGGAGGCAGCTGATTGGGCATCCTCTGTAGCAGGAGGCAGCTGACTGGGCACCCAATGTAGTGGCGGCAGCTAACTGGGCATCCGCTGTAGCGGGAGGCAGCTGACTGGGCACCCAATGTTGTGGCGGCAGCTAACTGGGCATCCGCTGTAGCGGGAGGCAGCTGACAAGAGATTATGCATCCGCTGTAGCAGCAGACAGCTGACATGAGATTATGCATCCGCTGTAGCGGCAGACAGCTGACATGAGATTGGGCATCCGCTGTAGTGGGAGGCAGCTGACAAGAGATTGGGCATCTGCTGTAGTGGGGGGAAGATGACTGGGCATCTGCTGTATCGGGAGGCAGATGACAACAGATTGGGCATCCGCTGTAGTGGGAAGCAGCTGACTGGAGATTGGGCATCCGCTGTAGCAGGAGGAAGATGACAACAGATTTGGCATCCGCTGTAGTGGGGGGCAGATGACTGGGCATCCGCTGTAGTGGGAGGCAGATGACTGGGCATCTGCTGTAGTTGGAGGCAGATGACTGGGCAGGATTTTACTAATCTGGATCTACACCTTTTCCCTACACCTGATCTATTTGTGCTTGGCTGGCATTAAGAGTTGGCCTTCTGTGGTGCAAAAGACACCTGGTTTGGGGAGATTGAAGAGGGAAATATAATTGTCCCCCATAGCTGCTTCAATGGGGAAACTGTTTGTATTGTGATATTATAATTGTTTTTATAATTTTGCATTCACCGTGTTAGCAGCATATTGAATACACTGCTACTGTTCAGGGAAAAGCTGCTTACCCAGCAGAGTACAAATATTCCTAGCCAGACGAGAAACAGTTCCACGAATGTTCATTAAAGCGTGTGAAACAGTTTTAATACCAGTAGCAGTACAAAGTCATAAAATGTTCTCAATAGTATGTTCAGCTTATTTACACTAGATCTAAATGTGACTATAAAATGCAACACAAAATGATTTTTTAATTCATAAACCACCATCTAGAAATCATAGAAATACAGCATCCTATAAAACATGGTACATGTACCATAACCAGTGCAGGATGACAGAGATCACCTCTCCCAGTCTTGGTCCTCAACCATCAACCTTCAGCTCATCATACGTCCACTACACAGTGAAAGTGGAGATGTATAGGTTAAGAAGGTGCCATTAACCTAACAGAAAAACTATTTATGCCAGTTTATATTCACCAGGTTTCACTGTCTCAAAATGTGATTACTTATCCGAAGCAGTGAATATCTCAGTGCTTGAAGTGATTTTGTTATCTATGGAAACAGTGGAACAGCTGTTATATTTTAGATTTTAAAACTGACACAGGAGTTAAGTTAATATTAATTAACAACATTAAAGAATATAAGAACAATTATTCTCCTTATACCAGGGTTTTGTGCATTTTGGTGCATATTTTGGACAAATGACTGGTAAAAGAAACTTACATTGCTACGCATTGGATGCACAGATATATATTCAAAATAAATTAATCCACGGCTGTGTTCTCTGTATCTTCCATGAAATATACCTGTCTTCAAAATTGTTTGGAATAGTACTTACAGAGTGGACGGTTCACAATTTGCTTTATTAAGATAAATATTCCATTGTAAACATGCATCTTGTTGTTTGCATACTGGTTCCCATTCTTCCATTAAATACTAGTAATAGCGCTTATTGATTGGGAACCAAACAAATCAGTGGGGCAATACTATTTCCAAGTCTCTTCTGGTCTCCCTCTGTATATAATATTCGTCATTTTGCCAAATAATTTAATTTGCTAATTATTAAAACAACATATTTGAGCCAAATATACAAATTGAAATACTCACACGATGTGCAGGTTTTAATGCCACAATATATAAATAAACTCAGAGAGACCAGGAGAGAGCGTAGGCCAGAAGGGACCAAGAGATAGTGTCCCCTGAAGTGTTTAACAGTTGAAACAAGTATGTTTAGGAGACAAAAGTTATACTTAAGTAAAGTTCTGTTACTCTCAGTTTAATTATTGTTTTGAAATTGTTGAATGATGATCTTGTTTTTATGGTATAAAGCATTATTTAATGGTTTTGAATTGTTTTTATTTATGTAAAGCTAAAATTAAATGGTTGTATTTTGTGACCCCCAAATTTAACCAATGACTCACAAAATGTCAAGATTCTCATACTGTTATTGACATTAAAAATGCAAAACAGTATTTTATAAATGTTTGTTACCTGCTTTAATTGTGTTGACCTGCTGGCATGTAACAAATGCAATAAGTAGAAACTAAAACTTTGTTCTGATGGGTAACATTCTCCGCTATGGTCAGTTTATGACCAGATCAGCCTGACCCGACTCTTCTCTCACCTTTCAAAGATTAGGATTTCAATTTCACAAAGGGGAATAACACAACATCGTTTTAATAAACTTTCAAATAGAACTTTACTGAATTAGCAAACCAATGTCAATTTTCAAAGTATGCCAAACAACATGAAAAATAACTGGCAAAGTTATCTGACAAGTCTGGAGGGAAAAAAATATAGGTGCAGTAAAAAGGTTTAATTTCTGGAATGTGCTGTACATTATGATGAAATGTAATGATTTTGTGGAAATTATTGCTAACAAGGGAATTTTGGCACATCGAGATGCATTAATTAGGATGATTCAGTGTTCCAAAGAAACTCATAGAAACAACAATATATTTAAAAATATCAATATAAATTATGTACTAATAATGTATTTTAACATTATATATTGAAACCCACAGACAGGAAGATTGTCTATATATACACAATTTCTGTCATTGTATGATGATTATTATGACCAATAAAGCAGCATAAATAACAACCTTTGCTTTTAAGTTATCTTTTTATTAGTTACACGTACACTGATTTTATAATATTTATTATCACTTTTTTTATTTGGTACCTGTTCCAAACTCAAAATCATTTTCTTGCACAGGTCACCTGAAGCCTATTCAGTCACCCCTTGATAGACCCAACAGGTCAGATGTCAAACACTGACATATTATCCAATGCATCGAATTTGCTACACTATTCACTATAATTTTAGTATTGTCAATAATGCAGTGTATAGTTAGGTTATGAGTTTAACAAAATAACAAAGCAACATTTAGAATGTTTATACAGCAGTAAAACAAGTTCTATCTTCACCTTGGGGAACTTTTCAGGGAACCTTTTGATTCACAGAACAACCAAATGTAGGATCTGCACACTCTACTTTTCACTACTGTTATAAACATGATTCCCAAGCATTAATATATTTAAATCAAGTAAAATGACAAATCAGAAAATGCTCTTTTAACATTTTCTCCATTTTTCAGAGTTATCAAACAAGTTTTCATGTGCACAGTCGCCCGGACTATTGGGTCCATAAGAAAACTTATTGCAGGGTATTGCTGTTGACTGGTCAATTCAACAAGTCACAACTGGCTTGAAATGTCTTGTGAAGGCATTACAAAGCTGCAAGAGATAATTCCCAATTCATCCAATTTGTCTGCTTTTCAGTTTTATTGTCTAAATTCAAACATTTGGAAAATACACCGGAGATGATTTACATAATACTGCCAACATTCAGTTTGAAAAAAAAAATGTGCAAGGTGATCTGGGACATGGATTTTTTTTCTTAAGCATACAAAATAATTGATGTAAAATATTTGTCTGATTATTCAGACTGGCCAACAAAATAGACCCAAAAGTGGGGGATTAAATATGTCATGCAAGTTTCAAAATAAAACAGTACATTTTAAGTCACTGCTTTTGCCATATCTTTTGAGCTAATCACAAAATTTCTGATAGTTTGAAGAAATTCAAAAATATATGGAAAACATTCTTAGGAAGTTGTTAAATGCCATGTTGTAGTGAAATTAACTACCAGAAATATGTCAATACTAAAGCGTATGACACCGCCTTAATTTGTCTTTTTTTTTTCTTAAAAAATAAATGGTTAATTATTACCCAACTGTAAAACAGTAGAATGGTTAAAAGAACTTATTATCCAACTGTAAAACAGTAGAACAGTTAAAAGAACTTATTATCCAACTGTAAAACAGTAGAACAGTTAGAAGAACTTATTATCCAACTGTAAAACAGTAGAACAGTTAGAAGAATTTATTGTCCAACTGTAAAACAGTAGAACGGTTAGAAGAACTTGTTATCCAACTGTAAAACAGTAGAACAGTAAGAAGAACTAATTATCCAACTGTAAAACAGTAGAACAGTTAGAAGAACTAATAATCCAACTGTAAAACAGTAGAACGGTTAGAAGAACTTATTATCCAACTGTAAAACAGTAGAACGGTTAGAAGAACTTATTATCCAACTGTAAAACAGTAGAACAATTAGAAGAACTTGTTATCCAACTGTAAAACAGTAGAACAATTAGAAGAACTTATTATCCAACTGTAAAACAGAAGAACAGTTGGAAGAACTTATTATCCAACTGTAAAACAGTAGAACAGTTAGAAGAACTTATTATCCAATTGTAAAACAGTAGAACAGTTAGAAGAACTTTATTATCCAACTATAAAACAGTAGAACTGTTTAAAGAACTTATTATCAAACTGTAAAACAGTAGAACAGTTAGAAGAACTTTATTATCCAACTATAAAACAGAAGAACAGTTCGAAGAACTTATTATCCAACTGTAAAACAGTAGAACAGTTGGAAGAACTTATTATCCAACTGTAAAACAGTAGAACGGTTAGAAGAACTTATTACCCAACTGTAAAATAGTAGAATGGTTGAAAGAACTTATTATCCAACTGTAAAACAGTAGAACAGTTAGAAGAACTTATTATCCAACTGTAAAACAGTAGAACAGGTAGAAGAACTTATTATCCAACTGTAAAACAGTAGAACCATTAGAAGGACTTATTATCCAACTGTAAAACAGTAGAACGGTTAGAAGAACTTATTATCCAACTGTAAAACAGTAGAAGAACTTATTATCCAACTGTAAAACATTAGAACAGTTAGAAGAACTAATTATCCAACTGTAAAACAGTAGAACTGTTAGAAGCACTTATTATCCAACTGTAAAACAGTAGAACCATTAGAAGAACTTATTATCCAACTGTAAAACAGTAGAACAGTTAGAAGAACTTATTATCCAACTGTAAAACAGTAGAACAGTTAGAAGAACTTATTATCCAACTGTAAAACAGTAGAACTGTTAGAAGCACTTATTATCCAACTGTAAAACAGTAGAACCATTAGAAGAACTTATTATCCAACTGTAAAACAGTAGAACAGTTAGAAGAACTTATTATCCAACTGTAAAACAGTAGAACAGTTAGAAGAACTTATTATCCAACTGTAAAATAGTAGAACCGTTATAAGAAGTTATTATCCAACTGTACAACAGTAGAACAGTTAGAAGAACTTTTAATTTTTAATTTGTATTTTTTTTTAACTAATAAATGGTGTTTATACTTTCTTTGCTTAAAAGCTCTACTGTAATTTATATATTTATGTATCTTGTCCAATATTTTGTGGCAAATGACTGCACAAAAATAGTAGAGTACAGTCAATAACAGATATTTTAAATGTTTAATGAAATCAAAATTGAACTTCAGAAAACTTTTTCAGAACTCTGATAATTATTATATAGTCATTAGAAAATAAACACCAACTATAAACGATTTAAAATATTACTTAATATTATTAAATATTAACTATTCAAATATAATAATACACAAATCTCCATTTTGATTGGCCCACAGAAGACAATTCTAACACAAATAAGAAGCAAAGCTATTCTATGTTGTATGAACCATTTGCAATAAATTTTTAACAAAGATTAAATAATTCTATATAACATACATGCAAGAAAACATTGTTTTATTATAATATATGGCCAAAACATATGTTCTGATCACTACAGAATTAATAAAAAGGATTGTTTAACCTTCTTGTGTAAAGTATAAAAAACAACAACTTTTTAGAATAGTATTCCAATCCATTTGTGTGGGTATATTTAGGAATATAGAAAACACAACCAAGAATTCACACAAAACAATAATTAAATTAACTTACCGTCATACAATCTATAAAGTTCCCAGTTACAAATCCATGGTTATAAATCCACACATAGAATCCATAAATATAGATCTCCTTGTGATAAAGTGCTCTCTCACTCTCACTATAAATCCAAGTTGCAATTCAATTAAACAACTTTGCTGCTGATCACTTGGAGATTCATCCCACCCAAACACAGGTGTAATCCAATTGTCACTAAGTCCTTGATCAGAACTACATTATCCATCAATTGTCACTGCACATACTTGCTTTTGATGTGTGTAAGTAATTCTTATAACATTGTTGTTCCATTAGTCATTCACCTGAAAACAAAATAGTTTAACTTTTGAGATATGCAGAAAATTATTACTTTATTAAACTAGCATTAGTTTGGATATATTTGATATTACAATAGGTATTTGAAATAAACAATTTATCCTTTTTTAGAGGGGTGTTCCTAGCTTTTTCATGTTCTTCTGAAATAAACTCTTTTTCTTCACATTTTTCATATCCTAAAACCTATTTTGAAAACATGCATGAACAATCCACTATACTTCGATTATATTGATTACCCAAAACAATTTGTTGTTGCCAACAACAAAAAAAATATCTACGAGCGCGCTGGAAATATGAACAAGTTACAGCCACACAAACAACACTCTAAACTTCTATCCAACTTTACTCCAGCAGCACCTATATGTCACATCATCTCACTATCACCTATAATTAACGGTTTGGCAACACCAAACATTGAAGATTCACAAGCAACCATCACAATAGGTCTAATCAGCTTGTATTTACCTCACTGCCTAATAATGCAGATCGGATTCTCCAACAATCCGCCCAAGTTGTAACCGTAAAAGTGATTTTTTCGCTCTCCCTTCTCTTTCCCTCTCCAATCCAATAAAGTGGGGAGGGTGGTCTGCAGTAGTGCTCTGTTGGAATGAGCAGAGGTTGTACAGTAGTTGTCTGGTGTAGTAGTACAGTAGTAGCCAGTTTATAGCAGGACGGAAATCAGGTTTGCCAGTTCAGATATGTAAGAACATCACAAAGACAGGAGTAAGCAGCACGCACCAGTTATGACTGACACTGCAGTTTTCATAACTTCACCTCAGCAAAGGATAAATTTTTCTGTTTAACTCATATCATCCATTATTTAGTCACTAATTACAAAAACAAAATAATACAACTTTATTTTAATTGCTTAAAATTTTGTGCATAGACAATAAATGTATTGATAACCGAGAAAAAAAACAAAACTGGGTGCCTTAAAATGCCCTAAACCAACAATGGTACCTTGCTGTTTAATCTATTCATTTCCAAATTATATATAGAGTAAGAGAAAATATTTGCTTTAAAAAATGAGTCCAATTTTTGCAAAACATGAAGGTACCTACAAACCTAAAATGTCCCAATACACAGAGATATTTTAATATTTCCCACATTTGACTGGCTATTTCTCATATAAATGGAATATTGGTAGATTCTTTAAATCAATGTTAACAATTCAGTGGATATCAGAATGGCAGGTTTGTGTTGAGAATCATAGTATCATGCGTATCATAAGTAACACAATTACCCTGATTCGGACTGATTTAACTATTATTTATCTATATGTATACATTAATAAATGTTAATGTGTGCCTTTTATCTACTTAGCAATGTTGGCAGGAAAAACCAATTATGTTTTGATTGATTTTTATTTTTTCATTTTATTTTAGCCTGTATGATTGATTGATGTGATCTATAAGGTCAGTCTTGAGTTAATTTGAGGGTATTATTATTATGTGTTGCAGCTTTTATTATATTAACTTAATGCATATTAAAACGCATACCCTCAGAGCTTCTAGTATCAAGAAGTGTTGGGCACCAGACTAATCAAGGGTACAAGAACTCTTGATCTTTTTAATGCTAAATTTATTAATAAGCAAAACAAAACTTTGGTTAATATCTAACAACTGCATGTAAAGGTAATATAATCCATATAACTGGGAATTCTGCAGCATCTTGTGCATACTCTGATTAGAATGGCTCTTGTTGTTGAAGTGGTTAAGACGTTGAACTCCATATTGGAGGGTTCCTGGTTCCAACTCGAACACCAGCTAAGTGATTTTAGTTCTTGAGCAAGACTATTTACTACCCATTGCTCCAGGTACTCAGTACACAAGTACTGGTTCTACCCTGGAAGCGGGTAGTCAAGAGGAATTTATTGGGTTTATCGTCCCACCAGCAGTATTTCAGTGTGTATACTGTGTATACCGTGCCGTGAAAATCTGGCATGATATCACACCCAGTCACATTATCCTGACACCGGGCCAACCTGTTGTGGAACTACCCTTATGTTTGCTTGAGCTTTAGCAAGAAAGCTATACAACTACCATTTTTTACAACTTTGGTCGTGGCCCTGGTTTGAACCCGGAGGCCTCCCAGACCTGAAGCAAATGCTCTACCAACTGCGCTACCAGGTCTGGTCGAGAGGGATTACTTCAATTTTTTTCCAAGTGATTGTATAAATTAATAGGTTTAAACTTAACACTATTAGGAGCTGGCTGATCTGAAGCTACATTAATTGGCTAGGCCTGACCAATGTGCATCAATCGTAACAACTCGGCCATTTACGTAACTTTCGGAAAATAACCTCGTAAACCATAGTAGTGATAAAACCATCTATTTATAGATTCAGTGATATGGTCGGTTGTAATTCGGCTACCTAAGCGAGTTTGTTTGAATATGGCGACCTTCGATACCATGTAGAAAAAACTAAATCTATTAAAACACTCAAACAATAAAAATCTCATGCTTACTTATTCTTCAGTGTGTGTTTAGAATTTCGTTATTCATTGTTCATAGTGATCACGCGAGGTCACAATCAGGGACGGACTACTTTCTCTGCATATGATTCCCGAGGTCTATTTCCGAAGACATAGCAGGCTTTAGAGATGTTATGTCCTGAGTCTAGAATACCACAAGTCCCTGAGATTACAATTCCACATGAGTTTAACGGTACTTGCTTCCAAAGAAAATAAGACCAAGGGAAAATTTTAGAACATCAACTGCAGTACGATGAGCAAAACAAAAGTCTACAACAGAGAGCAAAAGCATAGAATACAGCAGATCAAAAGGTGTATTGAGCAGTGCAGCAGGTGGAAGACATAGCTTACCATGTTAAATAAGTAGTGATATATATAGAATCAAGATTGGGAAATAAAATGGTACAGCTATGATAAGATTATAGATTTTATGTTGAGATCACCTTATCAATTTTTATGTTGAGATCATCTAACTTGCATCCAACTGCCACAACTATGGTGATTATGGTGACAGCTTTCATCACCAGAAGTGGAAATCTCAGACAACGGGATGGGTAGAACCACCTGCCCACACCATGCCTTCATAACATTGTACAACTTGTTACAAGTTGCCAATTTTACCTCAGGACCACAGGCAACACTCTGATAAAGAGAGTGCCCATAGCAGAGTTGTAGAGTTACAGACTTGCAACTCTTCAGACTACTCGGCCCTCTCACTGCATGGGTTTAAGTCCCATTTGGACTGAGAACCTAATGTGAGGTAGTTAATGCGTGTCTCTGGTTCTACTGAGTTATTCCTTCACCAAACAGCAGAACATTGCTATAATGACCATAAATTTATTGCTGTGGTCTATGTCACAAACATCTGAGATGATAAGGGATATGATAGGGAAGTAATATTTCATCAAACTGTAGCTAAGGGGAATGGTAGCGTTAAGTGAACCTAGATGACATTTTATTACTTTTTCACAGAAAAAGTAGGTAAGTCACAAAATAATATGTAATGTATCAAAATTGTGTAATTTTGCAGAAATACTTGAACACAACTGCAGACAAACTGTTCCAACATGTTGGCTAATAACATTCACATATGAAACAGTCCATGTCAAGAGCTGGTTGAGTGCAAAACTCGTGCATGGCATGCCTTTGAACGGTCACACCTCTTATTTAATTTACTGTTAAGATTCTGTTCTTCAGGGATTCTACCCACACGCAAGACTTTAATAGGTTAGTACAGGTATATCAAATAGCTTAATGAAGATGCTGACTCTAAGATAAAAGATGATAAAACAATAGTGAACTATACACCCTGCAAGCATACAGGTACATTCTGTAAGACTGAAGAAAGATCTGTTGCTGTAGCAACGTCACTATACTTATGTAAATATTCTCACTGAAATATTCTTTCTGTGCAAAACTGTGCATCAACTTCAAATACCTGCAACCATAATCCAGAAACTTTAAAAAAGGCAACATAATTTATGTGTAACAATAATAAATTTTCAGACCCTATTTTTAGCAACCAATAAAACCATCACTTTTGTAAGTTTGAAGTGAAACTTATATTAAGATCTAAATGTTTTTCTTCACCTCATTGAGAGGATGTGGAGAGTGCTCCTAGAACCATTTTTTCACATTGCGTCTTTGAATCAAACATGTTTAATATATTAAATTGTTTTCTTAATCATTTTAAGTTTTTGCTGTTGTATTTCTTCTGTATATAATTGTACATAATAGTCTTTGTTAATAATAAATTGTAGACAAAACACCCACAACATTACAATTATCTTTGAATACCAAAACTCAAGCAAATGTCTTTGCAGAATGATTTTAGAGGCTGTAAATCCTGAACAGGTATATAAAGTAAAGCTGAGGATAAACATTGAGCACATTGGTCTGTTTTGTCGTATCTAAATCTTCCACGGAAGGGAAATTCAAAAATTTAAGTATGACATTAGAAAAAATGAAAGAAAAATGTATACAATTAACAAAAGATCTAAATAACAAATATGAAATCAAAACAGTATTGTATACAATTAACAAAAGATCTAAATAACAAATATGAAATCAAAACAGTATATTGAACAAAAAATGATACAATTAGATAAATATCTTCAAACATAAGGAAAATAACTTGTATTATGACTGAACAGATATTCAAACCAGTAGCTAGTTAAACTAAAATGACAAATGTATATTTCCTATGGGCTACTTAAGCCATCATGGATTTAGCTTATAAAACACTGTATTTTTTTTAAGTCAAGATTTTAAATAAATATTTCTTTTTATTTAAGTTAACATTTTAGGCTTAGACAATTTGTTTTCAACATAAATAGTATTTATTAAATACACAATCATGTACCTTGTAGGGTGGCTATGAAAGAGCAGTTCAATAGGTTGACTTCTCAGACATTCCTTGCAGGAGATCAACCCAGTCAGAATGTCAACTCTTATATAGAATTAATTGTCAAAGAAAGTATTGAACATGTGTGAAAATTGTAGCGCTAGATGTTGATTTGAGCTTTTGAATGGTAATTGAACATGCATGTTAAGTATGAGCTTGATGGAAAATCCGAAATGAAAAAGAAAGTTGCAGTTTTGTGTGGGATGGAAATATTCTTTTGCCAGCTCACCCCAACCAACAACTGTTTTCTGACAGAGTTTTGTTCCAGGAGTGTAAAATGTGCTAAATATGCTGTAATATTTAAAACCTGTTAAATATTTATCAAGATTAATTTGTTCTTGGCACACAACACAGGAAAGATAAAAGAATCTACCTGTTGTTGTATTTTATGTACAGGCTGGTACACACTGGCTCATGATGGGAATAAACAATATACCCAGTAACGATAATGTGCAGGGCTATACGTAAGCCGCTGTTGCAAAATTCTGACATAATTTTGTCATTACCATATGACTTTTGGCTGAAACCTCACATCACTTTGCCATGGCGACCATGTGACTGTTACCTAATAGCTTTTGGCTGAAACCACATGGCAGTGTCTTTGGGAATTTTTGTTCTTGACCTGCAACCTGTGAGACTGTCATTTACTAATGCACTAACATGATACTTAATTAATATACCTTTTCCAAGAATGTTATGTACAATAGTACACCAATGTTTAAGGTTACGCTAGTCAGGTTAAGGGTTGTTTACCGTTGTGGTTTTGATGACATAGCATTCGCGTAACTGCTAGAAGAAAAGGACTAGAAAGTTCAATTGCTTATTTTTAACTGGTTTTCGAGAATGTTCTGGGTTCGTGAATGTTCTGGAAATTCTTTGTGTATATAGGGGAATGTTTGCCGATATAAAGTAAGTTTGGAAGTTTGGATAAAAAGTTTGCTTTAGATTTTGGACATATAGTTTGGAAATACTTGCAGCTTCTATATTAAATCTTTCTGTGCTGGAACTTACTATATTCTACAGTGATATAAATATAAAAGTGTTGAATTTGGAATTATATCATTTACATTCGTGTTTTGTTCTACCTTTGGATTATTTCAACTGTGCTTATCTACGAGGACATTCTACCAATAACTCTTCAGGATTAATCGACGTTGGATTATTAAGTGGACTGTTAAAGCGACACCTCCTAAAGGGACAGACTGTAAGCTAACATTTATTTTGTTTTCTGAAATTTTGTCTAATTTATTTGTTATTGTTTGATTACGCCATAGATTTAATTGTTTATTAAAATAAAACATTATTGTACTAGTTTGTTGCTGGCTTGTTCTTTCTGTTGCACCATTTGGTCATTATTTTAGTAAACGTGCCATTTTATAAATAAACTTATATAGCGACACCGGTCGTAACAAGAAGATTAAAAGTCTGAAGAAGTGTGTATAATATGTCATGGAAGAAAACTTTAAGGGTCTCAGTAAGTCAGATTCAAACAAAGTAGTATTATAAAAAAAAGTTGATGTAGAGCATCAACTTCGCCAGAAGATAATAAAAAAATAGAATGTTGTAAACAGAGCAGTCAGCAAAAGAAAATGTTTTTGCAAGGCACTTGCATAAATGAGTCTTGACAATAGTATATATACAGGGTGCTGTTTTTATAAATAATTCATCATCTTAATCAACCATCCATAAAATATTCTTAATACGCAACAATTTACACTTTAATACTTAAGAAATTTTCCCGAATTGTTGTACTATGCCTGTCTTTGTGGGTCATTTCGGTCATTACAATGTGTTTTTGTACAGATATTGTTTCGTATATATGTTCATTTACTTTGTATGTATTGATCCAAGCATGTACTGGGATTTTCAGATGAATTGTGTAGAATCGTAAAAAAAAATTCTTGTAATTTCTTAAATTTTGGTCCAACAATTAACAATTCCCACACACAATTAAATGTTTCTGTATAAGTCTATGATAATTAGTGTTGTCTGCCCTTTCATGTGAATTAGTGCAGTAATGTAACAAAAATAAGAATCAACAATAGATAGGTTCCACATCAGTGAAGATCCCTTATCTTGGTAGCCATCTTTGATGGCAACTTCAAGGGATTTTCTGATGAATTTTGTAGAATCGTAAAAAAAAATTCTGGTAATTTCTTCAATTTTGGTCCAACAATTAAAACCTATACACCATTGGAAAGCACTTGAAATTCCTATTTTTAAAATACAATATTTTTAAAATTGATAAATGCACAAAGAATTAATACACAGAAAAAAATAAAATTACTTGCCCATTCTTAAACAAAATAAACAGTGCATCTTTTTTGGTTGTATTTTCTTTACCTTTTAAAATATCAAAGTATATATTTGATTTTTAAAATACTTCATAAAAGCTTCTAAATTTGATATAAAAAAGTAAAAAAGACTGAAAAAAAACCCCACAGTGGTGAGTTTAACACAGCACATATTTCCAGATTTCGGTCTGCATTAGCTTCTGCCTTCAAAGGCGGCTGCCTTACACTGTCTTATCAGTGCCTATGACATCACATGTAAAATATCTATTGACATAATTAAGGTTTTAATTGTGATTTTTCTCACAGTTCTTATGTTTATTGTTTTTAGCTTACAGGTTGTTATTTTTAGAAACAAAAGACACCAAACACCATAATAAATATATAACAGCATTTTACTGCTGAAATTGCATGAAAAATAATATCGTTTCTCAAAGCCGTGACGTCACCTCATAATCATTTCCAAAACCAATTATAAATATAAGGGTCGCTGTTCTTGGCGCTCCCAATAAATACACATCAAGCAATTTTCAGGATTTTCAGAATTCTCCTGCGTACATACCATTCACAAATATATCAAACCATGAAATGGCAGAAAACATGAAAGAGAAGAAAGCAAGAGAGGAAGAAAAATGGTCCCGTCAGATTCCGCCACTGATTTTCAGGTTTACCTACCTCAGAAAAAAAAAGTTACATCATAGAACTTCCTTCTTCATGCACTACGCATAGACATTTACATGTCTTTTTGCTGGATGTTACAAATATAAATGGCAACAATCTGCATATAATGTGATACAAATAAAATCTATTGGGGAATGTCTCAAAACTCTTAGGACTGATACAACAATTATTAAACCATTCTGAATTCTTGGTTATTTGTGAACAACTTCTTGCAAAGTAAACACGTCATAAACAAGATATTATACATATATCTTATAGAGAAAAAGGAGCAAATAGTGAAGGCCCTGATTCAACAGCTTCCAGCTGAAGCTGTCTGAAAATTTTTAATGACTATTTGTCTAAGTCTTAATTAATACATGCTTAAGCAGACTAAGAGTTAACTTGAACCATGTTTTCACTCCCAGATTTCCCTTATGCCTGCCATTTTTCCCCAGTCTATGTCAACTACAATGTAGAGTTGTAATACCCTCGTCAGATATCTGACAATAATAAGTCACAATGTGCAGCATTAAAACCAATACTACTGTTGTTTAGGAACTGTTATATATAATTGTTGGCATTGCAGCATATAACATGGATGGTGTAAACAATACCATTCCATAAATTTCTAGATAAATAGTTTTAACAGTTCCTTGCTGCCAAATGGCATAATTATACCATACCACATTGCTGAAAATGAATTCCACTAACAGTTACTAGTTGTCTGATCAGTTTTTCTCTAGGATGTTTCTTGCTGTTAGACACAGTAAAATGTTGTTACCCAGTTTCATGATTATAGACTCACACAGTCACAAGATATAGATTGTAACAAAAAATTATGTCCAGGGCTGCAATAAACTTGACCTTTTTTCACCACTTACCCTGTGAAAAAATGGGCCAGCTTTTCATCATGGCCAAAGTTCCATCAGTTTGAGGATACTATCAGAAATGAAGTGGACTGCCGAACAACAACTGCCATATAATATGCCGCATCCTTGTCAAGTGTAATGGCGTCTGATGCTGTTTCCACATTCACTAAATATGATGACATATACAGCGTACCATGACTCTTTTATTATTAACATTTCTACCATGTTGCATCTCACAAACCACTACTGAGTTTTGACTCTGGACTAAATAAATCATGTTGTTCTTTGGTAATCAAAGGGCAATAACTCTATGAGTAAGTGTTGAAACAACATAACATTCATTTAGGGTAATTTTCCCAGTATTATAAATATTTCTACAGAGTTTCTAAATCCAATTAGGCACTACTGACTTATGGCTGCAGACAGAATGAAAGACTGCAAGCACTGATGTATTCACTGCTTCGGGAAAAAAAAAGACAAATTTTGAGACAATGAAAACTCTGTATATACAGTCACACATAATTTCTGTGTTAGATTGATTACCATTTTATACAACACTGTAGTGGAAATATGATTAATAGAAAATCCTCAGGTAGTTCTGTCCTCAATATGATCATCCAAGTGACATTTTGTGGGAAGAATATGTGACAAAACTTTTCTTTTAAAAGGATATGTGTGGAGTTTAAAGGATAATTGTTTCCTTTAAACATTCAGTAATAAATTTTCCTTTAACATTGTTAGATATACACCTGTTACTACATTTTCAATAGAGTTTACAAAAACATTTGTTTTTTTGATGACGCTATGGACACCATAAAATCTATTGCACAGTTTTCCCTTCATACATTCAAGAGAGGACTGATAAGGTGACCTCTCAGGATGCTGTATTTTTATGCACTCTACATGGTGGTTTTTGTATAAAGTAGTTCATTTTGTGTTGCATTTTATAGTCACATTTACATCTAGTTTAAACAGACTGGACATAGTCTTGTGAGCATTTGAAGATTTGGTACTGCTATAAGATTTTAACTGTGTGGCACTCTTTCTTTCACACTCCATAATGAAAAAAGGATGGCTGCTTTTTCCTGAACAGTAACATTGATTCACTGCTAATACAATAAGTGAATACAAAAATGTAAAATGAATAAAAAGGATAAATCAAAATGGCATTAAAAGCTGGTGAAACATTTGATGTGCATCATTTGCCTATTATTAAAAATCTTTAAGACAAGTTTCATATAATATCAACAAAGCACTTCTGACTTTGGACTCCAAACAAACCAAAGAACAGACTGCAGGTCAGACAGAAAGATGGAAGGACTAACAATGTCAAAACAATGTCCCTCTGCCTTTGGCAAGGGATATAATTCAGACCTGTGTTTGCTTCAATGTGATGGAATAGAAACTGATGGTGTTTAAAGACTTATTATTTTCTTCAAGTCACAGAATGATGGTCAAAATGAAAAGCAAAACTTTACTGAATCACTAAGAACAATGAATTATAATTTAAACTCTGACCACTAATGCAAACATGCTGTCCTTCAAAAGATTGTGTTAAGCATCACAACTTTTTTAATAAATGTATCTTCATTATTATCATTACGATACATCAAATATATATGTCAGTCATAAACATTACAAAAACTGTTTTAAAAGTGAAGCAATAATTCAAATAAATTACGGATGGCAAAATTCACTGATTGAAGCGTTTGAATGTTTGGATCTTTTTTTGGTCCGAACATTAAAATGTTTGGAACAATTTTATAGAATCTTGAGTTAACATGGTTGACATAAAACTATGAAAGATTGTTACAAACGATTTTAGTAATAAGATCCGAGTGTTCCAATTTATGGAATATTTCTCATTATTATTAATGCAGTATTAATTACTCAGTAATTATTTTCAGAATTAAAACAAATAACAGGGAAAAAGTATGAGGCTGTATCATGTCTGTGATTATTTATCGTAAAGTTTTATTTTGGCCAAGAATTTTTGAAAACAGTTTAAGCAATAAAAACCAAAGGTTCCAAGTCACCACTTGTAGAGTTATTAGGACAAAAAAATCACACCAATGTATAGCCAATCATAATTTTGAGCAATATTTTATCCCAGCCCCCCACACACATGATCTACTAGTCAGACACTAGTGGGAAACTGTTCCACACTTGATGTTCTTACTCCTACCAGCCCCTGCTTTAAACCCCCGACCCTGTCCCCTCGACCCTGCTCCTAAACTGGTATTTATAACTTTCAACACTAATAAATAAGCAAACTACCATTATTAGACTTCTACTTATAGAGGTATTAATTTTCTTTTGATTGGAAACACCAATAAGCAGTGCATAACAATTTATTGCATTCTCTTGATATTTTCTTTTGTCTTGCAAACAGCCTGCATATTTGCTTTTGCGATGAATAATACGTCAGAGAGGATCAATATAATTATATATAAGCCGACAAAACAATAAAAAATGCTTGGTTAAGTGATATGTAAGAGTGGGCTGTTCAGTCCTGATTATTATATGTAATTAATAAATGACATTATCTAATTATTAATTCGTTGAACCTCATTTTGACCAGACCGGTTCCATGATATTACTCGCCAACTCGGTTGTACAGTATGCGAGCGGGTAACCAGTTGCTATGTCAGCTGCCGTGAATAGCGTGAGGGAATTTCCCAGGTTGAACACTAGCATAGTGGATAAAGTTAATAGTTCATACACTGCTGAAATAATGGGAAAACAACAATAGGGTAAACAATCTTTTTATTGTGTCGCCATAACCTACATATTACCTTACCACCACAATTTAACGCATCTCAACTGGTAACAGGTGTGAATTATGTTCAAACGTTATGGTGTGAAAAATAACTGATTAAGTAAGAAACAGTATGGCCTTCTTCATATGATTTCAGTTTAACCAAATTGGTTAAAGTTTTTTTTGGAAAAGATTTATATTTTTGTTTAACTTTGATTTAAATACATATGAACGTTTGGATTCTATCCAAGCGCTAGCTTACATCCCTACAAGAAATACAAAGTGTCTATGTGGTTCTATGCATATTGTACATACACTAAACTGTGGCAGTTGGTTTAACAGATGTTGTTTGTGTTGTTTGTTTGTTTTGTTCCACCTGTAATCTATCAGCTATTCTTAATGTTATACACTGGTGTTGTTCTGTTACATGTGTCCTATCTGTTTGTTTTTCTTTCAAGCTTATTTTCAATCACTTATTCACACATTATATTACTACATGTACTGACAAAAAATCTTCATTGTCTATTTGATTCAAGTGACACAGCTCACTTTAAATGACTTAGTTTAGCCCAAAGCAACAACATAAAGTGTAAGAGGAGCATGAAAGCTGAAGAACCTTCTCACATTAAAACCACAAATCTCTCCAATACTAGCTAAGTGCTCTACTATATGAGCTATAAAGGCTCAGTGAACAAACGCATGAAAATTCTACACAAAGAACCACATGCTCAACTATTTTTTTTTATTTTTTTTTTAAATTTTTGTATCTCTATTGGGCAAAAAATCATATAGCTTATAAATGCCATGTACACATGTACACATGATTATATTATCTCATGCATTTCTCAGATAAACAAAATTAAGATTAAATTAGCAAAAAAACAAACAAACCCACACTTGAAAAGCAGTGCGATGCTTTTGAAACTCCAATCCCAAAGACAACACAATCTTTTAAAGGACATGATGTTCACATATAACATAGTATACACTAGAGATCATATGAAATATTATCCATCAATCATTGCGAGCATCAAAGGCAACACAAAAAAAGAGGTAAAAAGATTAAAGCAATAAGTGAGCAAGAAACAAAGGTATTTGAAACGTTATGTTTTTTATTTGGAAGTTCTCAGTTTACTATAAATCCTGAGAAAAAGTATGTATAACGTATATTCCTGAGGCCATGGAATGGTTTAAAACAAAATAAAAACGCAAAATCCGACATCACTTAAAAGGTTTTCATATGTAACATATGAAGAAAAAAGTTGCAAATTTATTATAATTAACTATAAAACTAAAGTGTACAAGCAGAAAGTGTACATGTGTAGCAGCTTCTCATTACACAAATAAGTACTGTTCTGATTGTATTTTTCTCGAACGTACTATGTTGTTGCTTTCTCAGTATCTTTTGTTTACTTTCAAAGTTACTTTGAAAGTTATGTTCACAAAAAAAAATAAAATAAATAAATAACTAAAATTAAACAGAATGCTGTTTACCGAATTTGGACCCGTATTTTATCAGGTTTAGAAAGTCCACAAAACAAACTTTTCTCCCATGTGCAAATTTCAGTGAGCATTCCATATATAGGAGTCGCGCTACAGTGCGTCGCCAATAACAGTCCCTACAATTACTTGATCTTCCAAATCTATAAAATGAAAACCAATAAAAACTATCAACTATTTAACAACAGCAAAACTACACTATAAAAAATAAGCCGCATATTTTGAAGTGTACCTACACTTGAGATAGGATTAATTAATCTTATTACAGCAGAGAATAAACAAGCTTAAGCTGATGACACTACATGTCAAACTTTCCTTCGCCAGACAAATGCATGTTTTCAATCCATGCATTAATTAACATATTGGTGTGAATTCTCCCAATTCAAAAGACACAAAGTAACAAGATTTCAATGCCCTATATGAAATGAGTAATATAAAGGACAATGGCTTGGTAAACATTTTATTATTCTACCAAACTGAAAGACTTTCTGGTCCTAATACCGGTATTCTTAAAATCAATTTCTGATTGAATAGAATTAAAAGCTATAGAGTAACACTGTTTTTCACAATACATACACAGGGTGAAGAAAAGCTGTTTATATGGGAAGAAAAGTTTATCCAATAAATCACGCAGCAATTTAGTGACAAGTTATAATATGAGGACAGAAAAAAATATTTGACTTGTGAGCTACAATTTGACAAGCCTCCCAGGACATAAAAATAACCATTTTGTTGTGCTCGTTATTTCAGGGTTTATTGTCCCAGCAACAATCTTGTAGGTATCCAAAAACAGTGTTTCATAGAAGTAGGTATGGTGCTGCCTTTATCTGGATAGGATGCCCCACACACCTAACATGATGCTATACCAAGTCACATTATCCTTACTCATGGACAACTAGTCATTAAACAAAGTTTAGATAATCATGTCCAATTGCGTAAACAATAAATTAAGGGCGTAAGTATTTTCTACAAATGATTGACAGTAATGTTCGTCTCAATATACCAGCACATGTTTCACAGCCAAGTTGTCTATAAAGCTTGTGGTGCATGCAGATAAAATCTTCAGTAATTATTATGAAGGTTATTTATTTCTACAAAAGAGATTTTAGTGGAAACAGTTTAAACAACAAGAACTGTTATCAAAGATGGTGAATACTTCCAGATGCTGCTTCATCTGCCACGTTTAATGTAACTATGTCACATTAGGTGTTGTGATAACATTAAAGATTTATTAAAATTAGACAAAATATTCTAATAATGTTTGCTTGTTGAGTTTATTGTTCCACCAACAGTATTTCAGTTATCTGGAGAAGGTGTCCATTTGAAGCAGATATAGTGCTGCCTTCACTGTGTATAGAATGCCGTGAAAACCTGGCATGATACCACGTCCAGTCAAATTATACTGACACCAGGCTAACCAGTCATGGAACTACCCTTTTATTTGCTTGAGTGTTAGCAAGGGAGTTATACCACTATCATTTTTTACAACTTTGGTATGTCACAGCCAGGGTTTGAACCTGGGGCCTCCCTTATCTGGAGCCGATGCTCTATCAATTATGCTACCTCGTCTGGTTATATAATGTAACAAAGGGCCATAACTCAAGTAAAATCAAGCTGGTCATGATCTGCCAGTCAGATGGAATAACAAACAGACCCATGAACATGATATAGCCCCCATATACCTCATATCAGAAGTAAAGGAGGGAGTAAATAAAATTTAAATAAGCAATATACACAATATTATTTCAAGTTTCCTTTGTGTGCACTATTAAAAATACATGGTCTGGATATTTTCTGCTTCCTTATTTCTCTGACAATCTTAGTGAAAAGGATTAAATGATAAATTCTATTTCTTTTTAAAATTGTAACTTTCCTTTTGTTTTACAACACAATTCTATACTAAAACACAGCAACATCATTCACCTAAGTGCCTTGTGTGCAGCAGGAAGATGGTTTGTGCTTTTGTGCAGCTTAGCATTATCCTACAATCCATCAATCTATGAAGCCATTTATCCAATTCCTAGCCAGCACAGCGGGAATTGATCAAGCTCAGGAAAATAGTGTAGCTCCAGATAAACTAGCTCCCTCTATTTTTGCTGCCCAGTCTGTATCAATATGTCGTTTTTCAAGAGTATGAAGTTGTTAGGAAATAAAGAAGATTTTAGCATTAATGAAAATACAAGCAGTATGATGAGGGTTTATATAGAGAAACAAAGCCTAGGCCTTCAATACCCAGGGGTACCATGTTTCAGATCTGTCATTCCATACACATTATGTGGTAGCAATGGTGCGCATACAGTACTAATATACAACATATCTGATAGAAACTTCAATTTAAATGTTCCAAATGATAGCTTTGGGGGAAATAGTCTTCGTGGTGAAGATGCCTTTATTTGGCTCTCGCTACATACGGGAAACAATCTGTCATCTGTTTTAGTAGACTAAAAAATGTATTGGCTGGACACTATTTTGCTTCAAGGGTCACACTGTGACCTTAACCTTTAAGGTAGTGACCCAAATTCTGTGCATGACGAATTGTCTTGATATCATGATCATTTCTGTGAAATAATTTTAAAATCTTACTATAATTAACAAAGTCATGGACTGGACAGAATTTCGCTTCAAGGTCATGCTGTGATCTTGAACTTTATGGTAGCGACCGGAATATTGCCTGTGACACATCATCTCAATATGACAATCATTTCTGTAAAATAATTTTAAAATGTGACTTCAAATAACTATGCTATGGGCTGGTCCAAATGCAGGACAGACATATGGATGGACAGACAACGTGGCTACTATATGCTCCCCCGAATTTTCATTGGGGCAGCATAAAAAAATCTGCCAAACTGCTGTGCACTGTTGTGCAATGCACTCTGGCATGATTGTGGACTGCAATCTGGGTAATTGGGAAAAAAATCAAATGGTAATACAATCAAATATACAAAAATTTAAATGAAAGTAATGGCCTTTGTGCAGAAAGGGGAATTACTTAAAAATAAGAGGAGGAGAATGACGGTTCTTATGCAATGCACACAGTCTTAATGAGATCTATCCACCTGCAAAGCTTCAAGTCAATAGCTCTGATAATGTAGGATTTAAGCTCTGGACAAGAAAATTAAACTGGACGAGAAAATTAAAATTTTAAATATTTGTTGTATAATGCTAGTCGATATAAATTATTAAAAATAAACAAAAATAGAGGATCTGACAAAAGTTGTCATTTAAAACAATGAGTTCAGGAAAATTAATAGTCAGCAAGCCTATGGCAAACTTACTATCATCTGTCCTGGTCAAGTCACATAAATGTTTGTAGTAAATGACGAGTGTCAGATTCTTTTTATCACATTATTTTAACAACCATTAAACAATATTAGAAAATGTAAACAATAATATTTGGTGAAATAGTGGTATGAGACAATCTGCATTATGATGACATTGATGACATCATCAATCAAAAAGCTGTATTACACTAGGGTAATATAACAAAACATGTATTGTGTTAATTGAATGGAAAACAAGGGGAATCATGAGCTAAAGACATGTTTTGTAAATTTATAAATGAGATATGATAAATGTATAAAAGTACAATATGCAGTAAAATCATCAACTCAACAACTTGTTCCTGGGTCTTAAAAAACTTATCTGTAAAGTCGGAAAAGTCTTACATCTTACCAAAACAGAAGTGCTTGTGACACACATCGTCTGCTAAGTAAATTTGCGTGCTGTAATTACAAACAAAATGCTATCAAAATGAATTGTTTTGTTTGAAGATCTGGCAACACAAAGCCGGACAAGCCTGGATCAGGTCAGAAAAGAAAATTGAAGCTTGACAGAGACCGTAGGTATGACAAAAGTACATAAACCCATGTTCCAAGATGAGTGGCTTAAAGAATTTGTGTGTTTAAATGCAGAAGACCATGATTCTGTCTTTTGCAAAATGATTCCAATTTTTTTTTTAATTTTCTATGCATACTGAATGAATATCCGGACAAGTGGAATTTCATAATGGGCAAGTATGTATGGTAAAGCCAACTTGCCTGTGGATAAGTAGAAGATATGTGGATTTCCACACCCCTTCCTGGGAATACATAGATTTCCACACCACTTCCTGAGAATAAACAAAATCCTAATCATGGTAGCTAAGAAACAGCATGGACAAAATATATGTTATAACAATAAGAAAGGGCAATGATATGTGCAACAAGGCTAGGTGCTTACCAGTCCTGTAAAGTTAAAAAAAAAATCTGAGCAAGAGTAACTGAGACATAGAGTGGACAAATATCATCTACAGGTAGACAGACTGACTGAAATAAGTGAAATCCAATATAACCCCCAAATACTTCTTATCAGGCATAACTATAACCAAAACATGTTAGCAAATTACTAGTATCCAATAGTACCTTTTCAATACCTGTACCTCCTTGACATATCTCCTTTTCATCCAATTTAATTGTGATACATATTTGTCTAATAATTGATTTGGGTCATTGTTGGCTCTTTATTCACTAACATAAAAAAAACACTCAACATTAAAACTGCCAGTTACATAGTTTTGTACCCATGAACAAGGGGACAGTGAAGCAGCAGAAAGTTACAAAAGCAGCAGACTGTCAATTGAATGACTTTTGTATGTCACTCTGGCTCTTTTGATTAGGCAGTAATCCCAGTCTGGTCAGTATACAAGTCAAATCAGTATGAAAGTTAGTTAAACCATTACATATTAGCGATTTTGAATGTAAATACTATCCTGACCTAGAATATGACCTTGACTTCAACAGATGCATTTGTTAATGTTATGTGTGACACACCTTCAATAAGGTCTCTGAGATAGTATAGTCTGAATGTATACCTGTGAAAAATGGAAACATTTCAGCCGTTTTTGACTCTAATAGATAACATGAGTAATTATTTATGAGCTATTAATTGGAATATGACCTTGACCTTTATGGTTGCATTAGTAAATGTTACACATAACACATTTTCAGTTGGATAAAAGTACTGTATATTTTCTTGAAGTTTTGGATTAGACGTGGAAATGCGACGGATAAAAGGACACACAGATAAATTGAAAAGCATCGCTTACTGGCGTCCACGCTAAAGTGGAAAACGCTAACAGAATGCGCTAGAAATTTAGCAAGGGGCTGTTGTTGTAGTTATCAAGTCATTCGTAACTTCTTGATGGTATCCAGACCAGTCTTTTTCTCTGAAATGGCCAAGGTGTTGCGCATGGTTATTAGGTGTTGGGGATTTGTACCACTTTATCTTCTTACCATGTACCGGTATGTAATGCACCTGTTTTGGCAACTTTGAACCTTGTGGTTTAGGCAGGTTTATTCTCACTAATTAGCAGTGCTCTACAACGGCTTGAATATTGTTGTTTTATACTTCTTTAATGAGTTTCATAAAAGATAAGTTGCATTATTGAATGAAGTGTAGACAATATGCAATACAAATTATGCCGCATATGTTATGTCCATGTGAAGGCTAATTGTTTGATCATATTTTCAGCTGACTTTAAGTCAAAGTATTCATTGGAAGTCCGGTGCTCTCGTTCGTTAGAGAATATACTGCCTTTTTCAAACATATATTGGACACCCTTTGATGCTTCGAATCAATGCTGTTCTTGTCATATTCAGTGGATAGAGGACAATATGTAAGTAAAGTTTTCATTCAAGTTAGTTTTCAGAGTTGAACATGGCCTTTAACTTCATAACACCTCACTACAGTGGTAAAGTCTCTGGTCTTAATCAGAACAAACAAAACTCCTATGTAAGGAGAAAATATACTTCTATAAAAGGACAAACGAACCTTCTAAGAATGAGAAAAAACTGCCTATAAAAGGCTACTCCTGCTGACGCTAAGGTCCCACTGTGAAATAAAAGATCAGTGGTATGGAAATAGACAGATGTTTTCCTGAAGAATTCCAATGCCCCTGATGTTAGAGAGAAAAAACAACAATATTGCAGTATAATTGAAAATTGCACTTATAAAGCATTTAAGAGGGTCCGCTGAACGTTCCTGATGCTTCCATTATGATCACGAAGCTTCTGGAAAAGTCTCTCAGACAATTGTCATGAATCAATATGGATAGCTCCCTATGTTAAGAATACACTGCAGGACCATCTACCATTATCAGCAAAGATAAGCAAAAAAAAACTTAACATCTTTCTCATTCTGGCTGATGAGGGATATACATCGCTATATGGAGTTAACATCTTTCTAATTCTGGCTGATGTGGGATATACATCGCTATATGGAGTTAACATCTTTCTCATTCTGGCTGTTGTGGGATATACATTGCTATTTGGAGTTAAAATCTTTCTCATTCTGGCTGATGTGGGATATACATTGCTATATGGAGTTAAAATCTTTCTCATTCTGGCTGATGTGGGATATACATTGCTATATGGAGTTAAAATCTTTCTCATTCTGGCTGATGTGGGATATACATTGCTATATGGAGTTAACATCTCTCTCATTCTGGCTGTGGAATATACATTGCTATTTGGAGTTAAAATCTTTCTCATTCTGGCTGATGTGGGATATACATCGCTATATGGAGTTAACATCTCTCTCATTCAGGCTGATGTGGGATATACATTGCTATTTAGATTTAACATCTCTCTCATTCAGGCTGATGTGGGATATACATCGCTATATGGAGTTAACATCTCTCTCATTCAGGCTGATGTGGGATAAACATCGCTATATGGAGTTAACATCTCTCTCATTCAGGCTGATGTGGGATATACATCGCTATATGGAGTTAACATCTCTCTCATTCAGGCTGATGTGGGATTTACATTGCTATTTGGAGTTAAAATCTTTCTCATTCTAGCTGATGTGGGATATACATCGCTATATGGAGTTAAAAATAGCAGTTCACCGATTTAATGCAGCTAAAATCTCACAAGAAAACCATTAATGAAAGACAATAAAGATCTTCTGAATTATGTTTTAAACAATAAAATAAATTATCTGATGCAAAAACAACAATGGACAGCTGATGAGTACTTGAAAAATATGTCGTTCAAACAATTGGCCTTTACATGTAAATGATATATGTTTTGTTAAACAATTCATTTTAAAAAGTAACAAAACTTTTACAGAACCAATTAGAGGAATACTGAACAAACAAAAATCATAGGGGGTGCCTGTGGCGTAGGCGTTGCTGTCTTTTAACTCCTCTGACCGCTTAGCCTCTCACCAGGTGGGTTCGAGGCTCTAAGGCCGACTTAGGTGGGAATGTAGGAAGGTCTTCCAGTTGACATGCAGTGTGCCAGTGGTTCTACCCAGACATTTGTTTGGGATCGTCCTCCACCAAAATAGCTGGACGTCGCCATAAAGATCATAATTGATAGCAGCGATGTATTTCATAAACAAAATAATAATCTTAAAATCGTCATAGTATGTATCCATAATCCTTTGAGTGCGTGCACACGTGTCATTTAAACTTGTGCTGACACATTGATATCCCAAGTACAGCGTAGAGATGTCATGATCACACTGCTCACCAAGTCATGTTTTGATGTACTGTAGTAACAACTGCTGTCCATAGTGGAGATCATGTTTATGTACATCATTATTGGTGTCAATGTAAAACTATTCCATACCATTTACATGTTATAAAATCAAAACAATAAAATTTTAAAACATAAACATTTTTTAGACTTTATTATAACATTAAAACTATAATAGTGTACTGGTCACATGATTCTTGTTAAAAGGTGGTATCTGACAGTTTGCCTATATCTAATATATGCATCAATATTTCACCTCTGTTTGGGGTATTTGCACATAATTTCTGCAGAAAAAAATCAAACGTCAGTCTAAGCTTGGCAATTTTCAGACAGTTAAACTAATTCATCAACACTTAAACGTTCTTTATTTTCAAGTCTATAAATAAGAACGATTGAGATTCCCGCTTAAAATAGACATCAATGTCACAGCAGATAACATGGAAGAGCTAAAACACAAGTGGCCATGTGATTTTCTTAGTTTAAAAATAGCTTACTATGCAGCGTGGCGCAGATAGGAAATACATGTTTGAAATGACAATTTTGGAGTCATGGTTTACTTTTGAGACAGGTGTAGGACATCAATGAGCAGCATTTAGCAAGATCTATTCAGGTAACAGTGGTTTATTATGAAAATAGTTTTGGTCCAAACTGTTGTATACCACCTTTAAGGCATTGAGAACATGGAAAATTAGGTCTTAACTTACATCAGAGAATTCTTAATTGCACAAAATGTGTCTAAATATACTCATTTAAGAGACATTCAAAAACCCTGATTATGTTCTCACATCTCCTTCCTGCAAATGTGAGATCTGGGTTATTATTGTTGCTAGCAAGTAATGGTGAGAATTCATATGAGCAGCAGCAGATCAGCATAGAAAAGTGGGATTGGGATGGGATTAGCCGGCATTTTTGCCGATACTGCGCAGCGACATTTCTATCATTATATATGAGGTGCCCAGGGACTGAACCCGGCCGGTCCATTATACAGACACCAACGAGTCAGGCGACATAGAAAAGTACTGCATTTTTCATTGCATTGACACAACTATGATCTTACTGGCTAGGTCCAGTTGTAAGTGGTGGAGGGAGACCTCATATTAATATCAGGTACAATTACTAGTCCACCACAGGTCAGCTATAAGAGCTACTACGATAATTAAGATGATAATGTATTTGTTGATTTTTTATAAGAATTTGTCAATAATTGATTGGAAAACAGGTGATTTGATTTAAATTTAACATTTTTCGACTGCACCTTCTTGGATAGAACCAATACTCAGGTAGCAACTACCTGATGCAATGTGAAGAATATAGTGTTTCTATGGACAAACCTATCATATCTGCAGATCTGGGGTTCAAACCCAGGCTCTACTGATCCAGAGTTGTTACCACAGTTGGATTGAACCATGGGGTCTTGAAGGATCAGGGCCTGGAGTTTGGCAATATGGACTCTCTGACCCTTTCCCAAAAATACATTGCTATGAAATTATAATAATGAAAGCATTTATTCAGTACATACACTTCTGTGGACTAACTGTTAACCTATTATTCTCTTATTTATATATGCCAACTAGTGTAGATCCAGACAAGCCAGCTAAATGCTGGAAGCTGTCTTACCAATGTATGTACACTATATGCTGCTTCTTTAATAAGTATATTTACATTTACATGTTACAATTACAATATATAAGCAAAAAACAAGGAAAGAATTTAGCATGGGCTTTACACAATGTAGCAAGCTAAGACCTCATACAAAGGAGGATTTGTACAAAAATACAATTGTATTCAATTATTGAGATTGCACCAAACAGGAGGGACTAACTCTACTGATTGATGAAACCATTCAGACTATTTTAGATAATCTTACACAATGATTTGATAAATGAGTTTGTCATTAATGATTAGAATATATTATATAGGCAGTTTATTACTACAGTTTCTGTGCAAGAAAGAATTACCAAGCATACCATCAATACTGTTATTTTACTACATTTATAAAGAGAGATCTATGCAAATTGTTCTTAGTAAAAATACGGTTATAGTGTAAAGCGACTCCAACAAATAAACACATTAATAATATGCTAACTATAAAAGTCAATACAACATTTACACATTTTACAAAGAAAACAGAAAACTGCTGGGAAACATAAACATGAATTATTGTGCATTGTAATTTGCCATACAGAAATTTATGACATGTTTATGACTTAACTAATTCTTAGAGTTTAAATTTTAGTCTTATCTTTGAGTGCCTTAGAATCTGGTATTTTTCTATATCATACCTTGCTATTATTTAACCTTGAATAAAGCCAGCCATATTAGTTTAACTTTTTATCTGTTTTCCCATTTTAATGTCTATAACTGTTTCCCATTTTAATGTCTATAACTGTTTTCCCATTTTAATGTATATAACTGTTTTCCATTTGTAACGTCTCTGTTTCACATTTTTAATGTTTATAAGAACAATATTTTTATTAGAATATGATTTATTCTTTGAAGAGATGTAGAGACATAAAAAGAAAGAAATGTAGTTTTAAACCATTTTACCTTATTTTTTATTATCCTTATTCACTTGAATTTTCACTATTTTCCCCGCCCATTTTTACTTTCTCGATATGATAATTGGTCTTGTGTTTAAGTTGTATAATAAAAGTTCTGAAAAAGTGAAAAAGGATTTTACAGTTACACCTAAAGGGAAAAAATAATGTGACACTGTTAAAAGATTAAAACTGCTATCTCAGTATTCTAAATCTCAGGGTTTTCATTCAGATTTATTTTTCGAGGCCAAATAATGACTAAAGAAGGCCTGCTAGTGGGGGTCTTAGTCTAGGGAAAGGGATGTATTTATTGGGAAATCTTACTAGATTTCAGTTTGAAATTTAAAAAACAATAATTTTTGCATTCAACTTTTTGTTTCTTGGTCACCATATTGGATATTAAATGTACCAACAACGAATGTTAAGAACTACTGGAATGAGTGGCTCTGTAAAATAACAAAAAGGAGCTAAATTTTCAGGAACCGAAATATGAAATTCGATTTTCCAGCATTCGCTGGTGTGAACTTCTGGATTTCTAAGTGGCCAAAAATGAGTTCTTAGCAGCCACATTGGCCGCCGAGCACCTCTTAATGCAAACACTGAAATCTCTACTACTAAACCAACCATACTTACTTTTCCTTAAGAACTTCTGCAGGACTCATTGACCTCTGCTTACACTAATGGACCTATCCATCTCCCATTCAAGAAGCAGAAATATAGTTTATTCCAAAAACTTTTTCTTCCAAAAACTTTTTCTTCCAAAACTTTTTTTATTCTAGACTAATCCTATGTAAGAAACTCACACAAGTACTTATAACACAGGAAAGTTTCCGACTTTCACCTACTACATGTACAGTTAGATCCAAGGGAACATGTTAATTCCAGAAGCACTGGGAACTATTACCCTATCATGTCCAACAGCAGGGTATATGTACCCCCAACTATTTACCAAGCCTGTTTGACTATTCTACTGCATTACTCTACCTCATTACAGGTATCACTCTACCAAGACATGTTGGCACTGTTACCCTCAATGCTAAATGTAGCAATAAGCTTACAAGAATATGGTAGCAATATTTACATTATTTACCTATGTCAGCTACTGATATACCAGAAGACGTTAGCAATATTTACTAGAAATATACATGTTTGCAGACATTTACAATCTATTTAAAAGGGACAATTTTTTTCATCCATATAAAAGATAAAAATGTTGATGGTTGCCTTTTGAGTTTTGGAAACTTATGAAAGTTGGTGTGCGTTTTAAACTATTTACACCTTATAGCTTTATAATTATTTTGATTCTAATAATCTTTTCTGATTTTGCTAATTTATAAATTTATACCTACTATTAAATTATATATTAGATATGAAAGCAATGCAGCCTAGGAATGACTGTAACAAATGACTGTAACAAATGAAATATGTATGAAGTATTATTGTTGCTGTTTTTTCTCTAAAAAATATTAACTAATACTACTGCCTTTTATAAATAGGAATGCACAGACTCATGGCATCATTATGACAAATTCAGTTAAACATAACTTTAATGTATTGAAAGAATAGCTGTACACACAGGTTTTACTGCTTTTTTCAACTGACAATCTTGCAAATATAATACTGTCATAAAGTTTCAAAAAGCCATCCTAAACATTTATGACCCTATCTTCTGTTGAATGCCGTCTCTAAACAATATATGACAGTCATCCAAACTGCAGAAGCAACATTCATTTGATATTGAGTTGGTAGAAAACAAATTAAATAAAGAAGCCATTTGTTCAGCTTTTCAATCCTTATTATCATTTAAACATTCAATCTACCTGTATACCACCATTCATTCTTAAACATTGACTTTGGACTTGCTCTTTGTGATATTGGAACATTATAATGATTTATATCAATATTAAGTAACTTAAAAGAACTGAACTCCTCTATTCTGCAAACATATGCAAAATATCTATATTATAAAACTTGTATTTACTTGTGAATGTATTACATATAAATCTTCGTGTATATCAAAAATAAAATTCATGTTTTGTACAAAGTCTAACTTTGTTCCTCTTTCAGAAAAATAATAAACATTTACACCATTATAGCAAGATCCGTTTTACAAGGTTTATATAAACTGTTACATGATTTATAGCTATAATCTGTTCTCTTTCATAATCAAGCATAGCTATGCTGTTTTGTTTCATTTTCTTTATCAATATAAGTCATCCTGATAATAAATATAACTGTTAATATCAATATAAGCCATCCTGATAATATATATAACTGTTGACATCAATATAAGCCATCCTGATAATATATATAACTGTTGATATCAATATAGGCCATCCTGATAATATATATATATAACTGTTGATATCAATATAAGTCATCTGATAATATATATATATAACTGTTAATATCAATATAAGCCATCCTGATAATATATATAACTGTTGATATCAATATAAGTCATCCTGATAATATATATAACTGTTGATATCAATATAGGCCATCCAGATAATATATATATATAACTGTTGATATCAATATAAGTCATCTGATAATATATAACTGTTGATATCAATATAAGCCATCCTGATAATATATATAACTGTTGATATCAATATAAGCCATCCTGATAATATATATAACTGTTGATATCAATATAAGCCATCCTGATAATATATATAACTGTTGATATCAATATAAGCCATCCTGATAATATATATAACTGTTGATATCAATATAAGCCATCCAGATAATATATATAACTGTTGATACTCCACTTGAGATTCTGATCATTGCTATTTTACATACAAAACCCAGACAACTTTAGACGTCTAACTTTAATACAGATCAGTACAGAGACAAGCACTGTTTATATAGATAGTTGTCTCTTTCAAAGTTCACTTTATAAAAATATAAATAAAAAACAAAAGTTTTTAGGTGACAATAAACCTTTAAATAAGCTTAATCTTTAAAGAAGACAATGATTTTTATCATTATTTAACATATTAAAATTATAACAGAATATCACAAGTTGAAAATAAGTTCAACATGTAGTGTTATATCTGTTTTATATTTAATGTTTCATGTTTAGTGTGTTATTAATACGGATAAGAGTTTGAAAAGAATGTGACCATTAGTCTTATAAATGGTCATTTTTTATCGAATAAACTAAGGGTGGATGCATTTAAGAGATTTTGATGTAAATTTTGGGTGTTCAATGAATGTGAAGTCCTAACATCTATGCAGGGGGAATTTTAAAAGCCAAAGCTGACATCAAAAATCTCATCAATCCGTCGCTTTATTTCACATATTTATGTTACTTTCACGTTCAATGTAAAATAACAAATAAATACATCAGAAATTAATAACATTGTTTTATTGAAATTGGTATTTATAGTTAAATTGTTTTAACTTAGGGTAAGCAGAAACCATAGCAACAGTGATCCTGAACACATTCTTCTGGAGGACATTAACTTTTGTGTCAGACTTAAAAGTGCATAAACAAATAATTCCATATATCCATTACAATTCTGTTTCTAAATCACCACAATAGGATGTGAAAATCATATTATGAACAATGTTTTTATCATAATAAAAGAACCCTGAAGGTTATGTCATGTTAGTAACACATAATTTTTCATTTATAAAAACAGATATATTTGTCAGATATAAACTAAAAACCTGGTTTAGTAAGTTACAACATTCCTTTTGAATACATTCCCCATTGCTTTTATGATCATGCAAGGAATCTATTATATGCAACTTCAAAATAAAAGTTTACAAACACAAAAAGTGGTTTTGTATAAATTAAATTTAACTAATTAATATTCCCTTTTATATATAAAGTATGATAAGACATAAAACTCCTAATTTTGTAAGAGGGATGATTGAGTTGTGTTGTTTTGGACATTTCCCAGGGATGAAAGCTTAAAATCTGAAGTACATAGATTGACTTTCTAGTTGTTTGGGACATTTCCCAGGGATGAAAGCTTAAAATCTGAAGTACATAGATTGACCTTCTAGTTGTTTGGGACATTTCCCAGGGATGAAAGCTTAAAATCTAAAGTACATAGATTGACCTTCTAGTTGTTTGGGACATTTCCCAGGGATGAAAGCTTAAAATCTAAAGTACATAGATTGACCTTCTAGTTGTTTGGGACATTTCCCTCCTAGGGATGAAAGCTTAAAATCTGAAGTACATAGATTGACCTTCTAGTTGTTTTGGACATTTCCCAGGGATGAAAGCTTAAAATCTGAAGTACATAGATTGACCTTCTAGTTGTTTGGGACATTTCCCAGGAATGAAAGCTTAAAGTCTGAAGTACATAGATTGACCTTCTAGTTGTTTTGGACATTTCCCAGGGATGAAAGCTTAAAATCTGAAGTGCATAGATTGACCTTCTAGTTGTTTGGGACATTTCCCAGGGATGAAAGCTTAAAATCTAAAGTACATAGATTGACCTTCTAGTGTTGGGACATTTCCCTCCTAGGGATGAAAGCTTAAAGTCTGAAGTGCATAGATTAACCTTCTAGTTGTTTGGGACATTTCCCAGGGATGAAAGCTTAAAATCTGAAGTACATAGATTGACCTTCTAGTTGTTTGGGACATTTCCCAGGGATGAAAGCTTAAAATCTAAAGTACATAGATTGACCTTCTAGTTGTTTGGGACATTTCCCAGGGATGAAAGCTTAAAATCTAAAGTACATAGATTGACCTTCTAGTTGTTTGGGACATTTCCCAGGGATGAAAGCTTAAAATCTGAAGTACATAGATTGACCTTCTAGTTGTTTGGGACATTTCCCAGGGATGAAAGCTTAAAATATGAAGTACATAGATTGACCTTCTAGTTTTCTGCTCAACTTTCATACACAACTTACAAAAAGCAGTTTCAAAACATTTTCCTTCTTGAAAACCATCCTATGTGGGCAAATATTTAATGATATCTGAAAATGGTAAATAGTGAGTATGACATTAAAACAGCACTTCCTCACACAGCACCATAAGCAATTTGATTTTGATAGAAAATCTCATAGTTGTTCCATTCATATTCAGCATTTTTTCATGGTCTAATATAAACACTTTTCCATTCTTTCTTTCTTTTTTTTTTTTTGGTTTTACGGCACACCGGCACCCAACAGGTCATACAACGCCAAATACAAAGTTTAATGCGAATGAAGCATAAAAAGGTTAAAACTAAACTATGTAAATAAAAAATTGAAAAATACAAAAAACTATCAGGTTAAAAAAAAGCAAACTATAATTGAAAACAGGTCAGTATATCAAACGGTCCATTCATCTACACATTTTCCTTCACTGCTATGTGATGTTCTTAATAAAATCAGCTGCTTAAAGTAAAACTAAACGTGGTTCTTCTACACTTTTGCATCTAATTATATGATCAATCCATTTTATATTAACCAACCAATTAACAACCAAGTAACTAACTCAACCAAAGAAAAAAATGATGTCTTGCTGCCTTTAATAAATGTAAATGTTTGATGAATGAGGGATAACAAACAACATACAATCCATCTATGACTTCTAAATGGCAGCATCATGATACAAAACCTCACCAATTATCTGCTCAAGGAAATAATCTAGATTAGAAAATACCACAGATAATGAATGTGCCTGTTGTCTAAAGACTACATGATTAGCAACAGTGTATCCATACATGCTCCTCCCACAGAAACTGTCATCATCTCTGTCTACTTTACTGGACACTGATTGTAACAGTAACAACACATTCTTCCCTTGTCCATCATAACTAGCAAACCTGCCAAGAGCCTCAGCACCAATTAATTGGGTCTAGGCAGATAGCATAGATCCAGATCGATGATCACCCTAAGCATGAACTGATCAGGCCTTGACAAATAGTGTAGATCTAGATATCAATGATCACTCTCCAAAGCATGAATTGATCAAGCCTATGCAAATAGTGTAGATCTAGATCAATGATCTGACTCCTAAGTATGAATTGATCAAGCCTATTCAAATAGTGTAGATCTACATCAATGATATGACTCCTAAGTGTGAATTGATCAAGCCTTTTCAAATAGTGTAGATCTACATCAATGATCTGACTCCTAAGTATGAATTGATCAAGCCCATGCAAATAGTGTAGATCTAGATCAATGATCTGACTCCTAAGAATGAATTGATCAAGCCTATTCAAATAGTGTAGATCTACATCAATGATCTGACTCCTAAGTATGAATTGATCAAGCCCATGCAAATAGTGTAGATCTAGATCAATGATCTGCCTCCTAAGTATGAATTGATCAAGTTCATGCAAATAGTGTAGATCTAGATCAATGATCTGACTCCTAAGTATGAATTGATCAAGTTCATGCAAATAGTGTAGATCTAGATCAATGATCTGACTCCTAAGTATGAATTGATCAAGTTCATGCAAATAGTGTAGATCTAGATCAATGATCTGACTCCTAAGTATGAATTGATCAAGTTCATGCAAATAGTGTAGATCTAGATCAATGATCAGACTCCTAAGTATGAATTGATCAAGTTCATGCAAATAGTGTAGATCTAGATCAATGATCTGACTCCTAAGTATGAATTGATCAAGTTCATGCAAATAGTGTAGATCTAGATCAATGATCTGACTCCTAAGTATGAATTGATCAAGTTCATGCAAATAGTGTAGATCTAGATCAATGATCTGACTCCTAAGTATGAATTGATCAAGTTCATGCAAAAAGTGTAGATCTAGATCAATGATCTGACTCCTAAGTATGAATTGATCAAGTTCATGCAAATAGTGTAGATCTAGATCAATGATCTGACTCCTAAGTATGAATTGATCAAGTTCATGGAAATAGTGTAGATCTACATCAATGATCTGACTCCTAAGTATGAATTGATCAAGTTCATGGAAATAGTGTAGATCTAGATCAATGATCTGACTCCTAAGTATGAATTGATCAAGTTCATGCAAATAGTGTAGATCTAGATCAATGATCTGACTCCTAAGTATGAATTGATCAAGTTCACGCAAATAGTGTAGATCTAGATCAATGATCTGACTCCTAAGTATGAATTTATAAGTGACTTGTCTAATCAAGACCTGCACTGTTTGATGCAGTCACTAGCAGCTTGTCAAAATACATTTTCATGAAGTTATATTGTTTTGTTTTTTGCGGTCTTACGGCACACCGACACTTGATAGGTCATACGGAGCCAACATGAAGTTGTAAGTAAACGTATTCAAGTAAGAACTTGGGTTATTACCAGACCATGCAGGTTGGGGGAGCCATTAATCTCACCTTTACTGCACCACACTATCTCACCTCAGATGCACCCTCAGTATTTAGGGGAGAAGTGAAGATGGAGGCTGGGGGCTAAAATGTAGTGCTAGAACTATCAGTCAAACTGATATAACCATCTCCACTTTTACCCTCTTAATTCTAAGTGATATACCACAATCCACTACACAGATGGACAGTTTAAATAACGCCTTTTTAGTACAATAAATACTATATTGCATAATAAATACTATTTAGTATAATTAAGAAACACTGAATGCACTAAATTGTCTTCCAAGACTACCTTTTAATAGATGCAAAAGATTAAAATATACAAACAAGAGGGCCATGATGGCCCTCAATCGCCTACATGACAACACAGGCTTTTAGTAGGCTCATATCTGGCAAGTAATTAAGAGTTATTTACTTCAGAAATGTTTAAATATGGTCTATGGCCTGTAAGCAAGGTTTTCCTAAACTTGATTTTTTGTCCTAGTTTTTGACAAAAGGTCAAATAATGAACTTATCAAAGACTTCTTGCAGACAAACATTCTAGCCAAGACTGATGAAGATTGGATAAAATCTGTAGCCTCTAGCTTGTTCACAAGCAAAATTGTTGACGCTGCACGATGGTCGACGGAGGACAGACAAACAAGCAAAAAAGTTATTGATACCTGAAAAAATCTGTCAATATGCCAATTATTGCTTTCCTACATTTTTGTGAAAATTGAAGTGTAACACCCACAACACCCACACATCATAACAAAGATGTATTGCCAATCTGAACCACGCTAAAGAGTTAGCCATTTTTTAAACTAAGAAAATCATGTGACTACTTAATTCAGAGATCATGTCAAATTATCGTTCAATTACTCTGTTCTAACGTCAATCTATTTTTAGAAGAAATTGCTATCACGTATATAAATAGATTTGGTTTAAAAAAAAAAAAAAAAGAACATTTAGATTGATTTTATCCTGTAATAATTGAAATAGTGTTCAAAATTATCTTCACTTTGACTAAAATATCAGTTTAGACAGACAATGTGTCCAAATTCCAGAAAAAAACACATATTAGATATTGTTACACGTAATTGATATGGGCAAACTGTCAAATACCACCATTACAAAACAAGGAGTAAATAGTTAAAATAAATATCCACAACTGTTTCTGTCATTTCAAATTTCTGAAGGTGATCATAAATGTTGAGGATACAGGCTTAAAATAATCCTCAGGCTTAAAATGCCATAAGATGTGAAACACGCTTTAAAAGTATGTATACCTGGCAACGTATTTGTCATGGTAACTAAGGTTATTGATGATTAATTGTACATGCTTATTTCAACTAACCCAAAACTCTTTACTTTCACTTTGATAGTTTTATGAGTAAAATGATTTTCATGTACTGTATTTGTATCTTGTGTTTTAGGCACACAACACTTGATAGGTCAAACGGCGCCGATTACATTGAAATTTAATGACAATACAATATATTCAGTTTAAAACTATAATATCTGAGTAGAAAAAAAAAATCTTTCAGGTTAAAAATGTGAATTGTAAGTAAGAATAGATAAACATATTTTATCACATAACCTAACGCGCGAGCGTGAGGTAACACTCATGCATTATTTTTGGTAACACACTAGTTAGTTATCGTAGTGTGACATCATTATCGTAGTGATACGTTAAGTATGTGTAGTGTATATGCCATTCCCTGAACATCTTGTTGTAACCGTTTTATGCATTTTATTTGACAATTTTAATTTTATTTAATAACAAATAACATTTTAGCCATGTTATAAACAAATCTGTTCCTTTCTTATGGAAAATGGTCGAGTAAAGTGCTGAACTATTTTTTGTGTGGATTCTTTCAAACCGAATTACACTTGTCAAGGCCGATTGTTCATACTATAAAAAGATGATGCATTGTAAACAAAAGACAGCTAATGTTTTGGTTATGTGATAAATAGAATCTAATATTCTTGGTCATTAGGTACTAAAAATATAAAACTTGTTGTCTAAAACGATACAAACTTGGCAGAGCCTCGTTTCGTATCGTTTCATTCAACTCTTTAAATATTTTCAGTACCTAATGACCACTCATATCAGATCCTCTATAAACAGTTAAAATGTAAAACATGAGCATAATAAACAGTTTAATGATCTTCATGACTGTATAGCTGTAGTGTACGAAATAAGCTGTGCGACTGGATAAAACTTGTACTCAATCTGCTATAAATGCTGTGATCAATAGACATCTTCTATCTTATTTTTTAATATATAGACTATATATTATATAGTTAGTTGATTAATTGAATAATGATTGATTGATCGATAGATTGATGTGGCAGTGAAGGTATACTCAAGTCTCATGTGCTAAAAATGTACCCTGAATTGAACAGATGTCATTCCTAATCCTATATGTAATAATGCAAATATACATTTTTTCAGCATCCATCATTTTGAAATCTTTGATTAGACTGGATTTGCAAGGTACATCTAGCACCAATTACTAATGATTCAATGGTTACCAATTGAATGGGATCTTTTGACTATTGAAGTATGACAGAAGAGGGGTTTGGGACAAATCAGCAAGAAAATGCTCTCGTTGGCGAAGACAACCAAGAAAATGCACATGTTCGATAAGATGTCTACTTATCATGGTGAGCAACAAGTGAATTTTAACCAACCCTGAACTGTACATGTTAAATTAATTGTTGCACTAAGATTGTCATTAATTTAACGACTCTCATATCATGTGTATGGGACTTCATTAATTAACGACTCTCATATCATGTGAATGGGACTTCATAAATTAACGACTCTCATATCATGTAAATGGGACTTCATAAATTAGCGACTCTCATATCATGTGAATGGGACTTCATAAATTAACGACTCTCATATCATGTGAATGGGACTTCATAAATTAACGACTCTCATATCATGTGAATGGGACTTCATAAATTAACGACTCTCATATCATGTGAATGGGACTTCATAAATTAACGACTCTTATATCATGTGAATGGGACTTCAATTAAGAAGTAAACTATTCTGAACAGGGTACAACACATAGACAAAGTCCTTTGCAATTTTGGCACTATTTTCACAGAAAACATTTTCATCAAAACAGCTGATGCCTGTTTCCAACTTCCAGAATTCATGTAACCAAATATGGCTGCGCATAAAGTTCTTTATACAGCTTACAGAGAGACTTTAGCAATTCAGAAGTCAGATCATGGGGGTAAAATGACTCCAAGCAGGCTGAATGTTTGCCATTCTACACAAATGCATGTGCACCCAGTAAATTCGATCTGTCATATAATTGGACTCTTCACTTCCTTACTTGACAAAATTGATCCCTAATTGACTTTTATTTTAATCATGTTAATCTTTTAATCTGATAAGATGCAAAAATTGAAGAAAAATAGCCCTGAATGATACTTGGAAACTTGATTGTCAGCAATTTGTAGAACTGCTCAGACTGTTTTAATACTCTCTTTGTCCAAAATCTATTTATAAAACTAAAATTCTTTGACAGCTGTTCATTTGCAGCCAGTACACAAAAATGGTTCAATTATCAATTAATATACAGAATCTGTTGAATCAATATTAAAATAACTATTTATGACATTATTATTTAAAATATATATGAATAATTGCAAAACCTGTATATAAGTAGATAATACTTACCATGTTTGTGAAATATTACATGAACCCACAAAAGAAATTTGCTTCACCCCTAAATCTACCAAATATCCTAAATTACATTAAAATGACATCCGCGTAACCTTTGCCATTGTCAAATGATGACAAAAGTAAAATTCACAAAGTGACTAAGTAGTAATTCAAATATGCAGTAGATGTGATAGATCTGTAAAGGTAAAATGTTTACTCAGCTATATAATTGTTTGTCTGTGGCAAACAGTCTTTTGGCAGTGACAAAAAACAGAAGCAAACTATGTAAATATGTCTATGCACTGTATTTGAGGGACTTTTCTGACAGCTAAAACTATTTGGCAATCTCCAGCTATATATAGTGCAGAGGATCCAAGCAACTGTCCTAAAGAGATTCATCAATTCACTACCAAGCTGGAAACCCTTTGCTTTCCTCACTGTATGGGTTCAAGTTTACAGGGCGAGAAGGTCTCCCATATGTCCAGATGATCTTTCAGTCATCCGAAGCTGTGATGTCTCTGAGCATAGATATTTTTCACCTATCGTGACCATCCTCATGTGATACTTACTACACTGTTTCTAGTCACCAGCCCAATAATTGTTAAACTACCTTTGCTAGCTGCCAGACCATAAGCAAAGGAATTTCACTTTATGACGTGTGCTGGAAGACCATAAGTGAGAATATGCTCCTATACGCCAGGAACCATTCACAGTTAACCAGCTTTTATTACATTGTATTGACTCTGACCATATTCAGTCTAAGTATTTTAATGTCAATAACATATACAAACTATTTAAGACAGTGTCAGATTTTAAGCTTGTTTGCTTCTTGAACTACATTGGTATTCTCAATAAGTTAATGAAATTTTTAAACTGTTTATTAAGTTTACATGATACTTTTTAAACTGTGTAATATGTTAACCTGTTTTCTGTTATAATTCACATTATTTTAACCTGTTGATGTCTATATTTTTGCTCACGTATTTTAATTTCAAACCTGATTATAGACTATTCTTGTTAAACTTCAATGTATTCTGCACTGTTTGACCTGTGAAATGTCGGTATGCAGTAAATTGTATCTAATAAAATAATAGTTGCATCATTCTGAAATATATAATGCCATGATGCAATATTATTGAGCCTCAACATGTCTCTGGGAGTGGGCCTGGCATGTCCATAACTAGAAGTTATTGAGCCTTAACACGTCTCTGGGAGTGAGCCCAGCATGTCCACAACTGGAAGTTATTGAGCCTTAACATGTCTCTGGGAGTGAGCCTGGTATGTCCACAACTGGAAGTTATTGAGCCTTAACACGTCTCTGGGAGTGGGCCTGGCATGTCCATAACTAGAAGTTATTGAGCCTTAACACGTCTCTGGGAGTGAGCCCAGCATGTCCACAATTGGAAGTTATTGAGCCTTAACACGTCTCTGGGAGTGGGCCTGGCATGTCCACAACTGGAAGTTATTGAGCCTTAACACGTCTCTGGGAGTGGGCCTGGCATGTCCATAACTAGAAGTTATTGAGCCTTAACACGTCTCTGGGAGTGAGCCCAGCATGTCCACAACTGGAAGTTATTGAGCCTTAACATGTCTCTGGGAGTGAGCCTGGTATGTCCACAACTGGAAGTTATTGAGCCTTAACACGTCTCTGGGAGTGGGCCTGGCATGTCCATAACTAGAAGTTATTGAGCCTTAACACGTCTCTGGGAGTGAGCCCAGCATGTCCACAACTGGAAGTTATTGAGCCTTAACACGTCTCTGGGAGTGGGCCTGGCATGTCCACAACTGGAAGTTATTGAGCCTTAACACGTCTCTGGGAGTGGGCCTGGCATGTCCATAACTGGAAGTTATTGAGCCTTAACATGTCTCTGGGAGTGGGCCTGGCATGTCCACAACTGGAAGTTATTGAGCCTTAACATGTCTCTGGGAGTGGGCCTGGTATGTCCATAACTAGAAGTTATTGAGCCTTAACACGTCTCTGGGAGTGAGCCCAGCATGTCCACAACTGGAAGTTATGGAGCCTTAACACGTCTCTGGGAGTGGGCCTGGCATGTCCATAACTAGAAGTTATTGAGCCTTAACATGTCTCTGGGAGTGAGCCCAGCCTGTCCATAACTGGAAGTTATTGAGCCTTAACATGTCTCTGGGAGTGAGCCTGGTATGTCCACAACTGGAAGTTATTGAGCCTTAACACGTCTCTGGGAGTGGGCCTGGCATGTCCATAACTAGAAGTTATTGAGCCTTGACACGTCTCTGGGAGTGGGCCTGGCATGTCCATAACTGGAAGTTATTGAGCCTTAACATGTCTCTGGGAGTGAGCCTTGTATGTCCACAACTGGAAGTTATTGAGCCTTAACATGTCTCTGGGAGTGGGCCTGGCATGTCCATAACTAGAAGTTATTGAGCCTTAACATGTCTCTGGGAGTGGGCCTGGCATGTCCATAACTAGAAGTTATTGAGCCTTGACATGTCTCTGGGAGTGGGCCTGGTATGTCCACAACTGGAAGTTATTGAACCTTAACATTTCTCTGGGAGTGAGCCCAGCATGTCCACAACTGGAAGTTATTGAGCCTTAACATGTCTCTGGGAGTGGGCCTGGTATGTCCACAAGTGGAAGTTATTAAGCCTTAACATGTCTCTGGGAGTGGGCCCAGCATGTCCACAACTGGAAGTTATTGAGCCTTAACATGTCTCTGGGAGTGGGCCTGGTATGTCCACAACTGGAAGTTATTGAGCCTTAACATGTCTCTGGGAGTGAGCCTGGAATGTTCACAACAGGAAGTTATTAAGCCTTAACATGTCTCTGGGAGTGGGCCTGGAATGTCCACAACTGGAAGTTATTGAGCCTTAACATGTCTCTGGGAGTGGGCCTGGTATGTCCACAACTGGAAGTTACTGAGCCTTAACATATCTCTGGAAGTGAGCCTGGAATGTTCACAACAGGAAGTTATTAAGCCTTAACATGTCTCTGGGAGTGGGCCTGGAATGTCCACAACTGGAAGTTATTGAGCCTTAACATGTCTCTAGGAGTGGGCCTGATATGTTCACAACAGGAAGTTATTAAGCCTTAACATGTCTCTGGGAGTGGGCCTGGAATGTCCACAACTGGAAGTTATTGAGCCTTAACATGTCTCTGGGAGTGGGCCTGGTATGTCCACAACTGGAAGTTATTGAGCCTTAACATGTCTCTGGGAGTGGGCCTGGTATGTCCACAACTGGAAGTTATTGAGCCTTAACACGTCTCTGGGAGTGGGCCTGGCATGTCCACAACTGGAAGTTATTGAGCCTTAACATGTCTCTGGAAGTGGGCCTGGTATGTCCACAACTAGAAGTTATTGAGCCTGAACATGTCTCTGGAAGTAGGCCCGACATGTCCACAACTGGAAGTTATTGAGCCTTAACATGTCTCTGGAAGTGGGCCCGACATGTCCACAACTGGAAGTTATTGAGCCTTATCATGTCTCTGAAAGTGGGCCCAGCATGTCCACAACTGGAAGTTATTGAGCCTTAACATGTCTCTGGGAGTGTGCCTGGTATGTCCACAACTGGAAGTTATTGAGCCTTAACATGTCTCTGGGAGTGGGCCTGGCATGTCCATTACTAGAAGTTATTGAGCCTTAACACGTCTCTGGGAGTGAGCCCAGCATGTCCACAACTGGAAGTTATTAAGCCTTAACATATCTCTGGAAGTGAGCCTGGTATGTCCACAACTGGAAGTTATTAAGCCTTAACATATCTCTGGAAGTGAGCCTGGTATGTCCACAAGTGGAAGTTATTGAGCCTTAACATGTCTCTGGGAGTGGGCCTGGCATGTCCATTACTAGAAGTTATTGAGCCTTAACATGTCTCTGGGAGTGAGCCCAGCATGTCCACAACTGGAAGTTATTGAGCCTTAACATGTCTCTGGGAGTGAGCCCAGCATGTCCACAACTGGAAGTTATTAAGCCTTAACATGTCTCTGGGAGTGAGCCTGGTATGTCCACAACTGGAAGTTATTAAGCCTTAACATGTCTCTGGGAGTGAGCCTGGTATGTCCACAACTGGAAGTTATTGAGCCTTAACATGTCTCTGGGAGTGGGCCTGGTATGTCCATTACTAGAAGTTATTGAGCCTTAACACGTCTCTGGGAGTGAGCCCAGCATGTCCACAACTGGAAGTTATTGAGCCTTAACATGTCTCTGGGAGTGAGCCTGGTATGTCCACAACTGGAAGTTATTGAGCCTTAACATGTCTCTGGGAGTGGGCCTGGCATGTCCATAACTGGAAGTTATTAAGCCTTAACATGTCTCTGAGAGTGGGCCTGGCATGTCCACAACTGGAAGTTATTGAGCCTTAACATGTCTCTGGGAGTGGGCCTGGCATGTCCATAACTGGAAGTTATTGAGCCTTAACATGTCTCTGGAAGTGGGCCTGGTACGTCCACAACTGGAAGTTATTGAGCCTAAACATGTCTCTGGGAGTGGGCCTGGTATGTCCACAACTGGAAGTTATTAAGCCCAGGCTGTCCAGCACTTCTTGACAAAAAATTAGGGCTAATTTTAGGGCTAAAATATAAAAAAAAATAGGGAAAATTTAGGGCTAAAGTTAGGAACTTAGTAACAAAAATAGGGAATATTAAGGTATTAAATGGACTTACTTTGCTCATTTGGCAAATCAGAAACTAACATACAGTATTTTACTAACATGAAAAATGTTTTCCAGGGCTTCAGTGTCCAAGCAGCTGTTGGCTGTGACCAATTAAATATACTGATGGTATAATAATACTTAACTGAAAAGAACACATTAATAACAATGTGTGGATTTGGGTACTAGCTATACACTTGTCAGAGTCAATGAATGTCCAGGACAATAATTATGGCCTCCTCATCTCTCCTTCTAGCCATCACATTTCCTCACCTTAACATATTTTTTCTTGATTTATTTCAAATATTATTATTTTACAATTTACATTGCAGAAAAAACTGCTGTAGAAGGTACACATCTGCAAATACACAAGTGTATAGCTAGTAACCACAAGAAACATTTATACAATCACTATATAGTCTCAAAAAATCATAACCTGTTGGTATTAAGTCATTAACTTAGTGTGGTCATATTCAAAATAAAACATTTCTCATGAAACATAACAATCACTAAATTTTCCTACAAGTCAAGTAGAAGCATACAGAAATTACCCTACTGATCTCTTGTAATCAATAGTAAGCTTTAAGAACCAATCAACTGATAGATCATCAAATATATCATTTTGAAATCTTTAATTATAAGCAATATCATACATGTCTTCCAAGCTGGCGAGGAAATTAAAACACATACAGTGTTCATTCTTAAATTGCAGTGTGATGTTGCATCGTAAAGTGTACCTATACATGGTTTATGTTCATTTCTTCTTATCAGATTTAGCTGGAGCACTTATCCCTTTAGACAAGTCTTCAACAAGTCTCTTCTGCTTTGCAGCAAGCTCCTCTTTGCTCTTTCTGTTTTTCTTCATTTGCTCTCTTGTCTCCTTCATTTTCTTACTAGCCACATCAATAAGACCTTGTGCAATTCCAGCTTCATCAAAGTCTTTTTTCTTGATTGCCTTTTTCAGTCTTTCATTGGCTTAACCAAACAGTTTTTCTGCAGATTGTAAATCTTGTCCTAGCTGCTTGTCCAGCTCAATCATGGCTTTTTCTTTTTCCTTCCAGGACAATTTCCTACCTTCTAATTCTTTCCTTGATTTTTCTAACCTTTTTTGTTCTACTTCTGACTCAAGTCTAGCCTTCTTTGCCTGTTGCCTCTCAATCTCCTCTTCTTCAATTCTCCTTTTGTACAAGGTGTGAGCCTTTCTTCCAGCTTCAAGCAATCCCTTTGTAATGTTTATATCTGCAACACCTCCTGGGCAAACTTTGACAACATCCTTTACCATTCTAAGGCCATTAATAGAGGAATCAGAAAGTAGTGTTCTTTCTTTGCTTTTCCAAGTCACTTCTCTGACTTTCAGATGACTCAATATTAAATTCCTTAAACTTTTTCCCAGTCTTCAGTTCATCAACTACTGTTCCCTTCAAGAATCTGAGCATGAAAGATCTTTGAAGATTCATCATTTCTGAGTGAAGGATGTGAACTAATGGATCCTCTCTCTGGAACAACCTAAGAAACCTATCATACAGAGTAGACAGACTCAGCAAGAAGTTGATCTGAATCAGAGTGGTAGGAGACTTGAGCATACGACAGATCCTGTTGTACCTTATGTTACTTTCTAGCATCTTCAAAGTTCTAGAAGCTGCAACAGTCTTGGGCAGTGTGGTAAGGAAGTATTGCACAAGAGGCTCCCAGTTCTTTACAACACGTTCCAATGCAGGAAGCAGTGACAGCCACCTTGATTCAACGTGCTGAATGAACAATTCCTCGTCAAAGCCAAGGGATGCTTCCACCTCCAAGAAATCTTCTCTCTTGCATGGGGAATGCTTGAAGAAGTAGAAGATATCAATGGCCAGTTCTTCTGCTTCCTGTCCATACACTTTCAGGCCTTCTCTGAAGAAGTTGTGAACAACATGCATGTTGCAAGGAATGAATGGCAACAGCCCAGGCAACCCCTTCGACTGCACATGTTCATTCACTTTATTCATATGGTCTTGTTCACATTTGGACCATCAGAGCCTAAATTTAACAGTTTATCCAGAGGCAACTGATATCCTGTTTCCTGCAATGTTTCTAAAATACTATTTGCAACATCCTCCCCTGTTGCATGTCCAAACATAGCTGCTTTCAAGAAATGTACAACAACCTGTCCTTTATCTTCCGACCAGTACCTCACAAGAATATCACACTGTTTCCTTATTTGAGAGTTGGCTGTTTTATCATATTGAATGACATATCCTGACGAGGTCGAGACTTTACTACAGAGGTCACTTCTAAAATATGGCCCCAATCCATCTGATATGAGGTAAGAAACTTTACTTTTACTCATGGTGAAGTTTTGCAACCACATTACCAGGGAACATCTTCTTGAAAAAAGAAGGTAAATCATCACATGACCTGTATGAGTAATTGCTATGGGACACTTTCATACCCTATAACAGTTCAGACTGGGTGACAAGATCCTTGGTACATTTCTCAAGACAGGCTACTGTTGCTGTACTCGACTTTGGTTTCGTTGTGGATGGACCAGGAAAGTCCTCCAGAGAGCTGCAGGAGGCAGTAGCACTGCTAGAAGCAGTAGCAGTAGCTGTCTGAGATACTTTGAAATGAAGTTGAGTAGATGAAAATCTGGCTTTTACTAATGATTGGTGCTTCACTCCTCCAGAATGAGCCAGAACTTGCTTAAACCCTGAGTTGTCCACACTGAATGATTTTTTACATAAAGTACAGAAGCGATTTGTTTCACACTCATCTGCTTTGCACCACTGTCCAATGAGATATCCTTGTGTATCTTCTTTCTTCAACCAGATAATCTTCATTAGGAAAATGGCTCAGAAGTATTGCTTCTAAAAAAACATACCTTTAGAATTACATGTACATCTGTTGTCACTCCACGTCACAACCAATAACAAACTGGGTACTGAGATCCACTGGTCAACTGCCTTTACTGTATATGCTGAATTACAACTACAGGCTACATGTAAACACACATTTAGTATGGATTTAATTAAAACATCTTTAGAAAATTGGAAGAAATCTAAAAAAAATAGGAATTGAAGTAAAAAAATAAGGGCTTTTTTAGGAAATCCCTTTGGATTTTTCATTTTTTTAGGAATTTTAGCCAAATTGAAAAAAATTAGGATTTTTTAGGAATTTTAGGGACGCTGGACAGCCTGTAAGCCTAAACATGTCTCTGGGAGTGGGCCTGGCATGTCCATAACTAGAAGTTATTGAGCCTTAACATGTCTCTGGGAGTGGGCCTGGTATGTCCGCAACTGGAATTTTTGAAGCCTAAACATGTCTCTGGGAGTGAGCCTTGTATGTCCATAACTAGAAGGGACACATTACTACAATACCACTTAACCTGATTGCCATATACCTCTGCAGGTTACTGAATGAATGAAGACTAATACTTCCATTACTAAGCAAACATCTGAATAGACTGACACAATATTGTTAATAATCTTTGAAAACTTGGGCCAAAGTGAACAAGGATATGTCACTGTTTATACAGCAAGGTTAAGCCAAATATTAGCCTACACTCTAAATATTACACTTACAAATGCCCTTAATGGTCAAAGTAAATAATGCATGTATTTCTATGTACATTACTCAGCATTGGATTCTAAGGCTATATGACTGCTTATTCTGAAACATAAGATTAAAATAAATTGAACAGTTGACAGTCAAGGAAATAATTTTATCTTAGAGGTCTTATTGGACAGTTTACCTACCTTTATCAAATACCATTAAAATGACTCACTCCTGTTTGGGGGAATCTGGTGGGCATAATTTCTGCAAAAAACCTCATTCTTTAGTCTAAATAAAAACTGTTTTATGCACAGTGCATAGATTGTAAGTCATGAAAATTGCTCAAATTTTTATTTTTGCCCAATCTATAAATATTTCTGATAAAAGTAGAGGCTGATGTCATAGCGAATTATGAATTACGCTGTTAAAGACACAACGTGATCTCAAAAGTAAGTGGTTATGTGTTTTTCTTAGGTTAAAAATAGCTTTATCTGCAGCATGGCTCAGATAGGAAATACCTGTTTGCAATAACCAGTGGGGATTTATGCTTCACTTTCATTCATTGGTTTTAAAAACAAAAAATGTTGGGGACCACCTTTAAAACGACAGGTGTATATCAAAAATGTTATGTTATGTGTTATGTTTATGATAGTACATGATACTTTATTTCTCTGCTACACTTGAAGCTCAAGTTGCCATGGACCAAGCTAATCATTTGAATAGTAAATGGAATTGTGACTTGTAACTCCTTAGAGTCCACCAGCCTCTCATGGTGTGGGTCTAGGTCCAAGCCTCTCACTGTGTGGGCCTGAGTCCCAGTTAGGTAGAAGGACTTATTGTAGGAAGGTCTATGAGATGACCTGCAGTACACCTGTACTTCTACCCAGACAAATATCTGGGGTCTCCCTGCATAAAAATGGCTGGATCTTGCTACAGTTATATAAACCATAATCAAGTTGCTGCAATGTATTAAAAAAAAACAAGTTAAAAACTAATTGTTAAATGCCACAAACTGTTTTAATAATTCTCATGATGTCAATATATTAGTGGTTCTACAAATTCTAGAAATTTGACTGGGTTGATCATCCAACAATTTAAACTAGACATCACCAGAAATATTATAATTGTGTCAATAAGTTGTATCTAAGTATATTTTAATATTGGTCAATATTTTCTTGTACCTTAAACATTTAAGTATTAAATGAAAAAGCAACACAGGATAAAACTTAAGAATGACTGAAGGTAATGTATACAAATGTCATATTCATATTTTTATTTATCTTTAATCAGGTACTATGTTTAATCAATTAATTCAGAAAACTCCTTGAATTTGTGATATTTAATTATTAAATTATTTCATCATCTGACTGATTCTAATCTTTTCAGTTTAATATTTTTCCTTATAATGATACAATATGTTTATTTCTGTTTCAGTAAGCATTAGGACTTGTAGGAGCTTTATTCATTACAAAACACATAAACACATTGACCAACCAACCGACAACACAGCCAGGCCTAGGCTCTCTTTATGACAGATGAACACCAGGAATCATTTCTTCCTATAAAAAAGGCCAAGGTGCTCACAGTATGCCAGGAGTGTTGAGGCACATAATGGATTCAGAAATGATTAAAGACAGTCTGACCTTGATTAGTTACAGGCATAACATAATGTCTTGTGTCTTGCATAACGCTAACAAATGAATAATACAACAAGCCAGGTCAGTTGCCAGAATAAGCATTCATTAGCACCATCATCATCAAAAAACGTCAGCAGCAGCCTCACAAACACTATCACAACCACAGACATCACCATTACAAACATTACCACCTCTACAACCAAATTACTGCCACCAACACCACCATTACAAACACTACCACAACTACATCCAAATTACTGCCACCAACACCACCATTACAAACACCTACACCTTTACAACCAAATTACTGCCAACAACACCACCATTACAAACACTTCCACAACTACATCCAAATTACTGCCACCAACACCACCATTACAAACACCTACACCTCTACAACAAAATTACTGCCACCAACACCACAATCACAAACACTACCATCCTACAAATAAATTACCACCAACACCTCTATTATCACAAACATCCACATCGTCATCATTATATCATATCATTTTCATAGTTATAATCTCCTACATAACCATTCCCATCAATGACATAATTTCATCACCATCACCAGTATTATCATCATTACCATAATAAAATAATCATTATCATCATCATTGTAATTACCAACATAATTTCCATCATCACCAACATAAGTATCATTATCATTACCTCTCATTATCAACCCCCTAACGATTACCATCATTTCCCATATAATAAATATTATTACCATCACTACTCCAATTACCATCTCCCTTATTATTACCACAACCACCTCTTCCACTCTTGCCTTCATCATCTTCAACCATTTCTTGTTGTGTCCATGGTCAAATGGTTATTCTAAGGAACTCCCTCATGGGAATGGTGAAAACACCACCACCACTAATAACACCAGAAACAGAAGCACCATAAGCTAGTTAGCAAGACACTACCTTCCATCTACCTTTCCTCTGTTGTGACAATAATACTCATTAAGCCCCGATGGATCTAATACAACAACACATACAAATAATGATAAATAAATACTCCTGATGCTTAAATTTTACAAGGAGCTGATTTAAACAAGGGACCTGCACCCACCCCACCCCCCAAAAAAACAACAACAACCTGAAACATTATCAATCTTTTTTGTAAACTTATTTATTCAAGAAATATAATCATGAACAATGAATACAAAGTCACAGGGATCAGTATAAAAGAATTTTTAACATGTTTATATCAATTTTTCAAATACAGTTTATGCATTTTATCATAATAGATTGATAACTAGATAGATAGTATTTATTTTGCAGCTAGTTATTGTAAGCTCTAAATGAGCTTCTACAACTGACTTTTGTGAGTACTGTTCAGATAATAATTTTAACACCTGGCTGGATGAATGGTCCTAGTTCTATGTTCATTACATAACTAATCCAAATCAAAAGATACCAACTTCCTTCTAACGTACTGGATCAAGTATCTTTATTAGCCTAGTAAATATGATCACAGCTAAAACCTCCCTTTAATACCAATGAATGAGAGATATTTATTTATAACTGTGTAATTGGTAGAAAAGTGGGCATGGCTTAAAGAAGAAGGATAATGTAAGATTTGGTCAGGGAGTGATGAGGGAGGTGTCAGGGAAGAGAAAGGTCCTGAGGAAGAGAAGAGAGAGTTGAGATAGGATGTAGCGGAAAAGTTATAAGTAATGACATGAATAGGTGATGGAGAGAAAGGAAGTGTATATTAGGATACAGAATGTTAGTTTATTGGGTTTATTGTCCCACCATCTGTATTCCAGTTATATGGATATGGAAATAGTGTCCACTTAAAGCAGATATAGTGCTAGCATGCCATGAACACCTGACATGATATCACACCCAGTCACATTATCCTGACACTGGACTAGTTAGTTGTGGAACTACCTTTATATTTGCTTGAGCATTAGCAAGGGAGCTATATACCACTACAATTTTTAGGCGACGCAAATAGTGGAACAGATAAATAGATTAAAGCAATAAATGAGCAAGTAACAAAGACATTTGAAACATTTATTTGAAAGTTCTCAGTATACTATAAATCCCGAGAAAAAGTATGTATTACTTATATTCATGAGGCAATAGAATGGTTAAAAACAAAATAAAACGCAAAATCCGACACAATTTTATAGGTTTTCATATGTAACAAATGTATTAAAAAAAGTTGCAAATTTATTATAATTAACTATAAAACTTAAGTTTACAAGCAGTATGTGCACATGTGCAGCAGCTTCACATTACACAAATAAGTATTGTTCTGACAGTATTTTTCCTGAACGTACTATGTTGTTGCTTTCTCAGTATCTTATTGTTTATTTTCAAAGTTAATTTGAAAGTTACAGACACACAAAAATAAATAAATATAAAAAAAAAATAACTCAAATAAAACAGAATGCCGTTTACAGAATTCGGACCTGTATTTTTCAGCGCGTAGCCAATGACTTTGTTATGTCGCAGCCCGGGATCGAAACCAGGGCCTCCTGTACCTGAATAGAGAGTGTATTACTGTTTATAATGCTATCTTTTGTGAACATTAGGCCAAGCGAGTTGCCAAGTAAATAGAAAGCAATCAAAATTGAAACATTTGGATTCTGTAATTACTTCATCCCCTGTTAAAAAATAATGGTTTGGGTGTTGTAAGTTTTACCCTATAAGCAATTAATGTATTGTTAATAATGGTCACTTTAAATTATTCCACAGGAGATCAATTGGACAAGACATAGGAAAGCAATAAAATATTTAGCTGCAAAACTACCTCTTGTATGAATAACTTTTTATATTAAACATAGAAAACTTTCTATATGGCTGCAATTTAACTTAAGTAAAGTCAAGCAACTCCACCTGTAAAGATTTCTCACAGCAGAACTAGGACTCGACAAGCTGTGTGCTCTTTACAACCTTATTTATGTTTCTTCATAACGTAAAGCAAAGCGATTCTCTGAAATACACAAGTAAATGCATTCTCACTAACAAATTGTTAAAGAAAGGCTGATATAAACAAAACATTTATTTAGGAAAATATTAAGAAATACAAACATCAGCAATAACAAATACAATTTAAAATAATTGCATTCTCTCTTTTAACTGTTCACACAAGACACAAGGACAAAGGAAATGTTGATGTTAAATTGTTTGTAAATTTAAAAACTTAAATACATGCTGAATTTTTTTTTTTTTAAGTGCGTGTAACAATTGTTTTTGATACAGAAAATAAATGTATTACCGACTATGATGTCCAACGCTGAAATCCTTAAATTTTCTGTCCGCAAGACTCTTAACATATATTTTAATGGAAAAGTTTTACAACAATGATTTAAAGGACGTTGCTATTAAGCCCACCACCACAACGTACGGTGATTACATGTACGCATGCGCTAAAAGTTTTTACCATAAAGCTTATGACTAAAATAACGTCATAATTGAATGTGTATTAGATATAAGTTATTTTAAGTTAATTTTTATATAATGATTTTCTGTTAACATCTTCAAATTGTACATGTACAAATGTGGAACCAATTTTGAATTAAATAAGAATCTATGCTGATTCTTACACCACCCAAAAATAAATACTTTTGTAACAATTGAGGAATCATTTAGTGTAAATGTGCATTTCTGATACTGGCTTTGTTTTATTGCTTTTAAATGCAGTAAAGAGTAGATCATACATCTTTTTTCTTTACAATATATGACAAGCAAAATAGCAATTGTCTGTTGTCACCTGATAAGCTTGTACACACTGATTAAACTGTAAACAAGGCTATCTGGCATATCTGTGGCAGTTTTATAGCCCTGTTAAAGGACAATCATCTTTTTTAAACATCATCAACCATCTCTTATCGACCTTTTTAAATATTAAAAATACAATTCAAATTTATTCATAAACCATTTTAGCAGAAGTAGTTGTCTCATTATTGTCTTACAATGTGTAAAACTAATAAGAATAGATACATGTATAAGAAATAATAAGAATATGTCTTCAGGAAGGAAATGAAAAAATACTGGACCTTTGGTTCACCAAGCTATAATATCTACTGGACAGTACCAAATTTTACTGCACCTGTATAATTTTGGCATTTTAACACAAGAAAGAACTAGTATTGCCAATCATACTTTCATTTTTTTCTTTACAAAGCAACACCAGTTTAGAAATAACACATTTGATAGACATTTCCATGTCCATGTTGTCTGTACCTGAACTCTGAGACTCTGAAGCATCTGGAGTCACCAGAAAATAAATAACATTATCTAGAATGAAACATATGTATGACTACTTATCAATAACATACACATGCTAAGATCACTGGTACAGTATTTAGCATGGTAAATGAATTTATATCTCAATTTGAGAAATGCTTAAATTTTGTGTTAATGGCTTCTGAAATGTTCTCTTGCACTTATTTTTATATTCGTCCCAGGATTTTGCAATTTGACAGCAGGGGTCTTTTTCTCTTCCTTCTTCAGTTTTGCACTGTCAAAATACCAATGGTACAACATATTCAATGTTTACAATAAACCAGAAACGTATATCATACAAAATAAGGCCACCATTAATTCCAGGTTCCAAACACAGGAAACTTTATGGATGAAACTTCACATAAAAATAATGTAAATGCATTTTTTCATTGTCTGTTTTACTAATTATTTTATTTCATATCGCCAAATACTAAAAATTTATACAATTGTTGTTTGACCCACAATGTACACAATGCTAGGCTGGAAATTAGAAGAGACGTCCACATGTTGTGCGCGTAAGTGTTGATAAAAGTAACATTTGTTACGTCTGAACATTATCAGCTATCTCCATAAAAGGTTGGTAAGCTAACCAGAGTTTTACAAGTGGATGGGTATGGGTTCAGCAAAAGGCTGTAAAGGGGTGTCCAGTTTAGTTTATTGTATGTGTTTTCTTACTTATGAAGAATTTTTCGGCGCCGTATGACCTATTAAGTGTCGGTGTGCCGTAAAACCCAAATAAATAAATAAAATAAATAAATATGAAGAATTTTGAAAATGATGTGACTGAAAATTCTGGATGACCGACAGTGCATTTACCTTTAAAATTTAATGAACAGTCAGATTTTCGTGGACTCGGACCACTGTCCACCATGTTTTGCCAGAGACTGGATATATTGATCATGTTTTAACAAAGAACAATGCAAAGCTGCAATTCAAGGCAGAACCTGTAGAATACAAAAAGCAGCTACGTATTGTGTACAACTGAAGTTCTTTATAAATAAAAATGTGACATTCAATACAAAAGGACATTAACTATTTACTTTGTGACCAGGACATTCCTTCTAATTATGTAAAACAGAACACAAACATGGGTTCTTAAGTGCTTGATTTGATATGTACAGTTATTTTGATGGTTTTCAACATCTTTCCATTAAAATGTAAAGCATTCTTTTAAACATAACTTATGAAAATTAATACAGAGGAAGAATCAGATTTTTATAAAATATCCACTATAGTACACATATAAATTTCCCTTTTGTTCATAGTCATTGCATAACATCAAAGCTTTAGCTTTGGTAGTTTCTGAGAATGAGTTTTTCTAAGTTTTCCTATATAGCCTTATATGGAAAATGGCCAAGCCCCTTGCGGCCATGTTTATTGATGAATCAGAATTATTTGAGCAATTTTCATACAGGGCCACCCAAAGAACATATATAGCATTCATGTATCAAAATTAATTGAACAACTTTTCGTTCCCCCTGCCTACTTAAGCTGCTGGGAAAGTTTGGCTTAATTTGGGCCCATTGTTTCAGAGATGTCGTTTGACAATGTTGAATGACGCATGACACTGGATGGTGGGCAATCACAGTAGCTCATCCCAAGCATAAGCTCAGGTGAGCTAAAAAGAAGCTGGTTTTAATTATGGTACCAAACTTAGTGAAATATATCAACTTTCCTAAAACTCAATTTGAGATAAGTCTCCTCAGGTGACTAGGTGATAAGGCTGCATGTTCACAAGTGAGCCACAGGGGATGAGTGTCTGCAGCACATCCAACAGGCAATCTGGCACAGTTGCTTGAAGCCATCCAGCCATCTACCATCCTGTCTCACATTGATATTATCTTAAACAAATTATCCCTCAATCCTCTATTGGCAGGCTGTGGTAATATAACCATAAGATGGTTGAACATCATCCAAAACGTTGTTATATTTTACTTTTTATACTTTTATTAACTATATGCCAGTAATATTTTTTCTGACTTATAACTTCCCAACAACAGATCATTTAAGAAAATTATGTTTGAAGTTCTTTATCGCAAAATATGGCTTTTCAAATCTTGACTCATTAAACCAATTTTAAACACTTTTCTTGAAGAGCTAAAGGATATATTGTAAAATGCAGAGATCTTGTACTAAATACATACCAGAATATTAATTAAAATGTGTCTCATATTCCATAATAAAAGGTGCAGACACAGCATTCAATTTACACAAACAAAAATACATAAAAGTGGGATTGAAATGTTATGAAAGAGACTCAAGTCTCAATTCATTTACACCATTAATACAGCATTATCTATTGCAGATTTGTTTAAATACTCAGTCTAATAATCTATTTTCAAATATAAAGTGGTTTTTTATTAAATGCCAATTATTTCTTATTATTAATATTAATGTTAAATTGTTTAACATTTTGCAATGTAGGCAGGTTATAGGACATTGCAAAATACAGTGATACCTCTCCACTACAACATTTGGCAGAGGCAAAGAAAACTGTTGATGGTGAGAGGTGTTGCTGTGCAGAGGTCATCATTGATGTCAAGGTACCATATAGCAAACATTATATTATTTGAACAATTGTTATGTGTGTATTAATAATACCAAAATAGTAGAATTTCTACATATTTATAATGTTGTTGACTTCTGAAATAGAACAGAAGAGCATACAAATATACAAACTGTAATTTTAAAGGTGGTATCCAAAAATATCTCCATTAAACATCTTTATAAACTATTGTTACCTGAACAGATCTCGCAAACTGCTGTTCATTGATGCCCTACACCTGTCTGAAAAGTGTACCATAAGGCCACAATCGTCATTACAAACATGTATTTCCTATCTGAGCCATGCAGCACAGTTAGGCATTTTTCAACAGAGAAAATCATGTGACCACTTACATTTTGGCTTATCCATGTCATTAGCTGTAACGGTGATGTCTATTTTTAGCAGAAATCCCAATCATTCCTATTTATAGATTTGAAAAGAATGAACATTTAAAGCGTTGATCAATGTGTTTTATTGCCCCAAAATAGAGATGCTGTTGACAATCGTCAAAGCTTAGATTAAGTTATGATGTTTTCTACAGACATTATGCACAAACATCCCAGAGGTCAGATATTGTTACATATATTAGATACAGGCTATCTGTCAGATACCACCTTTAAACATAGTATCCTTATCAGTAAAAATAAGATAAGTCTGATGTAAATATAGATAAATGCCTCAACAGTCAACATGTCTTCCAATTGAAAGCAGCAGATAAAGAGTATTCATCTACATTTTTCACTTCCTACAAACCCACCAATAAATTTTGGTTTATTAAATAAACATCATCATCATTAGTCTCGCATACCAATAAACAGATATTTTTTTTCTATTAGCACTACTTTGAAACAATGTAATCAGGTGTTTTTTCACACCTCACTGAATACCTGTCCAATAGACACTGGATTAGGACCTATACTAAATCGACCTGTCCAATAGACACTGGATTAGGACCTATACTAAATCGACCTGTCCAATAGACACTGGATTAGGACCTATACTAAATCGACCTGTCCAATAGACACTGGATTAGGACCTATACTAAATCGACCTGTCCAATAGACACTGGATTAGGACCTATACTAAATCGACCTGTCCAATAGACACTGGATTAGGACCTATACTAAATCGACCTGTCCAATAGACACTGGATTAGGACCTATACTAAATCAACCTATCCAATAGACACTGGATTAGGACCTATACTAAATCAACCTGTCCAATAGACAATGGATTAGGACCTATACTAACTCGACCTGTCCAATAGACACTGGATTAGGACCTACACTAAATCGACCTGTCCAATAGACACTGGATTAGGACCTATACTAAATCAACATGTCCAATAGACACTGGATTAGGACCTATACTAAATCGACCTGTCCAATAGACACTGGATTAGGACCTATACTAAATCAACCTATCCAATAGACACTGGATTAGGACCTATACTAAATCAACCTGTCCAATAGACAATGGATTAGGACCTATACTAACTCGACCTGTCCAATAGACACTGGATTAGGACCTACACTAAATCAACCTGTCCAATAGACACTGGATAAGGACCTATACTAAATCCTCATCAATGAAGAGCAGTGTGGAACTTCTTGAGTAGCCCTCCAGGTGGTGCTCAGCAGAGGTTAACACAGCCTTTAGGGACATATTTGAATGACAGTTTACCTTTACTTAGAGGTGGTGCTGCTCAGATGCATTCAAAACATATGTAAATTAATCTACTTTGCTTAGTGTTCAAAGATTATGCTTAATTAAACTGTTTTCATTTACAGAACTTAAGATATAACAAATTTACTGCTTCAGCAACTAAAGAACTATCACTGGTTTGCAGATTAATATTATTAAAATCATGTTTCTTAAGTTTATTAATTTTGCAAAACAAGTAAACAACAAATAATGCCTGTAATTATAATATGTGTTACTTTGATTGAATAACTAGCTGTTCTATTACTTTAACCTTTACTTGTTTACTACAGAATTATGAATAACTTTATCTAAAGGCAATACTTGTCAATATTTTCAGATAGCCTTGAAACAAAGCTAAAACATGGTATTAACTGCTCGGAAAGGCAGGCCCCTTTTTAAAGGTGGTATCTAATAGCTTGTCAATAACAAATACAGGTAACAATATCTGACCCCTGTCTGAGGTATTTGTGCATATTTTCTGCAGAAACTCATACTTTAATCTAAGCAAGCTCAATTTTGAACTCTATTTAAATTGTTGGACAACTCGTTACTAATCACTCTTCATATTCATTTGTTTCAAATCTATAAACCAGCACACGCAGAATTTCTGCTAAAATTAGACATCGACGCTAGAGCGTATTACCCATGTGATGATATAACATGATCTAAAAGTGGAGTGGTCACATGGTTTTCTTAGTACAAAAATAGGTATCTCTGCATCCAGGCTCAGGTAGGAAGTACCTATTGAGCAGGGATCTATGCTTCCCTGTGAACACAGACCTAGGGCAGCAATGAACAGCATTTTGAAGGCCCTTTTTCTGGTAACAATGTCTTCTTTGGTTATTTGAGAAAAAAAAGCTAGCCAAAACTTTTTGGCTACCACCTTTAAGACACTGACAATAGGTGTAGATAAATTGTCAGACATATTTTTACCTCAAATATCATCTCCACTGGAATGACTTAGGCAGACTGTTAAGGGTCAGGATGTAGGTCACCAAATCAGTTCATTCCTTCAGTAATACACTTAAGGTTCTGGAACTGTAACTAACTTCGGTAAACATCGGCACTCAGTATGGTCTGGTTTTATTTGAATAGCATTCGTCGTCAAGTTTCGTATTTGCTATTTTTAGTAATTTTTCACCACGTGATAGGGATTTTCCATGACGTAATTGGGTTACCCATTTCTCCAAGCATTGAGGTCTTTGTATATTGCTTGTAACTTGTCGTCAGTGAAACTAATGGAACATTCTTTTTTGTGCAAAGGCTATATACAATAATCAGCGTTATTTAAAAGCTAAGGCTCAAAATATGCCAACATTACACACTCTGGTGGCAAACGGTTTATGCAAAATGTCAACAGCAGAAAACATCACTGGATCAGGTTTGACGCTCACCTTCGTCTGATATTTTCTCAGGATGGCCAGGATGGACTTTTAAATGTGTTCAGGGGTCAAAACTGTGAGGGACAACCAAGTGGCACTAATACCAAAAGAGGGCTTTACTCAGTTATTCCTAAACTGTCGGAATTTTTACGAAAAACGTGTAAAGTGGTTAATTTCAAATATTTTTCTCAAGCTAGCCAAAATCTGTAAAGAGAAGGTTTTCATGTGATGATGCAGAGTTTTACATACATATTTCTATCTCCAATACCAACTGTAGGTGATTTTTTTTGTATAAAGAAGTATAATCATGTAATTGACCATTTTGACGTTATTTTTCGCTATAAATTCTCTTGCAGTTTCTTTATAGTAACCTTTACAAATTCTTATAAATTTTATTAGGAACGGTAAAATGCCTTTAAAATCTCATATTATTGGCAGTTCTTATTGCAGGAAATTTTAAAACTAGTTGCCTGTGTCTAACAAGCTTCAAACTTGAGATATTTGCTTTTATAGATAGAGTAAATTTTTAAACACACCCAAAAAACTTGGATATTTTGCTTTGGGGTACATTAATGCAAAGCTCTGTATTTTTATAAGTATTTGTCCAAAGTGTTATCTTATTGTTGTGATTTATCATGACATAATTGTGTAACAGGAAAATTGGTTAAAATTTGAATATAGAACAGTAGAATTTGAAAAAAAAAGTACTTTTTCATTTTTTGTCCCAGCACAATTTATGGTGGTTTTGAAAATTAAGGGTCACTTTATAAAAATGCACATAACTTAAGTTACAAACGGTAAACTTCCTTAAAAATTCACCATACGATGTGTTCTATAGTATAGATTCAAGAAACAGTATAATTATAAGGATTGTGGAAAGTCACCATTACAGTTCCAGAACCTTAAGCAGATGGTTAAGGGTCATGATGTAGGTCATCAAATCAGTTCATTCCTTAAGCAATACACTTAAGCAGATGGATAAGGGTCAGAATTTAGGTCACCAAAGCCGTTCATTCCTTTAGTAATACATTTAAGCAGACGGACAAGGGTCAGGATGTAGGTCACAAAATCAGTTCATTCCTTTACTAATACACTTAAGCAGACGGTTAAGGGTCAGAATGTAGGTCACCAAAGCAGTTCATTAAATAAACACTTATATTTCAATTAGTTTTGTCTTTAACAATCACATGTACATCTTCAGTAAACAGACTGAGCAATTTAATGTAAACATTGATAATTTGGATCTGCTATGGGAATCTAACTGTGTGACACTGTCTATCCTTTTACATAAAATAATAGAAATACTTGTATACAGAACTATTTTTTGTCGCCGAGAACTATTTTTTGCTGCCATGGAGACAGAACTTGACAGGAACTGTCAGGCTCCTCCTTTGCAAGTTGTAACTCAGTTTCCCTTGCTGACACAGTGATACAATAAAACTGCCTATATTTATTACGTCAATGAGTACTAATTATTTAAATGATAAACTATTTTCCTTTACTTTCACAGAATTATTTAAAACATTATCCATTTTTGTGCAGGCTTCTTGTCAAGAACCTTTCAATGCTTAATACAATTTAATGCCTTATATGGCAATATACCAGAGTGGCTTTCAAACCAGCTCCTCAAAAATGATACACATTACTCAAAATACATAATGAACGTAAGCCTTTAAGGTGTTATTGTATTTAACTTACACCTTCAAGCTGTTACTGCATTTAACTTCAAGCTGTTATTGCATTTAACTTAAGCCTTCAAATAAAGTTTTGCATATAAAATGTTGATAACTAACAATATTTATAGTATATGTACATAATTAAAATTAAACTGTGACTTATCCTAGTAGCTTATATTGAAGTAAACCAACATTAGTTTGAAGTATGTATCTTGACTGATTATTGACAAACCAATGGGATGCCAAAATGTATGGTTTCCTTTCATTATATTTGACAATGTAAAAGACTTATGTTTGTAAGCACGTCAGAAAGCCATTCCAAGTACAGTTTAAGGGCATGTGATAACGTTGGTTTTAAGGAACTGTCTTATTTTCTATCCAATGTATTCAACTTTTAGCAGTGTAAGGTTCAAAGCTCTTTCTGCACCAAGGATAGTTTATGTGCCTCTGGGAAGTTTATATTTGCCTCATAAATATTATGGACATCTTTTTATCTAATACCCTAAAGGAACTGTCCATAAAATATTTAAAGTAATATAAAAAGGGAATACAACACAAGTTGTCATTTAATAAAAACTTTTATAAGATAAGCATAGGAAATATTACCGTAAGTATGTCTTTGGTGAGTTATCATTTTGCTTTGACAAGTTTCTATAAATATTTGTATTAAATAAAAACTTGTAACAGATTGTTTTTAATCACAAGATTTTAAAAGACAATATACTTTCATTGTGGAAAGTTAACAACAGAACCAGGTTAAATAGTGGTAAGAGACAATCTAAATTCTAATGATGTCATTAATAATCAAAGTGAACACTTAGCCTGCTACACTAGTTAACAATCAAAGTGAACACTTAGCCGGCTACACTAGTAAACAATCAAAGTGAACACTTAGCCTGCTACACTTGTTAATAATCAAAGTGAACACTTAGCCTGCTACACTTGTTAATAATCAAAGTGAACACTTAGCCTGCTACACTTGTTAATTATCAAAATGAACACTTAGCCTGCTACACTTGTTAATTATCAAAATGAACACTTAGCCTGCTACACTTGTTAATTATCAAAGTGAACACTTAGCCTGCTACACTTGTTAATTATCAAAGTGAACACTTATCCTGCTACACTTGTTAATAATCAAAGTGAACACTTATCCTGCTACACTAGTTAATAATCAGAGTGAACACTTAGCCTGCTACACTTGTTAATAATCAAAGTGAACACTTTGCCGGCTGCACTTGTTAATACCGTAAACAAAGTGAAAACTTAGCCTGCTACACTTGTTAATAATCAAAGTGAACACTTAGCCTGCTACACTTGTTAATAATCAAAGTGTTAGTTATAGGATTAAAGGTTGTATCCGACAGTTTGGACCAAAAATATTTTCATTAAAGATCATAGTAAACCATTGTTACCTGAACAGATCAAGCAAAATGCTGTTTAATGATGTCTGAAAAGTAAACCATAATGTCACAATCATCGTTTCAAACATGTTTTTCCTATCTGAACCACGCTGCACAATTAGCTATTTTTAAACTAAGACAACCATGTGACCACTTATGTTTTAGCATATCCACGTCATCCTGTTGTGACTTTGATTGTCAATTTTTAGCAGGGATCCCAATCGTTCTTATTTATAGATTTGAAAAGAATGAACATTTTAGTGTTGATTGGCAAGTTTGACTACCCTAAAATTGAGGTACTGTTGAAGATCATCAAAGCTTAGACTAAATTATGATGTTTTCTACATAAATTATGTACAAATACCCTAAACAAAGGTCAGATATTGCTACATATATAAGTATAGGCAAACTGTCAGATACCACTTTTAAACCTGAATGATATAGGCTTACAACTTACTGAGGACTCAGCAACAAACAGCTCCAGATCACACAGATCCCACCTGGGACCTAAATCTACACTTCTGTATAAGCTGTATGGGCTTAGTAAGCTATAGGCTAATAAACATGTGAAGTCAAAGCAATCATGAACAGCAAGTTCTTTTATAGGGCCATTTCACCAAGGATTGTTTTGATCCCGAGAGTACCGGATCTCTTTTTTAGTCGATCGGCCCTATTTTTGCAAAATAAGTCGGGAACCTGCGTGCACTAACGTGCACTAACGTATACCTTCGGGGTAAGATCTGGCGCGATCGCACTAGTCCCCCGAGGGTCGGGTACCTAAAAAGTGATCGGCTACTTTTTTTAAACAAGTTGAAAAACAGTAGCCGATCAAAACAGTCGGCCCGTGGTCGCCTTGGTCGTCCGAGGGTCCTTTGAAGGTCCACTTGTCTAGCCCGCCCTCTGGAGCCCTCTTGAGCCTTCTGGGGCTTTCGTTTAGCCTCTGCCGCTCTCTTCCAAGGGTCGTGCGTAGTGTCATCGGAGTGTAAGCACCCGACTATCAGCAGATCCTCGGACGACCAGCCCGCATGGCCCCGTAAATGCTCGTAAGTGCCCGATCACACATGCAGATAGCCGACTTTCACCCGCTCTTTGCGCGAGAGTGGCAGAGGATGTCCAAGAGTAGCCAATTAAGAACCGAGACAAGCCGATTAGGGCGACCTATATAAATAGGGGTCCCAAACAGCAGCAGACCATAACCAGCTTCGACACCTAACGCGCAACACCTCTACAGACCAACGCTATGACCAAGGGAAAAAAGACCGGCCAGGGGAAGAATGCCAGAACTATGCCTCCACGAATTCCAACGCCGCCGGTTGCTGAGGTTCCGGTCGAGGTTCCGGTCGAGGTCGAGGATCCGTTGGAGGTTCCGGTCGAGGTTCCTGCTGGTCGAGTTCTGCCTCCCCTCCCCGAAGAAAATACAGCTCCTCAGAAAAAGAAGGCAAGGAAGAGTGTCACCATGTCTGCCACTGAAGAGAAGGATTTGGTGAACTTTATCCAACAGAACCCCTGCCTCTACGACAAGTCTAAGAGGGATTGGCTCAACAAAACGGTCAGAGATGAGCTGTGGAGGACCCAGGCAGAAGTGATGCAACGTCCCAGAGAAGAGCTGACTCTCTGGTACGAGTCCATCCGGACCCGACTATCTCGTCTGAGGAAAACCAAGTCCGGCCAGGGAGCAGTGCGTATCACAGACAGAGACCAGTCAGTATCTACAATTACTTAATTGACAGTTTTATTTGCAATGTCTTTCATATGTTGCAGTAATGTTTACTGTTGAAATTAGTGAAAGGGGCAAATTTTAATCAATACAATGGTTAATATTCGCTGTACGAATTATCAATCAAATATTTTGACCCGTTCTTTCTTATTTACATAAAACTTGTGATGCGTCGGGAATTTGGTTCAGTATACAAGTGTATCATGTGTGGAAATATGTTGTTGCTGTTTATATAATTTTTCTTTTAATTTGTCTTTTCAGATGGATCCTGGACAACTTCTCCTTCCTGATCTCCCACATGATAGAGGTTCCAAGGAGGAACACTGTATCTATGTATGCGAAGGCGACCGCTGCAGCTGCAGCGCCCCTGGCCGCGGCCTCTACTTCGACCTCCGTAGAGGTGATCCCTGACGACTGCATCCTGGATGTTCAGGGGATGCCCGACATTCCACCCATTCAACCAACGTCAGAGTCTTTTGAGCAGCGACGCCCGTCTCACACCGAGAGAACTACGACCAGCCACAGGGGCAAGAAGAGGCCAACTCCCGGCGCCGACGACTCTACTAGTACTGACAAGCGCGCCATTGATGAGATGCAGTCTCAGAGGGAGCAGAGCAGCGAGCTAGCCCAGCTCTCCAGGGATCTGCTGCAGACAATTCGGCCCACCACCAGCCTAGACAAGCATCACATGTGCGGCTACCTGTCCAGTCAGTTCAACGAGGTACGCCCAGAGATCTGGAAACGTTACAGGGTCAGATTCTTCCTGCTCTGCGAGGAGATGGTAGCGGAGAATGATGCAGCCAACGCCGCCGAACGTCAGAGTCAGCCTCCGCAGCAGCAGCCTCAGAAGCCTCTGGAACGGCAGCCTCTGCAACAGCAGCAGGTTCCGCAGCAGCAGCCTCTGCAACGGCAGCCTCTGCAACAGCAGCAGCCTCAGCAGCAGCAGCCTCAGCAACAGCAGCCTTTCCAGCAGCAACAGCATGTGCAGAACGAGTGGCAGCCTCCCCCTAGCCAGTGGGGCACCCAAACGTATCCTGGAGTGACTCCCTGGAATTCCATGGACTACGAATGGGTGCAGCGCACGTTTCCTACACAGACAGTGACCAGATCGTCGCCCAGGTCACCTAGCTGCCCACCGTTTAGGACACCAACCCTTACCACTTTGAACACACCGCAGCTTCCTTCCCAGGGAAGCGCTTCCCGGATTAGCTTCAACGATTCATTCAGCTCCTTGCTCAACCAGAACCGAGACTCGCAGGACAGCGTGGTAGACCAAGTTGTCGACGACCAACAATCTGATGACTCTGATGACCAGCCGCCCTCTGATGACCAGTAGTGATAAAAACAATCTGTCTGACATTTGGATTATTTGAACAAGCATTGCCTTTCGGTTCCAAAGAGACTTTATGTTGTAAATATGCTACTAAATTGTTGTGTTGTTCATTATTAAACTTTTGAAAATGTTCATCAAATGTCTTTGTTCTATTAAAAAAAGTGTTGATAATGGCAACAAAAAAGAAACCAAATTAAAGGGGAACTTCAATAATTATTTTCTTTTTTGGTGGTTGACAAAAATGAAATGAAAAACACAAACAAGTTTATTAACTAGATTAGCCCAATTTACAGCTTCAATTTAGTTAGTGAACTTGTGTTTTTTTATTTGATTTAGTCACTGATTTTTTGGAAGAATAGGGCCTTATTAAGTACAAAGATATTAACAAAGTCAAAACAGTATACAAAAGTATTTTAATAGACAATTTAAAATAGACACAGAATGTCAATATCTTTAGTTGTCTCTGGGCTGAAGAGCTCTATCCTGCCAAGGAACCGATCCAGCTGGACTGTTGAAGTAGTGCTTGAGATAGTCCCTCTGGTTCTTTCCTTCAACATTGTCCCTGTTGTGGCCAAGATTTTGGGCAAGGTCAGGCATCGCAGTTCCATTTCTCCACTCTCCTGGGATAAGGTTATGGTCTTCATCTTCCTTATCCATTTCTGCATTCTGCATCTGTGGGTATCTCATCCTCATGATGTTCTGAAGAATCACACTTGCTTCAACATTCAGTCTGCCTACTTCAGGGGTCACTTGCATAGGCGTTAGCATGCACCGCCACCGGCTAGCCAAAATCCCGAAGGCGTTTTCCACAACACGTCTGCCTCTGGATATCCTGTAGTTGAAGATGGCCTCCTCTCTGCTCAAACCTCTTCTTGAGTAGGGCTTCATCATGTAGTTACGTAAAGCAAAGGCATCATCACCCAGAAAGAAGTAGGGCAATTCAACGTCGTCGTTGGGCATTGGCGCTGGAGGAGGCAGATTCAGCATACCTTGTTCAATGCACTCCTTCAGTTCTGATGCATTGAAGATCTGCGAGTCAGACATATGTCCATACCCACCAACATCAATCCACAGAAATCTGTAGTTGGCATCGACCAGAGCCATCAGTACCACAGAGCAGAACTTCTTGTAGTTATAGTACAGCGACCCACTGTTAGGAGGTTTCCTGATTGCGCAATGCTTACCATCCAGAGCTCCAAGGGCGTGTGGCACATTCCACCTCTTCTGAAATTCATCAGCGATTTCTTTCCATTCTTCAGCAGTTACAGGACAGGGGATTACTTCATCTTTGTACTCTTCGACAATGGCCTTGGTCACAATAGGAATGAAGGCAGCAACTGTATGGCGTGACACTCTGAAAGAATAGGACACTGTTGTGTAGCAATCACCAGTCGCCAGGTATCGCAAAGTTGCGGCCAGTTTCACCCCAGGATCTATCGCCAGTCGGTAGTTGGTGTCCATCTTATGTATACGTGGGCCAATTCGAGCCAGCATCTCATCATACATCTCTGGAGGCATGCGCAGAAAGTTTCGGAAAGCAACAGAATCACCGACCCTCATCTCTTGCATCAGTGCATCGTATTGGCCATAGTGTAGTCTTCTGTCATCACCCAGCCAGGGAGCACACCAAAACCTGGAAATATACGAAATATAAGAAATTTATTCAGAACAATATCAATACCACAGAATTGTAATGAATCAAACACATATAGAAATCCTTATATATATTTACTCAAAGTAATTATAAATAATAATAAATGTACAAATTAATACCAATGCCAGAGAACTATAAAATAATTATAATAAAACAATAAACTGCAAACTTTTCTCAGAACAGGTACTGAAACAAAAAACAGGTGAAAAACCTTTAACAATTCACAACAACTTACTTCTTTTTAGCATATCTTCTCTTGACCCTGTTCCTCCTCCTCAGCATGCGTTCCAGTCTTGTTACATTTTGCTGTGCTATAGCACTACGAAGTTGTAAAGATACAACCAGCCCCAGCACTGCTTGTTGGTCCATGACCTTCACTGGCTTGTCAGAAAATGATGAAAGGCTTCGATCTGGCTCGATTTATATAGTCGGACCATAAAAACACCGATCTCTCGCCGATCTGGGCAAATTTAGTCGGCCAAAGATCGTTTAAATCGTCCGAAGAACGTTTACTTTCGGGTTTCTGCGGCTACCTGTGTCAACATAAGGCTACATTCGGCCACTCTCGCGCGAAGAACGGCGAAAGAACGGCGGACATCGGACGCAGAGCGGCCGAAAGCGTCCTCTCTCGAGCCGGGATCGCCGATTTTCGGTCCCTCTCGGCCGAACAGCGCACGAACATCGCTCACTTGCGCACGAAATGCGGGTCTCTACCGGGCCTTTGTCTTGTACCTGCGGGTACTTGCGCGTACTTTCGCATACTTGCGCCCCTGAAACGTGTCGATCGCTCGAGGAACGTCCGTGAATCGTCCCTCGCCGTGGTTCATTGGTCGGGATTCAATCGGCTTAAAAAATGGGGACGATTGGAGGCGATTCAGAACGACAATCTGGCCGATCAAAAAAATAAATCATCGGGGATAATCTGGTACAGATCGGGCCGATTGGATAAAAACAATCCTTGGTGAAATGGGGGCATTAAGCAGTCTAATTTTTCATGTGGATGGTAGTTCATTTTCCTCGATAAGGAATCATTGACATTTGTCCTGAGGATGAGCATTTGTCATAAGCTTGGTTTAAAACACTTCGCATGAATATAGTTATTAGCCAATAAGATTGCTTGGAAGTCTGTATTACACTAGTTTAATATTTAAATTGTGTAACTGGGTGTACTGAATGAAAAACATGGTGAATCATGCAATAATTATGAATATTGGTTTTTGATACAAAAGAGAGAAAAACATGGTGCATTGTGCAATAATTATAAATATTCAATAATTATAAATATTGGTTTTTGATATGTACAGATAGGTAAGTTTTATAGATCTAATTCTTAGACAATCGGGCCATAATTAGAATGCATGTGTATTTTTTGTCTAAAATCATTGAAAGTTTCAAAAATCCCCAATGCCTGGTTTTGACTTTGAGTCAACCAATTCATTGACATCCAAGTATTAATCTTTAAGGTAGGTATCTGGTTCTTCTGGGGGAAATGAACTATTTAACATTTGTGACAAATTATTTGAAAACTCACCAAGCTTTTGTGAAGTAAGAGACAATCAAATTTTCATTCACCCCACATAATTGCATTAAATATGGAATCTAGTGCAGCCAGTGTGGGTCAGCACCTGACAGTGGCCTGAGTGTCTCGAGCTTGGGCCTGGGCAAAAATTGGAAGGACATGTCTCCACATTGTCTTCACCGACACTTTTTAACCAATTACTTACATGCACATGATAATTAAATAGTAGGTGCATATACACCCCACATAATTGCAAAAAAATACAGAATCTATTGGGCCTGTCTGGATTAGTCCCTGACATTGGCCTGAGTCTCATTTTCTCCCTAAATATTTTGTAAACTTGATAATTATGTAATTAGCTTAAACAAAGCTACCATTATTTGGTCTTTAGTGATGTCTAAAAGTAAAAGACAAAACAAATTAAAACCTATTTTAGTATGATGGAGTCCATTAATTTTGTTTGATCTTAACATTTGCATGACAATGACGGTCTTTCATAACATGTTATTAAACTAATAATAGGAGTAAATTTAGAAATGTAAAATTACTTTTTAACTACACATCAAAAGAAAGTCTTTAGCTTGATGTATTTAATTTTGTCCATTTGCAGTTTATTATGTCAAATGTATTAAGTAGGTATTTCATCTTGCATAATTCATATTGTACATCTATATATTAAGTGCTGGTGCAGGTGCATTACATATGAATAAAATGAATTAAAATTATTAATGACCAGAGGCCAATAGATTCATTTTACAATTTCCAGCATGTTTACTCATCAGAATATTGTGTTGTTTTTAGTTGCACTAAAAAAGAAAACATGGATGATGCAAATGACTTGGTTCTACTCTCATGAAGTTTGTCAACAATTTTCTGATCTCAATTTGATACCTTGTCTGGCCTTCCTGAAACCCTGTTACTAAGCAACAAAACTTTTGACCTTTTAAAATGACAAATGAGTATGACCTTGGCCTCTCAGCTTACAATCTGAAGAGATTTTACACATCTATCAAATAAAATATTTTTGTATCTGTGATAATTAGTGCAGTCTGCCCCTGCAGATGAATAAGTGCAGTCATGAAATATAAAATAAGAATCAACAATTGATATTAGTAAGATTTTAATTTGGATGATGATATATTCATAAAAACAGGACCTTTATATATTCTTAATGAGTTGTTCTGTTAATTAATAATGTAAATGTTGGTTCAAGGTATAAGACTGTCAAGGCTTATCTATGCAACTGTATTGCGGAAAAAAATCTTTTGTAAAATGCTCTGTTTACAACATTCTATTTTACATTATTTCCAGAGACTTTGATAGTCTCCATCAACTTTTTCTTGTAAGTCCTTTCTTGGGATATGGGGGCCTGTAAACTCTTTGGGATGAACAGAAGATATGCACCAGTGTAGCCTGTAAAGAGCATAGTCATAAGAAGGTTAAATAAAATGTGCAAAACACTAATACATGTATTTTGCTAAGTGCATGCAGAATAACCTTCTTTTTTAAAGTAGCTGTGTCCAATTATCTTACCACAAGGCGAACAATGGCCAACAACTCACAAATGGCAGGCAGAGCTGGCCTAAAGATCAAAGACACCCAGTTAAAAGGCTAAACACTGCAATATGATGAGAGGACCAAGGAATATTGGCTAATGTGAAAATAATAACAGAAAACAGCATTAACTAATTATCGTCAGACACCATCAATAGGTAACAAAACAGAAACAATGAAAACTAATTTAAAAGAATCAAACTTCAATTAATTACCAACCGACTATTTATTTGCAGACTAACAGTATTATAAATAACTTTGAAAGTATTATTTTAGTATTAATAAGGTCATTACACAGTATAAAACCCACAAAATGTAACAACACATAAGACAGTGCCTTAAATAATAGACAATGAATATACACAAACCTACACCAAGTGATAAAATTATTCACTCAAATAACTTAGTAACCATATTTTGTTTGAGTTCTTGCAAATTGTAAATGCTACAATGAAGTTTAATGAATATGCATATTTTTCTTGTGTTACAGGTGCAAGCAAGTCATCCTATCAAAACTTTTACCTGAGATTACTATACTGAAAACCAAAATAAAGGAATAGAATAACATTGAGGTCATTGCTTCATGGATGGAGTAAAATGATAACTAGTTATAACTGTGCATGACTTATACAAAAAATACCATTCGAATTTGGGCTTGTCACTTGCGATGACATCCAGAATCCTGAGATAACCAAATTTCAGAAGTACAAAGGATTGACCCTTCATGACACTGACTACCTGCTCTAGCAGGCTGTTTAATTATACCTAGATGGCAAAATGCATGGCCAGAGAATAAATAGTTTCCACATCAGTGAAGATCCCTTATCTTTGAAGCCATCTTTGATGTCAACTTTCAAGTGATTTTCAGGTGAATTGTATAGAAGGGTAAATTTTATTTTCTTTTAATTTCTTCATTTGTGGTCTAAAAATTAAAAGCTTTACACCATTGGAAAGTTCTTGAAATTCATATTTTTAGAATGCAGTATTTTTTTAATGGATAAATGCACGAAGAATTAATACACAGAAATAAATAAAATTATTGGTTTATCCTTAAACAAAATGAACAGTGAAACTCTTTTACCTTTTAAACTATCAAAATATAGTTTTGATACTTAAAATACTTTATAAAAGCTGATAAATTTGATATAAAATTCAGTAAAATAGAATAAAAAATAACAACACAGTGGTGAGTTTAGTACAGCATATATTTTCCAATTTTGGCCTGCAATAACGTCTGCCTCCAAAGATGGCTGCCTTAAACTGTCTTATGACTGAATGTTGAGCGAACACAACAATCAAAACTATTGTTAATGTCCACCTAAATTGTCATGTTGAATGTTGAGCTAGCACAACAATCACACTTCATCTTTTTATATGTCAAGTTGAATGTCATGTTGAATGTTGAGCTAGCACAACAATCACACTTCATCTTTTTATATGTCAAGTTGAATGTCAGGCTGAATGTTGAGCTAGCACAACAATCACACTTCATCTTTTTAAATGTCAAGTTGAATGTCAGGCTGAATGTTGAGCTAGCACAACAATCACACTTCATCTTTTTAAATGTCTAGTTGATTGTCATGTTGAATGTTGAGCTAGCACAACAATCACACTTCATCTTTTTAAATGTCTAGTTGATTGTCATGTTGAATGTTGAGCTAGCACAACAATCACACTTCATCTTTTTAAATGTCAAGTTGAATGTCATGTTGAATGTTGAGCTAGCACAACAATCACACTTCATCTTTTTAAATGTCAAGTTGAATGTCATGTTGAATGTTGAGCTAGCACAACAATCACACTTCATCTTTTTAAATGTCACGTTGATTGTAATGTTGAATAATGAGCTAGCACAACATTCAGTCACAACAGTTTTGAATGTTGTGTCGGTACATGGTAATCACTGTGTAAACCTCAGGCTCCTCAGTCTTTGGCATTCAAACCATTTCCAAGAGTTTTAAGTTATGCTTTGCTTGTTTGTTTTTTAAAGAAGTTTTTTTTTTTAAATTCCTGAAGTCTTAAAAAGAAATTGACAAAACAGAGAAATACCAACAGGAAAGAGTTTTAAATCAAGACTAAAATATCAATCAATAGGTGACTTGTGCTAATATTCTATAAACAAATGGGCAATGATGGCCCTTAGCCTATATCGCTTACCTGAGTACCATACTACATTTTTACTACACATAGCCATGTATGGAAAATGGCCAGGCCCCTGGCAGCTGTGTTTCTTGATGAATGCCAAATCTTTGAACAATCTAGATACAAGTCCACCTGAGGAACAGCCACTTTTTTCTCGAAAAAATCCAACCTGGCACAATCCAACATCATTAGGTTAATAGATGTTGTTTTTACTTCAATTAATCAAAACTGTTGAGACAATTTATACCATCATTTCTAAGTTAACCAGAAGGCCATGTTCCTCTGATAGTTCAACTTGTTTATTTACCAAATATACTATTGGCAGGCAATATAAGTGTGTGAAAAATATGACTTACTTTTAGATAACAGTAGTTTTTGTTTTGAAATAAACAATTTTACCATATTGTCATTTTACAAATATGGCAAGTACGAGGGGTGATCGGAAAGTTCATAGACTTTTAGTATAGCTTCAGTATAATTTGTCGCGTTACTATGAAACTTAAAATAAACACTCAGTAATGAAACTTAAAATAAACATTGATTAACATTTTTTAACAAACATTCATTCGCAAAACATATTAATTTTAAAGTATTCGCTGACTATGGCAACGCGCATCTGCGAACCTGGAGCACGTAAAAAATAAGATTTTTTTCAAGTTTTTCTTATTGATTAACATCTTGTTGGAGGGCAATTTCTTTAACGTATAACTCCGCAAAAACGTATGCTGCCTTATGACGTTTATGACGTCATATCCGGAAATTTTAACAGTTATCGTTTCCATTAGAATATTATACGCATTTGTTCATAGTGTTGTCACTAACCAAAATTTCACAATCATGGCATCGTAAAGCGATGTCGAGTTAAGGACAGCCATTAAATTTTTTGTCGGATAAGATAAGACACCAAATGAAACATTAAAGTCAATACAGAGTTCCAGTACAACCCAGAAATGTAGCAGGGCACTTGTCATCAAGTGGCACCAACTACTTCAAGAAGGAAGATGCTCTACAGAGGACGATCAGCGATGTGGTCACCCATCTAAGGTGAAATGCACAATTTTAGAAAATGTAAAAGATATGGTGTACAGTGACAGACGACACACCCTGAGAAGTTTAGCTTCTGAACTGGTTGTTTCTACATCTACAGTACACAGCATTTTGAATAAAGAGCTAGGAATGTCCAATGTGTGTGTGTGATGGGTGCCGAGACTTCTTAAGGATCATGAATTGGAAACCAGAGTTTGCTGCTCGAGGGAGTTCGACGGTACGAAAGCGAAGGTGAAGAATTCCTTGATCGCATAATTACAACTGACGAGACTTGGTTATGGCACTTCGACCTGGAGTCGAAAGCACAGTCCTGTGTATGGCAAACCCCAGGGACTCCTCCCCCAAAGAAGGGCATGATCCTACAGCATCAAGTACCTGACGGCCAGACATTGATCGCTTGTTTTTATTCGAAGGTAAGCAAGATAAAGCCCCAGGACATAGGGCTGACTCAACCATCCTTGAAATCAGCTTGCTCGGTTTGGAAATTCCTCACCATCCACCCCACAGTCCAGATCTAGCCCCCATGGACTTCAGAGATTTCCCAGAGATCAAAGCTTACGAGGTCTGCACTTTGAAAACGCGAACGAACTTCGTATGTACACAGAAAACTGCTCTTTCGTCATACAAAAGTGATTGGTTCAGTGATACCTACACTAAATGGTTACAGAGACAAAGAAAATGCATTCAGATCCATAGTGATTACGTTGAAAAGGTGTGAACAAATATCAGAGGTTATCATGACGTCATTTGTATAACGCTGGCGTGCTCCAGGTTCACCTCAGTGCTGCTTCTGTTATTAGCTGTAACTTTTTTACTGTTCAATGTATTTTCATATTATTTACACAAAACGTGCAAAATAGAACAACTGTCATAAATTTATATTATCTCAAAATACATAGAGGGTTTTTATTATTTTATAGCGTCAGTCCCGATCACCTCTCACCAGTAAATAAAAATAAGGTTATAGACCACCATGGAAGTTGGACATATCCGGCTCAAGCTAATATAACTTGAACTAGAGTTGGTAAATATGAACATTTAAGTAAATATTTTTGAGGTATTGGAAAAGTAGAAACAGTTGGACATATATACCTCCTCAACCTTGTGTCACTTAAACTTATATGTAGTAACTCATGCTCACACATTTTCACCACCAATCTTATATGTTAAATCTAGTGACCTACTTTTTGACCCCAGGTGACCCAATAATGAACTTCTGACCAAGTTTGATAAAGATTGGATAAAAATTGTGGCCTCTAGTGTGTTCACAAGGTAAAATGTTGACGACGAACGACGAAAGACTTACAACGGACGAAGTGGTATCACAAAAGCTCCCCTTGAGCACATTGTGTTCAGGTGAGCTAAAAATTGGTGCAAACAAACACGTCACACGGAGCTAGCTACAAGAAATGATTGCCAAATAGTTCCTTGAATAGGAATTTTCCTGTTCTTATAATTATGCTATGTTGTTGTCCTTGAATTATAAATGTTACAGATAGCTTGCTATGTAAGGAATCACACTGTCAGACACGGTCTAAATATGGCACAAACTATGATTGAATCAGAAAACATTACATAACTAAATACAAAATGAAATGAAAACATAAGGCAAATAATCTGTGGTGAATTATTATGGAAAATACCAAAATATTTTTAATAAATTAGATGCATCTGAAGCAATCACTTTATGCTAAATGGCATATATACATTATTAACCCTTAGCTTGCTAAAAACGTATTAAAATGATTTTGACAAATAGTGTACATCGAGATCAGCCAGTTCCCAACCAGCTCCCAACCAGCTCCCTGGGAGCTGTCAGATCAGGATCTGCGCTATTTGTTGCAGAATCTACAAATATGTCTTTGCAACTCTGCATGTCAATGTAAGAAGATGACTTGAAAATTATTTGGGTAATTAACAAAATGCAGCGAGCTAAGGGTCAAGTTACTAGTTTCTCAAGTTGGCCTGATGCTGCAGTATGGGGCTATGACACATTGTTGAATAGATATAGTCTCATAAAACAGTCTGTAAACCAACTGCTCTAAATGATCCTGGCTTTTATTACTAGAATAGCTTCATTTTTTTATTTTTTGATCGTTTTTTTTTTTTGTTGATAATTATTAACAGCACATACACCATAACAGTTCACTTTTTAATAATATGACTGACTTGATCAAAGCTTTTCCTTATATTTGAGTTAAACAATCTGAAAACCACATGCTCAGATCGGTTGTGTCTGCTATATAATGACGAGAGCTGTGATAACAATTGTAACTGCAGCTGACTTTGTGTTTATTAAATAGTACATCATTTATACAATGCCTGTTCAACTTCTGGTATGTTGACATGTGGATGAGGATTACATAGGATTCTAGAATGAATTTGGGATTGTTGATGTGTGAGAATTTTCCGGGCTATAATACAATGATGCTGACATTGTTTTACCACTTTTTTTCCTTTCTTTCTCTTTCATTCTACTTAAGGTACTCTCAGTCACTGTGCCTACCTCGTCACTTCTCCTAACCTCATATATCTGTTTTTTGGAAGCAAAAGAAGTTTAAAAAAAAAGTTTATCTTGTTTATTGTTCAATAGGCCCATTTTTTACTTAAGGTTTTATTTGCCATGAGAATCCAGTGGTGCTAAAAGTATCGTAGCTTGAAAATGTCTTTGAATGGTTTGGAAAAAGAGAAGCTAGTTTGTATTTAAACAGGCACACATTGCAAAAACCTCACTAAAGGACCACACCGCTTAGCGGGCAGCCCACTATGTGGGACACTTTTTTTGAGAATATTTTTTTTTTTAATTTTAATTTTAATGTCCCACAACCTTGGAAAGAGGGACCCCTGCTACCTGGGACAGTTATTTCAGAAATAATTAACAAATTCACACCTTTTTTAATCCTCACTATGCAGGACAGCACAAGGTAGTCTATTTGTATAAACTCACTAAAAAGACCACCTCGCTAAGCAGGACACTCGAAAAAAAAAGAACCATAGGTTAGCAAGAGGTTTTACTGTACTAATATTAATTTTACACCAAGACACTTTAAATTCATTTCTGTGGAATACCAACCAACTTGCCATTTACAGTGACATTTGCTCAAGACCAAACAAATGAATACTAAATCTTTGTCATAAAAAAAACAAGATCATTTTGGAATGAAGTATAATTTTCTTACTGCAAATCATAGCATCATAGCAATAGACAAAAAACCCAGAGAAAGAGCAATAAGGTATTTTCTATCCATCATATATAATTTTTTTCCAATTAAATTCAGAGCTTCTGGAGACTGTCATTTGCTCAGGCGTCACTGCATCGGTCTTCAGGACTATTCATGTGATAAGAAGTATATTATAATCTAATGATTCTGAGCATATCTGGTAGACACATTAGTCAATACAACTGTTCATAAAATGAAGTAGAAATAATGTTACACTAACTACTGTCTTCCACATTATTTTTCAGAATGCTCCCGCAGTTGTATTTGCTTAAAAATTCAGTGAAATATATTAATAAAACAATTGTCTAATATGCTTAAAACTAGATAGGTTTTTTTGCAGATATGACCTGGGGTAGGGGTTTGAACATTTTGTAGATATGACCTGGGGTAGGGGTTTGAACATTTTGTAGATATGACCTGGGGTAGGGGTCTGATCATTTTGTAGATATGTCCTGGGGTAGGGGTTTGAACATACTGTAGATATGACCTGGAGTAGGGGTTTGAACATTTTGTAGATATGTCCTGGGGTAGGGGTTTGATCATTTTGTAGATATGACCTGGGGTAGGGGTCTGATCATTTTGTAGATATGTCCTGGGGTAGGGGTTTGAACATACTGTAGATATGACCTGGAGTAGGGGTTTGAACATTTTGTAGATATGTCCTGGGGTAGGGGTTTGATCATTTTGTAGATATGTCCTGGGGTAGGGGTTTGAACATTTTGTAGATATGTCCTGGGGTAGGGACAGAACATTTTGTAGATATGACCTGGGGTAGGGGTTTGATCATTTTGTAGATATGTCCTGGGGTAGGGGTTTGAACATTTTGTAGATATGTCCTGGGGTAGGGGTTTGAACATTTTGTAGATATGTCCTGGGGTAGGGGTTTGAACATTTTGTAGATATGTCCTGGGGTAGGGGTTTGAACATTTTGTAGATATGTCCTGGGGTAGGGGTTTGAACATTTTGCAGATATGACCTGGGGTAGGGGTTTGAACATTTTGTAGATATGACCTGGGGTAGGGGTCTGATCATTTTGTAGATATGTCCTGGGGTAGGGGTTTGAACATACTGTAGATATGACCTGGAGTAGGGGTTTGAACATTTTGTAGATATGTCCTGGGGTAGGGGTTTGATCATTTTGTAGATATGTCCTGGGGTAGGGGACTGTGCAATTTGTAGATATGTCCTGGGGTAGGGGTTTGAACATTTTGTAGATATGTCCTGGGGTAGGGGTTTGAACATTTTGTAGATATGACCTGGGGTAGGGGTTTGAACATTTTGTAGATATGTCCTGGGGTAGGGGTTTGAACATTTTGTAGATATGTCCTGGGGTAGGGACAGAACATTTTGTAGATATGACCTGGGGTAGGGGTTTGATCATTTTGTAGATATGTCCTGGGGTAGGGGTTTGAACATTTTGTAGATATGTCCTGGGGTAGGGGTTTGAACATTTTGTAGATATGTCCTGGGGTAGGGGTTTGAACATTTTGTAGATATGTCCTGGGGTAGGGGTTTGAACATTTTGTAGATATGTCCTGGGGTTGGGGTTTGAACATTTTGTAGATATGTCCTGGGGTAGGGGTTTGAACATTTTGTAGATATGTCCTGGGGTAGGGGTTTGAACATTTTGTAGATATGTCCTGGGGTAGGGGTTTGAACATTTTGTAGATATGACCTGGGGTAGGGACAGAACATTTTGTAGATATGTCCTGGGGTAGGGGTTTGAACATTTTGTAGATATGTCCTGGGGTAGGGGTTTGAACATTTTGTAGATATGTCCTGGGGTAGGGGTTTGAACATTTTGTAGATATGACCTGGGGTAGGGACAGAACATTTTGTAGATATGTCCTGGGGTAGGGGTTTGAACATTTTGTAGATATGTCCTGGGGTAGGGGTTTGAACATTTTGTAGATATGACCTGGGGTAGGGGTTTGAACATTTTGTAGACATGTCCTGGGGTAGGGGTTTGAACATTTTGTAGATATGTCCTGGGGTAGGGGTTTGAACATATTGTAGATATGTCCTGGGGTAGGGGTTTGAACATTTTGTAGATATGACCTGGGGTAGGGGTTTGAACATTTTGTAGATATGTCCTGGGGTAGGGGTTTGAACATTTTGTAGATATGTTCTGGGGTAGGGGTTTGAACATTTTGTAGATATGACCTGGGGTAGGGGTTTGAACATTTTGTAGATATATCCTGGGGTAGGGGTTTGAACATTTTGTAGATATGACCTGGGGTAGGGGTTTGAACATTTTGTAGATATGTCCTGGGGTAGGGGTTTGAACATTTTGTAGATATGTCCTGGGGTTGGGGTTTGAACATTTTGTAGATATGTCCTGGGGTTGGGGTTTGTACATTTTGTAGATATGTCCTGGGGTAGGGGTTTGAACATTTTGTAGATATGTCCTGGGGTAGGGGTTTGAACATTTTGTAGATATGTCCTGGGGTAGGGACAGAACATTTTGTAGATATGTCCTGGGGTAGGGGTTTGAACATTTTGTAGATATGTCCTGGGGTAGGGGTTTGATCATTTTGTAGATATGTCCTGGGGTAGGGACAGAACATTTTGTAGACATGTCCTGGGGTAGGGGTTTGAACATTTTGTAGACATGTCCTGGGGTAGGGGTTTGAACATTTTGTAGACATGTCCTGGGGTAGGGGTTTGATCATTTTGTAGATATGTCCTGGGGTAGGGACAGAACATTTTGTAGATATGTCCTGGGGTAGGGGTTTGAACATTTTGTAGACATGTCCTGGGGTAGGAGTTTGAACATTTTGTAGATATGTCCTGGGGTAGGGGTTTGATCATTTTGTAGATATGTCCTGGGGTAGGGACAGAACATTTTGTAGACATGTCCTGGGGTAGGGGTTTGAACATTTTGTAGATATGTCCTGGGGTAGGGGTTTGATCATTTTGTAGATATGTCCTGGGGTAGGGGTTTGAACATTTTGTAGATATGTCCTGGGGTAGGGGTTTGAACATTTTGTAGATATGTCCTGGGGTAGGGGTTTGAACATTTTGTAGATATGACCTGGGGTAGGGGTTTGAACATTTTGTAGATATGTCCTGGGGTAGGGGTTTGAACATTTTGTAGATATGTCCTGGGGTAGGGATCATTTTGTAGATATGTCCTGGGGTAGGGGTTTGATCATTTTGTAGATATGTCCTGGGGTAGGGGTTTGAACATTTTGTAGATATGTCCTGGGGTAGGGGTTTGAACATTTTGTAGATATGTCCTGGGGTAGGGGTTTGAACATTTTGTAGATATGACCTGGGGTAGGGGTTTTGAACATTTGTAGATATGTCCTGGGGTAGGGGTTTGAACATTTTGTAGATATGTCCTGGGGTAGGGGTTTGAACATTTTGTAGATATGTCCTGGGGTTGGGGTTCGAACATTTTGTAGATATGTCCTGGGGTAGGGGTTTGAACATTTTGTAGATATGTCCTGGGGTAGGGGTTTGAACATTTTGCAGATATGTCCTGGGGTAGGGGTTTGAACATTTTGTAGATATGTCCTGGGGTAGGGACAGAACATTTTGTAGATATGTCCTGGGGTAGGGGTTTGAACATTTTGTAGATATGTCCTTGGGTAGGAGTTTGAACATTTTGTAGATATGTCCTGGGGTAGGGGTTTGAACATTTTGTAGATATGTCCTGGGGTAGGGGTTTGAACATTTTGTAGATATGACCTGGGGTAGGGGTTTGAACATTTTGTAGATATGTCCTGGGGTAGGGGTTTGAACATTTTGCTGAAATGTCCTGGGGTAGGGGTTTGAACATTTTGTAGAAATGACCTGGGGTAGGGGTTTGAACATTTTGTAGATATGTCCTGGGGTAGGGGTTTGAACATTTTGTAAATATGTCCTGGGGTAGGGGTTTGAACATTTTGTAGATATGTCCTGGGGTAGGGGTTTGAACATTTTGTAGATATGTCCTGGGGTAGGGGTTTGAACATTTTGTAGATATGTCCTGGGGTAGGGGTTTGAACATTTTGTAGATATGTCCTGGGGTAGGGGTTTGAACATTTTGTAGATATGACCTGGGGTAGGGACAGAACATTTTGTAGATATGACCTGGGGTAGGGGTTTGAACATTTTGTAGATATGTCCTGGGGTAGGGGTTTGAACATTTTGTAGATATGTCCTGGGGTAGGGGTTTGAACATTTTGTAGATATGACCTGGGGTAGGGGTTTGAACATTTTGTAGATATGTCCTGGGGTAGGGGTTTGAACATTTTGCTGAAATGTCCTGGGGTAGGGGTTTGAACATTTTGTAGATATGTCCTGGGGTTGGGGTTTGAACATTATGTAGATATGTCCTGGGGTAGGGGTTTGAACATTTTGTAGATATGTCCTGGGGTTGGGGTTTGAACATTTTGTAGATATGTCCTGGGGTAGGGGTTTGAACATTTTGTAGATATGTCCTGGGGTAGGGGTTTGAACATTTTGTAGATATGTCCTGGGGTAGGGGTTTGAACATTTTGTAGATATGACCTGGGGTAGGGGTTTAAAAAATTTGTAGATATGTCCTGGGGTAGGGGTTTGAACATTTTGTAGATATGTCCTGGGGTTGGGGTTTGAACATTTTGTAGATATGACCTGGGGTAGGGGTTTGATCATTTTGCAGATATGTCCTGGGGTTGGGGTTTGAACATTTTGTAGATATGTCCTGGGGTAGGGGTTTGAACATTTTGTAGATATGTCCTGGGGTAGGGGTTTGAACATTTTGTAGATATGTCCTGGGGTAGAGGTTTGAACATTTTGTAGATATGTCCTTGGGTTGGGGTTTGAACATTATGTAGATATGTCCTGGGGTAGGGGACTGTGCAACTTGTAGATATGACCTGGGGTAGGGGCAGAGCAATTTGAAGAAATGATATGGGGTGGGGACTGAGCATTTTGTAGATATGACCTGGGGTAGGGGTTTGAACATTTTGTAGATATGTCCTGGGGTAGGGGTTTGAACATTTTGTAGATATGTCCTGGGGTAGGGGTTTAAACATTTTGTAGAAATGTCCTGGGGTAGGGGTTTGAACATTATGTAGATATGTCCTTGGGTAGGGGACTGAGCATTTTGTAGATATGACCTGCGGTAGGGGTCTGATCATTTTGTAGATATGACCTGGGTAAGGGTCTGAGCATTTTGAAGATATATGGGTTTAGGTCTGAGCATTTTGTAGATATGACCTGGGGTAGGGGTCTGTGCATTTCTGTCAAGTGAATAATTATGGAAAAACAGAATGCAGATATCATAATATTTTTTAACAGTATACCAAAACAAATGTGAATTATGAAACATGTCATTTAATGGACAAATATCACATCAAAAAGGCCCTGCAAATGTTGCTTTACAGAATATACATGCATTTTCCAAACTGTTATGGCCTTATAACTATACAAATCAAGTTACACTCATGTCAAAATGACAGCTTCAAATAACAAATATAGTAACTGCCACATGTCACCCTTCAAGGAAATAAACAATATTGTAGGAACTTGTATGCTAAACTTTCAGACATACTGGTAAAAAGGGACAACTTATGAATCGTAAGAATGACAGATGAACTTGTTGAGATTCTGAATTCACCAAAAGTAAACAGGAGTCAATATCCATGGAGATTTACGACATTAAGCCAGCAGTCAGACATTTAAACATGCAATCAGGTGGCAGTTGAAATGTGCTTTTCTTCCCATGTTCTGAATCTTCCCATGTTCTGAATCTTCCCATGTTCTGAAGATTATTATCTCACCTATTTCCTTCTTCTTTTAATCATATCGTAAAGTTACATAACTCTAATATACAGTATCAGATAGCTCTTTGGAATGTTAGGCCATTTTTTTGCCTCAATAAATCCCCACCATTTAAGTTTTTTTTGTGAGTATACTGAAATCAGATTGTCCATCCATGTGTCCGTATGTCTTCTGTAGACACAATTCTCTGTCACTGAGGATAAACAGAAAATCAAGATAATGTAATTGTAAATGAAATGGCTCAGTGAAGAGCTGAAATCTAGTTACTGGGATGGATCCAATTTGAAATGTATGCTCTTTTAAATGCTAGTCATCTTATTCTAAATGGATTTAATTAACCTCTATTGATACCCTCTTCATTGAAACAGTTACTTTAATTTTGTATGGCATTAGTCAACTCTCTGGAATCAAATACAGCATCTGACTCTTTGAACCAGAATTAACATCAAGGGAAATTCAAAGAATGTTTTATCTGAAAGGTGGGGTAAATCCTATCAATATATATGCACCTACATTTACAGCTATGTTTTGAACCAGCCACTAGGAGTTTGATGCTGATGGCCATAAACACATGGAGGAGGTAATATTACACTTTTATCCTTGTTTTAACATATTTTTGAATACAAAATATTTCTGTCAAAAAGTCTGTCCTTGAAAGATAAGTTTTTTCTTAAAACTAAAAATCGGTATTAATTATAATTGCTACTGCATCTTAAATAGATAAGAAAATGATAAAAAAAATAAAGTATTTCATGACCGACACTACTTTATCATTGAATTGAAGTTTGATAAAAGTTGTTAACTGCAAGCAAGAATGTGCCTGCACAGATTTGTTACCCTAAATGCCCAAATACAATGGTTTTCTAAAGTTACATGCCAAAATGGTGTATTTAATATAAAAAATTATCAGATACAATATTTAAGGCATGACTTTGTCACATTTGTCTCACTCTGATGTTATGATTGTGGGGAATAAAGCCCTGAGGTGAAATTTATTTGCATATTAGGGAAAGAGATGTCAAACTGTTTCCCTGGAATCAAACACATATTACATACAAGAATTAGAAGTCTTGACTGATAGGTATTTACATAATAAATGCAGGTTTATGGAATCTATGTACAGATCATATGGAAACAGAGATATTTGTGAAGTCTTTTAAGTTATCACATCAATGTTACATACATGTATACTGTCATCAGTAACATACATTCTATAGTATTGTTTGATACAGTCTAGAATATTTTTGACTGAAAGCATCCTGTTATGATTGATCACAGGTGAATATTCATTTTTCTTTATGTTGCAAGTGTAAGTGTTGGTATAAAGAATTTAATTTCCATCTGTCTCGTCTAAATCGTTCCACATTCTGCCATTGTCATTTTCTTCCATACCATTGCTATATGCAACATTTCATGGTGCTCTCACAATGCCATGTTCTGTATTCTGGTCTGTCACTTGATGAATTTGAATTCAATACTGCAGTTGCTAGAATAGACAAGTCAATATCAATCAGGGAGAGCTGTCCAAAAGAATTACTTTATTTGGTCAACCACATGCACATAATAATGGATATATCCATTTGCAGTCCAGTTTTATATCTCATATCCTGTTAAATGTTTCCAATTTGGTATACAGAAAGACATTATGGAGCATACAAACTATGTCAACATGCTTGGGTTTTGCATTCACTTCCTTCCATACAAGGATTATACCGAAATGTGTCTGATTTATTTTATTGTTGAGAAGGCATTATTTATAAATGTTAGAGATCCTTTACAAATTAAATTCTTAATTAGAATTTATCCATTTTTGTTAAGACTGATTGACTATCAATACTACTAAAAATTTTGATTTAGAGTGAATTTATATTGTTAAGATTAAAAAGAAAAAAACACAGCTTTTCATTGTTATTTAAATTAACTTTATAAATGACTTGTTTTACTATTTCAATACTGTTGTCCAGATATAAATAATGTGAAAACATATCTGTTTATATTATTCTTTTATTCAAGAGAACTTAAGTCTGAAACTGGGTAAGTCAAAATCTCAATTCTCTATCTGGTTTTTAACAAAACCCTATTTTAAAAAATTATTTGTAACATCTGCTTAGAAAAGGTGTGAATGTGCAAACTGTGCATCATTTTAGGTTGACTCATTTTGTACTCTAATGCTTAGAACTAAGATAGTTTCTTTGGCAACAATGACCACATGGCTGCTAGTTCTAGTGCCATAGTTTCACTGTCCTAATGCCACAGTTTCATTGGCAACACAGACACCATGGCCGCTAGCCCTAATACCATAGTTTCAATGGCAACACAGACACCATGGCCGCTTGCCCTAGTACCATAGTTTCATTGGCAACACAGACAACATGGCTGCTAATCATATATAGTGCCATAGTTTCATTGCCAACACTGACCACATGGCTGCTAGTCCTTGTGCCATGGTTTCATTGCCAACACTGACCACATGGCTGCTAGTCCTTGTGCCATGGTTTCATTGCCAACACTGACCACATGGCTGCTAGTCCTTGTGCCACAGTTTCATTGCCAACACTGACCACATGGCTGCTAGTCCTTGTGCCATGGTTTCATTGCCAACACAGACCACATGGCTGCTAGTCCTAGTACCATAGTTTCATTGGCAACACTGACCACATGGCCACTAGTCCTTGTACCATAGTTTCATTGGCAACACTGACCACATGGCTGGTAGTCCTAGTACCATAGTTTCATTGGCAACACTGACCACATGCATCTAGTCCTAGTGCCATGGTTTCATTGACTACACAGAAAACATGGCTGCTAGTCATATATAGTGCCATAGTTTCATTGGCAACACTGACAACATGGCCGCTAGTCCTTGTGCCATGGTTTCATTGGCAACACAGACAACATGGCCGCTAGTAATATATAGTGCCATAGTTTCATTGCCAACACTGACCACATGGCTGCTAGTTCAAGTGCCATAGTTTCTATGGCAACACTGACCACATGGCTGCTAGTCCTAGTACCATGGTTTCATTGCCAACACTGACCACATGGCTGCTAGTTCTAGTGCCATGGTTTCATTGCCAACACTGACCACATGGCTGCTAGTCCTTGTGCCACAGTTTCATTGCCAACACTGACCACATGGCTGCTAGTCCTTGTGCCACAGTTTCATTGCCAACACTGACCACATGGCTGCTAGTCCTTGTGCCATGGTTTCATTGCCAACACAGACAACATGGCTGCTAGTCCTACTGCCATGGTTTCATTGCCAACACTGACCATATGGCTGCTAGTCCTTGTGCCATGGTTTCATTGCCAACACAGACAACATGGCTGCTAGTCCTTGTACCATGGTTTCATTGGCAACACTGACCACATGGCTGCTAGTCCTAGTGCCATGGTTTCATTGCCAACACAGACAACATGGCTGCTAGTCCTTGTCCCATGGTTTCATTGCCAACACTGACCACACGGCTGCTAGTCCTAGTGCCACAGTTTCATTGCCAACACTGACCACATGCTGCTAGTCCTAGAGCCATGGTTTCATTGCCAATACAGATAAGATGGCTGCTAGTCATATATAGTGCCATAGTTTCATTGGCAACACTGACCACATGGCTGCTAGTCCTAATGCCACAGTTTCATTGCCAACACTGACCACATGCTGCTAGTCCTAGTGCCATGGTTTCATTGCCAACACAGATAAGATGGCTGCTAGTCATATATAGTGCCATAGTTTCATTGCCAACAATTATCACTTTGCTGCTTGTCCTAGTGCCATATTTTCATTGACAACACAGACCACATGGCTGCTAGTCCTAGTGCCATAGTTTTATTGACAACACATAACACATGGCCACTAGTCTTTGTGCCATAGTTTCATTGACAACAATGACCACATGGCTGCTAGTCCTTGTGCCATAGTTTTATTGGCAAGTATTTTCACATGGCCAGTTGTCCTAGTGCGATAGTTTCATTGAAAACACTGACCACATGGCTGCTAGTCCTTGTGCCATGGTTTCATTGGCAACACAGACAACATGGCCGCTAGTAATATATAGTGCCATAGTTTCATTGGCAACACTGACCACATGGCTGCTAGTCCTAGTGCCATAGTTTCATTGGCAACACAGACCACATGGCCGCTAGTCCTAGTCCCATAGTTTCATTGCCAATAATGACCACAGGGCAGCTAGTCCTAGTGCCATAGTTTCATTGACAACAATGACCACAGGGCCGCTAGTCCTAGTGCCATAGTTTCATTGCCAACAATGACCACAGGGCCGCTTGTCCTAGTGCCATAGTTTCATTGACAACAATGACCACAGGGCCACTAGTCCTAGTGCCATAGTTTCATTGACAACACTGACCACAGGGCCGCTAGTCCTAGTGCCATAGTTTCATTGACAACAATGACCACAGGGCCGCTAGTCTTAGTGCCATAGTTTCATTGACAACAATGACCACAGGCTCCTGGTGCAATAGTTTCATTGCGAACTTGACCATATGGCTGCTAGCCCAATTGCCATGGTTTCATTGGCAACAATGACCACAGGGCCGCTATTCCTAGTGCCATAGTTTCATTGCCAACAATGACTATATGGCTGTTTAAGGCTGTTATCCTATTGCTAGGGGCATAATTTCTCTGGCAACAATGACCACATGATGACCGTCTCGTCAGTTGTTATGCTTCTGCTGTCTGAAGTATGGTGGGTCATAATCATGTTATGATGGCTGATGCTGTTTTCTTGTCCCTATTAATTGCTTTCAATAATGGAACTTGGTGGGTCTTCAGTAGGTTGAATGATGATGATAGACTGCTGTGCACTGGAAATCTATTTAAGAACTACAAAGACAGGCAAAATCATAATAAATTATCTAGTCATATTCTAGACCATTTTATAAATGATATTTCTGATTACTTATAGATTTTATTTATACTTTGGCCTTTCAGATTAAGACTTTTATTTTATTTGCTCTATTTAAAAAAATTGTTTAAGGAAGACAAACATTGACTGTAATCCAAGGACTAACAAATACTGCCATCCAATCCTGCTCCTAGTTCCTAACTCTCTTATATAAACATCTGAAATATTGTTCAAATGGGCTATAGTAATTTCTATTTGATTGTAATGAAGTTGGTGGTATCAAGGTAGCAAAGGTTTCCAAGGTACTTTACATAATTGTGAAGTTTTATTAAAATTAATGCAAAATTGTAAAAGAAGCCCAAACAAAATTTTGCCCACAGATGGGCCAACAGACTAATAGACAAACAGCTACCAGTATTCCGACAACCAAAACTTTGTTTTTTGTTTTGTTTTGTTGCTGTTTTTTTTGTTTATAATAAACCGGAATTTTTTTTTTATTTCATTTAAAAAAAAAAAAAAAAAAATTAAATCAGGTTTTGGTCCCATTGTTTCTGCATTGCCTTAGGCATCTCTTACATGTAAGTTGCAACATTTACATTAATTAAATTTAAAACAACATACACATCTGGCCAGTGTTAATAGTTTAAATATTATTTAAGAGTTTTCTTCAGGAAGAGAACCCCAATGTCAACTGTTACTTCTGTATGAAGGTATTACAAAAGGACTCATCACATTAGACAGATTGTGTATATTCCTAACAATTCCCTGTTGTTGTTTTTATTAAGAGAAATTAGCTGTATAATATTACATCCAGACATCCATGCATCATGCTGTAGTTTTTTTTGAAGAAATGAACTTTTCAAAATTCAAGAGAAGCAAAGCAAAGCGTCTTCTAAAAAAAACATCTTTTTCATGGCTTTCATGGGGTCCTGCTGTTTAATGAACTCCTGTCTCCCAGGGTTATAGAGTGGTTTCAGATGGTTTTTTAATGGAACCAATAAGTCATCAGCTAAGGATTAAAATGAGGTATGTCTGGCCAGAAATTAGCTTAATTTATTGAACAGATGCTTCATACATCCTTGCAGAATAAAACAATCTCATGATAAGGCAGCCACAAAATAGCTGGAGGGACAACATGACATAGGCTATGATATTATGATCTAGCATTTCAGCCCTAGAGCTAGGTGGCCAATTATACATGCATGGATGTTATGGGTTCCCAGAGTCTTCAGGGAGCTGCACTCTGTAGGGGAGGTCACCCACTGAACTTCTCAGGACATGCAACAGGTGAAAATATTGTTCAAGTTTTCAAAGAAAAATTTTGGTCAAGTAAAGCATTTCATGTAAATATGGCACAAAGCAATGGAATATTTATTGAAGATGTAGTTTTTTTTTAAAGCTGTGCAATTTTTAAGTAATGTTCCACTCAAAAGAAGCTTTTAAAGATAAAAAAAAAATATAATAGTTAAGATACTTTGTGAATTATTAAGTCTTTTATCCTTAATGGTATATCATTAACTGGAAGCTTATAATAGCAATGAGCTTGCTTTGAGTTAAGACAATAATCACAACATCTATGGTAAAATAATGCAAGTCATTAAAAAATCAAACTAAATTTTAATCATTTTCTTATTTATTATTTTTGACAAGATGAGGATTTCACTCCCCATTTCGACCCTTTCCTCTAACCAATAAGTAATATTTGTAATCTGTATCTGAATTATACAATATAATGAACTTCCAGTTTTTAACAGATAACAATGTTAATGTTTACATTTAAAGCATGCCTGGACAAGTGACCCATCTAGTCTTCTTAGACAAACATATTTGTTCCGCACAAGAACTGCATCTTCCTAGGAATGAATAACTGACCTAAGAGGTCAAGGTCATGCAGGAAGGTGATACAAGTGACACCACCCAAAAACAACAACAGTATACTAAAGTGTTCAGACAAGGAGTTATAATTAAAGATTCTATTCATGAGAAAGACTGATACATTTATAATTTACTGTTTGAGATAAGATATATAAATGTCAATCCAACCAAATTGATTTACATTCAATTGCAGGATGTTATCTATACTGAAATCAATATCATGACTATTCACTACTAGCATTTTACTATCACTGTATCATTTTTGTCCATTAAACAGTAATATCCGCCTAGCATAAAGCTTTATTACGAAAAATTTCAAAGAGAAGTGACAAATGACTAAGTTAGTTGAGGAAATATTTCCTGGTAAATAATGCATCCCTGGTTGTTATCATGAGAGGTTTAATTTGAGTTACCACTAGACAGTTTCCTTGAGAAAGATGCTATGGTTGCCTTGGGACAGTTTCCTTAATGTTACCCTGAGATAGTTCCCTTGATGTTGCCCTGAAATGGTCAAAGATGTGAACTTGCTGCAGGCCCATGTTGGGTCAGCAATGCATGGGCGGATACTTCCATCACAACAATTAAGAAGTGTTTCACCAGGTGTGGATTGCAAGTGGACCCTAACATCACTACAAGGGATGAGTGCTCCAGTTCAAGAGAGGCAGATGCAGTTGACATAGATGATCTAACGTTGGCTCTTCACAAGATGGCAAGGGAAGTTTTCGACTGTAATAATCGGGAGTTTGTTGAAATTGATGATCACTTTGAAACATGAGAGGCAGACATTAGTAAGTGGTATGAACCAGCAAACAAACTCCTCGATTGAATTTGTGATGAAATTAAAGAAGAGGACATAATGGATGAACAAGACATTTACAGTGATGACACAATAAGCATGTAAAAACACTCTAATTGACATGCAAATGAGATCATCTTTGAAACAAAAACATTTATTTCAGTGCTAAGTGATGATGAAATGAGAACTGTTGTTTGCAATTTTAATACATGTATGAGTTGACTGATTTCATTTTTAAATGCATCAGTTTGATTTTATATGCATAACTGTACTGTTTCACTACTAAAATAAATAAGTTATTGCTTTCTATTATATAAATAATATAATATAATAAATAAGTTATTGCTTTCTTTACTTCTTGCTTATATAAACACAATTTGTCAATTTAAGTTGTGGCTCTTGCAAAAAATAACCATGCTGCTATAAGAGACCATTTGTCTTAAGAGACCATTTTCGTCCGGTCCTGGGTTGTGGTCTTTTAATACAGGTTTGATTGTGAATGGTTCTCTAGTTGGTACCTTTAGGCAGTTCCACTGGTATTGTCCTGAGATTATTGCCCTAATGTTGTAATAAAATGGTTTCATTTGTGTTGCCGTGAGATGGTTCCCTTGGTGTTGGAATAGGATTACAGATACATTCTTGAAATGTTACATAACATTAGCTTATGTTTAAAATAGAATTAATGTAACTCTAGCATGAATTACTGCAGGAAAAGTCCACACAGTAAACAATTGTGCATTATATGTTATAAATAATGGGCTGGATATTAAACAATTGCTTTGAAGTATGGTAATTAACAGGCTGAATGTTATACATAACTGGTGGATTTTATGTAAATCAAAGTGCTGAAAAACCTTGTTTGGGAGGTGAAAGTTTCACCCTGAAAGTGATTAAATGTATTTTTGCTGTAGTAAAACTATTGTATATTTCAATGGAAAAAGCTCTTCAGCTGCAAAAAAACCCACCTCTTCTGATGATACATTTGGGACACAAGTTACAACACAGTCAATAACATCCTAATATTAAAAAAAAAAAATCATATTAAACATACAATACCTACCATCTGACTGCATGTTAACTAAAATTAGGTCTAAAATAAATGATTGTAAGTGCTACCAGACACGACCAAATAACACTGAGTTCAAAATTAAATCCCAGTTATTTTTTTTGTCAACACTACACTCTTGTAATTCTGATTGCAAACCAGGTATAGAGCCGCAGAAATACCTCGGACCGGTATATAATGCAAAGTAAGTAGAACACTTGTTTTTATTACATTTTTCACTTTCCTTATGCCCTTCTCCTCTAGTCACTGAGTGATATCCCTGTGCAGCCTTGTTCATTTAGAAATCAGTATTTTATGTATGGTATATCTGCTGCATTACATAATATAATTACTTGGAACATTTAGTAATCAGATTACAATATTTATGTCAACATTTGATGCATGCCTGCACACAATTCATGCATGGTGTCTCCTTAGTATAAAGTTTTTCCCAGACAAGACTCCTGTCCGAAGGTAGTTACAGGTCATGCAGGGTCAATACGAAATTCAGCTTCCTCATGTCCCTGTGCAACACAGCCCAAAGATGAGTTGAATATTTACCTCATTACTACAATACACAACCATCTGAATACTTAAATCAGGAATCTCTGTTTCATCTGTCATCTTAGATAACATCTTCTTTCTTCAGTTCACACACTATGGCCTTTATGACCTCGGTAGACATTCAATCAGGCTATTGTTACCATAGCAATGAAGACGCAAGTCACTTACATTTTATTTATTCCAATGGCTTTGACAACCAGTTTATTGTATAAGGCTGATGTGACTGGACACTTGTGCCTAGCCCCATCTATTCATTGTTGGTTTAGTTGACGAAGCTAAATGAGAGACAGCAGGCCTTTAACTGGACCAGCCATTGAACTAACTTTCTCAGACACTCTGATTATTTTATTCCAGATATGAAGGACTTTGCTATTTAGTAACTAACGATTCAAAGAAATTTAGCAAAATCTCAGTTCAGAGAGGTAGAGCGTCATCAGCTACTGCATTCTGAAAATATTTGTATAACTTATCCTGCTATTTACCTATTCATAAGGCTAAGGTAAATGGTTTAGATCCAAATCAAACATCTCCCTGCTGTGAGCAGTCTTATCAACATCTGCACTCTTTGCCTGAGTGCCAAGGTTGCTTTTTATTAAGACATTTAGTGGTGTGTCTACCAATGTGCCTAGTACCATGCCATGAACTCTATCCAGTGATTTTCTGAAAAGAACTAATTAAGTGAAAACTAAGAATTAAGTATGTGTTTAAAAGGGGTTAAACAGTTGTACATGTATGTCAGAATTGGTTGAACAGTCATCAAAGCAATATCAGAATTTGCAAAACATTTGCAAATATGTGACGATAATTTTCCTGGAGTGAAAAAAGTGAGCATTTTATACTAATGAAGGCATCATTAACTTTTAAGTAAAATTAAAATTGCATTTTTTTTATACACAGCAAATAAATGTACAGTTAAAATTCAGTTAACCTGAAATGGATATAAGGATTATGAAAAAATTTACTAAATCACACATCTTTCTAGCAATCTTTGTTGTAAGAATTAAAACTAATATGTGACAAGACCTATCAGCATTTTAAATTAACAGATGACAATAAGTTTTAAAATGCACAAAAAATGGAAATTTAATTATGTATGCTTAGCTTATTATTTAGTTTCTTCCAAAAGTTCTCTAAAATTTGATGAAATATATTAAGGAAAAGTGAGGGAAAATTAGGAAAGGAAACCAACCATATAAACATTGTTTGTATCAGGAAGGATATTCTATGGTGCCGAGCCCTAGATAAGTGAACCACTTATACTGATCCCTCCAAACCCTTAACACCTGGTACTCGTTACAATCTTTCGAATCTTCTCGATGTGACCAATTCTTTAAGTACCAGCAATATAGGGTATGGTTGAGAATTGTCGATATATGGTAACACAAAATCTGATTTACTGCTTGCAACTCTGCATAAGGCTGCCTTAAACCAAGACAAACAGCTCACATCTCCAGAATAAGGCTGCCTTAAACAAAGACAAACAGCACACTACTCTGTATGAAGCTGCCTTAAACAGAGACAACCAGCTCACATCTCAAGAACGAGGCTGCCTTAAACAAAGACAAACAGCTCACAACTTGGCATGAGGCTGTCTTAAACAAAGACAAACAGCTCACAACTTGGCATGAGGCTGTCTTAACAAAGACAAACAGCTCACAACTTGGCATGAGGCTGTCTTAAACAAAGACAAACAGCTCACAACTTGGCATGAGGCTGTCTTAAACAAAGACAAACAGCTCACAACTTGGCATGTGGCTGCCTTAAACAAAGACAAACAGCTCACAACTCGGCAGGAGGCAGATTTAAACAAAGACAAACAGCTCACAATTCTACATGAGGCTGCCTTAAACAAAGACAAACAGCTCACAACTCAAGAGAGAGGCTGCCTTAAACAAAAACAAACAGCTCATAACTCTGCATGAGGCTGCCATAAACAAAGACAAACAGCTCACAACTCTGCATGAGGCTGCCTTCAACAAAGACAAACAGCTCACAACTTTGCATGAGACTGCCTTAAACAAAGACAAACAGCTCACAACTTGGCATGAGGCTACCTTAAACAAAGACAAACAGCTCACAACTCCGCATGAGGCTGCCTTAAACAAAGACAAACAGCTAACAACTCCAGAATGAGGCTGCCTTAAACAAAGACAAACAGCTCACAACTCTGCATGAGGCTGCCTTAAACAAAGACAAACAGCTCACAACTCGGCATGAGGCTGCCTTAAACAAACATAAACAGCTCACAACTCGGCATAGGCTGCCTTAAACAAAGACAAGCAGCTCACAACTCGGCATGAGGCTGCCTTAAACAAAGACAAACAGCTCACAACTCGGCATGAGGCTGCCATAAACAAAGACAAACAGCTCACAACTCTGCATGAGGCTGCCTTAAACAAAGACATACAGCTCACAACTCGGCATGAGGCTGCCTAAAACAAAGACAAACAGCACACAACTCTGCATGAGGCTGCCTTAAACAAAGACAAACAGCTCACAACTTGGCATGAGGCTGCCTTAAACAAAGACAAACAGCTCACAACTTGGCATGAGGCTGCCTTAAACAAAGACAAACAGCTCACAACTTGGCATGAGGCTGCCTTAAACAAAGACTAACAGCTCACAACTCGGCATGAGGCTGCCTTAAACAAAGACTAACAGCTCACAACTCTGCATAAGGCTGCCTTAAACAAAGACTAACAGCTCACAACTCGGCATAAGGCTGCCTTAAACAAAGACAAGCAGCACGCAACTCGACATGAGGCTGCCTTAAACAAAGACAAACAGCTCACAACTCGGCATGAGGCTGCCTTAAACAAAGACAAACAGCTCACAACTCCAGAATGAGGCTGCCTTAAACACAGACAAGCAGCACGCAACTCGACATGAGGCTGCCTTAAACAAAGACAAACAGCTCACAACTCGGCATGAGGCTGCCTTAAACAAAGACAAACAGCTCACAACTCTGCATGAGGCTGCCATAAACAAAGACAAACAGCTCACAACTCTGCATCATAAGGCTGCCTCAAACAAAGACAAACAGCTCACAACTCTGCATGAGGCTGCCTTTAACAAAGACAAACAGCTCACAACTCTGCATAAGGCTGCCTTAAACAAAGACTAACAGCTCACAACTCGGCATGAGGCTGCCTTAAACAAAGACAAACAGCTCACAACTCTGCATGAGGCTGCCTTAAACAAAGACAAACAGCTCACAACTCGGCATAAGGCTGCCTTAAACAAAGACAAGCAGCACGCAACTCGACATGAGGCTGCCTTAAACAAAGATACAGCTCGCAACTCTGCATGAGGCTGCCTTAAACAAAGACAAACAGCTCACAACTCTGAATGAGGCTGCCTTAAACAAAGACAAACAGCTCACAACTCGACATGAGGCTGCCTTAAACAAAGACTAACAGCTCACAACTCGGCATTAGGCTGCCTTAAACAAAGACAAACATCATAAGCAGACTATTGACTATAAAGTTTGAAGTTGGACTGCATTTTGTCCATTTAGAAATTGATGGACACACATCTTGTCTATTGTAAGACAACCCTTGATTAGAACTTATCCATACCACCAACTGCAATATTGAACATAAATTCATCATTGAAGAATACAGAATAGAAATAATAGGCTATGGGAATTTCTACAAATAAAGAGAAGAAAACGTCAGAAATGATGAGGAACAATCCAGTTGAGATAGATTAAAATTAAGAAAACTGAGATGTTTTATATCTCTTTCAATATGAGAAATATATTTACATATGATCAATCATAACATGATGCATTCAGTTAAATGGTTAAGTAATATATCAAACAAATTATTAAACTAATCTATTGGAAAGAGAATATAGAATGCATTTTCAGCCTGAAACAAAGGACAAACAGTAGTGATTCAAAGCCATCTGTTAAAACTGCACAAAAATAGGTTGTTTGTTTTTTTTTAAATTTGAAAGTCTGCAATAGAAGATCTCTAAATTTAAAAAAAAAAGATGTGTGTATATTTTTGAACTGTTGGGAGTCATCTTGTTCGTGCCCATGCACAATGTTACAAGTTATATTCATAAGTAATTTTAATAACAATTTTAATCATATACCATGTTGAAAACTTTTGCTGTATAGCTTCATTCCAATATCATTTTTTTTCAATATTGAAATCATATTACCAAACAAGTCAAATACAAAAAACAAAACTGGAATAGGCTGAAAATAGTGCAATCTCTTTTTTAAGATGTTTGGTAATTAAGGGTGACTATTTTGTTTTTATTATTTAAATACAACAATGAACTAACTAGAAAAATAATATGCAGAGATAGCTATTTTAAAACTAGGAAAACCATGTGACAACTTACTTTTGAGATCACATATCGTCGTTCTAGTGATCCGCTCCAACGTTGATATCTATTTTAAGCAGTGATCACAAGTGTGATTATTTATAGATTTGGAAAGAATGAAATTTTAGGAGTGATTTTTTCACCATGTGTACTGTCTAACTATACAGGCAGTGTTTAAAATACTCTTTGCTTAGACTTCGGTATGAGTTTCTGCAGAATTTATACCCTAACTTCCCAAAGCAGTGTTAAGACATTGTTACATGTATTTGATGTAGACAAACATTCAGATACCACCTTTAAGGCACGTTGTTACACTCATACAACCTTGTGATATTATTGTACCCACTGACTGCCGGACAGATAAGTTATTTTTCCAATAAAATCTTGATTTAATTGTTTATGATAATATTGAGTAATGTCATGTTAACTATTAGTCCATTAAAATAAGAAAATTCTTCATTAAACCTTTGCACAGATTTCATTGAATCTATAAACAGCAATGACACACACACACACACACACACACACCCACACACACACACAAACACACAAACACATTTGTTAGTCAAGACAACAAGGTTTTGACATGTGAAGTTGCTGTACTAACTTCAAGCAACCAGTCTGACAACAATTTCAGCTAAGTTACAAATACAGAATTCACTACAAGGCTTCAATTCTAATGGTAAGAGCAATGTCTCTATATTAATTCAGATAAAACATGTTTTACATTTGAAAAAGCAAGTCAAAGTCACTGTACTGTATGTCTCTCTGTTGGCTTTACATTCTTGTTTAGCAAGTGCTTCAAATTTCAGCATATTGGAGATATTGCCTCATGGGTTGAATGGAAAATGACATTTCAACTATTGTATCATTCTTACATTGTAAATTAAATGCTAATTAAGTGTTAATGCTTAAACAACTGTTTGTAAAGGCCTAGCCAACAATTTGAGTATTCATTGCTAAATCTGTTATGCAGAATAACAAAATGCTAATTTTGATAATCATACTAAAATGCCTACTTGTTAGATTTTGATAACTTCTCTAATAGATCTTGGACTAAGATGTTTGTTAAAGTAAAAATCCAAATATGCACTTTATGTTTTTAAACCACAACCATTATAGGGTAAAATAAGTTATAAGATAGAAGACTTTAATCACAATAAATTATAATACTTCAATAGTGTACAATAGCAGAAAGGTGCTGCTTTGGCTAGGATGGCACAACATTAAGAAACTGCTACCACCGCACAACAGTCCAAAGGTTTTACAAGTAGTTGAATAAACAGTTCTTTCTGTTTCTTTGATTTCTTTTGTTTGTGCTTGGGCCCTGTGTATGTGTAATATTTGGTTTACAACACTGACAATTGGTGTTGTCACATTTTATTGAACATTTACACTGCCATTGCTATCAATGTAAAAAAGTGTTACAGACATAGAGACAGATTGCTTTCATAGAATCATCGATGTGACAGGCTCAGCAGCATCTTCTTCCAGACTCTGCAGCATCTACCAGACCAAGCAGCAACAATGCTCTGGTTAGCCACATATGCTACTAATTATCAACAGACAGCAGTCAAATACCACAGTGTTTACAATGAATGCAGGTAAATTACACTGTTCAGGTCAATGCACCATGTATGCTTGTTATACACTGAACATCTCATTTGTATCAAATGGTGTCATTTGCATTAATGTTGTTTAAAGTGTAAAAGATGTGTTAAAGGTGTATATAAACTAATAGGCAATCAACTTTAAAAAAACAACATTCTCTCAGTTTCTCTCATTAGCATTGAACTAGTTTTTTTATCTTATAGAAGGGGCCGTTTAAAGGATCGTTCCCTTTGGAAAATAAGCCTAGATTTTTCCATAAAAATGAAAATTCCCCTCAGATAAAATTATGTGTTTCATTTCTGAAATGAAGAAATGAGATGCACTGTTACGGATTAGTGACTACAGTGGTAGCTTGAGTGAACAGGACTATGATCAACTAGTGGAAGAGTTAAAACAAAAAACAAAAAAGATGGTCTTGTTATAAATATACAAGATGTATGATAAATAAAAGTTGAACATGCCTAATACTACAAAACAAGAGCCGGTCGAATAGGTTTTGGACACAGAGAAGTAGTTTGTCCATAAAGTGTTACCAAATTCAGCATAAAGACATCAGGTAGTTGCTGAAAGCCACCCAAACTTTGCACCTGACAATTTGTCTTGATATCATGATCATTTTTATGAAATAATATTATAATGTGAATGCAAATATCTAAGTTATGGGCCGGACATGATTTTCCTTCATGGTCACACTGACCTTGACCTACAAGTTAGCAACACTAATTTTGCGTGCAACATATTTCTAGATATGGTGAACATTTTTGGGAAATAATTTTTAAATCCAACACTAAATAACAAAGTTTTGAACAGGACACTATTTTGCTTCAAGGTCATGCTGTGACCTTGACCTTTAAAGCAGTGACCCAATTGTTGCATGCAACATGCCGTTTCGGTATGGCCATAATTTCTGTGAAATAGTTTTAAAATCCAACTTTAAATAACAAAGTTAAGGACCGGACACGATTTTGCTTCAAGGTCATCCTATGACCTTGAACTTCAAGGTACGACCCAAATTTTGCGTGAGACTCATTGTCTCTATACGGTGATCATTTCTGTCAAATAATTTTTAAATGCGACTTCAAATAACAAAGTTATGGGCCAGACACGAATGTTGACGGATGGACAGACAGACAGACGGACGGATGGACAACGCAGCAACTGTATGCTCCCCCTGAATTTTCATTGGGGGAGCATAAAAATAAACAGTAAACCATACTAAATGAAGAAACTGTGAATTATAACACTAGAAGTACTCTAGATAATATTAACGCAATATAAATGCACAATGATATTACACCTTTCAACAGATATAACAGTATTATATATGAACTCACTTAGAGGACCACCTCACTAAACTAGACACTTTTAAAAAGAACCACATTTGGTCCTCTTAGCAAGGTTTTACTTATATTTTATTTTAATCCCACATGTATGTTAATTCTGAATTGCATTATGAACATTTAATTGTGGTGTTTTATTGTATAAACACAACACTGGAGCCAAAAGTACAAAGAAGAGAGTTGAGTTGAATGCTTTATAGGTCATATCAATGTAAACAGATAATTTATGACATTGTATAAAACAGACACCATCTGGACCAGGAAGCATAGTAAGCTGTACAAAGGAGCCAGTGTACTTCCCATTGCTTCAAGCCTTGTTTGATGATTATTTATTTTGTACTTGTAGGTGTGTATGTCCATAAATCTTCAACAGAATCCACACAAACATTCTACCATATGTTGCCAATTAGTAAACCAAGTGGTCTTGTTAATAGGTATCGTCTTTCTCTTTGCCCTAAAGGTGAAACTTTATCACTTTCACAGGCAGGAACATAATCCACAAAATAATGAATACAAAAAATGCATCTTAATGTTCTCTGTTACGAAATTTTGAGTTCAAGTTTAGAATCATTTCCAAGCATCTGATTGGTCAGATTTTAAGCCTGTTTCAAATTTTGTCTTAGGTGTGGCTTGTAAATATACTTTTAATTCAGCTCACAGTTAATACAACTCTGCTGTTGTTCTTAAAAGCTTTAAATGTGTTGAGAAGAGAACTGATGTAAAACAAAAATGGTTTAATTAAGATTGTTGCTTAATTAAGTATTAAAATTGTTTGTATAACAACACTTAAAATTGTTAATAACATTATTCATGTAAACAAATGTTAATAATCATAAGTTTTCTTCAATAACAAAATTGTACATAAGGTACCTACAAAACACTAGACTTTACATTACACAATTTTTAGAACATCAAAACTTTTTGAGGTATATAATGTGGAGTTTTGTTCAGGGGAAAACAGAGTTTCACAGGGCATCAGTCCCTAAAAAAACCCATTGTAACACTACGACTGTCACGTCACGTGGTCAAGTACCTAAATACACAAACACAAATTATGCATAAAATAACCGCTCAGTCCAAACGATAGATCAGGCAATAAGAGAAAAAGGGAAACTTCAAGTAGGATCCATCACACGGTAGTCAAAATAATAGATAAACATGGTCCAAATTCAAAAGGGAAAGTGTTATTGCATCTGGTTAGTTGACAACAATGACCTTTGGTGCTTACACCACAGCTTTTACTATCCAAGATCTCAAATTCCACCTCAGAGTACATATACTAAGACCAAATGAAAGTCGGCTGCCTTCCTGATTCTACTTGGCCAGGAATCAGGGCACATTTTGTGTTTGGGAAAATTGTTGGATGCACAGAAATACTTGATAAGTTATTTTGTGTTATTGTACTTCGGTATTTTACAACTCTGTTACATACGTTGTAATATTTACTTAAAATCACATTATTATTTTGTACTGGTTCTATTTAGGGATTTGATATTGTCTAAATAATGCTTGATTGCTAATTACCAAATTTGCTACAAGAATCACATAATAATTTTGTATTGGTTCTACTTAGAGGTTCGAAATAGAGTAAATAATGGCTGTTTTTTAATTACCACATTTGTTACATGTAATAATCACAGAATCTTGGGACTTGACGAGATGGTGATCGCTGCGAACTTACAAAAGACAGTTAGAAATAAATGCTTGGCAGTAACTGAGATTAGCATTACATTTTATTTAATGTATCGATTATAATCATAGGTTTGAGTTTATGTAGATTAAAATTGTTTGCTAATTATCTGAATAAGAAGAGAATTGCCACACGGATTGATATTGTTAAACATCAAAAGTCAAGTGATACGGCAATGAAAGGTACGCTCTCTATATTATAGTATAATGTTTGTTAATTAACTTGGTACTGGTACTTAATATATATATTTGATTTGAAAACTGAATTTGAATATTGTAATGTACTTATCACATATTAAATATTAATAACTATAATATAACTCTGTAAATGAATGTTGTTTTAGGTCTTTATTTCTACCTTCGTGATTAAACAATCGTAAGGTTTGACGAATCACTTCAGTTATGACCCTGATAAAATCAAGTCGCAGAAAATTAATAAAACACAGTGCACTGATAAGTAAACGAAGATGTACACAAAGCTAACCACCATACAATTATGCGCAAAGGCCACCATTGTAGCTGATTCAAGAAGTAACCTTAATAGAAAGGGGTTAATAAATTAACTAAATAAATTAATCACACACTAAAATCGAATTGTCTGGCTACACTATCAGTCCCTGAAAAAAAAACAGTGATCGTGACCTGAATAGTACTATTGGCTGTATGAGCTTAAGTTTGTTTTTGGAAAAAAGTGTGCAACCCTTGAATATATATTTGTATCTATAATGATTAAGTTTCACCTCTGCTATGTGTGTAAGCTTATCTTATTTTAAGGGCATTTCCTGTAAGCATATCACATCGTTTTCCTTGCATGTCTACTTATAGTTTTGATTGTGAGCATCACCCTTTAAATACTATATGTTTATTTGACATTGATCAGGACCTACTCTGTTTACTTTTGACATCAAATGTTTTCTATCTGCTACCTAGAAGAACACATCTTACTGTTCATCTGTCCTCAATTATTACAGCATCAAATATTTTTTTGATACTTGACTTGCTGGTACACGTCAATGCAATCATCTTCAGAGACAGCACATGCTTCTGCCAAGGTAATGTCTCACAGGGTGTGCCTTTCTTATTCAATAGCACATTGTTTCTCCTTTGTCCTGCTGCAGAAACCCATTATCCAAAGAAGCATTTCTTAGTCATGCTCTTCTCTAATGTCACCAGCATGTAGACCGATTGTAGTTTTCATCTGCAAATCATATGGTTTTCATACATTCAAGATTTGCATGTAGGCTTACACTTTTGCATTTATACCTGTTGAGAAGAATACATTGTAGATTTTTATCTACTTTTATCTTCAAATCTTCCTTTTCATATAAAATTAAAGTTATTATTGGTTTAGAAATTCCGTCATATTTAAATCCATTGTTGCATTTGAACCTGTAAGAACATTTAGTGCAACTAGACAACAGACAATTAAGACAATTAAGATCCCATATTACCTTCCTTCACCATAACAGAAATCAAAGTGCTGAAAAGCCCTGTTTGGGAAGAGTAAGTTTTACCTTGTAACCCATACATGGTATGCAAATAATGTTTACTTAAATATTTTCTGTGGTAAATTTATTGCGCAATGCACTGGAAATTGAGCAAGTTTTCATCTGCACATCAACCATCTCTTCTAAATATAAATTATACAGTGAGACAAAAGTTAAAACACAGTCATTAACATGAGATTATAGAAACTATTAGTGAAAACATACAATGCTTTCCATGTAATCGGGTTATAAGTGGGTCAGTAAACGACTCTGTGACAATCACTTTGATTTATTTTGTCAACTTTTCACCCCTGTGATCTGATTATAAATCACTATTGCAAAGCTGGGTGCCGAAGCAAGCAGTGAGGCTCTGCACTGGATTATTGTAAATATCTCTTGCCTAGTATAAAATGTATAGCCAGTGGAACACACGTTGGAACACACCTTCTAAGAACATTTTTCTCCGTCTATTAGTCCCTTTAGTCACTGAGTGATATTCCATCGTGTTGGCAAGGACCCCCAAAAACCATTAAGAAAAAAACAAACTTTCCAGGTCCATAATATGAAAATCTATTAGAGAGTTATTATTAAAGTAAAGAAGTAAGATATAAACACTTAATTAGATATTTATTTTTTTTTATAATTAGCAGTGATGTGTACATCTGCGCATCATCATTTTGTAGTAATCTACACTTCACAATTTTGATAAACATGTAAAGGGTTAATTAAAATTTTGATTGTCGAGTCATCTGAAAAAATATAGACAACTATGGACAGCCATAATACATGTCATAAAATATATGTCACTAAAATATTGGCACTAATTTTGATGATGACAATCAAATCCACGTACAACTTGAAAATTAACAATTGTCTTATTTGAATATGACATTTGCCTGTCTATCTATACACTTGAATCTATAGATATTTGGTAAACACACACACACACATACAGGTGATATTTATATTTTGTTTGGACTTAAAACAGTCATTGTACAACATTGTATGCTTTCACTTAGGTAATATTGAATGGTTCAGGACAGAAGGGTGTGTTTTATTCAGACTGGTATTACCAACTGCGGTATTATGTCAAGTGTTAAATGCAAGCTATTAAAGCTACAACAGCATTGCACCTCATAGAAGTACTTTCTTTATGGTTTCTTTAATTACTGACATACTTTTAGATGCCAAACTTACATCAAAGGCTTCATGCAACAGAACTACTTAAACTGGTGTTGAAAGCTGAACATGATGATACAATGACTAATGAAGCAGACCTAAGTGATTATAAAACCTAAATTGCACTCTAATGATGTCGCTTTTTGCAAGCAATAATGTAGACAGGTTTACAAAGAAAGGACAGACAGTAGAGTAGAAACAAGAATAATTGTCATTCCTCTGTGTTTACCCAAGTCCTCGATAAAATTGTACTTTTTATACTTTAAATGATAAAAAATGTTTTGAAAATCTTACAAATTGACACACTGCATAAAGTTTACATTAATCAATGGGAATTCACAATTAAATTATGATTGAAACATTAAAAACTTAAAATACATTGTGATTTCTGTAGCATTTAATGAGAAAGTTTTGGTGCAGAAAGAATTCTGTTGGTGATCAATCATTACTATTTCGAAATTACCTAATGCATTGTTACCATTTCATGGAGTGGTAGGAAACGTGCGGGTACAAAATTTTAGATTTATTTAACATATGCCACAGGGTCGAAATGTTGGCCTAATCTGATTTTATGGCTGTATAGGTGTTTATTCAGTTAAGCTGTGCTTAGTCTCTGCTTCCATTTTCTTGAAATGCATCAATATTTTGACATTGGTAACTTGCAATTGACTTAAATGTCAATAGTATAAATCAACAACTAGGTCAGGCACATTTTATCATTTCTTCCTTTTGTAAATAGTAGAATGCCAAATGACACAAGCAATGTCAGTTATTTTTGGTGTTAAAAATTCCTCAATATACCACACACATCTAAGGTTATAATTTAAACTGAATGTTTTACATTTCCACCCTGCTTTAGAATGGTCCAAATGGCCGCCCCTTTTCCTGCGCTTTCTGTGTTGTTTACATCAGCATCAATAAGTTTCTTGCAATATTTAATATGCAGACGATTCCATTATGGCATGCTGGGTTTTATTCTTGCTTGAACCTTTGTTAAAAACAGTTTTGTACTGGTTTTTTTTTACCATTTCCACTATCCTTACACCAGAGAATTGTAAAGGCCTATTACTGGTACCTCATCCTAACAGCAAGGACGTTTTTATTTGTCAGTTACATGTAACATGCAGTAACCCTTGTATATCTAACCAATCATGAAAAAATAAAGCATTAATCAACAAACAAAAAGTTGCAATTCAGTACATATCCCTCTGCTAGATACTACTGAGGTGTGATCATCCCAAGGAGACGTTCTGATTTGAAATATAAGAGTACAAAACTTGTTCCATAGCAGGAGCTACAGAAAAAGTAACTAAATTGTTTTTTTTTGTTGTGGTGCAAATATGGGTACTAGCTGATCACAACAAATATACACCTTACTCCTAGTAAGCAAGATTTATATTGCAGATTTTATCTTTTTATTTTTCCATTCTTTTGGGAAAATGTGTATGCAGCTGCATATTCTGTGTACAGGCAGCTACATGTCCGGGGTTTATTCCTTCATCAAAGCCATTCATTCATCTTGTCTTCTTCAAATCTCCAAACAAGCTTAGAATAATATGTTCTTTTCTGTGGCATATCAATCAACATGATATCTGTATCATTTGGATTTTCCAAGATTTAAGCATAATTATAGAGACCAATTCAAAGTGTAAAAAACATCTCCATGTAAACCTTCCTTTGGAGAATGGTTTACTTAGCGACATGCTATGGAAAGGTTAGTTTATTTGTGTACATTCTTGACAATAAACAATATTTTATAGTCATAACACCAAAAACAATAACAAGATATATATTCAATATGTAACTGGTTAATGGTAACTTTTGTGTATGACGTTCTGTATATGTATGCTATCCCATTGTTCAAGCAACATTACCTATCAATTATCTAAATGGACACATTATTCACAGCAGTAGCCTCCTTTATAGCAGTATTAACAACACTAAACATATTTACAATATTCATGCCTTCTATCCATTGCTGCAATCAACATCACTATCGTGACACAGACAAAAATAAAGCTGTTTTTTTTTCCACCTTTTTCTTCACCGAGATCTTGGTAAAATAATCCTAAACTACATGTTACGTAAATGCTAGTTCCAGAAACCATGCAGTCCTTACAGTACCGATTTTGGGAATTGTAGAACTGATTTAACTTTCATTTAACTGTCCAGTCTAATGTCCAGTGTTATGTATATTAAAGCACTTCAAAGACTGAAGCATGTCAGCATCTGTGCGGAAAATCTTTACAGCATGCCACTTATGCCACATGCTGCTTACATTACGAAGTCAAGAAAGTTTTTTTTGTAAATAAAGGCCACCAGCCCAAAATACAAAATATACATGTAACAACAGCATGTAAATATGCAAGTTGCAGTGTTCAATCTAGCCTGTGCCACTGCGCCATGGGCCGCCAACAATTCTAAATGGCCTTATCTAAATCATGTCATGGGCCCATCGAGTGCAACAAAACTGAGCCCAGATCATAAGTTGATTAACTTACAATACTCAGTCTGTAATCTAAACAACAACACATTGATGTACAATAAAAGCTATGATGCGAAGCATCAAAGAGTGATGCAACAATGAAAACTAATATTTATAAGAAATTTAGAGATGACTGATGTAAATCTTTAAGTAAACATTAACATAACTGGAATAATTTAATTCTGGTTTACAAACCTACTGATATGTACAATCCTAAAAAAAGGGACAAACATGTCTTCATTAACAAGTATTACCGTCAGATGTACATTTATGTTTAGAAATTAAAAAAGTAAAAATACCTCGTTTGCAGGAAGTTACAAACAAAGAATAAATACAGATAATATGAATATAGAAAGAACACCGAATTAGGACCCATATGTTGAGAACGTGTAAATCGTGGAACTTCAGAAATTCGGAACACCTTGTCCATTTTTGCTTGCATTTTCTTTAGCGAGAACGAGAATGGCCGAGGAGATCTGCTCGCAAGTGCATTTTTATAGTGCGCCAATAACTGATCAATGATCCTAATCAATAATTATAATAATTAACATTTGTTATTGATCAATATTTTTGTCTGCTTAAATGTTTCATTTGTTATATTTATTGTAAAAACAAAGAAGAAAAAAGTCACAATTTTTTTTCCCCGACTGTGACGGGATTCGATTTTTGGAGACCGTTAACATCAGAACAAGTCCACAACCACTGCGCTATTCCTCAATTGTCATCTGTGTTTGAGTAAAATTGATATTTTGTATAATGTGCCACTATAGACGCTATCAATCTATTTTTAGAAATAGAGAAAATAGTAAATTTTAAACGAATAACCAATAATTTTCATAAGATTTATAATCATAGTTATACAAAGAACAACTTTACATATAATAATAAAACTGCATACTCGCTAGTCATATATAAAAAAAACTTCATTTACCAAAATAGGACCCGTACGTTGGGAATGTGTAAATCGCAAAACTGCTGGAATTCCTTGTCCATTTTTTCCTCGATAATTCTCTAACTAAGACGAGAATGTCCGAAGACATCCATTCGCATGTGCAAATTTTTTAGCATTCCATATATAGGCGGCACGCTCTAGCATGTCGCCAATAAGTGGTGCAACCACTTGTTCAGTCCACACAATATCCCTGCTGCAATGGTTGTTGGAAAATGATGGGCACTATATGGAGCAGTTTAATTCTGCGATCGGTAGCAATCAGGTCAACATTTATAATCATGACATCTCACCAAAAACAATTTCACTTGAACAAAACATATGGCAAATTCAACAAAGGTTTAACTTTCTTTGTTGACCCATCTGGGGTTAAGATGGAACGGAAACTTTTGAAACAAATGATCATTGAACGAAAGTATCCAACTTATCTTCACCATGCAGGAGATTTTGTATGCACATCACATACATCTGTTTCCAAACCTATTGACATTAGCTGAACTTGCTCTAATTGCCCCACTGCAAACATCAGACTGTGAAAGCAGGTTTTCAACACAACATGACATTAAAACATATGATAAGAACAGGGTGTCTGCAGATAGATTAAATAAGTTGATGAGAATATCTTTGAATAAGGCCAGTGTTGCACTTTGACAATGAAAGAACATTTCATGCATGCCTCAATGTAAAAGTAAAGATGGCCATCCCGAGTATGTGTATTGACATGTGTACAGGTGAACTTGACCGTGGTTCTTCTGTTCCTGAAAGTTATTTGTTAATGGGTTAATAGTTCAATGTTATTGGGTTCCCAAGAACAGGGACCATTTATATTTATAACTGGGTTTGGAAATGTCTATGGGGTGACGTCACAGCTTTGAGAAGCAATTGTTTTTTAACAGTTATGTTTATGCTATTCAGCAGTAAAAAGACCATTTTGTTATAATCTATTATGGTTTTGGTTTCTTTTGTTTCTAAAAAAACAAACACTTAAGATTAATGTAAGAACTGTGGCAAAAATCACATTTAAAACCTAACTAATAACAATTGTTGATTCTTGTTTTTATATAACATGACAGCAGTAATTGGTATAAAAGGGCAGACTACACTAATTATTATTGACTTATACAGGAACATTTTAATAGACAGATGTGTACAATTTCTTCATCATTCAAATTTTGTTAGGATTAAAAACTGTTTGGTTGTACTTTTTTATGATTACTATGTGTTTAGTTCCTGTGCACTTAATACAAAAATGGTCTGACAATTTGCAATGTATTTGAGCTTTTCCCATCCATTTTGAATTTCCAGACAATCCTTGTTACCTCAGTCAAACGGTTTTAATGTAAAATGTGCCAAATATGAATTTACAGAGAGATACCTAGTTTAATTGGTTTCTGACTTAAATTGATGTGCTATGAATAAAGAGAGATAACATTTTATATCATTTTACATATGTCTACATTCAAAGACCTGTAATAATGGCATAAATGTGCCCTGAAGTACATACTTGGATCAAGACATACAAAGTTAGTGAGCATATATACAAAACCATATGGGTATGAATTAACATTGTAATGACCAAAATAGCCAACAAAGACAAGCATAGACCAACAATTGGGGAAAATTTCTTAAGTATTAAAGAGTAAATTATCATGTATTAGGGTAGAGCAAATGGAATGCTGCACCTCCAGTTGAAGATTATCAAAATTATGGTTAAAATGCTTCAAAACTGGGGATTGAGGGTTCAAAGTCAGGTATGGGCACAAATGGTCTACTTTTTCACTTTTACAATAAATTCTGCATCACTTTACCAGATTAAAAAAGAAACATGTATAATTTTTCATTTTATTTTTGTTAATGAATTTTAATTGTTTGATTTGTGCTAAATGTGATTACATATTCATTACCTGCTATATTCAATGTCTAAAAAAAAATCAAAACCATGTAGCGAATTATTTTTTTAGTTTGCAGCATCAACCAAAATAGATCTACTTTATAGAACATTTTGGACAACTCTGAAATAAATCAGGTGGCTATCAAGAGCGTGGTGATTTTTGCAATTAAGTGCAATAAGCAGAAAAATCGAGAAAATCAGTCTTAAACTAGTTCCAGGGTTTGTGAACAATAAATTACATATTTGGGATAGCTTTATCAAGTAACATGTTTGGTTGGTTTGTCTAATGCTATATCTTGTTTCCAAATGATACTCATTAGCAATACACTTCTCCTAAAGAGGATATAACATAATATTTGGAGTTTGCTTATTTCTAAAAAGGACACATTTAATACCAATTTTAGAAAAAAATATATACATAAATCAAAATTTGATGGAGAATTTTCTTAAAATTTGGCATACACTCTACATTAAAGTATACAACTCATCCGTTGTGTTAATTTTCATCTTTATTTTCTATTACACTGACTTTACCTTAAGATTATTTTATGGATGACAGATGATTTATTTATTAAAACAGGACCTGTATATATACTAAATGAGTTGTTCTGTTAATTGATGATCAATGTTGGTCACTTTTTTTAAAGTAAATGAGCCCGTCAGTCCCCCTGTTAGCTTAAACTAGATTGAACACTAAAGTTGTGTCATAACATTAGTATCATGTTAAAGTTAAAAACTTATAAATATGTTTAAATGTGCATTGGAATATATGCTTTTGTTCATTATTTGTTTTTAACAACCGATAGAAACAATTTACATCCTGACCAGCATTATACTAGTTAAATAAATACATTTTTATACTTCTCAGACTGAAAAATATATGGAATTCACATTTGATGACATGAACGATCTATATTTTTGAAAATATTCACAATAAAAATCTTCATGTTGTATATTTATATATCTCCCTGTTTCAATTTGGACCTTATGGCTACAACACCTAAATAGATAGAGCTTGTCGAAGGTAAAATTATCAATCCAGCGTTAAATAACGCTCAGTATTTAATAGCATTTTAAAATGCTTGTAAAGTTGCCATTTACCAGAATCTGCTACAGACTGTGACAAATTCTGTGTCCAGCAGTCAATCAATCTCTGTTGAGAAACTTATATAAAACCTACTTATATAGATCCCACTTCAAGTGTTATCCAAACCATGATGTTTAAATCCTAACAAAACTTAAATATTTTAAGATATACTATGTATTACCCATATATCTATCAAAGTATTGGTGCACAGCAGTGTGTGATAATTAGTGCAGTCTGTCTAAATCTAAAACATCACAAAAAATTTTGTTGCATTTGCCAAGTTTTAATTGCCCTCTACTCCTTCCAAAGCTTTCATTTAGGTCGTAAAATTTGAAGTAATTAGAATCATCAATTCATATGTGGTTGTTTTTTCTTATGTTTATTTTTTGTCCAAGTACAAAATTTTGAGGAAACAAAATAAACAGACCACCATCATTGAAATGTATCCATGTTTTCGTTTTATTGCTGAATTAGAATGATTATAACAATTAAAAATTTGATTGCTTTTTACAGATGTGTCTTCATCTCATAAGGCACTTATAAAACCAATATAAATATAGGATCATCATTCTCAGCAACCCAATAAGCAGCCTAGCCTATCATTCCTAGGTTCCAATCACTGCAGACACCAATCTTCCTCCCTCCTGGCTCCCCTAATCTACCCACCAGGAGGTGTGGGAAGGCACCAATTACTGGCCATGTAGCACCACTGCCTGCTGCCCTGCAGGTAGCCCCATCTCCTGGATAATTTACCTGAATAAATAAATCCATCATCATTACAGGCAACCTTCAACAAGACTTCTGAGTCCATCCCCTACTGCCAAAAATCTGGCTACAATCAAAAGAGGGGCAGTCTCAGAACAACTCACACAGCTCTACTCATCTGAAACTAATCTTGCAAAGTACAAAAAACAGTCCATATTTCTCACTCAATCTTAACCTTATAATAGTAGTACTTACTAAAATCATCATGTAAAACTGAATTTAATAAGTACCAGAAATATAGGATTTGGAAGAGAAATTAAAGACTTAGCAAACAAATGCATCAATTGGAAGCTTTCACACATCCAATCCATCTAGACACATTTACAGGAAGTCCATGATCCAGGACCACAAGGCCACCTGGCCACAATTATACAGGCTCTAGCTGTTCTGGTGCAGCTAGACAATGACAACAAATACAGACATTCAAGCAAACATACCTAATTAATTGTACACATGACCACATGAGGGTCAAGGCATCATACAACAATATGAACATATACTAATTTTCCCCACATAAGAAAGACCAGTTTGATCAATTCAGCATCTTACATATATTTTGTCCTGGACAATAAAGAGCCATTCAAAAATGCTGGCCATTTACTTCATTTATGTGTTTTTTATTATGTTTGTTGCCATAATACTGGCTGATGTACAAAAAAGAGAGCAATATTATGTCTGTCTAGCAGACAAGATGGCATAATTTGTATTCGGTAAAAATAAAATCGAAGTAGCCACAGTGGCATCGAGCAGTAGAACTACAAAAACGGGTGTCAAAAGCTGAACATGATGATATAATGTACCTGTATTTAAACTCTAAGGCTTATGTGTGTTTTTTTTTTGAGGAATCAATAATGTAGACAGGTTTACAAAGGAAGAACAGACAGCAGAGCAGTAATAATAAATTCTTTATTTCCCATATGTTTACCAAAGTCCTATATAAAATTGTACTTTTGTTTTAATAAATGATAAGAAAATGTTTTAAACATCATGCAAATTGAATCAATGTAAATATCCTTGATCTATGTGTTTTCTAGCATTATCACATTATAGTTAGGCTGTTTTCTGAAATCACACATATGTAAAATTCTGGCTTCTGCTTTCATATTCATTCACATTCCAATAAGTTAACACTAAGCAATAGGCATTCACAATTAAATTATAATTGGAAGATTTCAACTAAAAAGGACTGATTTCTATCTATTACAATTAATGTCCAAGTTTTGGTGCCAAAATGTTTCTGTTGATGATTAATTATTATAATTTTGTAATTAACAAATGCATGTGTTTACAATTTCATGGAGAGGTATAAAACATGTGGGTATGAATTGCAACTCAATTCCCCATGTTATTCTGTATACCGACAAGACCATTATGGCACGTTAGGTTTTCTTATTCTTGCTTGAACCGGTGTTCTCGAAGTTTTGTTATCTAACCATTTCCACTATCTCTGCATTAGGGAACTTCAACAGGCACATAACCTAACTGTAATAATGAATATATATCGCTACATGTTTTCCAGCATACGTCTGCTGCAGCACCTACCACCCCTAATAATATTAGGTCTATTCCTTCATTAAAGCCATCCATTCATAAGCTACTGTCTTCTTCGCACTAAAGTAATGTAAACTTTTAGCATAAGTTTCATTTGTACATCATTTTACTTTGCAATAACATCAATATTCACCATCATTTATACTAAAAAGGTTAATAAATGAAAAAAAAAAATTCTTGCATCTAGGACACCAATTAATCCACCTACAAACTACAGAGCATTATCCCCATATCCTCTAATCACTGCATGCCATAAAAATGCTATAAAAGTATTGTGATATTCACTGCTACAGACTGTCACAATTTGAGACAATGAGAACCAATGTACATAAACTCCTGTTCACAAGTTTTGTTTAGATGAGCCCTCCCTTCTCACAATCTGCAACTGCTCTACCAATATAGCAGACATCAGTAAATTGTAAAGGGTGGAGAACTAACACCAGCTGACCAACTCTAACATGGAAAGGTGGACAATATTGTCCTAAAATGATTAAATAACTTGCTTATGCAAATAAAATGAACAATACTAAAAAATATTATGATTTTTAAAGTACCTTGGCTTGTCTCTTCTTATAGTCTTTGGCATAAAGTGGCACCTTTATACCTTTACTTTAATAGAAGCAGTTCAAATGATATATTCTACATGCCTTGTATACAACAAACATTAAAAAATAACAATATTTTTATACTGACACACATTATATCAAGTTCTTCCTATTTGAAGTGAATCTCTCTAACAACAAAAATTAGTAAGAAAAATTACAAAACCAGTGACAAATATTTATTACAGAGGATTTAAAAAAAGCTTCTTAACTAAAAGATAATGCACAGAAAACATAGAAAAACTGTTCGCACATAAGAGAAATTGAAATCAAAATGAGTAGAAAATAGATCTTCATTTGGAACATTTTAGGAAGAATGAATATTGGAACAGCAGTGTAATGGTTAAAATAAAGTGTGAAGAAGCAAATCATAATGTGGTATGGGGACAACAGTTAGAAAGCATGTCACATAGGTTTATTAGAAAACATTTGTGATAGGAAGAGGATTAAAATTCAAAGACATATTAGCAATCAGCCCTTTAAGGTAACAGAACAATATTGATCATTAAAGTCCCAACTATACATACAGAAGGACATGAATGACGATCATAAACCTGATGTAACACTTAACTGCAGGGCTAGTGCATTCAGTGTTGATTTGATAGTTATAAATTACCAACTGGCTACTTTGGAAGTTAATGAGTAACTATCCCTTTATTATCAACTGTCACAAACTGTTACAAAAGAACTACATGAAAACTTTGCTAATCAAATTCTTTTAAGACTGTGCCATTTACATAAATAATTTGTAAAGAATTATTAGTCAAGTTTAGAACTAGCAGGCACACAGACTCGATTCCAATGCAGACATATGATGTAAAAAAGCCAGTGTTGTTAAAATTGAGCTAAACAGTCAGCTCCCTAATGCGGTTGTCAGGTATCATATATGATACATGTACACAGAGGCGTCCGAAGCTATACATATTGACAGTTGAGTCATGGCCATAACTGAACTAGAACTATCGCTGAATGCGATTCATACCCCCACCAATGTCCTTGACAAAGCTGGTATAAGGGTAAGATGGGTTCTGCACATTGCCCAGTTGGGGTGAACATTTGTTTGAAGTTTGAAGAAAATCCTTACATTAGTATAGAATTTATAGGGCAGACACGACATATTGTCTAGTATTGATTGTAAGTAAATTAAAAGACTTAAAAAGGGGCATAACTTTGTCAAAATGCAATACAGAGTTATGAAACTTGACCTGCATATCTTACTTGTCATACGTCATATATCTTTTAAGTTTCAAGCAAATACCTGTGCTAAATTTAGAAATATTCAAGTACATGTTAAAATTTAAGAACATTTTCTAAGTCAATTTTTGCCTTCAAGTGTGACCTTGACTTTAAGCCGGCACAAAGGTAACATGGGTTCTGCACATAACCTTGTTGAGTTGAACATCTGAGTAAAGTTTGAAGAAAATTCTTCCATTAGTATAGGATTTATAGAGCGGACATGACATATTGTCTAATATTTGATTGTATGTAAATTTGAAGACTTATAAGGGGCATAACTTTGTCAAAATGCAATACAGAGTTATGAAACTTGACCTGCATATCCTAATTGTGACACTTCACTTCATATATATTTTAAGTTTCAAGCAAATACTTTTTCTAGTTTCAGAAATATTCAAATACATGTTAATATTTTCTAAGTCAATTTTTGACATTCAAGTGTGACCTTGACCTTAAGCCGGCAAAAGAGTAACATGGGTTCTGCACATCCCCTTGTTGAGGTGAACATTTGAGCCAAGATTAAAGAAAATCTTTCAATTAGTGTAGGACTTACAGAGCGGACACGACATTATGTCTAATATTTGATTGTTTGATATTTGACCTTCAATTGTGACCTTGACCTTGACCTGACACATGGGCAACATGGGTTCTGCACATCACCTTATTGAGGTGAACATTTAAGCCAAGTTTTGTGGTGGGGGTATAATAATTAAAACTGAACAAAAAACTAAACTATTACCAAAATGCAAACACATTTAACATGTTGCCGGTTAAAAGGACACCAGATGGCAAGTGTACATAAAATTTTACAAATGCCAGACAGTTGCAAGCAAAATGGTATTACTGAGAATTATTAACACCAAACTCATGTTACTGTGACATATTTATAAAAACAAAAGTTATGGCACTTTAATACATACCACATTGACTAATTTGAAGAGAACTATTTCAGGTGTGGCAAACCTAGAAGTAGTCAGAGAATGACAAGTCACTTCAACACCTTCTCCGACATGTTCGAGCCAGCTCCAACAGTCTGGTAGACTCATGTGAGAATCGACTATTGCAATGTAATTCTAGATATGCATCTTCTGCTATATGAATATGAATACAAGACAGATTGAAATAAGTAAGATTTTTGGCATTGAGACCCATAGCAAATACAAAGACATAACTGTTTGGGTTTTACACCATCAGACTATTGAGCATGTATTTTATTTATAGCAATGTCAAAACCATAATGGTGTTGCCTTTATAAACAGAAACGTTCATAATTGTACTTTAAGGTTAAAATTGTGTGCATTATTTTAAGCAATGGATAAAGGTCAGTTAACATTTAAAATGTAATATTTTGGAGATACATTGTACTTTTGTTTCTGTGTTGCAGAAACAGAATACTAAAATATAAAATATATTACATTTAGGAAATTACTTTTCTATCATAGAAATTAGGAAAAATGTAGGAACATTTATTTTTAGCCTTTGAACAATGGTCAAAAATAATAAACTTGCTGAATTTACCCTCACCCCGACCCCAGTCCCTCCCCCAACCTGAAGAAACATCAGTCAGTTGCCAAAAAATTCAATCCTGAATGCCAGCTTTTAGATGTTTAAACCAGCAATCAGGTGGCAGTTGGCAGAATTAACACTCCACACAGAAATTGATTACCTTCCATTCTTCTCAAACTTGACACCAGACATGCATCTTGTCCTGCAGCTTTTTTGTCACTACAGGACAATGGGAAACTTAAGATAATTAAGTATAATTAAATTCTTTTGCTGGAGTGCTGGAATCTAGTTACCAGGATGGCTGAAATGTTTGTTTTTAAAAGATATGAAGTCATTTTAATCTGAATGGCTTTATACATTTTTACTGGAACAAAGCCATAGAGTTATATAATTTCATTGATGCATTCTTTAGCTACTTTTACAACCCTCCAGAATTTAAGGTAGGTATTTGTCTCATTATTTTGGCAGCCTTTCTGAATTATTACAAGGTTTTAAGCCAGTAACATGTTTTTTTTTGTGCACTTATAAGATTTTGCTGAACTGTTGAGTTCATTTAAATCAGAAAATAATTATCACATGTGAGATATTATTGTATGGTGTAATTGTGGTTCAGAGTTTAAGTAACAGACTTGTAACTCCTGTGACTAACTTGCCTATCACTGCATGGGTTAGAACCACTATTGAAGAAAGGTCTTAATGTGAGAGCCTCATAAGGTTTTTCAGCTTATGTGCAATGTGCCACTGGATCTACCCAGACATTTGTCTGGTGTCTTTCTCCACAAAATTAGTAGATATAGCTATACTGACCATCATTTTGTCACTGATATATTTAAAAAAACAAGAGGGCCATCATGGCCCTATATTGCTCACCTGAGTGCTGTAGACATTTAGCCCTTGTGTCTATGCTTTTTGTCAAATCAAAATTCTTTTAACAATCTTTATACAAGGCCACCTAAGAATATAAATATTAAAACTTTAGCTCTGGTGTTTTCTAAGGATGATTTTCAAAGTTTTTCTATATAACCATACATGGAAAATGACTACACCCTTGACAGACATGCTGACAGATCAAAATGTTCTGAACAATCTTGATACAGGAACTCCCAAGGACATGTATATTAAATATCAAGGCTCTAGCCACTGTAGTTTCTGACAAGAGGATTTTAACATTTTTCCTATATAGCCACATATTGAAAATGGCCACACCCCTGGTGGCAATACTCTTTGACGGACCAGAATTATTCGGAAAATCTTCATACAAGACAATTTTCTAAGTTTTCCTATATAGATATACATGGAAAATAGCCACACCCTCAGAATTATTTGATCAACATTTCATTCCCCTTGCCTATTTAAGCTTCCAAGTAAGTTTTGTACAGGCATATTTAAATGAACAAGAAATACATACACTACGCATGTAACAGGGCACGTCAAACTTTAAGTCTTAACAACATCAAAATATGCCGTTTTTTAAAATACTTGCCGTCGCAAGCGACGCAGCACTGATGTCAGTGAATCCATTGTTATATTTTGTATAAAAACGTATTTTCTATGAACATAATAAATGGCTTGGGATAAAAATATAAATGATTCATAAAAAAATTAAAGTTCATAATACCTTAGCATAGTATTCAGCGTTAACTGATCTGTTGCTAGGCACGGCATGCCGTATTATACCACGATGGTCACAGAACATAACAAACATAAACTTTCCACCTGAACCGCTGCACACGCGCCTTTTCTGGGGGTGGGCATCCATTTCACTCCCATACAGCTGATTGACTTTTCATTTCTGTTTTAAAAAAAAAACAAGGAACAAATATACATGTTAAGAAGAAATTACATCATTTTACAGAAAATGAAAATACTGACACTACGATTAGCATGACCAGTTAAATGAACAAAAACTTAATAACATGGTTTATTGTTATTCCAAAATTCAATCTATGTAGTAAAATGCATTCAATGAATATAACTTTATGTGTAACGATTTAATCAAACACACCTGGATCATAAAACTAGAGCCAAGTTTTGTCTGTTGTAATTATCCTGTCCAGGAAATTGTCCCCCTCTCTCGCACACCAACGGAGAAATGAACCCTCTGCTCCTTCTCGTGGTCCTTCGAGAGCCGTGGCACCCATCTGGCGTGGACCTGCATTAGTTTCCAAAAGTATTTTATTACATTATCATTTTTGCACAGTAAATCAGCGCTACTTAAATAAAGATTTATGTCGTCCATATATAATAAAATTTTATTACGTAACTTCCAAGACTAGTTTGATAATTTACATCTAATGCATAAATAAACATTTGATAAATAATGATGATAATAATGATAAAAATTATAATAATAATTCTTACTTTAGTCATGATTAGTCTCGTTGTCAGAACCTTGTGGATTGTTGTGACGCTAAGATCAAAGTGTTCCAACAGCTCCCCGAGAGTTAACCGACCGACTTTCAGCGCGTCATAAATGGACATCACCACCTCAGACATGATTTTCTGTTTTTGTCCACAGCCACCATCTTCTTCCATGGACTCCCGTTAGTCCTTAAATCATTTGTGCCATTTATACACAAGTGCGCGTCTAACAGAATTCTTAAAGACTTGCTTTCTGCAACAATTTTTAATGTTTCTGATAGTGTATGGCCCAAATCTTCACAAAACTTAATTACAATACGCACTTCAACACATTCCGACGATGCCATTTATACGTCAACTCACTGCAACACCTGTACACATCAAGTTGTTGTTATGCCATTAATTAATGGTCAAACAATGTCATACTCCACAATGATGCCACATTGCTATAAGGCGTTGATGTGGAGCGGGTTCAATGAAGTGTTACAGTTTCAACATTTCATTATTGGCAAATGTTTTTAGTTGATATTTAATATTTTTGGGTTGCCTAGTGAGACCGTTGTTATGGTAATTACAATGAGTATCACTGATATGTGTAAAAGTATAAAACAAAATATGACATTTTCAAGTGTAAAAGTATCAAGCAAAATGTGACATTTTTATATAAGGAATAAGTTGCGGAACATTTTATGTGAAAATTAATGTGATAGTCCACATAATTTTTTTTTGTAATAAAGATTTCCGTTATTTCCAATCAACCCTCATATATTATCTGGTATAACATGCAAGTATATGACTGAATGCATCACCTACTACCACAATGAATAATCTTGGATAAATATTCTCCCTGTATTTTGTAAGAAGAATTAAAGTCTTTGCATATGCCACCTGACTTGCTTGCATTGTTCTAAATAACTTAAGCCACTTGCCACCCTACAATAACAGACAATAACTGTAAAGAAATATTTTATGGTGCCTTCTCAAGACTATGTTCTGTATTTTGGGCCATTGCATAATAGATTTGAATTCAGCACAGCAGTTGTACAGACAAGTCAATAACATCCTGTCTCACATTAAAAATATATTTATTTGTATGACAAACATCATCTATATCATAATGGACCATTTTTCTGTCCAACTTTACATCCAACAGGCTGGCTACCTATGTCTGGTTATGTTTAAGCAAGGCCATTCTTTTAAATGCAAACTTTGTTATGTCACATGGATTTATCTTTTTAAAAAAACTTTTTTACCATTTAAACTGCAACGTGTTTACAATTCACATTATTGTTTAGATTTTCTTTTGAATTAAAGACAGTTGAACCCTTTATAAATAAACTATAAAAAAGGAATAATGGCCTTCACCTGTCTTATTTAAAAACGAAACCATAGATTGAAAATATTTCTTGTTTACTTGTTATTTTGAACATGTGTATAATTCAATATGCCACACATATGCACAAGCACTTATTATAAAAAACTGCCGTGTCCTCAACTTAGTCTGCAAAACATGCTTGACAATGATTAAAAACACAAGCACCTTTCTAAAACATGCTTGACAATGATCATAAATGCAAACACCTTTCCAAAACATGCTTGACGAAGATCATAAACTCAAACATCTTTCTAAAACATGCTTGACGATGATCATAAACACAAACACCTTTCCAAAACATGCTTGACAATGATCATAAACACAAACACCTTTCCAAAACATGCTTGACAATGATCATAAATGCAAACACGTTTCCAAAAGAGGCTTGACAATAATCAGAAACACAAACACCTTTCCAAAACATGCTTGACAATGATCATAAACACAAACACCTTTCCAAAACATGCTTGACAATGATCAAAAACACATACACATTTCTAAAACATGCTTGACAAGGATCATAAACACAAACACCTTTCCAAAACATGGTTGACAATGATCATAAACACCAACACCTTTTTAAAACATGCTTGACGATGATCAAAAACACCAACACCTTTCCAAAACATGCTTGACAATGATCAAAAACACATACACCTTTCTAAAACATGCTTGACGATGATCGTAAACACAAATATCTTTCCAAAACATGCTTGACGAAGATCATAAACACAAATACCTTTCCAAAACATGCTTGACAATGATCAAAAACACATACACCTTTCTAAAACATGCTTGACGATGATCATAAACACAAATACCTTTCCAAAACATGCTTGACGATGATCATAAACACAAATACCTTTCCAAAACATGCCTGACAATGATCATAAACACAAATACCTTTCCAAAACATGCTTGACAATGATCAAAAACACATACACCTTTCCAAAACATGCTTGACGAAGATCATAAACACAAATACCTTTCCAAAACATGCTTGACAATGATCAAAAACACATACACCTTTCCAAAACATGCTTGACGATGATCAAAAACACATACACCTTTCCAAAACATGCTTGACGATGATCATAAACACAAATACCTTTCCAAAACATGCTTGACGATGATCATAAACACCTTTCTAAAATATTATTTTTACCCTTCATTTTATAGAGCCTCACCTTACTTGACTTTCTTTGAAACAGTTGAAATCTTTATCTAAAGACATGTACGTTTTGCATGAAATTACAGAGATTCTATGCACAACCAGTCTGAAAAAACAAACAAAAAAACCCCCAACAACTACTTAGATCCAGACTCTACCAAATATTGGTGAGAACTGTGTATGTTTTGTAAAGGCTAATACGAGCATACACATTAATAAAAAGCTTTAGCAACAGCAAAGTCCAAAGTGAAGCACAGTAAAAAGGCCTGTACAGAAATTAATTTTTCCTAGACATTATTTGTCTTAATTACATATAGGCGGGCAAGGTAAGGTTGCCAGGGCCATAGACTCTGGACAAGAATGATGACATAATGGTAGTTTCCTCACTTAGCATGCTTCTGACATACCAAGTATTGTTTGTTTTTTGGGTTTATTGTCCCACCAACAGTATTTCAGTTATCTGGAGACGGTGTCCACCTGAAGCAGTTATAGTGCTGCCTTCACTGTGTATAGCATGCCGTGAACACCTGGCACGATACCACACCCCGTCACATTATCCTGACACCAGGCCAACCAGTCGTTGAACTACCCTTATATTTGCTTGAGCGTTAGCAAGGGAGCTATACCACTACTATTTTTAACGACTTTGGTATGTCGCGGCCCGGGATCAAACCCGGGGCCTCCCGTACCTGGAGACGACGCTCTACCGATTGCACTACCAGGTCCAGTCATACCAAGTTTTGAGGAGCATAATTGTGTTATAATAACTGATGCTGTTTTATTGGTCCCATTCACTTGCTGGAATAATGAAACCTAGTCTATCACAATTATGTTGTATGATCCCACGGGGGGCCACCTACAATGAAACTGCATCAAGGACATGCTTAATGAAGTCAAAAGGAAATCATAGCGGCAATATTTAGTTTTTTTTGTTCTAGACAATTAACCAAAACTTGCCTTGGGTAACAGTTTACTGCAGTGCCATTTTCTTCACCTCCTGTATTACACTTCAAAATCATTTCCTACTTACTTTGTTTAAATTTACCATTTTTTGCTTCTAAATAAAACTCTTGCCTATCAGTCTATTATACATGAATATGCAATACCAACAAAGGCCATCTAAGGGAAAGTTATTTTATACTACAAAAAAAAAAAAAAAAAAAAAAGCAAACAATGTTTTGTTAATTATGGACATGGGAACACAATAAAATATCCCACTTGTTTCAAATGGAACAGCTTATATCAAGCAAATATGAAAGGCATTAGAAATATTCTCCTTTAGATATCACTATCCTCTAAGATCATAGCTGAACCACTTCATAGGCATAGTGAAGGCCATGGCATAGTGATAGTCATGGACTTGCAACTCCTCTAACTGAACAGCCTCACCACAAGGAGAGGGTGTCCATGGCATAGTGATAGTCATGGACTTGTAACTTCTCTAACTGCACAGCCTCACCACAGGGAGAGGCTGTCCATGGTATAGTGATAGTCATGGACTTGCAACTCCTCACTGCACAGCCTCACCACATGGAGAGGCTGTCTATGGTATAGTGATAGTCATGGACTTGCAACTCCTCACTGCACAGCCTCACCACATGCAGAGGGCTTCCATGGTATAGTGACAGTCATGGACTTGTAACTCCTCACTGCACAGCCTCACCACATGAAAGGGAGGGGGTGGGGGGAGGTCCATGGCATAGTGACAGTCATCAACATGTAACTCCTCTAACTGCACAGCCTCACCACATGCAGAGGGTGTCCATGGTATAGTGATAGTCATGGACTTGCAACTCCTCACTGCACAGCCTCACCACATGGTGTGGGCGTCCATGGCATAGTGACAGTCATCAACTTGTAACTTCTCTAACTGCACAGCCTCACCACATGGAGAGGGTGTCCATGGTATAGTGATAGTCATGGACTTGCAACTCCTCACTGCACAGCCTCACCACATGGAGTGGACGTCCATGGCATAGTGACATAGTGAGTCATCAACTTGTAACTCCTCTAACTGCACAGCCTCACCACATGGAGAGGGTGTCCATGGTATAGTGATAGTCATGGACTTGCAACTCCTCACTGCACAGCCTCACCACATGGAGTGGACGTCCATGTCATAGTGACATAGTGAGTCATCAACTTGTAACTCCTCTAACTGCACAGCCTCACCACATGGAGAGGGTGTCCATGGTATAGTGATAGTCATGGACTTGCAACTCCTCACTGCACAGCCTCACCACATGGAGTGGACGTCCATGGCATAGTGACATAGTGACAGTCATCAACTTGTAACTCCTCCAACTGCACAGCCTCACCACATGGAGTGTGTGTGTGTGTGTGGGGGGGGGGGGGGGGGAGGATCGATGGCATAGTGATAGCGATGGACTTGTAACTCCTTTAACTGCACAGTTTCACCACAAGTAGAGGGTGTCCATGGCATAGAAAGAGTCATGGACTTGTAACTGCACAGCCATACCACATGGATTTGAGTCCCATTTGGGGCAAAGGACAATGTGGATATGTCTTCCAGCTGACCTGCAGTGCAACAGTGGTTCTACCCAACCAATTGTATGGGGTTTTTCTCCACCAAAATAGTTTAATGTTGCTGAAATTATTATAACTGGTTGCTGCAATGTATTAAAACAACCAAAAACACATGAACTGGCTGAGAATGGCTGGTAATAAAACCAATTTGTCATAAGCTAAAGATTAAAATAAGGTTTGTCTGGCCAGAAATTAGCTCAATTTTGAGAACAGATGCTTAATTCCTCTTGCAGAAACAATAATAACAAGATAAGGCAGCACAAAATACCCAGAGACAACATGACATATGCAGAGAATTATGTTCCATCACCCCAGTCTTGAGTCAGTTGGCCAATTTCGCAGCATGAGTGCTGCATGTTCTGGGGAGTTGCACAGAACAGGAAAAAATGGAATGGTTCCTTTTTACTTTATTAAAATTTGAGCTACCATTAGACTATGGCACAGATACAAGTTACATGGAAAAGTGGAAAAGACTGAGACAAGGAATGACACAAATTGTGAAAAATCAACAGTTACTTCCTTGAAACGGTCTATTGGCACAGAGACAGGCACGGGTGCTTAAGCCTGGTTTACAGAGCCCTCAAACCTTAAACTTCCTGATGGTTCTTCTCAAAGACAAACTGTGTAAATAAAAATAACTCATCATAGTGAGGAAAATTACAATAAGCTCCTGTAGCAGGTGTACACAAGATATTGATGGAACCGATGGATGCTCCAAGGGAGAGACACAGGTAAAGATATGTACCTAAATCTAAGGGCTATAACTCAGTAAACACAAACGGTCACTACTTTGCTTATTTTATGTGAATCTCTACTTACTAGTTATCCTTCTTAAATATTGTTTTGTTGAATGTAGCAAGCAGTTGCTAAAGATAGAATGGTGCTACCATATGCTTTATGAGCATGACCAGTTCTTTAACTGCAGAAAAAAAAGCTGAGATCGGGTAAGACTGTTCTAGCTGAGAAATAGCTAGGATGCAAAAAAGCCTGGCCACAAATGGTCCTCTATCATATTTTACAGTATTTTAAAGGACCATAAATCTGTTGAAAATCATTTTGTTGGAACATGCTAAAATATGCACATCAGCTCTTGGTAATGAAGCTCTCTACAACTGTCAATGAATTCTAACTCCTGATAGTGAAGAAATGGCCTGGAAAAGAAGGGTCCAATATAATGCTATATAGAGGTTAAAAGGGCAGTAACTCTATAAACAAGAGACTGTTAAAGATGGGTGATGCTCCCAGAATGGGTATTTTGTCACAAAAACAGTTTGTTGTATAACTATAAAGGTGAATTTGTAAATGGAGTAGTGCTATAAAATCAGACTAAATCAAACCTGTTCCTATATGAAAGTTGAAGGGAATGGCTATTTCAACCACTGAGTTAACTTGGGGAACAATGGAACTGGTCATACTAACAATGACAAAGTATTCAGAAAATACAATTTATTGTGTATTGTTTTTAAAAAGGTAGACTGATAGACTAAAAAATGTATTGGCTGGACAAAATTTTTGCTTTCAGGTGACACTGTGAGGGGGCAAGTACAACTCAGGACATCATTGAACCATGCCCTTTGAGGTCACATCAGAAGAATCCTGCAATTTGATACTCAGATCTTCTGAAGTACTGATCGGATCAGAATGATGGGGAAGAAGACATACCCATACATCTGGTTCCAAGACAGGGATAGGGCATCTACTGCCATTGCTAATGTGCGCAGAACAGGGGACACAAAAAGGAGACGACAATGGTTTAGTCTTGTTGCAAATAGGTCCGCCATGGGTCAGCCCAGTAATAGGAATACTTGCAAGACAATGTCAATGCTTCTGCTGTAAGAACCTGGGATTGCCAGGATAGAGTGTCTGCTAGAGCACTGAGTCTGCCTGGAAGAAACTTTGCCCAAAGGTGAACTGTTAAGAGATTAGCAAGGTCTCTCATCTCTCAGGAGAGAGAGATTAAAGGAGTCCACACCCAAATTATTTTTAAAAAAAACAACGCTACTGTTATGTTATCTGTGTAGGAACACAAAGACAAAATGGTAAGATGTACTGCTATTAATTCCAGAAGGTTTATATGTAACCGAGACATTTCCAGACTCTAAAGACCCAAGGTCATAAGTCTTAGGGGCTCCAGATAGGCTCCAGAACCCGAGCAATGTTTAGATGTGTTTGGAAGTTCAACTCTACAAATAGGAAATACTGAGAAGGGAAGGGGTCTGACTTCTGTGGGTATACTGTAAGACCAAACTGTGTCAAGGCCTGTGTTATGAGTGAAAGACGACGTCTGAGATCGGAGGACAGATTTGGAGGACAGATTTTGACTGCTTGGCCCAGAAAGGAGCCATTGGTCAAAGTACTGGAGAATCAATGAGCCTCCTATGCGCAGATGCGGATGTGCAGATGCCACAACCCTTATGATAGATCGGATCAGGCGTCTGTGAATAAAACTGAGAAGATGACTTGATGCTAGCTAGGTTGATGGGTACATGAAAGTATGCATCTGAAAGATTGATAGACATTCTCCAAATGTCTGGTTGAGGAGCCAGCCTTATTGAGGATTGTAACTCCATCTTGACTTGATCTATGACTTGATAGCCATTGAAGTGAAGAGATAGATTATTGGCCTCCAATATCAGACCACCTTAGAATTTGCATCTACCTTTATCTTCTTGTTATTTTACTTTCAGTGTTTAATCATTCCATTTATTGTGGGTATAGTAAGCAAAATGGGTCTTTAAAAGACAAAAAATATTTGAATTGCCATAATAAATATACCTATAATTATCTTTAATGACAATTTGTGCAAGATGTATACTGATGAAGTGAACAATCCATTTTCTGACCAACTTTACTGTGTATGTCTCTTTGAAGAAACAATGTAAATCAGAAATGATGTTTGCACTGCATTCATTTTCAACGTTAATTACATAATTTTTATATGAAACATTTCCTTAATTGAGCTTTCTATTAAACTTCTGTCATATAAAAATGGATATTTGTACCTTTGCAATTTTTTTTATATTTTCAGTAAGTAATAATAATTTACTTAATTGCTATAAATTTAGGAAATACTCCTGAATCAGAAAAAAAGAAAAAACAATCTGCTGTTATTTTCTTTGTTATCAAAGATACAATGTGTCAATAGAGTAATAAAAAACCAGTAAAATAACCTGCATTTGCAACAATAACAATTTAAACATAAAATCTATATTAAAAATTCAGGATGCCATTGTTGAGATTCAAACTTATATGACCATTGCCGAAGTTAAAAATGTACCATCCCCTGTTCAATTCTCACCATTACCTTCACATGACTGTTTTGTAAATGCACAAGTTTCAAACTAATGCATCAAAGCACAATCTTCCACCCTTTTTTACATGGATCATAGTATCTTTGAAAGGTCATTCATAACTCACTGAACACATGAACTATTGTGCTGTATGCATGTAACACATGAACTATTGTGCTGTATGCATGTAGCTCATGAACTATTGTGCTGTATGCAGGTTGCACATGAACTATTGTGCTGTATGCAGGTTGCACATGAACTATTGTGCTGTATGCATGTAGCTCATGAACTATTGTGCTGTATGCATGTAGCACATGAACTATTGTGCTGTATGCATGTAGCTCATGAACTATTGTGCTGTATACATGTAGCATATGAACTATTGTGCTGTATGCAGGTTGCACATGAACTATTGTGCTGTATGCATGTAGCTCATGAACTATTGTGCTGTATGCATGTAGCTCATGAACTATTGTGCTGTATGCAGGTTGCACATGAACTATTGTGCTGTATGCATGTAGCTCATGAACTATTGTGCTGTATGCAGGTTGCACATGAACTATTGTGCTGTATGCAGGTTGCACATGAACTATTGTGTTGTATGCATGTAGCACATGAACTATTGTGCTGTATGCATGTAGCTCATGAACTATTATGCTGTATACATGTAGCATATGAACTATTGTGCTGTATGCAGGTTGCACATGAACTATTGTGCTGTATGCATGTAGCTCATGAACTATTGTGCTGTATGCATGTAGCTCATGAACTATTGTGCTGTATGCATGTAGCTCATGAACTATTGTGCTGTATGCATGTAGCACATGAACTATTGTGCTGTATGTGTGTAGCTCATGAACTATTGTGCTGTATGCATGTAGCTCATGAACTATCGTGCTGTATGCATGTAGCACATGAACTATTGTGCTGTATACATGAAGCACATGAACTATTGTGCTGTATGCATGTAGCTCATGAACTATTGTGCTGTATGCGTGTAGCTCATGAACTATTGTGCTGTATGCGTGTAGCTCATGAACTATTGTGCTGTATGCGTGTAGCTCATGAACTATTGTGCTGTATGCGTGTAGCTCATGAACTATTGTGCTGTATGCAGGTTGCACATGAACTATTGTGCTGTATGCGTGTAGCTCATGAACTATTGTGCTGTATGCGTGTAGCTCATGAACTATTGTGCTGTATGCGTGTAGCTCATGAACTATTGTGCTGTATGCAGGTTGCACATGAACTATTGTGCTGTATGCGTGTAGCTCATGAACTATTGTGCTGTATGCAGGTTGCACATGAACTATTGTGCTGTATACAGGTTGCACATGAACTATTGTGCTGTATGCAGGTTGCACATGAACTATTGTGCTGTATGCAGGTTGCACATGAACTATTGTGCTGTATGCAGGTTGCACATGAACTATTGTGCTGTATGCATGTAGCTCATGAACTATTGTGCTGTATGCATGTAGCTCATGAACTGTTGTGCTGTATGCAGGTTGCACATGAACTATTGTGCTGTATGCAGGTTGCACATGAACTATTGCGCTGTATGCATGTAGCTCATGAACTATTGTGCTCTATACATGTAGCACATGAACTATTGTGCTGTATGCATGTAGCACATGAACTATTGTGCTGTATGCATGTAACACATGAACTATTGTGCTGTATGCATGTAACACATGAACTATTGTGCTGTATGCAGGTTGCACATGAACTATTATGCTGTATGCATGTAACACATGAACTATTGTGCTGTATGCATGTAACACATGAACTATTGCGCTGTATGCATGTAGCTAATGAACTACGACTAATTACTGAGCACAGGACCACATTTTGTAGGTAAGGTTTGCAGGTTAAATTCTTGATCACAGGACTGTAATCATCTTTTGCATGAGATTTATGCACAACTTTCACATTAATTGCCTGTAGATGTTATGTCATGTACATGGACTAAACAATTAAACATAATAGACGGACTGCAGTGTCAATAACAGGCTGTATGTTATACATAATTGGCTGGAGAGATGTAAATAATTTGCTCAATGTTTACCTCATTACTACAATACACAGCTCTCTGAAGGCTTAATCATGTATCTCTGTTTTTGCTGTCATCTTAGATAACATCTCCTTGCTTTAATTTACATACTACCTTCTATCTGACCAAAGCATTCAATAAGGCTATTGTTACCATGGCAAAAAAGATGCAAGTCACTGTCACTTTTTACTAATTCCAGTGACTTTTACAAGTGGTTCATTGTACAAGGTTGCAGTGATGGTGGACACTCAATGTTCTCAATGTTAGCCACGGCCAGTCACTGTTTGTTTTCTTGATGAGGTTAACTGGAAGACTGTCAGTCTCAGAGTGGATAAGTTGTTTTTATGTCTTTTTTCAGACACCAGTGACTGGACTATTCTGGAAAATATTATACTCCATAATGACAACTTTTTTTGTGTTGTTTTTTGCCGTGTGTTGTTGTTGTTTGTTGTTTTTTTGGGGGCGTGGGGGAAGAATATTTGTGGCTTATGCTCATATTGACACAATTTCTCAGTTTCTTAAAGATTTTAAATTCGAAATGAACATGTACATGTATCTGGCTTTGCAAAAAATTATTGCTTACTGCAATCCTGATTTTTAATACAAAAGTTGATAAGTCACACAGTACCTTTATCAATACCCTAGATTGTACAACAAAGAAAGCAATGAGGAAGACAGAGCAGTAAGGTAAAAATAAAATTATAAAGCCTGGTCCCTAGCACACCCATGGGGATGACATACAAAATCAAGTGCACCCAAAGCTCAATAGAAACGTTTATTAATATTCCAGTTCATCAGATGTTGTCCTCAACAACTTTCAATATACATGTATATTTACCAATGAATTATTGGTGATGTGCTAGAGCGCGACTCCTATATATGCAATGCTGAAAAATTTTGCACATGCAAGTGGATGTCATTAGACATTCTTGTTCCAGCTAGAGAATGATCGAGGGAAAATGGACAAGGCATTCCGAATTCTGGAAGTTTCGCGATTTACACATTCCCAATGTACTGGTCCTATTTCGGTAAATGAGGTTCTGTTTATATATAACTATAGCGAGTATGCAGTATTATTATATGTTACTTGTTCTTTGTATTAATATGATTGTAAATCTTATGAAAACTATTGGTTATTCATTTAAAATTTACTATTTCTTCTATTTCTAAAAACAGATCGATAGTGTCTGTAGTGGCACGTTATACAAAATATCAATTTTACTCACAGATGACAATCGTGGAATAGCACAGTGGTTATGGACTTGTTCAATTCACTTGTTCAATGTATCCCTATTGTTATATATATTTAATTCAAGTGTTTTATGTGCAGAATATTGTAATATTTATTGTCACTTATTGTTTTAACTTTAAAGGCAGACTGATACTTTGTGTGTGATGTTTTAAAACATGTTACAAACTAGAACTGGACAATGTATGCAAATGTGTTCTTTTTATAATGTTAAACTTTAATGGAACAGTTTTATGTGGGAATCGGAGAGTATGTCAATGAATAGCTGTACACAAACTAATTAAGAGAATCAATAGAAGAAGGAAAGTACCCATTTAATATCATTTAATACCGCCACTAAGATCAGTTGTGTAAGTACACACTGACACATATACACTATATGCCACACCTCAAAGGTGTGATCATCATGCTCACCTGTAGTTTCGTAGGCAGTAAAGTCTTCTAAAGAGTAATAAGTATGTAATAAGAAAGTGGAAGAAATCTGACAAATGGAAACCAATCATATTAACATAGTTTGCATGCTAAGGAATCAATTTCTGTAAATTATTTAGTTTCCCTACTGGATATAAATGCAAATGTCTAGTCCATTATGATATGGTGGAGGTTTGTCTGACCAATACAAATGATGATTTCGTGAGACAACCTTTCATTATTGTTATTGACCTGTCTAAACCAGCAACTGCAGTATTGAATTCAAATTCATCAAGTGACAGACAAGAATACAGAACATGGCATTGTGAGAGCACCATGATATGTTATATCAATGGTATGTTAGAAAATGACAATGGCCAAATATGGAATGATTCAGACAAGACAGATGGAAATTGAATACTTTATCCCACTTACAGCATGGAAAGTGAATATTCAGGAATGTAGCCTGATCTCATTATCTTTTTAAACAGACATCCCATCATGCATATCTGTAGATTTGATAAAAAATAAAATTTAGAGCAATTTTGCAAACTGATGGTTTTAAGGCAGCAACTGCTGGGTTTGCTCTAATTTATGTAATGTCCCTTTATTGCAACTTTTACATTTGGCTGGCACATGAATATCTTTGTCTTGTGACTTTTCAAATTTTAATATATGGTGCATTACACATACATGTACATGAAGGGCCTTGTCAAAACTTCTTATCATTTCTAATGCCATCATAAAGCCATATACCAGTAACTGTTCTGTTCAATTCCAAGCCAGATGCCAATGGTAAGATGGAGGTTACAACACCCATTTTAAATAAACCATTAAAGCACATTCCAAACTGAACGCATCCTTATAGCTCAACCCTGCAGTGAATCATTTTAATTTCTTGAGTTTAATATTGTCCCACAGTGACAAAATAAGCCGCGGGACAGAAGATGCATCTCCGGTGTCAGGCTTGAGAACAAGGGAAAGAAATCAATTTCAGGCTGGTTGAGTGTTAATTCTGTCAACTGCCACCTAATTTGCTGGTTCATATGTCTTGTTTCTGGCTTCAATGCCTTAAATCTTTGGCAAAAAGTGATTCAATGTTTTTGAAGGGAAATGAGGGATTTGCTGGCATTTTTGCTGATGCTGTGCAGCGACATTTCTATGATAAGCCGTGGGCACTTATGAGGTGCCCAGGGACTGAACATGGCCGGTCCATTATACTGACACCGACGAGTCAGGTGTAATGCTGTCCCTTAGCCCCAAGCGTTAGGAGGGAAGCCACTACTACGAACTTTAAATTCTTTGGTTTGATCCGGCCGGGGTTTGAACCCATGACCTCCCCATCTGTAAGCCGACGCTTTACCACATGAGCTATTGCGGCTGGTGAAAGGGAAATGAAATTTCAATAAGCAGATTCAACCAGTTGATGCTTAGTAGGTTTGTAAGGTCATCTGACTAGTGGCAACACCAACCAACAACTACATACATGTCACATGATCAAAAGCCTTGGTGATGAGGTCTATGGATGAATGCTACCTAGAGAGGATGATTCTGTCCTCCACTCTTTTCTAGAACCTGTCTTCAAGAGATCATGCATGTGAACTCTCCCACTTTTGGAGGAAGACTCCCTCTTTTAAGGTCCAAAATTATTTGAAAATGAAGGGTATTTACACATTTTCAGAAATCTCCCTACATGGAAACTGATAACTTCCTTCTTAATTTTTGTCAAAATAGCAAATCTCCCACTTTGCAGGTGAAAATCTCCCACTTTGGCCTCACATGTTTGTCATATCCATGGACTTATTTGAATTGATGCCACAATTAGACAGTATGACATAGCTAGCACAAAAAGCTTTTCAACAATGTTTATAATCAGTATCCTGTGGTAGTATTAGCAGTGTAAAGGCTGACTATGATGGCAAAGTCTAGGACAGAGAAAGCTAAATAGAAGTCAACCTGGTGAAACAATAAAGTATGTAAGTCATCAGTAAGTCAATTTATATTTCTGCAAACCTTTTGCAAATCTAATGTGTGAATTTATAACTGTTACAGAAATTTAGCCGACCAAACAAATCTACATATATAGAAGTACAATCCTGAACTGACGAGGAAGCATTGCAGGCTTTACAAAAGGGCCAGTATACTTCCCATAACTTCAAGTCTTGTTTGATGATTATTTGTTTTGTACTTGGAGGTGTTTATGTCCATAAATCTTCAATAGAATCCATACAAACATTCTACCATATGTTGCCAATTAGTAAACCAAGTGGTCTTGTGAATAGGTATCTTTTTTCACTTTACCCTAAAGGTGAAACTTTATCACTTTCACAGACTGGAACCAGTGATACAGATACTGATGTTAATAATGAAATATAATGCTAGTGCTGCATGTTAAGATCCCCTCATGATGTTTGAAAATGTCATTATAAGTCCATTTAATCAGGTGCATAGGATAAAAATGGTCACATAAAAAGAACACTTCTGGCTTTTTGGTAATGGATTTATAGAATAAAGTGTAGATCTTCCAGCCATGTAGTTCCATTCATTTGAAATCTCTTTTAACAAACTACATGTATTAATTTATTTCATTCAACTAAAGAAAACTTACTCTTGAATAAATGTATCAACATTTGAACACATTAAAAAGAGACTTTGAATTAAAAAAAAAAGCACAATAAACTTTGTTGATATGAAGAGAAATGTTTAACAAGAGGGCTATGATGGCCCTTTATTGCTCCCCTGAGTACCGTAAACATTTAACCCATGTGAAAGATCAAAATTCCTGAACAATCTTGAAACAAGGCCACCAAATGGATGCATGAACCAAATAGCAAAGCTATAGCTCTTGTGGTTCTGACAAGAAGATTTACAAAGTTTTCCTATATAGTTATATAGGGAAAATGGCTACACCCCTATTTTTGGACAATCTTGATACAGGGCCACCCAAAAAACATGTATACCTAATATGAAGGCTCAAGCTCTTGTAGTTTCTGACATGACAATTTTCTAAGCTCTGCTATATGGCCACATAGGGAAAATGGCCACACTCCTGGAGGCCATGTTTTTTTACCAGAATTATTCATACAGGGCCACCCAAAGAACACATATAACAAAATCATGGCTCTAGCTTTTGTAGTTGCTGACAATAAGATTTTCTATGTTTTCCTTTATGGCTTATAAATGGAAAACGGCCATGCTCTGATGGCCATGTTGTTGTTTTTTTATGGATCAATATTCTTTGAACAATCTTCATACAGGGCCACCCAAAGAACATGTATACCAAATATCATGGCTTGGACTTTTGCAGTTGTTGACAAGAATATTTTCTAAGTCTTCCTATATAGCCATAAATGGAAAACGGCCATGCCCTGGCGGATGTTTTTTTTTTTTTTGATGGATCAGAATTCTATGAACTATTTTCACACAGGACCACACAAAGAACATGTATACCAAATATCATGGCTTTTGCAGTTTGTGACAACTAAAATAAATAAATAAATATGTAATTATATATAAAAAAAGGCAACGCCCCTGTCAGCCATGCTTTTTTACAAATCAGAATACTTTGAACAATTGTCATACACAGCTACCCAAAGAACATGTGTAGTAAATATGTGTGGGCAATCACAATAGCCTACCCTGAGCATAAGATATATCAAGTACATAGCAGGTAATTATATGGGTGGCTAATAAATACAAGTAGCTTATTTTGTATTTCTCTTTTCTCCATACACAGTCCACACTCTTACACAGTTCACATATACAAAGCCACAGCTGTTTTTACTTAAACAAAATGTAATATAGTTTATATAGCCTTTTTATAGCTTTTATTCTTCTGTCAGCAACCTTGCATTAGCATATCTATCTTATACATACAATATGATATATTGGGTATCAATGATATTTTATTGATACAAAAAATGTATCAATCCTTTTGATCAATGATACCCAGTCCCTATACAGACCCTTTAATATATGATGACAAAAACAGAGAAAAACCTGTTACAACCTATTAACAAAACTGATCCAGCGGTCACCTCCTGGGAATGATCAATTCTATATATGGTATTATGATGCCATTTTTAATAAGGTAATGTATCATAAAGATTTTTGTGATTCCTCTTGTTATACATTATAATGTTATATTTCAATAATCTAGCATCTGTGAATTAGGTGTCTAATATCAACATGACAGTCATTTAATGGAGATGTGAAATATTATACCTATACTGCAATAGTATGTAGTTCAAATATTGTTCAATTATTTATAATATTTTGGATGCCCAAATGATGATACTTCCTAAGTTGATTAATCTTGGGTAAAGCATTAACTGTCCAGATGTTTCACGATCATTTTATGATGACCACTGACTGTGTCTGTGGTTAAATATGCAAAATCTAAGAGTCATTCAGCTGTGCTCAATGTGCTGTGCATTTAGCTTGCTTTGGTCACCAGCTGGCACCTGTCTGGTGAGATATCTGTCATTACATCACAAAGAAGCATGTAAGGCCATATCAAATGAAGCCCAAATAACGTTGATAATAATTTTCATACTTTATTGCTTAAGCATTTGGCTTCCTATGACAAGATTTGCTATATATAAGACAGTTGTGACTTTGTATATAGAAGGAATTCCTTGATTCTAGAATATATATTTATATTGCAATATCCATCATAATAAGCTGATGAAACTCCACTGTGTTATTTAAATTGCGGTTATATTCAGAATAAAAGCGTTTAAATAACTGGCATGCCATTTTGCTGTTTTCCTCACCCGGCTTGAGACTCTGGATAACAATTCACATTAACAACAATTTCAACTTGAACTTTCAAAAGTAACTTTATAATTGTGGCAATTAAGATAAAATGTTTATCAGGGGTGGGTTTTTTCCGTCGGTAACACACATTTCAAGGGATTAAGGGCGGACCATTTCTGCAATTTGCGTAAATTAGAAGAGAAAATTTTGTGTGTGTGTGAGAGGGGGGGTTTAGGTTGAAGTACCTCAGTTGTGCGACAAGCGACCAACTAGATGACCAAATTCCTCGGGGAACATCTTTGGCGTAGACAAAAACATGATTCAACTTAACAAGCTGAACAATTTTTAATGGGCAATTTCATTGGTAGTTACCCAACTGTTAATCCAATTAGAAAAACTGTCTCGGTGGCAACAAGCGAAAGTCGAGAGGACAGAATTGTCCAAGGAAAACCATTTGGAGTAGTCAACCAATCTGAACGCCTCGAAAATTCACGAATCATTTTGAGGACAGAATTACCAAAGGAGTTCCGACTGTTAGACAAGATTAAACTTACGATTTGTAACGCGCGATTACATTGGTTGTTACCCGACTTTTCATCCAATTAGAAAAGCCGTAGCTCAGCGATTACGCATCCAGTTAAGTTTTGATGGTCACTGTTTACAACTAGAAAATTAAAGTAGTAAAAAAAAACGAAAATGTCACAGATTATTTAACGGACGGACGATACTCACTTGGTGAGAGATGTAGATGCGGAATGTAAATAAAATTCAGATGGGAATGGTTAGAAAGTGTAATTGAACTTGATGGTATTCGTGTAGCTCTGTAGTGCATATAGGCACTTCCAACAGCCTTGCTGTTGGGTTAACCCTTAAGCGACATGGTTGAGTGTCAGCCTACTGATCTGAAGGTCCCGGGTTCCAATCCCCTTTAGGGACAGGATTATTTTCTCCTCTCAGATTTAGCTCTGTCCTAATTTATCAAAATGATCGACAGTCCAGGAAAGTGTATGTGTGTGTTCTTTGTGAGACAACCATATTGTATGGGTCTCGAGGACATGTTGCTCTAGTTAGGTTCTATGGTAAAATACTTTAGTGAAATTAAACTTTTGTGGACTTAAGAATTTCCGAAGTCCAAAAAAAACATGCATCTTCTTTGTGGCTGTGCTTGGCCTTTGCTAGTCATCTCTTGTCAGTCATGTTGTTGTATATGTATTATGACTTCACATAATGCATATCCATGTAAATATGCTGGATTGTTTAGAGAAATGCTATTTTTTTTTTTTTTTTTAATTATGGACAAGTCTTTTGTTGTTAATATGACATCATTTAATATATAGCCACACTTTTTTATTGAGTCGCTGTGATCTTATTCTTGTCATCTCCTATGTTCCAAACTCTACTTACAGTAAACAGCTTTAAAGTACTTAAAGAGTTTTAGAAAACAAAAGATAGATTTTACTCTGTTTGAATTCATATTATATTTCATAGTATTAAGCTAAATATTTACCCTGAAATGTCTATGGTAAAAAAACAATTTAAATGGCCAATTTTAGTGAAATTTTGAAAAAGAAAATATTCCTTTTCAGATATATCATATATTATATGTTGATAATTTTATTCTTCTCATAGCACACATTTTATTAGTTGTAATTAAATAAAGATGGATAAAAAGCTATGATCTTTTTATGCCGAGCTGCCCATCTTTTAATAAAGAGAAAGATAAAATATGGTTTAAGGATTTTGAAGAAGGGGGTCTCTGGAAGAATTTAAGATCAATTTCTTAAAGCTGAAATCCTTTTTTGGGGAGGCTTTGCTCCCTCATCCCCAACAAGGGGTCTTGCCCCTTGAACCCATGCCTAATGCAGCCCCCAAATCCCTCGCCAAAAATTTTCCTCCCTTTTTGTATCTGACCAATCACACCCTGGTTTATGCAACATTTAAAGATACCAACAATATACATAAATGATTTCTGTATGTTGCACACAAATCTATAAATAGCATTTCCAATGCTGCCAGCTTGTAAGAATGCTTTTGAAGTATCTCTGATGTGTTTGTTGTCACGAAATTATATCTTTGTACTTTGTTTTGGAGGGTTTTAAATTCAAACCCCAGTCATGTCATGACACATTTTTAGAAGGATCTTATTCAATTCACTTGCATAACAGAAATTTGCAATACTCCAAAAATGCCTTTATACATGTAATATACTTGAAGTGTTCTTGGACAAAGATTACGGTTATGGACTTATGATCGGATGGTTCCGAATTCAAACCCTAGACCTGGTATGACAAGTTTTCAAAAATATCTTATTAACGATTTGAATGATCATTTAAAAAAAATTCAAGACACCAAGAAGGCATTTATAACATGGTTGAAGTGTTCTTGGTCCAGAGATTAAGATTATGGATTCAGGATCAGAGGGTTCTTGGCTCAAACCCTAGTCCTGACATGAGAATTGTTTCTTGTCCAAGACTTTTATTTTACGAACATTTTGCATAAACATAGTATGTCCAGACTTATTATAACTTCCTTACACACTGATTTTCTAAACAGCAGTATCCATCTTGGATACTATTAAGAATGTTTTTCGTAATAATTCAGTGTGATATTTTGTAATATTTCGGTGCTATATTGACATGACATACTACCTTTCACTTGACAGCAAATTTGTTAAATTATATTCCTAATGTCAGTTCAGTGTAGTTAGAAACCTCACTAGCACATGATTATGCAACAACATGGCTTTGTTACAACATTACTTCCATCGGGATTAAGGACATACCAGATCATTCCATTTTCACTGTTACACTCATGTTGCTCGCCATTATTTCACTTTACATTGTGTGAAGAAGATAAGGAAACAATAAACTTTGTTCTTTGCATACATAACCATGATAAAAAAATGCTTTCATACAAAACAGCTTTAAAAATAAACAATAATGATTAAGAAAGACAAAAAAACTATGTTCCAGAAAAATACTGTCTGAACAGTAATGATTTGTGCAATGCACATATGCATTTTCTGCTTGTACACTTTAGTTTTATTGTTCTTCTACATACCTGTATAGAACATCTTGGGAAGTGGTGTAATTTATTTTTTTATTTTGTTTTAAACCTTTTATATGATCTTGGGCATTAACATTATACATACTTTTTCTAAAGATTTATAGTTAGTGAACACTTATGCTAAAAAAAACATCACTTTTCAAATATGTCTGTTACTTACTCCCATATTGCTTTAACCATTTACCAGTTCCTGTTTTTGTGTGGCATCAATGGCATTTCTTGTTGCAAGCAGTAATGGCTCTTCCCCGCTACACTAATCTACCCACCAGGAGGTGTGAGCAGGCTCTAATTAATGGTCCAGTAGCACCACTGCCTGCTGTCATGTGGTAGCCCCCATCTCCTGGATTATTTAACTAAAATAAATATATCCACAAGAAAGAGTTTATGCAGAGCAGCAAAGATGCTGGAAATAATGTATCAGAATGCAAAGCATACTAAGCACATTCGCAATAAGTACTACTTTATTGGCTATTTTGGAATATTTTTTACACACACAAAAAAAGAATTTGTAATGTGAATCTGGCAGTTTTCAATTCCAAAGACACCACAATGACAGGTGAGTTTAACATCTACTTAACTAATGCAGTACAAAGTCTCCAAATTCAGTATGTAATAATATCTACATTTTATGCAACAAAAATATGTCTATATATATATATGACCCTCTTTTTTTGTGCAATATATACATTCAAAGATTGATATTTAATTCCATTCCATTAGATACGGTATGTGTAAGAATGTATGAGGTGTTTTCGTAAAGTTCTTGGACAAGTAAGAAAAACAATTTATATCATTGAAAACAGAAAATATGCAGTGACAAAAATGTAAAATAATATCAAAATACATAAAACTACAGTAAAACTACAACAACATATGTGCAACCACTATTGTCTCTACGCCGCAGTTTGACAACATCTCACGTCACAAATATAACATCAGCATTACATTTTTTTTAAATATTCTCCTAAACAATCAATGCACTTCCGGTGGCAGTGAACTCACTTACTAAAAACATCCATGAACCACTCCTTTTTGTAGGATGACATCAATCTTCTTATCATGCGAAGATTGTCCAAATTGTCAAAACTTTTCTCGCGCAACTCGCTCTTCAGACATGGGAAGAGAGCAAAGTCCATCGGCGCAAGATCAAGGGAGCATGGGGTGTAAGGCTGCCTCTCTATTCCCAGGAAATCGATGGTGTCAACCTTGTCTACAGCCTGGTGCACAGGCCCATTGTCGTGGTGGTATATAATCGTCTCAATCTCTAGGTCCGGACGTTTACGCCTGAGCGCCTGGGTCAAATCTCGGCGAATAACCTGAAGTCAAAATTGGGACAAAATTAAAATCAATCAAACATTAACAGAAAATTTTATTTGTAACAAATTAAATTTTAATTAGAAAAAATAACAGTTTTATTAATAATCTTGTTGAATAAATAATTAAAGCATATCAAATGTTAAAAACGTACCTTCTGATAATAAGCAGCATTAACCATGGTCCCCGCTGGTACGGCGTGCTGCAGAATCAGTCCATATGCGTCTATGAAGAACATGAACATGAACTTTCCTGCCGACTAAGAAGTCCTCACCTTCTATGGGGGTGTAGAATCTGAGTGTTTTATATCATGGATTGCTGCTTGGACTCGGATTCGTACAGGTAGAGCCACGCATATCCCTTTCAGAATGCTTATCTCCCGCACTGATCTTCGCCAATCCTCACTGATGATGTCCTGGACGCGCCTAACGTTGTCTTCCCCGTGGCACGGGCGACCGCTCATCGAAAACGTCTTCCTGGCCATCAGGGAACTTCTTATGCCACGCGAAAACTAAGCTTCTTGAAACATTTGTTTGTTGAATTCCTGTCTGTATAAATTTTAACGTATCCGTCGTGGTCATGTTAGCGTTTGCACAAAATTTGATGACGCAACGCTGTTCCAGTTTTAACATTGTAGCCATGATATGTCAGCTAAGTTACTTTCCTCTTTTGCTTAAACTGCTAAACAACGTACTAAATACTGTTAAATAATATGCTACGACATCATATTTACCTAAGCCATAATTTTCGCGCGTTTTTGACGTTGTCAAAGCAATCTATTGAGGAATTATAAGAAAGCATTTATTGATGCTAACAAAGTGATGCATAGTTAGAGGGTTATGTTGCTATGGAAACTGTATGAATCGCAATTGGCTAAGATAGGGTAATATAATTTACTTTGTCAAAAAGTACTAACATGGTGCTTTAAATTGCTTTAATATTTTTTTAAATTGATATACAAATATAAAAAAAAAACGGGGTTGTCCAGGAACTTTACGAACACACCTCTTACTTTTACTTTTTCATAGTTCATAAGTTTATGTGTTGTTTAGTATATTTTCAAAGAAACAGAACTCTTATTTTTTGTAAAAAAATATGATCACTTCTTAAAGGTGATAGCCGACAGTTTGGACCAAATATTTTTTTTTATCAAATAACTAAATAAGTCATTGTTACTTGAAAATGTCATGCAAATGCTGAACATTGATGCCCAAGATCTGTGTGAACAGTGAAGCATTACAATCCTAGCCACGTTACAGAGACAGCTATTTCTAAACTAAGAAAACTATGTGACAACTTACTTTTAAGATCAAGTTATATTGTCATTATAGTAGTTTATGCTGATGTTGGTATCTATTTTTAACAGATATTACTTTCATGCTTATTTATAGATCTGGAAAAAACTAGACTGCTAGGTCCATCTCCTACTGCCAACAATTAAAACAAGGTCAAGTCTGGAACTTGACTTCTAGGTCCGTCTCCACCAGCCAACAATTTAACGAGGTCAAGTCTGGAACTGAAGTTCTAGGTCCATCTCCACCTGCCAACAATTAAACGAGGTCAAGTCTGGAACTAGATTTCTAGGTCCATCTCCTCTGCCAACACTGTCAATGAGGTCAAGTCTGGAACTAGATTTCTAGGTCCATCTCCACCAGCTTGGTGAAGATTGGGCCATTAATGGGGCCTCTAGTGTGTTCACATGCTTTTTCTAAGATTTGACCTGGTGGCCTACTTTTTGACCCCACGTGACCCAATAATGAGCTCATCTAAGATTTCATGCAGATAAACATTCTGACCAAGTTTGATGAAGATTGGATAAAAACAGTGGCCTCCAGCATGTTCACAAGCTAAAATGTTGACGCCAGGACGATGAACGCCGGACGACAAAATCTCCCCTTAACACATTGTGCTCAGGTGTGCTAAAAAGAACAGAGGTAAACAAAATGTTAAAACAATATTAAATGCATTATATGTGGGACTCATTAGTGCATTTCAAGTGCAAACTGTGCAATTCATTTCAATTATCCCCTAATAACTGAGTAATTAAATATTTAATGAAAAAAAAACACAATTTAAATGAAAAATTTAAATAGCCATTGTTGCTGAAGTATCAATCCAATTTAATTGACAGGCAGAGTGCAATTAAATGATTTATTGGATGAAAATACTCAATGAAGAAAAAAAAAGTTAATTATGTCAGTTAATTTATCAATCTTTCTATCTTTCACACTGTTAAATCAGTTTTTAATCTTACATTGCTCACATGTTTGTTTTTTTTTAAATATGCAAATGTCATTTTTAATATTCTTTCATAATACAATACAGTACATCATGCACTAAATCAATTTACTTTGAAACATTATTTTTCTTATAAGTAAGCTCTAATTATTTACTATATATATATTTCATAAAAAAATAAATATTTTTCTGCTATTAATTCCAGCCTAAGAACAATATTTCTATGTTTAACAGGTACAAATGTATGTCACAAACAAAACCTGTTAAACATTAAATCAACAAGAGGAACCTGAAATGCCCCCTACATGATATATTTTCATGCTTGTAGAACTAATGAGGTGTTGACAGAAAATGATCTAGTCCTTTCATTAAAGGAAGGAGACAGCTTTAAAGGGCTGAGTATCAAATTTGAATAATTCCATATGTTAAAATAATATTGTGGGCATGTATTTGTTGTTATTAATATAACTCCTGACTATAAAGCACAAGTTTAATCCTTCTCTGGTTATAACCATGCTTTTTCTATTGTTTACAAAATACCTTAGGGAATCTTGGCAGCTACTTTTACTGCAGTTCAATAATGCGTCAAAGGGTCACCTGCCTTCACTTTATAGATAATCAACAAAATTGCTGATACTAGTAACAGTCTGAGAAAGGTTTGTACAATTCCGTAACAATCGTCATATGACTTTCCCAATATGCTTTGCAAAAACTGCGCAGAATCTATAAATAGTATTTAAGGCTACAAATTAAAACACCCTGTGAAAAATAGTAATTTTGATAAAACAGACTATTTACTGTTGCCACATGCTCATGCTAACATTAAGTCAGTTTAATTATTATTTTTTTTTTAATATGATGAACATCTGGAATCATTCTTAAAAACAAATTTGAAATTGATGTAGGGCTGCCTTTACTATGTATAGCATACTGTTAACACCTGGCATGATACCACACCCAGTCACAAAACCCTCTTGAAGGGCCAACCAGTCTTGGAACTACCAATATATTTGCTTGAGCGTTAGCATGGAATCTATACCACTCCATTTTTCAACAAGAAAATTACCAGAACCAATGGATGCTCCCTGAATAAATGTTCTAAAAGGGCTTCTTTTCTTTGTGTTCAATTATATGTGTTTAAATAAATGAAGCATGAAAAAACCCCAAAGGGAAATAACTCCTAAACTATGCAAAAGAGAGTTATGGTTCTTATATACTGTACTTCTCCTCATTGAGATCTATCCACCTATGAAGTTTCATACAAATAACTCTTACAGTTTTTGTGATGGCTCTGGACAAAGATTAAGTAGTCAAAATAAATAATGCCTAAAATATGCAAAACAGTTATGTTTTTTGTACACTGCCCTTCTCCTCATTGAGATCTGTCTACCTATGATGTTTCATGGTGATACCTCTTACAGATTCTGTTCAATGCTCTGGGCAAAATTGTGATGGACTGATGGATGAACCAACAAACTAACGGGACGGGACAAACGGACAAAGCGGCGACTATATCCTTGCCCTTTGAGGAGCATAATGACTTTAGTTTGTTGCAGCCACAAATCTAAACTGTGGTCTCTTGAGCATGGAGCTGATACTCTACTGATTGCGCTACCAGGTCCGGTTGAATAATATACTTGTATAATATTGTATACCCACCACTAACCTAGATGACAGATTGAAGCTGCTAGAGTTATCCCTCTTGTTAGAGCTCTCTCAACAGTCAGACAACAAACCATTATTGACAGATATTTTTTATGGAATTGACAGACTTTTTACTTCATGTCTGCGAACACTGATTAAGATCCTCATAAGAGAATTCAATTTACCGTTGCAAATCATCCCAATAATACACAAATCTCCCAGATGCAGAGACTATAATCTTGTTTAAATAATTGCTTTGTGACATTGTCTTGTAATATTCTCCCAATATACTTCCCTCCAGACATTCAAAATCTATAAAAGATTTTTATGAGATTTTTCCTTTACCTTTAAGAACAGAAAGTGTTAATGGAAGATTTTGCTTCATCATTTTAGCTTTTCAGAAAAAGTGTAAACAGTTGAGACACATACACTTCCAGGATAAAATCTTTTCAAAGTTAAACAGTCGATCTTGTAAACTTTAATGTCAATATTAACTTTCAAATTGTTTGCCAAAGTCATAGAAAAGTAAAATATTCATGTCTGATCTAAAATTTAAGGATCCGATACTTAGACACTATCTCTTATTGAGAGTATCCACAAATGATGACAGATCATTACATAATCCATAATCTGTCTGCTTATTTGAAAAGGATTTACAACACAACAATGCTGTTTTTGTGCATTAATTCCATAGGAAAGCCAAAGAATGTTTGCTAACAAAAAAAGGAATGATAAAATTTCAATTTAGTTTTGTGCATTTATTATTTGGAAGCCAAACTGTGTTTGAAGATTTTAGAGGGTCCAATGATAGTGGTTATTATGTTAAAGGGGTTCAAAAGGCATAAACTGATCATCAGTGGAAGTATTATAAGATCATCAGTGGAAGTATTATAAGATCATCAGTGGAAGTATTATAAGATCATCAGTGGAAGTATTATAAGATTATCAGTGGAAGTATTATAAGATCATCAGTGGAAGTATTATTAGATTATCAGTGGAAGTATTATAAGATCATCAGTGGAAGTATTATAAGATCATCAGTGGAAGTATTATAAAGTAAGTTTTGAAGTTCAAGTTCAAGCTTTATTTCATGTGAATTGTTAACCTGAGTCACAAGGAGGTGCAGAAAAACAGCAGAATGGCTTGCCAGTTGTTTAAACACTTTTATTCTAAATATAACAGCAATTTAAATAACACAGTGGAGTACCAACAATATATAACAATGGATAGTCCATTTACAAACAAGAAAAACATAGAGGCGAAGCATCAAAGGGCGACGCAACAATGAAAATTAATATTTATTAGAAATTTATAGATGACTGATTTAAATTATTAAGTGAACATTAAAATCACTGGTAAAATAAATTAATTTTGGTAAACAAAGAATAAATACAAATAAATATGAAAAGAACGCCATTTACCAAATTAGGACCCGTATGTTGAGAACGTGTAAAGTGCGGAACTTCCGGAACACCTCGGCCAATTTTGCTTGCCTATTCTCTAGCGAGAACAAAAATGGCCGAGAAGATCTGCTCGCAAGTGCATTTTTATAGCATCACCAATAACTGATCAATGATTCTAATCAATAATAAAATATAATTAACATTTGTTATTGATCAATATTTTTTGTCTGTTTAAATGTTTTGTTAGTAACATTAATTGTAAAAACAAAGAAGAAAAAAGTCTCAGATAAAAAAACTTTGACTACAACTGGTTTCAATCTCTGGAGACCGCTAACATCAGAACAAGTCCATAATCACTGCGCTATTCCACGATTGCCATACGAGCGCAAGTAAAATTGATATTTTGTATAACATGCCACTACAGCCCATATCGATCTTTTTTTAAAAAGAGACAATAGTAAATTTTAAACAAATAACCATAAGTTTTTTAAATAAGATTTATAAACATATAAATACAAAGAACAACTTTACATATAATATAATAATGCTGCATACTTGCTACAGTTATATTTACCATAAAAAAGAACATCATTCACCGAAATAGGACCTGTATGTTGGAAATGTGTAAATCACGAAACTTCCAGAATTCGGAACGCCTTGTTCATTTTCCCTCGGTCATTCTTTAGCTAGAACGAGAATGTCCAAGGACAACCGCTAGCATGTGCAAATTTTTTCAGCATTCCATAATATAGGCGGCGTGCTCCAGCGCGTCGCCAATAATTATGATGTGTCTTCTAGAATCAAGGAATTCCTTTTATATCCTACAGTGTCACAATAGCCAAATATAAGCCAGTCTGTCATAAGAAGTCAAATGCTTAAGCAATAAATTATGCAAATTATTAGATAGTGCTTTACCCAAGATTAACTGACTTAAGAAATATCATCATTTGAACATCCAAAATATTACAAATAACGTAACATAATTTGAACTACATTATATTAAAGTATTAGTAGAATATTTCAAATCTACATTAAATGACTATCATTTTAATATCAAACACTAATTTCACATGTGCCAGATATTGAAATATAATTTTATAATACTTATGATGAATTACATAATTAAAAGATAGCATCATAACAGAAGAAACATCTCGAACTGTTTCTTTTTATTTTGTAGAATACTTTAGTTACAATAATTTATCATTTCTAAATTATAATTTTAAATTACCAAGTTATATGAAACAAAATATGTTGCATCCTATCCCAGGCAATTTTGTTGAATATGAAATGATCATATAGTAAACACAAAAACTGCTGCAACAAATTGTCTTGGTTGTGGATGGCTGTTGAATTAATTTGTCCAATGAGCAAGCCAGATTAAAATTTATAAAAACAAGAGTATCAGTAAAACTGATTGATGCCGTCCAAACTCCAAATGATCATATAACCTTGACACAAACAAAAAAGTTATAGGGTAGATAGGAATAGCTTGAAGGTCAAGATTAGACCTTGACCTTTTATAAAGCAACCCAAAATCTGCAAGATACCTGTTCTATGGAAATGTTTGTAATGTAGACAACAACAAAAATAATACTTAAAATCCAAAATAAACAAAAGAAATGAGCAAAATTATGCTTCATTGCTTCACTGTGACCTTTAAGCTAGCAACTCAAACTTTGTACATGACACATTATCTTGTCCATGGTCACTTGTGGCTCATAATTTTAAAATCTGTCAATAAACAAAAGTATTATGACACTTATTTGCTGCAATGCAGCACAGTGACTTTTACCTTCAAGGTGATGACCCAAATCTTGAATGCACCAATAAACAGCATCAGTCAGGGTTCAGACAAAACTTTGCTTAAATGCCATCTGTGACCTTGACCCTCAAAGAAACGACCCAAATCTTGCATGTAACACATTGTCTTGATCTGACTATCACTTATGTCACATGGTCTTAAAATCTATAAAAAACAACAACAAAGTTTTGGGTCAGACATGAAAAGGGGATATGGACTGGCTTTAATGCTGTAAGGTAACCTTGACCTTTAAGGTTGAATCCCAAATCGTACAGGTGGCATGTAAATACTAATGAGAGGATCACAGCTGCGGAATATTTCTAAAACAGTTATGGGTCGTACAAAGATTTCTTTAAATACAATCCTGAAACCTTGACCAGGTAGCTACCAGAACGTTTCATGTGACACATCATCTTGTTGAAATTATCATTTGTTCCATATAACTTTAAAGTCTGTCAATATATACAACAAAGTAATTGAAAGGATATGAAAGGAGGCAAACAGACTGACGGATATACTGATGGATTCATGACCTAATTACTATCATGGTTACAGCCTTTTTAAAGTTTTTTTATGCTAACCAAGGCAATATTAACAATAGGTGTTAATACAACATATATGCCTCTTCATTTACTGGCCCAAACATCTTAAAGTCTTTAAGGTTGCTGTGACCTTCCTTGACCCTTGTGCCACTGACCCCATAGCAAATAGTTGTTGTTACCCATAATGAAAAATGTTCCTACCAAGGATGAGGATTGTCGGTCAATGGCTTCTCTAGGATGGATTAGCCGGCATTTTTGCCGATACTGCGCAGCGACATTTCTATCATTATAGCACAGGGGCACTTATGAGGTGCCCAGGGACTGAACCCGGCCGGTCCATTATACTGACACCGACGAGTCAGGCGTAATGCTGTCCCCTTAGCCCCGAGCGTTAGGAGGGAAGCCACTACTACCAACTTTAAAGTCTTTGGTTAGACCCGGCCGGGGTTCGAACCCACGACCTCCCGATCCGCAAGCCGACGCTCTACCACCTGAGCTATTGCGGCCGGTCTGGCTTCTCTAGATAAGAAACTATAATCATGTTCAAGGTTACTATCACTTTGACCTTCTGCTCCATTGACCTCAAAACAAAAAAGGGGTCATCTACTCATCATGAAAATATTCCTACCTAGGATAAGGATTGTGAGTCAATGACTTTTGTAGATAGTTAACATAAACTAAAATCATGTTCAAGGTCGAGGTCACCTTGACAATTTCCCCACTGATCCAGAAAACAAAAAGTTTGTATCTACTGATCATGCTAAATGTCCTTATCAAGGTTGACAAGGCAGACAGTATGATAACAGAATATAATCAAGCAGTCAAATAAATTAGATAATATTCCAGGACAGTAATGTTGCTGGGAAAATAGTCTCGTAAAAATGTTTTACTTGAAAAATGTGTTAAATAGATTATTATGAAAGGGGATATCCGCCAATATTCAATTTCGAATTTGCAAATTGCAACATTGCATATGCTTAAATTTGCTATTTGTTCGCAAAAAAAAGTTCGTTTTTACATGTATCTAATTCACATTTCTGATATACAATTTGGAAATTACAAATCTTTAGTCGGAGTTAATAAGTCAAAAATTTTATGTTCGTTTACAATTTACAAGCTACATATCTCAAAGTCACAATTCCCAAGTTGCACATTACTAATGTACAAGTTAAGAATTGAGAACATTCAGATGCTAGGAGGCAGTACCACATAAATATAAACATCAAGTTAAAAATAGGATGGAATACATGTATCGTAAGTTAAAAATAGAATGGAATCATAAATGATTCTTTGAAGGAGATATATAATAGAAAATAGCCAACGTTATTTGGCATCAAATTGAAAGCGTTATGTTCTGCCAAAAGTAGTTATTAATGTATAAATTAAAATTCTGCTAGTAATTTTACAAGTCTTTGTTTTCTTAAAACTACATTCAATCCAATTTAATATAAGTATCAGACGTTTCCAGAAGAACATACTATCTCATTCGCATTCGGATTTGTTTACAATGCTTGGGAATCGAACTACATCAACAGGAGTACATGATGTAGTGAGTATGCTTTCCCAGAGTCAGGTGCCCATGTAGCTCAGTTGCTAGAGCACCTACCTCTAGAGCAGGAGGTCTTGGGTTTGACAACTGTCCTCGGTAATGGCATTTTTCCAGCTTTTTTAGGAAAGCAGGAACAGGGGGGTAGTGTTTACAGTGCATGTTTACAGAACATGTCACAAATGATTATAACATGTATCACGCATTTTTCTTAATGTGCCACTAACACTGAATTGTCACTTGATCTTCTATAATCACACATGTATATGCAGTCATACCATAATCACCAGTTAAATACAGAATAATTTCCCTAAAACTGTATATCACAAATAAATAATGCATGTGTCTGATTCCTTGGTAAGAAACTCATATAAAATAGTAATTAGATAGCGGTATTTAGCATGCGCTGTGTCGCAATTTACTAATTGACATTTAAAGTGACAAATCTGTGTATTGAAAGTTAGAAATAGTAATTAGTATATTGGCTGACATCCCCTTCCATAGATAATGCCTTCAGGTTTTAGTTTATGACACCATGAAACAAGAAATATAAAGTATGGAAAGTACAATTCTAAAAAATGTTATTTGGTACCATATTTGTTCTCAAATCAGGTGCAACATAAAAAATGATTTGAAACTGATTGGAAATAAAATAGGTCCTGAAACTGATAAAATAACTTCAAAGGCACTCTAACTTGAAAATGTGTTTAAAAAATAATTCTGAATTAAATAACGCCAAATCTTGAATCAATGTGTATCTGCAGTATTACAGAAACTAAGCTCTCCCAGGAGCCGTCAGATCAGAATCAACCTTATTTGCTGCTTAGCATATAAGCAAACAAGTACAAATTGATACTTTATTAACAAACATAGCATGCTTTCTTGTCAGAATCTACTTTATGTTTTACTAAGCTAATAACATTAAAAAATGAATGTGTTGTTGGTTAACAAACATAGAATTAGAGAGTGAAAATGGTTAGAAATATGAAAATGGTTAGAAACATGAACTAGGGTCTATGATTTATTTGAAACATGTAGACCAAAAAAATGTATTTTTTAATCAAAATCTGCTAAAAACAAGTCGGGCTAATTTTCATAAAACGAACCTGTGTATCAGACTAATTTCTAAACAATCTGGTCAAAATGTAACTCTATGCCAAGCAAATATATAAAAGTATAGTCTGAATTGAAGTCAGAATCTACCTAGGTAAGATATTGTTGCAATTAGCACAAACAACAGGTGGGTCCCATACTAATTAGACATGGAGATGTGCCAGTCTGATGAAAATTTTGACCCCACGTTGGTACATATAATGGGTTTTCCAGTGCTTAGAAAGTATTTCTTATTTCTGACCATTCAAGTGCTATAAACTTTAAAGGAATATTTTTTAACTCTGAAATTTAACAACCCTACATTGAGTTAAATGTATTAATTAATTACAAGTATGATTATATTCTCAATATCTTGACAGAGCAATCTCAAGATGTAAAAGCTGTATTTTTCAAGGTAAACATTTTTTAAAGGAAATATTTAATTTAAATTTGAAAACTAAAAGAAAGAAATATTACAAGAAATGCACAACAAAAAGCTGACTAAATGGCGCAAAGGTTCATGGAGTTGTCAAATATATAGCAAAAAATATAATAAATCGCCTTTGGCTATTGAAGAACATATTTAACATGAAAAGGCAAGTTACACTAGTAAATATTCTAAAACTGGTAAGGGTGTGTTTTTTCTTTGATATATTATTTTATTAATACTAATTTATAAAATTTTAATCCAACATTGAATTTCATTTATACGAGGTGAGCTTGGTATGTTTTGCTTATATAATAATGAGCTTTCAATAATTCCAAGAAATTATTTTTATAAAGAAATTATTTTTATAGAGCTTGTCTTGTTTACCAAGGGTTTGGAGCTGAGATCAGGATATCCTTACCCTCAGATAACCTATTTCAACAGAAACTTGTCAAGCCTTATTTCCATTAAAAATTGTTCACTGAAGGGTTGGGATTTCCCATTTAAACTCTATACAGACAAAACCTAAAAAAGATAAATTGGGTAACACACACAATGTCTTCAGATATGAAACTTGATGAAACAACTGAGCACAAGGACATCCTCCAAGCTGTCAGAGTGTCAACCACAGACACTTACTACCTGACCTAAATCCTATCTCAAGACAAACCAACACCTCACCAATGACACTTTATAGGGATGACAAATTTCAGTCAATCTGTCTATGGCAAGCTAACAGCAAAAATTAAACCGACTATCTACATTCACCACAACATACCAAACTCCAAGAAAACACATTTTTAGAAAGGTTACCAACATCAAATATCCATCACGTCTGTCCTGAGCAATGTTCAACAGACAAAGTGTATGGGAGCAATAAAAATACTGACAATTCTTGCTTCGTCCCCCATCAAGCAAGTTTGATTTATGTTCTATTACATGATGATGGAGAACCTTTCATTATCTAGCAAAGTCACATATTTAGAACAATTGGTAGAAAAAACATTGCCTCACTCCCTTCTTTCAAAGCATCAGAAATTGTTGTGTTTTTTTCAAGAGCAACAATTTACAGATGGATTGCTACTTTTTGTTTCAATAACCATTATGTTTTGCACCTCTTCTGTTCAACGAAAAGATGTTTCTAGTTTAACAGCACATATGTATCATCTCATCGATAGTAGGATTTTTTTGTACACCGGTTAGTTGCAAATAGAAAACAGTACCTTTTTTTTTCTTTTTTGCAAACACGTACACACAAGTGTAAAATAATGTTGTTTTTTATTTAATAAAAGTTCAAGAAAGTCCTGTTTATAAAATGACAACATTTGATATTTAAAAATATTGTTGTATTATTATATACACTTTACAGGATAAACAAACAACATCCTTTAGTATTGTTATTATTTCAATTACAAACTACAAGGTAGCGAAAGGAACAAGGTGTGAAACATCTAGGTAGCAAAACATCTGTGAGCCCTTGCAATACGTCAACAAGTGTGATAAAAGCAAGGTGTAAAATATCTAGATAGCAAAACATCTGTGAGCCCTTGCAATATGTCAACAAGTGTGATGAAAGCAAGGTGTAAAATATCTAGATAGCAAAACATCTGTGAGCCCTTGCAATATGTCAACAAGTGTGATGAAAGCTGAAAATTGGAAGCACATAAAAATGGGGTGGGGGCGGGGGGGGGGGGCGGGGGGGGGGGGGGGGGGGGGGGTAGTGTACATCATGGTGGTAGATTTCACATGAAAAGATGGCTGTCAGCACAGACTAAAAGTACATGTTGTGATAGACATCCTTTGAATGTGGAAGTTAAAATAATATGCATATTATAACTAAATGTTATTGTAATTTATAATAACTACAAGAATTCATTAACGAAACAATTTGCATAAGAGGGATGACATAATCTATACAAAAAGATACACTTACATCTAATGACCTGCACTCATTTTGTGAACTTTGGGAAAAGGGTTAGCCATTCTTGTTTCCCGATCTGCACACTGCTGCTTTTTATCAGTTAAATCAGTTCAGCAATTAAGTTTTTATTAAAGAAGGCAGTTTAGCAAATAAATTTTATTAGAGAAAGCAGTTTTGCAATTAAATTTTATTTAAGAAGTCAGTGTAGCAATTAAATTTTATTTGAGGAGGTGCATTTTTTTCCTTACTACCTTTGAACTCTTGAAACCAATAGTAACTTGATATTAAAACAACACAAGTATTTTCTTGATTCTCCTGCTGAAGAAAATTGTTCATCATTAAAATTTACACAAAATAGTTAAGACCTTGACCTGTTCCGATACTCTGGACCGCAAGTATCAATGTTTGTTAAGTGTTGTTTTTTGTTGTTACTTCACACCGACACAATAACAGTCATATTGGCGAAGTCCAGCTAATTATTGGTGAAGGGAGACCCCAGACTTATATCTGGGTAGAACCACCGGTGCACCGCAGATAAGCTGGACTGTTTCAAGTCAGTGACTCTAACTGCTTGGCCACGGAGCCCCACAAGTATCAATGTCCAAGCTCAATCAAAGTCCCCTGAAATAGTGAACCTATACTTTTTTAAACTATTCAATATATTAAACTGTTTTCAATTATACTGCACTTTTTTTTAACCAGATGTTTTTTTTTAATTTTCTATATTTTACTCACATAGTTTAGTTTAACCTGATTATGCTATATTCACATTAAACTTTGTTTTCTGTGCCGTATGACCTGTTAAGTGTCGGTGTGCCGTAAAACCCAAATAATAATAATAATAAGATCATCATTTTGCATAATTATGCTGAATATAGATGCTCAGCAGCCTCTGGAAGTGACCACAGCTCTCACATTAAAACTCCCATTACCTTGAATGACATGTCAATCAAGTTTGCATCAAACAGAAAGCTCATTTTGTTCAGATGTTAAGTAAATAAGGTTAAGATGTAAATGTATTGAATTTGAAATGAAGAACATAGTCTGTCTGTGCATTTTACAACAACTAGGCTACAGGTGCAACTTCTTTTTCAACTGTAAGTAGAGAAAGTGGATTGTGTGTCAACTACAGTCTCTAGAAAACCTTTGCCAGACAACCATCACACACCTCTGTCTGGGAAATCATGACATACTGTGTAAAATGATAAACAAGTCATCTGCATTTTTTCTACTGTATACTTTATTCTGTTGAATGATGTTTTATAGTAATTAAGTTGTATCAAATAATAAAATATGCGTACATCAATCACAACTTGCAAGCTTTTTATTGCAATCTAAATTAGAAAATTGATCATATTAACAAGTCAGACTTTACAATATTTTTATAAACATAGATTGACTTACGATTGACTTACGACACAATAAATAACAGTGCCTGACAAGAATGTCATGATTTTATGGAATCAATGATTTTACAAATGTTCCGGTGGATATTCATTGTATTCGTACTTCAGTAACTGATGATGAACATTTATAAAAATTGTATGACTGTTTTAATTTTTAATTGTACATGACCTACCTGCCCTAACCTGCTAAGCCAAACTTGCCATAGTCTTAAATTAAAAAACTAGTGGTCTTTGTGAACAATCATTATGCTTTCTCCTGGTAAATTTGGTCAGGGAAAATATGAAGTGAATTGGACATGTTTTGATAAGACAAGAAAGCAGTGCAATAACAGCTTATCACCTAAGTGCAGCAAAATGAGAAGAGAAAAGTGAGGACTATGAATAACATACCAAGATGTTCAGGAAATGCCTTGGGGTTGGTGGGTGGAGAAGATGGTACATTTAAGTTTGTTGTTCACTCTATTGTTTTATGTTATATTCATAATGAATAAAATGGAAAAAAATTAGTGACCTATCTACTGAATTATTAAGACTGATTTATGACAACAACGACAACATTAAACAAATATGAAATCATAATAATCATTACTTTTCATTTAAAAGTTACAATTATAATTTGGTATTTTAAACAAAAACAGGCTTTGATGAAGTTAATAATATGAAGACAGAAGCAGGAGGCATAGAATATACAAATTTCCTTAATCAAAAAGCTTAAATCGTACATGTGGCTTACATACAGCTAATACAGGATGCCAAACTGAAGGAAGGTAATCTCATGATTTTTTTGGTTAGACTTTGCAAATGCTTTTTTAACTCTCCCTCCCAAGCTGGTAAAGTTGACTACAGAAGTACCAAGTACCTGTCAAGTTTAGGACATTGATGCAGCCATTAACTTGATTGCAAAAAATCAGCAGACAAAGTTTAGTCTAGGACCAACCACCATCACTGGAGTCCAGCAACCTCTGATAAGAACCAGTTGATGGAACAGTTTGCAGTGGTTCACCATTGTTTGGAAAGAAATATTGCTACACTAAGAAATATTGCTACAGTGTATACAGGAAGCTTGTTTAATCTACACCCAATCAGAAAGGAGAAGTGTCAAGGTACATGTCTAGAAAAATAACTATAATTAATTATCTTCAGTGATGGAACATTGTTTTTGTCAATACTGTCACAGAGAACAGAGAATAATAATGTTGCTGAATGTGACTTTCATGGTGTTGTTTTTTAGCGTGAGAAATATAAAAACATTCAGACTGTGAGAAATATAAAAACATTCAGACTGTAAGAAATATAAAAAACGTTCAGACTGTATTTATATGGTATAATTATGCTGGTCATGATATAAATTGTTTTGTCTTGATGGTTTAAGACAGATAATGAACAATAGCATATATTTCAACTCGGCTTCTATATTTGTTAGTTATTAACTTTTACATAATACTATTTTTTTTAATCTAGTATACCGGTACTTTAATAACTGCTGCCCGGTTTGGTATGTTTATTCTTTATTTCTAGTGAGGTTTTATTGTAAATTTGATGTTGGCTTTATATAACCTCAATTAATAATAATAATAATCTTAACGTGAAATAAAAAACTATTGGACCTGCAACTGTTATTTTTATAACCCCATGTTAACACTTCTGTTATGACACAACCTACATTTACGGTACTTGACTATCCTGATTGAAGTTCGCTGCATTAAATTTGTCATAGAAATCTTTTATAAAAGTTCTTTCTTGTAGTGGTAACTGCCAGTCAAAGAACTGGTGCCTAATTCAATTACTGATATATACAAAAGTACAAACAAAATTGTTCTTTAGACAATGAAATTTGTGGTACGCCCACTTGTATTAGCATAATTGAAAGAAAACTGGTTAATTTACCAGTTAAACAGTCTGACAGCACTTCTTAGCAACAGTTGTAATTTGATTATGCCAAATTAAAGAAAGTATATGTACTTAGTATAACATAAAAATAGTAAAATTGTTTTTTACTTTTTCTGTATTATAACTTTTTAAACATGTTTGGATGTGCAAAGTGTAAATTGTTAAAATATTATAATTAATTACAAAGTAGAGTAATAACTAATACACTAGTTACTGCAGTAGATGATCATAACTGACTGATTTGCACAATGTTTTGAACTTTTTTTTTTAAAGCCAATATTAATATATCTTTTATTATCCCCATCCTAGGTGGAGGCAGGTCGGGGACCCATCCTGGCATCCATCTTACAATCAATATTAGTAGTATACATTTTTGTTTGAGCAAATTATAATGTAAGGTGAAATATGCATGGATATAAAAGTTTATAGTTTGTTAGTTAAATTGACATGTTATCAAAATACAGGGAGGCATTAATATCCTAGGTGTATTTATATATACATACACATACACACACACACACATATATATACATATACATAAGTAAGGGTACCTAAAATTGTACATGGTATTTTGCGTTTGTGTATCTGATGCAGATACAACATAGGTATACATTATAATTTAGTGAAAAGTTGCACAGTTGCCCAGTTTTGAGCTTTTTAATAATACCTAACAAGGTGATTTTCCTATATCAATTAGACAAATAATTGTCATTCCCTACCTATACTTTCAACACAATTTATTAAGGAACTTAAAATTGAAGAAGTGTTCTAGTACCTGATTTGTGAAACAACCTATACTACAATATTATTCTTTCATTAATGATCTACAGGTGCTACCATGTGACAATTGTGATAAGTTTGACAGCAACTTAAGACCAGAAAACCAGTTCCACCAATACAAACACATCTAGATATATCCACTATACATCACTAACATTATGTGGATACAACAGTCTGCAGGACATAAGTATATGGATATACAATTTTGTTTGATTATATATCAGACGGCTGATTTTAAACCGATTCATCAACTCATACATCATGTATAAGTTATTCCTCCTTGAAAATTGATTTTAAACCGATTCATCAACTCATACATCATGTATAAGTTATTCCTCCTTGAAAATGGTCAAATTCACAATGACAATGCCTAGTAAAACAGATCTACAAGATCTGCCCCATGAAGACATGACAAATCTGAACATTCTCAAATAAGAATATATATAACATATTTTGTACATAAATTAGTCTGAAATACATCTAAATGTTCATGATATCAGTTTTATGTTTGAAAACAAACACACAATAAAGACACCAGGTTTGGTAGACTTTTTAAAAAAAATTCAGTTACCAAACTAACATAAATATCTTTAAATTGTTTAATGTTTGGAATCTTAGTGACCAATTTTAATTAAACTTAAGGTCCCTATGACAAAACACTTCATTTCTTGTAAGACATTTCTTACGGAATTATGTATATTCAATGTGTAGTAAAACAGGTGATGAAATTTATACAAACACCATCAAAACAGGGTAAACAGTATTTATACTCAGTTTGAATTTTTTTGTGATCTTAAACAAAGTTTGCAATTTAATACATTTTGTATAATTGTGATGAATGTGCGGGTTTGGCCTTGTTTTGTGTGTATTTTTATGTGGATTTTTCTTCCTTTTTTCTTTTCTTTTTGCGCTTGCGATTTTTTATCACAAAATGAAAGCTGTAACATTCATTATCTTAATCTAAAAAAATCTTAATACATGAAAAGGGAAATTACTTTAAATGAAAACAATTTTCTACTGATTACCAATTATCGATGATTCACAAAAATTGCAGAAAATTTTTGCAGTAAATTTTTAAAAAGACAATATTGTAATAGTTGAAACATTCTTATTTCTAAAAATAAAAAGGACCATTTCCTTTAAGGATTTAAGATATGAAAACTAGCCATATATTCAGAACTAGATGGTGATGTTGTTTACAAAATTGCATACATGACCTTTAAGGCATACAATTCATCAAAAGTGTTGATTTTTCGATGTTTCATTTTTCTCTGTATGATCTATTACAACTGCTCTACCTTTACCTAGTTTGTAAAATAGTTTTTACTTGAATATGTTATAAATATCATTTAAGTAAGATTAACAAAAAGAAACCAACGTAAATCAGCTCCATAAAGAATTGCAGAATTCTCAAGAGATTTCGTAGTTTTCAGATTAAATTTCCTCACTGTAAAGTGCAATTTAGCAAGATGCGGCTGCTAATTTATTTGGTATAAAGAAGAAATTGGATGCCTTTAAAATCTAACATACAAGTGATTGTTCAAGAGAAATAGTGCTAATTTGTTTTTGTTTTCTAAACCTCTTTTTAACTACATGCTTTATAAATAATAAAGTTAAGTACTTTTTAGCAAAAAACACAATATTTTTGTTCTTTTTGGTGTGGTGTGAATAAATTACTGGATAATAATGTACCTTTATTTGCAAAGAATTCTGTTAAGAATTTCCGAAAGTTGTCTATGTTGTTGAGTGTATGAAGCGGACATGAGTACCTATAATTAGGTAATTAATTATATAATTTTATTAATTAAATAATATAATTAGGTATATTGTAGTTTATTTAGTTCTTAAGTCTGCTAAAAATTTACAATTGTAAAATAACAAAAGTTGTTGGTTAAGGTGATGGAATAGAGCTCTAAGTTTGTGGAGTAGCTGTCAGTGGTTGTTTGTGGGTCATGTAAAATATAATGAAGACAAAGAAGAAGCCATGAACAAGCAGTTGGACAAGCTTGGTCTGGGTTTTCCTTGATCTGGACAATCAAGTTTGTCTAATCAGCCATAAGATCACTGATTGACAGTGTAAACTAGCTGCATACCTGAATACTATGGTACATGATTTCAATTTATTTGATATTGCTCTATCTCCATTGTGTAACAACAGCAAACTTCAAAGTCCTGTTTGATTACCTGACAAAAATCAAATCACTTTCTTCAAGACAATTATTTTATTATGTAAAATCCCAGTGTGAATGGATGGCTTATAAATGTACTGTACTGTATGTAGAGAAAGTACATCAGCAATATTTGCACTTCCAGTACGACTTCACTATATACCATGTATATCTATATACTTACACAACTCTATCAGCATCAAGGCATTTCACTGACAAGGCAGTGGTATTAAAGTTACTTTGTCTAAGGGAAGCTGACACTTTGAGAGAAAATTGAAGCTTTATAGTTGACATTATGATGAAAACAATAAATATTTAGGATGTGGAAGAATGGCACATGGGCCCATAAACATACGTTTGTTTATGATCTCTGTTGGCTTAAACAGTTAAAATTAACTAATGTCCTCGGATAAAAAGACTGACATCGTAAATCTGAACTAGAACTATCGCTGAATGCGATTCATACCCCCACCAATGTCCTTGACAAAGCTGGTACAAGGGTAGGATGGGTTCTGCACATTGCCCAGTTGGGGTGAACATTTGAGTTTAGTTTGAAGAAAATCCTTCCATTAGTATAGAAATTATAGAGCGTACCTGACATATTGTCTAGTATTGATTGTAAGTAAATAAAAGACTTAAAAAGGGGCATAACTTTGTCAAAATGCAATACAGAGTTATGAAACTTGACCTGCATATCTTACTTGTGATACGTCATATATCTTTTAAGTTTCAAGCAAATACCTGTGCTAATTTCAGAAATATTCAAGTACATGTTAAAATTTAAGAACATTTTCTAAGTCAATTTTGACCTTCAAGTGTGATCTTGACCTTAAGCCGGCACAAAGGTAACATGGGTTCTGCACATAACCTTGTTGAGTTGAACATTTGAGTAAAGTTTGAAGAAAATTCTTCCATTAGTATAAAACTTAAAGAGCGGACACGACATATTGTCTAATACTTGATGTAATGTAAATTTGAAGACTTAAAAGGGGCATAACTTTGTCAAAATGCAATACAGAGTTATGAAACTTGACCTGCATATCCTAATTGTGACACTTCATATATATTTTAAGTTTCAAGCAAATACTTTTTCTAGTTTCAGAAATATTCAAATACATGTTAAAATTTAAGAATATTTTCTAAGTCAATTTTTGACCTTCAAGTGTGACCTTGACCTTAAGCCGGCAAAAGAGTAACATGGGTTCTGTACATCTCCTTGTTGAGGTGAACATTTGAGCCAAGATTAAAGAAAATCTTTAAATTATTGTAGGACTAACAGAGCGGACATAACACATTGTCTAATACTTGATTGTATGTAAATTTGAAGACTTAAAAGGGACATAACTTTGTCAAAATTCAATACAGAGTTATGAAACTTGACCTGCATATCCTAATTGTGACACTTCATATATATTATAAGTTTCAAGCAAATACTTTTCTAGTTTCAGAAATATTCAAATACATGTTTAAATTTAAGAATATTTTCTAAGTCAATTTTTGACCTTCAAGTGTGACCTTGACCTTAAGCAGACAAAAAAGTAACATATGTTCTGCACATCCCCTTGTTGAGGTGAACATTTGAGCCAAGATTAAAGAAAATCTTTCAATTAGTGTAGGACTTACAGAGCTGACACGACATATTGTCTTATACTTGATTGTATGTAAATTTGAAGACTTAAAAGGGGCATAACTTTGTTAAAATTCAATACAGAATTATGAAACTTGACCTGCATATCCTAATTGTGACACTTCATATATATTTTAAGTTTCAAGCAAATACTTTTTCTAGTTTCAGAAATATTCAAATACATGTTAAAATTTAAGAATATTTTCTAAGTCAATTTTTGACCTTCAAGTGTGACCTTGACCTTAAGCCGGCAAAAGAGTAACATGGGTTCTGCACATCCCCTTGTTGAGGTGAACATTTGAGCCAAGATTAAAGAAAATCTTTGCGGACACGACATAATGCCTAATATTTGATTGTTTGATATTTGACCTTCAATTGTGGGCACATGGGCAACATGGGTTCTGCACATCCCCTTGTTGAGGTGAACATTTCAGCCAAGTTTGAAGAAAATCCTTCAATTGGTATAGGATTTATAGAGCGGACACGATAATGGAGACGGACGGACGGACAAAGCGAATCCATTATAGCTTCCCCCATATTTTGTGGTGGGGGTATAATTACATCTAATGCCCATGTGAAGTTTACTGTCTAACTGAAATGCATAACAAATACGGTAAAATCTTCGAAAAAAGAAGATCTTTGATAACGAAAGTTCCAAGAAGGAACATACTGTTTAATTTGACAATTTAATCCATTAGAATCTATCAGGTAACATGTAATAATATTTCTTATCCGCATCAGGATATAGCAACAAAAGGAATGGAAAAGAGTAAGTTGGTCTGCTGTTCGCTGATGACTATCTTTCATTGTTACTTTATTTCAATGATAAACAAAATTATCTTGTATGTACAAAATTGAGCAAGGTCTATAGGAATGAGATACAAGCAGACTCAGCTGTTTTAAGTAAAAACAACAACATTGGATAAAATCCTCTGAACAAATACTCGCTTTCAAACATAATTGATCTTTAAGGTAGAGCCATCATTGAAAGCCATAACTGCCATACTAACCTGCTAGCAGGCAGAAAAACCTGTCTTATGGTGTATGACCTTGACCTTTGAGCTAGCAATCTGACTCTTACAAGGCAAACATTTATGTCAAATAGTTTTTAAAAATCTCTTGTGTAGGCTATTTCAACTAAGAGCTCAAACAAGCAAATTTGTAATTAATTATGACCTTTGACCTTTAAGACAATAACCTCAGCGCTAGCGATATCATTCATATGCGCACTTGGTCTTTATAAGGCTAACCTTTGTTTAAAAATCCATTATCTTAAGTTTTGTCATTTTGGAGCCTGGAAACTATTCAGGATAGAGGGACAAATTCCCATACCAAACCCATATACCCTGTGGTAGCCGGGGCTTAACATAGCGAACATAAATTAAACTGGAAAAAAAATGACATGAAAGTGACTAATTATACAATCAAACTTTTATAGAATGTATTAACAAATTTTGCTGCAATTACCCTGGAAAAATATGTTGAAGGTATGATTTCTTTTTTATATTTTCAAGGGAAAATTATTTTTAGGTCAGCATATTTGATACACACATCTGTATAGTCCCCGTAAATAAAACTTCAGTTTAACATTGAACGTTTCAAGAAAAAAATACAAGGCTACTTAAAATCCTATTTTAATTACACATCTTAATACCTGTATTTATCAATTTCAGTTACAATAAACATAAGGAAAACAGATGATTTTGCAATCAAACCATCAAAATCGTCAGACTAAAACATGTTTGATAACTAATCCATAACACATCCCAGTATTTCTAGCCATGCAAACCCTCACTTCTAGCCGACAGGAATTATAGTCTATGGAATTGCCTGTCACATTTTAATTGCATTGTCACTTTTTAATTGCATGCCAGACTTAGACTAGTGTGATCATTTATACCCAGTGATTGGTTTGCTCATATATTTGATTACCCTCTTGCTGTTGCAGTGGCATGAAAGGCTGTAATTTTCAGGCTTGTTTTTATGATTCACTAACAACCACTCAATCTAGAAAAGGTTAATTGCTGTTTTTGTTTATTTAGTTAGTATGATACATGACCCTGCAACAACATTCAAGATGTAGAAAAAAGTGGAAAGACCCTTATAGATTATTTTAGATCATTGATATAATTGATTAAATCAGTGAATTATTAAAATGTCACTGAAATTGACATATGCCTGAAAATGTAATGACCTTAAATATGATCTTGACCCTAAGTGTTACACTTGCAAAATAGTACCTTGTGCTTAAAGTGTATTCCAGTAAGCTGATAAATTCTGGCTGAAAACTTGCAAAACTAGAACTATCGCTAGATGCGATTCATACCCCCACCAATGTCCTTGACAAAGCTGGTACAAGGGTAAGATGGGTTCTGCACATTGCCCAGTTGGGGTGAACATTTAAGTTAAGTTTGAAGAAAATCCTTCCATTTATATTGAATTTATAGGGCAGACACGAATTATGGTCTAGTATTGATTGTAAGTAAATTAAAAGACTTAAAAAGGGGCATAACTTTGTCAAAATGCAAAACAGAGTTATGAAACTTGACCTGCCTATCCTATTTGTGACACTTCATATATATTTTACGTTTCAAGCAAATACTTTTACTAGTTTCAGAAATATTCAAATACATGTTAAAATTTAAGAATATTTTCTAAGTCAATTTTTGACCTTCAAGTGTGACCTTGACCTTAAGCCAGCAAAAGAGTAACATGGGTTCTGCACATCCCCTTGTTGAGGTGAACATTTGAGCCAAGATTAAAGAAAATCTTTCAATTAGTGTAGGACTTAAAGAGCGGACACGACATATTGTCTAATACTTGATTGTATTTAAATTTGAAGACTTAAAAGGGGCATAACTTTGTCAAAATGCAATACAGAGTTATGAAACTTGACCTGCATATCCTAATTGTGACACTTCATGTATATTTTAAGTTTCAAGCAAATACTTTTTCTAGTTTCAGAAATATTCAAATACATGTTAAAATTTAAGAATATTTTCTAAGTCAATTTTTGACCTTCAAGTGTGACCTTGACCTTAAGCCGGCAAAAGAGTAACATAGGTTCTGCACATCCCCTTGTTGAGGTGAAGTGAGCCAAGATTAAAGAAAATCTTTCAATTAGTGTAGGACTTACAGAGCGGACACGACATAATGTCTAATATTTGATTGTTTGATATTTGACCTTCAATTGTGACCTTGACCTTGAGCTGACACATCGGCAACATGGGTTCTGCACATCCCCTTGTTGAGGTGAACATTTTAGCCAAGTTTGAAGAAAATCCTTCAATTGGTATAGGATTTATAGAGCGGACACGATAATGGAGACAGACGGACGGACAAAGCGAATCCATTATAGCCCCCTCCCCCACCCCCACCCACCTACCCCCACACATTTTGTGGTGGGGGTATAATTATGACAAAGTTACGGCTGATACACTAATAAACGACTGGAGTTGCCGTTTATTACAAATGACCTTCAATTATAGGACCTTGAACTAAAGTGTTGAAACTGCAAAAGAGTTTGAAATGTGGAGCACATGATACTTTTTAGTGTATGTCAGTAAAATGGTGAATTTTGATTGAATACTTTCAAAATAATGACAAAGTTATGGCTAAGATATATCAAATATCATGATCTTAAATAAGCCTGTAAAACAACTTTAACCTTAGTGGTTGCACTTTATAATGTGGGACACCATTTAATGTATGGCTGTAAGATGGTAAAGTTTCAATGAAGTACTGAAAATAATATGGAAGTTATGACTGGTTCACAGAAATGGGAGAGACAAAGAGACATTCCCAAGATCTATATTTATGGCTACACTATTGTCCTCTGTTGTTCAGTGAGCTAGCTATCTAAGGAAAAATATAGCCATATTTTTGCTTCGATAACAAGGAAAACAAAGGACACCTTTTGACCCCAACGCCCCCAAAGTCATGGACTCGTACAGGCGATTGGACAGGTACACAAACAGTGTGACCTTAATTTATTATTGCTGATCATTGAAATGCTGATTATGATCCTGTATGTGATGATACATAGGCTTGGCAAGTTGCAAGGATGCTGAAATATATGATGAGAAATAGGCTTGTAAAGTTACAATGATACTGATGTATGTGATGAGAAAAAGGCTCATGAAGTTACAAGGATACTGATACATTTGATGAGAAATAGGCTTGTAAAGTTACAAGGATACTGATGTATTTGTTGAGAAAAAGGCTCATGAAGTTTTAAGGATACTGATACATTTGATGAGAAATAGGCTTGTAAAGTTACAAGGATACTGATGTATGTGATGAGAAAAAGGCTCATGAAGTTACAAGGATACTAATACATTTGATGAGAAATAGGCTTGTAAAGTTACAAGGATACTGATGTGATGAGAAAAAGGCTCATGAAGTTACAAGGACACTGATACATTTGATGAGAAATAGACCTGTAAAGTTACAAGCATACTGATGTGTGTGATGAGAAATAGGCTTGTGAAGTTACAAGCATACTGATGTATATTATGAGACATAGGCTTGTGAAGTTACAAGCATACAAATGCATGTGATGAGAAATAGGCTTGTAAAGTTACAAGCACACTGATGTATATGATAAGACATAGGCTCATGAAGTTACAAGCATACTAATGTATGTGATGAGAAATAGGCTTGTAAAGTTACAATGATGCAGATAATAAAGATTTTGATGATGCTAATGGAGATAAAGGAGTGGTGGTGTTGGTGATGATGATGAGGAGGAGGGGCTTGGTGGTAGTGTTTATGATAGTGATGATGTAGATAAGGTATAGGTTGTTGGTGGTGGTAATGGCGATGATAGTGATGAGACGGGTTTGTTTATGATGATGATAAAAAGGAGGAGGAGGAAAAGATTGGGAAGAGGAAAAGGCGATATAAAATAAAATAATTAACTGACTTACCCAGGAAGTTATGCTGCATTCTGTTTTCAATAGATAATTTCAAATCTCAACATACATTTTATCACTAAAATAAGGCTTTTGAACATGTGAATCTATTCAATCTACCTTACTTGTAATAAAAATATCATTAAACTAACACTTTATCAAAGGTGTGACAGCCTTCTTTTCTTCTCTATTGATATTGAAGTTTTTTATACATAGCAGCCACTACAATGAGACATATCATATTCATTATTTCTTCCTTAGCATTTTCCAAAGAAAGAAACACCTTGTTTACTTATAAAACGTATGTAAACAGTTCTTCCAATTTCATTTATAAAAAGGTATTGTGAAGAGTTCAAAACAATCTGAATATTTATCAAAAAATTGACTAGTGCCAAAAATTAGGTTTGAAATATTACTGCATTTACAAAATTAATTATTTTGTTTGCTTTAAATCTCTGTGACAGAAAATGTTAATTACTTCAACAGTCTGTTGCATTACCTGCAAGGGATTGGCAGCTAATTGATTAACCGAGAGTAACTGGTGATCTAATTATGCAAATTTAACTCAGTTAAATTAATCAGAACTAAAATGCTTTTACCATTAACAGTGGAAAACAGATTAAAATACATTTGCATTGTTTTTGTCCTGTAACATCTACCATCTCTTTCATTAACAATTATCATGCCACATAGTTTGTGAATAGTAAATTCTTTATTAATTCACGATACAAAGATGATGAGAATATAGACACATCAGCAAATTTCGCAGATTCTGATGTGTATCTTCACTATCTGCCTATAAGCATGATGAACAAGGTGTGCTAATATTAGCAGGCTTATAGTAAATAATTATTTTTAAGGAAAGATCTCAGATATCTTATTACTATAACATTAAATTTTCTTTCATAAGCAAGAATTTTTTTATTTTTTTTTATAAGACACTTAACTAAACTGAGCATTCGTGGTCTAGTGGTAAGACGTTGGACTCCGGATCAGAGGGTCCCGGGTTCGAACCCCGAAACTGACCACGTGATGTTAGTCCTTGAGCAAGACTATTTACTGCACATTGCTCCAGGTATTGAGTACCTGAGTACTGGTTCTACTCAGGAAGTGGACAGTCGAGAGGGATTAATATAAGTTAAAAGAACTTGTTTCTTAATCGACTTTAAATAAATAGGTTTAAACTAGCTAAACTGAAAATTTAGATCCTGTTCAGTATATAAACTCTGTAAGATATAAAGGAAGAATGAAACTATTGTAATCTTACCTTGTTAGATTAAATTTCAAAAAATGTTTTACATCTGGAAAAATGTATCATGCAATTTTTTAACTTTGACTTACCTTTGCTATATATATATAAAATGTGCTGACATGTCAAACATATGTGTGTAGATCCAACACTTGATTCATACACTTTAACTGAATATTGTTTATATTACTTGACAGAAATAATAACATCCAGATGTCTTAGTCTACAGTTATGTAAAACAAAAACAATATCTCCTTCCAATGTTCATGTGGTGATGACTTGACAAAACTTAGCTGACTGAAAGAAAGAGTTGATCAATGACCAATATTAACATGATATCAATATATACTCACAAAAACATATTGTTTCTCAAGTGTAGTTACGAAATAACATTGATGAAGAGGCACTTTTAAGGAACTTTCAGTTTCTGAGAGTGATCTTTCTTGTGTCACATCTATTATCTCTGGTGAAGTCGAACCACCTGTATGACTTGTAATAAACAGTATGAAAATATTATTTTAGATCTCTGGTAGTTTAAGATGGTTCATTATTTCTGGATAGACATCAGATAATCTTTAATATAAGTATACACATAATGTAGTTTTTAAAAAAAAAAGGAATTTCTTCATAAAACAAGAGTTGTCTATAGACAGTGCACTCCACTTTTCTTAGTGCTGGATAGTATAATGTTAATGACCCTAACAAAAACAAAAACAATTCTAGGTCTTCAAAGGGGCATAACTATTCCACAATGAATATTAGGGTTACCAGGTATCTGTCCTATTGAAATGAGGTTCACTTTTCAAAGGTAATGTTCATGGAGTTTGAAGTTAATATATTTCACTGATTTGTGAAATGGACCTTAACAAAAACCTGAATCAATACAGAAAATTCTAAGTCAGAAAAGGAGCATAACTCATAGAAAAATAAATTTCAGGGTTACCTGCCTTCAAAGTCATGTGAACTCTCCCGCTTTTGACTCCCAAAAGGTTCAAAATTATTTGAAAATGAGGGGTGTTTTACTCATTTTCAGAAATCTTCTTACTTGGAAACAGATAACTTCCTTCTTTGTTTATATGAAAAAAACAACAACAAATCTCCCACTTTGCTAGTGAAAATCTCCCTATTTGGCCTCAGATTAACATGTATGCTTATTGAAAAAAAAAAAAGGTTTTAATAGTGAAATGGTATTTCAAGTTTAGAGTAAATATGCCTCACAGTTTTGTCTTGTAAGAAATGGACCCTAGTAAAACAAAAACAACAACACAGAATCAAGTTACCTGCCCTTTGGAAATAGGTTCTGATTTTGATGCGGAACAAAAATTTCTTATTCAAGGTGAATATCTATAAACAATGGACTCAAACAAAATGGATGCTGACACCGACATGATGGCCATGATAATAGCTCCATATATTTCTCTTAGGAAAGTGGAAATAAAATTGTGAAGGTGAAATTTTACATTTAAATGAAAACAGGAACAAAGGAAAAGAATATATAAAAAGTATTTCAAACACTTGAAATGTATTTCACATGTTTATCTTGATAGATGTGGCTCATCAGACTTCTGACAGACCTGACCCCTCTTATTTTAAGAAAGTAAGCATTGGAAAGAATTAAAATAATACATTGGCAGTGGCAGATTTTGGGTTTTAAGAACTTTATTTTTATTTAGAATAGTTAACAACAGCATCACAAGATGTAGATTTAGATACCTTGAAATAGCAAAAGTAAATAGTAAATAATATAGCATTAAAAGTTTTCAACCTGAACAGAACTGGAACCCAGGTGGTATGATGCAGCGAGTGACAGGAGTTTCAAGGCCATGATTCTACATTTGTCAACAGTGCTCCAAAAGTTTGCATTTACAAGTTATGTTAAAGAGAGATTTTCCACATGTAGTACAAAACTATGTTTAAGCCTTTGATTCATAACCTTTGTACTTAAGCCAATGGCATCAAGGTTTGCATTGGGTTACAAAAACCAAACACAAACAATACAAAATATTTGTATAAGTATCATGACTAAGAACCCACAAGACATGCTTCTATTTAAAGTATAAAATTATAACATATACATTGTAGAGGCACAACAACCACAACATCTAAACTGTATTTTTCTATAGAATGTTACTGTATAGTTTAATAAACATCAAATCTATTGAGGTCATTACCATCTATAGCCTTATGTTGAGGTCATTACCATCTATAGCCTTATGTTGAGGTCATTACCATCTATAGCCTTATGTTGAGGTCATTAACATCAATAACCTTATGTTGAGGTCATTACCATCTATAGCCTTATGTTGAGGTCATTACCATCTATAGCCTGATGTTGAGGTCATAACCATCTATAGCCTTATGTTGAGGTCATTACCATCTATAGCCTTATGTTGAGGTCATTACCATCTGTAGCTTTATGTTGAGGTCATTACCATCTATAGCCTTATGTTGAGGTCATTACCATCTATAGCCTTATGTTGAAGTCATTACCATCTAAAGCCTTATGTTGAGGTCATTACCATCTATAGCCTTATGTTGAGGTCATTAACATCAATAGCCTTATGTTGAGGTCATTACCATCTATAGCCTTATGTTGAGGTCATAACCATCTATAGCCTTATGTTGAGGTCATTACCATCTATAGCCTTATGTTGAGGTCATTACCATCTATAGCCTTATGTTGAAGTCATTACCATCTATAGCCTTATGTTAAGGTCATTACCATCTATAGCCTTATGTTGAGGTCATTAACATCAATAGCCTTATGTTGAGGTCATTACCATCTATAGCCTTATGTTGAGGTCATTACCATCTATAGCCTTATGTTGAAGTCATTACCATCTATAGCCTTATGTTGAGGTCATTACCATCTATAGCCTTATGTTGAGGTCATTAACATCAATAGCCTTATGTTGAGGTCATTACCATCTATAGCCTTATGTTGAGGTCATTACCATCTATAGCCTTATGTTGAGATCATTACCATCTATAGCCTTATGTTGAGGTCATTAACATCAATAGCCTTATGTTGAGGTCATTACCATCTATAGCCTTATGTTGAGGTCATTACCATCAATAGCCTGATGTTGAGGTCATAACCATCTATAGCCTTATGTTGAGGTCATTACCATCAATAGCCTTATGTTGAGGTCATTACCATCTGTAGCTTTATGTTGAGGTCATTACCATCTATAGCCTTATGCTGAGGTCATTACCATCTATAGCCTTATGTTGAAGTCATTACCATCTATAGCTTTATGTTGAAGTCATTACCATCTATAGCCTTATGTTGAGATCATTACCATCTATAGCCTTATGTTGAGGTCATTACCATCTATAGCCTTATGTTGAGGTCATTACCATCTATAGCCTTATGTTGAGGTCATTACCATCTATAGCCTTATGTTGAAGTCATTACCATCTATAGCCTTATGTTGAGGTCATTACCATCTATAGCCTTATGTTGAGGTCATTACCATCTATAGCCTTATGTTGAGATCATTACCATCTATAGCCTTATGTTAAGATCATTACCATCTATAGCCTTATGTTGAGATCATTACCATCTATAGCCTTATGTTGAGGTCATTACCATCTATAGCCTTATGTTGAAGTCATTACCATCTATAGCCTTATGTTGAGGTCATTACCATCTATAGCCTTATGTTGAGGTCATTACCATCTATAGCCTTATACTGAGGTCATTACCATCTATAGCCTGATGTTGAAGTCATTACCATCTATAGCCTCATGTTGAGGTCATTACCATCTATAGCCTCATGTTGGGGTCATTACCATCTATAACCTTATGTTGAGGTCATTACCATCTATAGCCTTATGTTGAGGTCATTACCATCTATAGCCTTATGTTGTGGTCATTACCATCTATAGCCTCATGTTGAGATCATTACCATCTATAGCCTTATGTTGAGGTCATTACCATCTATAGCCTGATGTTGAAGTCATTACCATCTATAGCCTCATGTTGAGGTCATTACCATCTATAGCCTCATGTTGGGGTCGTTACCATCTATAACCTTATGTTAAGGTCATTACCATCTATAGCCTTATGTTGAGATCATTACCATCTATAGCCTTATGTTGAGGTCATTACCATCTATAGCCTCATGTTGAAGTCATTACCATCTATAGCCTCATGTTGAGGTCATTACCATCTATAACCTTATGTTAAGGTCATTACCATCTATAGCCTTATGTTGAGGTCATTACCATCTATAGCCTTATACTGAGGTCATTACCATCTATAGCCTTATGTTAAGGTCATTACCATCTATAGCCTTATGTTGAGGTCATTACCATCTATAGCCTTATGTTGAGGTCATTACCATCTATAGCCTGATGTTGAGGTCATTACCATCTATAGCCTTATGTTGAAGTCATTATCATCTATAGCTTTATGTTGAAGTCATTAATATCTATAGCCTTATGACAATTTTACGAAGTTTACCACACCTTCCTTACATACAGCTTACAGTAATCTGATTAAAATGCAAGCAGAACTTGTCAAATTGAATTTACCAGCTGTAAGATAGGCTATAAGTCAATGCATACTGGGGCTTTGTCTCCTCATATGTACTTTTCATAAGGCTTCATGTCAAGGATATTCATGTTCTGCAATTAAGCTATTCTAATGATTCACAGTGTTTATATCCCAGATTTATATTCTCGATGAACAAATGTACAAGTGTAAACAAGTTACAGACACATTGTACCATGTAGCAACCTTTCACAATCATTGTCATTACTCTTAAAGACAGCAAATGTGCTACTGTTCCAGAAGTGGTATATTTAGGCCTTATAACAAGCCATCAAACCTACTGGAAAACTTTATTGGCGACGCGCTGGAGCGCGATGCCTATATATGGAATGCTCACTGAAATGGGCACATAGGAAAGTTAGTTTTGCAGACCTACCTGATAAAATACGGGTCCTAATTTGGTAAAAAGTGTTCTTAATTTTTATTTATTTATTTTTGTATTTATTTTTGTGTGTCTGTATCTTTCAACAAAACTTAATACTATATGAAGAATAATTATTTGTATTATGTAAGGCTGCTGCAAATGTGCAATTTCTGCTTGTACACTTTAGTTTTATAGTTAATATAATAATTTTGCAACTTTTTTTTCTACATATGTAACATCATGAAAAAAACTATTTCTCAAGATTTATAGTATACTGAAAACTTTCAAATAAAATCCATTACTTTTTTAAGTTTGAAAATAAACGCCATTACTTTTCAAACATGTCTGTTTTCCATTTCCACTTTTTGCGTCACTTTTGATGCTTCGCCTCAACGACTTTTCTTGTTAGACAGATTTAAATGTCATCAAACTTAGTATGAACAGCCTGGTGACTGTATGCTTCACATATTCAAAGCAGGGCACATATCCTATTGGTTCTGAGTTCTCTTCATACACATACTTTTATTTCTTTTGAACTCATGTAGGAATTAGCTTTTAAGTTTCCGTGATCATACGCCCAATATATCAATTTCAGATGCGTATTCATTTAATCACTAAGGCTATAGGCAGAATCATAGCAGAATGCTTCTTTGTTTATAGAGGTAAAATATTGATGTGTTAGAATACGTATGTGGCTCAAAAGTGAAGTAAGACAGCTACCTGTCAAAAAAATATCTTCATGGTATAAGGTTCTAGATCAAATGACCAGCTACAAAATCAAGACACAGCTACAAAATCAAGACCACTACAGGTCAACAGGACTGGTTATGAAGGACTTATAGATTAAATAGTATCAGAAGGGTATAAAGGAACCAACCAATAATTTAAAATCTATATGAACAGCATTGATGTACCAGTCTGTTGTTTTTCAAAAACAAATTTTTCTCATTGACAAGTACTGTTGTTTTATACACGACAAGAAATATATAAAATTGTTTTTTTATGAGTCAAAGTTCTATAGAAAGAAATAAGCTGTACTATAATAAACAACATGCATGACAAAATTACTAACACAGAAATAAGGAAGTATTTTTGTGCGTGTGCTGAGTTATTTCCTGTATTCTAAGGTTCCTTATAAATGAATAATTTAGGTATCAAGCAGAACTTCCTGGATAAAAAAGTGATATAAAATAAAGAAAATCCTGAGAAATAAATTATAGCATTTGTTTAGGCATAAGGGCAAATTTTCTGATGGACAGGCTACACATCTTAAACTTTGATGCTGATATTATAATCATACTTCTGGAAGTTGGCATGCAAAATGCTTCATTATCATACACAAATTCATGTTGTCTATGACAGAAAAAATGAGCATTTATTTGTAAAATCATTTACCTTGAACACAATGGTTGACTGTGGTCATCCAAGACTGGAAGATAACAGAAACACAGTCTTGAAGGGAAATAACTTGGAATATTTGTTCACATCTGTAATGACAAAATGTGAGACTGATTAGTTTGAAAGAGTAGGTATAATACCTCTGTACAACAAATCTTTTAAATTTAGACACAATAAAAGAAGAATCAATACAAAACATGCAGTGTAGTGTGACTTTCCGTACTTTGTCATGGAAGCTGTCATGACATTATCCTTGAGAGAAAATCTCCTGCACTTCCTGGCTCAATATATGAAGCTATGCATTATTTGAGTTCCATCATGGCGCAGGTGCAGCTTAGAATTACAAATTGTCATTAGGTACATATATGCTATACTCTAACAATTGTATTACCTCATATGTCTAGAATGTTAAGTAATCCATCTTTTGGAATATTAAAAGTAACAAAAACTCTTTTCCATGAATGAAAATGAGCAAGTTTTCTTCTGAATACAAAAATTGAAACAAATACATAAAACAAGACAGTTTTGTGTTTGCTATTATTGAATTCTAATTCTGGTGTTATACTTTTTCCCCTTGTAACTGAGCTATTCTTACAGCGTTTGCAACTTATATTTGCAGAGGCACACAACATAAGATCAAACTGACAAAACAGACAGCTAGTTTTGTTTACAAGATGTGTTTGTTGGGTTTATCGTCCCAAAAACAGTATTTCAATTATATGGAGAGGGTGCCTTCACTGTGTATAGCATGCCGTTAACACCTGGCATGATACCACACCTCGCCAACCAGTCATGGAACTACCCTTATATTTGCTTGAGCATTAGCAAGGGAGCTATACCACTACCATTTTTTTTTACTTTGGTATGTTGCGGCCCAGGATCAAACCCAGGGCCTCATGTACCTAAAGTCGACACTCTACCAATTGCGCTACCAGGTTCAGTTTACAGTTGTGTTTTGCAACACAAAGTAACTGATGACTAAGCACGCACAAAAGCTGAAGAACACTGATAAAAGTCCACATATTGTGTTGCTTATTATAGATGATGAGTGAATTTCTTTTTAAGCTAACCCACAAAACAATATCCCTTTTTTTTCAAAAAAAAGTTAAAAGCACATTAAAACTGATACACCAAGTACTTCATGTTAGATGGCAAAATAACACATGAGGATTAAGGTTTTAATTAAACCTTCGATTTCTCCAAAGTGTTGGTTTATTTCTCCCTTTGGTTTTTCCTAGCTGTAGGTTTGAGATCTATATAAGATTTAAGGGTCTATTTCTGCCTTTGGTTTCTCCCAGCTGTAGTTTTAAGATCTATAAAAGGTTTAAGGGTTTATGTCTCCCTTTGGTTTCTCCCAGCTGTAGGTTTGAGATCTATATAAGGTTTAAGGGTTTATGTCTCCCTTTGGTTTCACCCAGCTGTAGGTTTGAGATCTATATAAGGTTTAAGGGTTTATGTCTCCCTTTGGTTTCTCCCAGCTGTAGGTTTGAGATCTATATAAGGTTTAAGGGTTTGTGTCTCCCTTTGGTTTCTCCCTGCTGTATTGTTTGAGATCTATATTAGGTTTAAGGGTTCATTTCTCCCTTTGGATTCTCCTTGCTATATGTTTGAGATCTATATAAGGTTTAAGGGTTTGTGCCTCCCTTTAGTTTCCTCAGCTGTAGGTTTGAGATCTATATAAGGTTTAAGGGTTTATGTCTCCCTTTGGTTTCTCCCTGCTGTATGTTACAGATCTATATAAGGTTTAAAGGTTTATGTCTCCCTTTAGTAACTCCTAGCTGTAGGTTTGAGATCTATATAAGGTTTAAGGGTTTATGTCTCCCTTTGGTTTCACCCAGCTGTATGTTTGAGCTCTATATAAGGTTTAAGGGTTTATGTCTCCCTTTGGTTTCACCCAGCTGTAGGTTTGAGATCTATATAAGGTTTAAGGGTTTATGTCTCCCTTTGGTTTCTTCCTGCTGTATGTTTCTGATCTATATAAGGTTTAAGGGTTTGTGTCTCCCTTTTGGTTTCTCCCAGCTGTAGGTTTGAGATCTATATAAGGTTTAAGGGTTTATGTCTCCCTTTGGTTTCTCCCAGCTGTATGTTTCTGATCTATATAAGGTTTAAGGGTTTGTGTCTCCTTTTGGTTTCTCCAAGCTGTAGGTTTGAGATCTATTTAAGGTTTAAGGGTTTATGTCTCCCTTTGGTTTCACCCAGCTGTAGGTTTAAGATCTATATAAGGTTTAAGGGTTTATGTCTCCCTTTGGTTTCACCCAGCTGTAGGTTTGAGATCTATATAAGGTTTAAGGGTTTATGTCTCCCTTTGGTTTCTCCCTGCTGTATGTTTCTGATCTATATAAGGTTTAAGGGTTTGTGTCTTCTTTTGGTTTCTCCAAGCTGTAGGTTTGAGATCTATTTAAGGTTTAAGGGTTTATGTCTCCCTTTGGTTTCACCCAGCTGTAGGTTTGAGATCTATATAAGGTTTAAGGGTTTATGTCTCCCTTTGGTTTCACCCAGCTGTAGGTTTGAGATCTATATAAGGTTTAAGGGTTTATGTCTCCCTTTGGTTTCACCCAGCTGTAGGTTTGAGATCTATATAAGGTTTAAGGGTTTATGTCTCCCTTTGGTTTCTCCCTGCTGTATGTTTCTGATCTATATAAGGTTTAAGGGTTTATGTCTCCCTTTGGTTTCTCCCTGCTGTATGTTTCTGATCTATATAAGGTTTAAGGGTTTGTGTCTCCCTTTTGGTTTCTCCCAGCTGTAGGTTTGAGATCTATATAAGGTTTAAGGGTTTATGTCTCCCTTTGGTTTCACCCAGCTGTAGGTTTGAGATCTATATAAGGTTTAAGGGTTTATGTCTCCCTTTGGTTTCACCCAGCTGTAGGTTTGAGATCTATATAAGGTTTAAGGGTTTATGTCTCCCTTTGGTTTCACCCAGCTGTAGGTTTGAGATCTATATAAGGTTTAAGGGTTTATGTCTCCCTTTGGTTTCACCCAGCTGTAGGTTTGAGATCTATATAAGGTTTAAGGGTTTATGTCTCCCTTTGGTTTCTCCCTGCTGTATGTTTCTGATCTATATAAGGTTTAAGGGTTTGTGTCTCCTTTTGGTTTCTCCAAGCTGTAGGTTTGAGATCTATATAAGGTTTAAGGGTTTGTGTTTCCCTTTTGGTTTCTCCCAGCTGTAGGTTTGAGATCTATATAAGGTTTAAGGGTTTATGTCTCCCTTTGGTTTCTCCCTGCTGTATGTTTCTGATCTATATAAGGTTTAAGGGTTTATTTCTCCCTTTGGTTTCTCTCTGCTGTATGTTTCTGATCTATATAAGGTTTAAGGGTTTATGTCTCCCTTTTGGTTTCTCCCAGCTGTATGTTTCTTATCTATATAAGGTTTAAGGGTTTATTTCTCCCTTTGGTTTCTCCCTGCTGTATGTTTCTGATCTATATAAGGTTTAAGGGTTTATGTCTCCCTTTGGTTTCTCCCTGCTGTATGTTTCTGATCTATATAAGGTTTAAGGGTTTATGTCTCCCTTTGGTTTCTCCCTGCTGTATGTTTCTGATCTATATAAGGTTTAAGGTTTTATGTCTCCCTTTGGTTTCTCCCTGCTGTATGTTTCTGATCTATATAAGGTTTAAGGGTTTGTGTCTCCCTTTTGGTTTCTCCCAGCTGTATGTTTCTGATCTATAGAAGGTTTAAGGGTTTATTTCTCCCTTTGGTTTCTCTCTGCTGTATGTTTGAGATCTATATAAGGTTTAAGGGTTTATTTCTCCCTTTGGTTTCTCCCAGCTGTATGTTTGAGATCTATATAAGGTTTAAGGGTTTATTTCCCTTTGGTTTCACCCAGCTGTATGTTTCTGATCTATAGAAGGTTTAAGGGTTTATTTCTCCCTTTGGTTTCTCCCAGCTGTATGTTTCTGATCTATAGAAGGTTTAAGGGTTTATTTCTCCCTTTGGTTTCACCCAGCTGTAGGTTTGAGATCTATATAAGGTTTAAGGGTTTATGTCTCCCTTTGGTTTCTCTCTGCTGTATGTTTCTGATCTATAGAAGGTCTAAGGGTTTATTTCTCCCACTGGTTCCTCTCTATTTCACTCTCAGATGCATGATTACTTAAGCTGTTGGTGTAAATATCTTTTCTTATAAGATGATATGTTACAGCAACAAAATTATGGACATTATAGTGACTTCCAGCTTTTTTGGTGGAGGAAGCCCCAACATCACAGGTCAGCTGGAACACCTTCCCACAATCCTTTGCCCAGACTAGGACCACCCACCAGGTGAGAGTCAGGCAGTCTGAGGAGTAACAAGTTTGCAATTCTACTACTGTGCAAGTAACAGCCATTGAAAGTACACAGCAAAACCAAAAAAAAACTGCTAGTTCGATTGTACAGGTGGTATCCAACAGTTTGGACCTATTTCCTTCTTTCCAATAACCAAAAAAGTCATTGTTACCTGAAAAGGTCCTGTAAAATACTGATCATTCATGCTCTAGACAATGTGCTAATAATGAAGCATAAATTCCCATTCATCATTGAAACTATTGTAGAAACTATCTAAGCCACGCTGCACAGTTAGCCATTTATAAACTAAGAATAACACATAACCACTTACTTTTGAGATTAGCTTTTAACATCATTTATATGTCCACTTTGACATCTATTTTCTGCAGAATTCCCCATTCTGCTTATTTACAGATTTCACAAGAATGGACATTTTAGGGAAATTTTTTTCATGATTTTTACAGTCAAACAGCTGAGGTAGAGTTCCGGTCGTCCTTACAGTAAAGCATGAGTTACTGCAGAAGTTTTGCCTAATTAACCCAAAATAAGGGGTAAGGTTACGTTACTTGTATTTGGTATAAACAAACGGTACATGTAAGATACCACCATTACAAGATGGATAAGAAAAGTTAAGTGAAAGGAATTTTAATGGAACATAACAAACTTAAATATAAATAAGCTAATCTGCTTGCTTTACGTTTCTTGTATTTTACAAAAAGCCATGCATTAATGACAATATACTATTGCTAAAAACCTTCACAATCAGAAGAACGAAATACACGAAATACACGCTATGAAGATAGACCATTGTTTTGACAACTTTTTCTCACTGTCAGCATAAGGCATGAGCTCAGAAAACACAGATACTGTCAGATTTGTCTAAACAGAATAAATCTAACAGCATTTGTTTATTTATGTTCCAGTACATTGTGTTGTCAGAAAAAATATCCTGCCTTAATCTGGGTAATTACAAGATACTTAACATAAGAAAACGTGCGATGGTAAAATCTGGGTCAATACAACATAAAAAGCTTGAGGTTATTTTTTCACATAAGAAGTATGCACTTGTTACTTGACCTTTTGGTGCATAATGCCTTATCTTGTGGTGCTCTTATTTTAGAATTTAGGGTTTTCTTGTTTAAGACATTTGGCTACTAATACAAACAGTTGGGAGATGATTACAATATCATAACTGTAATAAATTCATACTTTAGAGACAACAACTACACATAAAAGTAACAAGTCATTTTGCAGCAAATAGTGCTGACCCTAATACAACAGCTCAATAGGGAGTTAACTGATCAGGCTCTCTATTCCTAGCCTCAAAAGGCTGATCAATTCTTAGTTCAGAGGGCCAAGAAAAAATATTTAACCCAAACTTGTTCATATCCTCTTCAAATTTAACAAACAAGACACAATCCTTTGACAGTATGAATTTGTAATTGTATCATTTCTGTGAAACCTGGTGATTTTCAACAATTCTCCAGGAATATTTAGGTGCCAAAATTTGCTCTGTCACTGACTTCAAAATCCCACCCTCAAAAGTAAAGTAATTTTGAAATGTCATGTAAAATTGAATATGTTGCCATGTAAATAAATTTAAACAAGCTTAGAACAGAGTTAACAGATATCAAAATCATATCTTATTTGTTACCAGAAATAGTGTGCGAGTGGTTTTAATGCATTCTAAAGTCAGACTTCACTTTGCATAAAGAACTAGCATTTTCTGGCTATGTACTGTTTCGGTGCTAACAGATAATCTCAATTTCTAAACATACAGTCTGCATATCAAAGGATGTACTGATGAGCATTTCTATCTACTTTCTATTTATTTAAGGTTTAGAAATTTAATAACAAAAAGAAATAAACCAAAATCTCTCATCTCCTGCCATGTCTGAATGAAAATTATCGACACACAAAAATAAATATAAAAAGAACTAAAATATTGTGTTGTTTATCAGATTACGACCCGTATTTCATCAGGGTTTGAAAGTCCGCTAAACAGACTTTCCCTATGTGCAAATTTCAGTGAGCATTTCATATATAGGCGTCTCACTCCAGCGCATCGCCAATAAGTTCACAGCATACAGACTGAGTTAATAGTGTGGGTTTTTACCTTATGTAACAAAAACAAGACAAACCCTTTAAATACTTGTTGCAGTATTTAAATAGATTGTGATTGTTGTTAGTCAAGGTTATGCAAGGTCAATCCTTTGTGCTTCTGAAATTCAGCTTTTTTCATAACTCTGAACAGTGTTCCAAGCGACACCACCTAAAAAGCAAGCAAAAAATTCATCAAATTGGTAGTTTTTCTTTTGCAAAACTACTAACAATATACTTCATTCCATGTGTGAATATTTTAAGAATTTAGTGTTTGTTATCTAAAATGTTTTAAGCTTGTATTCTTATGGACTTTTTTGTATATTCCAGTTGATTGCAAGCCGTTCAGACTGATTTATGTCTTTGTAAATGGCTAGGAATTAAACTGTTTCCCCCTAATGTCTGTCAGCTTTATGGCCCCCATCTTGCTGTACATTATCTGATCCAATAACTGTGCAGGATAGTTTATACCTAAGGACAGAAACTGAAATACCAGCCTGACACCTAGCAAATTGACTGGTATTTTAACGCTATGGATTACTTGGTTGTTGCTGACAAATAATTGCTGTAAATTCCATATTCAGTGTCAGACAGTAATTGACAGTTGATTGATATTGAGTCCTATTGGGAGAGGCCATGTCTGAAGATGAATCTTAAACCATTGGCTTTATCACTTCTATATCGGGAGGTCTTCCAGTTGACCTGCGGTGTGCCGGTGGTTCTACCCTGACATTTGTCTGGGCTCCTCCTCCAACAATAACTAGCTGGATGTTGCCAATATGATTATCATCATGTTGGTGCAATGTTGAAATTAAACAAAAAAAAATCAGCACACACTATCATCTATGGAGTTTTAAAATCTTTGGCCATCTGTGCCTACAATGCTGGCCACAATAATTTTGATGGGTGGGTACCATATACCGTATTTTGCGGAATATAGCCCGCAACTTTTTTTCTCAAGATGGCGGCCTGCGGGGAATATTCCAGTGCGGGGAATCTGTTGACAAAATCCATTTTTGTCAGCTGACACTAACCTAAGATCATGGAAATTGAATTCAGGCTTAACTGAACTCCTTAACCTTTTTGCCGCTTAAAAGTGCGACCTTCAGTTTAATAATATTCTTTGCAGAGAACATTTACTGCATACTGGGGTCAGAATTAAGGACCGTCTCACAAAGATTTGCAACCACTTTGGTCTACAAGTGTAAAATAAACAGTTTCGTGCATCAGATGGTGGTTCATAATTTACAGCATACTGGGGTCAGATTTAAGGACCATCTCACTAAAATTCGCAACCACTTTCGTCTCCAAGCGTAACGTGAACAGTTTCGAGCATAGAATGGTGGTTTATAACTACTTTGCATACATGTATATGCACTCGTTCTTGATGCTTTATGTGACTTTTCAGTTATGTATATTAGCGGAGACTTTAACGGGGACCTTGAGAAAGAGAAAAAAAAAAGATTAGTTGTGTAAAAATTTAGTTAATAAATAGCAATCTAGAACAATATGATAAAGATAAACAACAGAATTTAAAAACTAGACGGGCCGATTTCCGTTCTCTTTCGCATAGCTGACTACTTCAAGCTTGAAGCCGTCAGTGTAGTTTTCAATTTTGGGCAAAAATATATACCGATACCCAGTATGGTATGTTGTTTGCATTTCTGTTTTAACACATATCACGCCGATAATTACGCTGCACAGTTACATTCAATCAATCATCTGTAATTGTCACTTTTGTCGGTAACATAAACTTAACAAACAATATATTTTACATTCTTTCTAATGCCACTGCACGGCAATTAATTTTTTGCACGTATCAGCCTATCGTGCCCTGATTTTTCCAATTAAACACTTAATGCGTTAACATCAAAATAACCACTCCTAACGTATTGCACCATCCCATTGTCTATAAATAGCTCTCACTTCCCCGACAAAAGGTCAGCTTTTGTGATTCAGCAGAAAGCGAGAAGGATTATCGATCGATATATGCATTGTAGTGTTAGGTAACACTGTGTAGATCACGCTGACTTGGTGTGATACAGTTGACACGTGTTTGACCTGGGAATATGGCTTCTTTACACATAAATTATCAGCACAAGGGTGCGGGGAATATTCCACTGCGGGTTATATATTAACAAAATTTTAAAAAACATTAAAAAAGGGCCATGCGGGGTTTATTCCAAGGGGGGTTGTATTCCGCAAAGCACGGTATTCACTGACTGTCTATCAAGGGGCATACACAATAAGGAGGCTAATTATTGACCATTCAATGCCAAGGATGATGTCCAGAAACAAAGGATCTGGGTTAGTTTAATGACAAGAGCATTAGGATCCTCTAAATCGAAACCAGACCACCCCAACCGAAAGACCATGACAAAATAAAACTACCATGTGATTCAACTGGTATGGTAGCAAAGAATGCTGCCTATTCGCAATCAAATTATCTTACGTGGACCTAGAGGGAGAATGCAACCTCCTTCTATGATCCGCATAGCATACAGGAGAAGACCTATTGCTAGAAGAATGTCCCATTCTTAAGCTACACTTTTTGTTAGGTTGTCTGTTGTGTCTCTCATAGTCTTCAAAAGGCAAAGTAGACTTTGATACTTTGCTTTGGCCTGTAGGTGGAAGCACCACATTGTGATGTCACCTGCTCTTCCTCAAAATGATAATAGGGATCTGGTGTGGTTGGCCTTATTGGTGAAGTGAGAAAAAGACAATGTCTTGGTCCGCTATCATAGCACAAAAATAATCCTTAGCATAGACCCTCAGAGCTGTATTGACTGGAGAACAGCAACTTTTGGTTGCCGATTACAGTTTACTAACCATAGACCGGACAGTGACAGGAAGAATAATGACTCTGTCACTGATTGGTACAGTGACTGTACATCTGACTGGTAACCAGGGATTGCTGTCAGTTGATGACCAATGACTGGTGACCAGGTGCGCCATGGTGACTTGGCCAGTGAATGCTGCCCAGAGTAAAATAAAATCTGATGTGGGATCAGATAATTGGTGATTTGGGCCCCAATGGTGACCGCTATCAACGATGACCAGCATTTCTTAGGAAGCGTTCTGAACACTTAGAGGGGCATATAAATTTGGCTTGAAAAGAAAGGACTGGAAAAACACTCTGAGGTGGGCCAACTCGTGAAAAATGGCAGAGTTAGTGAAGGTAGCATCAAACATATGCAACACTGTGCCAAGAGGCTAGTCCTCTTTCCATGAACTCGTAAGTTTGCCAACAAGTGGCAAGCCCCCACTGCTCAGACCATCCCAAAGATATCTAACATGGCTGAAGAGCCACAACAAGGAAGACAGTTGGGATGATTGTCCCATTTCCCCTGTCAATGCTGCACACACCATTATGCTGACCTGTATGGGTGGGCTGGGAACTCGTGGTGAAATTGGAACAAGTAAAAGCAAACTAACAACAAATATAGAATACAAAGAAAGTTGAGCAGAATTAACTTTGGTGCGAAATGTTAGCAATAAATGTCCTTAAAACAAAAATTTTAAATAAGCTTACTGATTAAATAACAACAAAAAAACAGCTGTCAATCCTAAAAAAAAGCAACCTGAAAAATATACTCTTAGCCTGCTAAACATGAAATGATCCAGGTCAGCCAGTTCCTGCTTGTCGATGACTGATCAAGAACCTCACTTCTTGCTTCTAAGTTAATATTATTTTTATTAAAAATCCATTTTGCAGAGCTACTTCTCTCTTCCCTTTAATTGTAACTTTCACAGATGAATAAGGGAAATGATGGCATTTAGTTTGAAACATAACCAAGTTACATGTTCAACTATTTCATTTCTATTTTTCTAAACAACATTGACAGTTTCCAATTTTTACAATGCTTGCTTCCAATGAGGATAGAATATACTCACTCACTAAATATGGCCTTTAGGCATAATAAAAACATAATTTAACAAAATAATGCACATACTTATCTTTATTAACTTTAGGAAAAATAAAATAAAATCATAACCGTCCTCAAACAACCCTGATGATAGTTGCTCATCATACTTGCCAAATCATTCTCATTTTTGCACCACAGAGACACACATCTTTCATATTTGTACACATCAACAGTCCTCTTCTGGGAACAATAAGTCACAATAATCCTGAAACATATCCCATGTTTATTGTGCAGCGGCACACAACTTGCCATGAAGAAGCGCAACGATATTGTCAAAAATTGATTTCAATTTAAAAAGGACCCAAGTGTACCATGTATACAAATGTAGGAATTAAATACTAATGTACAAAGTTCTGAAACAAAGAAAGACTGTTTAGATATCATCATTTATTTCAGAAGAGCAACATCTGAGAATGTGCAGGTGTCTCCCTGGGATAATGTCAGAACTTGCAAACTATACCCTGGATACAAACACATCTTGTTCTGTTTTCCTTGACAGATAAAATCTTTTACCAAATAAACATTATTGGTAAAAACATGAGTGTTCCTCCTGGAGATAGGTTAACTTGGGTTTCAGGAAAACTTTATCACTTTAGTTCATCTTATAAAGAAAAAAATTACAATTTGTCTAATTGATCCCACTGGTTTCAGATGGCTTTAAGGTGGCTATACCAGAAGTTCATGTAAGGACAAAAGAAAGCCTATTTGTTAGCTTGGTCACTCATCCTCAAACTTGAATTGGGAGTTTAAAAGATATAAATTGCAAACATTTTTGGATATCATTTATAAATTATTCATACATCATAAATAAATAGAAAATATCATAACACATGTAACATTGCTTGCACTATAACCTCTGACTACATATAACACATGGAACATTGCTTGCACTATAACCTCTGACTACATATAACACATGGAACATTGCTTGCACTATAACCTCTGACTACATATAACACATGGAACATTGCTTGCACTATAACTTCTGATAATATAAAGTTTGTTTTTTCCTACTTCTGGTGATTGAATGGCATGTCATTTGTAATATCATGGTTTCACGTACACTACCCAAAGGTTGTGCAGAATGCTAGGTGTACTGTAATAATACAGCAATTGGAGACAAACCTGGAGCTGAGTCTATAAAACTATGAGCTAGAGTCTGAAATCATTCTCAAATACTGGTCTGATTTTAAACTTGATAACAAAGAAAGAGAGAGAGGGAGAGAGGGGGGATAAGGTGAATAATTGTAAGAAGCATCAAATATATAACAGTAAACGAAGCACTGTGTTATCTAAAAATAAATGAATATTTTTAGTATTTTGGAAAATAAAAGACAAAATGATCTACTGTCATCATACATAAACAACCAGAAGGTCTATACTAGATCTTTCATTTGAAAAGGTCATTATGCAAAGCCTCAAAGCCTGAAATCAGTTTTGCTTGTCAAACCTGTTAAAGTAGTGCTCATGAAATGCCTTGGGCTCAGCAGCATAACATGTATAAGCCAACCTGTTAAAGTAGTGCTCATGAAATGCCTTGGGCTCAGCAGCATAACATGTATTAGCCAACCTGTTAAAGTAGTGCTCATGAAATGCCTTGGGCTCAGCAGCATAACATGTATTAGCCTATCGAATGTTTTGGGTTATTCTAAAGCTACCTAGGATAAAATTTGATTTTTGAGCCATATCCTACTGATAAACCAGCAGATATTCTAAAATGTTAAAAAAATGCTATTAAAAGCAGATGTCAGAGGTTGTCACTAATTGTACATATTTATCATACTTTACTGCAAATTTATATAGGATGGTAATTAATTATGACCCTTAACAAATAAGTTCGTTTTTAGAAACAATAACCAAAACCATTGCCCAATTGACCTCAAAATAAACCCAAGTTTTATGTTTAACTAGGTATCTAAATATCATAAATCACCAATTCTAAATTATATTGAATGAAAAAAAAACTATTTTTAGACTGGTGCGCAAGCGCCAGTCTTAAGTAACGATGCTGTGAACTCAGCGACGCGCGGTTTTTAACATCGGGTGTATCATTGCGACCACGAGAGCGTATTCAAGTAGTTGTGCGGCATAAGAAGTAGTGCGTTTTTAGAAAACACAAATATTACGAAGGAATGCGAACCTTTGTAAGTAAATGCGACCAATAAAAACAAGGAAACAATGTAATCTTGTTTTTTGAACAAATATGGAAGGATATTAAAAGAACGATTACAAACAAATCAGTCACGTGACAAGCGGGAGATAGCGTTGGTCGTCATTTTGGATAGATCGGAGTGCTTTTGAACGAGTTTCTGCTCAGCTTTCAAGGTCCGTAAATAAGTTGGCAAATATTTATGTTAATGCATTGTTGCGATCGACGTAAAAATTAGGATTGTAACTGTTTCAGTCTCTTAAGTTACGTGGGCCTTGTGCATTTCATTGTTGACACTACTTCAGTTGTGGCGGAAGCTGATCATAACTGCATTAGAACTAGAAGGTTTTTTATCGTTAACTTCAGATAATGCATTTTTCGTAACGTTTGTGGTGTGGTGTTAGTTTAATAAGCTAACTGACTTCGGCATTTTTTGTCTTGAAATCTAGACCTAAATACAGGAGGCTACGATTATAAACAAATCAGTCACGTGACCAAAATTGCGGGAAAATCTAGTGTGGGTTGCCATTTTTGTAAGCTTTTGTGGATTGAGAGTTTCCTAAGCAATATTAAGGTAGCAGTGACATCCATTGGTGGAATGTATGTTACATATGTACATATATGTTACAATACTGATGACCGCAACCGTTCACGTAACCTTCATGCTGTGCTACTGTTGACAATCACTGTACTTCTATTGCATGAACCAATTACAACAGCCAGGTTAATGGTTATCACCACGGTACTGTATACTCAGGGATTTCAATAGCTTTCACTTTTGTTGAGAATTTCTTTGACAATTTTCAAGGGGTCATGATCAGATTGACACAAGTCAAATCATGTGTTCACAAACTTAACTAATTGTAAAATTGCTTTAACTTCATTTCCATATATTTACAAGGGTCCAATTAGTATTTACTTCATTTTTTAAATACTTTACATACTACATTTATGGTTATTCTTGCAAAATTTGACCACTTATTCTGCGCTTCTGCATCAAAATGACCCCCAACCTAAGATTTAGGTGAGGTCAAAACTGGAAAACCTCAATTTTCCTTGCATCAAAATGCAAATATCTGGATCTGTTAAAATCCCTGAATATACTGAATTATTTGCTAATGTTGTTGATAGTGACTGTCACGTACAAACGAAAAGAACATACATGTAGTTTCATATGTTTCGAGTAATGATATCTGTGCAGGAAAAGTTTGATTCTTTTGTTCTTCTCCACCTCTCTTTTGTTCATCTTCAAATGTTTTTCAAAGTTTTGTTACATTAAATTCTTATATGAAAACTACTAATTGTTGTTCATTGCTCCCCTATGAAAGCCAATGTAAGACCATCAACAGCAATCTTTCCCATTCCTTAATGTGCATTTCGCCGTTCAAGACATCTTGATTACTCCCTTGGAACTACGCTTTCAACCGGCGCCAGTCTTCCAACGCTTTCAGCGCTTTGATTAGTAACAGTAACCATGCCCCTACAAAACCCCAAAATCAAATCCTATCTTTTGCTTCCTACAAGGTTTATACCTACTGAATCTAAACATCATATCTTGATTACTACAATCCTGCTTCAGTTTGTAAAAAATCTGTTGAGAAATGCAGGAGTTATGCTCAGAAGAAAAGGAGTGGCATTTTCTTGCTAAAATTGGCATATCTTATAAGAAGATTTTTCCTCCATGAAGCCATGTTTCCCAAACACATGTGAGTGATTGACTGACCAACACAAAGTTTGTTTCCAGGGTAAATTGGCCTGTCTATAACCTATCTTGTTAATCTTATCTACAATCAGCTTGTGCACATGTAGCAATCTTCAATCTTAAGAACCTAATTATTGCCATAAAGCTAGCAAGCCATCTAATAATATAACCAGCAACCCACATGCAGTTAGAAAGTATGATTTATCTAAGGCATGTTACTCTGTCATGTTATAATAATTTGTCAGTTACCAAAGTCACAACCATGTCCTATTTTACAGTTCTTTGATTTGAAGGCTTCTAATCAATGTCTAGATATCTAGGCATCCGCCAGTGTTAAAAGATCTTAACATCATCAAATAATCTATATTTTATATGACTAGTCATAATTTTAACAAATTTCTTTCTTAAGCTTGTTGTGACCATTCAGTCAGTAAAAAGCAGGAAGATGTTAAATAGACATGTATGGAACAGATGCTGCAAGACATCACTTTCATCTTGAAAATACAAGAATTATCATATAAACTGGGTGCCTAGTTTTATACCTGTGGGACACAGCTCATGCTGAAAACAATACCAGCCCGATGCACAATGAGCGAACTGATGTTCTATGTGAGTTCAACTGAGTTTTGGACCTTTATGATGTCAAAAAATAACCATCTGTTGGCAAGCATTTGCAGGTGTCAGGCTAAAAATGCATGTGTAAACTATCAAAACCTAATTGTGACTTCAATTTGGCCAAGACACAACCGGCAAGGCAGATGTCCAATACAATTACTCTGTGCAAATACTATTAAGAAACAAACCTGCAAAACAGAATATAACCATGTGTTTCCATGACAACTGTAGTACACCAGACACAACATTGCCAAGAAACACCAATTTCAGTGAATTAAGAAGACCCTCCAACTGATTGTTTTTAATCTTATTGCATCGAAATGTATGTTTGTATCTGCTATATTTGCCCTTGCTGTATCCATTGCTGTAAAACAGAGAATTAATTAATATAAATTTGGTTGTACTGACTTTACCAACAATAATCTTTCAATCATCCAGATACAAAGTTTCATTCGATGTGTAAGCAACAAATGGAGAAAAATAAATAAAACTTACATCTTTTAATTGGCAGTTCCATCTTCTGACTTTTAACTGTTAATAATCTTTGCTTCTTTTGACTAAATTGCTAAATGTAAAATAAAAATGTGGGCAAATGATGTTATTTTATATATTTTTATCACTGTTTTTTGTGTGTAAAATTAACTAATCTTTGCAAACAGTTCTCCTTGTTTTCAATATTGTCATTAAAAATTCTGGCTTGATCAACTCAAGGTAGAAAGTTATGAATTAATTCTTTTTTATACAGAGACAGACAGACAGACAGGACAGACATATATATATATATATATATATATATATATATATATATATATATATATATATATATATGTATATGTATATATATATATGTAGAGAGAGAGAGAGAGAGAGAGAGAGAGGGAGGGAGGGAGGGAGAGAGGGAGAGAGAGAGAGAGAGAGAGATGACTATGCATGCTTTAACATTTTAATGAAACATTCTTTTTACTTGTCACTATCTGTGCTATAGTATATACATTTTTTACTCAAAACTTAAACATAACTGGGATTATTATTTATAGATAAAAAAAGGCTTTCTCACAAACATTAATTACCTGACATCCAATTCTGCTAGGGGTGTCATGTTATCATAACAGGTCAGTTACACACGACTATCTGGGTACTGGCATGTCCAATTACATGCTTGACTGACTGGTACTCATTAGTAGGCCTTGTTAGGGACTGTCATAATGGTGGCAGCACCAGGCTTTAGACAGCAGACCTGGTCATTCCATCCAACATTCTATGGAGTGAGACTATGACATGTATATAGTTTCAGAATAATTGATGTATAGTGCCCCTCACTGCCTGACAGACTGACTGCCATTAGCAGACCATGTTAAGGATCCTCACATTGTCGTGACAGTAATCCTTCATACAGGCAGTTCCATTTCCACATTCCACTGTCCTGGTCATGTGGAAACATGGCTGGATGTTTCCAGAATTATTCTTCATTAGAAAGTTTGTACTTGTATGGCTCACATATACTAAACACTTAAGTGATTATCATAGTAGTGGCAGCACATGGCCTCAGGATCACATGCTGGTTGGTCTGTTACAAAATTAATTACAATGTCCTTGCTGCTTATAGAGTTCCAGTATCATGAAATATAAATGGAATGTCACTGTCTGACAGTTCACCATTTGTGATGCATATTTCTTGCTCAGCACATCATCAGGAGTTTGGCTAATTAGTGGCCTGTTGTCACTTAATACCTCTATCCTGGTATGGTTTCAGGATAGTTGAACTCTTCAATATCATCAAATTGTAGGTTTATAAGATGGGGATGGGATGGGATTAGCCGGCATTTTTGCCTATACTGCGCAGCGACATTTCTATCATTATAGCACAGGGGCACTTATGAGGTGCCCAAGGACTGAACCCGGCCGGTCCATTATACTGACACCGACGAGTCAGGCGTAATGCTGTCCCCTTATCCCCGAGCGTTAGGAGGGAAGCCACTACTACCAACTTTAAAGTCTCTGGTTTGACCCGGCTGGGGTTCGAACCCATGACCTCCCGATCCGCAAGCCGACGCTCTACCACCTGAGCTATTGTGGCCAGTCAGGTTTATAAGATTATAAATGACTAAAATTTCACCAACTGTTAGGTTTTCAGCTGATCTTGAAGTGATTTCTGCAAGAATATCTATGTTTATAATCCTTGGTCACCTCACATTTCCCTTCTGAAGGTTGTAATAGGAAGCATGTTGGCAGTATGAGGTTAGTCCTGGAACTGTACAGCACCATCTGAAAATAAACCAAGTATAAAACCATTGGATGAATAGCAAGAAACAAACTCTACAAACAGCCTAAACCATGAACATGGCAGATCAGTGATCAATGATTACAATGATACAAACCAAAAACATGGCAGATCAGATATCAATGATTACAATGATACAAACCATGAACATGGCAGATCAGATATCAATGATTACAATAATACAAACCATGAACATGGCAGATCAGTGATCAATAATTTCAATGATACAAACCATGAACATGGCAGATCAGTGATCAATAATTTCAATGATACAAACCATGAACATGGCAGATCAGTGATCAATGATTACAATGATACAAACCATGAACATGGCAGATCAGTGATCAATGATTACAATGATACAAACCATGAACATGGCAGATCAGTGATCAATGATTACAATGATACAAACCATGAACATGGCAGATCAGTGATCAATGATTACAATGATACAAACCATGAACATGGCAGATCAGTGATCACTGATTACAATGATACAAACCATGAACATGACAGATCAGTGATCAATGATACAAACCATGAACATGGCAGATCAGTGATCAATGATTACATTGATACAAACCATGAACATGACAGATCAGTGATCAATGATTACATTGATACAAACCATGAACATGGCAGATCAGTGATCACTGATTACATTGATACAAACCATGAACATGGCAGATCAGTGATCAATGATTACAATGATACAAACCATAAACATGGCAGATCAGTGATCAATGATTACAATGATACAAACCATAAACATGGCAGATCAGTAATAAATGATTACAATGACACAAACCATGAACATGGCAGATCAGTGATCAATGATTACAATGATACAAACCATGAACATGGCAGATCAGTGATCAATGATTACAATGATACAAACCATGAACATGGCAGATCAGTGATCAATGATTACAATGATACAAACCATGAACATGGCAGATCAGTGATCAATGATTACAATGATACAAACCATAAACATGGCAGATCAGTGATCAGTGATTACAATGATACAAACCATAAACATGGCAGATCAGTGATCAGTGATTACAATGATACAAACCATAAACATGGCAGATCAGTGATCAATGATTACAATGATACAAACCATAAACATGGCAGATCAGTAATAAATGATTACAATGATACAAACCATAAACATGGCAGATCAGTGATCAATGATTACAATGATACAAACCATGAACATGGCAGATCAGTGATCAATGATTACAATGATACAAACCATGAACATGGCAGATCAGTGATCAATGATTACAATGATACAAACCATAAACATGGCAGATCAGTGATCAATGATTACAATGCTACAAACCATGAACATGACAGATCAGTGATCAATGATTACAATGATACAAACCATGAACATGACAGATCAGTGATCAATGATTACAATGATACAAACCATGAACATGGCAGATCAGTGATCACTGATTACATTGATACAAACCATGAACATGACAGATCAGTGATCAATGATTACAATGATACAAACCATGAACATGGCAGATCAGTGATCAATGATTACAATGATACAAACCATGAACATGGCAGATCAGTGATCAATGATTACAATGATACAAACCATAAACATGGCAGATCAGTGATCAATGATTACAATGATACAAACCATGAACGTGGCAGATCAGTGATCAATGATTACAATGATACAAACCATGAACGTGGCAGATCAGTGATTAATGATTACAATGATACAAACCATGAACATGGCAGATCAGTGATCAATGATTACAATGATACAAACCATGAACATGACAGATCAGTGATCAATGATTACAATGATACAAACCATGAACGTGGCAGATCAGTGATTAATGATTACAATGATACAAACCATGAGCATGGCAGATCAGTGATTAATGATTACAATGATACAAACCATGAACATGGCAGATCAGTGATCAATGATTACAATGATACAACTAATCACAAAATACAATAAGAGGCATTGTAGACTGTCTTACCAAGTCTACATACTTGGCTTTAAAGAGGAATGAACACCTTGAGTCAGGTGGGGCAGCGGCATGGGTAGGGGCAGCGGCCGGGGCAGGGGCAGTGGTGGGGGTAGGGGCAGGGGTATTGGCAGGGGTAGGGGCAGGTGTAGGGCCTGGGGCAGCGGCTGGGGCAGGCGCAGGCAGAGGCAGGGACAGGGGTAGGGGCAGAGACAGGGGTATCGGCAGGGGTAGGGGCAGGGGTAGGGGCAGGGGTAGGGGCAGGGACTGGGGTAGGGCCTGGAGCAGTGGCTGGGGCTGGGGCAGGTGTAGGGTCAGGGACAGGCGCAGAGGCAGGCGCAGGGACAGGGGTAGGGACAGTGTTAGGGGCAGGGACAGGGGTAGGGAAAGGGGTATCGGCAGGGGTAGGGACAGAGGTAGGGACAGGGGCTGGGGCAGGGGTAGGGCCTGGGGCAGCGGCTGGGGCTGGGGCAGGGGCAAGGGAAGGGGTAGGGGCAAGGGTATCGGCAGGATTAAGGGCAGGGGTAGGGGCAGGGACAGGGGTAGGGCCTGGGGCAGTGGCCGGGACAGGCGCAGAGGCAGGGACAGGGACAGGGGTAGGGGCAGGGGTAGGGACAGGGGCTGGGGCAGGGGTAGGGCCTGGGGCAGGGACAGGGGTAGGGGCAGGGACAGGCGCAGAGGCAGGCGCAGAGGCAGGGACAGGGGTAGGGACAGGGACAGGGGTAGGGACAGGGGTATCGGCAAGGGTAGGGGCAGGGGCAGGGGTAGGGACAGGGGTAGTGGCAGGGGTAGGGGCAGTGGCAGGGGTAGTGGCAGGGACAGGGGTAGTGGCAGGGACAGGGGTAGTGGCAGGGGTAGGGGCAATGGCAGGGACAGGGGTTGTGGCAGGGGTATCGGCAGGGGTAGGGGCAGGGACAGGGGTAGTGGCAGGGACAGGGGTAGTGGCAGGGGTAGGGGCAGTGGCAGGGGTTGTGGCAGGGGTAGGGGCAGTGGCAGGGACAGGGGTTGTGGCAGGGGTAGGGACATGGGTAGGGACAGGGGCAGGGTTAGGGACAGGGTTAGGGACAGGGGTAGGGGCAGGGACAGGAACAGAGGTAGGCGCAATGGCAGGGGTAGGGGCAGGGACAGGGGTAGGGGCAGCGGCAGGGGCTGGGGCAGCATCTGGGGCAAGGGTAGGGGCAGTGGCAGGAGTAGGGGCAGGCCCAGCGGCAGCGGTAGGGGCAGGGGTAGGGGCAGTGGCAGGTGCAGGAGCAGGGAAAGGCAATTCAAGGTTAGGTAAGTAGGTCTTTAAAAATCCAAGGACACTTATATACTTTGATTGGTTAATTAAAATAGTCTGCATTTTTAGACAGACTTAATCAACTTAAGCAAAGTATTGAAGAGCATCATTCTTTTGTACTGTGTCATTTTCTCAATTTAGAAATGTACAAATATGTCAACCTACTGGAAGCTAGATTATACCTTGACAACACTTGTATGATCAACAGGAAGCCTTAAAAGTCATCTGAGGAATCAGTTTCAAATTGTCAAGAAGTTTTGATCTGAGTAAATAAACTTAAACTTAAGTTTAACTAAATAAACTTAAACTTAAGTTTTACTAAATAAACTCATGAGGAATAGCCATGCATCTGGTGGCCATGTTTTTTAACTGGTCAAATTATTTTAACTTTAATAGAATGACATCCAAAGAACAAACATCACCAAATGTCAAGGCTCTACCTCTTGCAGTTTGTGGAGAAAATATGTTTAAATTTTCATTAAAAGGCCACATATAGAAAATGTTGCCACATCCTTTGCAGCCATGTTTTTTTTTAATAAAATGTTTTATTTATATCTTTTCAAAGTTTAAACTTAAAGTCATATATGGAAAATAGCCATTTTCTTGACAGATAAAAGTTCTTTGAGGGTTTTTTTCCATACCTCTGTCTACTGAAGATACTGATGAAATTTGTTTAAATCTGGATTAATGGTTTAAGAGATCTGTTTAAAACAACTTGGCTTGACACTGGACATATGACAAGAGACAATGGGTGAACTCACACTTCGTACATGATCAGTTAAGCCAAAAAACATCATTGTCTGGCACTCAGAAGTTGAGTACAAGGAACATCTAAAGCTAACATTCACATGTATTACTTACATCATCAGTAGTAATCAAAGTGTCCAGGGCCAATATGGCTCGTTTACAATTTACATAACTTACATTTACTATATAGAAGCTCAATACATTGCTTTACATTTTCAAGAGTGATTATTTGGCTTTAAAGTATCATCAGGCTTTGTGGAGGTCAAAACTGACAATTTTCTGCTTATTGATAATAATTCCTTATAATTCTATTTCTGCTGCAATTCAAATTGCATTACATCTTAATTCAGGTCTGTCATAGAATCAAATAAATATGAATGGACAACTTTTTTTATCTAAAACATACTTTTGTTAGCCAAAAGAGTGCAAAAAATTAAACCCCGGCACTTTGTTGCTCAATCAAACAATGGCGGCAACATTCTAACAGGAAAATAAGACTGGGTGTATAACATGTATACAGGTGTTCACAGCATGCTACTCTCTGGGAAAGCAGTATCCAATCTGCTTTAAAGGTGATATTGTTTGGACTGAAGTTTTATTTCTCAAACAACCAAATATATTGTCCTTAATTAATTCCTAATTGTCCTATATTGCCCCAAGCAATGCTGTTTTTGATGCCCTACAACTGTGTGAAAAGTGAAGCATAACACCTTATTCATTATCACATGATTGTATTTCCTATCAAAGCTATGCTGCACAGTTAGCTATTTTTAAACTAAGAAAACCACATGACCATTTACTTTTAAGATCACATTTTATTATCATCTACATTATCAGCTCTAATGCTGATATCTATGGCAGATATTACCATCATCCTTGTTAATAGATTTGAAAAGCCTGAACATTTAAAGTGATTTTCGCAAATTGTACCATCAACAATTGAAGTAGTCTCTGAATCATCTTTACTTAAAGTGTGAGTTTATGAAGAGATTATGGCAAAATTCTGCCAAACACGAGTTAGATATTGTTATAACTGATATAGGCAAAATGTTGGACACCACCTTCGAAAGGATACCATCCCAACATAACTGAAAGATTGTTGGTGAGACTACAAACCCAACAGATTCTGGTGGTTTTCAAACTGTCTATGTCTAAACAAATTCAAAATTTTCAATGAAAAAATTAAAAACTAAACATGTATCATGACTCTGCATTATCCAGGGATGTAGTTTTCTATTATCCATGAAAATAGTTATTAGAACATCAATGTCCATATATTTACACCTTGGTGGCAATTAACAGATACAAATACTAAATGTTCCTGATATAATGGCATAGTTCAAGTTTTGGCTTCCTTTGGGGATCAACTTGGAGGAAGTATAGACATTAGATACCTGCTTCTCTGCTTATAATACTGCATGAATTTAAATTGTAAATAAGTTTAGTATATAAAGAAAACACTTTTATAAAATGTGATGTTTCATTTATATGTGAAGAGAAAGAAGTCATTTTCGGTAGATGTTCATAGAGCACAACTACAAGACAAAGAAGTGTCCTTGAAGATACAATGACAATTATAAAACTGACCTTATGTTTTTGTAAATGGTATGCAGAACACACCGTCAAGTGCCAATCGGAAATCCTCGGGTAATTCCGTCCTTGGGACAATCATCCGTCGGATGTATCTGGTGCAATGATACGTGCTCAAATACCGATCGTTTTGTTCACCGGAAGTCGGAAGAAGATGCTTAAAATGTAGTTCGAATAAAACATGAACAATGCCGTCGTTTGACAGCTGTGTCTTTGCTGTGTCGGTTAAATTTAACTTGAATGATTTAAATTTGAAGCAGCCACAAAGTGGAGATTTGCAGGCATCGTACTGTAGTGAACTGTTATCCTTGCTGCATCTTTGTTTTGACGTCTGTCACAAAAGAAGTCCCATTTTGGGAAGTGGCCGAGGTAATCCGACTACCTACATACACCCGAGAGATGATTCGTGAATTATCTGAGGTGTTCCGATTGCGTCAAGTGCATGTCAGTAAGTTGAGAAAGTCTGACCCAATACCTGTCAAATTAATAGAAGTTAAAGCTGAGGCTCTTATATATAACATGAGTAACAATTTCTAAGAAATGATCTAAATATAACTTTTATTATTCCATTGGCCTTAATGGTCGCACTTGCAAAGTTATATGTAAGACACCTTAATCTGTTTTATTATAACATTAACCTTAATGGTTGCACTAGCAAAATTACTCATACGACACTTTAATGTGTATGTCTGTAATAAAGAGATGTTTAGTTTGATGCACTGTGTTTAATGCCCAGACGGGGAAATGGAATGGGCAGACAGACAGTCTGATGTACACACTTATCGATACTTATGTGGCATTACTACTGTTCTGGCCACCCAAGCAGAACCTTAGCAACATAAACTGTCAGAGTATACCAATAACAAAGAATAAGTTTTGTTCCTGTACCAAGTAACAATAATCTGTTGATATGCAAGAACGGACAAAGTGACAGCGTGACTGGTATGTGCCACTCATAAGGGGCAAAACAATACAAACTTAAACATTCTGACCAAAAAATATATTGAACAAAGAAAAAGTTGATGCAGCACATCAAAGTCACTGGAAATAATATATCAGAAAGCTATGCAAATTTAGTATAGTAGCATTTAGCACCACATCCATTTGTGGAATAAATATGTTTCAAAAGCTTCTGTTGTTAATCGAGTAAATTTTTAAGTGTGAATGACACTTTTGAATTCCTAGGGCAACACAACAACATCTGTGAATAACACCTACACAAAAAATAGCGTACAAAAAATAATCATGGTATGGCTATGAAATGGTACGTAGACACACACATCCACCTTTGCACGAGAATATGCAACAACAAAAAAATGAATTTATATGACCTGTTTTTTTCTTCACATTATGTCTCTGAAAATAATATTTTTAATACAAAAGTAAAACCATGAAGTTAAAATGTTAACAAACCTTGAATACCAAGCAAATATATTACACAAAGTGTTCGAGCACAAGTGTTTGATAATTAGTGCAGTCTGTCCAAATCTTAACCAAACACATCACTAATTGTTGTAATATTCACCGAGCTGTGATTGCATGATTTGCCCCCAAAAGCTTTATGCTAAGTTATAACTAAAGACCAAAACTGTGATTACTGATTATTAAAAAAGAAAACAATCATAGTTCCTACATTTAGTTTACTGTTCATGTAGTAGTTCTTTAGAAGACACAAAAAAAGAAACCAGACCCAACCCAGACCTGGTAGGGCAATCGGTAGAGCGTCGGCTCCCGGTACAAGAGGCCCCAGGTTCGATCCCGGGCCGCGACATACCAAAGTCATTAAAAATAGTAGTGGTATAGCTCCCTTGCTAATGCTCAAGCAAATATAAGGGTATTTCCACGACTGGTTGGCCCGGTGTCAGGATCATGTGACTGGGTGTGGTATCATGCCAGGTGTTCACGGCATGCTATACACAGTGAAGGCAGCACTATATCTGCTTCAAGTGGACACCGTCTCCAGATAACTGAAATACTGTTGGTGGGACGACAAACCCAATAAACAAACAAACAGAAACCAGGCCCTGGTTTCACAAAGAATCAGATCTGAATTCCCTAATCTGCTGTTGTGTTTTTTCTTCTGAAAATTATGTTCATCAAGTTTAAAGTATTCAACTATAAAGTTATGAACCTAGTCATTATGGTTCATTTTTACATTAAAAATTATGTAAATGTATGAGTGACAAATAAATAATTAACTTGTTTGATTTTTAGTTTAAGCATGTAGGGTTAACCCAATTAAAGTTGGTTACTTATTATAATTTGTATTATTTAATCTAGTTTATAATGACAGTCTAGCTATTATGATTTCATCAGTTGTAACTTTGAAAGGTGATATCGGACAGTTTAGACTAGCTTTTTCTATCTTAAAGAATCAAATTAATTTTTGTTGCCAGAAAAGATTCCGCAAAATACTGATTATTGATGTCCTGTATCTATGTGAAAAGTGAAGCATAACACATCACTCGTCATTAAAAATAGGTTTTTCCTATCTAAGCCACATTGCAGTTAGCTATATTTTAACTTAAAAAACATGTGGCCCATAACTTTATATTAATAATCTGCTTTGACGTCGATTTCAATTTTTAGCAGAAATCACGAACATGCTTATTTATAGTTTAAGAAAGAATGGGCCTGTAGAGTGATTTTTTTCATGATTTCTACCATTTTGCAATTAAGACAGTGTTCAAAATTTTCTTTTGTTTGACTGAGGTTTGCCTTTTTTGCAGAAATAATGCCCTAATTCCCCCATCCAGGTTTACGTGATGAATACAAACTGTTGGCTACCACCTTTAAGACCCTACACCCCGGCACTTATTTTTATTGGACTATCTAGAATTTGCTGGACTATCCACTGATAGTCTATAATAATGTGCTTTTCTATCCAGAATAAAATTTTGGCAACTATTGGCAAGCCCTTCTGCCGTTTATAAGTACCAGTTTTGAGGCTTGGAATAATGCTGCCACCAATAACTAAAAGTTGGACCATTCAGTGCAATCCATAGACTATTGGCTCCAGCTTTTGGAGGCCCCGTTTCGACATACCAAAGTCGTTCAAAATGGTATGGCAAAGCTCCCTTGCTGAAGTTTCAAAAACTATGAGGGTAGTTCGATGACTGGTTGGCATGATGTCAGGATATTGCGATTGGGTGTAGTATCATGCCAGGTGTTCACTGCAGGCTATACACAGTGAAGGCAGCACTATATTTGCTATATAAGTGGACGACAAGTGGTCACTCGCGGGCATACGCAAAATTTCTTTGTGTGATTGCGTGTGTAGCGCTTGTAATCCACTTGTGATCCGCGTGTCTACAGCGTTCCTAGCACGTGTGATAGCGTGTGCTCCGCGTGTAAAAGGCTTTCTCAGGGATTATGTCACCAGTCATCCGCGTGCCATTCGCGTGTTTTTGCGATTGAACCACGACTGATTCGCGTGTTGTCCACGTCCCAATCACGTGTGTACCACTAGTTATTTCAGCTATAAAAAGATCGCGTGTGGACCAGTTTTCATCAGTTCTGATGTAGACGCTACATGGATCCGGCGCATCTGATTATGCTGTTGCATCAACATCAGAACCAGCTACTTCAGGTTCAGCAAGTCCTGAATGCCAGAAGAAGAGTGAGGAGAAGACGAAGAAGAGCCATATGGGTGCGCCAATGGATCATTCGCAGGCCACAGCTGGGGCTGTATGACAGGCTGATGGTGGAGCTGAGAAACGAGGATCCCCGTGCCTTCAAGAACTTTATGAGAATGCCTCCGGTGATGTATGATGAACTGGTGGAAAGGCTGACACCAGCACTGACGAAGGAGACAACCCGTTTGCGAGCTCCCTTGGACCCAGGCTTAAAGGTGGCCATCACCTTGAGGCACCTTGCATCAGGTTCGAAATACATGGAGATGCAGTATGGCTGGCGTGTTCCAAACAACACCATAAGTCTCATTGTTCGTGAAGTTTGTGATGCAATTGTGCATGTATATCGTGAGGAGATGCTGACACCTCCAGAAACTCCCCAACAGTGGCAACAAATTACAGACGATTGGCTGAACAGATGGAATTTCCCTCACGTGGTTGGAGCAAGACTAGAGATGTCACCTTTATGTTCATCTTCTTGGACTGCCTGTCCTTGCTGCCCTTGGGGATCTCGAGGGTGCTGCTCTCCACCTCCTCGGTAGCAGTATCAGGCTCTGACACGTTTGCCTTCGGCCTGGCCCTTGCTTGTCTCTTCTTCATATTGGGCGTGGAGGTGTACTTCTTTGATTTCGGTGCCATGACGGTGATGTTTACTCAACGAAATCAGAACACCTGGCGCGGCGGCTTTTATACACGTGGGCGGCAAGCAGGGCACAAGTATGTAACTCACACGCGGATAACACGCAGTACACACGTGGGGCAGACGCGGAGCACACACGGTACACACGCGGATCACAAGTGATACACACGCGCTGCGTTTGATCACTTGTGACGCCATTTTCTGACCACAAGCGTTCACACACGGAGGACTCGTGGTGGACACGCGAAGGACACGCGGAGCACACGCGCGCGTGTGGTCCACTTGTCATTCGCGTGTCCAGCACGTTTGAGACAATTTTGTTGATTTTCACCGCGTGTAGAAAAAAATTGCAAATTTACAAAAAAAATCACACGCGATCAACTCGCGGAGCCCAGTGTGAGAGCGTCTTTAGTTTAAGAATAGCTATCTCTGCAATGTTTCTCAGATAGGAAATACCTTCCTACAAAGACAAGTTAGGATTTGTGCTTCTTTGTTGACACAGATCTAAGGCATCAATGAACAACATTTTGCAGGACCTTTTTAGTTAACAATGACTTATCCGGTTATTTGAGAAAAAAAAATCTTGGATCCGAACTGTTCAATACCAGCTTCAACTAGAAAAATGCATGTTAGAATAATGTATTCAATTGTTCTTCTTTTTTAAATGATCTTGATGTCCTACAGTAAAACATTAGCATTTAGTATTTTTTTTATTCACCTGTTTTGTTTTTTTACATTTCCTTTCTATGCACTTTCTACACTGGGGTTGATGCAAAATAGTACAAGGATAATGCTTTTGGTCATGCCATGTCTAGTATTGTGTTTATTTTGCATAGTAGAACTATTTTAAATATATAAAGATATACATACAGAATATATTTTCTTTATGAGGCAAAATTTTTGCGACCTGTCAAGTCCCCAGACCATAATTTTGTCAACTGCAGAGATGCCAGTACAACTTTATCTTCACCTTCCTTTATAGGAAAATGCATATAATTACAGTCCTAGACTTTCTAGTTTCTTTTGTTTTTTTGTTGGAAGTTTAAAGAATTACTGTTTTCATACAGTCTTGGCTGTGTCTGTAAACACAAAACTTTGATTCAAACTGCTGGCCCACACACCTTTGTGTACAATGATGGGGTGGAAAATCAACTGCCCGAGTTGTCCGCGTCCTCCATTAGGCAAATTTGGATGACTGGAATTTTCATTTTCACTTGTCTGTGGACGACCAGAATATATCAGTGGTGCATGTGAAGTTTGTGTATGAATGAGTAAACTTTTAGGTTTGATATTTTGTATATATTTATTGCCAAGTTCAGTTGCACTCTCTTTAATTATTTTAAGCATAATTTCTCTTAATTATGCAGCAAAGGTTGCATTGTTTCTCTAAATAAGCATGATGAATGTTTCTGATATTGTATGTAATTTTAAATACATTCTGACTTGTAGTCTAACTTAACATTGAAAAGTTTTGTATCAACATTATCAGAATATTTTTTTGTAAAAGAAAGAATCATAAATCAAAACAGTCTAGCTTTGTTATTAAGGTCCAGGATGTGAGAGGAATGTAGCAGCTTCAATCATACACTAAAAATGTAAAAGCCAGCTCAGTTCTGAGAAATAGTTCTAACTACGCTCTGTTATGGCAGTCTCCCACTCGGTTCTGAGAAATAGTTCTAACTACGCTCTGTTGTTGAAGTCACCAGCTCAGTTCTTAGAAATAGTTCTAACTATGCTCTGTTATGGCAGTCTCCCACTCAGTTCTGAGAAAAAGTTCTAACTACACTGTTATGACAGTCACCCGCTCAGTTCTGAGAAATAGTTCTAGCTATGCTCTGTTATGGAAGTCACCAGCTCAGTTCTGAGAAATAGTTCTAACTATGCTCTGTTATGACAGTCTCCCACTCAGTTCTTAGAAATAGTTCTAACTACGCTCTGTTATGGCAGTCTCCCGCTTAGTTCTGAGAAATAGTTCTAACAATGCTGTTATGGCAGTCTCCCACTCAGTTCTGAGAAATAGTTATAACTACGCTCTGTTATGGCAGTCTCCTGCTTAGTTCTGAGAAATAGTTCTAACAAGGCTGTTATGGCAGTCTCCTGCTCAGTTCTGAGAAATAGTTATAACTACGCTCTGTTATGGCAGTCTCCTGCTTAGTTCTGAGAAATAGTTCTAACAAGGCTGTTATGGCAGTCTCCTGCTCAGTTCTGAGAAATAGTTCTAGCTATGCTCTGTTGTGGCAGTCTCCCACTCAGTTCTTAGAAATAGTTCTAACTATGCTCTGTTATGAGTCTCCCGCTCAGTTCTGAGAAATAGTTGTAACTATGCTGTTATGAGTCTCCCGCTCAGTTCTGAGAAATAGTTGTAACTATGCTGTTATGAGTCTCCCGCTCAGTTCTGAGAAATAGTTGTAACTTCACTTATGGTATGACAGTCTACAGACTTGTCAAACTATGTTCAATACTTATTGCAAAGTGTTTTATTTTATATTTAGAAAGGATGGCAGTAATCAAGGTTGGAACATAAAATTGGTTCCGTTTAATGTATTTATTTTAAATGTTAAATAATTATGCAAGCTGTTTTATTGTCTTTGTATTGTTTTACTGTCTATTAATAAATAATGTTTTGTTTTCTGATGATTAAAGTCTTTGATTTGTTGTGTGACAAATTCAGCCAATATGATGCCTTTATTCTTAAATATTATGAAAAGTATTCTCGTTTCTATGTGTAAACTATATCAAACTATATTTCAATCTTTTGGCATAAACATTTTAATACATAGCTCTCCATATCTTATTCAAGTGTCATTTTCAAAGATACATTTCCTTCAATGGGTCCTCTTGATAAATGCATTGCTAGAACTGGCCCATTTGTATCTTTTATTTTAAACAAAATTGCAAATCCAGATGTCTCAATTTCTTCCAAGGCACAGACTCAATCATATGAAATATAGGTGTCCCTGCTGAAACATTGACAGATGCTAAGAACAATTTTCTTTAGAATTTATCATTGTTAAAAGAAAAAGACCTTAAACAAAATGTCCTTTGAGACAAGATGGGCAATATTTTTAAATGCGCTTTATACACAGTTGTACATTAAATTCAAGGACAGACATTTTAGATTCAAGGATAACAATATATAACTCTGCAAGTCAAAACTTTTACAATTTGTTCCTGTATTCTGTAATTGAAGATGGTAGATATCACTATTGACATAAACTGTATATATTTTGTGGTATTTCAAGTGGCTATCTATCTCTAAAGACATACCACTAACCAAGAAAATGCCAGATATTATTGTTAGCAAAATCATTTAAGTTAAAACAGAAGTAGTCAATTTTTTGTGGGGTTGAAACCTATTCAGTTCAAGCTTTTTATTTCAGTCCCAAGTTTACTTGTATTATATCATTGTATGTAGTGTACTGTAAAAGCTAGAAATAAAAGACCATAAAATGTTTCAACTAACTAAGACTCCCTGGCATGAGACTGACATACATGTATTTGATTCACCTAATTGATATCAGAAAGCTTTGTCTGATAATTATGATGATAAGATCAAAGAAAAAAGTTCCATATACACTTCTCTGATGGAAACATGTTCATACAGTTTTCTTCTTGCAAAAGGTTACTAAAATCAAAGAAAGCTAACAGATTCAGACTGATGTTTTTCTCAAAAAGACTATAAAGCATACATGTACCATGTATGCCGTGACCAGATGGCATTCAAACATATCCATACATAATTTCTGACAGAGTAAGCTGACATATGATGCAATTATTAGCTATATATCTATCATCAGGTCTTGAAACTGCCCTATTTAGATAAAACAAAAAAAGCAATAAAACAAGTTTCAAGATTAATTGGATGACATAAATATTGTTAAGAAATAGGTCACATATGTTTAACAGTGCTTATATGTTAATAAAAATGAAGACCATACAGTGGATTATGTGTTGTCTGAACAATGTTACCAGTTTAAAGTGCTTTACTTAGGAATGCCAGAACTGTTGGTGTTACTGGGGACACCCTGGAGTTTTCACATGGGGAAAGTTTGTTTTGCAGACTTCCATGACCCTGGTAAAATACGGGTCATAACTCAGTACATGGAGTTCTATTTTTTTATTTATTTATTTTTTTCTCATTTTAATATATTTATCTATATGTATTTGAATAAAGAAAACTGCAGGATACCACCTTAAATTAAGTTTAAAAAATGTTTTTCACAATTACTTTTTTTTTTTTTTTAATCATTTGCACCACCTTTGATGTTTTTTGTTAGTGTTAGTATTGGTATCACAATAAACGAGGATGATTTGTTAGTAATAATCATTTCACTTTCAGAATACCATCTCAACACTCCCTTACTGTAAATCACACGTTATTTAATGCGGTTCAACTATTAAGACACTTCAATTGTCAAGAGCTTTCCAAATAACATAAAGGCCATGGTCTTCTATTAGGAATTATTTACTATTAGACTTCTCCAATGGTAAATAGCATAATGATTATTTTGCAAAACATTTTGCTGTGGAGACAATGTAAATAATAATAAAATTCTTAGAAAAGGGTTATTACAATTCCAGTTTGAGCACAATCTGTGAAATACAATAAGTAGTGCTTTCAGAGCTTAAAGATTGATCATTCAGTATAACTAAATCTTAAAACAATAAAATCAAATTATATATATATATATAAACACACACTTAACAGAATAAATATTTTTTTTTAAAACCTGCAGAGGATTTAGGAAGTATGTCTTTATGTTTTTGAATTTGTTGAAATAGCCTAAAGGAGCAATTTGTTCTGGAGAGTTTGCCATTTTTTGGCCAATAATACTTAAGCTGTGCAGGTAGTTCCAGGTGCTAAAATCATTATTAGGAAGCAAGTTCTGTTGAATTCCTTTGGCCCAACAACATAATGATACACAAGAACTGTTTAACTGGCAAATCAATTAAAGAACACTCAGGCACAATTCATGCGAGTAGGTTAGTACTGTACACATAGACAAGGTGTTAAGATAGAGATATATGATTAGTGTGTGGTCTAGATATTATATTGAGACTAATATGGTAAGTCAATTAAGACACGTCAGGTGGGGATATGAAGGTTAATGAGTTGGATACAGTGGACGCCTGCAGGTGCCCCTTAACTATTACTCCTAGAACTGATAGATCTTAAGGTTCTTCTTAACAAGTTATGATCCCGATAAGATCAATTGCAAATATCTAAGAATATTTAACATTCACTGACTGAGAAAAATATTTACATAAGTTTTGTAATTTTAACATCATTCCTGCAATAATCTGTCAGTCGCACAAAAACATACCTGTGTGTCTGTCTGTGGGATGGGATTGGAATTTGCCGGCATTTTTGCCAATACTGTGCAGCGACATTTCTATTATTATAGGTGCCTTAAAAGCTTCAAAAACACTTTAATCTTGTATCCTTGTTATTGTCATGTCAGATTAGTTTGTGTGCATGCCTTAAAAAATGGCTCTTTTAATTTCTAAATGTCAATATTTTTATTTTGCCTAGTTATGCAGACTTTTTCTTTCCATTCAATCAGGACTTCCATCCGGGATGGCGAAAATACCAGTGACCTCATAAATCTTTCTTTTCCAACTACTGGCCTCATAAAGCTTTCTTTTCCCAATTAAAGCTTTCTTTTCCCAACTGCAGGCTTCAAAAGGCTTTCTTTTCCATACAACTGGCCTCATTAAGCTTTCTTTTGCCAACAACTGGCCTCATAAACCTTTCTTTTCCAACTACTGGCCTAATAAAGCTTTCTTAACCCAACAACTGGCCTCATAAAGCTTTCTTTTCCAACTACTGGCCTCATAAAGCTGTCTTCACCCAACAGCTGGCCTCATAGAGCTGTCTTTTTCAACTACTGGCCTCATAAAACTTTCTTTTCACACTATTAGCCTCATAAAGCTTTCTTTTCCCAATACTGGCCTCATAAAGCTTTCTTTTCCAACTACTGGCCTCATAAAGCTTTCTTAACCCAACAACTGGCCTCATAAAGCTTTCTTAACCCAACAACTGGCCTCATAAAGCTTTCTTTTTCCAACTACTGGCCTCATAAAGCTTTCTTTCCCAACAACTGGCCTCATAAAGCTTTCTTTTTCAAACTACTGGCCTCATAAAGCTTTCTTTACCCAACAACTGGCCTTATAGAGCTTTCTTTTCCAACTACTGGCCTCATAAAGCTTTCTTTTCCAACTAATAGCCTCATGAAGCTTTTTTCCCCGCAACTGGCCTCATAAAAAAATACTGGCCTCATAAAGCTTTCTTTTCACGCTACTGGCCTCATTTAGCTTTCTTTTCACACTACTGGCCTCATTTAGTTTTCTTTTCCAACTACTGGCCTCATTTAGCTTTCTTTTCCAACTACTGGCCCCATAAAGCTTTCTTTCCAAACTACCATCCTCATAAAGCTTTCTTTTCCCACTACAATCTCAAGAGAATTCGACCGAACTTTCACAGGACTCGTTGTTGAGCAGCCCAGCAAATATATTGTGTCAGAATTTTGTGACATGATCAAGGACCAAAACTTGCACATTGTCAGGATTTTGCAAGCAGGTAAAGGACCAAGGTCACTTGCATATTGTCAGGACTTTGTTTGTTTATTGGGTTTATCTTCCCACCAACAGTATTTCAGTTATCTGGAGACAGTCAGGACTTTGTGGGAAGGTTAAGGACCAAGGTCACTTGCATATTGTCAGGACTATAATCAAGATCCAATAAATTCTGTCAGGCATTAATGATGTGTCAAAGATCAAAATCATGTGCATACTGTCAGAATTGTGTGCCATAATCATGAATTCATGGTGCGTTCAAATTGTGTATAGGGTCAAGGATCAACGTCACTTTTTTTCCCCATTATCTGACTATGGACTCTTCATCTACATGCCCTAACTGTCTCCTTACATTCAAAAGCGTCAGTACCACACACGCCAGCTTCCTTCACTCCAAGTGCACAGTAAATGCATACAAAGTGCCTTCTCAAGACTACAATGTCATGGTCTCAAAACCATAAAAAGTTTACTTTTACCAGGTCCGGCCACATTCAAGTTGTAAAGCCCTGTCTCTAACAGTTCCTTTGCATTCTTACGATTACCAGAGAAGCGCGGCTGTTTCTCAAATTATATAGCATTAGAACAGTTGCCTTGCAAACAGCCCGTGTTGTTAATATCAAACCATGGTAAGAAGGCTGAGAGCCACAAGACTGTGCCCTGATTAGCACATCAAACACAATTTGCTAGGGTTTTGAATCATCTGACATCAGAAAAAAGTGAATAAAGGTACAAACTTTTGAAGTACCAAATGTTAATAACTATCCACAATTGAGTAAACAGTCATAAAATACTTTTTTCTCAAAGTCACAAAAGCAATTTAAAATGTATAATCTCAATTTCTAAAACAAACATTCTTGCAACTTCTACAATCAACAAAAAGGGAAACACACTCTCTTAATCTGCTGTTATAATATTAATTATATCACAAAAGCAATTTGAAATGCATAATCTCAATTTTTAAAACAAACATTCTTGCAACTTCTACAATCAACAAAAAGGGAAACACACTCTCTTAATCTGCTGTTATAATATCAATTTTACTAGATTGGAAGACTGAACTGGAAAATACATTTAAAGGATACAATTAACAGTAAGCAATATACAATTATAATATAAATGATATTTTACAACAAATAAATGAAATAACCAGACAGTTAATTTGCATGACAATTAACCCTGGAAATGAGCTTTTCCAAGGATTGTTCAATGTCAAATCATACCATCATATCTAGATAAGGTACAGCAAACCAAGAAAATAACTGACATCCTAGTGGCTCAATCATTCAAGGGGCATCTGGGAGTGGAAAATAACAACTTGTGGATCATGTTACTTGTTATGACAAATACTTAACCCTTCATGTGCATTGCTTCTGTGTATGATGTAGCTAATGCATACCAATTTTGTCAAAGCCCAGTAAGGCTAGAAGTGTTTTGGCTGCAAGAAGCCAAACAGAGGGTGGACAAGCCCATTTATATGGTCCATCAGCACTATATTGGCCTGTCTATCATTTAGGGTTGGTAAGAGTAAGTTTTGGCAGCAATATGTGTAACACTCATATTTGTTCATTTCCAACACCATAAAATTGTGACAGACTACCAGTCTCAGTATCAACACAATGCCATCCATCCACTGCTTGCTAGTCACCCTATACTGACACAGGTCCATCCACTGCCAGCTAGTCACCCTATGCTGACACAGGTCCATCCACTGCCAGCTAGTCACCCTATGCTGACACAGGTCCATCCATTGTCAGCTAGTCACCCTATGCTGACAGAGGGCCATTCACTGCCAGCTAGTCACCCTATGCTGACACAGGTCCATCCACTGCCAGCTAGTCACCCTATGCTGACACAGGTCCATCCACTGCCAGCTAGTCACCCTATGCTGACACAGGTCCATCCATTGTCAGCTAGTCACCCTATGCTGACAGAGGGCCATCCACAACTGGCTAGTCACCCTATGCTGACAGAGGGCCATCCACTACTGGCTAGTCACCCTATGCTGCCACAGGGCCATCCATTGCCAGCTAGTCATTCTATGCTGACACAGGGCCATCCACTTCTGGCTAGTCACCCTATGCTGCCACAGGGCCATCCACTGCTGGCTATTCACCCTATGCTGCCACAGGGCCATCCACTTCTGGCTAGTCACCCTATGCTGACACAGGTCCATCCATTGCCAGCTAGTCATCTTATGCTGCCACAGGGCCTTCCACTGCCAGCTAGTCATCCTATGTTGACACAGGTCCATCCATTGCCAGCTAGTCATCTTATGCTGACAAAGGTCCATCCATTGCCAGCTAGTCATCCTATGCTGACACAGGGCCATCCACTGCCAGCTAGTCATCCCATGATGACACAGGTCCATCCATTGCCAGCTAGTCATCTTATACTGCCAACTGGCCTTCCACCTCTGGCTAGTCACCCTGTGCTTACACAGGGCCATCCATTGTCAGCTAGTCACCCTATGTTGACAGAGGGCCATTCCCTACTGGCTAGTCGCCCTATGCTGCCACAGGGCCATCCACTGCTGGCTAGTCACCCTATGCTGCCACAGGTTCATCCACTACTGGCTAGTCACCCTATGCTGACAATGGGCCATCCACAACTGGCTAGTCACCCTATGTTGACATGACAGAGGGCCACCCACAACTGGCTAGTCAGCCTATGCTGACACAGGTCCATCTACTGCCAGCTAGTCAGCCTAAGCTGACACAGGTCCATCTACTGCCAGGTAGTCACCCTATACTGACACAGGTCCATCCACTGCCAGCTAGTCACCCTATGCTGACACAGGTCCATCTACTGCCAGGTAGTCACCCTATGCTGACACAGGTCCATCCATTGCCAGCTAGTCACCCTATACTGACACAGGTCCATCCACTGCCAGCTAGTCACCCTAAGCTGACACAGGTCCATCTACTGCCAGGTAGTCACCCTATGCTGACACAGGTCCATCCACTGCCAGCTAGTCACCCTATGCTGACACAGGTCCATCCATTGCCAGCTAGTCACCCTATGCTGACACAGGTCCATCCATTGTCAGCTAGTCACCCTATGCTGACAGAGGGCCATCCACAACTGGCTAGTCACTCTATGCTGCCACAGGGCCATCTACAACTGGCTAGTTACCCTATGCTGGCACAGGGCCATCCACTGTCAGCTAGTCACCCTATGTTGGCACAGAGCCATCCACTGCCAGCTAGTCACCCTATGCTGACACAGGTCCATCCACTGCCAGCTAGTCAGCCTATGCTGACACAGGGCCATCCACTGCTGGCTAGTCAGCCTATGCTGCCACAGGGCCATCCACTGCTGTCTAGTCACCCTATGCTGCCACAGGGCCATCCACTGCCAGCTAGTCATCTCATGCTGCCACATGACCATCCATTGTCAACCAATTGCCCTATGCTGCCACAGGTCCATCCACTGCCAGCTAGTCACCCTATGCTGACACAGGTCCATCCATTGCCAGCTAGTCACCCTATGCTGACAGAGGTCCATCCATTGCTAGCTAGTCACCCTATGCTGACACAGGTCCATCCACAACTTGCTAGTCACCCTATGCTGACAGAGGGCCATCCACAACTGGCTAGTCACCCTATGCTGACAGAGGGCCACCCACAACTTGCTAGTCACCCTATGCTGACAGAGGGCCATCCACTGTCAGCTAGTCACCCTATGCTGACACAGGTCCATCCACTGCCAGCTAGTCACCCTATGCTGACACAGGTCCATCCATTGCCAGCTAGTCACCCTATGCTGACAGAGGGCCATCCACAACTGGCTAGTCACCCTATGCTGACAGAGGGCCATTCTCTACTGGCTAGTCACCCTATGCTCCACAGGTCCATCCATTGCCAGCTAGTCATCCTATGCTGACAGAGGGCCATCTAATGCCAGCTAGTCATCCTATGTTGACACAGGTCCATCCATTGCCAGCTAGTCATCTTATGCTGACAAAGGTCCATCCATTGCCAGCTAGTCATCCTATGCTGACACAGGGCCATCCACTGCCAGCTAGTCACCCTATGCTGACACAGGGCCATCCACTGCCAGCTAGTCACCCTATGCTGACACAGGGCCATCCACTGCTGACCAGTCAGCCTATGACACAGGATAAACCACTGCTGGTTAGTCACCCGATGTAAACACAGTGCAGCAACTGCTGGCAAGTCAGCCTTTGACACAGGGTAAACCACTGCTGGCTAGTAACCCAATGTTAACACAGTGCAGCAACTACTGGCCAGTCAGCTTATGCTCAGACAGGGCTAACCACTACTGGCTAGTCACCTGATGCTGACATGGGGTCATCAACTACTGGCCAGTCAGCCTATGCTGGCACACAGCCTTCCATTACTAGCTAGTAACCCTATGATGATCTAAGGCTATCCACTTCTGGCTAGTAACCCTATAATGACACAGGGCCAACAACTGCAAGTCACTGTATTCTCACACAGAGCCAACAATGCTGGCCGGTCACTGTTTCTGACACAGAGCTAAATACTGCTGGTCAGTCATTGTGGACTAAGGGAAACCTACTACTGGTCAGTCACTTTATTCTGGTACAGGGACGACTATTGCTGGTCAATCATTCTATCCTGACACAGGGAATACTACTGCTGGTGAGTCACTGTAGTCTGACACAGTATTGCTGGTCAGTCAATCTTTCATGATGCAGGGAAAACTACTGATGGTCAGTCACTGTAGTCTGACACAGAGCCACCCCATGATGGTCAGTCACTGTAGTCTGACACAGAGCCACCCCATGCTGGTCAGTCACTGTAGTCTGACACAGAGCCACCCCATGGTGGTCAGTCACTGTAGTCTGACACAGAGCCACTCCATGGTGGTCAGTCACTGTAGTCTGACACAGAGCCACCCCATGATGGTCAGTCACTGTAGTCTGACACAGAGCCACCCCATGATGGTCAGTCACTGTAGCCTGACACAGAGCCACCCCATGGTGGTCAGTCACTGTAGTCTGACACAGAGCCACTCCATGATGGTCAGTCACTGTAGCCTGACACAGAGCCACCCCATGGTGGTCAGTCACTGTAGTCTGACACAGAGCCACTCCATGGTGGTCAGTCACTGTAGTCTGACACAGAGCCACCCCATGATGGTCAGTCACTGTAGTCTGACACAGAGCCACCCCATGATGGTCAGTCACTGTAGTCTGACACAGAGCCACCCCATGGTGGTCAGTCACTGTAGTCTGACACAGAGCCACTCCATGGTGGTCAGTCACTGTAGTCTGACACAGAGCCACCCTATGCTGGTCAGTCACTGTAGTCTGACACAGAGCCACCCCATGATGGTCAGTCACTGTAGTCTGGCACAGAGGCACCCCATGCTGGTCAGTCACTGTAGTCTGACAAAGAGCCACCCCATGCTGGTCAGTCACTGTAGTCTGACACAGAGCCACCCCATGCTGGTCAGTCACTGTAGTCTGACACAGAGCCACCCCATGCTGGTCAGTCACTGTAGTCTGACACAGAGCCACCCCATGGTGGTCAGTCACTGTAGTCTGACACAGAGCCACCCCATGCTGGTCAGTCACTGTAGTCTTGACACAGAGCCACCCCATGATGGTCAGTCACTGTAGTCTGACACAGAGCCACCCTATGCTGGTCAGTCACTGTAGTCTGACACAGAGCCACCCCATGCTGGTCAGTCACTGTAGTCTGACACAGAGCCACCCTATGATGGTAGCAGGAATTAATAGGAATTCTCTGCATAGTGTAGTGTAGCAGTCAATAACACAATAGTGCAGCAGTCAATAACACGCTGTCGCAGTTATACTGTGAGGACCTTTACTGAGAAAAGGACCAAGTGTTTCGTTTCTTTAACAGTGTAGCTTTGCAACATTAAATCTTAGCTTCCAATTACAAAAAGTAGGAGGCATTAATAGGAATTTGCTGCATACTTTAGTGTAGCAGTCAATAACACAATATCGCAGTTGTTCTGTGGGGCCCTTTTCTGAGAACTACCCTTATATTTGCTTGAGTTTTAGTTTTACAACTACCATTTTTTATGACTTTGGTACGCTACAGCCCGGGATCGAACCTGAGGCCTCCAATACCTGCAGCTGACGCTCTACCGATTGCGTTACCAGGTCCAGTAAACTACGAATAATGAGTATATGAAGAAATGTTTAACCATTAAATGACATTAAAGAGATTGTGGTCAAAAAGTGCAGTCCTGTAGAATTAAAATAAGACTTGTACAATTGAAATGTGTAAAAATTTATTTTTAAAATATGTAATATTTTTTATTAACTGCCAGAGCATTTCCCCTCATACTTTTGTTTTCGTTATTTTGTAATGCATAACATATGAAAGAGGCTGTTAACTTGTCACTAACATATCTCTCACTGTTTATTGTTTATTGGGTTTATCTTGCCACCAACAGTATTTCAGTTATCTGGAGACGGTTATCTCTCACTGTCTGAACTAAGATATATCTATATATTGCCAATATAAGGCATAATGAAACTCTGCCAGTACAATTCAACATATATGAAGATGAAGACATTTCAAAGGCATGCTAGCACCATTTGTTACAATCATAAAGAAAAGCTACACAAATCATGCAGTTACAAAAGAAAATTGACTGATCTTATTTTTTGGGGTGACTTTAGTGCTAAAATGTACACAATATTATTCTTCAACATATTGGATTGTTGAACATTGCAAGACTAACATTTAAATAAAGTTTGTGTTTTTTTAATCCGTAGCAATGCTGCAAATCACTTTTTTTTGGAAAATTTCTTACTACCAATAAAATATTTCTGGTAAAAGATTTTATCTGTAAATGAAAAACAAAACATGTTTATGTATCAATAACAGCTAGATGGTTTACAGCTATACTGTGAGACTTCTCCACAACTTTATGCTTTCTACACATAGAGGCCAATTCTATTCTGAATGCTGGTTTGTTTCATAACTGTTTATGTTTGTATCTAATTTTTATATCTCATATTATATTCTTATACTAGGTACCTTTGGGACTGTTTTGAACTAAGTAATGCATTTTATGACAAAATGTAATGCCACTACACTATAAACATGTGATGCATTTTTGGTTATTGCCAGCTGCTGTTTCTAATGGATGCTACTGGAATATCTAGTATACAGATATGGCCTTCTGGAGAAGAAAAGTTACCATATGGATGATAAGTGATTCTGTGGTACAAAGATTAAGTTGGTATGGAAAATACAATGAGCAACAGTACTCTGCAGGACTGTTTGTGAAATGTTAAGCTCAGTGTGATAGTGTATAAATCCCTAAAGGTACAATAAGAGTGAGCGTTAGCTAAAGGTACGGGAGGCCCCGGGTTCGATCCCGGGCCGCGACATACCAAAGTCGTTAAAAATGGTAGTAGTATAGCTCCCTTGCTAACGCTCAAGCAAATATAAGGGTAGTTCCATGACTGGTTGGCCCGGTGTCAGGATAATGTGACTGGGTGTGGTATCATGCCAGGTGTTCACGGCATGCTATACACAGCGAAGGCAGCACTATATCTGCTTCAAGTGGACACCGTCTCCAGATAACTGAAATACTGTTGGATGGGACAATAAACCCAAGAAACAAACAAACAAACAATAAAAGTACTATAAGAGTACTATTAGAATACTATAAGACTGCCAACAAACATATGCATGATTGTGCTTTGACATAGTTAAACTGTGATATGTGACTTTTTCAGAGAGCTCAGAAACACTGTAGGTTTGACCCTGTATGAGATTACAGGTGTGCAAGCAATGGTCAAAATTATTTGAGTAGTAAATCAAATGTACAACACATTGGAAATTGGAAAGTAGGCAAGTCTTCAGCTGCAAATAAGCACCTTTTCTAAGATATGAATTATACATTGGGACAAAAGTTATATCAAAGTCACTAACATCCGATAACAGAAACCACTTTATTAAACAGTAAATACCTTTTATATGATTTTGCATATTAACTTATGGTCTAATATAATAGCTCATACATGCTCAGAATAAAATGAGTCAAATATTAACTACTGCCTCTTACACACCTGTGATCTGAATCTAAAAATCCTGAGTGTGCCATTCCTCTCAGAAGGTGTGTGGTAGTTGTAGACTGAGAGGCTGAGATGTTATGACCTGTATCATTAAATAACCTGGTTTTTAGCAGTAGAGGGCAGTGAGGCCCAGCATGGGATATCGCAAATATCTCGGCCTAGTAGATAATACATAGCCAGTGGAACACTCGTTCTAATAGCAGTTTGCTTCCTATTGTGACACTGTCTTCAAGTCAATGAATGATATTCGTACAAGGCATTGTTCATTGATAACTGCATTTCATGTATAACTGTATAGCATGTATTACACAATATAATGAACTTCTGTCTTAAACAGATAACAATATTACGTTAATATCTGAAGCATGCTTGGACAACTGACCTGTGTTTGGGATGAGACTCAGCAAAGTGCAATTTACTTGAAGGTCAATGTCAGACTTAAAGGTCAAAGTCATAAACCCTTGTAGTGCACATGAAGACGACGTGTCAAGTACAAGACCCAGGTCAGTTACTTGAAGGTCAAGGTCACACTTACAGGTCAATGTCATAATCAATAGAAGTGCACTGGTGGCCGTGTCTGCTCAGTAACTCTGTCATTGCTTAATGGATTTTGAAATAACTTTGCAGAAATGTCAAACACATGAAGGTCGGTTACTAAGTCAAGGTCACACTTACAGATCAAAGTCATAATCACTGGTATTGCATTGGAGGTCATGTCCGCTCAGTAACCCTGTCATTTCTGGAGGGATTTTGAAATAACTTGGCAGAAATGTCAAACACATGAAGATGTGTCGTGCACAAGACCCAGGTTGGTTACTCAAAGGTCAAGGTTATACTTACAGGTCAAAGTCTTAATCCATAGAAGTGCACTGGTGTCCTTTCAGTAACTGTCATTTCTTGGGGGATTTTGTCAAACACATGTCGCGCAAGAAACAGCATATTCAGATGTGACCCAGTTTCACAGCCCGTAGACCTATCATGATAGTGCATTGGTGTTTGGGCCTGCTTTTTTTTTCTTGGACCCACTAGAGGCACTAAAGATAGGGAGCCCATTTATAAAATGTGATATTGTAAGTATTATTCCACATCTGATATGTAAATGTACAAAATTAATGTTGTATTTTTGTGTAGCCTGCAATAGCAGGCAAAGGGATCATATTTTTCGACAGCTGCAGTGGCGGAGGCAGGGTCCTGTAGTCCCCCAACTTTAACATGTATCTTAATGTTGCCTATAACTTTGAAAGTAATTGTCCTATTCTGTTCATACTTGGAATATATCATCTGCATGAACAATGACATTAGTGACAACAAGAATGATAACTCCTATGCCACTATTTTGTGAGTTATGGCCCTTTCAGATGCAACAGCAACACATGCAGCAGAAGGTAACATACTCTTAAGTCTTGATGATTATAAAGAACATGTTTACAAAAAAAATTCTTTGTATATGCTGGGTCCATTGCCCTCGTGTGATTTATAATCACAAATCACTTAAACCTGTCTTAAACATCCTCTTTTTGGGGTAACATTTTGTCGCCAATATCATCGGGTAGTCTCAAATCTGAGTGTTAATTGCTAACTTGTAGACAAATAGTCAGAAGATAAAGTTTCTTGTGTGATTAACCACATGCACTTAGGTTTATAAAACAATTAACTATTGCATGTTGTCACCTAATTTTGTGGTAAAGACAGCCTTTATTTTATTTTAATCTGATAAATCTTTTGCCTACTGAAAACAAATGATAGGAAGTAAAAAAATCAATATGGTTATATAGATAAATCTCATGCTATTGTCATTTTAATAACTCAAATACCTCCATGACAATTACAAAGTTTGCTTTACTGGACATGACTTTGGGGGAATATGTCTGTTCACGACATTTCTTATTTTGTTTTTGGTAAAATTTATACCACACATTTGTTTTAAAATAGAATGCTCACTTTCCATTTTTGTTATTTAGATATTTTCTGCTAACTGTTCCATTACTTTCTTCAAGTTTATGATTTTCAAATGTTCATTGTTCAAACACAGTCCAAGCAAATGTTTATACCCGCATTCTATTTTAAACTTCATTGAGCATGATGAACACTTGTCATAATATTTGGCATACATAGTATGGCTTAGCTAGAAATGTTTTGCAAAATTCAAGTCTTGCACAGATTGCTTCACAAGGCCTTAACCAGAGGTATTTTTTTTTTTTATTTGGGTTTTACGGCACACCGACACTTAACAGGTCATACGGCGCCAAATACAAAGTTTAATGTGAATAGAGCATGATAAGGTTAAAACTAAGCTATGTAAGTAAAATATAGAGAAATATAAAAAACTATCAGATTAAAAAAAAAGTAAATTATAATTGAAAACAAGTCAATATATTAAATGGTTTAAAAATGATTGGTAAATAAACAGTTTTAATCAGAGTTATTAAGGAATGTTGCAGCCTCCAATCCTTTCATCGTGCATTCAAGCTAAAAATGATTTTGCATAGTAAAATATTCCTTAATTTTTCCCCCAGATATGAAATATGGTGGCTATATTTGATATAACATTGATAATATATTGATAAATTAAAATATATTTTCCTATTATTGTTGCACTTTGCATCAGTAATTGATAAATTTGTCTGCCAATTGTTTTATTGTAAATTACTGATACTGAATTGCCAAAAGGACTGCAGGCCCACCTATAATTGTATATAATTGTATACCCAGACAAATGATGCTGGATTATTGCTCAAAAATAAGAATATATGACAAAGTCCTATGAGCACTGCAACATATATCAAACTCTGAAAAGGCACAGGACAAAGATATTTCACGTGCAAGCCGAGTGAAAAGTAAGAACAAAGTTTTTATGATTCTAAAAGAGCAAACCCGACAGTTACCGCCTCGGAAGGGTAAGTTGGAAATATGGGCTGACTGGGGTGCTTATACGTGTTTTACAGAGCTCTAATCTTGCACTTCCTGAAGGGTTTGTTAAATGCGAGCAATGAAAAGAAAGCTGATCTATTAAAATACAAAAATGTCCTAGCGCTGATGTTTTCTTTAATAAGTTATGACAAAAGTAGTGGCGTCATTGAAAAATAATGTCCACAGTGTTTAGAAAAGAAAGGGGTATTATTTCGTTTAAAAAAACTTAACAAAAATGATTGATTATAAGTGAAATCAAGTTTTTGAATCAAGAAAAAACATGACCAGAGGAAAAAAAAATGGTTGTAGCATCCTGTTTATCTGAAGATGGAATTGAGGGACCAAAGTTCTATGTCCATCGAAGGAAATACACTTAGCAATCCTTAAAGGATGAATTAAATGACAACAGAGATAACATGCACGAGGAGATTTTTTACGACCGCCACAATGCACAAGCAACATTGTTGTGATCATGAATAAGAATATATGACAAAGTCCTTTGAGCATTGTAACATATATCAAACTCTGAAAAGGCACAGGACAAAGATATTTCACTGCAAGCCAAGTGAAAAGTAAGAACAAAGTTTTTATGATTCTTAAAGAGCAAACTTGAATTTGTCAATGACTATACACCAACATATCAAAAAACTTATAAACAGAAAGCCTTTTATTAGAAACCATGATATCATACTTACATTTTATTTTCCAGTTCTTATTAAGGTAGAAACAACAACGTAGACGTAGAGCATCAATGTTGCCAAGGTAAATATACCAGAAATCTGAGCATATTTAGCAGTTAGCATTTAATGCTACTTTATTTGCTTTTTGGAATAATATTTTTTTACAAAAGAGATTGTTAAGTGATTAATTTGTAAGTGTGAATGACGTCTTTAAATTTCTAAGGCAACATAACAACAGTAGTAAACAACACCTACATAAACTAAGGCTGTACCAATTCTAATTCATTACATAATAATGCAGTCAATTTTAGTCACCTTAGCACAGACAATCTTTACAGCATGCTAAAAACACATACATGACCAATTTTCTCTTCCCACTATGTCTAAAAGCAATAAAATTAATATTCTTTGATATAGAAGTAGAACCATACACAAATACCAAGGAAATATTACATGTATATCTACCAAAGTGTTCATGCAGAAGTGAGTGATAATTAGTGCAGTCTGTCCAAACTGCCAATGACTGTACACCAAAAGGTCAAAAGACTCCAAACGAATTTTAACAAGAACAAGCATTTGATAGTATTGCGGGCAATACCGTAGTCCCCTCCCGGTCCCTCAAAAAGTTCTTTAATTATCATACGCTCTTGTTTATTGCCATTTATAATTAATTTCCAACAATGTAGCTCAAACATTTATTTTAGTAATCACAGGATCCAGATTTTTTGTTGGACAAATGGACAGACAGACAGGGCAAATCTATAGTCTCCTCCCACCCAAACAGTAGTTGGGGTTCACATAATTTTTTTTAATTCACCTGGCCTAAATAATTGTTAACTTATCATGACATTTATTTTTGGCCTTTATTTAAGGTATGAGCACCTTAATGCACTATCATTTAAGGTAGGTGCACCTGAATGCGCTATCCAAAACTTCACTATTTTGCTGCAAGGTCATGCTGTGACCTTGACCTTCAAGGTAGTGACCCAAATGTTGTACGTGACACATCATCTCAATATGGTGACCATTTCTGTGAAATAGTTTTAAAATCTGACCTCAAATAACAAAGTTATGGGCCGGACACGATTTTGCTGCAAGGTCATGCTGTGACCTTGACCTTCAAGGTATCGACCCAAATGTTGTTCGTGACACGTCATCTCAATATGGTGATCATTTCTGTGAAATAGTTGTAAAATCTGACTTCAAATAACAAAGTTATGGGGCGAACACGATTTTGCTGCAAGGTCATGCTGTGACCTTGACCTTCAAGGTAGCGACCCAAATCTTGCTCGCGACACATCTTAATATGGTGATAATTTCTGTGAAATAATTTTAAAATCCGACTTCAAAAAACAAAGTTATGGGCCGGACACGATTTTGCTTCAAGGTCATGATGTGACCTTGACCTTCAAGGTAGGGACCCAAATTTTGCATGTGCATATTGTACACATTGCTACCTATTAACATACCAAGTTTCATGCGCCTAGCTTTAATAGTTTTTAAGTTATCAAAGGATCCAGATTTTTATCGGACAGACAGACAGACAGACAGACTTACGGACGGAGGGTAAACCTATAGTCCCCTCCGGTGTGAACACCGGTAGGGGACTAAAAAATTGATGTAGGGTATCAAAGTCACCAGAAATAATAAATCATAAAGCTACACATATTTACCATAGTAGAATTTAGCACCACTTTGTTTGCTATTGTGGAATACAATTGTTTCAAAAAGCTTATGTTGTTAACTGAGTAAATCTGCAAGTGTGAATGACACTTTTTAATAAACAGTTAAGGAATTATATGCAGAAACAAGAAAACTATAGCATGAAAAACAAGAGACAATTGGCTGGTTGTCAGGCTGGTATTTCAGTGTCTGTCCATAGATACAAGCTTTCCTGCTCATTTATTGGATCAAGAAGATGTTCTGCAAGATGAAGCTATAAAGCTCATGTTAGAAGGAAACTGTTTTATTGCCCAGTCATTTACGAGAACATAAATCTGTTTGAGCTGTTTGCATGCAAATGAAAACTGCATAAATGTAAGACAATTCAATTTTAAATATGAAATTACTAACTCCTGAAAAAATGAAAGGCTAAAAAACTAGTATTATTGTAAACCCAAACCAAACTAATGTTAGCTTTTCACATCAGACTTGGATTTGTTTAATGTTTTTGAATGCTTAAAGTGAAAAAGTACTTATTTATTAGCAAATAACACTGGAGAAACAAATGGCAGCAATACTTTTTATGTTAGAAGACTTCTTCTAAGAAAAGACCTATATCTGTCCTTGTTGTACTAAAGTCTAAGCCATCATTGCCAAAGAAGTTGTAAGTTAAAATAAACAAACTTATGCCTTATTAGTTGTGACCAGACTGCTTTAATATTAAGTTTAACTTAACCTGACTGTGTATACTGGTATCTGTTTTTGTAGGTGCAGGATTAGTGTTCCAAGCCCTAAGAGATAGTTAAATATTCAGTGAAAGTCAAACATCATGCAAGCTTGCATGTCAGTGGGCATAAAATGTTATTGAAAGCGTCAGAACCAATTACAAAAGGTAATCTAATTTGGATCTGATCTAAACACTCTATTGCCTTTCTCGTACTGTGTTCAGTTCAATGTTGTTCCTTTAAAAACATTGGCTTAGCTGCTTTCGTATTGTCATGTGGCTTATAGTACTATGATGTATCTGAGTTGTCTTGTCTGGTTCTGTACTATTTTACTTAACTGCTAGGCAATATACAACTCACTGCGGATAGAATCACAACAAAAACTATCAAGATAAATAAAAAAAAAATTAGAAAAGGAAATTTATTTGCATAATTGCATATTCTAATGTTAAAAAACTTTTTTGTTGCTGGTCAATGCTCAGATATAAGGTGTTTTAGTCTCAATCTAGAAGAAAGATAAATCCAACTAGTTAAGCTCTACTTTGGCATTGTGTTATGATTGCCAGTGTTCATATTTCATTAAAGCAACAGCATGGCTTTATGACATATTTTAGACTTTCTTTTAGGTACACTAAGTTTTTACTATATTGCCAAGTAAAGTGAAATTAAACCACACATGAACCCCATTGGCAGCATTTACAAAGTATAAAATAAAAACTTCTTTTACCTCAGCAGATATAACAAGATATAAAATATTGAAAACATAAATTATCTGATTTGTGCCATTTCCAAAAAAGAACTTCACAACCATTTATATGAAAGGACATAGATGTTTGTACATCCCTCAAAATATATGTAGATATATGTATTTTGAAATTGGCCTGGCAGACAAATTGTTGTCCTGGAGACAGACTGGTTCATTGATGTGTCCATTAGTTTGTCCTGCTAGAGTTACAGTACCATTCAGCACACATACCAGTCGAAGTAGGTCACATGTTACTGCTCTCAATAACTTAACAGTCACTAAATGGAACTTTGGGAAACATTTTGTGTCAGCAAGAAACTTAAAACACAGAAAAGATACTTGAAAATAATTCCTTGAACATTTTAGTTGTAATGTGTGTGGAATAACACTATAAACTGTAATCATAATCAGACACTAAATATCTGTATTTATCTGGTAAAATACAACCTAAAAAGAAAAACTGTTCAGCAAATTATTGTTCAATGTTTGCTAGAGATCAATGTTACCAGAATATTGTCTATGAAAAGATGAATGCAGATCTTTTGGTATTACATGAGTAATAAAATATAACAGTAGCTTCTCATACACATTTGTCAAAAGTTTTGATTTCACATTTCTGTTGTTGCCTGTTTAAAGGACAGATACAAGTTTTTATCTATTTGGAATATCCTTTATATCTTGAGCTAAGTGTTTCATCTTTTTTTCTTGGGCTCATAGAATTAATTTCTGGCATACTTCTGAAAGCTGATTACTGATTTAAGTCATTGACATGTACCTAGTACATTTTTTGGCACATAGTATAACAGTCATATGTGTTAAATGTATTATGAACATGTACAACATTTTTTTCTTTTTTTTTTAGTCTGATCTTTGGCAGAAGCACAATCCATCAAATTTGACTGACATATGAAAAGTCCACCCATTTATTTCAGCCTGTTTTTCTAAAAAGTGCAAGATATCAAACTATTAAAATCTTGCAACAAACCAGTTTTTAAAAAAGAATATCCATGCAGTGACAAAGACACATTTAACTCTAATCAAGCCAGTATTTGTCAGTGAACATTAGTTTTAAAATATAACAATTTCGATTGCAATGGTTTATCTTCAATTCATAAGGCCATTTAGAAACATGAAATTTGGAATATTACTATTACACATTATTTTATTACTTGCATGTCATGATTTGTAAAATATGTTTTATAAAATGGATTCATAATTGAATAGATTCAACACGAATGGCCGAGATATCAGTACAACCAGCTTTTAAAAATCATTCTGACAAATATGTATATTACTTCAGTCACAGATGTTGACTGTTTTGCTATTTACAGACAGGTTCAAGACATATAGCTGTATCCATACAGCATTACTGTAACTGTTGAGGCAAACACCTAAGTTCAGCTCTAACTGCTGGGTGAACACCATTTTTTGCTTTTTTGGTTTATTGTCCCACCAACAGTATTTCAGTTATTTGGAAATGTGTCCATTTGAAGCGGAGTGATGTTGTCACTGGGTATTGCATGCCGTGAATATGTGGCATGATACTACACTGTCACATTATTCGGACACTGGCTTGACTGGTTGTGGAACTACCTTATATTTGATTGATCATTATCAAAGGAGAGCTATATCACTACAATTTCTAAGGACTTTAGTATGGCTCTGACCATGATTGAACAAAGGACTGCCTGTACTCAAAGCTGATGCTATACAGATTGTGCTACCAGGTCTGCTTCACAAACCACAGTATACAATGCCATAAATGTATGTGAATGTGTATGTAAATATATATATATATAAGGTTGAGGGGGTCAAATTATTTAACCGAAAACCAGTTTGTACGTGGTTAAAGATTTTTATTTAGCTTAAATCTTTTCAGGAAAAGAAAATAGACAAAACTCAGGTCAGTTCTAATAAATACATACTGCTTACATACTTAAGAAAATCTTCTAAAACAAAAATTACAATTCTCCTACGAGAAGTATTTAACTAAATGTTAATGTATGTAAAGGCTGTGCTTTGTCTGCTGTGGCGGTTGAAATATTTAATGTACTAGGGTGTGGTAAAAAGAGAAAACTTCCAACTCTCATACAATCACTCTATACAATATACAATAACACCAGTTACATTTAAACAAAACATGAAGCACTGGTGACAGTTAACCAGACAGTGAAGTCACTGTGGCTATTGATGACAAAGCCTTTGTCAAAAAGACAAGCACATCAAACCCTAACTTGGGTCATCTTCAAACTGTCAAGGAAGCAACTTACTGTGTTTGCTGCTCTTTTAAATATAGTATAAGATTAGGTAAGAGACTGTCAGACTAATCATGGTAAACAGTAATAAGTATATTTTATACTTTATGGCCAGTGTCCCAGAAGGGGCAAGAAATTTCATATAGGGAGGTTTTCCCACTAACCTGTGGTGCGCCAGTGGTTCTATCCAGACAAAAGTCTGAGGTATTCCACCACCAATAATAAGAAGGACATCGCCAATATGACAATAACTGTGTCTATGTGAGGTAATAAAAAACAAAAAGTAACAAAAAATAATAATAAAGGCCATGTTCAGTTGCACTGTCTTGTGCCCATAAAGCATGCACAATTTCTTTCATTGTTAACCTAATATTGCATGATAAATTGAGATGCACAAATGTGGTTTGTCATCTGAAATAAATGTTTGCTTGATTTGTAGTCCAGCTTGACATTTAAGGCTTACATATGCTGGAAGTATCCTGGATCCAATACACTTGTATCGTTAAGTTCCAGAAAGAGAAAGTAAGGTTACACTTTAGACCTCAAACACTGCAAGGTCCTGAGTCACCGATATATTGCTTGAAAAATCATTTCAGCTTTTGAAAGTTGTTGAAAATCATGTGACAATGTGTTTTATTTTTAAGGGTTTTTGTAATCTCTGCATTTGCAGTTATTAGTGTTCTTGCCTCACTTATGCAGCCAATCTTACCAAGTTTAACTATTCTTCACAAAACATATTCAATGTATCTCCATGATAGGATGTAAAATGAAAGGCAGACTCAGATTAACTTTTATGTTAAGTATTACTTCAGAAAACCCAGCCTGTTTAAACTAGATACAGTTTTGATTATAAAGACCACTGATTGCAAAAACCTATTTTTAATTTAAACAAAGTTTACATTTTTATTTGTGCTTTTTTAGTTTAAACAACTTTTAAAACTGGACATAAAAATACACATATAATATTTTAACTGTTTTTATATATGAAGTATTTATATGGTGGTCAAAAAGTGGTCAACAGACTTGATATTGATCAAATGTAAATTTAAAACATGTTACATAAATCTGCATGAAATTGTTGTTACAAACAAGAATATGGTTTAATTAAAGTCAGGGCTGGACAATCTTCACATTATTTTTTTTTTTTTTTTTAAATGATTTAAACTGTCTGGTCAATACTGATGTGGTCAATAGTGGTACATTCAGCCAGTGTGATGTAACCACAAGACCCAGTGAACCATGATACAGTGTGATGTAACCACAAGACCCAGTGAACCATGATACAGTGTGATGTAACCACAAGACCCAGTGAACCATGTTACAGTGTGATGTAACCACAAACCAGTGAACCATGATACAGTGTGATGTAACCACAAGACCCAGTGAACCATGATACAGTGTGATGTAACCACAAGACCCAGTGAACCATGATACAGTGTGATGTAACCACAACACCCAGTGAACCATGTTACAGTGTGATGTAACCACAACACCCAGTGAACCATGATACAGTGTGATGTAACCACAACACCCAGTGAACCATGATACAGTGTGCTGTAACCACAACACCCAGTGAACCATGATACAGTGTGATGTAACCACAAGACCCAGTGAACCATGATATAGTGTGATGTAACCACAACACCCAGTGAACCATGATACAGTGTGATGTATTCACAACACCCAGTGAACCATGATACAGTGTGATGTAACCACAACACCCAGTGAATCATGATGCAGTGTGATGTAACCAGTGACCAATTCTCTCCCAAAATCCTCACAGGTGATACCTTTCAATGTGCTACTGTAATCTGGCTCAATAACCTTCAGGTCTCATAAGGTCCAGAACATTGAAGAATAAGTTGAATAATTTGAGAAATAAAAGTTTTTTTATATATAATAAAATAAAGCGGTTTATCTACATCATGCAGTTCTGTAAGTCTCAAAATGTGACTCCATTTTTGAGGAGGTACTGAATGCCAGAGTGCTTGCAGCACTTTTGTTCTTGTTTTTGTTGTTATGTGTTACATCGCACCGACCCACTCATGCTCATTTTCCTCCAGCTAATTATTGATGGAGGAAGACCCCAGACTTATGCCTGGGTAAAAACCACCGGCGCACCACAGGTTAGCTGGACAAACTACCCATATGAAAGTTCTCGCCCCAACCGGAACTCAAACCCAAACAGTGAAGGGCTGAGGAGTTAAAACTCGTAACTGGTTGGCCACAGGCGCCACCTTTATTTTTATATACTGTAATAATAAAGTCTATTTTACACACATTTTTACTTCAATATTTTGGCATACATACATTTTATTTTCCATAATTTTGTACAGTTACACTTTCAAAGCTATAAATAATTCAGTCTTGCGACTAGACACAATGCCAGTAACAGTGGGTAATTTAGTATATTTCTTTCAAACAAAATTGCCAACCTATCAAGTCCCAAGTCTATTTCATAAAATGCACAGACTTAATCCTATAAAATAAGGATATACTTATTGAAGCATGTGCAAATGCTAAAAGAAACTGAGCCAATAAACTGTCATATGCATAACTTGTCCTTCAAATATAAGCCTGCCACTCTAAACAAATTGTTTCATTTCAAAGATATGAAAATGGTATTGGCACTTCTGTTTCACTTCTGTTTCATGCACCATTTTCTACACAAAAGTGCATTTAGTTCAGGGACTGACAGTTTATATTCAAGGCTAATTATATAATATCATTATTCTGCAGACTTCAAACTTTAACCCGGACCTTGCAGTGCAATCAGTAGAACACGGGATCCAAGTACAAAAGGCCAAGGTTCAATTCCAGGTTTCATCATATAAAAGTCATTAAAACTGGTAATGGTAAAGCTCCTTTATTAATGATCAAGCAAATATAAGGGTAGTTCCATGACTGGTTGGCCCGGTGACAGAATAATGTGAATGGGTGTGGCAGGTATTCAAGGCATGCTTTAGACAGTGAAGGCAGCACTACATCTACTTCATGTGGAGACTGTCCACATACTCCTAAGACATTTAACAAATCTTAAAAAACTATGATCCATGGCATGATGGTTGAAATTCAAAGATTTCCTTTCTAAAGTTGTTTAAGCGGTTTGCAATAGTAGACTCAGCAAATGTATCTGGATGTACTGGAGTATTTAAGTAATTTAAAACAAAAAATATCTTTTAGAAAATATTAGTTGTTGACAAAGTACTTATTTCAAATCAAGTTAAAAGATATTTAAAGCAGTGTACATGTAGCTGTCCATTTGCTTTTTTGTTTTTTCTTTCTTCCATCTTCTCCAAGACACTCTGTCATACTGACTTCAAAATTTTTTGGATAGACTGGAGGTTAGATAGATTTAGTTTAGAATTCAGGTAGAACAATAACTTTACTTACTTTTGTGTTACTTCCCTTGGTTTTTCTTGTCTAAGGAATTCACCTTCTAAATAGATTTACATCATTTTTGGCATAAAAGTAATTGGGATGGGATGTGATTAGTCGGCATTTTTGCCGATACTGTGCAGTGACATTTCTATCATTATAGCACAGGGGCACTTATGAGGTGCCCAGGGACTGAACCCGGCCGGTCCATTATACTAACATCGACGAGTCAGGCGTAATGCTGTCCTTAGACCCGAGCGTTAGGAGGGAAGCCACTACTACCAACTTTGAAGTCTTTGGTTTGACTCGTCCGGGGTTTGAACCCATGACCTCCCGATCCGCAAGTCGACACTCTACCACCTGAGCTATTAATGAAAAAAAGTGAAAGGCACAGAAAACATAACACTATGTTATTTTTAGTGGTAGTGCACGGTAAGCAATAGGCCTGTGGTTTGATTCATGGCAGTCAACTTTTCATGACAATTTTCAAATTATTAGAAATTAGTCTCCTATTTCAAATTATAATAAAAGCCAAATTGTTTGACTAAAATAGTTGCATTTAAAGACATATTCACCTATGGGAGCATTGGTAGAAAGCAATATCCTAAGTAAATTTATAAATTTGTCATGGCCTCTTTGCTGGAGCATGACCGGTAACCAAGAGGCGCGTGGTTTGATTATCAGCTGCAGTGGTCAATTTTTGCAGTTAATTATTACCTATTTTCTAGCTGAATCAAATAAGCTTACTCATTAATAACAAGATTGCCAATGATCTTATTGCAACATTACTGCATAAATATGTTTGCTATACCTAGGTGCCATCTTGCCACAACCTTGCTGTATCCTGAATTTCCATAAGCTTGCTGTTTGAATTTGGAAATACAAAGCTTTCTGATTCAAATAAGGCAAATCTATTAATCTCATGATAGGAAAACTTTTCCAGTCAGTTAATAACCAGGTTAAAATGTTATTTTATTTCTAGCATTTACAGTACACAACATTATAATGATTTAATGCAAGTAAAATGGAGACTGAAATATAAACTAAATCTGAACATGTGCTAATCCCAAAACAGCTTACAGAGTTCCAGATAAGTTCGAGTAAATCTGATTCTGTATATATATATATATATATATATATATATATATATATATATATATATATATATATATATATATATATATATATATATATCCCATAATTCTCAACACATCCCTTTATTGTTGGTACTTACTGACATTGTGTGGTTGAGGTTATTCTAATGAGTACCAGGTATAAAGGGTTCGGATGAGTAAAGGAATCAGCAGGAACTGTACTCTTCTTCTTGGGGCTTTGACTTAACAACTTCTGTGTTAGCTTTCTTTATCATTTTCAATAGAACTTTAATGCCATATTTTGTAATCCTTGCAATCAACATTGGTTACTATCACTTGAACAAGTTTTGAAAGGTTGTCCAGGAAAACATCAATCAAATGATTTTGTTAATAATAATATCTGACAGATTCCTGGTTTAGTGGTATGTCTTTAGAGATACCCACTTGAAATACCTCAAAATATATACAGTTTGTGTCAATAGTGATATCTATCATCTTCAATAACAAAGTGCAGGAACAAATTGTTAAAGTTTTGATTTGCAGAGTTATGTATTGTTATCCTTGAATCTAAAATGTCTGTCCTTGAATTTATTATACAGCTGCGTAGAAAGTGCATATAAAAATATTGCCCATCTTTTCTCAAAGGACATTTTGTTTAAGGTAGCTTCCTTGTAAGATTTAAAGCATTTTTTAACATCTTGTGAGAGTCCCTATACAGTTGTTATGTAAGCTATATCAGGAGTTGAGTGAAGCCTGTACAATACATTTGGACCCTATATCAACATCTTTCAGAAGATGTTTAAATATGAATAAATTGAAGTGATTTACAGACCTTGCAACAGTTTAAGTGAAACATCGCCCCTCTCTTCCTGAACCTAAATAACAAATCTAGACTGTTTTAATTCATGGTGCTTTCCACATACAGAAGTTTTTAATACTGAGTAAGGACTACAAGCCAAACACAAATAAAGATGACAACTTTAAAGAACATCAGTGTACAAACATGTACATTTAAAATGCATTCTTAAACAAACAATGTTAAATATTCTGCAGAATTATGATAAAGTATGCTTAAATATGTAAAAATAGTGCCTTAAATATATACAAAAGACAAGGACTACATTGGTATGTTCATACTCATTGGTTTGATGTAGGCCTGTTATGACGCTATATATACAGTCCATATTCAGCTTGAACCAACATTGGCTGGCAATTGGAACATTGCATTCGCATCTCTGGATTTATGACGTGGACATGCTTTTGAGACAAAGTAACTTTTTGAAGACTGTGGCAATCTTACAGAAGCTTTATACCTGGTCATCAGACTGTGAAAAATACATTCAAGTATTGTATCTACACAAAAAAATAAAAAATGAACAACCATTGAACATGTAACGAATTCAACATGCTTCACAGCGAGAGTTACTCTAACCATAAATTAAAGAAGGGCCATAACTCCTGTAAAATCAGACTGGTTGTGATATGCCAATGATATGCATACATTTTGTACTTACCAGTAGACACAATCTTCCTAAAAAATGCCACCAATGGTAGCTAAGAAAATAGAAAACAAATCTTGTCTACGGACTGACTCCAATACTGCTCTGTATATTTCATATCTGGGTGTACAATAAGGGGCATTTTTGACAATATCAAACCTGTGCACTATATTAATGATGATCAAAGAAAATTTAATATGAACGGTCTTGCATTATTTCTTTGAAAGGGGCCATAAATTGGGAGATTTGGTCATTTAAAAAAGGTGACCAATGTGACTAATTTGATACATCCTCCTGTTAAAGACTCTTTTAATTAAAGCTGTTAAAGAATCTATTAACAAGCAACAACAAAAATGGAATCATTTTCAAATGTTAAAGGCGATTGTGATTAGTAATTTGATTCAGTCAAATCTCCATTAACATTGTTCGGTCATATGAAAAGACTGGGAAGTTAAAATTAAGCCTGGGTCCTGGTCGAACTTGTTATTCAATGTAAAAAATTAACAAGAGAATAAAGATTTTAGCTTGTTAAGATTACTTCAGGTCCCCAGGATCAATTAACAGTTGATTGATTACTAAAAGTGTCAGTGCAGTTTTCACACCTCCATTAGTGACATGCGTCTCGCTTTTAAGGCTACCATTGTTTGGTCTAGTTAAGCGACTGACATCTCACTAAGGTCATAGCGTTAGCAGGTGCTCATTTGTTTGTAGCAAGCATTGGGTAAAGTAATTAAAGATGTCAAAGCTGGCTCACTTGTTAGAATCAGGGTAATACTTGAGCAATTTAATGTTAGAGTATATCAGTATTAATATTCAACAAAGTTTGAAGAGCAGCATCTTCATTTCCATAGAAGAACTGCAAGCACACACTGAAAAATATGATTGAGATGTACCCAGTCATGTACTTGACTAGGTGAAAAGATGCTGATTTTTAATATTTTTATTGTGTCTGTGTCCACTATCAGTTAATTTACAATGTTATAAAGAACATTTGGCAATACCCTCAGAAACATTGCAGTATTGTGTATTATGATGTTATAACATACCAAAAATGTTTAAAAATCTATGCTATGTATGTCAAAAGCTTGGAGTTTACCTTAACGTTTATACACAACATACGTGGTTGAAGACTTTTATTTAGCTTGAATCTTTTCAGGAAAAGAAAATAGACAGAACTGGTCAGTTTTAATAAATACATAATAACATACTCAAGAAATACTTCTAAAACGAAAAATAATAATTCTCCTGCGAGAATTATTTAACTAAATGTTAATGTATGTAAAGGCGCTGTTGTCTGCTGTGATGGTTGAAATAGTTGATGTATTACGGTGTGGTAAAAAGAGAAAACTTACAACTCTCATACAATCACTCTATACAATATACAATAACACCAGTTACATTTAAACAAAACATAAAGCACTGGTGACAGATAACCAGACAGTGAAGTCACTGTGGCTATTGATGACAAAGCCTTTGCCAAAAAGACCAGCACATCTAACCCTAGCTTGGGCCATCTTCAAACTGTTAAGGAAGCAACTAACTGCATTTGCTGCTCTTTTAAATATATAATTAGATTAGTTAAGAGACTGTCAGACTAATCATTGTAAACAGTAATAAGAATATTTTATACTTTATGGCCAGTGTCCCAGTAGGGGCAAGAAATTTCATATAGGGAGGTTTTCCCACTAACCTGTGGTGCGCCAAGGGTTCTACCCAGACATAAGTCTGGGGTCTTCCTCCACCAATAATTAGATGGACATCGCCAATATGACCATAACTGTGTCTATGTGAGGTAATAAAAAACAAAAAGTAACAAAAAATAATAGTAATGGCCATGTTCAGTTGCACTGTCTAGTGCCCATAAAGCATGCACAATTTCTTTCATTGTTAACCTAATATTGCATGATAAATTGAGATGCACAAATGTGGTTTGTCATCTGAAATAAATGTTTGCTTGATTTGTAGTCCAGCTTGACATTCAAGGCTTACATATGCTGGAAGTATCCTGGATCCAATACACTGGTACCGTTAAGTTCCAGAAAGAGAAAGTAAGGTTACACTTTAGACCTCAAACACTGCAAGGTCCTGAGTCACCGATATATTGCTTGAAAAATCATTTCAGCTTTTGAAAGTTGTTGAAAATCATGTGACAATGTGTTTTATTTTTAAGGGTTTTTGTAATCTCTGCATTTGCAGTTATTAGTGTTCTTGCCTCACTTATGCAGCCAATCTTACCAAGTTTAACTATTCTTCACAAAACATATTCAATGTATCTCCATGATAGGATGTAAAATGAAAGGCAGACTCAGATTAACTTTTATGTTAAGTATTACTTCAGAAAACCCAGCCTGTTTAAACTAAATGCAGTTTTGATTATAAAGACCACTGATTGCAAAAACCTATTTTTAATTTAAACAAAGTTTACATATATTATTATTTGTGCTTTTTTAGTTTAAACAACTTTTAAAACTGGACATAACAATACACACATAATATTTTAATTGTTTTTATATATGAAGTATTTATATGGTGGTCCAAAAGTGGTCAACAGACTCGATATTGATCAAATGTAAATTGGAAACATGCTACATTAATCTGCATGAAATTGGTGTTACAAACAAGAATATGGCTTAATTAAAGTCAGTGCTGGACAATCTTCACATTATTTTTTGTTGTTTTAAATGATTTAAACTGTATGGTCAATACTGATGTGGTCAATAGTGGTACATTCAGACATAAAGGTACAACACCCAGTGAACTGTGATACAGTGTGATGTAACCACAACACCCAGTGACCCATGATACAGTGTGATGTAACCACAACACCCAGTGAACCATGATGCAGTGTGATGTAACCACAACATGCAGTGAACCATGATCAGTGTGATGTAACCACAACACTCAGTAAACCATGATATAATGTGATGTAACCACAACACCCAGTGAACCGTGAAACAGTGTGATGTAACCACAACACCCAGTGAACCATGATACAGTGTGATGTAACCATAACACCCAGTGAACCGTGATACAGTGTGATGTAACCACAACACCCAGTGAACCATGACACAGTGTGATGTAACGAAAACACCCAGTGAACCATGACACAGTGTGATGTAACCACAACACCCAGTGAACCATGATACAGTGTGATGTAACCACAACACCCAGTGAACCATGATACAGTGTGATGTAACCACAACACCCAGTGAACCATGATACAGTGTGATGTAACCACAACACCCAGTGAACCATGATACAGTGTGATGTAACCACAACAACCAGTGAACCATTACACAGTGTGATGTAACGACAACACCCAGTGAACCATGACACAGTGTGATGTAACGACAACACCCAATGAACTGTGATACAGTGTGATGTAACCACAACACCCAGTGAACCATGATACAGTGTGATGTAACCACAACATGCAGTGAACCATGATACAGTGTGATGTAACCACAATACCCAGTGAACCATGATACAGTGTGATGTATTCACAACACCCAGTGAACCATGAGACAGTGTGATGTAACCACAACACCCAGTGAATCGTGATGCAGTGTGATGTAACCAGTGACCAATTCTCTCCCAAAATCCTCACAGGTGATACCTTTCAATGTGCTACTGTAATCTGGCTCAATAACCTTCAGGTCTCATAAGGTCCGGAACATTGAAGAATAAGTTGAATAATTTGAGAAATAAAAGTTTTTTTATATATAATAAAATAAAGCAGTTTATCTACATCATGCAGTTCTGTTTGTCTCAAAATGTGACTCCATTTTTGAGGAGGTACTGAATGCCAGAGTGCTTGCAGCACTTTTGTTCTTGTTTCTGTTGTTATGTGTTACATCGCACCGACCCACTCATGGTCATTTTCCTCCAGCTAATTATTGGTGGAGGAAGACCCCAGACTTATGCCTGGGTAGAACCACCGGCGCACCACAGGTTAGCTGGACAACTACCCATATGAAAGTTCTCGCCCCAACCGGGACTCAAACTGACAGAGTGAGGGGCTGAAGAGTTACTCTAACCGGTCGGCCACAGGCGCCGCCTTTATTTTTATATACTGCAATAATAAAGTCTATTTTACACACATATTTACTTCAATATTTTGGCATTCATACATTTTATTTTCCATAATTTTGTACAGTTACACTTTCAAAGCTATAATTCATTCAGTCTTGCGACTAGACACAATGTGAGTAACAGTGGGTAATTTAGTATATTTCTTTCAAACAAAATTGCCAACCTATCAAGTCCCAAGTCTATTTCATAAAATGCTCAGACTTAATCCTATAAAATAAGGATATCCTTATTGAAGCATGTGCAAATGCTAAAAAAACTGAGCAAATAAACTGTAATGCGTACATAACTTGTCCTTTAAATATCAGCCTGCCATTCTAAACAAATTGTTTCATTTCAAAGAAATGAAAATGGTTTTGGCACTCCTGTTTCAAAGGGTCATGCACCATTTTCTACACAGAAGTGCATTTAGTTCAAGGACTGACAGTTTATATTCAAGGCTAACAATATAATATCATTATTCTGTGGACTTCAAAACCGGACCTTGTAGTGCAATCAGTAGAGCACGGGATCCAAGTATGAAAGGCCCAGGTTCAATTCCAGGCTGCGACATCTAAAAGTCATTAAAACTGGTAATGGTATAGCTCCTTTATTAATTATCAAGCAAATATATGGGTAGTTTCATGACTGGTTGGCCTAGTGACAGAATAATGTGACTGGGTGTGGCAGGTATTTAAGGCATGCTTTAGACAGCGAAGGCAGCACTACATCTACTTCATGTGGAGACTGTCAACATACTCCTAAGACATTTAACAAATCTTAAAAAACTATGATCCATGGCATGATAGTTTAAATTCGAAGATTTCCTTTCTAAAGTTGTTTAAGCGATTTGCAATAGCAGATTCATCAAATGTATCTGGATGTACTACAGTATTAAAGTTATTTAAAACAAGAAATATCTTTTAAAAAATATTAGTTGTTGACAAAGTACTTATTTCAAATCAAGTTAAAAGATATTTAAAGCAGTGTAGCTGTCCATTTGTTTTTTTGTTTTTTCTTTCTTCCATCTTCTCCAAGACACTCTGTCATACTGACTTCAAACTTTTTTGGATAGATTGGAGGTTGGATAGATTTAGTTTAGAATTCAGGTATAACAATAACTTTACTTCCTTTTGTGCTACTTCCCTTGGTTTTTCTAGTCTAAGGAATTCTCCTTCCAAATAGATTTACATCATTTTTTGCATAAAAGTAATTGGGATGGGATGGGATTAGCCGGCATTTTTGCCGAAATTGTGCAGCGACATTTCTATCATTATAGCACAGGGGCACTTATGAGGTGCCCAGGGACTGAACCTGGCCAGTCCATTATACTGACATCGACGAGTCAGGCGTAATGCTGTCCTCTTAGACCCGAGCGTTAGGAGGGAAGCCACGACTACCAACTTTGAAGTCTTTGGTTTGACCTGTTTTGGGTTTGAACCCATGATCTCCCGATCCGCAAGTCGACGCTCTACCACCTGAGCTATTGATGAAAAGAAGTGAAAGGCACAGAAAACGTAACACTATGTTATTTTTAGTGGTAGTGCACGGTAAACAATAGGCCTGTGGTTTGATTCATGTCAACTTTCATGACAATTTTCAAATTATTATAAATTAGTCTCCTATTTCAAATTATAATAAAAGCCAAATTGTTTGTCTAAAATAGTTGCATTTAAAGACATATTCACATATGGGAGCATTGGTAGAAAGCCATGTCCTAGGTAAATTTGTAAATTTGTCATGGCCTTTTTGCTGGAGCATAACCGGTAACCAAGAGGCGCGCGGTTTGATTATCAGCTGCAGTGGTCAATTTTTGCAGTTAATTATTACCATTCTGCGACCTGAATCAAATAAGCTTACTCATAATTACAAGATTGCCAATAATTTTATCTCAACATTACTGCATAAATAAGTTTGCTGCATACCTAGGTGCCATCTTGCCACAACCTTGCTGCATCCTGAATTTCCAAAAGCTTGCTGTTTGAATTTGGAAATACAAAGCTTTCTGATATCAATTAGGCAAATCTATTACTCTTAAGATAAGGAAACTTTTCCAGTCAGTAAATAACCAAGTGAAAATGTTATTTTATTTCTAACATTTACAGTACAAAACATTATTATGATTTAATGCAAGTAAAATGGAGACTGAAATATAAGCTAAATCTGAACATGTTCTCATCCCAAAACGGCTTAGGGAGTTCCAGATAAGTTGAGTAAATCTGATTCTGTAGATATAAATCCCATAATTCTCAACACATCCCTTTATTGCAGGTACTAACTGACATTGTCTTGTTGAGATTATTCTAGTGAGTACCAGGTATAAAGGATTCGGATGAGTAAAGGAATTAGCAGGAACTGTACTCTTCTTCTTGGTGCTCTAACTTAACGTCTTCAGTGTTAGCTTTCTTTATCATTTTCAATAGAATTTGAATGCCATATTTTGTAATCCTTGCAATCAACATTGGTTACTATCACTTGAACAAGTTTTGAATGGTTGTCCGGGAAAACATCAATCAAATGATTTTGTTAATAATAATATCTGACATATTCCTGGTTAGTGGTATGTCTTTAGAGATACCCACTTGAAATACCTCAAAATATATGCAGTTTGTGTCAATAGTGATATCTATCATCTTCAATAACAAAGTGCAGGAACAAATTGTTAAAGTTTTGATTTGCAGAGTTATGTATTGTTATCCTTGAATCTAAAATGTCTGTCCTTGAATTTATTATACAGCTGCGTAGAAAGTGCATATAAAAATATTGCCCATCTTTTCTCAAAGGACATTTTGTTTAAGGTAGCTTCCTTGTAAGATTTAAAGCATTTTTTAACATCTTGTGAGAGTCTCCATACAGTTGTAAAGTAAGCTATATCAAGAGTTGAGTGAAGCCTGTACCATACATTTGGAACAACATCTTTCAGAAGATGATTAAATATGAATAAATTGAAGTGATTTACATACTTTGCAACAGTTTAAGTGAAACATTGCCCCTCTCTTCCTGAACCTAAATAACAAGGCTAGACTGTTTTAATTCATGGTGCTTTCCACATACAGAAGTTTTTAATACTGAGTTAGGACTACAAGCCAAACACAAATAAAGATGACAACTTTAAAGAACATCAGTGTACAAACATGTACATTTAAAATGCATTTTTAGAGAAACAATGTTAAATATTCTGCAGAATTATCATAAAGTATGCTTAAATATGTAAAAATAGTGCAACAGGTATGGCCTTAAATATATATACAAAAGACAAGGACTACATTGGTATGTTCATACTGATTGGTTTGATGGTGGGCCTGTTATGACACTTTACATACAGTCCATATTCAGCTTGACCCAACATTGGGCTGGCAATTGCATTCGGATCTCTGGATTTATGACGTGGACATGCTTTTGAGACAAAATAACATTTTGAAGACTGTGGCCATCTTACAGAAGCTTTACATCTGGTCATCAGACGGTAAAGAAATACATTCAAGTATTGTGTCTACATAAAAAAATAAAAAATGAACAACCATTGAACATGTAACGAATTCAACATGCTGCATGTCGAGAGTTACTCTAACCATAAATTAAAGAAGGGCAATAACTCCTGTAAAATCAGACTGGTTGTGATACATTTAGTACTTACCAGTCAACACAATCTTCCACCAATGGTAGCTAAGAAAATAGAAAACAAATCTTGTCTACAGAGTCTGACTGACTCCAATACTGCTTTGTATATTTCATATCTGGCTGTACAATAAGGGGCATTTTTGGCAATATCAAACCTGTGCACTATATTAAGGATGATCAAAGAAAATTTAATATGAACAGTCTTGCATTTTTTCTTTGAAAGGGGTCATAAATTGGGGAATTCAGGCATTGAAAAAAGGTGACCAATATGACTTATTTGATACTTCCTCCTGTTAAAGACTCTTTTAACAAGAGGCCGTCTGAGACGGGTGATGCTCCCCGAATGGGTACTTTGTCACAAAAAAAGGTTAGTTGTATAATGGCGTATCAACGATCTAACATTAAGAAATGAAATTGATAGCATGTTTGATGGTTTCTGGGTGATGGGATTCAAAACTATAGTAAAACAATTGGTGCTCATTTCCTTCATTGCCCGGGTAGTTGCAGAACTTGCTGTGATTTTGTTGTCAGCATAATCGGTGATAAAAAGCCCAGACAGGGAAGAAACTCTACTCAGAGCGACATAGCACTGTCCATGGAAGAATCGTCCTTGGAAACTGACAACTGCACGTTGGAGGGTCATTCCTTGTATTTTATGAATGGTACAAGCCCAAGCTAATCAAAGTGGAAATTGTAGGCGACTAACATAGTTGCCACCGCGACTTGAGATGCTCACTCTAACTTCATCTCTGAATAGTGGAACTGCATGTGGGTATTGTCTTTCTAGTTGCTTGTACTTGTGTCTTGTCTGAGCTCCAGATGACTGCATATCACATTGAACCATAACAGCAATAATTTGGTTTTCAGTATCGAATACCTCTGGATAGAATCCAACAACAACTCCTTGTGTGCCATTTGTCAGTCCATCCTGAACATCTATGTTCTTTGTTACCATAACTCTTGCACCTATGGCTAAAGTCAGCTGTTTGACAAGTCCTCCTGTAAAGGCAGGATTATCTGATAAAGATATATTATCAGGAATTTGACAACCTGTGGGTTTGACATCTTTTGCATTTAACATCACTTTTTGTGTAGGTAATGTTTGCAGTTTACGGTGATTGTACTGGTCAACATGTTTGTTGTCTGCAAACAAATGCAATGCATCATGGGGGTAATCAGGGTGTTCTGGAGAAATAACTCTTGACTGTAACATTGCAATGTCCTCATGTGTGTGGTCCTGCGTTCTGATGCAATTCAATGCCAATGCAAAGTCAATGTCATCTTTCTGTTGCATTATCTGTTCTAAGTGATAGAGTTTGAACAACTGCATCCATATTGAACCTGCCAATCTTGCAAGAGGAGATTTTGGCAATGCAAACACTGTTTTTTCACAAACTGGTGGCAGCTGATAAGTTGTCTCAACATGGTGGTCATTTCTGTGAAATAGTTTCGAAATCCGACTTCAAATAACAAAGTTATGGGCCGGACACGATTTTGCTGCAAGGTCGCGGTGTGACCTTGACCTTCAAGGTAGGGACTTAAATGTTGCGCGCGACACGTCGTCTCAACATGTTGGTCATTTCTGTGAAATAGTTTCGAAATCCGACTTCAAATAACGAAGTTATGGGCCGGACACGATTTTTCTGCAAGGTCGCGGTGTGACCTTGACCTTCAAGGTAGGGACCCAAATGTTGCGCGCGACACATCGTCTCAACATGGTGGTCATTTCTGTGAAATAGATTCGAAATCCGACTTCAAATAACGAAGTTATGGGCCGGACACGATTTTGCTGCAAGGTCACGCTGTGACCTTGACCTTCAAGGTAGGGACCCAAATGTTACGCGCAACACGTCGTCTCAACATGGTGGTCATTTCTGTGAAATAGTTTCGAAATCCGACTTCAAATAAAGTTATGGGCCGGACACGATTTTGCTGCAAGGTCACACTGTGACCTTGACCTTCAAGGTAGGGACCCAAATGTTGCGCGCGACACGTCGTCTCAACATGGTGGTCATTTCTGTGAAATAGTTTCGAAATCCGGCTTCAAATAACGAAGTTATGGGCCGACACGATTTGGCTGCAAGGTCACACTGTGACCTTGACCTTCAAGGTAGGGACCCAAATGTTGCGCGCGACACGTCGTCTCAACATGGTGATCATTTCTGTGAAAAAGTTGTCAAATCTGACTTCAAATAACAAAGTTATGGGGCGGACACGATTTTGCTGCAAGGTCATGCTGTGACCTTGACTTTCAAGGCAGCAACCCAAATCTTGCTCGCGACACGTCATCTCAATATGGTGATCATTTCTGTGAAATAGTTGTAAAATCTGACTTCAAATAACGAAGTTATGGGCCGGACACGATTTTGCTGCAAGATCATGCTGTAACCTTGACCTTCAAGGTAGCGACCCAAACTTTGCGCGGGCATATTGTACACATTGCTACCTATTAACATACCAAGTTTCATGCGCCTAGCTTTAATAGTTTAAGTTATCAAAGGATCCAGATTTTTAGCGGACAGACAGACAGACAGACGGAGGGTAAACCTATAGTCCCCTGTGTAAACACCGGTAGGGGACTAATTAACGAGAGAATGAAAATATAAGCTTGTTGATAATTGCAGGTCCTCAGGATCAATTAACAGCTGATTGATTACATAAAGTGTCAGTGCAGTTTTTACACCTCCAAAAGTGACATGCGTCTCTCTTTCGCGGCGACCATTGTTTGGTCTAATTAAGCAACTGACATCTCACTAAGGTCATAGCATAAGCAGGTGCTCATTTGTTTGTAGGAAGCATTGGGTAGAGTAATTAAAGATGTCAAAGCTGGCTCACTTGTTAGAATCAGGGTATTACTTGAGCAATTTACTGTCAGAATATATCAGTATTAATATTCAAGACAGTTTGAAGAGCAGCATCTTCATTTCTATAGAAGAACTGCAAGCACACACTGAAAAATATGATTGAGATGTACCCAGTCATGTATTTGACTTGGTGAAAAGATGCTGATTTTTAATATTTTATTGTGTCTGTGTCCACTATCAGTTAATTTACGATGTTATAAAGAACATTTGGCAATACCCTCAGAAACATCTCAGTATTGTGTATAACATACCAAGAATGTTTAAAAATCTATGCTATGTATGTCAAAAGCTTGGCGTTAACCTTAACCTATAACATACACAACGAAAGCTGTTCAAAAGCAGCTATATCTTAAAGCATTTAATCAACAGGTGGGTGAAATTTAACTCAGTGTGAAATAATGAAATGGGAAGCATGATAATCACTACACTGTTTATCAAGCTGTTATGTCAGTGTCTGTCCATGGGTACAAACTAGCCTGCACAATTATTGGACCTGCACAATTATTGGACCTGCACAATTATTGGATCAGCACAATTATTGGTTATGCACAATTAGTGGATCAGCACAATTATTGTATCAGCACAATTATTGGATCTGGACAATTATTGTATCAGTGCAATTATTGGATCTGCACAATTATTGGATCTGCACAATTATTGGATCTGTGCAATTATTGGATCTGGGCAATTATTGGAGCTGCACAATTATTGTATCAGTGCAATTATTGTATCAGCACAATTATTGGATCTGCACAATTATTGGATCTGCACAATTATTGGATCTGCACAATTATTGTATCAGTGCAATTATTGGATCTGCACAATTATTGGATCTGCACAATTATTGTATCAGTGCAATTATTGGATCTGCACAATTAGTGTATCAGCGCAATTATTGGAGCTGCACAATTATTGGATCTGCACAATTATTGTATCAGTGCAATTATTGGAGCTGCACAATTATTGGATCTGCACAATTATTGTATCAGTGCAATTATTGGATCTGGGCAATTATTGTATCAGCGCAATTATTGGATCTGCACAATTATTGTATCAGTGCAATTATTGGATCTGGGCAATTATTGGATCTGCACAATTATTGGATCTGCACAATTATTGTATCAGCGCAATTACTGGATCTGGGCAATTATTGGATCTGCACAATTATTGGATCTGCACAATTATTGTATCAGCGCAATTACTGGATCTGCACAATTATTGTATCAGCGCAATTACTGGATCTGCACAATTATTGTATCAGCACAATTATTGGGTCTGGGCAATTATTGTATCAGCACAATTATTGGATCCGATAGTCTCAAGCAAGATGGGGCCATTATTAGAGCTGCACAATTATTGGATCAGATAGTCTCAAGAAAGATGGGGCCATAAAGCTGACACAGAATACTGTTTATTTAGCAGCCATTCACAAACATATACATTAGTCACATAACTTCTTTCCTATCAAAAAAGTGATGTTATAAATAAACTAAAGGAAAATGAATACTGGAAAAAGAATAACGCAAATGATCATTCACAGGTAGCATATATTTCATGTAATAGGATTGTTAAGCATACAACTTTGTATTAATTCTATAAAAAAAATAGTTCTTTTTACAATGACTAAGGCTGTTCTGCACAACGGTCAGGGAGACATTATTGTTTAAAATTAAAAGACAAATAAGAATTGTTGTTGTAAACAGACATATGTCCCCGAAGTCATGTCCAGTGAAAAAAAAAAGTCATTGTCATGGAGGTATTGGAGTTATTAAAAAGACAATAGCATTAGAATTTTTTACCTGCTATCATTTGTTTTCAATAGGCCAATGCACTATCATGACAGGTCTACAGGCTGCGAAACGGGGTCACATTGTCTGAATATGCTGGTTCTTGCACGATATGTCGTCTTCATGTGTTTGACATTTCTGCCAAATTATTTCAAAAATTCCTAAAAAAATGACAGAGTTACTGAGTGGACACAACCACCAGTGCACTTCTAGGGATTATGACATTGACCTGTAAGTGTGAACTTAAAATTCGAGTAATCAACCTGGGTTTTGTGCACGACGTCATTTTCATGTGTTTGACATTTCTGCCAGGTTATTTCAAAATCCCTCAAGCAATGACAGAGTTACTGAGTGGACGCGACAACCAGTGCACTACCAGGAATTGTGACTTTGACCTGTAAGTGTGACCTTGACCTTTTTGTAATCGACCTAGGTCTAGTGCGCGACATGTCATCTTTATGTGTTTGACATTTCTGCAAGGTTATTTCAAAATCTCTCAAGAAATGACTGACTTACTGACCAGACATGACCACTAGTGCACTACCAGGGATTATGGCTTTGACCTGTGTGACCTTGACCTTTGAATAACTGACCTGGGCCTTGTGCGTAACATGTATTTATGAGTTTAACATTCTTGCAAGGTTATTTCAAAATTCCTCAAGAAATTACAGACTTACTGAGCAGACACAACCACCAGTGCACTATCATGGATAATGGCTTTGACCTGTGTGACCTTGACCTGTGTGACCTTGACCTTCAAGTAACCGACCTAGGTCTTGTGCTCAACACATCGTCTTCATGCATTTGAAATTTCTGCCAGGTTAATTCAAAATCCCTCAGGCAATGACAGTGTTAATGAGTGGACACGACCACCAGTTCACTTCTAGAGAATGTAACTTTGACCTGTAAGTGTGAACTTGACTTTCCAGTATTCGACCTGGATCTTGTGCCTGACATATTGTCTTTATGAGTTTGACATTTCTGTTATTTTAAAATCCATGCAGGAATGACCGAGTTATTGAGTAGACGTAAATACCAGACAGACAAACGGACAGAAAGACATACAGATGGTTCGACTACTATATGCCTGCCTTTGGGTGCATAAAAAAACAACATACTACAGTTGTACATTATGTCCCATCTGATGTTTTAATAATATCTACATAATATGTATATGGAAAAGAACAACCCTTGAGACCTTTGAGATTCAAATTTCAATGAAAGCATCATGCAACCTTGCATGTCAGTGGATATACAATTTCATTCAAGGTGTCAGAAACAATAATAAAAAGGTTATCCAATTTTGATGCTATTTCAACATTCTCTCTACTTTAAATTATCTTTATAAGCATTTTGAATGTCATTCTTATACAGCAGCAGTGCTTCTTACTAGACAGCATAAGCAGCATTTTATGACGTTTGTAATCATTTTTTGTGTACTTTAATAACAGTTACAATATTGCTTTCCCGATACAAATTATTAGCTGGACATCGAAAGTGTCCAGAGAATCACCTAGTGCTCTCAGTTCCAGCATTTCTAAAAAAAGGAACATATTTAAAACAAAGACATCTGGAAATGAGAGATTAAATAGGAAAAAAAAATTATATATACTATGACTGTTACAAAATGTTACTTTTTTTAAAATACTCTATCCTTTAATTTTAACCAAGTAAAATAGGAAGATATTGGTCGCTGAGCCATTATGCTCAGTATGATATTTAGCAAGGGCCCCAGTTCAGATTGGCTTCATGCTATTTTCCCCTTTTGTCACCTTGGCACACACCACACTCAGATACACAAAGATTAATAAAAGATGAGGCATGTCTATTCTTCATTTCTAACCAACAATTGGTGTTAATAGTAAAGATTAAGCAACTAGGTTATGCATTTTGCTAACGTGTTTAGTTAAACAAACTTCCTTTTTTTATACGCCTTTTACTTACAAATGTTTGATATTTGCATAGTCAAAAAAAATATTTAAAGATTTTGTTAGTGTTTCCTACCTTGCCTGGGGTTGAGTCACACTCTTCCATCTGAAACGAGCACTGCTATTTAACCTCCTATTTAAAGTGTCCAGAACACAACAAGTTTGTTACTTATCAAACCTTTTCCCTCAAATAAAAATAATTAATTAAAGAACTATATAATTAAAGAAATGATTTGAAATTGAATTAATTAAAAACTAATATTGGAGCATTACAGATAATTATGTTGTTTATATATGAACACTTGTTTATCTTAAACACATTTGAAATGTTTATTTTACATTTATGATTCCTGGTTGGAAGCATCAAAAGCACATCATAACAAGAACTCCGCGAGTCGGATGTGTCGCCTGACGAAAATTTTGTTAGACGACATAAAAAATATTAATTAGTTTTTTGTTGTACAGATATAAGCAATGTATTTGCACAAAATTCACATATAAAATAACCTTTTAATTGTCTCATTGCAAAAAAACATGCACAAAAAGTTATGCCCTTTGCAAGAAATGCACTAAAAATAAATCAAATGGGAAAAACTAAAAAAAGGAAGAAGGTAGAGTTACCCTTCTTGTGCACTGTACTTTAAGTTATGTCCAGAAACATGCATACCAAGTTTGGAGTCATTTGGACCTACAGTGACAAAGTAAGGCTTTGGACAAGAAATGCTCTAAAAAAATCAATCAAAGGGGAATAATTCAAAAACGGAACAAGGTAGAGTTACGGTTCTTGTGCCCTGCACTTTGAGTCATTGCCAGAAACATGCATACCAAGTTTGGAGTCATTTGGACCTACAGTGACAAAGTTAGGCTTTGGACAAGAAATGCTCTAAAAAAATCAATCAAAGGGGAATAATTCAAAAACGGAACAAAGTAGAGTTACGGTTCTTGTGCCCTGCACTTTGAGTCATTGCCAGAAACATGCATACCAAGTCTGGAGTCATTTGGACCTACGGTGACAAAATTAGGCTCCGGACAAGAAATGCTCTATAAAATCAATCAAAGGGGAATAACTAAAAAACAGAAGAAGGTAGAGTTACCATTCTTGTGCACTGCACTTTGAGTCATTGCCAGAAACATGCATACCAAGTTTGGAGTCATTTGAACCTACGGTGACGAAGTTACACTCAGGACAAGAAATGCTCTATAAAAATCAATCAAAGGGGAATAATTCAAAAACAGAACAAGGTAGAGTTACGGTTCTTGTGCACTGCACTTAGAGTTATTGCCAGAAACATGCATACCAAGTTTAGAGTCATTTGGACCTATGGTGACAAAGTTAGGCTCCTGAAAAGGAAATCCAGACGCCGACGCCGGCGACAAAGTAATCCCTGTATGTCGCCTTTTCAGGCAACACAAAAATGTTTGCATTGCATTACCAATGAATAGAGATATGTTGTGATCAAATTGACTTACCTGAGCCATTTGTATTTGGTCAGTTTTTGCTTCTAGACATTTTGTGTCTGTCCACTGTTCCTAAAATGTGGTCAAGACTATTTTTGAATATGCAATATCACCTACAATGCCTTATTTCAACCAAATGCACTTGCTTGACAATGTTTGATCAATACTTAATATATTACTTACAAAACCTATAAATTGGGATACAGTCAATATTGGACAGGCACAGACCTCAGATTTTTTGTAAGGTGGAAGTATGGGTTTTTAAAGCTTCACTGGTTATGTGCACTTTCAGTAATTTGGTTACGATGAAAAGCCTATTTGTGAAACAAGAAAAGCATCCACTCAGCCAAAGAACTGCCAATTGTCTACTTCATCCTCTCAATTAAGTACTAGTATTTCAATTTGTCTGTCTGTGATAACATCCCAATAGACATCCCCTCAGTCTATATGTCATGTCTATATTCTGCTTGAGACTCCGGGCCTTCAGACAAATGGCTGGATAAGGGATGGGTACACTCATATGTCCAGTCTTTTGTTTCAGTAGCAGAGATTTTTACGGTCAATTTGGGACACATTTCGATCTCATTCATCTGTGAAAGAAAGTATATACTTTTTCCCTTTTAAATGCCTAAATTCATATCCTCTTTTTGTTAACGCTAGTAATCACTAATGACATATTAAACTATATATTTTACATTTCCAAAATGGCTTTTTCCTGCACTTTCTGTGTTGTTAACAGTCAACCTCAATGAGTTTCAAGCAATATTTTATCAACTATAATATTTCATTATGGTGCGGTGTGTTTAAATATTTTTTGCTTGAACATGTATTCTCAGTTTCCTTGGCAACAGTATATGTAGGGTGTAGAAAGTGGCAACCGAAATAAAGAAGGAGCATATAGCAGGTCTGAGGTGTTTGTTTTTTAAGTTTTATTTTAAAGAAAAACCTAGAACATTGCAACAATCCTGGACACAATGCAGATTGCATGAAATTTTCTTCTTAAAAAAAAAATAAATAAAAAACAGTGATGTATTTATGATGAAAATGTAAAATATGATTGGGAACAAAGTTACATGATACCTGGTGACTACATGACAGTGATATGATGACATCATTTCATTTGCCATTTAGAGACATTTCTGTGTACAAGAAAAATAAAAATGTTTATGTAAAAAAATCCTTACAAAAAAGGTTGAAGAGCAAGAAAAAGCAAGTTTAAATGAGGTTTTTGTTTGTAATCACAACATTCCTTTAAAGAATATTCATCTGTATTTTGTAATTTATACTTTTACTCTAACATAGAATTCTATCTACTTAAATAATAAATTAATTAAACAATATGTCATATACTGGACCTGGTATAGCGCAATCGGTAGAGCATCGGCTCCAGGTACGGGAGGCCCCGGGTTCGATCTCGGGCTGCGACATACCAAAGTCATTAAAAATGGTAGTGGTATAGCTCCCTTGCTAACGCTCAAGCAAATATAAGAGTAGTTCCACTACTGGTTGGTCCGGTGTCAGCACAATGTGACTGGGTGTGGTATCATTCCAGGTGTTCACGGCATGCTTTACACAGTGAAGGCAGCACTATATCTGCTTCAAGTGGACACCGTCTCCAGATCACTGAAATACTGTTTGTGGGACGATAAACCCAATAAACAATATTTCATAATTCAACAAGATGTAAGTGTAGCAGAACTGGTTGTTTTGATATTAGTGTTGCCTAACATTTTTTTTACTAGAGTTATTAACATAGGTGAAAACACATGATGTAAGAACCAGTAAGTTTCAATAGTTTTTAGTGAACTAATATCAATGTATTGGTATGTAGTTACAAAGATTGTGACACACAGTATAGCATATCAATTTTAATACATACAACTAATAAGGATCCATATCTATTTGATTTTAGAGATACTGCATAAATTTAGGGTTTAATTTGGAATATCCCAGTGAAAGGCCTAAAGAGAGAGTGTGGCTCTAGCTCTGACAAAAGGTAAAATCTACCTTGTGAATGTCCGTGAGGCAAAAAAAGAGACAGAGAAAGGACTTCTCTCATTTATATACCCATCTAAAGTCAAATAGCATGAAAAACTCGTGCACAACATGGACACAACTCAAAGTATAATACTAATTGGATAATAAAGCACCATATGTAAGACAGTACATTTACATCATTGAATAAAGCAGGGCTATATATAACCCAAGTGTCAACTGGTCGCTTGCATATTATATCTGCTGATAAAGTTCTGCTTGAATGAACATGGGCTAGTGGTCAGTTATATGCTATCAGCACGTATGATGGAGTTGAAGTGAAAACCATTTCTGCCACATATGAGGTGCATGTAAGCAATGTTTAATAAATAAACAAAAAAAATATGTGTTGTATGTAAGCAATGTTTAACAATTAAAAAAGTTATGTGTTGCATGTAAGCAGTGTTTAATAATTAGACAATATATATGTGTTGCATGTAAGCAGTAATGTTTGAATGTTATATAATATATTCACCTGTTTAACTTCATGATCTACAGACATAAATATTCATTTGTTGTAAATTTGTGTTATTTTATGACATTTGTATTCAGACAAAATATCAGACAGCTTCGGTTGCATTCAGGCTGTAAAACCTAGTTGAGAATAAATAACTTTAAACATTAAACAACCTTACAAAATTGGAGTTGTAAATCATATGACTTTAATAATATTGGAGAAGAAAATTGTTGTAGACTTTCAAACAGTTTAGATCTTCAACCTCTATATTAAAGAAATTTCGTACTAAGTTATAAACAGACCCAGGTTAGAAATGCATGTTGTTGTTTTTTCTTGCTTAGCCAACTTACCTCACTTTGGACCTAATGAGAGATGATGATTTAAGGCAAGAACAGATGAATATCGAAGTTGCTTGCCTTGGTAAAAATTAACCGTTGCATAAAAAACTCATCAAATCAGGAAACAGAGCACCAACTATTGACCTTTTCACACAAATCAAAAGACTGCCACTATGACTGTACTTTATGTTTTTCCACATGTATCGTGCAATGGCAGCTTTCCTCAGCCTGATTGCTTCACCTTTTTCTGCCACAAGAGTTCCCACAAATTTGGTGACTGAAAACTTTATTGCGTTTAGCTTGATAGGAACTTACCTTTGTTTTAATAAAGCAAGTATAGTGTTTTTGTTTGGATAAAGCAAGCACAGTTTGTTGTTTTTGTTTGGATAAAGCAAGTATAGTTTGTTGTTTTTGTTTGGATAAAGCAAGTATAGTTTGTTGTTTTTGTTTGGATAAAGCAAGTATAGTTTGTTGTTTTTGTTTGGAGAAAGCAAGTATAGTTTGTTGTTAACTAGACATTGACAAACTTTTCTGTGGATTATATACAAAGTGCATTTTATAGTTTACTTAGGTTGATACATTATTACAAGAGTTAGTCAGTAGTACTGTTTAAACAGTGTCTACTTTATCGTTTGCGGTCTTGGTTGGTGCGAGCTAAAAGGATCACAGTTGAGGTTTAAAGCCCCAACACTGCATATCTTGTACAGATATTTTCCATATTTCTCTTATTTTTATAAATATGTCATATTTGCAAAGTTCTGTTTAAAATAGCAGAAGCCAGCTATAGTAACTGGAAAAAAAACAACACTGCACATAAGCTTGGAAACTTCTTCCATATTTCTCTTATTTTTATAAATATGTCATATTTGCAATGTTCTGTTTAAAATAGCAGAAGCCAGCTATAGTAACTGGAAAAAAAACACTGCACATAAGCTTAGTACAGATATTTTTTCTCTTATTTTTATAAATATGTCATATTTGCAAAGTTCTGTTTAAAATAGCAGAAGCCAGCTATAGTATCTGGAAAAAAACCACTGCACATAAGCTTGGAAACTTCTTTAAAAGACCATTAATGCTTCTACTATTACAAGAGCCAGCATGCTGAGGGGTTGAGGGTGTTTTAGGTTGATTAAACACACTACAATGCCAATAACCCTAAAGACATTTCTGACAAAGATTCAGTGAACCTGTCCTGACTCCTATATAGGGAATGCTAAAAACATTGTGCACATGTGAGCAGATGTCCTTTTGACATTTTCGTTCTAGTTAGAGAATGATCCAGGGAAAATGGACAAGGCGTTCGAATTCCGGAAGTTTTGCGATTTACACATTCCCAACGTACGGGTCCTATTTTAGTAAATGACGTTCTTTTTAGAGAATAGGCAAGCGAAAATGGGCGAGGTGTTCCGAATTTAGGAAGTTCCTCAATTTACACGTTCTCAACATACGGGTCCTAATTCAGTAAATGATAATTATATTTAATTGTATTTATTCATTGTTTGGCAAAAAAAAAGGACACTACTACTAGTTTCAACTGTCGTGAAAACTCATACCTCTCACCTTGAGGAATGACTGAAATAAGACAGTCTCCATCTGCGTGACGTCATTGCATCATTGAATGAAATTCCTACCACAGTTGGATAGGTCATGACAGTTTTGATGACCTTGTTTATTTGTTGGCGGTTTTCAGAGAGAAACAATATGAATATGATGAATTTTGTCAATACTTTGTTAGTAGATAGCTATAGTAACGACAGCTATGTAATCTGCATAATACAATTTCTGGAAAGTTTGATGTGTTAATAATGTAATTCAATTCAAACATGTATAATATTTCTGTTTGTAATTGTTAGAATGAATTAAATCCAAACACACAAGTTTGACATCAATTATGGTTTGCCAAAAGAAAGAGATTGATGTTTTCGACTATAGCCATTTTTTTAACCAAAGTAAAAATGATTTGAAAAACTACAAAGGTTTTCTTTGAGATCTCACACCAATTTCTTCACTTGATCTGGCAAACAAATGACCAGGGAACGTTACATACCAATAGATTGATATTAGTTCATTAAAACTGTTGAAACATACTGGTTCTTACATCATGTGTTTTCACCTATGTTAATAACTCATACTAAACAAAATGTGAGCCTACACTAATATCAGAACAACCAGTCCTGCTACACATACGTCTTGTTGGATTATGAAATATTGCTTAACTAATTTATTATTTAAGTAGATAGAATTCTTATGTTAGAGTAGAAGTATAAATAACAAACAGAAAGAAGATTTTTAAATAAAGATGAATAGTCTTTAGAGGAATGTTGTGATTACAAACAAAAACCTCGTTTAAACTTGCTTTTTCTTGCTCTTTAACCTTTTTGTAAGGATTTTTTTGCATAAACCTTTTCATTTTTTTATTTTTTATTTATCTAGTACACAGAAATGTCTCAGTAAGGCAAATGAAATGATGTCATCATATCACTGTCATGTATTCACCAGGCATCATGTAACTTTGTTCCCAATCATAGTTTACATTTTCATCATAAATGGCAGACTACCATTAATCTTGCAACTGAAGGGACTTAGCAATCAAACTATTGAAACTGTCTTTAATCATTTGTCTTTCTATTGTACATGATTGTTTTTTATTTATTTTTTTAATACAGAAAATTTCATGCAATCTGCATTGCGGCCAGGTTTGTTGCAATCATTTAGGTTTTTCTTTAAAATAAAACTTTAAAAAAAACAACACTCCTGGCCTGCTATATGCTCCTTCTTTATTTCAGTTGCCACTTTCCCCTACATATACTGCTGTCAAGGACTAACTACACCATTTGTCATAAATCAAACTTTGTCCTAGCATATGGCAATTTCCTGACATAAACCTAAACATTTTGTGCCCTTAACTTTATTAACTTGCTCATAAACCTGCATTCACAACATTGAATTACAAATGTAATTTAACTTAACACTTGCTTTGAAATTGAAGTCAGTATAAATATTCTAAGAGCCACAAGTATTATAAATAAAGCTGCAAAGTGAGACTGGATTGAATGCATCTCAATTTAAACAGGTGGAAAACACCTGGGCATGCCATAAGCTTATGGCAGGTGATATCTGTCAACTTGTAATTACTTGTACCAATAATTGTTAATTTGCAAACTGATGGGGGGGGATTCTCCATGGGGTGATTAGTTCCTAGAATGTTAAATGCATGGTGTTTAGTTTTAGACCAAAAAGTGTCTGATTTCTGTCAATCATTAGTCTATTAAGGGGCAGCGTGATGTTTTACAGAGGACAGCTTATGATCCTAAATATTCCACCAAAAGTGCCGTTACTCAAAGAGGACTAATAGGACTTAAGACCAATACATAGTTTTAAATATTGTTAAATTGGCTTTATTCTCTTGAAGACACTGTGTTTTCTTAAATTAAAATTATTTATGTATTGGGGTGCCAGTGGCAGTGCTGCTAAGTCACCAACTTACAATTACTCAACGCCTCAGTGTGGATTTTAGTCCTTGTCGGGTGGGGAGGTCTTTGAGCTGACCTGCTGATTCTATCTTGATATGTCTGAGGTCCTCCTCAACAATGACATTGTCAAAATGACCATGACTGTATTGGTGCAATATAATGGAAATAAATTAATGTTCGCTCCAAAATACAGATGTAATGCAGAGGTTAGTAGACTGTTAAACAGCCATGGCCATTACAGATGTTTTCATTCAAAATCTGTTTATTAGTTGCTTTTATGCCTGTTATTTTTCCTAATTATCTAACAACATGATTTCCATGTCACATGCCTAAAGAAAAGAATTCAGAATTCTTTTTTTCTGAGATTGCTTGGGAAATATGGCACTTAGTGACTGATTATAAAAGGAAATGCTTGATTCTGTGTGTCTCTTTCATTACTTTGTCCAGTAACAATGGTTTTATAGTTTCTAATGCCTTTTCCTTCTTTTAATTTTTTTTTTGGGGGTCCATATACATTATCTTTTATATGAAAATAGCTCAAAATATTACTTTGTACTCATTTTTATTGAAGAAATATACCAGTATTTTCTATTTAAAGAAACAGATATATGCATTGCAGTTTGCATGCTTTTTCACCTACAGTGTTAATTGCCAATTAACACTTAGCATTAGTATTTGTGCTACTAGACAGACAAACAAGGATTATGCTAGAACCTTCATTATGTAGTCTTTTGTCATTTAATTTTGTTCCAGGAGATGCTTGGCCAGACGGATGAAAAAATGCAATAAAAGTACTGCAAGCACTGCAGTGTTCATTGTTTTGGAAAAGTAGTCACACTTCGAGACAATGACAACTGCTAAAGAGAAAACCTAGCCTGACTTAACCTTTAAACAGCTAGGGACGCCTGTGGTGGTAGAGGCGCCGAGTTGTAACACACTGCGTGGGTTCGAGTCCCGTTCGGGGAGAAGGACTTAATGTGAGAACCTCTTCCAGAAGACCTGCAGTGCGCCAGTGGTTCTACCTAGACATGTGTCTAGCCAAAAAGCTGGACGTTGCTATAATAATCATAAATAGTCGCTGCAATGTATTTCAAAAACAAAAAGAAAAAAACCCTCTAAACAGCTGATGCTATAGACAGTAAAGCCTGGAGTGCTGCTTAAGAAAATTGTAAGGACAGCATCCCACGTATTTAACACAACATAGACCATAACCAGACAGTGATGAGAAAGACAGCCCATAAAGACTGATAGCATTGTACTTGGGATATGATATTTATACAAGATTAGGAAGATATGTTTAAGTTTCCATTCATTTTCAACATAGATACTTGTACATTACTACTGTGTATAGTAATTATTTTAAGATTATTGCTTCAGTTTTATTTTAATAAATAACTACATTCTACTGAACAATGAATGTTTAAATCAAATGTGAACTTTTAAGAAAGCAGACATAATTTTGTCAGATGTTTGACACATTACAACCAATTCTATGTATCATTTTCCTCTCTCTAATGTGAACAAGATACACCATTCAGAGAAAACAAGTGGACATAAATCACAATTTTGTGGCAGGAAATAACATAAGCATAGCAGGAGACAATCTCAAAGATTCAAGGTTACCTAGCTATCCAAGATTTATGTTTGGGGCTTTAAAATTATTTTAACATTATGTTTGATGTTGTTTTCAGGTAATACAGGTATTTGAGAAAACATAATTATGTAATTTATAACTCAGAACATTTTGTAAGAAGAATGTTTAAATGTGCTTTTAAAAGAGTGAATGAGGGACAAGATGCAATTTTATGGGGGAAAAAAGATTGCTTGTTTCAAGAATATCTTCACACTAATTTAGTAATAATCTATAAGGCATTAAAACCAATCTTTATATGGGGTTGTAATTTTTTACTTATCCTCTAAGTAGTTCTTTGTTTTTGGCAATTACATGCTAAGTTAAAGAACTAGGGGCTTAGCAAATGTTGTTGGTGGTGCTATCTTACTCTAATGCTCTTTTTATGTTGATAATTCTATATAAAACCTCATAAAAAGTTAATAAATTAACAATCAAGCAAACAACACTTCAGTTTGGTGATCTACTGTAAATATCCATCTAAAGACGTTAATTTGCTAATTAAATTAAAATCCACCTCTTTCCAAAAATCGACTTACTCTCCTGAGCTGATAGCAGTGTCAAGATTGCATACTGTTTTAAAAGTAAAAAACACAAAACACTTGAGGCTTATTAATTATTTATAACTGTTAAAATCATTTTGAACCATAATGATAGATTTTAAAATTTGCATAAACACTTAGCGCAGAAACAAGTAAAGCTTGTAGAAACATATTTAGGCAAAGAGTTCATCTTTACATCTAGAGATCTATCCCATTAGCCAGCCCAAAAGTTTTACTGACCAGTTCTGGGTTTAAATTCTGGCTAGGGCAGATGTGCTGGACCATGGTCGCTATGTGGATTCTTGATTATAAAGTTAAAAATTAACTCTAAGCCAACTATTTGCATATTTATATGGCAAATGGGCATAGTGCTGGGAGCTTTCTGATCAGGATCTACACTATTTGCTGCTTAGTCTCTGTTAAGTATATCAACCCTGTCATGTTACATAAATAATATGTCTAGCAAATTATTAAAGTGTTAAATATTCATCCTCACCATCAGCAGAAACCATAAAAGTTCTATTGTACAACAAAAAATTAAACCAACTTCTTACATTTTAGTTTAATCATTTGATTCTTGCATAAAATCATAAAACTAGTGCCATACTGGCATTTTTTTCTTTGTAGAAAAAAGTCTTTAGATCATTATAATGAAATCACCATTTTGTGATAAATAAGCCTGATAATTGTAAAAAGTTTGACAATTAATACAATAACATGGAATACTGGATACAAAGACATGTTTGTATGTTGGGAGCTTAGTGACAATGTTAACCACAATTTAATGCATGTAAAATGTGTGACAAATATTTGTCGTTTTCAACTATGATTAAATGTTTATGTATGTTTATTATTTGATAGCGTGAACTACAATTAAAGAAAGTTTACAGTGTTCCAAAGTTTTGTTTTGTTTTAGTTTGCTGAGTTAGCCAGAAAATGTTACCTGGACAATAAATGGCTGAGATCCGATACTAAATTACAATGCACTAACGTTGCTTCAGTGGTACGACACACATTAAAATACAAATCAATCTTAAAGTAATAAACTGTTTGGAATTTCATCATCAAATTTGGTGCAAATAATGTTCCAGATGCATTATATGACATATAAAATGGCTGTTTGTCCATACATGTAGTTGTTAACATTATTTCAAATGACTCAATAAAAAGAAATTAATAAAATTTACCCATATAAAAAATAGTATTGGGGAGTCCAAAAATACTTCGATTGAATCCCAAAAAGTTCTGATCACTTACGTTAGAGTTTGTATTATCCCATGACCCATATTTACTTTCGTCGGTGACACTTAATTCGTAAGTAACGGCAGACAAAGGAAGCCATCTCAAAAGCGAGGAAGGCCAGTTTTGACTTATTTGGAAAGAAAAAGAAGAAAATTAACTTGTAGGAATAAACAGAACAAATATAAATTCACCTCAGGTCAGAAAAACACAGATGGGATGATATAAAAACAACTATTTGGCCTGAAAACTGATCGGGAGGTCACGTTTGCTGATCGATAGGTAGTTTCATTTTTACTTTCAACTGGTTACAAAATGATATTTTGGCATGTTTAACGGAAATGCCCAATAAAACTATCGGCTGTGATCGACTATGGCGAAAGTTAGGTTTTAGTTAAATATATTTTTGGTTAGTGAGAGAAATAAATGTTATATTTTACTCATTTTGAGCATTTAAACAATCGCACTACAGGATTACATAGGCTAACACACAGTTTTTTACAACATCAAAAAAAGGTCTGATTCGAAGCCATATATGACTTTAAGGTTTGGTTGTAAATTGGTCTTTATTTGGCTAAATTTTGGTTTAAAGAAAAGTGAGATAGGGGTTGGGTTCTGGTTGATGTTTGGGCAAAATCCAACGTCAATACAACATTGAAAGAATGATGTCTTAAAAAACTTTCTTGTCCAATGTAAGTTTGACAGACATATGATGTCAGACTTCGATGGAAATCTGACGTCAGGCAAAGTGTTTTTGCTGGTTGGACCTGGCACTATACCTGCACTGCTACTAAAGCCAGAATCTGCGATGAAATACAAAATATGTTAAGACATAGAAGATTTACCTAGTTTTATTTAACCATATTGTGTGTTTTATATCATAATTATGTAACAAAGTCCTAAATTAATGAAGAACACACTTAAGAGCAAAATAGAAAATGGAAATTCAGCTTATTTTACTGGAAAATTTTATAGGCTATTAATGTAAAAACTAACATTGAACTCTTTTCTATGCAATTTACACCAATGAATTAAGTATTTTTTATATCTTATTTAATTTATATTATTTTTTGTTTATGTTCAATAACTTCAATATTATAAAATGTCATTATTATCTGCTTTATAATCTCTGCCCTGAAAATTGAGGCCATTTTAAAACATATATTTTAGTTACAGAATCCTCAAACAGATATGCTGATAACATAAATCCTTGCACAACCTTGAACAGTGCAGTTTAACAGCATACCATTCCACTTCAAAGAGATGGCTGCTAGGTTAAGAACAACTAACACAACACTTTAAGGATTATGTGCAGGTCTGCATAGATAGCCTAATGTTCAAACCAACAATAATGGCCAGATACCTCACCATAGTGGGGTCCAGTTACTGAGTGTACTCTAAGCCAGAACAGGAAATGGCCAGAGACATCATAGGATAGCTGGTGCTAAGCATCCTGGGATATGTGATTACTGCATGGTCATGAAAATCAGCTATTACAAATGGGCCAACGGTAATAAAAACCTGTGATAAGTGGTATGTTCTGATAACTGAATGGTCAAGTACGGTCTTATAACTCAATAATCAAAGATTATGTGTTTGTTTTAGGAGAAAAGAAATGCAAAGTAGGCAGTCATCTGATGGTTCAAAACATTGTTTTGATGGATTTTTTTTAAAAATAAATTGTCCTAAATGGTCTATGTATTGGCAGATCAATTTATACCAAATGACAGAAATATATTGTCAACAATTATTGATTACTTTTAAACTTACCTTTTTTACTACTTCTTATCAGACCAGTCCCAGCATATGAGAAGTCTGGCCATTTCGAAATGATAGTACATGTATGACTTCATTGTTATGATACTATCCATAATTATAAGCCTTTTATTTATTTGTGAAGATTCCATTGACTTAAATGCAAAATACATGGTATTTCATGATAGGTTTAACATAATAACCAGGACATCCATCACACCCACAGATGAACAAAAGGCCTATCAACAAAGATATAAGCTGATGTTTGTCAGCTGCCAGCTGCTGTCTGCCATAACCTCTGAAACCTTAACTTGTCCAGGTCTAATGCATGTTAAGCTTATGATCGTGGCTAAAATCTTAAGATCAATAAAATAAACTAGTTTCAGTTTCAATAAAATCATAGTTAAACAATGTCAGAGGGGTCTGTGTGACTTAGATAATTGATATCCAGATAGACTTATTGGTAGGGTGGCGTAAAGTTCATTCCTTTCCCGAAATAAACAAAATAATTGAAAAGTGTCTACAAAAATCAAAGCATGTGGGCGCATAATCAGGTAAATATGACTAAAAATATATCTATAATTAGCATGTGTTTGTTGGCACTGAGGTCCATACATATTCTTCTTTAGAAGCTTGAATAGCTATTAATTAAATAATCATTTTCACCATGGATTTCCCAATCACTTGATATGCCAAAGGTCAACACTTTCACACCTCACACAATGACATCTTTGTGATATTTATCACTGCAATAATCTTGTTATGATTAATTTTATTGAGTCCTTGCTTGTTGTATTGTATTTGTAAAACATTATACAAAGCTATTAATTTGTTGTGGTGATTTGAACACCTAACCATATCATAATAAGGATATGTATGCATGCAGTCATAAAAAGACAAATGATAGAAAAAGAAAAAAGTGAAGGTACAGTTAAGTGTGTAATAATGTTCCAAACTGAAAATATGATCTCTAATTTACATCTAATCGAAATTGTGACATATTCCGACCGTTTTGTTAACAAATGTTCAATTTACAGGAAGTTAAAATAGTTAATCGTAATATCTGTGTTTCCCAATATGCTGAATTAACCGAGGGTTCAGAAAGTGGATAAATTCAATTCAATGACATCAGCAGATTGTTTGCAATATGCCACCACTGAAAAGCAAAGTATGGCAGTATTTTGTTAAGAAAACCGAACGTGGTCACGCACTGAATATTTGACCATTAATCCCCCGCTACCCACCAACTTACCATCATTATCACACATGATCTCCCAATTAGGATATATTCCTACATTATCATACATCTATAGGATATATTCCTACATTAAGTTATCATACATCTATAGGATATATTCCTACATTAAGTTATCATACATCTGGTAGTTGGAGCAAATAAGTGTCTTAGCCAATATCTATTCAGCATACATGGTAGCGAAACTGGTAGCAGAAGCGTTAATTTAGGAGCAACATAATTTATGCATAGATTGACACCACCAAATTCACCTGATGACATATACATAAAATTGTGCTTTCAGGTTTTGTTGATACAAAACTGTTTAAATGATGTTTAAAATGATTTATTTTGTCTAATAAAACTTTTTGCTGTTTTTGTTTAAGAAAAGTTTAAAGCAAGCACCATCCGGAACATAGCTGAGATCTACACTCCGTACTTATTTTATGTGAATTATTTAAAATGGTATGCATTGTACTGTAATGACCAAACTACTAATAATGGTGCAATATTTTCTTTAATTCAACAAGACATTTCTGATATTCTGAATCATGTGTGGATATTCCAGTAGCAGTTAGTATTAGAAGTATTAAATATTAATAAGAACAGTACTTTGCAGTAGATCTACTATTTTAATACATATAATAACTATTTTTAAACACACATGCACACAGTAAAAGACAAACAAAAATGTCATATTTTATCTTAAGCAGCCAACATGTCTTAAGCAGCCAACTATAGGCTGTCCCTTGGCTGCTTAATACAAGTTTGACTTTAGTTTATTTTGTATTTCTTATTTCTTCATGCACAGTCCACACTTTTACACAGTTCACACATATAAAGCTACAATTGTTTTTGTTTAAATGAAATGAAATAAAGTCTATATAGCCTTTTTTATAACATTTATTCTTGTGTTAATAACCATGGCCCTCTGCATTAACTTATCTACCTAACGACATATAAATATATATTATTATAGGATATACCTGATATCAATCATATTGATACGAATATCGTATTGATCCTTTTAATTGATACTCTTCCCTAGTCATTACAAACATGTTCATTTCAGGTAAACTCTAATATGCTCCATGTCAACCTAATGGGACTATTCGTATTGAACAATTATCACAAATTTGCAAACATTGATTATATCAAAATATATGAGCAGGAGCATAGTCCGTTTCAATGTACATATTATTCTGTCACCATTTCTTCACAAACATTTACAGAGTTATCCTTCTTTAGAATAGAACTTTTTTTCCTTGAAATCTCTGCCATAAACTGGGTTTATATGGTAGATATCTGTTGCTAATGTCACTTTGTACAACAACAGTCAAACTACGTAAAACTCAACATTTGTTTTCATTCAGCAAGGTGCTTACTCACATGATTTAGCAAGCTGAGCATTCTGGTATTTGGCGTCATATATATTATTAAGACAAATGTCATTAACAACTTCCGAATTTTCCTTTTTTAAACATAATCAATTTTCTGCTCATGACATTATAATGTGATTTTAAGATACAGGTGCAAATATTTCTGTACTGGTATGATAAATATTCATTGCAAAAGGGGGAACTGATGACTTTTTTAAACTAGAAATATTAGCAAAGTGCAATTCTTATAAAAAATAATATGTATGCAATTAGCATATGTGAGCTTTGTCCAATGAGTGTAAAATAAAAAAAGTTCTGAACAAAGTCATAACGAATGAACAAACGACTTTCTGGGACAGCCCTCATAGCTGCATTAAAGCTCAAAAAGTCATGTCCAAAATCAAACCAGTCATTGATATGGTACGTAAGGATGGGCAAAATTAGATACACAAGAAATTACAAAAAATCAATCTTCTGCAAAGTCAAAGTCCCCCAAAACTCTTACAAAATCACAGTAATTAGGATGAAATACCTATTTCTATCATCAATATAATTTTTTATGCTACACATTACTACTTAAATCGTCTCTTCCTTCTCTCCAGCACTAACTTACTTTTCATTACCATTAACACATACCTGTTAAGTACTTTCTCCACCCTCTCCTCAGCATCCTCTCTCCCTACCTCTGTCTTGCCTGTTCTCTCCCTCTTCTCATCCTCCCTCCCCTCTCTCTCCCTCCCCATCTTACTCTCCTACTCAATACCTTTTCTTTACTCCTAATCTCTCTCCCCCTTCTCCTCTTTCTCTTCCTCCATCTCTCCCTTTTTTTCATTCTCACTCTCTTTCTATCCCAATTTCTCCCTTTTCTTTTCTCCCAAACTCTCCATCCTTATCTTCCCTTCCCTGTCTCTATCTCCTCTATCTCCTCTCTTTCTCTCCCCACCCTCTTTGCCTTCTTACCACTCTATACCTTTCTCCCTTCTCTTCCATGACCTCTTGCTCCTTCTCCCCCCTCCCTTCCTCTCTCTATTCCTCCTTCCTCTCCTCTCCTCCATCTCTCTTTCTCTGACACTAAAAAACTGAACCTCTTGATCAAATATATTTTTCCTTCTCTCTAAACCCTCAATGACTTACAAGTTTTTAACAGGTAAATCAAATATTAAATAATCTGTCTCATTGGTACATACCATCAATCATTTTCATATCACATCTTGTCTTTAATACTTCCTGACACACAGCAGGGAGGGAACTAAGCTCTAATTACCTCCTACAGGGATTAACGCTATCTGTGTTATGTCAAAGTCTTTAAAGATAGATGTTTTTGTGATCTTTATTCACTATGCCCCTAAAACACGCTTGCTGTTACTGTGAATACCAAGATTTATACCAGGGCTTAAACCAGGGTTTATACACTACAAAGTTATTTTTTGATCTGGCTTAGTTAGATCAGAATTAGTTATGTGACTTACATAGAACTAGGTCCATGCATCCCATCAGGTAACATATATACAGAAAGTATAAAAGGATATCAGAAGCTATTCATATTTATTTGATCCCAAAGGACATCAACACTGGAAATATGACTGTATATTGGGAGCTATTTATGGTATGTTCATATCAGTAAATCAGCTTCAAGGTGTGAAAATATGGCAAGGATGTTCTGTCCGCTTTCTTTCGAAGTCAATGGAAACTTACCAGGATGGAATATATGTGTAAGAAAGTTTGAAAAAAAAAAAAAAAAAATTAAAATCTTAGTGTAGAATTCAAAGATAACCATTAAAAACAGTGATTTATATAACGATATACATGTACAGAAAAATGTCTCCATTTCTGTATTCTTAATTTTTTATTGCAATTTGTTTAAAATGAAACAACCATAATCCAGAGGCTAATGTTTACTGACCCTCTCACTCCCTGTTCATAAATCTCTTATATCAACAACTGAAATAGTGTCAGAAGGGGCAATAACTCAACTGCAATGTTCATCTGATGGTAATGACAACTGCAGGTTCACAGATTCTTATTATACCAAAGATAAATGTGAAGTTTTAGGTGGAAAAAATGATGCAAAAATGTAGAAGAAACCTGACCACAATTTTGTCTGCAGGCTAATAGTGTGATGGACAGATTGATGGAGCGATGGATGGACCTACTGATGGACAGATTAATATAGAGCGATGGATGGACCTACTGATGGATGGAGCGATGGATGGACAGATGGATGGAGCGATGGATGGACAGATGGATGGACCTACTGATGGACAGATTAATATAGAGCAATGGATGGACCTACTGATGGACAGATGGATGGAGCGATGGATGGACCTACTGATGGATGGAGCAATGGATGGACCTACTGATGGACAGATGGATGTAGGGATGGATGGACCTACTGATGGAGCGATGGATGGACTTACTGATGAACAGATGGATGGAGCGATGGATGGAGCGATGGATGGACCTACTGATGGACAGATTAATATAGAGCTATGGATGGACCTACTGATGGACAGATGGATGGACCTACTGATGGACAGATGGATGGAGCGATGGATGGACCTACTGATGGAGCGATGGATGGACTTACTGATGAACAGATGGATGGAGCGATGGATGGAGCAATGGATGGACCTACTGATGGACAGATGGATGTAGGGATGGATGGACCTACTGATGGAGCGATGGATGGACTTACTGATGAACAGATGGATGGAGCGATGGATGGACCTACTGATGGACAGATGGATGGACCTACTGATAGACAGATGGATGGAGCGATAGATGGACCTACTGATGGACAGATGGATGTAGGGATGGATGGACCTACTGATGGACAGATGGATGGAGCAATGGATGGACAGATGGATGGAGCAATGGATGGACAGATGGATGGAGCGATGGATGGACAGACGGATGGAGCGATGGATGGACCTACTGATGGACAGATGGATGTAGAGATGGATGGACCTACTGATGGACAGATGGATGGAGCGATGGATGGACCTACTGATGGACAGATGGATGTAGAGATGGATGGACCTACTGATGGACAGATGGATGGAGCAATGGATGGACCTACTGATGGACAGATGGATGTAGAGATGGATGGACCTACTGATGGACAGATGGATGGAGGGACCTACTGATGGACAGATTGATGGAGCGATGGATGGACCTTCTGATGAACAGATGGATGGACCTTCTGATGGACAGATTGATGGAGCAATCGATGGACCTACTGATGGACAGCTAATTCAAGTACCCCCCCTCAAACTTCATTGTGGAAGGCATAAAAAAAAGAAATATTCAGTGCCAATGAATGATACAGTTTAACATTAATTTGTTCAAAAACAATGCAGTTTAAAATCATAATCCAAGATGTTTTTTGTTGTTGTTTTTTGTTGTACAGGGGACATTTTTGACCTGAATTCCATGAAATTTTTCTCCCATTTGTCAAATCTTAAAATGAGATTTTTTAAAATATGGTGAAATTTTCACAAAAAAAGAGTACTTTTGAATAATTTCAACATAGCTTTTTATTGAAATAAACATTAACAAACATCAGCATCTAAACTAGCTTATGAAGAAACCAATGACTAGATCATGAGGCTATTGTAATGCAAGTAATTTGAGGCTCGGGCACAAATTACAGAACAGAACTTTTTTTTCCATGTCATATTTCAGCCATGTGTAGAGCGCTTTTGAAATTTCGGTCTAGTAACATTCTGTGGAGCTTTTGAAATGTTACTGTCACTTAGTTCCTTTAATGCATCATTTGCTGATCAAAAGAACTTTGAAATTAACTGCGATTTTCCAACAGAACTGCTTTTCCCCATACTTTTAATCAAGGTTTACCAAACAATCATTCAACAATGAGCATGCAAGCATTGTTCTACTTGATAATTGTCCTGGAGTTTTTCAACTTAAAGTACACTATTCAGAGCTCCTCAGTTACGATGATGGCGAAATGTGGGAATTTTGTTTTGATACAATTAGGGAACAGGATAAAAATACACATGTTCAATTGCGAGAAAATGTCCCATATATGTGTTAAGAGAAAATGTCGCATATATGTGTTGAGAGAAAATGTCCCATATATGTGTTGACAGAAAATGTCCCATATATGTGTTGAGAGAAAATGTCGCATATATGTGTTGAGAGAAAATGTCGCATATATGTTTTGAGAGAAAATGTCCCATATATGTTTTGAGAGAAAATGTCCCATATATGTGTTGAGAGAAAATGTCGCATATATGTGTTGAGAGAAAATGTCGCATATATGTGTTGAGAGAAAATGTCCCATATATGTGTTGAGAGAAAATGTCCCATATATGTGTTGAGAGAAAATGTCCCATATATGTGTTGAGTGTGAGAAAATGTCGCATATATGTTTTGAGAGAAAATGTCCCATATATGTGTTGAGAGAAAATGTCCCATATATGTTTTGAGTGTGAGAAAATGTCGCATATATGTTTTGAGTGTGAGAAAATGTCGCATATATGTGTTGAGAGAAAATGTCCCATATATGTGTTGAGAGAAAATGTCCCATATATGTGTTGAGAGAAAATGTCCCATATGTGTTGAGAGAAAATGTCCCATATATGTGTTGAGAGAAAATGTCCCATATATGTGTTGAGAGAAAATGTCCCATATATGTTTTGAGTGTGAGAAAATGTCGCATATATGTGTTGAGAGAAAATGTCGCATATATGTTTTGAGTGTGAGAAAATGTCGCATATATGTTTTGTGAGAAAATGTCCCATATATGTGTTGAGAGAAAATGTCCCATATATGTTTTGAGTGTGAGAAAATGTCGCATATATGTTTTGAGTGTGAGAAAATGTCGCATATGTGTTGAGAGAAAATGTCCCATATATGTGTTGAGAGAAAATGTCCCATATATGTGTTGAGTGTGAGAAAATGTCGCATATATGTGTTGAGAGAAAATGTCCCATATATGTGTTGAGAGAAAATGTCGCATATATGTTTTGAGTGTGAGAAAATGTCGCATATATGTTTTGAGTGTGAGAAAATGTCCCATATATGTGTTGAGTGTGAGAAAATGTCGCATATATGTGTTGAGAGAAAATGTCCCATTTATGTGTTGAGTGTGAGAAAATGTCTCATATATGTTTTGAGAGAAAATGTCCCATATATGTGTTGAGAGAAAATGTCCCATATATGTGTTGAGTGTGAGAAAATGTCGCATATATGTTTTGAGTGTGAGAAAATGTCGCATATATGTGTTGAGTGTGAGAAAATGTCGCATATATGTTTTGAGTGTGAGAAAATGTCGAATATATGTTTTGAGTGTGAGAAAATGTCCCATACATGTTTTGAGTGTGAGAAAATGTCCCATATATGTGTTGAGTGTGAGAAAATGTCGCATATATGTTTTGAGTGTGAGAAAATGTCCCATATATGTTTTGAGTGTGAGAAAATGTCGCATATATGTTTTGAGTGTGAGAAAATGTCCCATATATGTTTTGAGTGTGAGAAAATGTCCCATATATGTGTTGAGTGTGAGAAAATGTCGCATATATGTTTTGAGTGTGAGAAAATGTCCCATATGTGTTTTGAGTGTGAGAAAATGTCGCATATGTTTTGAGTGTGAGAAAATGTCGCATATATGTTTTGAGTGTGAGAAAATGTCCCATATATGTTTTGAGTGTGAGAAAATGTCCCATATGTGTTTTGAGTGTGAGAAAATGTCGCATATGTGTTTTGAGTGTGAGAAAATGTCGCATATGTGTTTTGAGTGTGAGAAAATGTCGCATATGTGTTTTGAGTGTGAGAAAATGTCCCATATATGTTTTGAGTGTGAGAAAATGTCCCATATGTGTTTTGAGTGTGAGAAAATGTCGCATATATGTGTTGAGTGTGAGAAAATGTCTCATATGTGTTTTGAGTGTGAGAAAATGTCCCATATGTGTTTTGAGTGTAAGAAAATGTCGCATATGTGTTTTGAGTGTGAGAAAATGTCGCATATATGTTTTGAGTGTGAGAAAATGTCCCATATATGTTTTGAGTGTGAGAAAATGTCTCATATGTGTTTTGAGTGTGAGAAAATGTCCCATATGTGTTTTGAGTGTGAGAAAATGTTGCATATGTGTTTTGAGTGTGAGAAAATGTCGCATATATGTTTTGAGTGTGAGAAAATGTCCCATATATGTTTTGAGTGTGAGAAAATGTCTCATATGTGTTTTGAGTGTGAGAAAATGTCCCATATGTGTTTTGAGTGTGAGAAAATGTCCCATATGTGTTTTGAGTGTGAGAAAATGTCGCATATGTGTTTTGAGTGTGAGAAAATGTCGCATATGTGTTTTGAGTGTGAGAAAATGTCCCATATATGTTTTGAGTGAGAAAATGTCCCATATGTGTTTTGAGTGTGAGAAAATGTCGCATATATGTGTTGAGTGTGAGAAAATGTCTCATATGTGTTTTGAGTGTGAGAAAATGTCCCATATGTGTTTTGAGTGTAAGAAAATGTCGCATATGTGTTTTGAGTGTGAGAAAATGTCGCATATATGTTTTGAGTGTGAGAAAATGTTGCATATATGTGTTGAGTGTGAGAAAATGTCTCATATGTGTTTTGAGTGTGAGAAAATGTCCCATATGTGTTTTGAGTGTGAGAAAATGTTGCATATGTGTTTTGAGTGTGAGAAAATGTCCCATATGTGTTTTGAGTGTGAGAAAATGTCGCATATATGTTTTGAGTGTGAGAAAATGTCGCATATATGTTTTGAGTGTGAGAAAATGTCCCATATGTGTTTTGAGTGTGAGAAAATGTCCCGTATATGTTTTGAGTGTGAGAAAATGTCCAATATATTACTTTTATATTTCAAATCAGAATTTCTCAGATAATCCTGTCCTCAGGACGATCACACTACAGAAGGTATGTACAGGATTGCAATTTTTTGTTCATCATTCACCACTTTTAATGTTTCATTAAATATACAATAGTTACTACATTTAATTGACAGACAAAACATCTTTATTGTAAGGACAATGTACAAGTTGTTACATAATAAGCACTGACGTTTGTTTAGTCTAAGGACTTATTGATATAAATCCGAGATATTCGTGATTAAATTATCATTGGTTTCCCGACTGCTTTATATTAATTCAACTTACTCCACCTGAACAGCTGTTAGTTGCAATTTCTCAAACTGGCTTAAATGCAATCTTCGCTTTTTCCATGTCATGGCACTTTGCTAGAAGACATGGTTATAAAATAATGTCTGCATAAAGTCAAGTGATTTATTTCTTGTATAAACAAACAGTGTGGATCATGTTTTAGATATATGATCATAACAAGAATATTGGTTCTTGTTTGGGTAGCTTCTCTATTGGAAATGAAGAAGCATGTCATGATTAAATACAATTCTTGTGTTAATATTCACATATTGATAACATAACATTTTATTTAAAACCTAAAAATCAATATAAGTATTGTGTGAATATGCAAATATTAGTAACATAACATTTAACTTTAAATCTGATTACATCATTAAACTGAAACTTCCCCAGAAGTCACTATGTACACAATCTAGACACTCAAAATTTTCCAATGAGCATGCCCCAAAATCCCCTTAGCAACCATTTAAAAACATTGCATCATGCCTAACTACGCCCTTGAATCTGTTTCTCATTATATCCACTTTCAACTTCCTTGAAGGGTTTAGCATTTACTTGAGCTTTAAGTAAATGGATGCAAATGTAAAGTAGCCATATTTGCCTTGGACAGTCCATTACTGGTAATGAGTTAAGTATCATAGGAGAATGTCTGCTACAGTTAATCTATAGGACCTTTAATACTCAGTATAGCTTAGTACAAGACATTGGTGTTTGTTTTCCCTAAAAATGACCAAAGTGCTTCCATCCCACTCACTGTTGAAAGTCGCTATAGTTGTAATTAGGGAAACGGATATTCATTTAAAATGATATTCTATTAGGCAGGCATTCCATGATTCAGCCACAAAAATCATCAAACACCCCTTCTTGATGAAATAATGAGAGGCAATGGCTAAGGCTGCCTCTTTATGATGAAAGCATGTAATCATAGTATAAACTAGTACTCAGAAGGAAGGAATTTATAAATAAGGTTAATGACTCGGAACCTTGACTAGACATCCAATATTCATCACTCACAAACTGTCAAGTACAGCATTATAACCTTATTAGTGTAGAAAATAGCCACTTAAATAAACAACAGTCATGTTTTTATAAAATGTAAAAAATAAAAAGTCATTTGCAGCATATATAAAACATAGGGAACTTTAAACCTGAAAGCCATTAACCAATTGTCAAGATTATTTTGTGGTTAATCAAATATACAACACATGGTAAAGCAGGCAAGTCTTCAGTTGTAAAAAAAACACTTTTCTAAAAATATAGATTACGCATTGGGAATAAAAATACAAGTCGCAGTTAGTTTAATCTGATAATAGAAATTTAAAACTTTTATTTAACATACATTACTTTCCGTATGATTGCATTTTTACTAAAGTCAGGTGTAAAATAAATGCTCACAAGTGTTATTGGTCTCAACATACATAACAACTTCAAAATTAACTCCCAATTATTTATTTGGTGTGATTTGAATTTAATCCCAATTGCATAATTCTTTTCCAACATGTGCAGCATACAGGACACAATCGACACCTTTATACCCACACCAAAACCGCAAGCTTATATAAGGTTGTGGCAAGTTTGTGACAAGATTGCGGCAAGAGTGCAACCCAGCCTGTCACAATCTTATTTAAGCTTGTGGTAAGATTGCGATAAGAAAGTAAGCTTGCAAGGTTGTGATAGGAACCATTACGAACTTGATTGGTCGCTTGCAAGCTTGCGCAATCATACCAAGCGAGCGGTTTCGCACGCTTAGAAGCTCGCGTGCACGCTTGCGATAGGAACCATTTTGATCTTGATTGCTCGCTTGCAAGCTTGCTCGACCATGCCAAGCGAGCAGTTTCACACACTTAGAAGCTTGCTTGCACGCTTGGCAAGCTTGCGATAGGAATCTTTACGAGCTTGATTGCTCGCTTGCAAGCTTGCGCAATCATACCAAGCTTGCAGGATTGCTCGCTTAATAGCGCGCTTGCAAGCTTATCCCAAGCTTGCGGGATTGCTCGCTTAAAGTGCGCTTGCTCAATCATCCCACATTCACTTTTTTCTCTTTCTTTGCTGGATCAAATCCATTGAGTGGCTAAGGTTGTGGCTAGATTAACACAAATAAAATCAATAGATTTTAACATTTGTGGTATTTAATATTTTATTTAACAAAAAATTATCAGGGAAAATAACAACAGAAAGGTACTTAATATATTCCACTTTAATTAGACAATGGAATAAACAAAGTGATTTATTAAAGAAACAAAATGAAAGATGCTTATCAATTTATATTTTCAACCCAGTTTTCTAAGCACTTATTAATAGCAATTCTAATATCTATAACCAATAGCTTGTTGCTGCTGACAATAAGCTGCACTTTTGTCTAATATACTTAAGTTTATGGCCACATCAAAAAAAAAGTATGCAAGAATTATTAAGCAAATTATAAGTGGCCAATTATTAAGAATTTAGTTTGGGTTATTTATAAATATACCAGGCAGTTTAAATAATAAAAAGCAACAAAACAAACTTAAATATAACTGCCTTCAGAAGTAACTGAGATTAATTACTAACATTAACAACTTTAATATAATTGCCTTCAACTATTTAAAAATAACTTACTAACATTTTCCAAGTTATGCAAAGGAAAGAAACCTTTATAGGCTAGAGTAGATGGTCAAAGAATTATTTTTAAAAAAAATATTTAAAAAAATGCAATGTAACTGTTCAATGGTTAAGTCAACAAGTTAAAAATTTAAAGAAAGAAAGAAAAAAACATATCAATAAATGCACAATATAACTGTTCTATGGTTATGTCAATGGGACTAGATTTAACAACAAAGTAACATCATCAATTACAAGAAATTGCTATAGTCAATGTGGGACAACTCCCAGGTAACAAAAGCAATATGCATTTACAAAACTGATCATTTAGGCTTTAAACCATGCCTAGCTGTAGCACATTTTGAATTTACAATGCTATTGAAACTTGCCAAATTCAAAGCAGATTTGTTTCTAAATTTTACAGAACAATTTACTAAATAGCTAGAAGAAAAGGCTGGTTGAGTGGTTTTGTTACTGTGGATGAAATTATGTGTCTGCCTCTTGTCGGTTGCATTTCCCTAGGAAAGCTGCTCTCTGATAAAGAATCATTCCAAAAGTTGGATTACAAATGTCCATGAACATGTCCCAACTAAAAGTGTGGTTGAGAGCTTGGTTTGGGGAATGGGTACATTTGAAGTTATGCAAGGAAATAAACAAATATATATGCAAGACTAGTTAACTGTTGGTCAAAGAATTCAAAATATTATAAAAATATTGATAAATGCACAATTTAACTGTTCAATGGTTATGTCAACAAGTTAAAATTAAAAAAAAAGAATGAAAAAGAGGTCAATAAATGCACAATATAACTGTTCAATGGTTATGTCAACAAGTTAAAAATTAAAAAAAAGATTTAAAAAAAAAAGATCAATAAATGCACAATACAACTGTATGGTTATGTTAACAAAACAAGATTTGACAACAAAGTAACATGATCATTTACAAGATGTGGCTATAATTAATATCGGACAACTCCCAGGTAGCAAAAGCAATATGCGTTTACAAAACTGATCATTTAGGCTTTAAATCACGCCTAGCTGTAGCACATTTTGAATTTACAATGTTATTGAAACTTGCCAAATTCAAAGCAGATCTGTTTCTAAATTTAAAAAGAACAATTTCCAAAATAGCTTGGAGAACAGGCCGGTTGAGTAGTTTTGTTATTATAGACGTATTATGGGCCTGCATCTTGCCAGTTGCACTTCCCGAGAAAAGCCGCTCTCTGGTAAAGCACACCCAAATTTGGATTACCATCGTCAGAGCCCACGGCTACTGAATACGTTTCACTCCATTCATACAATGTGGGTTTTTTATCTACGATATCCATGTATTGAGTTAAATTTGAATAGATACCAGCCAATCAAAACAACGCTTAAATTCCCGCTATTCGTACGTTTGGAGGTAGCTAAGCATGTTGAAATTTGAAATCTCTGGATTAAGGACGTCATTTTGGAAGGAAAGCCGAAACCTACATAGTATGAGCCATCCAAGTGGACTGAAATATTCATTGGATTTTAAAGTGACCAATGAAATATCATTACTAAAAATGGCAAAAAGTGAACTAAATGTCTCACGAGCAATGAATGGAGTCATGGAATATTCGTGGGTGTCTGACGCTGTTGGATTACAAACTTCCGTGGACATGTCTCAACTAAAAATGCGGTTCAGAGTTTGTTTTGGGGAATGTATACATTGAAAGTTATGCAAGGAAATAAACAAATATATATGCAAGACTAGCAATCTCATTAAAATCAGCTCCAGTATTACGTGTAATAGGATCTGATGACTTCCCATTACGGGTCACCTCAAATTGACCTTTTCAGTAGCCAATGAAATTCTCGGCAACAAAATCTTGTGGTATACTGCGAGCAACGTTCTACACGCTATAAAATTTTAATGGTAAAGGGTCGCGTTTAACTCGTGATTGCATGCAATCTACACACATTCTTAAACTTAACTTTACAGATTTCAAAAGAGACATATATAACCTCTACAAATATGTATAAACCATCCAACAAAAAGAAGTTTTGAACAAGAAATCCTTATTTTAGTAACACTGGTAAATACATTCACAACTCGCTCGCTGCAATTGTCATGGCGGATAACGAAAGCGTTTTCGCAGTGGGTTGCGTTGAAAATCCTTTCGTATTCTACTTAAAAATGGAATTATGAAATGTTATGGTAGATACCGATAGATAAATTGTTGATTGAACAAAATGTGTAAAAATTAATGCATGCCAATAGAAAGGATGGCTGATTCAGCGGTTTAAAAAGTGGTATGTGTTGACTGCTGTATCGGGAAGGATTCTATAGTAGTTTTGAAAGGAGCGATTGCATTGGTCGAAATACGGGCACTTGTCTATGCATATTCAATTACACAAAGGTCATTTTGACACGACCTCTTATGCGATGTAGTCAGATCCTAATCACGGACAGTAGATGAGGGAAATTAGGATATGATTTTAATGAGATTGGCAAGACTAGTTAACTGTTGGTCAAAGAATTAAAATTTTAAAAAAAAAGGTCAATAAATGCACAATATAATTGTTCTCTGGTCATGTCAACAAGACTGGAATCAACAAGTAAGATCATCAATTACAAGAAATTGCTATAGTTTAATGAAGGACAACACCCAGGTGACAAAAGCAATGTACTTTTATACAGTTAATCATTCAGGCTTTAAACCACGCCTAGCTGTGGCACATTTGGAATTAACAATGCTATTAAAGCTTGCTCACTTGATTCATTTTTAAATTTAAGGAGAACAAATTCCAAAATAGCTTGAAGAACAAGCTGGTTGAGTGGTTTGTTACTGTTGATGAATTATATGCCTTCCTCTTGCCAGTTGCATTTCCAGTAGAAAGCTGCTCCCTGGTGAAAAAGCACTCCAAAAGTTGAATTACAAGTTTTCGTGGACATGTTCCAACTAAGAGTGCGGTCGACAGTTTGGTTTGGGGAATGTATATATTATATCCTTTCACTAGCTGCACCTTCTTTACCCCGGTATTCTGCAATCCAAACCAATCAGGATGAGCATGAAATTACATGAAATATAATATTTTGTTTTCTATATGTTTATGCAATGTACTGTTATTATAAGTTTGTAAATTTGACTTTTTAACATTAAGGACCTTAAGGTCCCGTTTTAGCAAAGGATTAGAAGGCATCGTCAACTGAAATAAACTCCCAAAACAAACACTAACAAAGGCATTTTTTTTTGCAATTGATATTCTTTTCAGCAACAGTGATGGTCATTATAATGTCTTCCTTCTATTCTGGTGAAGGACGATCCCAGACAAACGTCTGGATTGAACCACCTGCACAATGCAGATCAGCTGAAAAATCCCACATTAATTCCTTTGATCTGGCCATGACTCGAACCAACAAGGTGAGAGGCCACAGTATTTGAGAAGTTACAAGTCTGCAACTCTATTGCTCGGCCCTGAACAATTTAAGTTCACTTTTTTTCTTAGTTTTAAATCTTGACTAAGTCTATTTGCATCAAAAGTATGTTCACCAACCAACTCCATGATGATTGTCGGAGATGAAATAAAGTATACGAATCAGGACATGAATATATCTGTTTATATGAATTTATATTAATTTTGCACCAAAGTAAAACTTTTCCTTTAACAGATCCAAAGTAAATTCTGTGAGCTGGCCTCAAAAAAAGGAAGTAAATCAAAAACTTAACGTCACTGTCTTATCCCATTCATTAACTCTGGAGCATTCAGATGATGGCTGGCTGGGACTCACATTCAATTGTAACTCAGATGTTAGCTGGCTGTCCCACTCAGCAGATTGGAGCATGCTGGAGCTCTCATATGTTAACTGGCTGGGACGAGCAGATGCATGCGGGCTTTTCCTGCAATGTCTACAATGCAAAGTGTCTTTAAAAAAAAAATCATTAAAAATAAAATTAATTAAAAATGTCAGGAGATTGAACCACCAGCACACCATAAGTCAGCTGGAAGACATTCCTCATATTAGGTCTGTCACCTCTATCAGAAATCAAACCTACTGGCAAGTAATCATTGTCAGAGAAGTCACATGTCAGCTACTCTTAACACTCAGCCACTAATGCCTTTAAGATATGCAACATCAACCTAAACCGACCTGTTTTTCAGTAAAGATATATAATGATTTTAATTTATGCAAAAGCAACAATTTTACAGAATTTTACGGAAGTCATGATTTAAACAAGGGCTAACCTCTTAAATAGCTGTTCTGGTGTCTTCAAAACTGTCTGCTCAGTCTCAAGTCTGGTCACCAGGCTTTTTAAGAAAGTTACCTTTCTAGGTGTCACTGGGAGACCTGCAAAATAAAAGACAGCAGTTTTGTTGTATTCTATGACATCAAAATGTTAACAAGAAAAGTTTCAGGCGCAAAGGTTTAACATTTTTGACTTGTTACAGTTTTCATACTCCCATAAAATAAAATGTTGATTTGTTTCAGTTTTTTATGCTGCCATAATGTAAGGAAGGTAAGTTTGTTTGTTTATAAACCAGTCATTTTTATGTTCCCGGTACTTAAAACAATAAATTGACACAGGATTAAGGGTGATAAGAAAAGTTCATGATTGGAGAGAATAATAAGGAAGGCCCATAATAGTCATCCAGAAACTTTTTTTTTCACTCCTGAAGCTTATTTTTATTGGCTGCTGATAAAAAGCATGGGGCTTAAAAACAGTTTGACACTCCCAACCCCATACAAGAATGGTTTTTAAGGAAATAAATGCTTTTAGATGTACACAACCTTACTAATAATATTAATATTTACAAATGATGTACAAATCTTACTGGTGTCTGTTATCTGCTGTCTTAGAGTTGCATTTTCAGCTTTAAGCTTCTCATTCTCAAGCCTGAGTTTCTCATTTTCCAGCTCCAGTCTGTTCTTGTCTTCCTGCATCTCAATGAAATGTATTATGGTGCATGTAAAGAAACTACAAAACCTGGCAATAAATTTAACTTAAATTTGTTCATGGCAGAAAAACTGATGTACTTACAAACTTGACATAAGACTTGTAAACTCCTTCTCGGTGTTCGTACCAGGATAGTCTTCAGAGTAAGGCTGAAGTGACAAATATGAACCAGAGGTCACAGTGCTTGTTGGTGGAGTCCTTGGTCTGGACGGCAGGTACACACAGGGATGTTGAAGTGCAGCTTCTGGCATCGTGGAGTCTCAGGTTTCATGCTGACCAGCACTGTTAAAATTCAAGCACACTTTCGAGTACTTGTTTATAAGCACTCAAAGACAACCTGGCATTAATTATGCCATAATTATTGCTTTTACAAAACAATTCACACATATATTCCCAAAATTAAATATGTCATGAACAACGTTGTACATAAACTTGTGTCTATGAAATTGTATAGGTTCTTTCACAGACTGGACATTATATGCATAAATATTCAAAATACAAACACATGTAATACAAGACATGTGGGACGGCTTTCCAGCTAATCTGCGTTGCAGTTTTACCCAAAAGAAGTATGGGGTATTCCTCCACCAATAATTAGCTGGACATCAACAATATGACCAAAAACAAACGTACATGTATTACATTTTTCAATGTCAATTTGTAGGCAGAATTTTTGCATTTAATTAAGGCATGTTGGTGACAAATTCAACCAAATTATAAACTCAGTGTTCGAAATTCGCGGTAGCCCGATAGCCCGAGGCTACCGAATTTCAGCAAGGGCTACCGATTTTCCACAGATACTAGCCCGACCGGGCTACCGTTTTTTTTTCTGATGTTATTCATAAATTCATGCCAAAAACCGCATAAAACATCGGGTTTTGCATACGATTTCTCATCAATAGACGTTTATTGTTCAAGATTGCATCATGCATGGACGCTTATTAAATTATGAACGGTGCGTGCATAATTCAATAAGCGTCCAGATTAAGTCTAGATTGAGGAATGCTTATTAAATAGTATGAACCTGATCGATTGTGTAGTCAGAGTCGAGGAAGAATCGTATTGTTTTAAATACCTTTTTTTTTAAAGTAATAGGTACTTGTCAGGACACACTCGTGTAATAGACGGAAACTTTCATCCATGCAAAATTACATGTTGAAGACGAATTTAAACTGAAACACTGATTTGAATTGAAAGAAAACCGGGTTTTCCATTAAAGACTTTCAATCGAGCATGCCCAACAACTAACAAACAAACAAAAATGGCGAATTTTTAAAAATATTTTGACGGTGCGAAACCGGGTTCAAAGCGTAAGGTAGACAGCCAAGGATCAAAGCAAGACAGCAAAAAGCTGTATGAGGCAAAGCGTGAACGGGAATTTCAGTCTTCGTGGCAGAAAAGTAGGCCATGGCTATTTTACCAAAATATACCAGATGGCTACCACACCTTGACTTAGCCATTCGGAACTTCATCCGCGGGTACAAAGCTCTTAGAAGCCACCTTGAGTCTGCATCACACAGCCACCCAAAAGCCGAAGGACTGGCCAAAATCTCTGCAGACTCCAATGTGCTGGGTTTTGTCCTGTCTTTGAAGGTATTTTCATATGTTAACATAATAGTATACCAAGTATTTGATAACGAGTTTTAACTGACAATAACAAATGTTTTTGCAAACACTAAACTCATTTAAAGTTGGAAGTTGTCTTTGCTTAATATCAATGCAGGCATGATAGCAGGTTTAAGATAAAAATGAATAGTTTAACCATTGTGAGGTGATTTTATTCAAAGGAAGTCATTCAGCCACTGGTACGCCTTAGTCTGAACCTACAGAAGGACGACCAGACTCTTGCAGATGACCACTGTCATGTTGAGGCAACACGAGCTGTCTTATCACATCTGACAGAGAAGTAAGTTAAATATCAGAATATATAGTTTACAGACATTAAAAAGAAAATGTCACTCTTTAAGTCTTACATTTGTTATATAATTATACAAACACAAATTTAATACTTTGTATACATAAACTGTTTTTTTTTTTTTAAAGCAAGACGAGATAAGTTAGATAGCACTCTGATTTAAAGTGATTTATTTGAAAGAGAGTTTGAGAACATCAAGGAAGTACAGACTGGGACATATCAAGGCTTCCATGTCCAGCAGAAAGGACGTCAGTCCTCTGGTCATGTTGCTCAACTCGTGGAATCTATACTCGGGCACATGACCAGTAGGTTTCCAATATCTACAATCATTGGCACCACATCTATCACTAGCTTGAAAAACTGGCCAACTGAAATGTCTGCAATCCAAGGTTTTAAAACATGTTTATGAGGTTTCATGTTCTGTTCTGTTTTGTTCAGTTTTACCTCAAAGTTCAGTTTTATTTTCAGTTAATTTGCCCAGGATTGTTTTATGTTGAACTTGTGTTACTTCTGTTAATCTTAGGACCATGCTATAATGAGTGAATGTAACAACTAAAGAAAAATAAGCTATTCTTATTATTTATAACTACAAAAGAATTACCCGCTGATCCCCTTTAAGAATTTACATAATCTTGAATATGTTGAGTTTATATAAATTATAAAGAATAACTGGATAAACTTTCATACTACACTGTGATCATGATCATCAAGACTTATAGTACATCTTGTAAAATGTTAAGCTGTTTGAGCAGACTCTTGTTTATTGGCCTATTTAAAAAAGATAATACTTGTATTATCTTTAAATGGTTACATTTTAGAATATGGCAAGGAAGAGGTCAAAGCTGCAACAGCTCACTTCCAGTCCATTCTTGAGAGAGCCAATGTAGAAGTTGACCTGATCCTTGGTGAATGGCAGCTACTCAAAAACCTCGTTGTCCAGAAGTAAGTGTGGTTGTTTCAATGAACAAAATACCAAATGATTTTATATTAATGAAAATATGTTTTATTGCATACACTGGCCAACATATAATATTGAATTACATTCAAAAGTTTTTTGGCTTTTTATGCTGAAGCTGCTTTACATAATTAGGTATGGAGGAAAGGTTCAAAAGGTTGCCTGGGAAACCATCCACAACATGCGTGATGAAGGCCTTGAAAACTGCCTCACCCTCATTGACCTTCTACGGACACTTCCACCAACCTCTGTGAAAAATGAAAGCTCCTTCTCCATCATGAAGCTGACCAAAGGGAAGAGAAGACCACGGATGAAACCTACCACTTTGAATGACTTGCTGACTGTCAGTTTGGTGTCCCCTCCTGTGAGCCAGTTTGATCCAACTCAGAGCATCAAACATTTTTTGGTAATGGTCATGGTATTTTTTTTACTTTGAATTGTCATTTTTAATATTTATAACAAATTGTTTCAGTAGAATATATGTGTACATTTAATATTAGTACTTTTTAAAAGTATATTCCCACGCCTGCATTTCAGAGCTCCTCTCTTAAGCCTCGTAGAGTTGACGGGTACAAAAAAAAGAAGACCACTCCTGTAGTCACAGTAGACATTGAATCAGAGGATGACGAGGCACAGATTGACAATGAAGAGGTTTTTACTATACCGCTGTCCTTCAAACCTTAATGTTACATGAATTAACCATTACCTGCAATGCCATATAAAATCTGTTTTAAGTGTGTATCAATAGTACCTAGTATTCAAAACTGAGCACAATTGTTTCAGCTGAAAATGTTCATCCATGTTTTTACCTTTTCTACATGATCAGGTAGTCTTGGGCAAAGACATAGACCCATGGAGTGACGTTTCGGATGAAGGGGACTCCGATGATGATGATGATTATATGGAGTATTCAGAGTCTGCTATTGATCGACTTCTTTCCCTGTACAGCCGCGAATAAATCGTTTGAAAACATGACAAACATGTGTTTTTTTGTTCTTTTAAATGTGCAAAGAATCATGCAATATATGATATTTCATGATGTCTTAGTTTGGGCTAGTGAAATTTGTGTCGGGCTAGTAAAATTTCTTATCTGGTAGCCCGAATGGGCTAGTAGATTCAAATCCGAATTTCGTACACTGTAAACTTTCATTTAAAGACAAAAAGAACACACACACAAACACTGTCAGATATTTGCTTGTAAAATTTTAAGCACTTTTTAAAAAAGATCTACAATTTAAATCTGTATAAGTCTACAAACCCCGAGTCGGCTGGCTGGGTAGAGCTGGCACCTGGCTTGCTGGTGGCAACTTTTGAGCCGGTCCAACTGGCAAGGTTAAGCTGCTGCTACTGTACTTCGATTTCATTATCTTTCTTGTGGAAATTATTTCGTTGCAAGTTCTTAGCGTCAACCTTCTCCATTTCCAGTTGCTTTTTTTGTTTGTTTCATCTTTTGATGTCTGAAACTTTTTGTTAAATTTAAAAATATAATCAACACCTTAAAACATGTGCTCAAAGTATATCAAAAACAAACACTTGAAAGTGACAAACAGAATGAGATCAAAGAAATAAAGAAAAATCCTTAATATAAAGAAATGAGAAGCACGATACCCCAATTTCATAAAAACATACCAGTTTTTTTTACACCACACTCCTGTTTTATATCACCCACTCATATTTGTACAACACTTTGATATTTTTAATAATTTTCAGTACTCTGCTAATGCACAACTTTATGTTTGCATTTTTTAAAACAAAATTTGGAAGAAAATGCAACTACGAACATTTTATTTTGCAACTAGTTTGTATGCAGATTTCAAAGTTTATCCTAGTTAAGTTCAGGCACTCTAAGCATCATTAATGTTTTGTACAAACTTCTGATCAATTTGCGAGAATGCCTATCGATACTACTTTGGAAAATGTCCAACGTAGTTATACTCACAAAATTTGAAAAGTAACAAACAAACCATCAATGTTGTCCCCAGCTGTGCCCCTAGTCATCTTTCGGGTGCTCCCATCCGATTTTTGGACATTGTCTTTAAAATGAAAAGCAATTCAATGGTGCACATTTTTAATGAAAAAATAATAATTAAATTTTGGAAATTAAGACACAATAAAATTTGTAATGAATGGCACATGAAAGAGCAATCAGGAGGGCATTGGCTCTATGCTAAATACTCAAGCAAACATACTGGCTAAAAGCACAATTCATTAAAGTGTCAGGATAATGTGGCTGTCTAGTATCATACCAGGTGTTCGCATAATGCTATACAGTGAATGAAAGCACTGATTTTAAGTGAAAGTCTCCTAACAGCTGAAAGATTGTAGGTAGCAATCATAACACAAAACCATGTAATTAAAGATGAATAAAATATCTCAAGGCTCCTAACGAACAGTCAACACTATATTTTTTAATTAGAACCCTTTTTTATTATAAGAATTTGGTAATTTTTATACAACTTAATATATAACTGTCAAGCATGATTACAAACCATTTATATACTGTATGATGCACTTCTCTATGTTCTCTGGAGCCTCCTCTATCAAGCATTTGTTGATGAATTCCTTGAATGATTGTTTAATCTTGACCAGTGCTGTGGTTTTATCTTCTGAGAAACAATCAACAATATAATATATATATGTCACAAGAGGCCACAAAATAATGGTGTTAAAGCCAACCTAGTATTGACTTTTTGACAACCCTAAAGATATTTTTCACCTTACGAAATAACTTGCTTTATACTTTGAATTTATTATGTTAAAATTGATTTAAATATCTCTCGTTTGTCTGAAAAAAAATGGTAAAGTAAATGCCACATTTTATCAAAAAGCATGTACAGTCAACTCTCGTTATCTTAAATTTCAAGGGACCGGAGAAAATAGTTCGAGATATCCGAAGTTTGAGTTTAAGGATAGTTTGTGTAAATCTTAAAAATCTTACCTGCTACACGATGACCAGATGAGACATCGAACTCGGACTCTGTAATTCCCAGCTTACAAGCAAAGTCACGAGCCTTGTCTTTCAGAACTGCACCAGAGACAGGAATGTTTTGTGCCCTGGCATTTGAAAACCACTTGAGCAAAGCTTCCTCTATCTGTGGGAACTGAGCCTGTCTGTTCTTTTTTCTCTGTGGCCCGAATTCGCCAGATTCAAATATAGTCTTAATTTCTTCTTTGTTTTTTATCCAACACGACAACATGGACAGTGGAACATTGTAGTCTGATGCAATTTGTTTCTTTGATTTTGTGCCTTTTTCGACTTCCATTATTGCCTGGTACTTTGTCTCGTATGATTTTGTGTCTAGCTTTCTCTTAACTCCTCCTTAACCAGACACAGCAGCTGATCCAGCTATCCCCCCAGATTTGGGTCCTTCACTGGATTGCTCAGCTGCAAGAAAGTTTAATGTCGATCTGACTATCCCCCCAGTACTAAGACTGGGTCCTTCATCAGATTGCTCGACACTTTCTCGTGTCTGGTCTGTTGCCATAACCAATCTTATTTTTTTATTCAATAATCAGTACGTGTATTGTTGGTAGGTAGTGGAAGAACGATAAAATTACTAACGCGACCTCTCATTTTATTTACAAGTTGAAAAGGCTGTGTCAACAAGTTCTCAAAAACTGTTACAATAACAAGTACAAACTGAAACACTTTAATCAGCGTTAATTGATTAACGAAATTGTTGTTCATTAAATCAGCTAATTAAATAATAATCGATTAACCTCTTCTCTAAATTGCATGACATCCTGATTGCTGATTATTGGCCATAAAACTCGCTCCCAAATCTTTGCGAGTTACAGGGTAGGTGTGAAAATCACTATTGTTGCCGCTTTGCATCTTATAGCAATTTGAGATAGACCAACTGATTTCAACAGTTTTATATGTGTGGGGACAAAGAATTTAGTTTGATATATCCAATAATTTGACATATCCGAATTTGAATTAAGCGGAGTTGAACTATATAGAAACTATAGGGAAAAAGTGGGACCGTAGAAAACAGTTTGACATAACCGGAAATTTGAGATAACCGATTTTGAGATAACGAGAGTTGACTGTATTTATATACATTATTATCAAAACATGTGGAAACTGCTAACAGCCAAATAGATACTGGTTAAAAAGTATTGCTTTCTCTGCATTGAGTTCTACTTGTGATGTCACTGATGTCAATAATGTCATAGATTAGGGTATAAGTTTCTTGGAATGCTACATTTTTTAATTGTAAATGCTGTATTTTGTGTTTCCTTTTAAATAAATCTCTATGCTTTAGATTTGTATTGAATCATTCTATTATTTTAAGATTTTTTTATTAAGCAATCAATAAATAAATGCAAATGAACTGAAAAGCTAGGCTATTTTTTGCTGTTCATATATAAATATTGTGTTGGATTTTTATTATTTAAATGGGTCCTGGGCATACTGTTTTGATTGGTTCTAGAGGGTGGGGTGGGGGCGTTTTTTCCCAACCTTAACTCGAGCGGTCCAAGGAAATGTGCGCACAGCGCGTTATTTCAGAGGAAGTACGTGAAGCGCCTGTATATAAACTTAGTGCAGCAGTCTCCGAAAACTGCACTTAATTGCAGGAGTATAGCTAACGTCTATTGCGGAAACATATCTGGACGCTAAACAAGCACCTGATCAGCAACAACCGAGCATGCGCAATGCGAGCAATCCTGGGACCGCCAAAGTATAAAACCCTTTCCTTTACTAAATCTGTGTCAGGTTTGAGACTGCTATCCCACATAAAAAGAAGTGAAGTGACACCAGTTTCATATACATAAGTTTAGTCAACCCGAATGTACACTCCTACTTTTGTTTCTTGTTAGAAATTAGAGCGTCAAAGCGCCAATTTTCACACACAGAACATTTGACTTATCAAAACACTTACTTGCAATGATTATCGAAGGATACAGTTTTCCTTGAAATTTTGTCTTCGTCCGCTGTCCAGGCATAACATTTTCTTGTATCGCGGATTCACTTACGATCGACCATTGTTTCTCCTGAGGCCAATAAACTAACTTTATCGGAGGATTCCATTTTGGGCGCGGAGCTTTTTTTTTTTCTCATCCGGGTATTTCGAAGATGTATTGGAATCTTTTGATTCGTTGCTTAGACATCATGTGATACGTAATTTTTTTCTCCACTTGTGATTATATGGAATTAAGAGTGGGGATATAGCAAATATATGTGATGAAGTTATAAATCAACATATAAACAGTACTTTTATGTTGTTTTTTATCACGGTGACGTGTATTTTTAGTAAATAGTCAACAATGACCATTTACGGAAAATGGTGGAAATTGCCGATATGTTCATTTTGCATTCGGCGCACCTCGATCATTTTAGCAACGAAAAAAAAAGATTTTCCGCGAATCTATCTTCAAGACACCGAATTGGATTACGTATGAAAAATGTGTTTGATGTGATGTGATTGCTTGCTTGTTTATATTAATGAATCGAAGAATGGAAAAGAAAAGAAAAAGAGGGACCGCAAACCAGTATCTAGACAACAATTTTCTAAAACTGCCCAAAACAACGCAATGGAGAGTTGCATCCCGTCTGAGATCAGATTGCGCAAGGTGGGCCATGGGTGTCATAAATTGTTTAAAAAATGAAAGGTCTAAGTCATGTTATCAACTGCTTGCATCAAAGCTATCGGGTAATTGTTCATCCGGCCTTAAAATGAGTCGTGTTCTACCTAAATTTAATAAACATATCTGTCAATGCGCTGTGTTGATGCTTGGGCCTTGTGAACGTCATTTTAATTATCTAATAATAATATTTGTGGAGAAAACTCGGTACCAGTTAAACATGTTTTTTATCTTTGACTTTTCTATAGTTATTTATGCTATCATGAACTGTAAGGTGAATGTTACCTTTTTAGTAAATGCTGTGCTCCCTTACTGAGAGATATGCATATATTGCAAGTAATTAAATTATATAAAAAATGTATGTAGTTTTTAACAACAGATAGAATGTCTGTGATCTTAAATTTGTATAACATTAGAGTGTTCTGATAGGGTATATGTTTGGTACATGTAAAGAAATTTTCCTTTAGTCAAAAGGTTTTCTTAACTTTCTTTACAGATTAAATGTGCAAAGTGTTTCTGCTGACACGCTTTCCAATGTTTCAACTGAAGAAGCAGACAGTACCAGTTTACCTGATGATGGTCCAACTGATACACCTTCTGATGATTCAACTGAAGAAGCAGACAGTACCAGCATACCTGATGATGGTTCAACTGATACACCTTCTGATGATTCAACTGAAGAAGCAGACAGTACCAGCATACCTGATGATGGTCCAACTGATACACGTTCTGATGATTCAACTGAAGAAGCAAACAGTACCAGCATACCTGATGATGGTCCAACTGATACACTTTCCAATGTTTCAACTGAAGAAGCAGACAGTACCAGTTTACCTGATGATGGTCCAACTGATACACCTTCTGATGATTCAACTGAAGAAGCAGACAGTACCAGCATACCTGATGATGGTCCAACTGATACACGTTCTGATAATTCAACTGAAGAAGCAAACAGTACCAGCATACCAGATGATGGTCCAACTGATACACTTTCCAATGTTTCAACTGAAGAAGCAGACAGTACCAGTTTACCTGATGATGGTCCAACTGATACACATTCTGATGATTCAACTGAAGAAGCAGACAGTACCAGCATACCTGATGATGGTCCAACTGATACACGTTCTGATGATTCAACTAAAGAAGCAAACAGTACCAGTTTACCTGATGATGGTCCAACTGATACACATTCTGATGATTCAACTGAAGAAGCAAGCAGTACCAGTTTACCTGATGATGGTCCAACTGATACACGTTCTGATGATTCAACTGAAGAAGCAGACAGTACCAGTTTACCTGATGATGGTCCAACCGATACATGTTCTGATGATTCAACTGAAGAAGCAGACAGTACCAGTTTACCTGATGATTGTCCAACTGATACACATTCTGATGTTTCAACTGAAGAAGCAGACAGTACCAGTTTACCTGATGATGGTCCAACTGATACACGTTCTGATGATTCAACTAAAGAAGCAAACAGTACCAGTTTACCTGATAATGGTCCAACTGATACACGTTCTGATGATTCAACTGAAGAAGCAGACAGTACCAGTTTACCTGATGAAGGTCCAACTGATACACGTTCTGATGATTCAAATGAAGAAGCAAACAGTACCAGTTTACCTGATGATGGTCCAACTGATACACGTTCTGATGATTCAACTGAAGAAGCAGACAGTACCAATTTACCTGATGATGGTCCAACTGATACACGTTCTGATGATTCAAATGAAGAAGCAAACAGTACCAGTTTACCTGATGATGGTCCAACTGATACACGTTCTGATGATTCAAATGAAGAAGCAGACAGTACCAATTTACCTGATGATGGTCCAACTGATACACGTTCTGATGATTCAACTGAAGAAGCAGACAGTACCAGTTTACCTGATGATGGTCCAACTGATACACATTCTGATGATTCAACTGAAGAAGCAAACAGTACCAGCATACCTGATGATGGTCCAACTGATACACGTTCTGATGATTCAACGGAAGAAGCAAACAGTTCCAGCAACATCCCAGACTTCCTTTAGGTATGCATCATTATGTCATTCGTAGTTTTGGCTGCATACCATGTATTTGGTGATAAAAGCCGATAGCTCATAAAGCCTGCTTCCTGTTTGGCTTTTTTTTAACATTTTTATTGACTCAAACGGCACTATTTATTTTCCACCAGTACAAAAACAATTTGCTGCTAAAAAACAAAACAGTGGCTTTATGAAATAAGAACTCCGCGAGTCAGATGTGTCGCCTGACGAAAATTTTGTTAGTCGACATAAAAAATGTTAATTAGTTTTTTGTTGTACAGATATTAGCAATGTATTTACAAAAAATTCACATATAAAATAACCTTTTAATTGTGTCATTGCAAAAAACATGCACAAGTTATGCCCTTTGCAAGAAATGCACTAAAAATCAATCAAATGGGAGTAACTAAAAAACAGAAGAAGGTAGAGTTACCCTTCTTGTGCACTGTACTTTGAGTCATTGCCAGAAACATGCATACCAAGTTTGGAGTCATTTGGACCTACGGTGACAAAGTTAGGCTCTGGACAAGTGCTCTAAAAAAAATCAAAGGGGAATAATTCAAAAACGGAACAAGGTAGAGTTACGGTTCTTGTGCCCTGCACTTCGAGTCATTGCCAGAAACACGCATACCAAGTTTAGAGTCATTTTGACCTACGGTGACAAAGTTACACTCCGGACAAGAAATGCTCTGTAAAATCAATCAAAGGGGAATAACTAAAAAACAGAAGAAGGTAGAGTTACCACTCTTGTGCACTGCACTTTGAGTCATTGCCAGAAACATGCACACCAAGTTTAGAGTCATTTGGACCTACAGTGACAAAGTTACACTCCGGACAAGAAATGCTCTATAAAAATCAATAAAAGGGGAATAATTCAAAAAACAGAACAAGGTAGAGTTATGGTTCTTGTGTGCTGCACTTTGAGTCATTGCCAGAAACATGCATACCAAGTTTGGAGTCATTTGGACCTACGGTGATTAAGTTAGGCTCCGGACAAGAAATGCTCTGTAAAATCAATCAAAGGGGAATGACTAAAAAACAGAAGGTAGAGTTATGGTTCTTGTGCACTGTACTTTGAGTCATTGCCAGAAACATGCATACCAAGTTTGGAGTCATTTGGACCTACGGTGACAAAGTTACACTCCGGACAAGAAATGCTCTAAAAAAAATCAATCAAAGGGGAATAATTCAAAAACAGAACAAGGTAGAGTTACGGTTCTTGTGTGCTGCACTTCGAGTCATTGTTGAAACATGCATACCAAGTTTGGAATCATTTGGACCTACGGTGACAAAGTTAGTCTTCGGACAAGAAATACTCTATAAAATCAATCTAAGGGAAATAACTAAAAAACAGAAGAAGGAAGAGTTACCGTTCTTGTGCACTGCACTCTGAGTCACTGCCAGAAACATACATACCAAGTTTGGAGTCATTTGGACCTACAGTGACAAAGTTACACTCCAGACAAGAAATGCTCTATAAAAATCAATCAAAGGGGAATAATTCAAAAGCGGAACAAGGTAGAGTTACGGTTCTTGTGCACTGCACTTCGAGTCATTGACAGAAACATGCATACCAAGTTTGGAGTCATTTGGACCTACGGTGACAAAGTTAGGCTCTGGACAAGAAATAGTCTATAAAATCAATCAAAGGGGAATAACTATAAGCCAGAAGAAGGTAGAGTTACCCTTCTTGTGCACTGCATTTTGAGTCATTGCCAGAAACATGAATACCGAGTTTGGAGTCATTTGGACCTACGGTGACAAAGTTACACTCCGGACAAGAAATGCTCTATAAAATCAATCAAAGGGGAATAACTAAAAAACAGAAGAAGGAAGAGTTACCCTTCTTGTGCACTGCACTTTGAGTCATTGCCAGAAACATGCATACCAAGTTTGGAGTCATTTGGACCTACGGTGACAAAGTTACACTCCGGACAAGAAATGCTCTACAAAAATCAATCAAAGGAAAATAATTAAAAAACGGAACAAGGTAGAGTTACGGTTCTTGTGCACTGCACTTCAAGTCATTGCCAGAAACATGCATACCAAGTTTGGAGTCATTTGGACCTACGATGACAAAGTTAGGCTCCGGACAAGGAAATCCGGACGCCGACGCGGATGCCGCCACCGACAAAGTAATCCCTATATGTCGCCTTTTCAGGAGACACAAAAATGAGAGGTCTAAGTCATGTTATCAACCTCTTGCATCAAAGCTATCGGGTAATAGTTCATCTGGTCTTATAATAAGTTGTTTTCTACCTAAATTCAATAAACATATCTGTCAATGCGCTGTGTTGATGCTTGGGCCTTGTGAACGTCATTTTAATTATCTAATAATATTAGTGGAGAGAACTCGGTACCAGTTAAACATGTTTTTATCTTTGACTTTTCTATAGTTATTTATGCAATCATGAACTGTAAGGTGAATGTTACCTTTTTTTAGAAAATGCTGCGCTCCCTTACTGAGAGATATGCATATATTGCAGGTAATTAAATTATATAGAAAATGTTTTAGCTTTTTAACAATAGACAGAATGTCTGTGATCTTAAATTTGTATAACATTAGAGTGTTCTGATAGGGTATATGTTTGATAAATGTAAAGGAATTTTCCTTTAGTCAAAAGGTTTTCTTAACTTTATTTACAGATTAAATATGCATGGTGTTTCTGCTGATACACTTTCCAATGTTTCAACTGAAGAAGAACAGTACCAGTTTACCTGATGATTGTCCAACTGATACACATTCTGATGATTTAACTGAAGAAGCAAACAGTACCAGTTTACCTGATGATTGTCCAACTGATACACTTTCCAATGTTTCAACTAAAGAAGCAAACAGTACCAGTTTACCTGATGATTGTCCAGCAACATCCCAGACTTCCTTTAGGTACGCATCATTATGTTGTAGTTTTGGCTGCATACCATGTATTTGGTGATGAAAGCCGATAGCTCATAAAGCCTGCTTTCTGTTTGGCCTTAAAACATTTTTATTGACTCAAATGGCACTTTTTTTTTTCCACCAGTACAAAAACAATTTGCTGCTAAAAAACGAAACAATGGCTTTATGAAATTACAAAAATATAGGTATGAGAAAAACCATACAGGAAAATAATCATTAAGCTTAATACTTTTTTAAATTGACTTTAATTGACTACCAATAGAAACAGAAATTGGAAGGGACAAAGCACACATGTCTATCAAAAGCAATAATTATGGGTAAAACAGAGTTATTTCCTTGTTCGTCTCAGAAATATAAACAGCATTAGGGTATGCTTTGTACTGCTTTTGTCATGTTTTTTTACAGTGCTTCAGATGATGAGATTTGGTGGGATTCAAATGATGAGAATTCTGTATGGTTTGATGCAATGGAAGATGTGGACCAGGAAGAAATTCAAGAGCCAGATGGCAGCAAGGAAGACACTGGTGATGTTCCAATATACAAAGGCGCAAGTCTTAGTGTTGCAGAAAGTGCAGTTCTCATTCTGACATTTGCTTTACAACATTCTTTAAATGGTGAATGTCTGCTGAACTTCTCACATTAATTTCTTTACACTGTGCTGCAGCAAATCTACTGCACATGTCACTTCACCGCTTCAGATCATTCTTTAGTCAACTAAAATCACCCTTAATATTCAATTCTTACTGTTCAACATGTGAATTTCTTGTAAAAAAATCTGAAAAGCAGTGTCCTGTTTGTAAAATGGATCTAAAAGAAACATCATCACCTATTTTAACTCAGCTACAGGAGTTTTTCAATCATTTAACATTTCATGATAAATTACAACTTAGGAGATCTAGACCAAATCAACCAGACACCATTAGTGACATCTATGATGGGGAGTTATATAGAAAGCACTGTGCACCTGGTGCGTTTTTGCATGACAAAAACAACATCTCACTTATGTGGTACACTGATGGTGTACCACTCTTTAAGTCATCAAAGGTCAGTATCTGGCCTCTCTTTTTTGCCATTAATGAGTTGCCTTTCTCTGAATGTGTCTTGCAAGAGAATCTACTTTTTGCTGGCTTATGGTTTGGAAAGTCTAAGTCCTCTATGTTATGCTTTTTAAAACCTTTTCATGACACACTAAACACATTTTTTCATAATGGTTTTACAGTACATTGTAAACACTGTTCAAAGTTTTTGAGTGTGCATGGTCTGTTAATGTGTGGAACATGCGACTTGCCTGCAAAATGCATGGTTTTAAACATGAATCAGTTTAATGGTCAGTACGGCTGTACATCATGTTTGCAACCTGGGACTGTGTTGTCTGTGGGTAAAGGACATGCAAGAACCTTTCCATTTATTGGGGAAAACATTGCTGGTCCAACTAGGTCTCATGATGACTTCATAAAGCATGGGGAGGAGGCATTTGCAAGTAATAAGCCAGTGTTTGGAGTAAAGGGACCATCATGGTGGAGCAATGTTTGTCTAGACATTATTAAAGGAAATGCCATTGATTACATGCACTGTGTATTGTTAGGCATTATAAGAAGACTGCTTGTGCTATGGTTTGATCCAAAATTTAGTGCCATGCCTTTTTCTTTGTCTAATATTGTGTCTGTTGTTGACAGTTACTTGGCAAATATAAGGCCACCATACTTCATTAAACGACATCCCAGTAATATCAAGGAACATTCAAGCCACTGAAAAGCTTCTGAGTGCAGAGCATGGCTTTATTATTACTCTATACCAGTGCTATTAAGAGTTATGAAAACTGAATATTTTTACTATTACCTTTTATTTGTTGAAGCCATATACATATTTAATTTAACTAACATAAGTCAGCAACTTGAACATGGTGAGGATTTGATAATTAAATTTTGTGGCATGTTTGCGAGCCTTTGTGGAGACAACAGATGTCAGCTAATATTCATCAGTTTCTTCATCTTGGGGACACTGTTAGACAGTTGGGACCTCTGTGGGTTTACTCTTGTTTTTCATTTGAAAGTGTTAATGGACAACTTGTAAAATTATTCCATGGATCACATTCAAATTGCAAATGCTATATCATCAATGCTTAAAATTCCAGCTTTATCTGATAAACTTGTTGCTGGATCTCCTGCATACAACTTTTACATCAAATTGACTGAAGTGAACCGTCATTTCAAGGTGACAGAGACTATATTCAGTGGTGCATATGTAATTGGTAGTATAAAGTTATGGAAACTTGATGTTATGCATCTTAGTATTGTAAGTCAGTGTGTGGGTTTTGCAATTGGAAAGTGCTATTTGTTTCAAAGACTTTTGATTAAGGGGACATTATTTCACTCTAGTATGTTATCATACTCAAGCTAGAAATTCTTGTACAGTTGTCTTCAATCATAATGGTGAAAGAAAGTGTGGGAAAGTACTGTTCTATCTTAAAGTTTACCCAGTCTGCCATTGTATAGGATCTGAATGTAGATGTAATGTAAAATTTGTTCGTTGGTTGAAGAAAAATGACAATAGACAATGTGTATTGTTTTGATGGTCAGGACATAATAAAAGCACAACGTAAATATGTTTTAACAGAGAATGTCATCGGAAATTATCGCTATCAATGTAGACAGCATTGTTGGTTTAGGCGTATGTGTTACTTAGCCCGGGTAATATGTGTGTAACTCTGCCTCCCAACAATGTTGAAGGTGATTAGATATTTTCAAAGGTAGAAATGTAATTGAATTGTGCATTACTCAAAACTGTGTTAAATACTTTTTTCTCATCAGTGTAAATAAAGACTAGAACTCCGCGAGTCGGATGTGTCGCCTGGCGAAAATTTTGTTAGTCCACATAAAAAATGTTAATTATGTTTTGTTGTACAGATATATGCCAAGGTATTTTCAAAAAAATCACATATAAAATTACCTTTTTATTGTCTCATTGCAAAAAAACATGCACAACAAGTTATGCCCTTTGCAGGAAATGCACTAAAAAACGGAAGAAGGTAGAGTTACCCATCTTGTGCACTGTACTTTGAGTCATTGCCAGAAACATGCATACCAAGTTTGGAGTCATTTGGACCTACGGTGACAAAGTTAGGCTCTGGACAAGAAATGCTCTTTTAAAAAAAACAATCAAAGTGGAATAATTCAAAAACAGAACAAAGTAGAGTTACGGTTCTTGTGTACCCTGCACTTCGAGTCAATGCCAGAAACATGCATACCAAGTTTGGAGTCATTTCGACCTACGGTGACAAAGTTAGGCTCAGGAGAAGAAATGCTCTGTAAAATCAATCAAAGGGGAATAACTAAAGAACAGAAGAAGGTAGAGTTACCACTCTTGTGCACTGCACTTTGAGTCATTGCCAGAAACATGCATACCAAGTTTGGAGTCATTTGGAACTACGGTGACAGTTACACTCCAGACAAGAAATGCTCCATAAAAATCAATAAAAGGGGAATAATTCAAAAACGGAACAAGGTAGAGTTACGGTTCTTGTGTGCTGCACTTCGAGTCATTGCCAGAAATATGCATATCAAGTTTGGAGTCATTTGGACCTACGGTGACAAAGTTAGGCTCCGGCCAAGAAATGCTCTATAAAATCAATCAAAGGGAAATAACTAAACAAGAGGGCCATGATGGCCCTTAATCGCTCACCTGATGACACAGGCTTTACGTAGGCTCAAATCTGGCATTAAGTGATTAAGAGTTAGTTACTTTAGAAATCTTTGGTGAAGATTTGACCATTAGTGTGGCCACTGGGTTGATAACATTTTCTAGAATTTTACCAAGTAACCTACTGAATCCACATGACTCACTTCAAAACATATGTAAGATTTCATACTGGCAAACATGATGGTCAGGTTTGGTGAAGACTGGGCCATCAATGTAGCCTCTTAAGTGTTTTCACAAGCTTTTTCTAAAATTTGACCTAGTGACCTACTTTACGACCCCAGGTGACCCAATAACGAACTCATCTAAGATTTCATGTAGACAAACATTCTGACCAAGTTTGATGAAGATTGGCCTATAAATAGGGCCTCTAGTGTGTTTACAAGCTTTTTTCTAAGATTTGACCTTGTGACCTACTTTTTGACCCCACGTGACCCAGTTACGAACTCATCCGAAATTTCATGCAAACAAACATTCTGACCAAGTTTGGTGTTGGGCTATAAATGTGGCCTCTAGTGTGTTCACAAGCTTTTTCTAAGATTTGACCTAGTGACCTACTTTTTGACCCCACGTGACCCAGTTACGAACTCATCCAAGATTTCATGCAGACAAACATTCTGACCAAGTTTGGTGAAGATTGGGCTATAAATGTGGCCTCTAGTGTGTTCACAAGCTTTTTCTAAGATTGACCTAGTGACCTACTTTTTGACCCCACGTGACCCAGTTACGAACTCATCCAAGATTTCATGCAGACGAACATTCTGACCAAATTTGGTGAAGATTGGGCTATAAATGTGGCCTCTAGTGTGTTCACAAGCTTTTTCTAAGATTTGACCTAGTGACCTACTTTTTGACCCCACGTGACCCAGTTACGAACTCATCCAAGATTTCATGCAGACAAACATTCTGACTAAGTTTGGTGAAGATTGGGCTATAAATGTGGCCTCTAGTGTGTTCACAAGCTTTTTCTAAGATTTGACCTAGTGACCTACTTTTTGACCCCACGTAACCCAATTACGAACTAATCTAAGATTTTATGTAGACAAATATTCTGACCAAGTTTGGTGAAGATTGGGCTATAAATGTGGTCTCTAGTGTGTTCACAAGTTTTTTCTAAAATTTGACCTCGTAACCTACTTTTTGACCCCAGGTGACCCAATAATGACCTCATCCAAGATTTCATGCAGACAAACATTCTGACCAAGTTTGATGAAGATTGGATAAAAATTGTGGCCTCTAGTGTGTTCACAAGGTAAATGTTGACAACGGACGACGAACAACGGCAACGGATGAAGCGGTATCACAAAAGCTCTCCTTGAGCACGTTGTGCTCAGGTGAGCTAAAAACAGAAGAAGATAGAGTTACCACTCTTGTGCACTGCACTTTGAGTCATTGCCAGAAACATGCATACCAAGTTTGGAGTCATTTGGACTTATGGTGACAAAGTTACACTCAGGACAAGAAATGCTCCATAAAAATCAATAAAAGGGGAATAATTAAAAAAACGGAACAAGGTAGAGTTACGGTTCTTGTGTGCTGCACTTCGAGTCATTGCCAGAAACATGCATACCAAGTTTGGAGTCATTTAGACCTATGGTGACAAAGTTAGGCTCAGGAGAAAAAATGCTCTGTAAAATCAATCAAAGGGGAATAACCTAAAAACAGTAGAAGGTAGGGTTATGGTTTTTGTGCACTGTACTTTGAGTCATTGCCATAAACATGCATACCAAGTTTGGAGTCATTTGGACCTACGGTGACAAAGTTACACTCCGGACAAGAAATGCTCCATAAAAATCAATAAAAGGGGAATACAGTAGAAACTCACAATGCGGGCAACTCGATAATACGGCCATTTTTATATTACGGCCAATTTTCTCGGTTCCGAACAGTTTACTATTTGATTCTATATACTTGAAACTCAAAAATGCGGGCAACTGGCTATTGCGAATTACGGCCATAAGTTTCGGTCCCGAACTGTTGTCTAAGCGATAAACGAAACTAATGCGGCCAAGGGAAATAACTCTTATCGACTGTTGCCAGACTGGGTGCGTGAATTTTACTACCATGCAGCGCAGCCTATTCATAGACATCCATCAGCATATCGTACACCAGTCTGTGTTTACTTAGAGGCGGCCGACATTTTGACACTTTCTTTTGTTTAGACTGCATTTCACAAAGGATTAACAGACATCATAGGCATGTGTCAGTTAATTACACACAAAAAAACAACAGTGGCGGATCTTTTCATCGTAGCAGGTGCGTATTATGATATTTCGCCCCATTGTCATTAATTAGTCGCCATAATTACACTTTGTATGATAATGCCGAAATCAAACTGTTTTAAGTTGATCGGGTAATTTTAATGGTCGTTAATATTGATACGAATGGTTAATTGACAATCGTTAGGTGTGAAAAACGCAACGTCCTTATATACTTGAAGGTTTGGTTTGAAAACGTATGCTTTATTGATTCTGCACTTCTTTATTAATCACATCATTCTGTTTATGTTAAAGTACTGAAGTAGCAATGAGTAGAAAACGCAAAGAACTCTGTCTTAAAGAAAAGATTTCTCTTATCAAAGAGGGCCCTGGACAATCACAACGTTTTCTAGCAGAAAAGTACGGAATTAGGAAGATTCAGGTATAAATACAATGTAATGTTCTTGAATAACAAAGGCATCAGTACATAAGACAAATGTAGAGCCACTGAAAAAAACTGCTCAAATGGTTTCAGGTGGCCAACATCCTAAAGAGAAAGGCAGATCTACTTGACGGATATTAAAAAAAACAAGGACCACGACAGGAAAAGGATTTGCAAGAGGTCACCTGTTGATGATGTCAACAGTCTGATGTGGGAGTGGTTTCAGAGGAAGCGTTCCCTGTGTGTCCCCCTATTAGGACCAATGCTTCAGGAAAGAGCTCTGAAATATGCAGAGGAACTTGGAATATCAACTGACACCTTCAAGGCATCAAATGGTTGGCTAGGCTGCTTCAAGAAACGTCACAACATACAGTTGGCCAATGTCTGCGGAGAGGCTGGAAGCGTTTCAACAGCAGCTGTTGAAGACTGGAAGCAGCAACTACCAACTCTTCTAGAAGGCTACACATCGGATGACATTTTCAACATGGATGAAACAGGCCTGTTCTAGCGCGCTTTACCAAACAAGACACTTGCTATCTGTGGTGAACAGTGTAAGGGGGGAAAAAAGGCTAAGGAAAGACTTACTGTGGCATGGTGTGTTAATATGAACGGTGTGTTTGAAAAATCGTTAGTTATTGGCAAATCTGAAAAACCAAGATGTTTTAAGAATGTTGACAAAGCTTCACTACCTGTCACATGGACATTCAACGCCAAAGCCTGGATGACAACACAGCTGTTCATTGACTGGGTCAAGTCGTTCAATCGCAGAATGAGAGCAGCTAAGAGGAATGTTCTGCTTTTTCTAGATAATGCACCATCTCACCCTCAGTCACTGGAGCTGTCAAATATCAAGTTACTCTACCTACCAGCCAACACAACATCTCATCTCCAGCCACTAGACCAGGGTATAATCAAGACAGTAAAGGAGCACTACAAAAAGAGACAGTTGCATTCAGTCCTTGCACGCATTGATGCTACTGAATCAGGAATGGCGGACAATAATGCCAAGAGCATTAGTGTTCTTGATGCTGTCCATTGGATTTCTGCAGCTGTGAAAGATGTGAAGGCCTCGACAGTTACAAAGTGCTTCGCAAAGGCTGGAATGACAGAAGCCATGGTTGATGATGAAGAGGATATCACACCAATTGCACAGCTTGCAGAAATGATGAAGGCAGCTAAGGATAAAATAACCTGCTCAATGACAGCTGAGGAGTTTGTAAACCTGGATTCTGACATACAGTCAACGCAGACTGCGACCAGGATTGGGAAAATACCCTCGTGCAAGAGATGCAGGCAAACCACGAGATGGTAGAGTCAGACGAAGAAGTAGAAGAACCTGAGGACAGACCTCGCATTCAGAGCTGCCAGGAAGCACTACGCATGATCATTGATTTAATTTCATTTTTACTGACACACAATATTGGCAGTGCTAGTGATAAATTAAGAGACATTCAGGACGACATTGAGTCTCAGCAGATCAAAGTGATGGCAGCTGCCAAACAGAGCACAATCACTCAGTTCTTTAAGTAAACACTACCACAAACCTCTGTGTAAATAAATAAGGACATTGTTTGTTGTTTAATTTTTATTGATTTACAGGTTAATAGATTGTAGTTTAAAAGTGTACAAAATCAACTAAAATAAATAATACTGAAAAAAAAATTAAAGTGTTCTACATTTTATGAATCATAATGCATATTATATTATTGATTTAAACTACTACTATTATACTAACAAAACAAAATACGATATTGGTTTAAACACAAATATAAAGTATACAACACGTATATAAAAAGAATATAAACACACATGTAGTTCATTATGTCAAAGGGGCATAACTTGTTACAGCTTATATCAAAACTCGCTATTAAGGCCAAACTTTAAATAAAGGCCACTTCTTGCCGGTCCCAAAAGTGGCCTTAATAGCGAGTTTCTACTGTAATTAAAAAACGGAACAAGGTAGAGTTACGGTTCTTGTGTGCTGCACTTTGAGTCATTGCCAGAAACATGCATACCAAGTTTGGAATCATTTGGACCTACGGTGACAAAGTTAGGCTCCGGCCAAGAAATGCTTTATAAAATCAATCAAAGGGGAATAACTAAAAAACAGAAGAAGGTAGAGTTACCATTCTTGTGCACTGCACTTTGAGTCAATGCCAGAAATCTGCATACCAAGTTTGGATTCATTTGGTCCTACGGTGACAAAGTTACACTCCGGACAAGAAATGCTCTATAAAAATCAATCAAAGGGGAATAATTCAAAATCGGAACAAGGTAGAGTTAAGGTTCTTGTGCACTGCACTTCGAGTCATTGCCAGAAACATGCATACCAAGTTTGGAGTCATTTGGACCTACGGTGACAAAGTTAGGCTCCGGACAAGGAAATCTGGACGCCGCCGCCGACAAAGTAATCCCTATATGTCGCCTTTTCAGGCGACAAAAAATTCACATGTTTTGATCATTTCTATAAATGTTGATTGGCATAATTTGGACAATATTGTTTGTATTCATTTTATAATATTGGTAGTCTGTAATAATTCTTGTTTTGCTATAAAGGCAAAACATTTTATATATTGGCATTGATGCATACATGTATATGTATGTACCACAATGTTGAATATAAAATAAAAGTTGGTCGCTAAAAGTGAACATAATTGCACCAATATATGTTTGGAGGTAATGGTTAAATATTTTAATGTTGAACTGGACATAACAAATTTTGATGCACATGTTAACATAATACTAGAACTCTGCGAGTCGGATGTGTCGCCTGACGAAATTTTGTTAGTCGACATAAAAAATGTTAACTTGTTTTTTGTTGTACAGATATTAGCAATGTATTTGCACAAAATTCACATATAAAATAACCTTTTAATTGTCTCATTGCAAAAAACATGAACTTAAGAAACGACTAAAAATCAATCAAGTGGGAATAACTAAAAAATGGAAGGTAGAGTTACCCTTCTTATGCACTGTACTTTGAGTCATTTCCAGAAACATGCATACCAAGTTTAGAGTCATTTGGACCTACGGTGACAAAGTTAGGCTCCGGACAAGAAAGGCTCTATAAAATCAATCAAAGGGGAATAACTAAAAAACAGAAGAAGGCAGAGTTACCATTCTTGTGCATTGCACTTTGAGTCATTGCCAGAAACATGCATACTAAGTTTGGAGTCATTTGGACCAACAGTGACAAAGTTACACTCCTGACAAGAAATGCTCTTTAAAAATCAATAAAAGGGGAATAATTAAAAAACGGAACAAGGTAGAGTTACAGTTCTTGTGTGCTGCACTTCGAGTCATTGCAAGAAACATGCATACCAAGTTTGGAGTCATTTGGACCTACGGTGACAAAGTTAGGCTCCAGACAAGGAAATCCGGACGCGATGCCGCCGACAAAGTAATCCCTATATGTCGCCTTTTCAGGTGACACAATAAAAGCAAAAGCATCTGGACTTGAAAATAATTCGGGCTTGCATGCACCCCCTTTTTTGCAATATAAATGATATTTAAAAAAAAAGCTTGCAAGCTTGCACGAGCTGCTAATAACCTTTGATGGTATATTAGATTGCAAGTATGTGGGCTTCTAGCAATCATTAATGGTTTTGAAGATTGCAAGACAGCAAGCTTCCTGCAACCTTCAATGGTTTTTTAAGTTTCAAGCTTGCAAGTCTACGGCTTCTTGCAATCTTAAATGGTATTGAAGATTGCAAGCTTGCAAGTCTACGGGCTTCTTGCAATCTTAAGGTAAGAGAGGCCTAATTAGCCAATGCTGTCTGAAACGGCGATGTTTGGCGACATCGAGTTCGTAAATGCCCTCGGCAGTATCCGACACGTTCTCCGGAACTAATCGGATTTGATCGTAGCAAACATTTTCAATCATTATTTTTTATGCACTTGCAAATATTGATAATATTTTTTTCAAACAAGTAATAATTTCAACAAAAAAATATGTTATATTTCTTCAAATGAAAAAATATTTACCAAAAAATTGGGATCCCAAAGCGTGACGTTATATTTTCGGAAAATACCAAAATGGCGGACAGAGACAGCAGAGCAATCGTACCTACTCGCCCATCTCTGGCAAGCTTCGGATATATTCGGATTATGTAGAGGACGGAATTACCCGAGGAGTTCCGAGTGACAGCAGAGGTCGATATGTGAAACGGAAAACATTAAAATCAACAATTTAAGATCTATTGTAAACAGATACACATTCAGAAGTCAGTTTTAATCAGATCTGTAAAAGATCTTTGTGAAACATAAAGGTATTGTGCAAAATGGTGACAGAAAATCTTTTTTTACAGGTTTGTTGTTGTTGTTGTTTTGTTAAGAAAAACATGGAATATGACAATTTTAAAGCTAATATTTCAAAAACTAAACGGTGAAAGTCTGTAATTATTTGTTATGTGATTGGTATATGTATATAGCAAATTTTGTTATGCATTTTATAAATATACTGGTATAATTAAAATATTTAGAAACTCTGAAAGTTTGTGTATGTTTCTGTGTCAAGGAAATTTTCCGAGGGGGTATAGATGCCTTTTTCAGTGTAAAATCATCAAATGTTTGTACTTGAACAATATAAATGAGTTCTTTTTAATGTTTAGGGTTATGCTTATAAAGTTACACCACTGATGCTAAAATATATTATAGTTTTGAACCCCCACATTAGACTTTTTAGCAATAACCACTTGTAAAAAATGGTCCTGGGACAAGGCGAGGGGGTCACCCTATTCAAATGTGATTTTTTCCAAAACATGACGGTGAAATTCTTTCATATTTCATTTTTATATCTGATATATGATATTCATCACTATGGGCATGCTTAGTTTAGGATTCTTAATAGCTTCTTTTAGGCCCCTCTTACCTTAAATGGTATTGAAGATTGCAAGCTTGCCAGACTGCATCTTCCTGCAACCTTCAATAATTTTTAAGATTGCAAGCTTGCAAAACCCCGAGCTTCTCGCAACCTTCAATGGTGTTTAAGATTGCGACAAGTTCGGATCAACACATATTCACAACCTTAATTTTCCTGCAAGCGAGCATGCTCGCATCCGCGACCATAATATTATAGACCTGCAATCTTATTAAGATTGCGGCAAGCTTGTGCAAACTTGTCGCAAACTTGTAACTAGCATGCCGCAAGCTAGCGTTTTGGTGTGGATAGTCAGTCTCCTTTGACATATATGTTTCTGTACTTCTCTACTTCTTCCCAGGCATGACAACTGACTGCAAGTCATCATCATGGAGGGTCAATCCTTCATGCTATCTGAAATTTAGCTTTCGCATAACTATGGATGAAAATGTAAGCAACACTGCCCCAAAAAAACTTTTAAGTAGTTCGGGATGTTCTGAGACATTGGCTTTTGCACAGCGTCTTTTTGCAATGACATGACATAAAAGCACTGATGTGAAGCATCAAAGGGCGACGCATCAATGAAAATTAATATTTATTAGAAATTTAGAGTTGACTGATTTTATTTATTAAGTAAACATTAAAATCACTGGAATAATTTAATTCTGGTATATAAGGCTACATATATGTACAACCCTAAAACAGGGACAAACATGTCTTCATTAACAAGTATAACAGTCAGATGTACATTAATGTTTTGAATTTTAAAAAGTAAAAATACCTTGTTTGCATGGAAGTTAAATACAAATAAATATAAAAAGAACATCATTTACCGAATTAGGACCCATATGTTGAGAACATGTAAATTGCGGAACTTCTGAAATTCGGAACACCTTGCCCAATTTCGCTCGCCTATTCTCTAGCGAGAACAAAATGGCCGAGGAGATCCGCCCGCAAGTGCTTTTTTTGAGCATCACCAATAACTGATCAATGATCTTAATCAATAATAAAAATAATTAACATTTGTTATTGATCAATATTTTTTGTCTGTTTAAATATTTCTTTCGTTATATTTATTGTAAATAACGAAAGAAAGAAGAAAACAGTCGCAGAAAGAAAAAAAAAATTGACAGCGACGGGATTCGATCTCTGGAGACTGTTAACATCAGAACAAGTCCATAACCACTGCGCTTTTTTACAATTGTCATCTGTGTGTGAGTAAAATTGATATTTTCTATAACGTGCAACTAAAGACGCTATAAATCTATTTTAAGAAATAGAGAAAATAGTAAATTTTAAACGAATAACCAATAGTTTTGATACGATTTATAAACATATTAATACAAAGAACAACTTTACATATAATAATACTGCATACTTGCTATAGTTATATATAAAAAGAACATCATTTACAGAAATAAAACCCGTACGTTGGTAAAGTGTAAATTGCGAAGCTTCCGGAATTCGGAACGCCTTGTCCATTTTCCCTCAATCATTCTCTAGCTAGAACCAGAATGTCCAAGGACATCCGCGTGCATGTGCAATATTTTTCAGCATTCCAAATATAGGCTGTGCTCCAGCTTGTCGCCAATAACTGTTACCTTGACCTTGTGAGCTTGACAATAAGCCAACATGGATGGAAAAAGGGTTTACTGAGGTGTGGATGGAAAAAAGGTTTACTGGGGTGAACAGCCTACAAATGTTTAATAAAAATCCTTCAAGAGGTAAAGGAGATAGAAATTAAACACAAACCAAATGTTCAAACTATTTACCTACAATTATGACATGACTGTGCAGTTTAAAATTTTTCCATCCAGTTGTGATCTTTACTTTCAGCCAGCATTGTGGACATGGCATAAGCAATTCTTGAACCTGCAACCTTGACACTGGCTGGACAAACATTTGACCAATTTTATTTTTAAATCATTTAATTGATATGAGTATCCACAGCCAATATTTTACAATCATTCCACTTTATGCTGTCAGTAGATAATCAGTACTTACGAAGGCCAAACAGTGATTTGCTAGAACAATTTGTGCTTTGGTATGAAGACATCAATAATAAGCTGCCACGATGCAGTTCGTATAACTTCTGACGTGGACCAAAAACCAACCAAACAAGTGATGCTTGAAGAATTTTCTTATTTTCCAGGTCATAGAGTAAAAAGCTGAAAATACACAAAACAAACTTTCAGTTTACTTTAAAAACAACGAAATTACTTCAAATATTTATAGAAATGTCAAGAACATAAACATTATGCTAAAGGCAAAATACTGACATTTTTTATAACAAATGGCAAAAAGGTTTGTTCTGTAGTTTTCTCTAATGAACAAAAGTAAAGGAAAAAAAAGTCCTCCGTAGTTTTTTAGTGAAACAGGCGGAAAAAGGTCTAACTCATTACCGGTAAATACAAAAATTTAACATAATAAAGTACATAATTATTATCATAGAAAACAATACGTTTACATCTTAACAAGGTTTAAGTTAACTTACTTCGTGCGAGAAGCAGAAAAAAGAAAAGAAAAGCCAAAATCAGTAAGTAAACTCCTGCTGTAGGTCATGCACGGCAGATGTGATCATACTACCAAGGGAGACTACTTGTGTAAAACAAAAAGATCACGGATCGCGGTAGCAGAACAAATAAAGTTGAACTCTTTCCTGCAAACAAACATACATTAATGGCTCTGAATACACAAATTGTCCATACATTTCAAATAATTCGACATGGTTTAATTCAGGCATATTGCATGATTCTATCAGAGCTTTATGAGTACATATAAGATTTGCTTAGCTAGATCTCTAGTAATTCTTTAATCATTTTTTCATCATATTAAAAGCACCTTTCAACTCACACATGTGTCATCAATTGTTGTATTCAGAAACTTTCATAAATCCATGACTTAAACAAGGGCCCCACAATGGTACTAGACTTTAAGCAGTGAAGAATCTGAATAGAACTGTTTATCCGAATGTAAACACTATTGCATCAGATATAACTTTTGGGTAGGGATGTTAACGAATATACGAATATTCGAATATCAAGCCGCTATTCTAATAGAGATTTTGGGATTTGAATATTTTATCATTTTTATTTCACTTTTGTTAAGTTTGAAGGAGAATTGAAAAGACTTTCCTTTAGTTGATCTTATTGTCTCCCAACGACTTAAGACGCTGGAGATATGTGATTGCGCTCGCTTTAAGATAGAGGGGGTGGGCCATGTCTCCTGGTTACGAATTGCCATCTGGTTAACAGCATGAAATCCCCTAACCGCGCACTGCTCCTTCTCTGCCCCCTCTCCCACTTAGACCCAGTTACATCACCATACAGCTGTGGAAACAGTTGCCAAGGTACAATAAACACACGTGTCAGTTCAATGCTGCGGCAATTAGCTACAGCAATTATGTAACACTGACTCGACCCAGCTTCGGTCGGAATAGTTTGTAATAAATACATTATATAAGGCTATACTTATTGATAACAGTCTACCAGAACTTCTTTTATTTTTTGAAAGCACAACAAGATCACTGTCAAACAAACTTTAATTGCAATCACTTTCTGTTTTTGTCACTCTGCTTCATACTTGTTATTTTATTCCTATACAATACTTCGAAATTTATAATTTTTTGTCACCGCGATTTTCTGTTCTGTGGTTTTGCTACGTTCTCTCCGAATAACAAAAATTGTAAATCTACAGATTTTTTATTTGTTCGCCATAGGTTTACTTAACACACTTAAAACTCACGAACTTATAATTTTAATCATTCTTTATAAATAAATATATATATATATATATATATTGGTTGGTACTTCATCAGTTTATCAACAGTCAGTAATTTTGACACTAGCTAATCACAATAATTGTCGTCATCAAATGGTTTTGTTTACCCTCGCCTTTCACCCAAAAGCATATGGCGAGCAGGTTCGTAGTTGTCACTTGTGTATTGGTAACTAAATGTCCCTTATTGACATGTTATGGCTTCGGATTAACACCCTTAGCGATATCAGCCAATCACAATTAAATATCAATCCGACCACCAACCAATCATGACCATTAATTGGATGTACACTTGAGCGACTTCCCTTCATAAAACCTTCGTGGTTTTGCCAAATTGTCTTACATTTGATCCTGTATCACCCGCATTTTGTCCTTTTGAAAATGCCTTCTTTAATCAGGCAGACAGATCATTCATGTATTTTATAAGATCAGTTAACAAAACATAATTGATCCTTTGTTGTTATACATTGTTTGCGGTTAATAGTGTAAAATATTAAAATTGTGAGCTATTTTGCATGTGTTGTACACTTTCATCTAATAAAATTATTAAATGGTCTTATTTAGTCAACATGTTAACATTAAAAGGAGCTTAAGTAGCTCTTTTAATATGTCATATGTTAATACAAATAAGTAATTAAGAACCCAAAATGTCTTTAAATTGTAAAGGTTATTGCACAAAGAACAAGACGTAACAAAAAGACACCCAAGTTTAAAGTGACTAATTAATAAGAATATATGACAAAGTCCTATGAGCATTGCAACATATACCAAACTCCGAAAAGGCATAGAACAAAGGTATTTCACATGCAAGCCAAGCGAAAAGTAAGAATGTATATATTATACGGGACTTTGCAGGTCATCTTAACATTGATTGGTTACTGTATAGTTTGTTTTTTTAAGAGTTTCAATGCTAATAATAATAATAATAATTATAATAATTGTTAAGTAACAATGACACTGTTTATGCATTTACTGCCATTCTTCATATACAGTATTCTCTTGCAAATTACTGCGGACCGAGTTAAGAGACACCCCGTCTGGTTCTTCACTATAAACAGGATAATGGCGGATTGATAAAATTGCCGTTTGTATTTCAAAAAGAAGAAGTCGTCGTTTTAAAATTAAATTTTTATATTAAAATCATAAATCTATCGCCGCCTCTGCAATAAGCAAGGCTAGCAATGTAAATTATGGCCGGAAATAAAAAATTTACAATGAATAAACACATTGAACATAATGGAGAATTACCATGTTATGTGTCGCTATGATATAAATTTGTTTCGAATATTCGAATATGATTCGAATACACGTAACGAATATTCGAATATCATTTTGGGATTCGATTAACACCCCTACTTTTGAGCCTAATGTCATTTGGCAGTAGTTTAAATGAAGCCCTATTTGTAATATGAGATGAAATGTTAATGTTAAAAAACTTCGTAAGACAGGACAATGGAGTGAATTATTTTGCATAATAAAGACGTGTCAAAATTGACCTTTGTACAGATATTGGGTTCTTATATGTCATACCAACTCACCAGTACAACCACCTTGGTCAAGCTTTTTAATAAAACCTTAACACATGGTTATGAAACTGATAGAACAAGGTCAAAAGTATTTATTTTCTATCCTTGACCTCTAATTATGACCTTGAACCTTAGCATAGCAAGATGGTTCTTGTACATGACAAATGGTCTCATAATGGCAAACAATTATGCTTTTTTTTTAACTCATTGTGCCCTACAGCTAATTGACCAGTCATACCCTAGAGGCATTTCTCCAGACATCCCCTACACCTGGTGGGGGTCTTATCTGCCCCTCATGCCTAGACACATCTGGTGTGGATTACCGATCAGTGGAAGATATCGGGGATGGTTGTATACACAGGGCTTTTTCAGCCTGTCTCACAGGGCCGATATTCGGCCCCGTTCCCAATGTCAAATAGCGACCATTTTTCCCAATTTCAAGAAAAAAATTCCCAATCTCAAATATTAATTCCCATTTGAACCGAAATGCCTTTTACCTTTAAAAAATAAATAACCAAGAAACTATAAAATCAAGAGACTTTTCCAATTAAGCAAATCGTTTGTTTACTGTTGATCGGTAATCTGTGAAAACTACTTTCCGTGAATTTATGTATGAATGTAACCGGTGAAAACATAGACTCTTACCCAGCCGTATACCGTAACGCAAGTTGAAGATGCGTCACGGAGCCATTCCAGATAACATTGTAATCAATATATGGTTTGAAAATTAACAGGAATTATTTTTTATTTCATAAACAAAAGTATTTTCGCCATAACTGTTTGACTGCGTATAAAACTGAAAGGAGTCATGAAGCAAAAACGGTACATGCAGTACCTGCTTTTATACTGACCCGCGAAATATTATGACAAAAAATGTCGTACAATAGTAAATCCTACGCGATCTAGAATCTACCAACTTCTGTAGATGATGAACATAATACCATCCAGCACAGGGTACTGGTCCAAGAAGGCCGCAAACCAGAAAGGCCCGTACCAAAAAGGCCGCAAACCTAAAAGGCTGCAAACCTTAAAAGGAGATGGTGAATCTAATGTGTTATAAATCTTAATACAGTAAATGTTATATGACTCGTACCTAAGCTATCAGTGTAATCGTTTGATACTTCGCAGACTGCTTATATGTTACATATATAGTGCTTTTATTTTGTAATTTCTGGTTCAGCACCATGAACCTACTATGCACTTCTTTGAGAAGCTCCCTTGGCCAGGAAAAACTCTCCAATTTAATAAGAATCTGTATTGAAGGCCCTGCAGAGCTTTCTGAACAAACTCTGGAAGAGCTCTGTAACACTTTCAGGGACACAAAAGCAAGGCAGATTAAGCTTTAATGCAGAAAAATAAAAGAAATTTCCCAATTGGTTTGATTTGTCGATTCTTTTTTTTCCCCCAAATTTGAATATTTACCGCGTCAAAAATTCCCAATTTTGGCTGGGGCCTTTTTCCCCAAAACCCCTGAAAAAGCCCTGATACACAACACAATAAACATGTCATTTTGGAAAGACTCTAAAGGGATATTTTCACATACTTGTAGCACAGAAAGTGCTTTACACAGCCATGTTATTTTTGACACGATATGAGAAGAAATACTTAAGAAATGAGTGAAATCTGAAGAACACGTAAGATTGACAATATCAAAATTAACACATTTCAAATTATTAAAGTGAAATAATATTGACCTCATCAAGTTTTTTTATGTTTTTAACGTAAATAACACTGCTTTATATAATATTTTATATAATGAGTATCTTTAAAACAGTCGGCCATCTTTGATTTAAAGTTGCGATTTACCGGTAGTTTGAGAAAATAACGCTCTTAAACTTCGGCGATTTCCAAGAGTTAGATTGCGTCTTTTATCTATTGATATCTGCAATTATCATATAATTATTGGATCTGACGTAGGTAATTCCACATATCTGCTGATACATATGCAGGGTTTTCCCTGACGCACAAATTTGTGCGTTTTGGTGCATATTTTCGACAGATGACCCGCAAAATAAACTTACATTGCGACACACTGGACGCACAAATTAATTTAATCCACAGCCATAATTTATTGTCTCCAATAACACTGATCTTTGTCAGCTCGTCAAACTGTTGCAAAAAGTATTTAAGTATCAATTTGCTTCAATTAGACAAAGTATTTTGTAAATAAGTGTCCATTATTTGTTGTCTTAATACTGTTATCCGGTCCACCCAAACGATACATGTACTGCGTTTAGATGACTAGGAACCAGCAATTCTGTGTAGTTAGACGCTGTTTCACATTCAGCATTTCTTTAAAGCGTCGCAATAGTAATGATCGTTAAGTTTAGAACGCGGTTAAAACTGGTCCGTGAATACGCTACATTTCAAAGGTTTGGATGAGTTTTATCTGCATTGATATTTTAGAACATAGTTAAGTCATACATTGCATATTAATTTTAAGCAAATATATGTTTGGCTTTAGAAACCAAACGGTCTAAGGCAATACATTTAAAACACTACAAGGTCAAATTTAACGTTATGTAGGAAAGACATGTAGGTTGAACCAATATGAGTACGAATGCCTAAGTTTTGACTGGTTTTTGTTATTGCAACAAAAATCCCAAAGTGAACCATAAACAATTCTAAAAATGTAAACCATTCTGTCAAAATGTCTAGGTCCAAGCTGACGACGGTTTTTAAAATCTGAAATGTACAATATGTGATTTTGTTTTGTTTTAATAGTATAAAACATAAATGAACAATTTAGTTCTGTTTTTAAGGTGCAAGACTATTAGTAAAGTGATTATATAATGTGACCCCCAAAATTTACCAATGACCCCCAAATCATAAACCTAGGGGGATACTGTGACCCCCTAAAAAAAATTTCAAGGGAAAACCCTGCATATGCGTATAAGTAGGAATCTTAAAGCTAACAGTAAGGCACATCACTGTTTTTCTTTGTCTCGACATAATTAATTCATTGTGTTTACATCCGGGTTACATGAAATTCCAATATATTATGTAACAAGGTTTCTGATTGGCTGAGATCGAAGTATAAATTAATCATTTGAAAACTGCTTTTACGATCGTATTTCAGCCGAGGAATGTTTCAAATTAGATGTGAATCAGAGAAAATGTCACTGATTTTTCTGTTGCTCGCTACAATAAATGAAATAACAAAAAAGGATTTAAGCCGGTAGATCTAGATTAAGATGACATTAGCATTTACGATACTGTGATGTACTTGATTGGCCGAGACTCGAAAGTGATTGAAAACATGAGTTTTAACCAGCATATATGATGGACGCATTAACACGGCGTTTGGCAGTAGCCGAGAAATTTTCAGGGCTGCCTTAATGCAGCGCTCGGCGCCAGACACAGGTAAAATGTGCTGCGATAAGTCGTCTCTCGGCATGAGGAGGCTGTTTTTCGTGCCGCTTTAATGCGTCATTCGGGTACAATGAGTTAAATCTCTTTCACCATGGTTAAATTAGGTTACAGCCCAGAAAAGTTTTACAATACTTACTTTTTTATCTTTACCTCTCTGTGTGACCTTGACCTGGTTCTCGCATGCAGAAAGCTTTAAAATAATGGTTAACATTGTGAAGTTTGATTAAAATCTTTATAATCTAAGGAAGATACACTACTTTAGTGTCCCGAAAATGCAGATATTATCTATAACCTTTAAAAGTGACCTTGACTTTTGGCATACCAGTCTTAGTCATGTTACGGGCATTTCAATATTAGATCAATAACTCCATGAAGTTAAAACATCAGAATATTTTATGTGTTTCGTTTTCCTGTTTTTATATATCTTTTTGCTAAGTTTTAGCTAAATTACTGATTTATTTATTTATTTGGGTTTTACGGCACACCGATACTGAACAGGTCATAAGGCACTGAATACAAAGTTAAATGTGAATGGAGCATAATAAGGTTAAAACTAAACTAAGTAAAATATTGAAAAATATAAAAAAAACTATCAGGTTAAAAAAAAAGTAAATTATAATTGAAAACAGGTTAATTGCTAAATTACACAAAGCACTTATGAAATAATTATGACACTGAACAAAAAGCTCTTTACTGAAAGGAATGTCTATTAGAAGAAAAACTGTCATTCTATGTGCTTTATTATCCAATTATTATAAATCTTTCTTTCAATATTCATCATAAGCCAACAATACTTTCTTCTGCACTTTTATTTTGTTAAACAAAATACTTTGAGTTATAGCTTTGGACAAAACAAATCATTATTTTTATACAAAGGGCAATAACCCCATTTTACAAATGTAACATCATTACAAACAGCTTCTCATTATAATAAATGTCTCCACCAAGTTTCCTTGTAATTTGCACTACAGACTTGTTTCTCTGGACTGAACAGTGAGATGAATGGGCAAATGGACAACACCAAAATAATAAACCACTGCAATCATCAGGAGATGGCAAATCAATCTACCAAAATAGAGAAATGGAGGATAAATACCATTTTATTATAATATGTACTGGTGATTTGTGTGATAATAAATGATGAACTGTTAAACAGGCCCGGATGCACAATTTTTCAGCTGATGTGGCCAAAGACCGATTTTGATATACATTCTAGTGGGGTCTGTTGGTATGCTTGCTAATGGAAAACAAGAGGGCCATGATGGCCCTAAATCGCTCACCTGATGAAACAGGCTTTTAGTAGGCTCAAATCTGGCATCAAGTAATTAAGAGTTATTTACTTTAGAAATCTTTGGTGAAGTTTAGACCATTAGTGTGGCCACTGGGTTGATAACATTTTCTAGAATTTTACCAAGTAACCGACTGAATCCACATGACTCACTTCAAAACATATGTAAGATTTCATACTGACAAATATGCTGGTCAAGTTTGGTGAAGACTGGGCCATCAATGTAGCCTCTTAAGTGTTTTCAAAAGGTCTTTCTATAATGTAACCTAGTGACCTACTTTTTGACCCCACATGACCCAATACTGAACTCATCTAAAATTTCATGTAGCCAAACATTCTGACCAAGTTTGTTGAATACTGGCCAATAAATGAGGCCTCTAGTGTGTTCACAAGCTTTTTCTAAGATTTGACCTAGTGACCTACTTTGTGACCCCACGTGACCCAGTTAAAAACTCATTTAAGATTTCATGCAGACAAACATTCTGACTAAGTTTGGTGAAGATTGGGCTATAAATGTGGTCTCTAGTGTGTTCACAAGCTTTTTCTAAGATTTGACCTAGTGACCTACTTTTTGACCCCACGTGACCCAGTTGCGAACTCATCCAAGATTTCATGCAGACAAATATTCTGACAAAGTTTGGTTAAGATTGGGCTATTAATGTGGTCTCTAGTGTGTTCACAAGCTTTTTCTAAAATTTGACCTAGTGACCTACTTTTTGACCACACGCGACCCAATAACGAACTCATCCAACGTTTTACATAGACAAACATTTTGACCAAGTTTGTTGAAGATTGGCTTATAAATGGGGTCTCTAGTGTGTTTACCAGCTTTTTCTAAGATTTGACCTAGTGACCTATTTTTTGACCCCACGTGACCCAGTTTCAAACTCACCCAATATTTCATGCAGACAAACATTCTGACTAAGTTTGATGAAGATTGGCTTATAAATGGGGTCTCTAGTGTTGTTACCAGCTTTTTTAAGATTTGACCTAGTGACCTACTTTTTGACCCCACGTGACCCAGTTACGAACTCATTCAAGATTTCATGCAGACAAACATTCTGACCAAGTTTGATGAAGATTGGATAAAAATTGTGGCCTCTAGTATGTTCACAAGTTAAAATGTTGACGACTAACGATGGAGGACGGGCTGCGAACGCCAGACGAAGCGGTATCACAAAAGCTTCCCAGGTGAGGTTAAAATTGTGTTTCTAAAATTTTGGAGATGCATTCTGAAGTTTATCTGAGCAAACAGTTAATCGTTATTAATGATTTTATTAAATCCACTTAGAAAGTTTGAAAAAATGCAGACATAAACCTGTAGCAGCAAAACTTTGTCGTTGAAAACCGGTTCAAATTATTCACAAAAATATGATGAAACAGCCATACACAGCATATATTGGGAGGGAAATAATTTTGTAAAAACCAAACAGTCTAGCTACCTTAGTTATTTATCAAACAATCCTTGCAGTATCAGCAGAGTATTCATGGTTACAACTCAAATCGTCTTGTACACAACACAAAAATTTCCATTGGAACCTTCAGTAAATGGTTTGACAAACAAAACAGTACTTATTTGCCAGAAATGTTTTTTTGGATGTTGGACCAGATGAAAAACAACTATTTGCAATATTGCAGAACAAACTAACTATAACTAAGAATTTTCAAGGTCTTATCTCTAAATGTCATAATGGAGTTTCTGCACACTAACCAGTCAAAGCGTTTACTGGACCATAATATAACAGAATGTGCACACAACATCAGAAACTACTAGTACACTGTTCGTATGTATTTTAGACAAGAATCATTGCCAAAGTAACATTTATGCAAACCATTTAGAACAATTTTGAGGAATAAGGAAATATAACTTCAGTGAATATTAACAAAAAGCAATATTTTTCCAGTATACATATATACTTTGTACTTTGGGCAACACAAAGTATAAATTAATCTTTCCAAATAAGTGCAATTTCCAGTTCACATTATATATATGTGTTCTAGTGTTTAAACAGTCGTGACCCAACAAAATCAGGGGCATCCGTGGCGTAGTGGTAGAGTCGCCTCTTTCGACCGCTTAGCCTCTCACCGCGTGGATTCAAGTCTATTTTGGGGCATAGGACATAATGTGGGAAGGTTTTTCAGCTAACCTGCGGTGCACCGGTGGCTCTACCTAGACATTTGTTTGGGGTCTGCCCCCATCAAAATAGCTGGGTGTCATAATAGGTCACTGTCAATATTTCAACAACAAAAAAATGCACATTGCTACACATGGTGCTTCCTGCAGCTTCATATAACTGTATTATAAAATAATCATCAACTTAGTAATATACCTTCCTTCTTCTATTTTGCAACTTGATACATAATTCTTAAAACGTCTGGCCTTTTACTTAAAAAAGGACAAAATATGGACAAAATACTTCCTTCTGTTCATTGTGGCTTAGGCAGACATTTCCATAAGTTTCCAATGCCTATAAATCCCCTTTCGATATTTTTAACATTTTGTAATATTGTTTATTTGGATCGCACACTTAAATCTCATAAATAAAATGATTATATTGATTTTTTTGTTAGAAAAATTCAATTTCAAGATATATTTTATTAATTTACCACATTGACTTTGTCTGTTTTTGTTAAAGTTTTGTTAAAGTGGCACCCTCGGCCACCCCGGTAAATCTGGGCCTGGTTATATGTTCAAAGTAAAGAAATAAAACTTCTGTTCTGTTCTGATGATAAAAATCCTTATTTTTAAGGAGATATATAACATACTGACAGATGGACTTATAAATGCCTTTCCCATAATTCCCTCTCTGGCTGAGGGATTAACAAACAAATTGGAGTGGATCTTTTGATATATCAGTTTAGGGTCAGGTTTACTTTCATACATAACAGACATTGTACAGGGACGCAGATAAAGGGAAAATTTCTCAAGCTACATCCAGAGATCTAAAAATGTAACATCTAAAAATGGTGCTTCTTATACATGTACATGCATTGCTTACACTTGGAATGTGTTTCTTTTTATGAAATATAACTCAGAAAACACAGTTATGGTCATTGTAGCAATGTGTACTTCTGTGGAGGAAGAGTCAAGACCCATACAAATGTCTAAGTAAGAATTCCGATAAATATCTGCTACCTTTTCATCTTTACAATCTACACTTTATTGTAAAAGCTACACTGTTAACAAAACAAGAGGGCCATGATGGCCCTTAATCGCTCACCTGAGGACACAGGCTTTTAGTAGGCTGACGTCAAGTACAATCCACTCGCATTTTCTCAACTACTTTTAAGTCGATTTTCCGTTATCTTGACCAGGTTTGTTAAGTCCCAATTTTTTTCGTTCTTTATCTATAATAAAAATAAATGTTTTTGTCGATCTTTTTATCTCGACAAATTCATTATGTCGACTAGAAAATCTTAGTCCCAAGCTACTAGATTGCTATTTAATGTAACAGTTTATTTCGACACGCGAAATTATCAGTGGCGACCGCGAGAGGTGTGAATAACATCACGCGCCGATCATCACTCGCTGCTAATTGGTGTCGCAAACTGATGCCGTTAACAAGTGTCGTTAATTACTCAACGCTGTTTGCTTCCATACCCAAACTGAATAAACAAAAGTGTTTATGTAATTAAATGTAATTAGTGTCGTGTCAAAATATGAGCAATTCTGCAAGGTGTATAAATAGCGTTATGCTTTTTAAACCTACGTCAATTTTCATGACTCTCACGACTATGTCTGAATTGTCTGAACCCCAAACGCCTGTCGAACAATCCAGAGAAGGCCAGGTATCCAACACGGGAGGATATCTGGATCGACTGCTGAGAAATCTAGAGAAGGACCTGGTACCAAATCCGGGGGGATATCTAGACTATCGGCAACAGGGTGTAAGGGAACCAAGAGCAAGCTGAATACAAAGTCTTAAACAGAAAAGTACCGGGCGATCCTTGAAGTAGAAGAAGGGAAAAAATCCAGAAAGCAGATAGCAAATGAGTATGGCGTACCCTCCAACACTCTTGACAACATGGATAAAAAAACAAAAAAAGCATTATGTCCAAATATGTATCAGGAGATGTAGAACCTGATAGGAAAAAGGCGAGACAGGCCAAATTCCCAGAAGTTGAAACTGCGTTGTTAAAGTGGTTCAACAATGCTAGGTCACAGAATGTTTCTGTTGACAGCCCAACGCTACAAGCCAAGGCCCGCGAATTCGCAGATAAACTGGGAATATCGCCCAGTGCATTTGAATGCTCAAGTGGTTGGGTGGAGCGATTCAAGTCTAGAAATGGAATCGTCTTCAAAAAAATAAGTGGGGAATCAAATTCTGTTGATCAAACCAACGACGAATTGGAAAATTGGAAGTCCAGACTCCAAACAATACTGGCTAAATACTCCCCAGACAATGTGTTCAACGCAGATGAAACTGCGATTTTCTATCGAGCTTTACCAGACAAGACGCTCGAATTTAAGTCAAAGGCATGTCATGGCGGCAAAGCTAGTAAAGAACGTCTGACTGTCATGGTGTGCGCTAACATGATTGGCACAGAAAAACTGCCACTGCTTGTTCTAGGCAAGTCAGAGAAGCCAAGGTGCTTTAAAAATGAAAAAAACCCTACCCACTGAGTACAAAAGTAACAAAAAGGCTTGGATGACATCCAAGTTCTTCAAGTCATGGGTGAGGGAATTAGATGCCAAAATGAACAGGCATGGTCGTAAGATCGCTCTTGTCGTGGACAATTGCCCGGCTCATCCAAGACATCAAGCACCTGAAATGTACACAGCTTGTGTTCCTTCCAAAAAACACCACTAGTGTTACACAACCAATGGACCAGGGTGTCATTAAAAATCTCAAAGTCCATTACAGAAAACAAGTCGTGGCACGAAAGATAAAGGCCATAGACAATAAACATGACTTAAACGTCAGCGATCTAGACGCAATGCGCATGTTGCGCAAAGCCTGGTCGCAGGTGACAAGCACCACAGTTCAGAATTGCTATCACCACGCTGGCTTTACAACTGAAGAGCCATCAGGTGTGGTGTCCGATGATGATCCTGATGATGACATACCGTTAGCTCATCTGGCTGGCATCATTGGCACAAGTGTGTCAATGGATGATTACGTCAACATTGACGCAGAGCTCCAGGCAACGGAGCCTATGTCAGACTGTGACATCCTGGCTGACATCCTCTCTGACCTGTCTGAAGCTCGGTCAGCAGACACTGTCTCCTCCGACGAGGAAGCTGCACTTGACGAGAGCGTCATCAGGGAAAAACCAAAACCAACCACCCAACAGGCGAGCGATGCGTGCGAGACCATACGGGCATTCATCGAGACTGTGGACGGGGCAGAGGACATCATGGCGAAGTTCAGCGACGTAGAGCGGCTCATTGCCAGAAAACATCTGGCTGCGAGGTTCGGGAAGCAGACGTCGATTACGTCATTCTTTGTGTGTAAATAGACAATAGAACAGTGCTTAAACCAATGTGCTTTTGCATTATAAACGATGGGTTTTTATTTGTCCATGTTTGTAAATTACCTGCTTTATAAATATGCTTATGTTTATAACTGTTACGTGTATGTAATGTTGTAATGTCTTGCTTGTTAATCATTTTCAAATTCATATTGTTTGCAACCATTTGTAATTTTCACGAAGTGTAAAATTTCCGGTGCTCTAATACTGCAGAGTAACTCCCCTTTAGATTAAGTGTGCCATAAAAGCCACAAAGCAACATGAAATATGAAAAAATTAGGCATTTACAGTCAGAAAATGAATACAAATCACAAGGAGAAATAAATTGAAAATATATATTACAAAAAACAAATGGAAAAAACGAGTTTAATGTCATTTGTTTTAAAATTAACGATTTGAAGAAAAGAACCAAGGAATAATCCCTTTTCTGAATGTTGAGGTAAACAATAGACATACCCAAATAACACAGCTACTGTTATCTCGACAATCTGATATCTCGACTTAATTTGAAAAGTCCCGACGATATCGAGATAACGAGAGTCGACTGTAATTAAAAGTTGTTTACTTCAGATATCTTTGGTGAAGACTGGACCATTAGTGTGGCCACTGGGCTGATTTGTTTTCTAGAATTTTACCTATAAACCTACTAAATCTATGTGACCCACTTCAAAACATATCTAAGATTTCATACTGGCAAACATTCTGGCCATGTTTGGTGAAGATTGGACCCAAAATGTGGTCTCTAGTGAGTTCACAAGTTTTTCCTAAAATTTGACCTTTTGTCCTAGATTTTGACCCCAGGTGACCCAATAATAAACTCATCCAAGATTTCATGCAGACAAACATTCTGACTAAGTTAGGATATAAACTGTGGCCTCTAGCACATTCACAAGCTAAAATGTTGACAACGGACGACAGATGTAGGGGTATCAGAAAAGCTCTCCTTGAGCCATTGTACTAAGGTGAGCTAAAAAGACAATATGCAGTTTTTGTCTCTGAAAATGGTCTCACAGACCAGCTGCAATTTCCTTATATAGTCCACAACACTATCATCCCTGTAACAAAATGCATTCCATAAGAAGCATAGCTCTCCAGAGCGGCCCCAATAATTAATGATGTAATGTAACGATAAAACACCTTCATGATAACCAAAACTTAAACCCATGCATGGACATGCTGAGAAACATTGAACTTATTGCTATATGGTGTATAAAGGTTGAAGAAACTGATTCATTCCAGAGGTAAAGTCCTTAGTTATTCTTCTTAGCAAATTCATGTGCCAGTAACTTTCATGTGCAGATGACTTTAAGTTGTTAAGAAAAATATGTAAGGACAATTTATTTCATAATAATCAATGCAATTTAGATATTTCACTTTTGAATATAATGAAGCAATCAATCTAATTATTCTAAAAGAAACTCCAGATTGTGCTTGCTCTTTATTTGACACCCATTATATGTGGGCCTGTTTAGTTGTGAGATATTTCTGATACCAAAAACAGGCCCTGGATAACGAGTCACAAAAACATCCATGCCAGTATTAATCCCTCAATGCTGTTGGTAGACAATTGGTCTTTGTTCTGAGAAAATTTATGAGAACATTAAATTGAACATTTATTTTTTCTCCACTATAGATGAGTTCAATGGTGGCCTCTAACACATCTCCTAGGAAAGCATCAACAAAGAATATATATTGTTATTGCAGATGTAAGACAATTAAAGGATATATACAAAGAATAACTTAAGTGTACTTGTGGTTACCATGAATTTTTATGTGTGTATGCAATTGGTTCAAATGTGAACTTCTGACATAAACAGGCTTACTTGGCGATAACTAAATTCTCAAGCAAGTTTTCTTACAAAACTGAGATTATCCAACTAACAGTAGAGCACATGGTAAATGGGTGTTCTATTAACGTGTTCCAAGGTACTAGAGGTACCATCTCCAAACGATATGTCACCAATCTAGACTTACAAGAATATCTATGGGAAATATTAAGGTAATTCCGTCCTTTGTACGAATAGTCCAAGGTGTTCTGAATGTCAAAAATATATGACATGGTTGATGTAATTATGTCAGTCCTGCTCAGTACAATGGTCAGAATGAGACATTAAAAAAAAAAGTTGCTTAAAACATTGTCTTAGCTCATTACAAAACATAAGATTATTATGACATTGCTTCCTCAGATAGTTATCATGAGGGATTACATCTCTTATGCATGGGATTACCCAGCGTATCACACTGGACTGGTTATCAAGATGCCCACTATTCGAGTCCCTGCTGCAGTGGTCAATTTTTCATGTCGATTTTTGAACCGCCATATGGTGTTCATTTGTGTGTCCCGGCTGCATTAAGAAATAATTTCAAAACAGTCTTTCTACATAGTTGTAAATGTTCATTCCTTTGTTGGTAACGTTCTCTTTCAGACCAAATGTTAAAATTAAGAATGACTCTTGTTGGTTTCTTATCCAAGAAAACTATGATGATGTCACTTTTATCCAGTACAGGACTAAGGTCAATATTCATTACTTACATAGATACTAGATTGACACTAGAATAATACTTAGTATAGTCTGAATGTAGATCATTTTGTTATTGACTTGCATGACTTTAATTTACAAAACTGCATCTTTAGATATAATGAAACTTTAGTTTGTTATTGGAAAAGGTTGTCTATCTGGGAAACTAGCATGAAACCTTCTATGACTCTGCACACAAACATACACAAAGAACTGGCTTAGTAACACTAAAAATATTACATATACATTTGGACAGTGAATGAAATGTTTACAGTGAATGAAATGTTAAAGAAATTATTTGGCAGCAACAACAAAGTAAACCCAGCCCCACTAACAAGTCACCCTACTGTTTGGCTGATAGCTTACTATCTGTCCATAAGTGTGCGGTACACAGTTATTCAAATTATACAATATTGATGCCAAAATAATACACTGTTCCCAGTGCTTAGTTACTGTTGCTATAGGCTCACAAGCTATCTTTTAATGGAAATTCTTAATTGCAAACTGCACCAATACACAACAGCCAAACACAGTGTGTTAAATCTTTTTTTCTGCTGACATAAAACATGTATTAGTCACATGGCTTGTAAGCACTTTTTTAGGTGTAAATGATTTGCCATTTTCTGATTGGTTAAAATTAGCTGGTTTAGGATGGTGCATCCTGAAGCAGTTCCTTTATAAATACTCATTTTCTGTATTGTAGCAGGACTTGTTGTTTTTATGTTTGTGTTGGCTCACATTTTGTAATGTATGAGTTATTAACATAGGTGAAAACACATGACGTAAGAACCAGTAAGTTTCAACTGTTTTAATGAACTAATATCTATCAATTGGTATTTTGTAGTTACAAAGACTGTGACACACAGTAGAGCATATCAATTGTAATACCTAAACTAATAATGATCCATATCTATATATTTGATTTTAGAGATACTGCATAAATATAGGGTTTAATTTTGAATCCCCGGCCAAAATATAAAAATCCCATTGAAAGGCCTAAGAGAGAGAGTGGCTCTAGCTCTGACAAAAGGTAAAAACTACCTTGTGAATGTCCGTGAGGCAAATAAGACAGAGAAAGGTTTTCTCTCCTTTATATACCCATCTACAGTCAAATAGCATGAAAAACTCGTGCACAACATGGACACAACTCAAAGGATAATACTAAGTGGATAATAAAGTACCATATGTAAGACAGTAAATTTACATCATTGAATAAAGCAGGGCTATATATAACCCAAGTGTCAACTGGTCGCTTGCATATTATATCTGCTGATAAAGTTCTGCTTGAATGAACACTGGCTAGTGGTCAGTTATATTGCTATCAGCACGTATAATGGAATTGAAGTGAAAACCATTTCTGCCACAGAATTTCTACATCACATTATACAAATTCATAACAACATTGACCAAGTATGCGTGCTATGCATCACACCATAAAGGTAAAACTCTGGAGAGTGTTGCTGGCAGGTTTTGCAGCACCGTGTCAAAAAAGACACGTAAATTTTCAGTGAGTGGCTTAGGCCTTTATTTATGTTTTGGCAATGGTTTCTTTGCACTGGAAGGATAAGAGATGGAATGAGATTGGAAATTTGTTCAGCAGACAAATTGTTGTACTGGAGATTGGTTGTTTTATGGATATGTCCATTAGACGGACCTACCACTTATAATGGCATTCAACACACAAACCAGGGACAGTTGGTCACTTAAGTGCTGGCTGTGAATGGTTTAAGTGTACACTTATTTGGACATTGAGAACCATTTTGTGTCAACAAGAACCTACACCAAAACACTACACAAATAAAAGCACAAATTTGTGTCACCAATAAAGAGAACAAAATATGACACAGAAAAAAATCTTAACAGGATTTCATCAACTATAAGTGTAAATAGTTTACATTATTCCTCAAAGAAATAACTTTCTAAAAAAAATATATCTGTCTGGAAAAGTGCAACATACATCTAATGTTTTGGGTCAAAGTCTTTGTTCTCCACAAAATGGTTGTGGATTGAAAAAAGGCCCTAAGAAGTTTGATGAAATATACAGTACGAAATGTGCAGTACAAATAATTGTCTTCTAAAGAAACAGAATGTCTACATTTTTAGTTTATCAGCCAATTAACCCTCTCAATGCCAGGAACTAAATTTTCAATAAGTACCCGTATTGCCAGGAACCGTCACTCTCAAAGCTTTCGAGTATACCATCCAATGAATCATTATCTTACATACAAAGAATATCTTCTGTTGAGAGTATTTTACGTTTTGTGTACAAATATTTGTGGTTTTTGACAACTACTCAACTCAACTCAACTTTATTGAACTACCACTCCTGACATCACCGTCCGCCATTTTGGAGAAAACAAAAATTGCACATGGAAAATACCACCACCCTCCCTTCAAAATTTCAACACAGAACATATCCTTGATGTATTTTTTTAAATTTAACTGCATAAGGTAATATCATTGGTCGAATATATATGAAATGTTTGACATCAATCTAGTACTGGGTTATTAAACATATTGGGGAATTTCTGAAAACGGATTTAACTAACTTGAGGGCAGTATACACAACATTTTGTGCAGAAGGGTCAACCCGTCTTGATGTCAGTGAAAGGGTTAAGCTGGCTCTCAGGGTAATCAGATTGCATTTGATACATACATGTATATTGCACAAGTTACTTGAAAAACTTTGTTTTCTTAAATCAACTTCATTACAATCTACAAAATTACTAAGAGCAATAAAATAGGTTGTAACATAAACAAGTTTGTTCTATTTGATGAAAATTAGTTGCTTTAAAGTTCCATCTTCCCTCTTTGAATCATTTTTCACTTAAAATATATTAATGAAAATAACTTACAATATATCAATGAAAACTTAATATTACTTGTTAATTATGATACTTGCGATGTTGTTCTTGGGATGCAAAGCAATAAGTGGCTGTCTAAAAAGATTCTGAATGTTAGAACAGCATATATTATATTTAATGAATATGGTATTACCGTAAAGTCTTGTTGATAAGATGCACAAAAAGATAAGAAGCACCCTCTCTTCAAGGTCTAAAGTCAAAGAAAAAAGCAAATTCTCAAAGACAAGATGCATTCCCTAGTTACTAATCCAGCCAGTCGCCATTGAGGTAATTCCAGCGTCGCTCTATCACTTGACTTGACTCGAAGGTACATGTTCCAATTGTTCCGTAAATTGTTTTTTGCGCCAGTGCTTATTATTCTCTTAGTGACTTAAAGTTTTGCCTAATAAGACCGTGTGTATTGTGTTACGTTATGACACTTAAATTAATTTGTCTCTTTTTACGTTAAATATAATAATTTTAGGTAAAAACAACAGTTTTCCCTGAAAATAGCACAATACAGTTGTCTATGACAGATACTATCGGCGATAGTCTCTGTGGTCGGTTTAGTCTAAGGGTCAATTTTGGTCTGGGAAAAAAGGGGAAAACTTTACTTGGCATGGCTATGATGCACCCTTTACTTTTTTATCCTAATTTGGGGCAAAAAACTGTGTCTTATCAATAAAACTTTAAGGTATATATACCTTCCTGTATATAGTAATGTGAACAGAAAAATTAAACCAAGAGGGTAATGAAGTAACAAGCATATGAAAAAAAAAGTTATTTCATCATTATCTTATCAATTGGGGTTATTTTTTTTCCAAATTGCTACTGTTGTTTTTTTACTTCGCTGTGTATTTGGTTTTAAAACAATATGAGCAGAGGTATTTGGAGCTGTCATCTTTTCAAATAAGCAAAACTTTACTGAACCTCAATGAATATTAGAAGCTATTGACCTTTGAAATTTGAATAAATTGCCTTCAAATCAGTCAGGGAAACATTATTTTGAAATACAAGCTACATTCATTTTCATCTGGTGTTTGTTTTATTAAAATTATGAGCCTTAATAGTCAATACGTTACTGGTAATACTTTGTCACGCAGGCTGACCATAAACATGTGATCTCTATTTATCTTTAAAGATATCAAGCTTGACCATAAACATGTGATCTCTATTTATCTTTAAAGATATCAAGCTTGACCATAAACATGTGATCTCTATTTTATCTTTAAAGATATCAAGCTTAACCCTTTCACTCATGCTTTGGCGATTTTTGGCGTTGTGCGTCAGGCTAATACTTTGGCGATCTTTGGCGTTGTGCGTCAGGCTCATGCTTACGCGATTTTACGCCCTCAAAGTTAAGTGCAAAATCATAAGTGAATACTTCATGTAAAGTCTTTCTTTTATCTTAATTCAGTAAGATTAAGCCTTTATTTATACATTTAGTGAATAAAAAACGGGGGTTGTTCTGAAAAAATTGTGACAATTTGCTAAGTTTGTAGAGCACCCAAATGGAATTTTCCATTGTTTACACTCGCTGGCAAATCTTACCATTTCTAAACCGCAACAACTCTCACATGGTCAGCCTTACAGTAAAAACCGAGTATGCCGATGTAATAAACATCCGCTTCCTTCACAATAAATGGAAGTGAAGTATTTGATGTTGAAAAGTTTTGCCGACTTACCGGAACCCCCTGTTGCTTCGGGGCAGCATTGGATCATAAAACCCACTGACTAATGAAAGGGGCAAAATGTTTTATTGCTCTGTGGATCAACTTGGAAGGTATTTAAGCTTCAATTGATTGCCTCGTTCATTAGCATTCTAATTGCTGCATCGTTAACACCTATTGAAAAAGCTCTTGTACACAAATTGTTTGATAATATTTTTTGATAGTCTCACTTTATCTTGCTTCAGAAGTATGCCTGATGCTTATGATATTTTGTTTGGTAGTGACACTGAGTCAGAATTTTCTGTTTTGGGGTTTCAGATTTAAATGTTGTTATTTAAATAAAAAACAATAGCAATTAATGAATATTTCAAACATAAAATAAAGAAATTGCCTATGACATATTTCTTTTGTTTTATTCAAACCTTTCTTCTAACAATTTATATAACCTCAAATGCATGAAAAGTATATCATCAGAAAGGAAAATTATTTCTGAATAAACTTTTTAATTACATAAATATGATTAAATAACTCATTCTAGCTTAAAAATAGCTTAAACATAACTACTGTCAGCTTCCCACACAAAACCAATAATGCTCTATGAACCTGAGGTACCTTTGTCACCAGTTTACCTATGCATGCCAGGTGGCCTGATAAGCCATCTGGTTATGCATTAGGCATATGGTTATTTAGGAGAACTGTATGAGTGAAAGGGTTAACATGCTATAAGAACTTCTGTTTGGGAAGGTAAAGATTGTAAATGTTACATTTGTCTGCAAAATTAGGCCTATTGAAAAGTTGCTAGGGTAAATGATATTTATAATACCTTAAGAAATCAGTTGTAAAAACTCATTGGGCTTATTTTACTTGTTAAAATCTCCCCAATTCAGAATACATGTTATCCTATCCTATCCTCGACTTCTTTCAAGACTACTGCCACAGAAGATTCGATTATTGTCAAATGGCAAGTGATAAAGTTTGGATGGCGATTGCGGTTTTTAATGGACTTCGAAAAATCTTGCAAAGATCTTGACAAGATGTCAATCCAACATTTGTTGATGTAAAATATATACTCTAATCTATGCACTTTTTTGGCTGAGTAAAATGTAAGCATTTGCATTGTTGAAATTATAGATATATGAACAGGAATATAGTATGTGTGAATACACATCACATCACATATTTGTAACTTGTAAAACAAACATCTTTATTCCTATGTCTGATGGAAAATAGATTTGAGTAAACTTTTACCAGTTTATTTACTTCATTGCTATGCCAAAGAAATGAATTGTGCATTGACAGGTGGAATATTGCTTTCACAATAGTTCCTACTATACCCTCACCCTCCTGAAAGCTTTCATCTTTTGTCGAATTTCAGAAATTCAAAACAATATTGGTGGCAAATAAATACCAACCATTAAAGTACACTACAACAGTCCCTGATCATCATGGAATGGAAGGAAAAATCATTTGGAAACTTGTCATTTAATTTGCACAAAAGACCTTACCACAGTGCAACTTTGACTACTTTAAATAAGTTTTAGACCTGTAGCTCTTACGTCTCAAGCTGTACATATACACCATAAATTTAACAAATATTTACAGTTGCCTTTCTTCTTTTAGTTAAATTTCAACATCTCTTTTTGATAAGATAGAGGAAATTAATGCCCCTGAGTTGTTTGGCCATGTGTCAGTGGAAACTCGGCCCCAATCATAATCCCTGTTGTATATGTCTGTCATTTGATAGTGATGCAATATTATATACACATATAAAAATGCTGCACAGGTAGTTCTATGTACCAATACAATATTTTGACCAGGTTACTTTAAATTTCATCTGTGAAGCCACAATTCCCTGCTTTTATTATAATATGGGTGCATTACCACATGTAAAGAGCATGGTTATGGTAAAAAAACACAATGTTTATCCTCATTTATTGCATTTCAGTAATATGTAGAGCGGCCAGAAAAATACCTATATCTACACACTGGAAGGAGTTTATATGATGACTAAAAATCTTATGGTTCCCAAATTCCTAATGTATGCTATAAGGGGTTGTCTATTTTTTATCAGACATTTAAGCCATGTACTTCTTGTTTTGAATTGTACTTATTTTTCTCCATTGTCTCAATGCAATATTGGTAATTTCATTGAACCACTGTTAATTATGGCCAGTTGTATGTATATATCCATGATTTAATAGCATGCCAGTTATGAGGGGTATATAGACTTTTATGACCATTGTATTATGAGCTGAAACATCCCAATAAATTTAATATTAGAATGCTTAGGAATGTTTGTAGAATTCAATTAATTTGCGTTAAACCTTGTTATAAATGCTAATTGGTATGGTAACAGATCTTCCCAAAATACAATTCTATTTTGCATTGACCTTATGCTAATGTTTTATTTTCATCCATCATCATCAATGCTTTAAAAGGTGCACAGTAAAAAATCCTGTCAAAGTTTCAATCAAATCTAGCATGAAAGAGAACTAAGTTTTAAAACAATGCCACAAAAAATGATATTAAGCTTTACCCATTTGCCATTAATGGTTAGGCAAGTCTCAGAACTGATTCCATATTCTGATTTCATTATCACCCTATATGTAGTTACAGGAAGTCAGACCGATGGTTGTGTTACTTGTGTTGCATCTTTGGCTTTTTATTATGTCACAACTACAAATATACATATGGAAAGAAAAGGGTTTGCCAAATATGCTGACCTGTTTTTCCATCACATACATTTTATTAGCTCTACATTTTTATGTGGAACTTGTATCCTGACTCTTATTAACCTTTGCACAGAGTTAGTTAATCTTTCTGTTAAGGTCCATTTTCCTTAAACTGTCAGATATTCATTTCAAATAAAGAACATGTGTTCACTATCGAAAGCAGAATCTATTTCAATAGGACAGGAAGCTTAAAAATAAATTTTAGCAGTAATGCCCTTTATTTTCAGTTTAGAATTCTTTTGTTAATTAAGGTATTGTTAAGATACATTTCTCAGACAAAAAACTTAACTAATTAATATAACGCTTGGGATGCTAGATCACTATCAAAAGCAGAAACCATAACAATAGGGCTGATAAACCTTTTTATATGGATATGTACATTTTTGGACTTAGCATTTTCTGTATTATTGTGGATCTTTTCCTTATAGACCTGATCTACTAGTCAGCACTGAGAAAAGAGGCGTGGGCTGTCTAGCTGTCAGTGGCTTTACAAGAATTCCTAAAGTAGTTCTGTTATCTCCAGACTAGTTTTTTTCTGGAACATGACACATTACTGTAAGGTTCCTAGAAAAGTACTGTTGTTCCATAAAACTGTTATATTACGCATAATAGATCTATATTTTATCTCAAAATTTACGATACTCGAATGTGTTTGTGCTAAAACAATTAATTTCTTTACTAATGTATCAATGTGTAAATGTTATAACAATAAATACATAACAAACAGGTCAATGTCGATCACAGTTATCTCACAACTACACGAAACAACAAATTCCTTATTCCCCACTCAAAAACAAAACACCACACAAACTCATTCTTTCCGCGGGCTATACGACTTTGGAACGAACTACCGACTGAGATTAAGGTTGCCCCAACTGTACCTGCATTTCCAAGTGGCTTAAACAAGTATTATGCTTTTTAATTGATATTTTAGTTTAGTTTTTTTATGTTTCCATTAAAATTTCACAAGTAAATTATTAGTCTTAAATTGTCAATGTTCAGGACTTGCGCCTGCCTTATGTAGTCAGTATTGACTTTTGGCAGTACCAAATTGAAGTTAAATTATATTACATACCTTTATCGAACTTGCATCTTGATTTAAAATGCAAATGGCGGCCTTGGCGATATTGTTTCACAACATCTGACAAGAGCTGACCTTCTTGAAAATTATATTGAAAATAAGTCAAATTGTTTAAGTTTTTTCAGAGTAGAGTCCCTCTTAGTTCTTTTAAGTATATAAATAAGACAAAACATGATTTGTTACCTGAAAAGTTGGATGGGGTAAGAGCATTCAGAACATCAGTCAGTGCTGTATATTTCTTAAGATATGGTCATGTGACCAAAAAGCCCGCCTTAATACTTCGCATTCGCAACATCTCGGTTCTTTCCGTGAACGCTCGATAAAGGAGTGGAGCTTCAGGATTAAAGGAATAAAGAAAAGTAACTGAACAATGCTTTAGTCAGTAGTCTTTTAGGAGTAAGTTCCCTTGTTTACATTCTTCCATTTAATTTGTGTGTGTGTGTGTTACGCCCATGTTCATCACCAATATTTTGATTGTTGCACAATTTTAGCCCTTTCCATTATAAAATGAGCATCCCTTTAAATAAATACTTTTTATTATAATACGTAGAATTATTTTCTTTTTGTCAAACTAACAGTATAAAATGTTCTGCTATTAAAGTTTATGAAAACGCGCGCATATGTTTAAATATTGTGATATAGATTTATCATTTATTATTAAAATTCTATCTAATTTATTTACTCTGAATTAGTAACAAGAATACACGGGAGAGTCAAAATGTGTATGACAGCATTTAAGTTGGTGGAACAGTATCTACTGTCGATGATGATTCTACATTAAACCCACAACCTATTAATGGTCAAGTCAATAGCATGAAGGTTTGTACACCTGCATCGTCGGATACTCACACTCGACTACCTCGTTTTACTACATTCGTCGACCGTGGTTTTATTGGTCATTTTTGTGTCGTCCTCGAACTGAACAGAACAAGAATTGACCAAACATAATACTGCTTCCAAAATCCATACTTTTCAGCGTGGAGATTAAAAGCATAATAATTACCTCGCCATTTTGACAAGTATGTCGAAACAATCAAAGAACGAGCTTTATTATTGAACTGAAATCTTCATCAGATTACGAAGCGACTAATGAAATATCATTACCAGAAACGGCAACAAGTTAAAACTAAGCGATGAATAGAGAGCAACGGAATGGATCGGTCGTGGGTGTCAGGATGTCACCTGCTGCATCGTAATCAGGCTTAGGCATAGCAGCTGTCTTGTCAGGATCTGCACTCGTTGCTACATAGTCCTTGACAATATGAATAGTTTTATTTAATGGTTTTAATAAAAAGATGCATCGGATATAAGCATATATTATTTAACTTAATTTCATAAATGTAGCAAGATAGGGATAAATGTGTGTGGGTGTGTGTTTTCGTCGACGTGTGTATGTTACGATGGTTTCAGAGATTTCTGTGGTTCCTGTTATATGTTTTGCCGTCTTTGCTTATGTTATTTTCGACTACGCGGTTTCCTTCACTTGTTTTTTTTTTGTTTGCAAGCTATAACACATAAGTACTTATTAACAAGAATTGACAGATTTTACTGTGTATATGTTGATTTCTATGATAAAATTAGAAGGCAATGTATTGAAAGTGAAATGCATGTAATAACTTACTAAATGGCTATACTTAGTTCTTCCGGATTCACATTGGTACAAGACAAGGGGACAAGTCTATTTCTATAATGTTTATTTTATTCATCAACGGTGTAGCATCTCTACTTAAACGAAATTGGCATAATTTGTAGAAATGAAATACTCGATATAGCCTGTATTTTGTATGCGAGTGATGCTGCCAACCAGGCGCGTAGCTGCCTGTACGCAGAATTCGCAGTTGCGTAAACATTGTTTTCAAAGAAACGAAAAGTATGAAACAGTTCAATAAGCAATAAAAATCTTACACTAGAAGGGGTTTTGGTGTAAATTTATTGCTATAAAATAGTACCTCTACTTGCACCGTGTAAAAAATAGGTAATATTGCTAAGTCGATTTGGTAACTTTTCTGTAGCTCGTGGTATGGGACAAATTTGGTACTTTTATATTTCAAATCAGAAGTTCTCAAATAATTCCACCCTAAAGACGATCACACATTAAATTTAATTAAAACCAAGTTAAATATTGAAACCGAAACTTCCCCCAGAAGACACCATGCACGATCTATAAAAAACACACACAAAGTTTTCGGGGGGGGGGGGGGGGGGGGGGGGGGGGAGAATGCCCCCGGACCAACCTAGCGACCATGCGTTCACATCAGACCATGCATAGCTATGCCCCTTACAACTGTTTTGATACTGTTTTAACTTACAAAAACAGGTCGATATAATTGACATATTCTGTAACAGACCAGGCATGCAAATCAATCTAGATAAGACAGAAATAGTTTTTTTTCCTAAGGGATCTACCGCAATAACACCGAAAAAAATCCCCCCCCCCCCCCCCAGTTATAATGGAATACAGTGCACGAAAAGCTAGAAGTCCAAGCTGAATGAATGTTATGTTAATACAACAATGTCAAAAGCATTTAGGATATATTCCAATTATTGAGATGTTTAAAATATTGTATACTATTGCCCAGCCTATTTTATGTTATGCCTGACAAGTACAGCAAAAAGTGTTGTTTATTTTTAGCCAGGAAGCCTTATTTTGATTTGCTGATGATGACGACGACGACGACGATAATGATGATGATGATGATGATGATGATGTTGTTGTTGTTGTTGTTGTTGATGATGATGATGATGATGATGATGATGATGATGATGATGATGATGATGATGATAATGATGATGATGATGATGATGAAGACGATGATTATGAAGACGATGATGATGATGTTGACACTAATGACGATAACAATCATGGTTGTGGTTGTGGCCGCCGTTGTCGTCACGATGAGTTGGCGGAGGAGGAGGAAGCTAACAGTTAAGTTCTGTACAACCTTTTATCCCAATGATAGTCCTAATCTCAGCTGTTAGGACAACTATCAGCATCTGACGTGGACAAGGTGTATGGTGTTATCTTGAAGCAATAATGCACCCTATCTATGATTCATACACCCTTTCGTGCTGGTGATAAAGTCCAAAATACACACGGACGAACATAATCTGTGTAGATTAATATATCACAAACTTTTGTCAGTCTGAATTGTCCCATTATATGTGTTTGGATTTTTTTAATTTTAATACCAGAAAAGGTAATAATGCTTCTATATTCATTCTTTTTAGATATTATGTATATGAGCCTAAATATTTTACAAAAACACAATTCAGCAATGTAATCTTCATAGAAAATTGATTTAAACCACTAAAATATTATCCATTTTAATATTATTATGGTAACGTTTATTTCTTTGATGACTTCGTTAGTTGTTGGTCTTTTTTACAACATTTTATTTGATATATTGCCATTTTTTAATGGGGGGGGGGGCGGGGGGGGGGGGGGGCGGGTATTCCTTGTTAGAAACCAAAGGAAGAAACGAAGGTAAAATATTTCTTTGCTTGGTTTCTTTTATTTTCTGCAACATGATTATATATAATTATTAAAAATCACCGTTGTATTCAAGTTCTACATACAATAAGCGAATGTCATAATGCATATATTGGGTTGAAGAAGAGGTGGATCTTTATATATTACATCATCTTGTTATAGATATATGTGTTTGGTTTCTGGTAAGTATGGTATAATGTTATAACCGGTAACTATCAGATAGCGAATTAAGTTCCTTTTGCATCACACGTGGAATGTATTGAAAGCCTTTTGGTAAACGTTAATAGTACCAACTAAAGTGCTCCGACAGTGGGTGTTTTATTTTTCAATGAAAATGCAAACTGGTGTTAAGTATTTTTGTTTTAGCAAAGTGCATTTAAGAAAAATGTAATAGCAATTGCTAGAGATATGGTATTAAGATACTGAAAGATAAATATTGTTTTCCCACGTTTTTACTATTGAGTACACATCAGACTGAATACAATTGTTTGTTTTTTAATGAAATAAAAATAAGTAAAAGTGATTAAAAGTATGATGAAACACGATACATTGTATTACAATAAGATAAGAACATTTCTTACATTTATGGGGTACATTGGTGAAATAGAAATTGTCTCCCTTTTTAGTTAATATCCGTGGCATTCCAAACAGAAGGTAGGTCCTTTCAGTTGAAATTCTTGGACTTTATCGCCTGTTCTTTTGTAGATATTGCAATTACAAACAGTGAAATGTCTTACTTTTGCATAAATATAAGCTTAAAAACCATTTAAATGTTTATAGAGATGTGTTATTTCAAGAACAAAAAGGAAGTGTCTGTTGATGATGGTCCAGCTGGGTATCACAAGAAAGGCAGAAAGATAACATTCACTCCAAAGAGCACAAGCATAAAAACCGAGTAAAACAAATGAAAGGACCTACATGCATTTAGGGAATATTCAGGGGAGACTATTCATTAATGTCTCTCATTATTTAATCAAAAATTCCCTACCCATAAGGGAGAGAAATGATACATTCCTTTTATATTATTTAATGTTATTCTACTAAGACTTTGTCATGTAATTTTTTTCAATTCGAAAATGTGATACTTATTTCTGCAAACGGTAACCTGTTTACCAGAATAATAACCAAACTTGTTATCGCCGTGAACGCTTGGAATGTTAATAAGGGATGGGTTTTTGCGTAAGTATAATACAGTTGTATGGTAATCCTGATTTGACGTTGTCTGATAGAACGATTCCTTTTCAAATCTACGACTAGTCTTTTGCCTTTAGCAGTTATTTTCTAATAACATTTAAAGACCTAAGACATTATTAACCTATGTCCGCATATTTATCACCAGATCGAAGATTTCTAATTGGATTGTTGTGATATGCTATCATTTAATCGGCGGTATAAATAGTGATTACACCTAGGTGGAGATGTGTTATCAGTCATATAGTCGAGTAACTCACCGTCATTATAACATACTATCGTTTGCAATCCCCAGTGTACGTACTAAAGGCCCCCATCTGCAGATATAGCTGACTACAAAATACTTAAACAAGAAAAGTCATTGATGCGATGCATCAAAGGTGACGCATAAAATGGAAAGGTAAACAGGTTGAAGCAATATGTGAGCAAGTAAGAAGACATATTTGAAAAGTTTTTGTTGTTGTTGTTGTTGATAGTTTTCTGCAACAATAAACCACCATAAAAGTTTATATATGCATACTCCTTCGACAATAGAATGGTTTTAAACAAAAACTAGACATAGAGAAAAGTTTGACACTAATTAATATGTTGTCCAAGATGTTACATATACATGTAGAGGAAATATTGTTAAAATATTAAACTAAAACCAACACATTACATAAATCATTCTTGTTCCAGTAGTTCTTTAAGGACATGGTATGTTTGTTCTTCCTCAGTATTGTTTATTTTAAACATTTTTGCATATGGGTTATGTACACAAAGAACAGAGCTTAGAGTTTTCTGCATTTAGCCTACTTCACGCTTTTTAAAGTTGAATGGATGATGACAAAAACTGAGAGAAACAGTAAACAGAACGACTAGTGGCATTAATATCGTTGTAACAAAGCAATGTTATTACGTAATTATGTACTAATGTAGTTAAAAATTACAAATACAACTGACGTCAAAAATAACTTAAAAAATTGTTGTCAAGTGGAAAATAGAATGTATATCAATATAAGACCAAAATATCAAATGACTTATTATGAAAAGCAAGTTTTCAATATTATCCCAGATGGATACTGTTATTTAGTATATCTGGGTGCAAGGAAGTGGTCAAGAAAGTAATAATAAGTCTGAGCATATTTTGTTGTTGTTTTTTTCAAAATGTTCGTAAAAAATACAGAATTGGGCAAGGACTAAAATTTGATGTCGTGTCTTGGGTTTGAAACAAGAACCCTTCGATCCAGAGTCCAACACTTTAACCTTTTGTCCAAGAATACTTCAAGCGTGTTATAAATGCTTTCTTCGTGTGTTGTACGTTTATTAATGATCCTCCGAATCGAATAAAGTCTGTTTGAAAGTTTACGGGTCAAGAGTTTTGAACCCTCCGATCCCAATGCCATAACCTCAACCTCTTTCCCAAAAACACGTCAAGCATATTACAAGCTATTTTTGGCTATGGATTGTTTTGTTGCTAATAGATAATCTCACGTGATTGACACTCAGAACGAAAATCGAAGTACGTACCGAGATTCATTTATAGCTACTTACGTACTGTCAGGGCGTATTGAGAATCCCTGTACAATTACGTTCAAGGTTTAGACATTTAAATGATAAAAAGATAAACCCAAATCTGTTCGGTTTCTGGAATGTTTATGTAAAAGTCACACAAAAATAAATATTAAAATACAGAAAAATAAATAATAAAAAAAAGAACGCCGACTACCGAATTAGGACACTTATTTTAAAAAGGCTACGAAAGTCCGCCAAACAGACTTTCCCAAAGTGTAAATTTCAGTGCGCAGTGCGAGCGCGATGCCAACGATTATTGAATGAGATTTGGTTATTGCTACCGGGAACAGTTTGGCATTCGGCTTGTTTAATGATGTCGCTCTGAAGAGCGAAGCTTATCATGGAATAAGTCATAGAGAAAATATTATTGCAGACTAAAATAGTAATTCGCAACTGTTTGCTAAGGTATTGGTGAGTGTAACGTAATGACAATGTAGCAGACAACAACAAAGAACGCATAGTAGCAGGCAATATCAAGCTATTTCGATGATAAATTATGACGGAAATGTAAATATTAATAGTCATTAATTGTTAATTATATATGCGTCCATTAAAATATTTTCATATTTTCATTATTATTAATTCAAAACTACATGTACTATTTTTAAATATATTACTCGTCTCACATTGAGACGAATATATTGAAAACAATAATTAAAGATTTGGTTCTAGAAATAAAAACATCATTAACCTCCTGAAGATTAAGCTATTACTGGCATTTGCTTTTTTTCTTTCTATTATGTATGCCATATCGCCATTTTTCGCTTGCGACACCGTCCACAGTTATGAGAAAGCTGGATTTATGAAGCATGAAAGATTGACCCTGCTTGACCTTGACTACCCGCGGTCAGTAAATGCCTCGAAAAAAGAAGTGCCTGTACAGAAACAAATATGTATGTCGAAGGATACGGACGCATTAGTTTTGTCCTGGTATACTTGAAATGTTACAAATAGTATTTTAAGTTCTTTAAACTCGATGTTTACCGGTAACTGTTTTTATTGTTTAATGCAGATATACTTGAACTGCAGATTTATGAATTCCTCCCGCGTAGGAATATCACTCAGTGTCTGGAGGAATGGGTCGAAACGGGTAGCGGACGGTATTAGAACGTATGTTCCACTGACTATGCACTATCTGCTAGGCTGAGATATTTGCGATATCCTGCGCGGCTCCGCACTGCCTTTTGCTTGGTTATGTACGACATAGGTCATTCGTATCATCTTAGCCTCGCAGTCTAAAGTTAGCGCAGTTCGGAAAAGAATGGCGCACTCGGGATTCTCAGATCACAGGGGTGTATTGTATACGAAATAAATAATTGGGAGTTTTGTACTTAGTGTATTGTGGCCGCGTCTGGTAGCACTTATTTAAGCATTTATTTAATACCGACTTTTAGTAGAATAAAATGCATTCTTATATAAAGGAACGTATTTTAATAAAATAGTTTCTATTAACGGATGTTAGTGACTGTGTTGTAACTGTTGTCCCAATATGTAAACAGTATTTTCAGAAGATGTGTGTGGGGCAGGAGTGCACATGAAAACTTCTCTGCTTTCCAATGCGTTGTACACTGGATTTGCCGAAGAATAATTATGACCATTATTTGCACATCTTTAATCGCTAAAAGTCTTAAACTAACACCGTCCAAACAGCGCTTTCCAGCGCTTTGGTTTCTATTCCAGATTGACCACCATGAACACACTGGGGGCCCTCACGGCAGTCACTCTCCTATCATGTGTCTTCAGTGTGGCCTTGTCGTTAGACGGCTGCACCAATAAAGGACATCTGTTGGAATGTCGTAACGTCAGTCTTCTAGAACTTCCCGCAGCTTCTGAAATCTCCGACAATTTTGAAACACTAGATTTTTCCTTTAACCATATAGCAAATATAACATTTTTAAACTACGAAAATATTGCAAGCAAATTGTCTATGCTTCTTTTAAATGACAACCAGATTTCTATTATACGGAACAACTCATTCCGGCTGCTGACCAAGCTTAACTATTTGGATTTGTCCAGCAACCTTATAGCAGGGCAAACGCTAGATGAATATATGTTTAACGACCTAAGAATGCTGAAGACGCTAATACTTGAACGCAATCCATTGCGGTATCTAAAAAAGAACACGTTTAACTTTATGGAACTGCCGGCGATAGAAACCCTGGATATGTCACACGCAGAAATCAGTATTATTGAAGCTGGAGCTTTGGATCTTCCGTCCTTGAAATATTTGGATATCAGTTGGAATTTCATTGAATCGTTTGAGGATGAGGCATTCCATATGATGGTGGATTTAGTCAAACTGGATATGAGTCACAACCGTATAAAGATCCTGGACTCCGTGCCCTACCTACCGGAGATTCGCACCTGGCTCCTGGACAACAACGCCATAGAACAGGTGATCATTGCAGACAAAGTGATGAACTACGCAGACTCTCTACAGGTCTTGTCGCTAAAGTGAGTCTTGAAGTTGTTCTAATCAGTTGCAAAGAAATATGCAAGGGGGTGGGGGCGTCTGTCAAGAAATGCAAACATTAACATTTAGAAGGTGGGATAATGGGTAGGATGTTTGTCTCTCAAATAACATAATTTTACTCCTTCGTTTGGATTACATGCGACCATTACTGCTAAGGAGATGTTTGTCTTTCCGATAGTTCAAGCTTAAATTTGGATCTGGTAAAACACTTTTTCTCACTTTTTAGTTTGCAATTAGAGAAAGAAGACTAGTTTATTAATATTCGGATAGCATGCAGGACGAATAGGACATATTCATGTGTTATTCAATGATATTGGGTATATTAGGTCAGACATAAGAACAATTTACTGTGTAAAAGTAGTGCTCGTTTTTAAACTTATCCTGAAAAGTTTGTAAAATATCATGAGTACATATAATTTGCTCGAGATACCAGCCCAAGTGTAAACATTTACTATTTCATACATCATTTGTCATCTTGTAACAAATCAGTTTGACGTGTGTTTGAGGTTTATTGCCTTGTTCGTAACAAATGATGTAAATTCAATTATAGAACTGCGTCGTAAGATGTGGCGTAGTTTAATTGGCTATGGTATTATCCCATACCCGGCACCGCGTCCATGCCTTCATAAACAAGACGAGTATGGTTAACTGTCACGTCTCTATATCCAAGAGTAACACTATTATGTATAAGCTAGCACGTCCCTGTTTTAAGGCGGACAAAAATATGTCTAAACCACAATGTCTCTACCGGCCGCAATAGCTCAGGTGGTAGAGCGTCGGCTTGCGGATCGGGAGGTCGTGGGTTCGAACCACGACCGGGTGAAACCAAAGACTATAAAGTTGGTAGTAGTGGCTTCCCTCCTAACACTCGGGGCTAAGGGGACAGCATTACGCCTGACTCGTTTGTGTCAGTATAATGGACCGGCCGGGTTCAGTCCCTGGGCACCTCATAAGTGTCCCTGTGCTATAATGATAGAAATGTCGGTGTGCAGTATCGGCAAAAATGACGGATAATCCCTAATCCCTAATTCCACAATGTCTCTGTCTCCTTAACAAATTGTGTCCAAACTGACTCTTCTGTGTGTCCGAAAGTAGCAGGAAAATGTCTAATATGTCATGTTTCTGACGCCAGAAAATTCATATCAAATGTCTAAACTAAATTAATTTCGGAAATAAAAATTAACAAGATAATGTGTAAAATGCCATGATTTAATATCCAACATTAACAACAACATTTCTAACAACCATGTCTCTGTCTCCAGAATCGACAAGATTATGACCAATCTGTCATAACCCCATCTGTAAACTGGGCAAGATTATGCATACATTACAATGCCCTTGTCTTTAACGGCACTTTATCATAATGTCTCCGCGGGCATGTCTCTTTCTTCATGACAACTAGACTTTATCTAAACTGCTATATCCAGGAACAACATTATATCATTATGTCTGTACTTCCATGTCTTTCTTTCCAAGAACAACCAGATTGTGTCAAAACTGGCATGTCTCTGTTTTAACGAATAACCAGATTATATTTGAATAAGATACAGAAACAGCATAAACATGCCAACACTGCTATTCTGCGTTTCCAGAAGTAACAATATTGTGTCAAATCTACTCCGTCTCTGTACTCTGAAACAACAAAAAATGTCTAAACTAACATGCCTCTGTCTCCTACAGTTGTCTAAATTAACATGTCTTTATTAATTGTGCATAAACTAGAATGTTCCGGTATGTAGAAAATATGTATCAGTTAACATCTCTCTCTATATATAATGTGTCTCAGAAATACATATAAACTATCTGTGTCTCTAGAAAGTATGTCTAAACAGTCAAGTTTGTAGGAATTATGTCTAATCTGGCAAGTCTGTCTGCAGAGATTATGCCAAAATGGGCAAGCCTCGTCTCAAGGAAATATGTCTAAACGAGCAAATCTGTATGAAATATTTCTAAACTGACAAGTCTCGTCTGTATTAATTATGTCTAAACTGGCAAGTCGGGCGGAATTACGTCTAAACTGGCAAGTCGGGCGGAATTATGTCTAAACTGGCAAGTCAGGCGGAATTATGTCTCAACTGGCACGTCTGGCGTAATTATGTCTAAACTGGCAAGTCGGGCGGAATTACGTCTAAACTGGCAAGTCTGGCGGAATTATGTCTAAACTGACAAGGCTCGTCTGTAGGAATTATGTCTAAACTGGCAAGTCTGGCGGAATAACGTCTAAACTGGCAAATCTGTATGAAATATTTCTAAACTGACAAGGCTCGTCTGTAGGAATTATGCCTAAACTGACAAGGCTCGTCTGTAGGAATTACGTATAAACTGGCGAGTCTGGTGGAATTATGTCTAAACTGGCAAGTCTGGCGGAATTACGCCTAAACTGGCAAGTCTGGTGGAATTATGTCTAAACTGGCAAGTCTGGCAGAATTATGTCTAAACTAACAAAGCTCGTCTGTAGGAATTATGTCTAAACTGGCAAGTCTGGCGGAATTACGTCTAAACTGGCAAGTCTGGCGGAATTACGTCTAAACTGGCAAGTCTGGCGGAATTATGTCTAAACTGACAAGGCTCGTCTGTAGGAATTATGTTTAAACTGACAAGTCTGGCGGAATTATGTCTAAACGGGCATGTCTCTATTTACAGGAGTAACAATATTATGCGATTCACCCAAGACAGTCTGCCACTGGAGCTAGAGACGTTGGTTCTACTGGACCTTTCTGGCAATGAACTTCATTGTGACTGCAGGATGAAGTGGCTCCCTCTGGAGGAGGCAGATGTCAACAGGACCATCAACATGCCGTATGTTTTATTTATAACACATCTCAATGGATATGACACAAATAATAAAATATATCCATTAAGTTGGAAAAGTCGGACCTTATTTGCAGATTTTTTTAGAGATACACTTGATACACATAAAGATCTCACTACATAACAATAATTTGTTTACATTTTAATTATAAGATAGCTTAACCGTTTCATTATTTTTCGCCCGTTCCATGTATATCTTTTGTCAATAAGAACGTGAATTTAATGCGGATAAACATTATGTTTACCCAGTATACAGGATAAAAGGGATAAAATAAAAATATAAATACTTTGAAAGGTACAGCCATAAAAGTGTAAAAGAAAAATTACTCTCATGGAGATTGTAGTCGGGCTCATTGTGGTTTTTGTAAATAAAAACTCAAAACTCTAATATCTAAAAAGTGTGCGTCATGTGTGTATCGAGTGCAAACTAATCGCCACCAACCAAGCTAAGGAAGGTATTCGTTTGTTGTTTTTTTTGGAAGAAAGTAAAAGATAATAATTAACGCACTTTTCAGCTGAAACTTTAGGCTACAATTTTTCCTGAATGTATATTGCTTGTAACGAGCATGTAAATATGTTTTCGCAAGCAACCCTCATAAAACTTGACTTCTTACGTATTATGGGTTTGTCTTTCCCTCTCCCAGATGTGCCTATCCCGGTAACATGCGGGACCGCAATTTAATCGACATCCCCCGAGACGAGCTGAAATGCGGCTACCCGCTATACCAGGTGCTGCTGGGTGTTGGATTTATTGTTGTTGTCGTCACCTGCATCACATCACTAGCTGTCTTTATCTTCCGACGACGAGGCAAGGGACTAAAAATCAAGAAGCCAAAAACCAAGAAGCAAAACGACTTGGGCGGTAATTACACGGCGGTATACACAAAAGAAGACGAAGACGTCACCGTTCAGACTCCCGATGATAGGAGATTATTAGACCAGGCGATAGAATTTAACGTCTGACGTCTTATCTTTCATGCCATTGTTTGAGATATTGTAATTGCTGACTATAACTTTGTTCGTTTAAGTTTAATTGTGGTACATGCTTAATTATTATTTTCTTGACTTCCTTCTCACGCCGAACGATATTTTTCACGCAAGCAGTTGTAAAAACGGAAGATTACTCGATAAACACGATTTGAGGGTCTTGGTCGGTTTTGTTACCAACTATTGTTTCATGTCTTACATTGTGTTTTTTTTTTTCACTAATGAAAAATGTACACTTTTTATGACGACTGTATTTGTGCATATATTTTTTAACGATAACTATCTGAATGTCGATTTTTTTTTAAAATAACCATTGAGCATGGTGTTTTTCCTACTTTTATGTTTTTTATTAATAATCTTTCGTGACCACTGTGTTATTTTGGGAAAATGTCACTGTACAAACCACCCTATTAAACAAAAGGTTTAGACAAACAAGTAATTAGTTACACCTATTTAATCATTGTTGTACGGAATTTAACACCAACTTGAAAAAACACAACTTACACTCTTTAAAAATTATTCAACTAGCTGCATGCTTTAATCTTTTTATCATGCTTTTTTTTATCAATGTTTCATGCATTATGTTTTACAATTATTAAATTACATGAATAGAACAATAGTGTGTATACCGGTATTATGTAACGATTAGGATAACAATTATAAGACAAACATCTATAAACATGTATTTTAAGGTATATGATGTGTAATCAATCTCATGAATATTCGTGTAATGTCGGCTTAACTTAGCGTTTCACGATGTAACATGTTCGGTCATTGACATCAACACTCGGCCTTTCGAGAATGAATTCACCGTTGCGTCAACACACGGTCAAAATGACTTTAACGTAGTGACGTCACACGCTATGTATAGAATGTGAAATCACCCGATTTAAGTTTTCCAATTTCATCCAATGAAATCGCGTCAATTTCTTCACTCCAAAATGGCGACATGAAATCGCGGTCAGCGAGGAAGATTCGTAAAAAAAGCAAAATTAAAAGCAAAGAAAGAAAGAAGTGTGTTTTTCACATGTTTTTGGAGTATTTTTATTTAGAAAAGTATACTCTAATAATAAATGTAAAAAACCAATGACATTACTCGGTTTCTTTATTTTGTATTAGTCCAATGTTGACATGTATGAGATTATTTAAAGGTCAGACCTAGTACATACAAATTCCCAAAACTCAAATAAGCTGAGGTAAAAAGTTGTTAAAATTTGGAAAATTATCCAGAATACAATGCTGAATAATGTGATATATCTTTTGACAAGATTCAATTTAGTCACTATTACACATCTGATATATTAAAATGATGAAGAAATGAAAAGTAACATACCATCAATTAACTTAAAATCTATCTATCTATCTATCTATCTATCTATCTATCTATCTATCTATCTATCTATCTATCTATCTATATCTATCTATCTATGTCTCTCTGTCTCTCTGTCTGTCTCTCTGTCTCTCTCTGTCTGTGTCTCTGTCTGTCTGTCTGTCTCTCTCTCTCTGTCTCTCTCTGTGTCTCTCTCTGTCTCTCTGTCTCTCTCTGTCTCTCTGTCTGTCTCTGTCTCTGTCTGTCTCTCTGTCTCTGTCTCTGTCTCTGTCTCTGTCTCTGTCTCTCTCTCTCTCTCTCTCTCTCTGTCTCTCTGTCTCTGTCTCTGTCTCTGTCTCTCTCTCTCTCTCTCTCTCTCTCTCTCTCTCTCTCTCTCTCTCTCTCTCTCTCTCTCTCTCTCTCTATATATATATATATATATATATATATATATATATTTTTTTTTATTTTTTTTGTTGTTGTGTTTTTTGTTTGTTTGTTTTTTTATTAGGAGGAAACATTTATGACTTATTACAATTTGGCTGAGTTTAGATCTACAGGCCAAAAGTAAAAACAACGGTTTTCGTAATTATTTCTCCATGTAAACATCGCTCGGAATATCCCGACCACCCCACCCCTTGTTGTTGGTTAAAGAAGACACAACCGGCGAATCAGAAACACCAGACTGCCTTCATCACAATGTTGTTTACATTATTGTTCCCACATCAAATAAACGTGATGATCAGTGCGTAACGTAAACGTGTTTTTAATAAATCATTTTCCGTAGTAAACATGTGGTCGTGTAACCGCATTTGTTGGCGTGGTACATTGATTGCGTATATAGAGTGAAACCTTACCTCACGTCTTCTGGTAGTTTGTTTGCTTTGTTTTGGAGATAGACGGTCCCATTAACTAAGTATATGTTTCTATGCGGAAAAAAAACAACAACAACAAAGTCTCGCCATTTGAAGTCATGGTTTTACTTGAAACAATGTGAAGCCTTTACTGTCATAACATTTAGTGAAAGTCTGAAATGATACTTCACACAGTCGCATATATCCTGACACTATGACATTCATTTTGCGAAAAGAATACCATAATAAGGTTAACGTTATCAAATGGTATTCATACAATGAACTTTATAGCTACGCTGAGCTGTATCGTATTTGTCTTTTGGAGAAGAGCGTAGACTTTCTTACTTAGGCTAATTTAGATTTTTTATTCATTTAAGGTTTAAGTCACAATTATGTTGGCAATTCATGACAATTTAAACGTAAATGTATGTCATTTGTTTTTACTAGATCAGTTTGTGGCCAAAGCAATTTGTTTACACTAGGTTTGTTTTGTTGTCAAGATACGTCCCAGCCACACAATTATTGTCATGGTAGCGACGTCTAGATATATGACACAACTTAGACTAACTTCTGGGTACAACCGCCGGCGCACCGAAGTGCCGCTTTAAGTGAATTGTAACAACGAATATTTGCTGCACCATTGTCTATTTAAGCTATTATGTTAAACCTATTTTGTTCTTACTCATTTATACAACCCAAACTTGAAAACGTGGGTGGTGGGAAGATAATGACATAACTCTCCTTAGACAATTTGGCATTTCACAAAAGTCGGCCAGTCCAAGTCAGCCAGTGCATTCGTACACGGCGTATGGCGTGACATCCTGCTGCCTGTTGTTACATCAATGCAGATGTTTAGGTACCTAGTACTTCGCAACATTCATTGTGTTATTTTTATTTGGATCCACATGTGATATAATAATAATTAGACAACTTTAAAGGTCTTGTTTCCATTGTTTCAATGGTTCGATCAATTGTAAAATATGCTTAACACGAAATAAAAGTTTAATTTGTAAATGGTGTTCGTAATACTACAATTTACTGAGATATCTAACCATCTACCCCCCCCCCCCCCCCCCCCCTATAAACTTTGGGATATTAAAACATGTTTTGAATTAAATCATTTATAGATATGCAAGAACATACGATTTTAAACTTTAAATGTAGTACCCGACAGCTTACCTATTACATGTAACGATATCTTACCGGCCGCAAAAGCTCAGGTGGTAGACCGTCGGCTTGCGGATCGGGAGGTCGTGGGTTCGAACCCCGGCCGGGTCTAACCAAAGACTTTAAAGTTGGTAGTAGTGACTTTCCTCCTAACGCCCGGGGCTAAGAGGACAGCATTACGCCTGACTCGTCGGTGTCAGTATAATGGACCGGCCGGGTTCAGTCCCTGTGCAACTCATAAGTGCCCCTGTGCTATAATGATAGAAATGTCGCTGCGCAGTATCGGCAAAAAATGCCGGCTAATCCATAATCCCTAATCCCGTAACGATATCTTATTTGGGCATAATTTATGCATTCACCCACAATTAAGTTTTGGTAAGGGCGAAGTGGAACACTACCTCAATTGTTAAACAATACACTTGAGTTGAATTCGTGAATTTCCAGAACTATATAATAAGTACGATATTCTGCTAAAAATAGATACCGACGTCAGAGTAGAATACCTGGATGATGATGTAATGTGATATAACAAGTTAGTGGTCACATGAGTAGCATTATGATTTATCATAGAAGTTTTCCAAATCTTTTCCAAATACAATCAATTCCAAGTACAATATACAGGATGTCACTAAAGTAGTTTTATCCAATCTCTCACAACTTCCATCAAAAGAACGTTGTAATGAGAATGTACAAACTTAATTCGATAAAGGGAGTGCGCATTATGGCACAACAGAACGACAAATGATACAGAGTTTAAACTGTTTCGTCAACTTCAACTTAGCATTTGTCTAATGTGTGTACAAAGTAAGTATTAAAGGTGCATTCATACAAACTACGCCTACAATCGTCTGGTTGTTGACGCAATCAGTCTGTAGATAACAACATATGTATTGGATGCTCAAGTTCAGTGTACGATGATGAACTAATCCACCTCAGTAATAAGTGTTCAGTAACCGCCTTACTACGCAAACAACATCTGGAATGCCTATCCTGGATATTGAATGTTAACGTGTATCAAGCTGTCCAAAACTTCGACGATTCAGAAAAATCACTCCGCTACCTTGGCACCCCACTTGATCCGTTTCTTTACAATACCTCTATAAAGACGATATCTTCAGCTCACATACAAGTTTATCGTTAACTGTATTTAATTGCCATAATTCTGTAATACTCACTAATTCGGAGAATGTGTCAATTACATTAGTGTGTCAATTACATAGATGTGTCAGTTACATACGTGTGCATGTAAAAAATGTTAGAGCTTCATTCTGCTGTAGATATTTATTATTTTATGCAACGAATTCAGCATATCAAAGATGCCTGTGTAACGCAGCGCTCTCCAACGGTCATCTATCTGTACACCAGCTACAGAAACCGTTGTTTAAGCGCGCAACTTAGGAAAACGCTGAAACAGCGTCCAGCAGCGAGGCTGGTTTGATGTGCTTATATTTCTACCTTTGTCATTACATCTGCATTGGCATATACACATGCACATTTTATATAACATTTATTTATTCTTTCTTTGTCACCTATTTATACTTATCCGTATTTTTGAAGTTTGTGCATATGTTGTTCAATATTTCCTGTAATAAGAAGAAATATTTAATTTAAATTTATTTTAATTTAATTTAATTGTGTGTCTCAGATAGGAAATACATAATTGTAATGAAGTTGGGGTGATATGCGTCACTTTGCACATAGTTGTATGGTAGAGTTATGGTAGATTTGCCGAATTGTAACTCCTCAGCCACTCACTGCGTTGGTTTGAGTGCAGGATGATGCGGGACTTTTCATGTTGGGTGGATTTCCAGCTAACCTTTTGTGCGCCGGTTGTTCTACCCGGACACAAGTCTGGCCAGAAGTAAGTCTGGGGTGATAATTAGCTGGACGTCGCCAATATGACCACAACTGTATTGGTGCGATGTCCAAAAAACAACAACAACAAACATCTGAAACAGCATTCGCGGGATCTTTACAGGTCACACAATAATTTACTTTGTTGTTTAAGTTTAAATTAACTTGTCCAAACTGTCGGATACCATCTTTACGGTGTCTTTGATAAATATTACAATTTTAAAGTGATTTAGTGCCTAGCTTGTAGAGACAGGTGACTGACATTTTAAGTTTATTTAAGGTATAAATGCACAATGCAACATTGTTTAACAAGTTTTTGCTTGATGCAATTTGCTTTTGTGCAAAGATTTTAAAATACAAACTATTTGTGTCCAATCCGCTTAAACACTGTGGTAGCCCCTGATAGTCTTTGGCAACATTACAGGGTCACTCATAATTATTCGTATTTTTCCGTGAATATTTTACGGAAACAAATATGTCAAGGTCTACTTGGTGTTTTTTTTCCATCTATCCATCGTCGACTATGAACAAAAACTGCTATAGCTCATAACGGTGAGCAGTGGATACTTATACAACATAAGCATTTGGTCTCTGGTTTGACATGGAATGATCATGGCAATCTTTTGTTTTCTGTTCATCCGAGATGTTTTACAATTGCATTACGACTATCATTATATTTTGCTTCAGCTTAGCAATGCAGGGGTTTTCTAAGCCAGAGGCAATAAACAATGCTGCTCTAAACGTGTCCTCGTTCTAGGGATAAATGACTTATTCCGAATAATTCTAGGTTTTGTCTGGAACACACAACACAGACTGATATGAACGATGCAATCTCTCACTCAAAGTTTACTGTTGTTTCCAGTTTATCATAAAACCTGTATGTTTAGCTTCTTTGTAGAACTTATTCAAGTCCAAAATACAAAAAATCCAAGTTGATAATTTACTCAAGTTTTAATGCTATCTTTTTTATAGTAATGGTCGTATCTTTGACGTATATTTTCTCTTAATATCACCATCTTGCAATTTTGTGGGTAGCGAGGAATTGCATTTCAAAATGTAACATCATATTCAATTATCAACAGACTGATCGGTCAGTTAGTGAGAAACGCCCCCAAATTGTGGGCAAGAACTACTTGCTAGAACTTTATTGACAATAAATCGTCCTACACAAATACAATAATGCCTGTGTGTACGGTAGACATTTTACATGTTATTTTTTAAACTTGAATTTGTAAAATAATAACATATTTATAACTATTTATTTATACATGAAGCGATGTTTATGCGGAAGCACAAATTCTGCAAATCTTAAGTTTACGCTTAAGCGAGATCTCAATTGAGAAAGGTTTCTGCAACTGGACCACATAATAGGAACAACGCAGATTGCGGGGTTAGAACCAGTGGTATTCAAGGCATTGAACGTGTCCTTCTTTAGGGTTCCTTCCTCGCTCCCCCAATGTCAGATCACAGCTTGACACTTGATTAGTTTATTGTACACAGAGATGTCATATGGGAAGAGGTCGTAAAACAAGAAGACACACGTGATGCACCTGGTCTTACTGTACTGTCACTGGTCAATGAAGCTCTAATCACGCCCCCTTTCTGACACCACTTTACCACAGGGTGAAGCCAGCAACATTTCAATTTTCAATGCCTGTAAGTTTTCAAGGTCTGCACATATCCGGACAGATGCTACAATTCCACTTTTTATAATTTCAATTACAACCGAAAATATGCAATACAGGAGTCAGTATTACGACATCATTAGATATTGTCGTATTTTTAACATTATTGTCTGAATTATGACGATGTGTATGTCTATAAGCTTGATTTTTATTGCACTCTTCATGATTCATTATCTGTTGTAGAAATGTTCAATAGATAATCCTCATTCTCTTCACATTACCGATATCATCTTCATTCATTCTTTCACAGGTGCGTAGCTAGGCATGATATGATGTGTACGCATGCCGGCCAGCGGGTCCGGGTGGTAGGCTTTCCCCGAAAAGTTCTGAGATATAAAAGTGCCAAATTTGTCCCATACCAGGAGCTACAGAAAAGTTACTAAATCGATTTAGCAATTTAACTATTTTTCACGGTGCAAATAGCGGTAATATTTGATTGCAATAAATATACACCCCGCCCCTTCTAGCGTAAGTTAATTTATTGCTGATTTATTGTTTTACTTTATTCATTATTTGAAAACAATGTATCTTCAGCTGCGTATTCTACGTACATGCAGCTACGCGCCTGTTTCATTTACATTCAAATAACAAATATGTTGAATTGTAATTTGTATTCGCATTGTTGAAGAACGAAACTGTTAGAAAAGGTGTGTATCCACAAGCGTATGTATATGACATTAAGATTTAGAATTTCTTGGCGATAGCTATGTCAGCACGTTTCGAATTACCGGTAAAGTTGGGTGAAAAAAAAACAAGGGGTGAAAAAACGAAGGAAGTAAAATGATGGTTGCTATTATTGCCATTGTCTAACCGCAAAATTTACACCGAACAGACGTCACGCCGTTGAACTCTGTTTAACGACAGGAAACTCGTGGTTAACCGCAGGCATTTCAACACAATCTATCATGCTCCTTTTTTATATAGAATTCATCACTGATGTCGGAAATGCAGTCAAATATTCAAGAGCGACGTCTGACTAACTATTTGTCAGTCAGTACGTGTACAGGTAAGCAAATTAATTTATTAACGATAAGACTGCTGAGCACGAATTCAATGGTTTTAGGAAAATAGCGTTATCAGACCAGCCAGCATCCGGCTTGGAGATATTTGATCAGGATTTTCACTATTTGTTGATCTAGTATTGTGACTAGCGATTCTTCCGTGTAATTAACCAAGAACCAAACTTTTATTTTAGATGTATAACAAATGAACTAGGTTGTGCGGTAAAGGTAGTATTTAAGAGTTTACATCAACTAAATGCATGTAACCATTTTTTTCCACGTGACAACTTACTTTTGAAATCAAGTTATAGCGTAATCCGGGTAGTCCATATCTATTTTTAGCAGAAATCACCATCGTGCTTATTTAAAGATTTAAAGGGATTGAATATTAAGGGAGATTTTTAGCAATTTATACTGTGTAACAATATAATAAATATTCAAAATCGTCTTTCCTTAGACTAGCCTATGAATTTATGCTGGAATTATGCCTCAATTGTCCCGCCCCAAAACAGTGGAAACAGACTAGACGTCTGTTACTGCTCGACTTTAAATACATGGATAGTCACCATATTGCTCGGGCTATTCTGTATAACAACAATCAGCAGAGTTTTGTCTAGAAAGATAAAGTTACAACGACACCGCAGATGATGATGTTGTTGACACTCAGGGTGTTAGGTGTGCTGTCGCTTTTTTATTACAAATTGTTGTCGCTGATAATGGAACTGATGTTGGCGACAATCAGGTTATATTGCTATTCTTATTTTATTCTTAAGTCAAAAATATTGTTTAACAATCGCCTAAGCTACATTAATGGAGTACTGTTGATGTTTGGTATATGTAGATATGTTAGTTGTTCGCACATATGTCCAACGGTAGACAGCATGTGTTCTTTGAATTGAATGTCAGTTGGTCACATGTTGCTGGGTTAAAGCCCAGTCTTAAATGTCATTAACGGCATTATCTAGGATAGTATTTAGCCGTCTAAGGTTCCATTCCTTATATACAGTATATATATAAAAGAGTAGCCTTAAATAGGCTGGAATAACTGTTTTAAATCAGAGGGTTATGGGTGCAAGTCACAGTAGTGCCAACACTTTTTCTCGCTCTTGTTTGTGTCTCTTTGTCCATTTTTCGATATATCACATTCAAATAACGTAAAATATCGTGCTGTCTTATTATTAATCTTCTTTTTTTTCTTCATTTTATTCTTCTTAAAATTATCATCATCATCATCATTATCATCATTATCATCATCATCATCGTTATTTTTAAATCGGTATGTTTTTTTATAAATCATGCTAAATTTTACATCAAATAAGGTACTAAAATATAAAAACATGGTGTGAAGTATGTAATTTTTAGCAGATCAATAAACTATTTCTGAAGGCTATGGATAAATTTCATGTATTTCTCATAGTTATGTATACATACAGCTCGGCAGTTTGTTAATCAGGGCGATTCTAGTCACAACAATCATGTTTGGAGTGTTTGTCCTCGGAAAATATTCTTGTATAATCAATACGAATAGCAAAGCACTTTTTGTGTTGTTGTTTTTCTTATTCTTAAAACCAGAACGTCTAATGTCATAGTTTTAGATAAGCAAAATATCCGAAAGTCCGAAACCGGGTTGTAAATTTGTTTTTAATTGGGCGTACAACTAATCTTCTTTTTTTTTCGCACAAGATACAAAAAATGATATTTTAAATTCTTTTTACTGTTCATCTAAATACCGGACCATTAAACAAGTGTTGATGTTCTTTTCATTCCGAACTGTTCGTCTATTTCCGTCATCCATTTTAATCAATCGGAACACCTCGGATAATTCACGAATAATCTCTCGGATGTATGTAGGTAGTCGGATTACCTCGGCCATTTCTCTAAATGGGACTTCTTTTGTGACAGACGTCAAAACAAAGATGGCAGCTCGGATGACAGCTCACTATAGTACGATGCCTGTAAAAATTTCACTTTGTGGCTACTTCAAATTTAAATCATCAAAGTTTAATTTACTCGGCGCAGCAAAGACACAGCTGTCAAACGACTTCATTGTTTATGTTTTGTGCGAACTACATTTTAAGCATAGTCTTCCGACTTCCGGCGAACAAAACGATCATGATTTCTGTACGTATCATTGCACCAGATACATCCTAAGAATGATTGTCCCAAGGACGGAATTACCCGAGGAGTTCCGATTGCATTTTAATCACACCAGCACTCCCCGCCGCATTCCGTTGAAATGGCAGAGATGTTCCGAGTGCCAACACGTGTGACACAGTCGTTGCGCATCAAGTCTGTTTAAATTGTATTCGAGGTAACTTGGAGGTTCACGTGTGGTAGAGTGATGCAATAGTTGCTCAAAGGGGCTTATGTTCATAAATGTACGTTTTATTTATGGAGTCTTCGAAGATAAGCGTTGTCCACATTCATGAGAATATGTCTCGCGATTTTAGTTGACGGAAAAAGGAATTATTATTATATAAAACAACAACAACAACAACAAAACACCATCAACAACAGATCCGTAAGTGATATTCGCTTTGAAAATGTCGTTTTGATACATATAGTTATTTTTTTATTTATATATGAAAATAGCTTATGTTGTTTGGTTTTTGCTGTTGTTGTTTTTGTTTGTGTTGTATTTTTAGATATAACATTATGTTTCGTGTATTTTTTGTGTGAATGGTGGTAGCATAACAATAGTGATGAATTCTATAACTTAATGTTTTGCCAATGAATTTCAAACTCAGACTTCTCTGTTTAAATTGTTGACTTATCTACTATGCTTTCGGATGGTTTTGTATTCTGTTATTTTCATCAGACCAACGAAATGTCGTTCCTTCTTTCATCAAAATTCATATTGATACAAATGGTTTCAGTCATATGAGCCCATTTTTTTCTGTCTCAAATTTTGCCCATTTTTTATGTTAATATTATTTTTGTTTTTTTATTTTATTATAAGCTAAATATACACATAAAATCATGATGATGATGATGATGATGATGATGATGATGATGATGATGATGATGATGATGATGATGATGATGATGAGGAGGAGGAGGAGGAGGAGGAGGAGGATGATGATGACGACTTCGATGATGATGATGATGATGATGATGATGATGATGATGATGATGATGATGATGACTGTTGTTTTAAATCGCAAATACAAGTAGAATGCTGTGTCAATTCCATTAACAGATTAATATTATATTTATCTTGAATATTCATCTAAATCAAATTGTCACCCTTTATTTGTATCATTATTATTTTCTAATTAATGCGTAAATACCGGATTGTATTTTAAAAATGCTAACCTTTTACAAATTGTTAACGACACATCTTAAAAAATATATAGCCTATTCAATATGACATTGGGATCTTTTTTAAGCAGTTCATAGTGCTGAGTGTCATGAAAACATGTCTGAGTTTCCGCCTTGCTGGGTCAGGAATTGGCTCGTTCAATTACCTCGTGACCTACTGACTTAGTTTTGTCATCCCACCTGTCCTCACGTTAAATCATCTTTAGGACAAACCCCTTCTTTGTAACGATAAAACTCGCCTCAGCGGTAATCAATAGGCACGTCACGCACCTCAAGTATTCGGTCATATGGTGTCATAGAGTGTATATGACTACACGGAGCACTTTAAAGAAATCTTTTCGCAAGACGACAATTAACAGTTTTCATGGCAGTTCAATTAAAATTTCACGAAAATTCGCTTTTTTATGTTTATAACGTGTATCGTTTCAATCAATGTGTATATTTATTTTTCACGATGCCAAATATTAGAAAAGAAACTTGACACGTTACTACCCTATGCTTGCCACCACTTACCTTTTTTACAGTACCACTAAGTATAGATAACCTTTCTCGCTTCGACTTTCATGTATTGAGCTGAGTCGTGAATAGGATATAAGCCAATGGTATCTACGTATAAAACGTTAGTTAAAATAAGTGGTTTTGTAAAACCTTTTAATTATCATTTAAACTGAAACTATTCATAACAGCAAATTTTTGAGAAAAACGACGTGAGAAGAAACAAGATTAATTAACATGTATGTGATGATCATATGGTGACCTAGCAAGACAAAATTCCTGTGAAGTTACTATTACTAGATATCTTGATGAACGCGCTTTCACATTACCAGATAAATAACGCGAAACATAATATGATTTCCACGAAAACTGATTTATTTATTGGTGGCGAAAATTAGCCTCGGTAATGTAGAAATGAACATTTCTCAATAAATGACGATAAGGGCTTGTCTGTGATTTATAATTCATAACATATATACGAAATGCACCCATAAAGATGGATTTCTTATTAAAAGTTACACCCAGACACGTTACCTGATACGCGAACATTTAACTATACATTTAGATTATGTCTTTGTTTTGTTATTTACATACATCGCATCGACCAATTATGATCATTATCGTGACGTACAGCTATCCTGATGGAGGAAGACCGCAAACAAATGTCTTGGTAGAACCACCGGCTCACCGCAAGTCATCTGACCTTCCATCATTGTGTCCTTCTCGCCGAACAAACGCGTTAGAGGTAAAAAGCGGTCAGGGGAGTTACAAGTTACTGACTCTACTACTACGCCATTGGCGCCCCCTACATTTAGGTTAAATACAAACGCACAGCATATTTTGTTAACAGCGAGCCATTTCGTGTTGTATATGTATTTTTAAAATAGAATGTAACAACATTGAAAAAAATCGAATTTAGCTAGTCGTGTCGTGAAATACATAATTTCTGTCTTTTTACACATACATATTTTTGCGTTTCTGTTTTAAATCTGTAAATTAATTCATATGGATATGGTAATTTCTATACAGACATGATAATTTCGTAAATATGACTCAATTCAATTTCACTACTTTTTATTTCCTACATACATGGAGATATTACGACAGCAACTTGGGAACATATTAACAGATATAATACATTCAACATACACAGTTAGGATCATTGTGGCAAAGGGAGGACAATTATATACAAATATATAAACAAAGTAAATCAAAAAGACCTGTTTTATATAAACTAATAAAAACACACTAAATAAACAGATGAATACAATTATATATTGGTGAACTCTACTTTACACTGTTTAGATGATAACGAAATGATAAACATGTGTATTTTTAACGTGAAAGAAAATTAAATTATTTAAATCAAAAATGTATATTTTAAACTTTCCATTAGTACACTCGGATATTACAAAACACAGAGAGGATGAAACAGCAATGGACACAGTGATAGGAAACAATTCTTCAGCATTCGAACAGGTTTAGTGTCGAGCGTAGTTAAAATTGCGTCTCATTCTTGTGGATTCCGTTAATGTTTATAGAAGTGTATACATGTACTTAATAAATCGGAGTGAATTAATCGTCTTGTAATTAAATATAGCGCGCATTCTATACATAGCGTGTATACTACGACTCGTAACTCACCCAAAATTTGAGATTTGTGCCTACATAAAAAATAGTTCCGCGTAGGAAATACGTTCGATTATAATATTCATTGAATTAAGATAAATAAATAAACAACCATATTCTAAGGCCTTATTCTATGTCCAAAAAACTTTTAAAGTCTTGATATTTATAGATAAATGGAAAAAAATACGGCGAGCAAGTTTTGCTACTTTCGCTTTCGTTAAACAGTAATATGTCCTAGTCTGGATTACCTGCCCTTTGTTCTATTATGTTTACAAAAGAAGCTGGGAACCAGACTATAATATGTCCATTCAATCGTACCTACTCGGCGATCTCCGACAAGCTTCGGATATAACGCCTCGGATGTAATTGTATGAATACACCAGTTGGTGATTTGCCCCGGCGAATAACTTCTCATTGCATTATGTAAACAAAGATGGCTGACTTTTCAAAGTGCATGCAGTACGCTTAAGATATAATGGAGATTCCATACTCATTGAAAGAAGAGCAGATTGCTTCGTTGAAGAATATATTCTAACTTAGTTGATACTGTAATTATATTACCAACAGGATTTGGTAAAAGTGTAATGTACCAGTTATTACCGGTATGATTGCCATTTTGGAAGTAGTTCGTCAATATGGCGGCGACCGCATTATTTCCGAGGTGATTACGTAGAGGACGGAATTACCCGAGGAGTTCCGAGTGATGTCCATTCTGTACATAGCGTGTGACGTCACTACGTTAAAGTCTGGACCATTTACAAAATTTAGTTCAAAATATTTGCAGGAAACATATTGTAACTGTTAGAATGTATAAAAAAATGCGAAAATAATCTGTTGTAAACCTCTTCGTACTTGTTTTGTTCATTTAAGCAATCACTTCCGTATTCATAACAGCCATGTTGAAGAACTACTTTACCCACAACACACCGAGTGCATTCAAACAGGTCATTTTGACCGTGTGTTGACGCAACGATATGGCGCGCGCAATCAAAACATTCGGCTTTCTCAAAATACAATATTTTAATCGCAATCTCTTAATCCACATAGTAACTGTGTGTGTGTATTTTTTCCAAGAGGTTTTTGTTAATTGTCTTTATTTTAAACTTAATTTTCACTCTCTTGTTCTATGCTAAAACAATTTTCCTTTGATAATATATTTTGACTTACAATAAGGTATTTCTTACATTTATTTCAGCCAAGAAAGACCTGTTACGAACCAGAAGATGCGGAAGGAGATCAATATGAGGTTTGTATCGATGGTGATACAAATCGTCTGCATTTTGTTGCTTCTATCACCTTTAATGTCGTCTGCGATGCGGCCATTGTGCAGAAATGTCGGCTGGCTGGGTTGTATAGACCGAGGATGTAACGAGGAGGGCGGAGGTTATTGCGTCAACAACGGCAAAAGACCCTTTAATAATTGTATATGTCTACTCGTTCACTGATGCCGGCAGGGCGAGTCCAGAACTCGCTGGCCATTCTTCCTTCTTGACAACTCGACATTATCTAATTGCATCTGTCACCTTCTGGAAAATATTTCATACAAATGGGCAAGGTGTTCCTGGAAACTCGGCGGTTTCCGGACAAGTCAGGCCCCAATCGTGGATACTCGTGTCACTCCGTCGTCATCGAAGAAATAGACGAGGACAAGGAAATAAAGGAGGTATATCCGTTTGGTAAACTTTAGTGTATCATCGCCTGAAGCGTTCGAAAAGTGGCGTTTACTAATTGTTCTAGTAAAACGACAGTTTTAGTGTGCTTTGGTAGCCAACGTGACCAGTAACTGGAGAAAATAACAGCCGACGTCACTAGATGGAGCGATTCGGGCGATGGATAAACAAACGTGAAGCCAGCGACCTTCAAACAAGCAACTGCATACTGTCAATAGTAACACATACGTAAACATGAGGTATGATACGTGAGCCCAGTACATTATTGCTGGCCCAGAATAGTCAACATTAGTTTTAGTCATAGATGTCACCTGTAACTTCATTTCATTTTCTTATATTAACTTTCTTTCACTTAAAGTATAAAATTATCAATAAAAGAACACTGAGAACGGGGGAAATGTTGAAAATAAGTAGCAAAGGAGTTTTTGACCAATGGTTTTTCAAAGAAAATGTGAATGCTTGTTCATTTGGTCTTTGTGCATATATATACAAATAAATTAATGTATAGATCTATCAGACATGTAACATCAAAAGCAGATTGGCAGCTGCGATCATTGGTACGTTTGGGTGGCTGTATTTATTTTCTTTTTTTCCTAAAACGTTCTCAATGTAACATAAATGATACGGTGTCATTTTTACATATTTTTCTTGAGTATTTCATACTCACAAATTTGTCCGAAATCGTATTGTCCTCAAACATGTATTACGTTATGTTATAAAACACTGATTGCCGGCAGCAGTGGTAAGTGAGTACTGCCTCTAGATCCTAGAAACTTTTTGGTTAAGGCAAATACAGCATAACAACGTTAACTTTTGTTTTGTAATTTTAATGCTGACCTCCTGGGAAGTGTTCAGTCCATAGAACTTATTTTTTGTGCGTGTAAATTATTTTATGTGTGTGGGGTTTTGTGTGTGTGGTTATGTGGTAATGTGAGTGTGTCTATATGCCAATAAAGAAAAGTGCTTTTGTCGATTTTAACGGTCCTATTTAAACACGTGTACATTTTGTTAGTGTAACTGTTATTTATTACTTTTAAACTGCGGTCTTGAGTCAGTTTAATCCGTTTTCCATGATCAGAAACTTAAATGGAAAAATCCACTGACTATCTGGCAACACATGCAGAATCATTTGTCAATTAAGTAGTTGCTAAGGTTTCATATTTGACTGCCAGAAAATGTCTTGCACAGAATGTTGCAGTTCCGTGTATCAATGATCTATATGTAGTTGTGGTCAATTATAACAGTAAAATTGCTACTGTAAGTTTTAACCGGGGAGTCCAGATGTACGGAGCAAGGTCTGAGATATATTTGTGATGCATGTTTGTGCAGTGATTTTTTGTTTGTTTTTGTTGCTTTTTTTTAAAATTGTCCTTTGGCTTTCATATTGGGGGTGGGGGTGGGATGCGCGTAAAGTCTCAAAATTGCGAAAATACAGCTTTATTATGAAAACAAACAAACAATTTGACAAGTTTTACACAGCATAGCAACATTCCTGTCATAAACAATATATTTGGGGGTTGACATATATATATACTTAGGGGGGCGGGAGGATCACTGTTGTGGAACATTTCAAGTTATCATGCTTAAGTTACGAAAGCAGGTTAGACAAAGGAACAGCGTGTGTCTGGATTGGCTAGATTATTACTCATGCATAATGCATATAATGTGTGAACCTTTAAAATTTTAAAAAATAAGATTTGCTTAGTGGACCGCATCGTGTTCTTTTCTTCTTGTAAAATTGTTTCTTTGAGATTCTTAAAATGTAATAAAGCGCATTATAGAAATTAAAATGAATAAATATTTGAATAAGGTGGTACATATATTTAAATACATTTTACATTATTTAAGTTTATTAACCAACTTAAATACAGTACATTTATATTTACATAGCGTGATATATGGGCATTTTCTCTTGATGTATGAAGATACATTAAGGGTTTGGTGTTTATCCATAAAAGGGTTCAGGCAGTATATATACTACTTCAAGTATATTGCATTAAAATACACATAAAGGTTTGTATATTTTCTTTATTTTTCTACACGTAGTCAAAGATTGGATTTTTTTTCTAAAGCGTTTGTCTTCATAATCATTAAAATCAAGCAGCACTTAGAACTGTTAACTTTGAGTGTTTCAATATCTGACTGTTAATGTCCATCGTTCAGATTTATTATACCCATTTACATGGATATTGCATTTAACAAAACATGTGCTCAAGTCATTTTAACATTTGCTCAACAGTATATGTACTAAAATACACACCTGATTCCAAGGTAAACTACTTGAATAGTCGTGTGTGTTTCTGTATACATTTAGAGGGCATTGTTATATACATGCTTATTAGAATATACACTCGAATCAGAGTTTGTTTTTGATTGTGTAAAAAACGGTGAAAATTTGTGTATAAACCATTGTTGCATATATACATTTTATGTTTTAATAAATAATTGCAGAATTTCAGTTTTGTGTTATATTTATTTTAAGCATTTATATGTGCTTTCCATACCTTAAATAAATACATTTTTACTTAATGCAACATCTTATTTCATCTAATTCATGTTAACATCATTTAGATTTACATCTTATTTCATAATTACTAGAAATCAAAGCAAACTGGGAAAAATTATTTTTTCTCGGTCAACGTAGGTATTTTTACTCAACACTTCGATCTACACTGTCTTTAAAAAGTGAACATAAGCATACAAGAGTCGCAGGTTTTTCTTCGATAACTAGCACACTATGCAGCCTTTGTAGATTCCCGGGTCAACAAATTAAAGTTGGTATCCATTAGTTTTGACCAAAAACATTTTCCTCAAACATTCAAATAAGGTAATACTACCCGAACAGAAATGTTGTTTATTGATTCCCTCGATGTGAAAAGGGAAGGACAACTCTCATTATAAACATGTATTTTCTATCTGAGCCACGCTGCACAGGCCGTGTTTTTGTTTGTTTGTTTTTAGAAAACCACGTGACCACTTTCTGTTTACATCACGTTATATCATCATCCTAGTAATCCGCTCAGACGTGGATGTCTATTTTTAGCAGAAATCTCAATCATGCTTATTTATAGATTCGGAAAGATTTGGCATTTAGAGTGATTTCAAAGAGTTGTAGACTGTCTTACTTAACGTAGTGTTCAAAATCGTCATTGCTTAAGAATAGTATGAGTTTCTGCAGAAAACATGCGCACATACCTGAAACAGGGGACATATATTGTTAAGATTCTAATGCCTAAAACGAAGTATGACATAACAGCGAGAAAACAGAATATATGTAAAGACTTAAAATAATTATCGCATATGCAAGCATCGTCGGACACCCAGGACCGATCCATTTCGTTACTCTCCATTCATCGCACGTGGGATATTAAGTTTACTTTTCGCCGTTTCTGGTAATGCTATTTCATTGGTCGCTTCATAATCCGATTAAGATTTCAGTCCAATGATAAAGCTCCTTCTTTCATTGTTTCGGCATACTTGAATGCTGGCAGCAAAATGGCGACCTCATTGTTATACATCTAATCTCCATGCTGAAGATTATTGATTTTATAAGCAGTATTATGATTGGCCAATTCTTGTTCTGATCAATTCGATAAGACGACAGAAAATTTCTAAATAAACCAACGGTCGACGAATGTAGTAAAACGGGTATCCGACGATGGAATGCAAGATACATGACAACAAACTAACCCTCATCTTGGTATATTTTGTTATTACGGTAACACACATGGGATCTAGATACGTGTTGAACGATAATGTTAACTGGCGATAATGAATTATATTTACATATAGAATGATCAAAGTATGTAATGTAATTTTAAAATGGCAACATGTCTCCACATAGACTCCGTTGGTCCGCTATCAGAGCTTCGTTCAACATGTTTTATCTACGTTATAAACCATATTGACGTTTTGGTCATTTCTTGTTCTTCTTTCTTTACAACCTTACTCCATGACATAACAATAAACATGAAATGAAGGACTTTTGCCCCTGGTTTTCATGATTGTTTTGTTTTTAAGATACATCGCAGCGACCAGTTATGATCATTAAAGCAACGTCCAGCTAATTTGGTGGATGAAGACCCCAGACATATGTCTGGGTAGAACCACCGGCGCACCGCAGGTCAGCCGGAAGACTTTTCCACATTAAGTCCTTCGCCCCGAACTGGACTCGAACCCACGCGGTAATAGGTTAAGCAGTCAGAGGAGTTACAAATCGGCGACTCTACCATTACGCCACGGGGACTCCTTGTCATTATGATGTCCTGACATTAAGGGTTTATTGAAAAGGAGCTCGTTTATATATTTTTTACATTAAAGGTGGTATCCGACAGTTTGTACCATTTTCTTTCTCATGCAACCCAATTAATTATTGTTACCTGAGAAGATCCCACGAAATGATGTTTAGTAGCGCCCTACGTCCATGTGAAAAGTAAAGCATAACGCCCCACGTGTCGTTACACAATTGTATTTTACATCCGAGGCAGGCTGCTCTGTTAGATATTTTGAAACAAAGAAAACAACATGACCAGTCACTTTTAAGATCACGTTACATTGTTACATGGGTAATCTGCTCGGACAAAGATTTTTAGCTGAAATCCTCATTTTGTTTGCTTGTAGATTTGAAAATGATAAACAATTAAACCGACATATTTCACTATTTTTACTGTCTAACAATTTAGGTAACATTATAAACAGTCTTTACTCAAACTAATGTATAAGTTTATGCAGAAGTAATGGACAAAGTTCAAAGAACAAATGTAAGATGTTGTAACATGTATTGATATTGATAAGCATACTGTCTGGCATGATTAAACAAAGAGTAAAAAATACGCATTAATTATAGTGCCCTGTTGCCATATCTGTTCTGGTCAGTTAATTTATCAAAGGTCATATTTAATTAAGTTGGTTAAGTTAAAGTTAAGTTTAATAACTAATTATCAATATCAATTGGTCGAGTGGTAAGGATAAAAATCTGCCTCGGTGGCCGAGTGGTAAGGACAAACATCTGCCTCGGTGGTAAGGGCACTTTATCACACTTGAGATTTCTGATTTGAGTCGAATGTCTAACATTTGTTGTTGTGTTGTCTTTTTACGACGATTTCATGAATTGAATTTACCTTAATCCCATATAATAATCATCATAGAATATGTTTAATATTGGTAGTAGGTAAATGTTGAGAACATAACAAAATTTATAAAAAAAAAAATCTAAATTCTGTGTCTCTCTCGGTTTCTCACGTTTTGAGCTGACCTTTACAAGATGTTCAGCCTCTGTCGCCATTTTTGAATCAGCATGGGTAAGCTATGTCGTTCCCGTGCATATAAATGTATAAATATGTATCTTAAATAAGAATGAACAACAAAAATGAAGATTGGGAACTATAAAGTTAATCAAAGAACGGTTCGCAACTGATGCACCAAATTTACCACCATGTAACCTTCAACTTTCCCTTACTGCACTTCCGGTCAATGTTATTACAAATCAAAGGAATTTATTTTGTCTGATTCTGAATAGCTTTAGGTTTCTGTTGACACAAAGTGACTAAAAAAAAACTTAACAAAGAAAGTTAAGTGCTACAGTTAGGAACGACGAGGCATTTAGTGTAAAACATTACACGTCAGATTTTTAATAGCGAGAGAAATAACTCTCTAAATATATTTTTGGTGTCTGACGTGTTTATTTCCCTTGGTTTGTGTTGTGACATTTAGCTTACTTCCGGTTCCTGAATCCGTCACATGATAACGCAAGATGGCACACACAGCTCAGAAAGGCAAATTGATCGCTGTTATTGGCGATGAGGTGAGTATAAGCGTTGCTTAGACTCTTTAGTGTGAACAAATTTAATAGTATTTGTTGTGTTGCGAATTTAATTTTGAATTTTTGTGGGTTTTTTTGCTTTGAACTGTAACCTAATTATTTTCACATCTGACAGTTGCACACTGCTACTGCAGAATGTGTTGACAAACATGGTCACCTTGTTATATGGCCACTCTTAAATATCTTGGCTTAGGCTTACAAAGAAGGAAACACATTAATATGCAAACAAATTTAATGTGTTAAGTTGATTGGAAGAATGCTAATTTAAAAATTATATAAAATAGACATCTTGTCCTATAAATTAGACCTAGATTTGGGTAGATTTGGGTATTTCATGCCACCCCCTATGGTTAGCATATTGCAATATACCTATAATATTCATGTTTTTTTTTATTGTTCACATTTTGCATAATGCCTGATTACACTATGTCATATTGCTTTCCATTCACTACCGTGTAGCACTCAGCACATCGATTTAATGCACTGCTTCAGTTAAATGCTAATGTCATGTCTGAAAAATTTAGGATTGCTCCTTGTTATTGCAGGGAAAGCCAGAAGACTTTGCATGTCCAATAAAAAGTAAAAAATGTATAATAAATCATAACTGTTGATCTTTTTTGTAATACTACACTTGTAAAAAGCAATTAAGATTTTGTCCATGTGCTAAACTTCCTAAAAAAATGCTAAAACTGTCTGACAAGTGACTGATTGAAAAATAGCTGTATTAACGACTTCACTGATGTATATATAGAGGATCTGACATGAGTTGTCATTTAAATACAAACATTAATTAAACAAGCTCAGGAAAAGTAAAAGTAAGCGAGCATAAGTCCTAGCATATCATGTTTCATTTTAGCATTATACTATTTATAGTTTTTACATTTTCATTTTATTTGATATGCTAGGTCATAAAGCTTCTGCTACAACTACCATGTAGCACTTGGACGTTCTGTTGCAAGGCACTCTTTGAGCAACAATATTTTTGATACTGATTAATGTCACTTTTACAAAATATGCCCTACAGTTAGATGAAACATTTATCAAAATCAAAATGAACATAAAAGGTTAACTAAGTACATTGTTTAAAATAGATAAATCCTTTAATTGATTGACTAAAATTAAATACAGTTAAACAGAAAGTCAGTTATAACAATTGGATCATCGGTTGCATAAGCTTCATGGTATGTCTTAGTCAAAATATTTGTTTTTGACAAGTCGTGTGGAGAATGCCAAAGCCTCCAAAATATTGTGTAATATTTTTTAATATTAGGATTTTCTATATGGAATGGCAGGGGGAACCATAAACATGAATATCTCATACAATAATACAACAATATATATCGGCATATAAAATAATGAAAACAAATATGATATGAAAAGTCTTATTTGTAGGACTACTTTGGTACCATGCAAACTTTTACAAGTTCTTGCTATAATAGTTAAACCAGATGTTACAGGCTTCTTTTACCATCTTAACCAAATTATTGCTAAAGTTTTATAATGAAGACATAGTCTTTCACAAAAAAATAATTAAAAAATTGTTGAGTGTGTATATGTTATATTAAGGTGTTTTTTCCTTTTATTGTTTTCCTTTCTAAGCTACTGTTTATAGTAGTTTAAAAATCATAATATATAACGTTCTCATTTCTTGTGTATAGGATACCTGCACTGGATTTCTGCTTGGTGGTATCGGAGAAATAAACAAGAAAAGGGAGCCCAACTTCCTGGTAGTCGGAAAATGTGAGTTAAATGTATGGCATTTTGTATATCTATATGCATCCTGGTGTTGGCAATGCAAGTCATGGTTAATTCAATTAATTAAGCAAAAAAAAATGGAATCTATCCCTTTTGTATTCCCTGAGCTTACAAATGTTGTTAATCTTGACACAAATTTTCACCAGCCATGATAGTACAGTAAGTAGAATTTTGATAGTATGATAAAGATATCATCATGAAAGTATGGCCTACATCAGTGCTATAAGTTAGGCATTATATCTTGAGTACTTATAAAGGTCGTGGTGAGTGAGCAGGTATATGTCATTTGTGGCATCATCGAGAGATACATGTAGCTTCGTAGTATTCTTGGTATTAGGACAACTTGTCCAATTCAATAAGCGTATAATACATAATATATAATAATGTATTAGGAATCAATTAAATCCAACTGTTAAATTGAACATTTTGATTGAGGAGTTGTAGACTGATGTATGACTACAAAATATTTTAAAATGCAGATATATATATGTATATATATACATAAACATATATCTGATCATCATTTGATTGTCATTGTAGCCACAAGTGTGATGGAGATTGAGGAGGCATTTCGAGGATTTGTGAAACGCACTGATATAGCCATTATTCTGATCAACCAGAATGTAAGTACTTGTATTTGAAACATTGTGTCTTTTGTATCCTAACACATTTGATATGTACAAATTAAGGAGGACATTAATCAAAAAGATGTTTTATAATTTGTCTGTGCTCAGATTAATGATTGTTCATTGAGGACAATGCTTTTGTATGCTATTTTTCTGAAATGTTTGTTGCCTTCATTGTCCTTTATAATTTATACAAAAAGGATTTTTAGTTATGGTCAAAGTCTATTTCTTTATTTCATAGATAATGTATTTGTCAGAAAATAATTAAATTAAGGAAAGAATAATGTTTTAAAAAGAAATGGTAGAATGAGTTGCCTTTATACGGCAAACATTAAAGGTGGTATCTGACAGTTTGCCTATATCAACTTCATGTTAATTATATCTTTTCCCTGTCCTGGGGATTTTTTTTCATAATTGCTGCATAAATTTATGTTTAGTTTAAGCAAATGCTGTTAAAACATTGCCTCAATTTTGAGACAGTTCAAATCATGACATTAATTTATCTAAGTGTATATTCTTGTCTAATCTATACATAAGTTTGATGGGGTTTTCAGCTAAAAAATAAATATCGACATTATGGCTGAATATCCAAGTGATAATGTAACATGTCTCAAATGTAAGTGGTCACATGGTTTTTTTATTTTAAAAATAGCTAACTGTGCAGTGTGGCTTGGATGGAAATACCTGTTTGCACTGACAAGTTGGGATTTATGCTTTGCCGTTCACATAAATCTTAGGAATCAAAAAACAGCATTTTTCAAGAAATTTTCATGTAACAGAGAATTATTTGGTAATTTGAGAAAAAAACAAATTTGGTCCAAACTGTGAGATACCACCGTTAACACTGTCATGTAAGTTTTATATAATTCCACAGTCCCTCACCATATGCATTCAAGTCCAGGTTTGAGTAGCAACTGTTTTGTTAGATGGACTTCCATCTGACCTGAAAGGCATGTGTTGTAGGTTCTCCACTAATCACAATTGGACTTTCAGGTGGCTGAGATGATTCGACATGTTATTGACATGCACACAATTCCTGTTCCTGCAGTGCTAGAAATCCCTAGTAAGGAATGTCCGTATGATGCCAGCAAAGACTCAATACTGAGAAGAGCAAAGGTAATTTACTGACAAAATTTTCATTTGGTATAGATGTACACATCAGTAAAACATAAATAAAAGATTCAATACATATTATTTTTGTTCAGACAGGACAATATTTTTTGTTGAGTTCATCTTATCTGTGGGTTTGTCTAGGTAAATGTTAACAATGGGATTGGAGACCAAGTTTCTATATTTTTTTAATTTTCCGAGATGAAGTTAAAGGTCAGTTTCCATAATAATTATATGTGATCATTTTTTAGCCAGTTCAGAGGCCTACTCTGTTTTCATGTTTCTGACTGAAAAGATTTCAAAATGAAGAACATTTAAATGTGAAAACAGTTGATGACTGTGGTATATAAATACTTTCTTAAATGTGCAAAATGTTTCTGTCATTGAAAATAAAACAAGTACCAATATAATGTTTCCATATAAATAAGCCAATTCTTTTTGTTTGTGAACTTGTTATACCGTGTATGACTTAAAATGTAAGGAATGGACACGACGTAGACAGTACACCTGTTTAAAATATAAGTGTACAAACATACAAACCTGCAAGCTTAATAACAGTGCTGATGATAATTGAAAATAAGTTATGAAAACAAATTGATAAAATTATAGATAACCATTGTGTAATAATGATTATATTAAACATGTTTGACCAATTGTTCCTGATGTATTACTTACTTTTTTAGGTTTTGATGCATTGATGCACACAATGTATTCATTGTAACAAATACATATTTATTTATCTTTTGCATTCTGCCTATTTTTTAAGCAATATGTGAACACCATGTAAGACTTTTTAAGGGGACCATATTTACATTTCAGGGTATGTTCACTGCTGAGGACTTCAGATGAGAGGACAGAGAGGGCAGCTGTGTTCACATACTGACCATGAATGGGACATCATTGACAATGTTAATATTTATCCGGACTGTTGAATCTGTATTTTTATGCTTGTAATATCTAAAGCTCGATCTTTGACTGGACAAAGAAAAAAATGTATTTATTACTTGTTTATTTCTAATGAAACATTTCATTTGTCTTTTTTCAGGTGGTATAATCTTTTTTGCAAAGTTCTATTGTATAAGCTCATGGAAGGTTTAGAAATCCTTAAGACCGTTTGAAAGGATATTGTCCAGTTATTTGGCAGTTGAACAGTGACCGTTTTTTAATAATGTTATCCGTTCATCTTTAAGATTGTACATTTTTGAATATACAAATGATTTACATGTATAAATGTTTTTTGACATTTGTTTGTATATACTAGTGATACCACTGGCTACATGGTATAGTCAAAAAGATATTAAGGACTTCTTTGAAATATCTTTGATTCAAATCCCAGCTCTGTATGTTTTGAGTCAATCATTTTTATGACAACACTTTGTATGGCATAGATGGTTGGATCCAAACTTATCTCTCATAGGTGAAGCATTTTTTCGGAATGTAAGGCCATTATGTCCAATACTTTGTATAAACAAGATTCATTTCATTCATAAAGATTTAGTCATTTCTCATTTAGATAATTCTAAAAAAGAGCACTACTGTTTGGTTAAGCATTTTCATGTACATGTTGAACGTACAATGTATTAGTTTGATTTCAGTTTGTTTTTTAATGTTGAACAATTGTTTGTGATTTTGATACCCTAGGTATACTGGATTCACGCTGGTAGACATAGAAATCTCACAAAATGGTATACATGGGTATTATCCACCTTTGTAAAATTTCAAAATGTATCTACTCAAAATGTTCAACTTTTATGAAATTAACTAAACCAAAACTTGATAGTCACCCTTCACAAGGGTAAACAAATTCCTACAAGAAGGAATTTTAGTCTAAATATATAAAATAAGTGTTGCTGTACATCTAGGTATTTGTAGTTGATAGATATAAAATCTAAATACATAAAGTTTTGTTTGTTGTTTATGGGGGAACACTATGATAATGTGATCTGAATTATGTCAAAATAAGAGAATCGGTAGAAGCACTTGGTGCTCCCGGAATAAAAACTAGTTCGTAAAGGACTTTTTGTGTTTGGACAAAATTTAAGTGTTAAAATAATAAAGAAAAAGAACTCCTAAATTATGCAGAGTTGTGTTTCTTGTACACTGAGCTTCTCATTGAGATCTATCTATCAAAACCCCTTACATGTACCATACTTAGTAATGATATAATCCTATATAGCAGTCAATCATTCGATCAGTCAGTCAATAAACCTATGTATCTTAACCCAATCAATATATGTGTATCTATGCAGACAGACTTTAAACAATGCATTTTAATGAATTTCATTATCAAACAACAATCCGGTTGATCTTGTTCTGGACCTGTATTTTGTTGTAAATGTCCGTTAAAGTTGGTATCCAAAAGTTTGACTATAGCCAATACAATTTACAAATCATTACACCTATTTGTGGCATACTTTCTGCATAAACGCGCGCTTAAGTCATAAAAAGACGATTTTTTTATATAACCCCAATTGTTAGGTAGCGCTTAAATCGCTCATTATGTAACATCCTCCACCCCGACCCCACCCCCAAACGGCACCTGAACAGGTTACTTGGATAATGCTATAAGGTGATGTGTCAAAAGTTAATGGTCACAGGTTTTTCTTAGTTTGGAAGCATGGCTCAGATAGAAATACATGTTTGTAATGACGACTGGGGTGTTGTGTTCCACTTTTCACATAGAAGAAGTACATCAATAACCAGCATTTTATGGGAACTTTTTGGGCAACACGGATTTATTTCCAAATACTGTTTGAGAGAAAAATAAATGGCGGAAACTGTCGGATACCATCTTTAATGCAGAACATATGTAAGTAAGTAAACATGTTCTGGTTAAAAAATGTTATCAACAAAAATAGAACCAAAATTAGCACAGTTGGTTAACATTTGCACAAGTAAAGCCAAACTTTGGTTTTCACTGAGAAAAATTGTTTTGACTAAGATTGTTACAAAACTATGTTGTGACCACATTATTCTTATTGCATTTGTCGTTACTTCATTCGCTTGTTTCCTCCCTACGTGGGTTCGAGTGCCGTTCCAGATGAAGGACCAAATGTGGGAAGTTTTTCCAGCAGACCTGCGGGTCGCTGGTTGTAACTAATGTTCAGATCACATTCACGTTGAAAATGGGGGATATTTAAAATATTGAATGTAACTTTAACAAAAAGTATAACATTTTATTAACACATTCAAATATACAACTAGTTCTATACATGTGAAGAGTTGTCAGGTATGTAAACAAAATCAAATAATCTTTAAAACTTCTTGCACAGATGGCAAAATAAAAACGCAACACAAACATTGTATTGTAAATTCACGAACATGAACAATGAAATGATCTGAGTTTGCAAAGAGAAATGAATATTCTCAGGGGCGTGCCTTGGCGATATTTGAGTATACGCACTATTTTAACGAGGGCCCGGGAGCCGTTAATGCATTCTGGGTGCTTTAAACACGCAAAATTTGCCTATAACTATCGTTTGTAATGGAAAAGATATCTTTTCTACTTGTCTATTTAACTTTCCATGGTATATTTTGGACAGACTTATTAGAAATTAACACAATGTCAAAATAACTTAATTTATTTGTGTTACGACTAATACTAGTAAATCAAGACTGTATACATACTGGGAAAAGGTGGGTGCGAAATTCTTTGGAAGCAACTGTGCGTAAGTGCGTAAGCCCAGGCACGCCCTTGATTCTGGCTAAGTAGATTGCTGATGGGGTAAAGCCACGATACTAATGGATGATAATGAGTATGTATACGTGTATGGTACATTTTTATGGAACTGGTTATCCAGACACTGGTCCACATGTCGATGATGGCATGGAACATGATTTTATATTGTCGTCCCAGACCAAATTCACGGGACACGGCCGTGTGAATACACCGCTTGGTGCACATGTGACGTAATAATGACAACCGGCGCATGACTGGTAGTTACCAATAGGTTTGTACGCGCAACCGGAAATGACGTCCAGGCAACCAGCTGAAAAAGAAATTGTGGATTAAAATTTAACTGCGGGGGACATGATTGTTATGTAAAGGTATTTCAAAAAAGTTTGATTATTTTTAAAAACAATTATTTAACCTACACATTTCCCTTGTCATAATAAATCATGAAACAGTGACTGCAACTGCTTTTAAATTAATCATACAAACGCAAATATTGATATTTTAGCGACTTTGTGCTTCTATAAATAGACGTAGTTATCATACAAATGTCTGGTAAAAAAACACACACACAACAATACTGGATCCTGCGCACTTATTGCCAGCTAGAAAACCTCACATATTTTGTATATGTCCGCCATTGGGACTCAAACACATAGGGTGATAGTAAATTAATGAAAAAAAAATAGATCTACCTCATTTTGGAGTTATGAAAGTAACTGTTTTAAATACAAAAATGTATTTATCAGGTTCAACATCAACATTAACATCATACTAATGTATGCCTTACTAGAGAAAAGTATTCCATTCTTGATAACAGACCCCGGCCTGTTAGGCAATTGGTATGGCTGCACTGAAAACGAAAGCAGAACATCAAGACGTCACCGATTTGTACACATACTGCTGTTGTTAATACATACACAAAAGAGCCCGTGTTCACAAACAGAATTGTACGGGGCGGTTGATTTATTCGTTTTATGTATAAATTTAGTGTAAAAGTGTGGTCCAAGGGATGGTTATTTGTTGTAAAAGAAGCCAGTAAGACTTTGCGTGTTAATAAAATCAAAACATCGTTTAAGGTAAATCAAAACAAAAATTGTTTGTAAATCAACGCATCATTTTTTAGGTTAACCAATGCATTATTTGTTAGGTTAACTAATGCATCGTTTGTTAACTAATGCATAGTTTGTTAGGTTAACCAGCTGAATCAATTCATCATTTGATAGGCAAACCAAAGCATCATTTGCAAGGTAAATCAAAGGGTAATGCAAAAGCAAGAATCGCAAGGGAAATCGAAGCAACTGTTTATGGTCACTTAACTGTATTTCTGGTCACAAATGCAGTTTCATCCGGTTGATAATTCACTAAAAAGGCAACGTAAAAATAGTAACCTTAGTATCGCATGAAGTTGACGACAGTTCAAAATTCAGTGTAAGTTCTATTGACTCATTGCGCAAGGAATCATATAAAGTCGTAAAATAGTGAGATTTGAAGATACTATATAAACACGGCTTTACAACCCTTTGAAAAGCGCGGCATAAAACACATACCAGTAGGGGGAGCCACTGTTGTTATTGTCGTCAGTGTCGTGGCTCTTGTAGTTGTTGCTTTTGTAGTTGGTATTTGCATGGATGGGTTTGGAATGTTCTTTGGAGGTGTCCAAACTACAAAAGAAAAAACAACAACAATAATCTGAAGACATTTTTGCTCAAAGTAACGGTGGCCCTTTTGATGAAGCCGGTCTGCTATTATAAATACCCGAAATGGCCTACCAGTGATATAAGACGTCTCAACACACAGTCATGCAGCTACAAATGACATACCCAGATAAAGTCACCAACTATAAATTGGAGTTTAGCAAATAACATGTAATTAGAACGTAAACGACCTTAAACAACGTCTCATATGTTTGTTTTTGCAAAGTAATTCATTTTATCTTGATGGTAAAACAGAACATTGTCTTAAACCGACGACAGGAATTTATAACACATGTAGATAAGTGGACAGAAATGAAATTGTGATTTTGTCATAAATTAAATAACACTCAGGGCGCCCGTGCCCGTAACTCATCAGTGTTGCACGTTCGAGTCCTGATCGAGGTATATGGTACAGTTGACCTGTGGAGCGCTGGTTATTTTACACTGACATTTGTTTGGGGGTCTTTCTCTACCCATAATAGCTGTGTATTGCTATACTGGACATGATTGTGTGCGATATATTTCAAACACTAAGTAAAACACCGCGAAGTTATATGATAAACAACTTACACTTTGATATTTCACAAATATACGGGTAGTGTTGACTACAATCATTGTCGTTCATATCGCCTTCCCAGAGTTCACCGCAGTGTTCCTGTCCACCAGAGTTGTCTGGTTGGTTCTTGCCCCACGGCCTAAAGAGGGAGCAAGTCAATCAATCAATCACTCAATCACTCACTCACCCAATCGATCGATCGTTTGATCGATTGTTCAGTTAGACATTCATCTGTTTTATCAGCATTTTATAAATATCTACCCGATGTGCAGTAACCTGCGTCCATACAACGTTTTTATGTATTGGCTATTTAAATGTAGGACACTAAATGTTCCTGAAGAGCACGAAGGAAAAAATCGACAAAAAATGTTAAATCCCCGATGTTCACAAGTAAAGGACAACGTAAGTCTCCTATTAAATGCAATCCAACTTTCTACGTACACTCAGGACAAGAGGTCACTACTTGCTTAAAGCAATACTTTGATTGTTCGTTTAATGCAACATTACACATACTGGACATACTTAAAACTCTGGTGGCAGGAAATTATTTTTACGAAGTACGCATTTAGTACGTATTCCAGATTAAATGCAATTTGACATAATATTTTTTAAAACAAAACAGCAAAACCTGACTCACATGACGTTGGTATCAAGCGGGGTATGATCCTCCCATGTGTGCCCGGTGTTGTCGGTCCGGGGTCGGTTACTGAGGCCTGTCCAGAAATGATGCTGACCTTGGGTCTGGAGTAACACCGCAGTCTTTTGGCGTAACCAGTCCTGGATGAACAAATATGAGGTATGTTTTTTATGTATCACCTCGCACTAATACAAAACTGGTCATTATACAGCGATGTACGTCCAGCTATAATCGATGGTAAAAGAAGTAAGACAAATGTCCGGGTAGAGCTAAACGCACACCTCAGGTGAGAAGATCTCTCCGCAACAGACGATTGTATACTCTTATATTAACACTCATTTATGAAGGATTTCTTTTAATTACAGGTCTTACAATGTTAATATAAATATCTCCAACTTCAGCTGCAATAAATGATTTTTCACGAGATATTATCCACTATTACTGTTTTTTTACTATTACTTTTATTTGTAAAAGCGAAAGCGTGTAATCTACACCTTAAAATAACTTAAGTGTAAACATAACGAATAACGAACCCTTTCAGCGACAGAATCGATCTTTACTAAGTGTCCTTGTTTCTTTTGACACTCAGCGCTGGCGTTGTCTCGAGTGCGCATGTCCGTGATGTCAGTAATTATGTAACAGTCGTTACTTCCGGGGCGCTCCTCCCATCCGGTTGGACATGAGCCCAAGTCAGCTGTGAGTTAAAACATACAATATACAAGATTGCGGATATAGCACATCCAAGGAGATACATAAGCATACGCTAAAGACAAAAATTGGATATACATGAGACCAGACTATCTGCTACTTTTCTTTTACCTTGTCAGCTACAACTTTTTTATTGCAAGCTGCATTGTTAACCTCTGCATACTCGATTCCTTTTCATGGAACATATCTCGCCAAACAGCTGCAAATTCATTATTGTCTGCTGCATAACTGTTCCAATCAAAAGAGTTAATACGTAAGAGGCACAATTCCATAAGAGAAACTGCTCTCCGGAGCCTTGCCAAAACTGCAAATGGTCATTCGTTTCATGTCCATTCTATTGGCCATCAACAGTATACCATCATACTGCGTATTCTTGCATTGGAATAGTGGAATAGCAATATGTATAATTAAACTTTCATTGATGAAAATCGTTTGTGTTTATTGTAACTTTTTAAGCAATTACGTCACAAACCTGTGTTTGCCGAACAGCCAAGTAAGTCAAATCTCAGTGATGGATATGTGTTCCAAGCAACCGGATTTAGCCGGATACATCTTGCCATCACCGGGCACGGGAGCATGTTTGTTACCACGGTATCCTGGTCTGTGTTTCCCGTGAATATCTGTTCGTAGAAAACGTAGCAAATTAGACATTATTCTTTGGGGTATAACCTTTCAATGAAATAAGAATGTAGCACAACAGGGAAAAGAAAAAAAGTATAAAAAGAAGCAAAATGTTTCGAGTAACGGTCTCAAAGGGCTTTAATGTCTGCTTAGTGCTAAGCTCTTATAAATATGCTCGGTACAAATATTTAGTATAGATTTTAAGCCAATTGGTGGAATATAAGTATATCCATTGACTATTTGTGTACCTACACAGGTGCAGCAACTGCCACAGTTACACATGAAATACATTGTACTTACATATGACCGAGTTTCTTACTTTTTTTGGTAGGGAAAGTTTCGTTATATGTATTTCATTTAAACTCCTGCTAAGGAATGTTATTATAAGCGAAATTATTTGGGACCAAGAAGGGTGTAAGAACTTAATATTAAAGAAATATGTTAAACATAATAAGGGTTAAACAAACAGCATCTGAATTTAAAACTGTCTTATTAAATGTTTAATCAAGTTTAAATGTTCACAACTGTTAAAATCTCTCCTATGCTTGCGAATCGTCGCAAACCCAGTTCCATAACCTCTAACCTTATTTGTAACCCATGGACGTAGACTTTATTTAGTATTCACCATGTCAGCTCCACTGGAGTCTTTGACGGCCTCGAAGTTGATACAGTCGAGACTGTATAGGAGACGATAGTTGGTCACGTGCTGGGTACAACATCCGGAGACGGGGTCAATATGCCGGCCCTGGGTAGCCACCCCTCTGACGATACTGGGCGCGTTAAGCTGGACCTATACGCCATAAACAGTGAATATGGTATTCATGTTGCCAGATTAAACGTATTTGAGAGAAAAGGTAAGGTGAGTTGTATGAAGCAGAACATTCTGTTATAGTCGTTGTTTCTGTTATTGTTTAAATTTGCGCAGTACTTACTTACAAATTACGTAATACCACTAACTGTTGATATTAAAACTATGTAAACCGATATAATAATGTAAAAGTGTGTCTTGTAGCAAAGTTACTGCAGCAGCAGAAAAACTCCCAACTAAACTGACGAATAACACCACGTTCTTATGGCAATGATCCCACGAAGTACAGTGGCCCTCGCCGTCTAGCATGCCGCTTATTTAACAAATTATTAAAAACATTACATACTGTTCAAGTACAACATGTTTCTTGATACACACCTGAATGAATTGTTGCTGGTCGGCAGTGACGGGAGACCACGCCCCGTTGTTAAAAACTCCTGTAGTCGGGTCTCTGCTAGCATCAGAAAACAACCTGGCTCGGTCTGGGCCGAAATTGTCCCCAGGGTTATTTAAGTTATAGGTGGAAGAAGCGGAGAGCTGAGAGTTTTGTGCACCCTGGGGTCCAGTAAGGAGATAATCATGACATACCTGGGCACCTGTGTTATATATAATTTCCCATTTACGAAATGAAAGCAATGTATAAGTAATCTTTATTGTAGATAGGTAATTTCGTATGTATTTTATAAAAGAAATAATCTTGATTTTGTTTATAACTTGCTTATTTTTATAATATTGCTGAAAAAGTCTTGCTCATTCGTATCTCATGTTTCAAGATAAATTGTATATGCATTTTGCAGTCTGAAATGTTCTCCATATTAAGAAAATGGATAAAACATCATTTTCTACAGTAATTATCTAACAAATACCTTCTCACACGGGACAGGAACCAGGGTGTAATTTGAATAATTATAGAAAATTTCCGGTATAAACGAAACCACAGAGACTGTACATTGAAACTCCTGGTAACCCTACCCCCATTTACCATGCGTTCAGGCTCTAACTTGGAATAAATCTCCATTTTATATTGTTAAGCAAGTTTTCTTTTGCAAGTTATTAATGCTTCAAATTGTTTTATATGGCATGCAAGTCCTTTCATATCGATTAACAACTTAACACTATTGTTTTTAAGTTTGTGTTAGATAAAACGCTGTAATCGTCTACGTCTAATTAAAGTCTGCTATTGTGTATAATTTATAAGCCAAATGCAACTAAAATGGTAAAATAATATATTTTATGAAAGAAAGTCGCTTAACACGAGATATTCATTATAAAACATGTTATTGACTATAATAAGTAATGCGGGTCCAAGTAACAGGGATACTGCAAACACATGTGGTACTTTTTTGCGTTTTAATGTTGTTAACTAGTTAATATTTATCTTACACATTTCTCCGAATGATTCGAATTTACTTTACATTCTAGTATTCTAAATGTTCAGAACTAGATAAGCAAACACATAATGGACATACCGATAGGAGCACTGAATGGCACAAAATGACGATTGGTCGCAGTTGTAGTCGGCGGCGGTTTCATCGTCGTAGTTGTCGTTGTAGACGTTGTTGTTGTTGGCGTGGTGGTTGTTCGCGTCGTTGTTGGCGTTGTGGTTGTGCGCGTCGTTGTTGGCGTTGTGGTTGTGCGCGTAGTAGTTGACGTGGTGCTGGTAGTTGTAGACGTTGTTGTTGGCTTTGGCGTTGTCGTTGTGGTCGTAGTTGTAGTTGTTGATGTTGACGCAGATGTGGAAGTTGTTGGCGTCGTTCTACCCGTGCCAAGCGTTGTTGGTGGATCCACACATGAATATTCAACCGTCAGATATTTTGGCACGTTTGGACATGGATCTTCTCCTGTAGTTTAACGGAACAGTAGGTAAATTCAATATATGGCCCACTTAAAGGGCTTCACATGGAGTCATTATCAAAGTTGGCATTTTATTTTGTTTTTGTAATAACTGAGTGAAAATTTTCACGTTTTTACTGTCAACTATTGTCCCCATTTAAAGTTGAAAATCTTCAGCATGATGATGACCTTCATTCGACCCTTAGCTTGATACATACAGATACTTCGTTGAGCCCAAAAATGATTATTAGAGCGGCGTCTTTGCTATTTTCGTTAATGAAGACACCCCACAAATGTTTGGGTAGAACCACTGAAGCACCGCAGGTCGTCTGGAAGGCAATTTCTTCGACCCGAACGGGACTCAATCACGTTGAGAGGCTGAAAAAACATAGGTGATGTTACAATTTGGCGACTCTACCACTTCTCCACGGGTGACCCATACACGCCACACTTTGAACCAAAAGTTAAAATTCCTACCTAATATAGTATTGTCGGCTTCGAGGAAGCACTGGTCACGACCTTGACACAGACGGATTACCGCGTCTGTAGACACCCGTGTGGAATGACAGTTAGTGGGCAGGTTCGGCACCAGGTACGGGTTGCAGTTGCCGGTTCGAGTACGGCCATACTCTACGCTGATCACTTCAAGCACCTTTCCGACCGGACACTGAATGTACTCGCCTTTCAGCTCGCAGATTTCCTCTTTTACTGTAACATTTGTTGCTAAACATATAACAACAGATCGTAAGCGTCGCTTAGTATTAGAGAAAAATACTGTTTGCAATAGATCTTTAACAATTAACTTTTTTCCTTCCTCAAGTAAACACTAGATTGCTTCTTGAAGCGAAGTAGTTTGATTGATTTACTTGTTCGTAACTAAATATTTGGTGATTAATTCGTATAACATTAGCTTCAGCATTACAACCTTTAGTTATTATCATTCTCGTAGACGTTTATTTTAAGGTATTACGAACTGACTTAGCAATCAAAAGCTGCTCGTGGAAAAACTAGATTGTTGGGAGCTAAAAGCGACTGAAAACTAAGTGTAAAGCATCGCAACAATTTGGATGCAAACGCCCCAACCACACCCCTCTGACCTAGTGAAAAAAATTGAAGGACATGTTCACATATAATTTAAAGATCTGGAGTAATGTTTTATTACATATTGCGGTTTTACAAAAAAAAAAAAAAAAAAAAAAAGAAAGAAAAAAAAAGAAAAGAGAATAACAGCAAAAGATGCAACGTGTACTAATTGTGACCAATACACGACCCACTACGCTTAAAAACTTGTTCAAATACAAAACAACAACATTATGCTTATAATTTTCTGAATTGTTGTAAATCAAAACAAAACAGATACAATATTGACAACAAATAAAAGTATTTACTTACTGGACCAAACCGTGGACGGAATAATCAACACTATTGTCAGGCAAGTATACATATCCATGGTGAATATTATGAGTACTGTTTCTGTTACAAAAAGAACAACTACAATCAAATATCGTTACACGCATTAAATCGAAAATTTAAAAGTAAGAACTTCAAGAACTTTTAGGTAAGAATTTGAATAAAAATATAAAATACATATATTGTTAAACAATAAAGAAACAATTGTGAGTATATGACCAGCTGATGACTAACGCAATGTTTTGAATCTCCAGTACTCCAGGACAGGGTGACATTTATATAGAGGAGTTGGGCGGCAATAGTGTTATTGTTGACCACCGTTTCTACAATACTGGAACCACGTTGGGGGGCCAAGGTTTATCAGGTTTGAAGTTTGTGGATTATTATGATATAATACCTAAGATTGGGGCGTAATTCATTTTCTTGACCCTCTGTTTGTAAACAAGATACCATGTCTGGGGCGCCTCGTGGGGTCTGTCATTGGAAATGGGGATCTTATTTTGTACCTTATCTTGAACAGTCTGTTTCTTTCTGATACAGTGAACATTGCTGTTAACAAGTCGTTCCTGTTGTAGTAGATGCATATTACCTTTTGTGTAAATTTAAATATAAATAGCATCACTGACTTTTTTTTTTACTATTTTATTCTTTATTTTGCAAACGATAAGTTATTACTTTCGCTCTATTTATGTTTATCCAACTGCAAGGCTTAAATATATATGTGTCATTAGTTACAAAGTAAAACTAGCTTTCATACTTTTAAAAGGAAAATCAAACAGAATTATATTTTGATTTTTTTGTAATGTATAACCCCACTTGTACCTCCTACGTACTTTTATCATCTTAAACCAGGAGTTCCTGGCGTTCATTTCACGGTACTTTGAATTGCGAGGCACCCCCGCCTTACACCCACCTGGCTACAGCGAGTGGGTGTGACGAAGACCTCAAGTCTGTTACTGATACGTGTCATTCACCGCCTATCTCAAGTACTGAAGCCCACTTAAGTCGATACAAAACGACCGCATACACATATTAAGATGGTCAACGAACATCAGTTGGTCAACCTTGGTCCTCTTACTAACTCAATGTTTGTCTTGCGATGGGAAGTCAATTAAAATTCCATCACCATTCAGTACGTCAATTAAAACGTCAATTAAAATTAATTATATATTCTCTGATTAATTATATCAGTGCTCTTAGTGGGTCAAGAAACTTTAAAAATGAATGGTTTTAAGTTAGTTTCAAGGACCTCGGGTCACTGACAGAAACCAGAACACCGGCAATGGAAATAAGGTAAATGGGATTCCGGATCGGTCAAAACATATCGGTCAGAACGTTCATCTTGCATAGTCGTATGATATAGGCGGCAAGGACGGAGACCGCAGCCCAAAAAGTTTAAGGAAATATTGTAATCAATGAAACCCCTTTTTAAAATCATGATTATGTTAGATTTGTTTAAGATGTTGTTGTTTTTTCATTTGCCACACTTAATCAGCACGCACTCTGCCAAAACCTTTCTTATATACCATATATCGAGAGTGAAGTTACCAATACAAATGTGTGCCGTCAGAATTCGTACATTTTCTGGACACCAACTACACAAATGGTTTAGTTTTGCAGTGTCGTTTATTTAAATGATTTTATTTAAATAAAGACGGAAATTGTGCAATACCGTTCACTGACGTCAGAAACGACTTCATTCTACAATAACCGTTAAAATTTAACGGTTTTCTATTTAATACATAAAACGACTTGGTCACAATTGGTCAATTTATTCATTTTAAAGCAAAGTCAACTGTTGAACCACGGTGAATAATGGAATACAATTTCACGTCTGATTACTGATCGAATGTGAACGTGATGTCCTTCAAACGATTTGATGTCTTTAGGACGGGAGAATGATGCGTCTTAACGCTTTTCAGCTATATTTAGATTTCAGCTATATTTAGATTTCAGCTATATTAAGCTGTTGTATGCTCAACATGTTAGTATGACTGCGAACTGCACGTGCGGTAATAAACGTCATATGTATAAGTCTTCTTTAACTGCACGTCGATTGGCTACTAGTGACGCAATGACGTTTGGTTCTACGTATCAGTACCGACGAAAATAAAAAGCCACGGGGCTTTAAAGACATCTCGAAAGGAATGTGGTACCCCACTGAGCCAGGCCCCCACATGCTATGACCAGACCTGCTAATTGCTGGTCATCACTGCAGGGAGTCTTTAGCCAACATAGTACTAATCTGTCACAGTAAAACCTCTGATGGGTTAATGCAAAACTAAATTACCTGCTAGTATGGATGTGAGACAGTAGGCTAGTTTTACACAAAGCCACAAACATTATTGTTAGTGATAATGTGGGTTGTTTACTATATGATCCCTTACTAATTCTTTATTGCATTAATTACAAGGTGTCAATTTTGTAACTGCAAGATTATGTATTTATTTCATAGCTAAATATTTGATTTTGAAAATACATGAGAGATACAAGTTTTCGTATTCAAAATGACTTAAAACGAGTCTGAAGGACATTATTCTGACAATGAATGACTTTTTTAATTGCTTTTGTTAGAAACGTTTCGTTATATTTTACAAATCAAAATAAAATATAACTTAAAATATATAATGAGAACTAAAAGAATGAAAGAAATAACAAAATGTATAAGAAATAACAAAATCAACCAACAAAGTAAGAAAGAAAACAAATAAAGATATATATATATATATATATATATATATATATATATATATATATATATATATATATATATATATATATATATATATATATATATATACATATACATATATATATATATATATATATATATATATATATATATATATATATATATATATATATATATATGTTTTCTTTCTTACTTTGTTGGTTGATTTTGCTATTTCTTAGACAATTTTGTTATTTCTTTCATTCTTTTAGTTGTCATATATATTTAATGTTATATTTTATTTTGATTTGTAAAATGTAACCAAACATTTCTAACAAAAGCAATTTAAAAAGTCATTCATTGTCAGAATAATGTCCTTCAGACTCATTTTAAGTCATTTTGAATACTAAAACTTGTATCTCGTGTATTTTCAAAATTAAATATTTAGCTATGAAATAAATACATAATCTTGCAGTTACAAAATTGACACCTAGTAATTAATGCAATAAAGAATTTGTAAGGGATCATATAGTAAACAACCCAATTTAGTTTTGCATTAACCCATCAGAGGTATTACTGTGACAGATTAGTACTATGTTGGCTAATGACTCCCTGCAGTGATGACCAGCAATTAGCAGGTCTGGTCATAGCATGTGGGGGCCTGGCTCAGTGGGGTACCACATTCCTTTCGAGATGCCTTTAAACAATACCTGTGTGACAGACACATCGTTACAGACTGTGGCAGCCTGGCTTATCAGAAAACAGATTCCCTCACATGCTGGGTGGGGCAATAAATGGGGGGGGGGGGGGGGGGGGGGGGGGACACTTATATAAGGGTTTTGAGGTGCCTTTAAGAATACCGTTTACTTCAGTATGGATTATTGAGCAGACTTCATCATTTAGTTTTTATGTGAATAAACGTTTCTTTAGTTTGATTTTCATACTAATGTACAGGTATCATTTACACGTTTAAAACGAGTGCATTTGGAAACAAGAGCATACGTTGTTATAATAATGTCATAAGATAGTATACTATATTTAAATATATTTACATGCTCGTGTTAGAGACATGACTTGGAAACACCATGCACTTATTAGCCTCATAATCTCAGTGTTGTGTCTGGGTTACATGGGGAAGTATTTCAGGAATTAATCAATATGGATGTTTATAAAACAAAAGTACTATATTCCAGAACGTTAAAGAGATTATTTAAATTGGGATGTATTGTTTTTACCAAGAACGTGACAGCGAAAAGTATGAATGTTGTTTATGATTTTTGTTTCTTCCAGAAATTCAGTAACTTATTTAAGATAAAAGAAGAATAAGAATATAATATAATATAAAACAAAGTCCTATGAGCATTTTAAAATATACAAAAACTAAAAAGACACAGGACTAAAGTATTCACATGTACGCCTTATGTAAAAGTGAGAACAAATATGTGATGAGTCATTTAACAATAAGAGCAAACCCGACAGTTACCGCCTTGGAACAGTCAGTCGGCAATATTGACCGACTGGGGTGCTTAAACCGGTTTTACAGAGCTCTAACCCCGCACTTATGTTTAATTTTTATCTTCTTTCCTTAAAATGATATGATTTATATTAAATGTATAGGACAATCAGTCTAGGTTAAACACTTCAGCACTATTTTTTCACCAATTTCTTGTATAATAAATGAAGTTTATAACTCGGACACATCATTTTTCGATGCAGGAGTACCATCCGGTACAGAGCGTGACTCTCTTATCACTCGGTTGTACTCTATAGAGAGGAATCGTCTATTTGACTGGCGAGTTTTTCATAAACAAGACCAAACACGGCACTATGGGACCACCGCTGTGGGAAAAGGAGGCGTGGGTTGTTGGTATGACAATTATATGAAATGCCGATCACTCTCGGACATTCCAGTTCTTCCAACAACACGGTAACTGGAGTGATGTCAAGCAGGAGTGAACATAACTAGTGATGTTACGTGTTTAAATGGTTGATTATATTTGATACATGTATGCTTATACTTCGAGGTCCGCCCTTAATCCCACCCCGACGGATAGTAATCCAGTATGATACAGCATTATATTGTACAATGCAAAACCGATCCGTATGTCTTAAAATAATGAAAGCGCTATTAAGCACACAGATTACATTAAGATTTGTTTGAATGAGGAATAAAAAACTTAACTGATAAATAAAAAAGGACCTTGGTGTCACATTAACGATGGCAAGATGGGAGTTTAAAGCGTTCGACAGAGTAGTTATATAATAACAGGGTGTCATTTGAGAGCAGTAACGTTTTAACACCGTAATAACACTTATTTGGTACAAAATATAGAGTCCTTACTTTTGTTTTATTTAAGAACAAATATGTTTGGATTAAATATGATCAGAATGTAAAGAGTATTTGTATGTTTATGAATAAAACACAGACATAAAACTAACTCTGGTGTCATTTGTTTCCGTAGATGACGATTAATACAGTTTTCTTATTTTCTATAAACCATAAACATATTACACACAGATTTTTTTACTATAATAAATTAATACATGTATTTTAAAATTTATTCATAATAAATGTATTTACCTTTCCGTGCTTAATTATTCTTTTTATCAACACCATTTTTTCATGCATTTTAATAAATTATGCCCAAACAGGAAAACGAGGGCATGTACTAAGAGCATGTATGGAACCTGTAACAATTCATGTATGGAACACGGAACAATGCCTGTATGGAACACGGAACAATGCCTGTATGGAACACGGAACAATGCATGTATGGAACCTGTAACAATGCATGTATGGAACACGGAACAATGCCTGTATGGAACACGGAACAATGCATGTATGGAACCTGTAACAATGCATGTATGGAACACGGAACAATGCGTGTATGGATCACGGAACAATGCGTGTATGGGACACGGAACAATGCATGTATGGAACACGGAACAATACATGTATTGAACACGGAACAATGCCATGTATAGAACACGGAACTATGCATGTATGGAACACGGAACAATGCATGTATGGAACACGGAACAATGCCTGTATGGAACACGGAACAATGCCTGTATGGAACACGGAACAATGCCTGTATGGAACACGGAACTATGCCTGTATGGAACACGGAACTATGCCTGTATGGAACACGGAACAATGCATGTATGGAACACGGAACAATGCCTGTATGGAACACGGAACAATGTCTGTATGGAACCTGGAACTATGCATGTATGGAACACGGAACAATGCATGTATGGAACACAGAACATTGCCTGTATGGTACACGGAACTATGCATGTATGGAACACGGAACAATGCATGTACGGAACACGGAACAATGCATGTATGGAACACGGAACAATGCATGTGTGGAACACAGAACATTGCCTGTATGGAACACGGAACATTGCCTGTATGGAACACGGAACTTTGCATCTATGGAACACGGAACAGTGTCTGTATGGAACACGGAACAGTGCTTGTATGAACACGGAACTATGCCTGTCTGGAACACGGAACAATGCCTGTACGAAACACGGAACTATGCCTGAATGGAACACGGAACTATGCCTGTATGGAACACGGAACAATGCTTGTATGGAACACGGAACAATGCCTGTATGGAACACGGAACAATGCCTGTATGGAACACGGGACAATGCCTGTATGGAACACGGAACAATGTCTGTATGGAACACGGGACAATGCCTGTATGGAACACGGAACAATGCCTGTATGGAACACGGGACAATGCCTGTATGGAACACGGGACAATGCCTGTATGGAACACGGGACAATGCCTGTATGGAACACGGAACAATGCCTGTACGAAACACGGAACTATGCCTGAATGGAACACGGAACTATGCCTGTATGGAACACGGAACGATGCTTGTATGGAACACGGAACAATGCCTGTATGGAACACGGGACAATGCCTGTATGGAACACGGAACAATGCCTGTATGGAACACGGGACTATGCCTGTATGGAACACGGAACTATGCCTGTATGGAACACGGAACTATGCCTGTATGGAACACGGAACAATGCCTGTATGGAAAATGGAACAATGCGCGCAACGAAATCCAAAATTAATAAACACGCGCGCGCACGCACGTTTGCACGCGCGCACACACAAAACAAACAAATAAAACATTGATGGAACTTTTTCTAAAATATTCAGACATGTAATTAGATCTCGATACTTCACAAAATGATTGCTCAAGTACGTCAGAATAGAGGGCGGGAGGTTTTGGACTCTAGTTCGATCCTATTTTAATCCGTCTTCTCCTTTATTAATTATATGTAAGAAATGCCTATGGCCGGTTGACGCGGTGTATGGAGGATGTAGACGGATGTAGTGCAACTTTAACAACAGGCTATCACGTTAGTGGCAATTGTACATTTTCCAACGTCAAACAAAATCTCTGTCAGAGTGATAAAGTGTTGATAAGAGTAACAAGAATCACCATTAAAAAGATAGCCGGCGTTGGTGACATTTTAAAAATTTCAGTGTGTTTGCAACTGTGTTAATCTGACTTACTTTTGAAAATCATGAAAGGACCGTTCCACATAATATGCACAAATCAAAGTTTGACACTGCCAAAACTACCTTTTGGCAAATATTATCAAAAGGACGTTACTTGTCTTTGCAGAATACATTTTCTTTACTGATTGATCACTATAACCAGTTTACTATACACTATGTTCAAATTACACAAAGTTCTTATGCTAGATTTTGCTTCAAGTTTTCAGCATTCATCAGCGGGGAATTTTCAAATCCTGAAATTATACAACTCTTGTGGAAAATCGCTCCCAAGAATACACAGAAGTGTATCGGTCGATGATAAGGTTGTGTGTTTCGTGGTGAGATGAGTATACTAATGCAATGGGTAATTTCTACCAATGCTGGTCGTTTTGATATTGACCTTGGCTTGCCTTGTTTCAACATCTTTAGATAGAACAAATCTGAGGCTGAACAGCTACGTCAAAAAACATTGCAACTGAACAACCCAAGAGTTGCACGGTGTTCTATCTGCTTAAGTCACCAATAACCTGCTCAGGCTTGGTTAAAGTTGGTATTCTACAGTTTGCCTTTATCTTATACGTGTCACTCAACTTACCCCAGTTCTGGGTAATTTGCGCATTATTGCATAAAGTTATACTTAAGTTTAATTAATTAATGTTTATAAAATCAACACAATTGTTACTCAGTACAAAAGTTGAAATATATCACTTAAAATGTCAATTATTTCCAAATCTATATATAAGCACGACGGGTATTTTACAGCTAAAACGTCAGAGCTAATTACCCAGATGATCATATAACATGAACTCAGAAGAAAGTAGTCACATTGTTTTCTTGGTTTAAAAAAGCCATAGGTGTAGGGCACCTATCAAAATGTTGCAGGATCTTTTCACGCAATAATAATTTATTCGGTTGTATGAGAGGTTCAAACTGTCGGATACCATCTTTAATATCCGATAAGCAGTGATCCACTTGATAAGCATGACGTCGAATGTGTTTTGAGGTATAAAATCGAATAGATTTTACCTAAAGATTCGAATGGACAAGTCTGTTACAAATAAGTCTGTTAACTTTTATTTTATTTTTTGTATGTAAGTTTGCTTAATATAAAAAGGGACATTAAACATTCAGCCTTAATAAAAGTTAGATTTGATAGCGTTTAATTTAAAGTGAATTTATACCTAGTTGTTTCGCAAATTTAATTGCTTTTAAACTATTATATAACTATTAGAACTACTAGCTTGTTCGTAAAGTTGTTATGCTCAACAATAAGCAGTAATATGTTTGAATTGTAGAAATAAAGTTCTGTCCAGGTTAACACAGCCCCAAAGTCCGATAATTAATTATTTAACGTCGGATACAGGCTTTAAGTGTTTAAATAAACAACTGACAAAACAAATCAAAATAGAATGTTATGATACAATCTTGTTGTTATTATGGTATGAAACTATTCAGCGTTACAAAAGCTTCAATCATAGTTATACATATCTTTGGGCTCTTTGCAAAATTTATATAATATTGTTGTTTTGTAGGGACAGAAATATTTAGGTAAATAAAACTTTACAAAAACATAGACATTCGTTGTCGGTCAAGTATCCGATGTTTATTTTGAGGTATAAATTCGTGTTATTTTCGGCGCAAAACCGTGTGTTAACTTGGATGCTTGATCTATTTAGTCAAGAAACTGTGGAGTAAGATGGGTGTTTACCAAATTAAGTACAAGTGGTTTGTGTATCCCTCATGTGTACTTGTTCGGCAAGCAAACCTATCCCGGGGACCCCAAACAACGCAATTAGACCCACGGAGAACTTCTGATCGGACTTCACTAATCGGCGAACCCGCCATTTTGTGTGTCACGTGATCACTTTAAGGTCTAACCGGAAGTAGTCGTTGCTTCTAGTACAAATATTGTCAGACAATGTAAAGGTGAAGAACGACTTGTGGGATTTAAATAAGTGTTTTTTAAAGTGTTTAAACAGATTGGATTTGTACTTTTACTTCGGCAAGACTGTTTAAAATGACAGTTGTTCAAGTGATTTTATTCCGTATGTATATTTTTTAAAGTAAACATTAACAAAATTTATATTTATATATAAAAAAAAAACTGAAACCATATATTTATAATACAATGGAACAACTTTGCTTCATTAGAAGCATCATGTTTTCTTGGAGAAAATTTAAAATAAGCAAATCTATTTTAATTTTATTTTTGTAATTAAATATGTATTCGGTAATAATATACGTTGTTTTAGATTTAGATGAATTCGTTATCAGCAAACGTGTGATACTCGTTTCATCAGGGGATGAATTCGGACAGACGGAGTTTCAATGTGTTTACTGAGTATATGGATACTCATACTTATAAATACTTAAAGTGACTATCATGGGACTATCAAATGACAGTTCCTTTAATCCGGAGAATACATTTTTCTGGTCTCATACAGAACATACTCCATCGTAAAACACTCATTAGACCCTCAAATTAATATACAAAAAAATTTTTTTTTATATCCTTTAAACCGTTTTCGGTGAATTTTAAGATTTTTGTATATTATTATCTATTTGAAAAGCACACGTAACCAATCCTTAAATAACTTAAATAGCACTTCAGAAAAAGCATTTGCAGTTTATTTGACATGTCAAGCCATTCACAGACAAATAAGATGATACTTAAAAAATAACAAATAGCACAGACTTAAAATCATCGCTACGAAGATGGTATCCGACAGATTGCCTATACTATATACATATAACAAAACCTTACCCTTGACTGGGAAATCTTGGTATGATTTCTGCAAAAACGCATACTAAAGTTTAAATAAAGACAAGTTTATCAATTGTTAGGCAGTACGAATCGTGAAAAAAAACACTAAAATGTCATTCTTTCCCAATCTACAAATAAACACGACGGGGAATTCTGCTAAAATAGACGCCGACGTCAGAGCGAATTAACCTTATGAAGTTATAACGTGGTTTAAAAAATAACGTGGATTTCCTTAGATTAAAAATAGGTCACCGTGCAGAGTGGCTATGATAGGAAATATACGATTGTAAGGACAGTATGGTGTTATGTCTCCCTATTCACATAAATGCAGGACATAAATAAACAGCATATGGCTGGATCTTTCCAGTTAACTATCATCTGCATGGTTGTTTGAGACGACAAAATGTCTGGAGCATACTGTCGTATGTCACCTGTAATACTAGAGTTTAAATCATTCATTTGAAATGAAGAAATAACTTTGACTATGTAAGGTTAGTCCCACTATTTTACAATGTAATTTACAAGCAGAGAACATTTAATGTCGATTTCGATACTGTCTAACGTTGCAAATCAAATTTACCAGAATGAAAGGAACCCCATGGCTACTACAGCGCTCACGTTCATCGCTCGCCCATCAATATCGCTGTACTACATAGTGCACAACCGAAAACATCGTTATTTTTTAAAGCTGTCTTCACTTTTATACAACTCATTTATTGAGACAGATAAACTGTTCAACTATCTGAGTACACCAACACAACACACTAATTTAGGCAGCTAAACTGTTAACCATCTGAGTACACCAACACAACACACTAATTTAGGCAGCTAAACTGTTAAATTATCTGCGTAAACCAACACATTCCACTTATTTAGACAGTTCAACTGTTTAATTATTTACATATTTAATACAACTCACTTATTTAGACAGTTTTACAAGTAAACTAACCAAATGTCTACATAACTGGCACAAATCACTTAAAAACTGAAAAAAAAGCTCACTTATTTAGACAAAAAAAAAATGTTCAGCTTTCTTCTTAACTGTAAATATTCTAAATAACTTACTTATTTAGGCCATTAAACTAACCAACTATCTACATAAATGAAAAACAACTCACTTATTTAGACAGTAAGGTATAGCTCGACATCTCGACTGGCAGTAGTTATATCTGTCAATGTGAGACAACGTACGGATTTTTTAATTTTTTACAATCGTTGTGATGGCTTTTACGTTACCTATGACTGTAGAAATGAAATGGCTTAGCGGTGCACAATTTACTGTCAATGTAGAATGACGCCAAATTGTTACTTTTTGTGCCTTTTTTTTTATCATTTGAAAACCATTTACCTCACATTGCAGCATTAATTCGTTCAATTTACGCAGTATGCACTTTCTGACTTAAACACTGGCTTCCCTGCGGTGTGAATGTCTTTTTACGATGAAATCTCCAGCGTTCGTAACGCAGTAAAGTTTAAAAAGTAACTTTTTGGATAACTCATTCAACAAAAAGGTGTTTTCTATAAAGACAATTTAAACGAACAAAGCATTTGTCGGGATTGTCGAGTGGTTACGTACCTATGACTCCTGGTTTAAACCTTGCATGCTGCCATTTAAAAAAATGTTTTTGTTTTTAATAAAACATTGTTTTGTTAAATAGATTTAATTTTTATTTCGTTATGTTTGTTTGTTTTTTAAGTTTGAGAACATGAGAACATGACAAATACGAAAAAAAATATGACGGACAGGGCTTAAAATGTACAACAAAACAGACTATCGTACAAACTTCAAAATGTTTATGCTATAAATCGTACAGCTGCGTATACGTAGGTATACGGAATGTACTTTCTGTTTTAATTGGGTAATTGAAAGAGATTCGAGCTAGCTTTATTTTGTTTTTCGTATTTAAATGGACAAGTACTTAAACGTACATTCACATTTTATTTATTTTGTTCCAGATGTATTTCTCCTCTCGACAGCGCATGCGCGTAAGTACCGTGCCGTTGTATGGATTGCTAATCTTTAAAGTAAGATTGACAAATTAATTATGTAGGTAATTAAACGATTATGTGCATAATAAAACGACGTTATAATCATAGACGTAAGCATTAGTTAAAAGAAAAAGTATATTTTTTACTGGAAAATAAAGAAGACAGGTTCATATTTTGTTTGTTTGTTTTTCAATTTTCAATGAATTTTGTTTTCTAACGCAGTAAACTATATTTTTCTTGGCCACTGTTTAAAGTAATTTCATACTTGTCTGAGCTACGTAAAGTCATTCTGACAAGTAAACTACGGTTGACATACATACATACATATATATATATATATATATATATATATATATATATATATCAGTTTGTATTATTTATATCGACCCTGCTTGTGATTGTTGTACCTGGTATACGTAGGTTTAGTAGATACTTAAAAATAGTTTTCACACGTGAATTGCCTTTATTGAAAAGAAAAGTCGATTTGTATGACTTGAGTATATCACAAATGTATTTGTGTTCACTAAAATTAGTGTTTGGAATACTATGTTGTCTCTTTTATTTGTTGTTTTGTTACATTTCAAAGCCATCCAAAGAATTGAAAACTGTCTTTCCTGACAAGATTTATATCCCCACCGTTACCTGATACCACAGCAGCCTGGGCCCAGGCAGACCCACCCCGGGGATGGACTTCCCAGTCAAAATTCCTTCCTGTCATTTTGCTGCCTTGGAAATATAAGGCTTTTGTCCGTATATCCTAAAATGACTGGATGGATTTTGTCCTTCCTTCACCTACGCCACACCCACTTTCCTCCCCGAAATTCTCTATTGAGGCCAGATAAGACCACATTCCAATTTTAATGTCTTTTATCTTGTGTGAAGCTTCTATTCTATTTATAACCCGCCACAAAACGTCTGTCATGGTAAACATCCTGAGACATCATTTAATTAAAACAACACAGAGTTTTATATTTATTTTCAACGTTAAAAATAGTCAGTGTGCAAGGAAACTGGTCATATTGTAGAAGAGAAAGTTTTCAACGGACTGTATTTTGAAAAGGAGGTTTAACATCATATTTTGAAATGTTTAAGCAGACCCCCGCATTTCAGGTGAAGACTATTTATTATCCCTATAAACAGATTATATCTTGCAGTGTTGCTTTAGCGAATTGAATTAGACATGCATTATCACATTTTCCTTTCTTCCAACCTGAATCTTGAAATGTCAAGACTGGCTAAAAGACTTGCTTTCAAGATAGAATATTGTCGGGTAGAATAATACTAACTTTAGGTTAGTTTGTATACCTTTAAAAAATGTCATTGTGCAAGGGAACGAACTGGTCATATTGTAGAAGAGAAAGTTTTCAACGGACTGTATTTTGAAAAGGAGGTTTAACATCATATTTTGAAATGTTTAAGCAGACCCCCGCATTTCAGGTCAAGACCATTTAGTATCCCTATAAACAGATTATATCTTGCAGTGTTGCTTAAGCGAATTGAATTAGACATGCATTATCACATTTTCTTTTCTTCCAACCTGAATCTTGAATTGTCAAGACTGGCTAAAAGACTTGCTTTCAAGATAGAATATTGTCGGGTAGAATAATACTAATTTTAGGTTAGTTTGTATACCTTTGCCTAATAAATATCAGAATACTAATATTCCCAAGCTCATATAAAGATAATGAATTGTTCTACTTAAACGTTTAAGTCTCACGACTACGCCATTCTCTCCCTCTCTTGCTGTATTCTGTTAGTGTCGGAGACGGCCTGCGAGCTCAAGTTTGCCGTCCTGTCGTGTCCCACTGGCTACACCATCGAGATTGACAACGTACTTTACGGCCGCACACAGAACAGCGTTTGTAATGTGAACAACGTCAACTTCCAGGTTATTATGTATTCAAGTTTTTTTTTAGACTTTTCTATTTAATGAATGTTATGCATGCCCCTTCTTGTCAATGTATAATATAGTAAAATCAAGATATTAACAATAAAAATATAATCACAATGTTAATTAATACTTCAAAGATAAGAAATAACGGGGATGACTTGCTAATTAGATTCGTATAAAAAACGGTAAAGCCGCAATCTGCTACGTTTACTTAATTTTTATTTTTAGCTTATAACTTCATTTTAAGATAATCAGCAATTAGAGAAAGTCAGTCAGAACTCATGGGGAGGAGGATCTATGTACGTACACTATTTGCCTAAACCTGGCCAGTTGCATTTAAGACATTATGAAAATAGCAACTCTTATTCCTTTCTTTGCAGAATCTGAACTGCAGATCCACCCAAATCAGTACGAATTCCGTGAAAGCGAACTGTCAGTCCCGTACCACGTGTCTCATTATGGCTGACAGCAACCAGCTAGGGGAGGATCCGTGCCCCACCACGTCCAAATACCTCGAGGTGATTGGACAATGCGTTATTTTTACAACAACGATACTTATTATATGGTTTTAACGTTTTACCACCTAAAACATTCAATGCCATATGTAAAATATATCGGTTTTAAGTTTTTAACGTCCAGATAAAGTCAGACATTATTCTGCCATTTTCCTACCAAACCTGTTGCCAACCACATACACCCCCCCACCCCCCTGCACACACACACACACACACACACACACACACACACACACACACACACACACACACACACACACACACACACACACACACACACACACACACACACACACACACACACACACACACACACACACACACACACACACACACAAAGGCTATCAATCTCTGGAGTCCCGTTCAACAAAACCAAGCTCTTCCTAATACAACCCCCTCATCTACCCCCTACCAAATACTTCTCCCAATTAATAGATTTCCGAAATCAAAACATCATTGTCTGAAGCCCATACATCTCAATGTCATCCCAAAGCAATTTCCTTCCCAACTATCACTAACCACCACTGCCATTTTAACACAAAGACCTCCTGTTATAGACATATTAAACAAAGTCAGCCCAAACAGACCTTCCAAAAACCAGTCACTACAAAGCCCTCCCAAACCTTAACACTCAAACCCTCTGCAGTCAAAGCAATCCTTAATCTCCGCCCTCTCCCTAAACAAACCCCTCTAAAAGCCAAAACTCATCCCAATCCAAGCTATCCTAAACCGAAGCCCCATAAACAAATACCTCTAAAAACCAAAAACTCTCCCCAATCAAAGCTGTCCTAAACCAAAGCCATATAAATTAGAAGTCTCCTTACATCCACCACCTCTGCACTCAAAAACCTAAGCAATCCCCGAACAGCCCTAAAACTAAGCCCGCCCAAACCCGAGCTATTATAACCATGCTCTTCTTACCAGAACCATTCCCTCCTAAAATAAGTCATTCGCAGCCAAAGCATATATAGACCATATCCATCCTTAATGAAAGTCCATCAAAACCTTAGACATCCTAAATCATACCCTCCTTACTAGAACCTTTTATTCAACATAAAGCAAGAACCTCGTTAATCTAAGGCTTCCGAGAACCCCAAGTCATTCTAAACCAAAGGCCCCATGCCAGAGCTCTCCAAATCCAAAGCCCTCCGAAACAAACACTTCCACCCACCCGCGTACCAATGTCGTCGAAAAACAAAGCTCTTTTAAATCAAAGCGTTCCCGAACCAGAACGTCCCATATTAAAGTTTCCCTGAACTAGATCTACCCTAAACCAAATCCCTAACTAACCATAGCCCCCTCCATGTAAGCTATCCTAACTCAAAAACCCTTCCAAACCAAAAATGTCAAAATTTAACAATCTTAAACAATCAAAAAAAGTCCTCACAATCTTTATCCAAACCCCTATACCAAAGGTGTACTAACACATCCTTATCTTTATCCTATCTTAATCCGCCCCACCCCCACCACAAAAAACGAAAAAGAAGAAAACTCGTGTGTACTAACATAGAAGGTCTAAACCTTATTCGTTCCAAACCAAATGCCAAGGCAAACGAAACTCTTTACAAAAAGAAACGCCCCATTGGCCATTTCATCATGCTAAAACGTAAGTGTATGGTGATGTGAAAGCACACTTCGGACAAGCCGCTTACCAGATATTTTCTTTACAGGTTCAGTACCACTGTACTGGGACACAGAACATTCCCTTCACACTTCCGACGTTTTTACCACAAACATTTCCGTCCGCCACTCAGGCTCCGGTACAAACAACCACAGCACCCCCGACGACAACAGCTTCAACCACGACGCCTACCACACCCTTAACTACATTAGCCCAAGGAGGTCTACCAACGGGACATATCCCTATTGGATTAGGTGGTGGTGGGGGCAGTACACCTAGCGGGTCGACGTCTACTGGATCCAGGAATAATAACTATACGAGTATGTGTTCTATCATGTGTTATGAATTATGTTACATTACATCCCCACAGTCCGAAGTTGGCTTGTTCACCAGTACGATTTCTCCCTTTACTTTGTCTTCTGGGCTTTTATTGTTTTGTTGTTTTCCTGATTTAAGAGAGTAGCCTGTGAACACGTTTGTTGTATAAATGGATTTGAAAATCATCATGGTAATATGTTTTACAGATAACTACTGTCACGAGAATCTAATATCTGGAACAAGGGGCGTTCCTGATGCCCAGCTTAGTGCCTCCTCCCAACTGTCACTAAGCAACAACCCGCACAGAGCCCGCCTCTTTACTGGTATTGACCAACACCCGAACGGCTTCACAGAGGAGGGAGGCTGGACGGCCGATCCATCCGACACCCAGCCGAACATCAAGGTTGGTTGGTAACCATCCTTACACAAGTACTTGAGCAATTAAGTACGTAAATATTCTTCAAAGGAAGTAACTGATTTTGGAGAATGTGGTCAAAATGTAAATCCAAGAGTCTTTTTTAAATATTTAATATTTTGACTGCTTTAAGATTTTCCCTGCAAGATAAACGAGTCATCAAAAAGTGGCTTGAACACCCGTGTGTGTTGTAGGTTAAGATGAACTGGTTGACGATTATCCGTGGGATAACAACCCAAGGACGTCACGTGAACCCAGGGACCGGATGCTGCCAGGAATGGACAACCGAGTTCAAGGTCGCGTACAGTATCGACGGTACTTCATGGAAGTACATCCAGGACGCCGCTGGACAGGATAAGGTAGGCATAGCAGACGTTTTATAAACCACGTTAAATCGGCAGATTAATTAATTGCAGTGACAAAAGGTCGAGTCCAATTCGGACAAATGCTTGCACAGGCGCATTATTTGAAATTTCAGGAATACTTGATTGTTTACATTATATTGATAGAAACTGTTAAGTGTTAGCCTACCAGTACTTTACTTCATGTATATATCCTTAGATATTTGTGGGCAATACAGACGAAGACACGCCGATCACCCATATGTTCGACTGCCCAATAACTGCCAGGTTTGTCCGGGTAGAGGTTGTCAACTTTGTCGGCAGCGCCTCAATGCGCCTAGAACTTCTTGGATGTCCAACAAATGCAGGTTTGTATGATCTCTACATTTGATGATTTTTAAAGAAAAGAACAGGCTTGTGAAAAAGTAATTTTCGTTTGCGATTTTGTTCAGTTCAGCAACGATTCTAAACATACATAAGAAAAAACGTTTGCTCCGATAAACGCGCAATACGTTCTTTAAAAATGCATCTCTAAATGTTCTCATACAAGAGTTTATCTCGAAAATCCATCCGTGTGGAAATGCTCAAGCTTAATTGTCTATGAAACTTAATTCTTAAGAAAGTATTATTTCACAGTTCGGATTATGCTGGCGAGTCTTAATGGCTTCCGCGGTTTGTTCTTAGGCATTCATTGAAGAATCGCGACGATGATGTAATTGTAACGAATTTTTATTTTTTTTATTTTTTATTCAGATGACCTCGGAAATTGTCCTAAGGACTGGAAAGAAATGCCCGGATCAGGCACCTGCTATTACATCTCGGACCAGAGGGATACGAAATCCTGGGAGAACGCCATGGTCAAGTGCAAGCGTAACCAAGGAGATATAGTCAAAATAGATTCAATACAGGAAAAGGTGTGTTCAGTTTGAAAGTTAGGATAAAGCTTTTTAACGTTTATCAAAACTTAGTCCAATTTGTATGGCCAGACATATTGAGCGAATATAATTGTATTATAATAACTTTTTATGGCTACCAAAATAATTTTATGAATAAAAGATTGATGATTTTACAACGTTATCGTATTAGCCAAAGAACCTAAAGCACGTGTATATCCAGTGATGGATCCACGGGGGGTGGGGGATGCATCGCCCCACCAACCAGGTAAAAGAGTAGAGTTGTGAAAACACATACATGTAAGCTTAGGAATAATCAGCTTTTAAAGTAAATTTTGTCTGTTAACCGCTTAGGTCGAAGTTAGGATCCGTTATTGTGTACTGTGTGTGTATATATAAAAACACCAAAATTTTCTGTATCCGCCACTATGCATATCATTTACATATTCCGTTTTGATGATAGGGTCAATTTTGAGATTTAAAGTATATTTAGTTGTCTATATTGTATCTCAATGTAAATTAAGTATCAGTCACCACAATTTAATTCACTACCGATAATAATGAGGAAATTTCAGGTTTCGTTAACTCAGTCTTCCTGGACTTTCTGTAATTTCCAATCCGTTAATCATTCTTAAACATTTGTTTTCAGACCTGGCTCCAGACCGAACTGTCGTTGTTACAGCAAAATCAGAAACTGTCCCAGTGGTGGGTGGGGTTAAACAACCGACCCAGGTTCGATAACCTCGACTACACTTGGACTGATGGTTCGCAACTCGATACCACCGTGCTGTAAGTCATCCGTTACCGAAGGGTAGATGTATCTTTGTAATGTTGTTGATGTAATATCTCATACAACATACCGAAACTATATTAGGCAGTGTGGCAGCTGCCAGCGATAGCTGACCGTTCGAGAGAGCCAGTTAAAGTACGTTCCCACCCCGACAGCTCACGGTTCGGACACGACAAACATTGAACTGTCAGATGCAAGAAAATGATATAAAATTCACAATGACGTGCAGGTTTTCGATGATGCCGTGTGTTCTTATGGTATGAGAAGGGTGTAGTTTGTTTATATATATATATATATATATATATATATATATATATATATATATATATATATATATATATATATATATATATAATGGTATCCGACAGTTTGCCTATATAAAATACCTATTGTTAGATAAAACCAACAATAGCTTTACTTGCCTCAGTGGATTGAAACGTTTATAAAGTCAAATGCTTTCGATGAAAATTGTGCTCTCAAACAAATAAACACCACTGACTTCCCCATTAAGTGACTGGTGCTTAGCAGCTTGTATTATTCAAATATCAAGTTACCCTTAAAAAGTGTTTGCCTATATAACATACATGTACATGTAACACTCTCTTACCCGTGGTTTGATTATATAACATACATGTACATGTAACACTCTCTTACCCGTGGTTTGATTATACCACATATATTTACATGTAACACTATCTTACCCGTGGTTTGATTATATAACATACATGTACATGTTACAATATCGTACCCGTGGTTTGATTGACTTTTAGCATACTTTCTGCTAGAACGCATAAATTACTATATTAAAGATATTTTCAACACTACCTCAATAGTTAGATAGAACAAATCATAAAACAAATCGCTCTACGTGTTCATTTTTTCCAAATCTATAAAAACACGATGGGAAAGTTTGTTAAAAGTAGATATAGACATCAGAGCGGATTTCCCGGTTGATGATGTATCGTGATCTCAAAATGACATAGTCGAAAGGTTTTGTAAAAAGTAAGAAGTCCCATGTTTTCTACATATATAAATATACACGTACTTCCCTTTGTTATCTTCAGCCAATGGCAGGCCGGGCAGCCGGACAACGCCGGAAGTGGAGAGCACTGCGCCGCCTACATTCTGTCCAGGGATAATCTCGACGACTTGGACTGTACTCGTGATTTGCCCTTCATCTGTGAGGCGCCACAATGTACGTACACGATATATCTAGGCAAAATAATATTACTGACTTAATAGTGTAATTGGGTTCGTGACAAAAGTTTGACCTTTTTTTCTTTTCATAAAGAGGAATGGATAATAAATGGTCACTTTCGTGAAATCCTTGATTTGTTTGCATTTAGTTGAAGTTTTTTTCAGTATAAATAATAAAAGTCATTAGTGTTTATTCTCCCTTTTCCTGTTTTAAACGAATTATTTAGAATAAGTCGTTAGAAGAATTCGTCATATCATTTCTAGACTGGACACGCCCCATCAATATTCCGGGATCAGTGAATCCTCCCATGGCAACGACTTTAGCCCCGCCTACCCTCCGTAAGTTATCGTCACGCTTTTGTGTTTGCTGTTAACTGTTTACAGGTACATGTATTTTGGTAAATCGCCAAAAACATTTCCGCATAGTGTCAAAATATATAAAAAGTGAAAAGTTGTTACCCTACCGGTATATTTAAAGTTTAAAATAACTGGTAAAAACGCCGACTAATGAAAGAAGAATAAATAATAGATTATCGCAGAAAATTGCTTGACCATTTAGATAGTAGGTATACATCATGCAGGACACACACCTAGCCAATAAAGTCGTCAAACAATAACAAATGTTTGACCATTTATTCTTTTTTATTGATTTATCTATAGTTGACCTTTTGCGTTTCCGATTTACCTGTAAATGATTTTGCTATTTCACCAAATTGTAACCAAACTATATGTATCCTGAAGTACTTGCGATGTGTGTGCAAAGGGAAGAATGGAAATGTCTGGACATTAAGTCCGGGTGTCGATAATTTGAGTGCAATCCATTTAATCATCACATATAGTTTACATTTGAAGTAGTCGACAGAAAAGGTAAGCCCTAAATAAATATTCGAACCACCGAAGCCAACCCCTGCCCCAAGCGGTATTTCTTGATTAACTGAGAAATAGAGGCTCAGTAAACGAACTACCAACTGCTAATTATATTTTATTTTAAACGATATTTATAACTGACCACTTATTACTTGCATGGCTATATTTTAAGAATTTGAATTAAATGTATATTTTAGTGTTGCTTGTATGTCAAGGTTCTGTAAGAAGACCATGATATGTTTTGACATCACTGTCGATGACCAGCACATTTAGTTACTGTTTGCACGTCCCGCAAAATGGCACCCAGTGAGCAACAATCCTTTCAAACTTTACCGAAGGCATCCTGAAGGTAGCTGAGAAAGCACCACGGGTCTGCTAGAAGACCTCAGAACCTGAAGTATTCGTCTGGCAAGAAAATCGAACCTACGCATTAAGGAACCAAGTGGTTACAACTCAGAAAATCAAACCACTTGGCCAAGGGCGATCCGCAATATATTGACGTAGTGTTGTTAACTTAACTAGGTTATGTTGTTCAATGATATTGCAAAATCAAAAATGTTAACATTACTTCTGTTCATTTCGCTATTCTAACACAGAGCCTAACTTGATCCCTGTGCCTGCCGGAAGTTCAGTTGTGACGTCATCGGTTAACACTTTCTCACGTGAGTATTAAGCGCAAATATTTGGCATTTGTGATTAAATAAACTGCTTCACATCTGGACACGAAATATTTTTGCGTTTTATAATGCAAAATTTTCCTAATTACACAATATTTTAATACAACATCCTAACTAGGAACCTTATATTTTCTCTTTGGCTTTTCCAGGCGGCTGTCTGAATCAGAACGATTGTACTGGCCGTGCCTGGGACGTCTACCAGTCGTGCCAGGGTTGTAGCTACTATCTCCAGTGTGCCCCCAGTGGAGTCTTCCTCATCAAATGTCCATTGAACCTAAAGTTTGATTCAAACCGCGGCGCATGCGTCCACAGCTCATCGACGTGTTCCGGTCCGTAGACATTTGCTTGATAGCAACTTACCAAGAACTCATCAGCCATTTGCTGAGAGAACTGTCTACATCTATATCAAGCTTGTTTCGTACTTTAGAAATATATTTTTCATTTGCATTTGCTGAATTCCATATCAAATATTCCACCATCAGTTGGTTAAAAGTTTTGCACTGATCTTTAATAAATCCTAATGTGTTAATAAGTGTGCTACCCTTGTGTTTTATTTAATTGCCACAGAATATATATATCTAAAAATATAATAAAATTTAGCGCATGTGATAGAATATTATACCGTGGATAGACCATCGCTTTCTGGCCCAATGGTCTACACAGAAAACATCAAACAGTGGCGTTTAACGTTGCGTCCTACGCTGGAGATTGTCAGAGTTTTAAACGGATAGAACAGCATTACCTTTCGTTATCAGCTATATTGCTGTGTTCCCGATTTGTTAGAACATTGCTTCTGGGTTTTAAAGGTTTGATCCCATAAACAACCAGTCTGACGCATTTGCATGATGCCGTTCTGTGTGTGATTTACTGTTGTTGTCTCTTATTATAATTATATAGAAGGCTGCCTCGGTAAATGTTCATAAAGGTGGTCCCGAAAGTTCGCCTGTATCAGATACATGCAACATTTTCGAACCACTGCTTTGGGTATTTTTTGTATAAACCCATACCTAAATCTTCATAAAAACGATTTTGAACACTAACTGAATTCCCATATGTCTTTATACATACGATTTTGAACACTTAACTGGATTGTCAGACATAACTAATCGTGAAAATATCACTCAGAATGTGTCTTCTTTCCAAGTGTATAAAAATCTAGGTATTGGTCACTGCTAAAAATAGATATCGACGTAAGAGTGGACTACCCGGATAACGCGGTTTCGAAAATAAGTAGTTAAGTGGTTTTCTAAGTTTAAAAATAGCTATCTCTGCAGCGTGGCTCAGATCGGAAATGCCTGTTTGCAAAGACAAGGTTCACACATATCTAGAACAACAATGAACAGCATTTTGCAGGACTTTTTCAGGTAACAATGACTTATTTGAGAAAATAAAGTTTGGTCAAAATTGTCGGATACCACCTTTAAGTGTATGTAATACTTTATTAACCATTACTCACAGTGGCGTTCACGATTTAATTTCATACCAACCATAGCGTGTACTTGGTCTATGCCTCTCAGGTTGAAGTGTCGGATTTGCAAAGAATAACATGAATCTGCCAAAAATAATTATAACATATTTGCCCTTCGAAATGGGTTCTACTTTAAATAGTGCATAAAATTCAAAATTTGCAGTGAATATCAGTGATGGTTTTCCAGAAATGAAACCATGATGGCCCTTAATTACTCACCTGATGACACAGGCTTTAAGTAGGCTCAAATCTGGCATCAAGTAATTAAGAGTTATTTACTTTAGAAGTCTTTGGTGAAGATTGGACCAATAGTGTGGCCACTGGGTTGATAACATTTTCTAGAATTTTACCAAGTAACCTACTGAATCCACATGACTCACTTCAAAACATATGTAAGATTTTATACTGGCAAACATGATGGTCAAGTTTGGTGAAGACTGGGCCATCAATGTAGCCTGTTAAGTGTTTTCACAAGCTTTTTCTAAAATTTGACCTAGTGACCTACTTTATGACCCCACGAGACCCAATAACGAACTCATCCAAGAATTCATGTAGACAAACATTCTGACCAAGTTTGATGAAGATTGGCCTATAAATAGGGCCTCTAGTGTGTTTACAAGCTTTTTCTAAGATTTGACCTTGCGACCTACTTTTTGAACCCACGTGACCCAGTTACGAACTCATCCGAGATTTCATGCAGACAAACATTCTGACCAAGTTTGGTGAAGATTGGGCTATAAATGTGGCCTCTAGTGTGTTCACAAGCTTTTTCTAAGATTTGATCTAGTGACCTACTTTTTGACCCCACGTGACCCAGTTACGAACTCATCCAAGATTTCATGCAGACAAACATCCTGACCAAGTTTGGTGAAGATTCGGCTATAAATGTGGTCTCTAGTGTGTTCACAAGCTTTTTCTAAGATTTGATCTAGTGACCTACTTATTGACCCCACGTGACCCAGTTACGAACTTATTCAAGATTTCATGCAGACAAACATCCTGACCAAGTTTGGTGAAGATTCGGCTGTAAATGTGGTCTCTAGTGTGTTCACAAGCTTTTTCTAAGATTTGACTTATGACCTATTTTTTGACCCCACGTGACCCAGTTACGAACTCATCCAAGATTTCATGCAGACAAACATTCTGACCAAGTTTGATGAAGATTGGATAAAAATTGTGGCCTCTTGTGTGTTCACAAAGTAAATGTTGACGACGAACGCCGGACGAAGCGGTATCACAAAAGCTCCCCTTGAGCATGTTGTGCTCAGGTGAGCTAAAAAGTAAAAACTCTAACTAGAGGATCACAATGGCTCCATAAATAATCTTCCAATACTGGAGATAAAAATAGGCAATTAGATTATAGTTTGTAGTTCTTTCATTGTTTAAAGTCTTCAGTATTTTTTAGTTTTAAAAGTCATCATTGGAGCCACATGGTTATTACATTTAGTTGAATTTGAGTCGTAGACCAACGTTAAGTATCTGACTGGGCCAGATTTACATATCTATACTGAAACCTTTCTGATTCTTAGGAGTCTATTCAATTTGAATTTTTAAAACAGGACCCAGGTGGGGTGTGAAACCAGCGCATGTTTAGTATGATTTACACTGGCTATGGTATAGCATATATATTTTATGTGTGACCCAACTTGTTAAGTATTTCATATATTAGACAAATTAATGAATCATGGAAAGATATTTCGAAATGACTAAAGAAAATATTACTTTGTTATTTTTATTATTAAAATGTGGTTCAATTACATGTTGCACACACTCTTTTTCAGTCATATATAATTATTTCCTTTCATTTAAATATGACAAAAACTAACACTTTCTTGGTACAGAACTTCCCTTTCTACTGTTGCTTCTCTTCAACTGTTCTACATAACACAAACTGTACTTTGATGGCTTTATGTTATTGTGTCAGATACACAAAAAATATTGCAGCAATTCCTGCAGCTTTCCACCAATCTTTGCGAGAATAAACCACAATGACTATCACAGAAGTATGCAGAAGTCACTTTTGAGTCAATACAAAATAAATGTGCAGAAGTTGAATACTTTACACAAACTAAAACAAGCGTTGTCACCAGACAGTATTCCACATTTCTCAGCGATGGGTAGTACATGTATAATGTAAGCTGTGACTAATCTTAACAAAAGATGTTAACCGACAAAGACAATATTGTCAAAAAAGGGGCATAACTTGCCAAAATTCATTTTAGGGTAAAATGAAAAAAAAAGTTTTGTGATTAATAATGAACAGGTACTCCAGCTTTGAACTGATCATCTTTCAACCATTTTTTTTTTAGAGGATGAAAGTGTAATGATAACAGCTTTACTTTTTTTCCTTCAAAACATGGCGCTAACAAGATAAGTACCAGTATGTAAAATCACAATGACAAAAGTGTCCAAAACCATAATATTACTTCTCCTAAATATCATATAACTGATAAATACTTGATTCCGTCATCACACATAAAAAATTATAAGTGAGCATTGTTTTAACAATGATAAAGACATCATTTGTATTATTTTTTTAATTTTAAGATTTATGAACATACAATATATAGATGGCTGAAAAAAGAGTCATTTTCAACTAAATAAAGAACATTATTGTTTAAACAATATTTCTTCATCAACTAGTACAAAAACTTAACAGTTCTTCCAACATGACTTATACTAAGGTCACAGTTGCACTACAAACATATTAACACGATCAGAATTAGGAAGATCTTCGAACTGCTACGTTGTACTTGAGCTGCCTGCTTGTTGTCGTTCTCGTGCCAAATCGGAAGGTCGCTTGTCAAACTCGTCCCCATATTTCTCCTGCCGTACAGCATGCATGGTGTAAAAATCTGGTGTCATGGTTAAGGCAGATAACTGATTGGAGGAGGGAATAGACAAAGAGCAATATACTGTTATAGGAATACAGGTAAAGGAAGACAGGTATTTTTTTTCTTTCACCCTATTTAAAGAAAATATAAAACCATCACAGAATTACATATATTTTATATAAAACAATAAATGTGATTCCAACAAACAAGGTACCAGCTTTATTCAGTCTTACAACCACTGATTAAAATGCTTTTATTCTTGGCACAATGTTCTAAATTTTTTTACAGAAAATAGTGTTAAATTTTAAAACTGTCTCTTTATTTGACAAAAGCTCAGTGTTGTTAATGACTTAAATCTGTAGCTAAGGTCCTTTGTATCTTTTTTTAACCATTCATCTCAATGTTCACCTTTCATGTCATGTTCATTTAGCCATTTTTATCACCATATGTTGAACCAGGTGTTTAACGCTTCATTTTTCAAGTTCATGGCAATATTCTCAATTGAAGAGTAAATCAATAAACTACGATGGACACGGAAGTTTGGACAATTCTCAGTACGGACATTTCTCAGTGAAATTTGCAGGGTCGGACAATTCTCCGGTTGATTTGCAGGGCCAGACAATTCTCAGTCTGGACATTTCTCTGTTAATATATTTCAAAGTATAGCAATATTTGTGATAAAATTGTTGAAATAATAAAAAAAAATGATGCAGATATTGTATTTGATATGAACGCATCATGTATTTCACAGATATTCTATTTGATGTAAACGCATCAATCGCTCTTTGCGTTATTGAAGAACAAAGTTCAAGACTGGTACCAATTAAATGTTTTATTGAAAAAGACATTACTTATTAGAATTTCCATTTTTTGAATACTGATCGTAGGCTGCGCTGAGACATATATTATAACAAACATTTCAGTTTGAAATTAGAGTAAAGCATGTCACAATTAAAGAACAGTGGGTTGGCCAATTAAAGGATTTTCGCTGCTTTGGTCAAAGCGTTTGTTATGAAAATCAAGGGGTATAGAAAAAATTATTAATGCAATTTGTAAGGATAAATATTTTGTTTGGTTCACAGGTTTATTTATGATTGGCAGCAAAGAAAATTATCTGTTTTTTGATGATTGTCTTTCAGTATTTAATTACCGTGTTGTTTTATAACACTTATGAAATTGTTTGGTTTAATCAACGTCAAAAATGGATCTATAACAATTGTCCGGCCCTACAAATCAACCAATGGACAAATGTCCGGACTGAGAATTGTCCGACCCTGCAAAACAAGTAAATGAGAAATGTCCGGCCCTGCAAATCAACCAACTGAGAATTGTCCGACCCTGCAAATTTCACTAACTGAGAAATGTCCGGACTGAGAATTGTCCGTACCCCACTACAAAGTATTATCTTGCAGGAAAGGTATCTGCCGCCATTTTGACATGTAGTCAAGTTAATATCAGATTTCTGTTGGACAACAGACTTTGTGAAAACCAAACAGAACATATGTATGTTACATTTCGTCAAACAATTTTGTGAAACCCACCAAAGTTTGCATGCATCATTGAACAACATCCGGAGCTCTAATGTAATTCAGTAATCCTACATTTGTCTCCACCATTTGATCTGACCAAACGTGGGAAATTTTTCTAACTCCTCACAGCTGTTTCTTATGCTTGTGTATGACAGAATGTAGCATCATTCCCTTAACTCCCTCTGTCCCCCAAACTTTCTTCTAAAAGTAATTTGCTAAAAGGATCCCAGAGACAGTTGAAAATATGGAATTCTGTCATATTATGCAAACTTTCACCCATGTACAAGTTGTCTGATCAAATTAAGCCTAAATGAGGAAAAGGTCATGTATACACATCAAATGATTATAAAAGTATAAAAAGACTTTGCGAAAGACAGTCATGGTCGTCTGTAAACCAAGGAAATTCATTAAGCCACTGATCTTGGAACGTGCATTTGTTTTTAGTCATACTTGCAATCTGTCAGGCTTGGATTTCTTTTTCTGACCTGTTTCAGGCTAGTCAAGTTTTTTGTTGCCTGATCTTGTTATGAAACAATTCATTTTGTCGATGTATTGTTTGTACTTCCAGCACCCAAATTTTTGCAAAGCCATGCATTTTTATTTTGGAATGACGCCACTGCAGAAACACGTGGTGGAGGATTTTTACTGCATCATCTATTTCAATATATATATATATCATTACTTGTGAACAATTTTACAGAGCATGTCTGATTTTGTTATATTTTCAATAATTTATATCAAACTCCAATTACTTCCCTTACCATATATGCTGTCCTTGTAAGGGAGATCACTACCACGTCTACTACAGATTCATAATTTTCTTATGCTTACCTACAGTAATGCTCAGTATGTTTACCCACAGGTATACGCTCAGTAAGACACTGAGTTTAATGGTAAACATATGTACAGGTATGCTACAATAAATTCTTGACTGATTTCATTCTCAATGTTTTAAGGATTTGTTAACAATAAGCTTTTAATGAAAATTTCTTGATATTAAAAGCATAAAGCAACAAATGTTTAGCTGTCCACGGAAAACACTGATGAACTACTCCACTTGTCCGATTATGAAATTTACGTGTCGGGCATGTTGGGCATTTGACCCCCATGTAAAGTTTAATATTTCAGTCTCTTTTGACAGTCTATTTACCAAAGTAGTCTCAAAAAGCAGTAGTATACAGTGTTCTCCAGAAAATAAAAAGTAGCAGGCTATTTTTTTAAAGTAGCAGGCTGCGTTATCATATGTCAAGCCACGAAGCGGCCAGGTTCGCGGCGAGGGGGGAGGGTGCGGGAAGGGTTTCCCCTCCTGCTAGGGGGGCCAGTGGGCTTCCCCTGAAATTCTTTTGTTTTAACGATGCAGAATGGTGCATTTTAAAGCTATTTTGTTGTCTTTTAAAAGCTTCATTTTTATACAAAAGCAAAACCATTGTTCAAAATTTATCTCTTTTATTAAATGACAGTTTAAAAATCAGAGTCATCAAACTCAACTCCATTCAGAATCCGACCCTGGAAATTAAATGACAAGTTTTAATTACAAGTTTTAGTTTTGTAAATTCAAATTGGAATTTGACCACTTCATTTTGCAGAATGTATACGTGATTACAAATAAAATCAGAAACCAAAGTTTGCAGTTACAACCTGGTCAACTCATGTAACTATAACTCTGAATTCTATAACATCATACTGCAAAGTAAGATGATGGTTGGAGATTAAATAGGTTTTATAACCCTGATTTGATTGTAAAATACTGCAAGTTTTTAAGCAACTTTTGAAATAAAAGTGATATATTTGGGGGTCTACACTCTCTGCTCCAAGTGTATGTTTCTTCAATTATACAGTAACATTCTTTACTTTCAAAAATCATCAAATTACAGACAAACTTGTATTAAGCAGCCACCCAAGGGACAGTCTAAAATTGGCCGCTGAAGACAAGTTGGCTGCTTAACACAAAATATGATATTATTTATTGTTAACCTATTTATATAAGCATGTTTCTTTATAAAAAGTATTGCTTACATAGTAGGTCAACTACAAAGTACTGTTCGAATAGATATGTAAAACAACAACGTAAACGCGTTTGGAATGTCAACAAATGACTCAGAATATCAGAAGTGCCTCACTAAATAAAATAAAATATTGCTCCAGTATAAGTAGTTTGGTCACTTACAGTAAAAACATACAATTTTAAATGTTTTACATGAAATGTATACTGAGGGTACCAAAATCTTCGTCAAATTGAAGTGTCACAAATCTCCAAAAAGTGTACATATGTTCGGATAATTCAAGTTCCGGATGGTGCATGTTTTAAACTATTTTTAACTAAAACAGCACGTAGTGTGTCAGTTGAAAAATTAAATTATATTAATTATTTAATATCGTTTAAACAGGGTTTGTATAAGCAATAACAAAAACTGCTACAACTGTATGAACATCTAGTCAAGTAAATTCGGTGCGTGGAGTTGATCTATGCATAAATTAACTCTCTCATAAATTAACGCTTCTGCTACCCGTTTCACTACGATATATGCTGAATAGATAATGACTGAGACTCTTTATTGTGCTCCGATTACAAGCTGGATGATGTCTACGAATCTATCTTGATTGGGAGTTCGGGACAGATAGTGTGATAATATTGACAAGTGGGTGGGGAGCAGGCGGATTAACGTTCACACATTCATTATGTGATCACACCTGACAATTGACACATGCTGACTGACCGTTAATTAGGAGTCACTTAAAGAAGGATTTGTCAAATCAAGCTGACCGCTGGCCGCAGAAGGCACGTGACCGTTGATTAGACGACAATTAAAGAACAAATTGCTTGGGAGACCCTAAACTGACCGCTTAAGGCAAGGTGACCGCTCTTAACACGTGACCGCTAACACAAGTTTGACTGTAATTTGTTTTTTTAAAAGTGGGGACAAAGTTTAGTTACTTATTTTCAGGAAAAGATCGATTTCAAATTTCAGTATTGCTGGATGGGTGGGTTATGGCCGGCATAGTTATGACGGTTATTTTTATAAAATATAATTTCATTGAAGTAATTCTGAAAATAACCTGCATGCAATCATTCAATATCGAAGTGTACATATTACCGTTCGTCCAAAAATCTGACATTTTTCTCTGATTTGTTTGATTTTCATTTTTTATTTCCTTTTTGGTTGCATTTCAGACGCTAATATACGTAAATTTTGCGAAGAATGCAGACAAAACATCTATTTATAGCTTAGGCCTACTGTATATGCATTTTTCACGGATACACACGACTTTGTCATTACCAGTTTGGCGGAAAATGTTGAAGAAAGACAAATGCTCAGTTTATGAATTTCGGCATCATTTGGAAACCATACGTACTGTCTGCATCCGACCTGCGCAAGCGGATGCGCAGTAAAACAATAACATCCAGGAAGTGTTTCGTCGATACTTTTGTCGATGTATTTTCGATTTCTGCGAAGCCGTTTTTTTTTTCGGTGAAAATTATTTGTTTTTGTTTTTTTGAGAAAGTAGCCGGCGCTCATTTCTTAAGTATCAGGCGATACCGCCGGCCGCCGGTGCTTCTGGAGAACACTGAGTATAGCTTTCTTGCTTGCACTCAAGCCTATATGTTTATAACATAACTCAAGACATTGTATTGTGAAACAGCATCACTACTATCCTATTAAAGTATATGATATCTTCATGCAAGGCTCTCCCAGAGCCGTCTACATATGTAGCTAGTTTTCAGAAGTGGCTCTTCAGCTCAAAAAGGTTAAAAATATTGCAATATCTCTCCTGAGCTGTCTGTCCAGGTAACTCAGCTAAAAGACCAGCTAACACTGGGGTAGGAAATCATAGTTTCAATCACCACCTTGGGTAATGGGATTTTTTCCTGCTCGCGTCTCTTGATGCATAAAGTTAATTCAATCTGCGGAGATGAATCCACAAGATAAGATACCTGAAATATACATAAGTGCGTTGTTTGCAACAAGACTTGTCACGTGACAAATCAACGTCATACTGTACACGTGATTACCTAAACCGTGGCTTAAAGCATGTACACATCGCAAAAAAACAACAACAATACCCCACCCACTTTGTTTCAACATGACATTCAAAAGGATACAGATGCCGGCGACGGCTGTAAATATTGTGGCAGCAATTATCCGTGAACGTCTGGTCATCGCATTGAGGTCAACTGCGCGTTTCATATTCCCCACCTCCGTCTTCTTTATATACATCTTTTCTATCGGATTTAACTTTTCATAGTCAATGTTTGGGTATTTTTTCTGCTGGTCGGCCATGATTCCAAATTCACTTTGATTTGGTCCCCGGCTTAAAATCAAAATTATGCGAAGGGAAGTTATCCTTTATTGAATAGGTTTCCATAATGTCACAGTGGCTTCCCTTGCTGCTGCTGAAGCTGGGTTCAACGAGAAGGGACATAACCAAGTTAAACAATTCATTTCATTTATTGATGTTTGTGAATTTAAGCCAAAGTTTTCAGCGTTTGTGTGTGTAGTTTAGGTATTATGTTTATTTACTCGTCCCTTATATTATTGCATTTAAAATCAATAATGTTTTGCCGCCAGTTTCATTATAAACAAAGCAAGTGCATGTTTTATTGCCTGGCAGTGTTCCACAAGTTATACAGTAGGCAATAAATTTACAGTAACATATATACTTCTCCAGGTTATGATTACAACAGTGTGCTGTTGCCATTAATTATGTTATTAGTTATCATATTATATGCTATGATATATGTATTTGCAAGCTTTTATATTGTAATAACTGCAGAGCCTACACGTATATATAATTTGTACATTGCCAAATGGGTGAAGATCTGTATTTAATTGACATAACTTGAGTGTCATCAATTAAGACACACTTACCTCTTGACTGTTGCACCTGACACTTAATTATATACAAGACACATGTAGTTGTATATTTTTATTCAGTACCTGAAATAATAATTTGCTTGTTCTGATACCAAGGGACGGTATGTGAAAGTTTGAATGTTAATAACACTTGTGTTTTTCCAGTTATGTGGGCTTATCATTGTTGCAGCCAAGCATATATCATCTGTAATAGTGCTTTGTTAAATTTGCATTCTGATATAAAATGGACACATTGTCCTGATGGAGAAGGAAGTGACACTTTGCTAAGTTATGGTGTAAATCTAAATATGAAAGCAAGAAGCTTTTTTAAATAAATCAGCAAGAGGAACCAAGGGTGCATACTTGAGGAAAAGACTTGTATATATCTGAAATGATGACTAAGATCATGGGAAATCATGAAAGCTCAAAACTAAAGCAGTGTATCTCAGATGAGAAGGGACATAATATTAGTAAGCAGAACAGTGCTGGATTAGAACATAGCAAGATATTGGCAGTAGCTGAAACTGAAGACATAAATAAAACTACTGCATGCAAAAGGAATATTTCTCAAGGAAGTAATGAAGTAAAAAAAGTTGTCAGTAAAACAAACACACAACCTTTGCTTAATATAAGGGCAGAAAATTTGAAAACATACAAAAGCAATGATTTAGCTAAAGATTTGGAAGCATATAAGACTAAAGATTTTACTGCAAAAGCAGGTCAGATAAAAGACGAATCATCATCAATAGAAGTTGTTCAATACAATGATTCTAGAAATATGCCTTTGTCAGTGGAGGATCAATTAGAAACAAAGACAAGACCTGTTGATGATTCTTCTGCAAGTGGAGAAGGTGTAATCAGAGAGAAAAGAAAAAAATCAGCTGTAGGACAGATCCCAGAAAACAAGACTGAAGCTGTTGTCAAAAGTGGCATCAGCATTAAAGAGTTGAATGATTCCTTGGAAGAAATGGACTCAGTGACACACATTGAGCATCTTGTTGATGCATTAGGCCAAGATGATAAGGAGTTGGGTTCAGTAATGTCCCAAATATCAACATTGATGAGGAGGAATAATACCATAGAAGTACAGGATAAAATTATTTCAGTTCTTATCACCAAAGATTTCGCAAATTCGCTGGAAATATATGTGAAGAAGAATAATGAGTCTTTAGTTAGTCTGTTAGAAAACTTGAATAAGCAACAAACAATTGGCAGATGGTCTGCGATTAAATCCATCCTTGTGATAATTTGGATAGCCTGTGACCAAAATGTCAACTTTTGCCAATACATGCTAACTTCCAAAGTGTTTGATTTTTTGCTAACAGAACTCCAGGCCATTGTTACAAGTCTAGCAAGCTATGATACCAGTCAGAACATAGTGTTTGTGGTAAAAGCTATGCTTGGAATATTTCACAACATTGTACGTCATGTCCAGAACTGCAAATGGACTTTCAGAAACAAAGGAGCCATAGCTGTGCTAAGGCACTTTCTTAGCAGCAAAGTCCCCATGATTCGAGTAAAATCATTGATTGTACTTTCATACCTCCTCAGTGAAACAGAAAATGACATTATTGCCTCAGATGATGACAACTTCTTATTTATCTACACAGTATTGTCAGATGCAATGATTTCTACTGACCACAAATCTTCCAAGTATGGAATGACTACAAAAGAAATACTTTGTGGTGTCGGTAACCTGGCAATTAATGATGAAAATAAAATACGCATTGTGAAGAATGGCTTTCTGACACTGTACGAGGAGGTGCTAAAGTCAGGTACAATGGATGAGAGAAAACAAGCTGTCTTGACGTTGTGGAGTCTAGCCTTTCATCACTTCAATAAACAAAAAATGAGAGCCATGCCTGGAATCATGAACAGTAAGTTTATGTTTTTATTCAAGAAGGTTTTATAATTACGGTATGTTACAAAATTCTCCCTGCAACATAGTGAGAAAATATGCAGCCAGTCCAGAGCTTGATCCCTAATTCCTTGTTTATTAAAGGGATCTCAAGAGCCTTATATAAGTGACCCCCCCCATTTATTGCCCCACCCAGCATGTGAGGGCATCTGTTTTCTGATAAGCCAGGCTGCCACAGTCTGTAACGATGTGTCTGTCACACAGGTATTGTTCATAAATCTTTATTTGTTTTCTTTCTTACTTTGTTGGTTGATTTTGTTATTTCTTATACATTTTGTAATTTCTTTCATTCTTTTAGTTCTCATATATATTTTAAGTTATATTTTATTTGGATTTGTAAAATGTAACGAAACGTTTCTAACAAAAGCAATTTAAAAAGTCATTCATTGTCAGAATAATGTCCTTCAGACTCATTTTAAGTCATTTTGAATACTAAAACTTGTATCTCTCATGTATTTTCAAAATTAAATATTTAGCTATGAAATAAATACATAATCTTGCAGTTACAAAATTGACACCTAGTAATTAATGCAATAAAGAATTTGTAAGGGATCATATAGTAAACAACCCACATTATCACTAACAATAATGTTTGTGGCTTTGTGCAAAACTAGCCTACTGTCTCACATCCATACTAGCAGGTAATTTAGTTTTGCATTAACCCATCAGAGGTATTACTGTGACAGATTAGTACTATGTTGGCTAAAGACTCCCTGCAGTGATGACCAGCAATTAGCAGGTCTGGTCATAGCATGTGGGGGCCTGGCTCAGTGGGATACCACATTCCTTTCGAGATGCCTTTAAGGTGAATGCTGTACCAATTGAGTTAATTGGGTTGCATATACATCCTTTTCATATTGCCTGGCTTTCAAAAGTTTACCAATAATGTACAACAAGGAGACATACAATCAATTGTACCATAAGGACCTAAAGGCAACTTTTTGGATGTTGTCTGAATGGTGAGCATGTAGTGAATTTACCAATGTTCTGAGGGGAGATCTTTTATTTCTATTGGTATCTAACTCTAAACAAGGCAACAAACTTGTCATTTTCACTGGTATCTGATTGACGAAACATTCTATGTTTAAATCTGACCAATATGATTCTGTAAAATAACCTCAGACTCTGATACAAAGAGTAATATACCTGTAGTTTTTTTTTGTGTCCAATTTTTCCAATTCTGAACAAATATAGGCTTACACTGCTGGCAGTTAAAGCGCACCTGCACATTTTTCTAATTTGAGATTTGACAATAGCTACATTTTTTGTTTTATTTGCAGTTCTCCATGCACTTTCTGCTGACTATTCTAAATCTTGAAGCACTACCACTTTTGTGCAATTGGTTAAACAAATTAAAAGAAGATAGCAAATGTAAATTACTTGTTAATATATTTGCACAATAAATAACATCATGCAGATGCATGTAGCTAATTCTTGATTTAGCATATTAAACATGTTTGGGTTGTTTACATAAATATAGGTTCTCAGCATTTTTAGACTCTGATGTACTTTTCATGTGTAAAAAAACCCAAGACGCCTTAGGGAAAACTGGTAAAAAACACTAAAGTGAAACGTTCTTACGGTGAGGTTGGGCGGAGGCAGTAATAGGAGGAGCTTTGACACATATGGTGCAACAGTGGGCTTGGTTTTCACAGTTCATTATTCCTTTAGGTCACACCCTGACATGTCATACTGTCAATAAGTGCATTGGTGAATGTGATTAAAAACATAGGCAGTCACATTAAAGTCAAGAACATACAAAAATTCCAACAAATTCTCAGATCTGTATATTGCAGTGTAATATTAAGAGTGAATTACTTATATATATGTGATGTTGTTTAACCTTTGCCAGACAACCTAATTTGTCATTATTACATTTTAGGTGTGTTTGAACTGCAGCAGTGTTCTGACCAGGAGGTATGTCATGCTGCTCGGGGAACCTACTGGGAGCTAGAAAATGTATCCAAGACAGCTATTTGTGGGAGTATCTCATCAACTGTGTCAGATGGTAGGTAGCTGGGATGCAGTTGTCAGGATAAGCAACTAAAGTTATGTCCTTCTGATCAAGAGATCATTCCCAGGGTTTATATTGACTAGATTTCATAGTTTTAGCTCATTTCTGATTCCCCTTCATCTGTCGCCCAACATCCATTGTGGGGTGTCAACAATTTGCTTGTGACCACACTAAAGGCTACAGTTTTTATCCAATCTTCACCAGACTTGGTCAGAATGTTTGTCTGCAAGAAATCTTTGATGAATTCATATCTGGGTCACGTGGGGTCAAAAAGTAGGTTACTAGATAAAATCTAAGAAAATGTTTTGATCATGCAAGAGGCCAAATTTATGGGCCTATCTTCACCAAAGATTTCTAAACTAAATAACTTAATTACTTGATGCCAGATATGATCCTACTAAAAGCCCTTGTCCTCAGGTGTGCGATGGAGGGCCATCCTGTCCCTCTTGTATTCAAATCCAACCAATGATATGCTTCAGAATAGGCTTGAAACCAATCTCAGAGCTTCATAACCTTCATAATAGTCCCAGGTGGAATGTTGAGCAATATCTAAATGACTTTCAATTAAATTGCTCATTTAGAAAACCTGAATAAGCAACAAACATTTGGAAAGACAAAAATATATTTGCATAAGATAATGGCAAATAATTTTTAAAAATCACAAATATTTTTCATGTAATGAACTTATTAGGGGGTGGGGTGGGGTGGAGTAGGGGTGAGTGTTGGCAGAGAAAGTCTTCAATACTAAGCCGACATGTTTTCCGTCCCATGTGGAAATGGTCTGTCTTGGTGTGAGCTTGAATGCAAGGCCTTCCATGTCATAAGCATGCTATATATTCTGCTCTACCAGAGCTGGTGAACAAGCAGTTAGTAACTACCAGTTCTTCAAACTACATATTAAACCACATTAATAAAAATGTAATTTTATTCATTTGTTCTTGCCAATTATAAACATGAAGCCAGAAGGAAGGACCTGTTTTTGCTTGTTACAGCAGTTTGTACAATTTCTGTTCAGATCAGACAAATGGCAAGCCCCATATCATGATCAGCTACCAGTGGGACTCCCAGGCAGTGCTAGTAGAGGTGAAAAACAAACTGAGAGCTGCTGGGTTTAAAGTCTGGATGGATGTAGAACACATGAGTAAGTCTAAAGATAAATAATTATTTTCATTGTAAGATATTGGTTCTCCAAATGCTGAGAGATGTTGTTTTAGTGTTGTCCATCCATTTTTCCATCCATCCTTTTTTCCATATCTCTATCTCTCCTTCAGTCTGTTACACTTTTCTTTCCAGAGTCATAAATAAGAAATGCTTTTTTTTTTTTTAAGTAGATTTTAGATAAAACTTTGTAAAAATATATGTAATAAACATTAAATGGTACACATTAAATGTTGTGACCTTTTGCCTTTTATTAATGGGGCAATTGTCAAAAACAACATAATTATTATTTTACACTTACCACAATCAAGCCCTAAGCATGTTGCATTTTTGTATTTGGATGAAATTTGGTACAAAGATATATAATAATGGGGAGATGATGCACATTGCATGTTGTGATATTTTACCATCTGTGAATGGAGTTAGTGCCTTTTGATTAAAAAACAACAATGAAATAATTTATTTAGGTCTGGATTCATAACTCAAAAATGGTTTGTTGGATTGAGGTGAAACTTTATAGAAAGATTTATAAAAAGGAGAAATGATGCACTTTGAATGCTGTCATATTTTATTAATTGCTTAAAGTTATTTATATATTTTTTTTTTGTTATAACAGTTGTGTTAACTAAGTAAATATTGAGTATGTCATAGTCTTCATTTTTAATATATTTTAATTATTGTTTTCTTGTAGCTGGTTCTACATTGGAAGCCATGGCATTGGCAGTGGAGAAAGCTGCTGTTATTCTTATTTGTATGTCCCAGAAATACAAGGACAGCCCTAACTGCCGCACAGGTAAAAGTTGCTGTGATTCTTATTTGTATGTCCCAGAAATACAAGGACAGCCCCAACTGCCGCACAGGTAAAAGTTGCTGTTATTCTTATTTGTATGTCACAGAAATACAAGGACAGCCCCAACTGCCGCACAGGTAAAAGCTCTTGTGATTCTTATTTGTATGTCCCAGAAATACAAGGACAGCCCCAACTGCCGCACAGGTAAAAGTTGCTGTGATTCTTATTTGTATGTCCCAGAAATACAAGGACAGCCCCAACTGCCGCACAGGTAAAAGTTGCTGTTATTCTTATTTGTATGTCACAGAAATACAAGGACAGCCCCAACTGCCGCACAGGTAAAAGTTGTTGTGATTCTTATATGTATGTCCCAGAAATACAAGGACAGCCCCAACTGCCACAAAGGTCAAAGCTCTTGTGATTCTTATTTGTATGTCCCAGAAATACAAGGACAGCCCCAATTGCCGCACAGGTAAAAGTTGTTGTGATTCTTATTTGTGTGTCCCAGAAATACATGGACAGTCCCAACTGCCGCACAGGTAAAAGCTCTTGTGATTCTTATTTGTATGTCCCAGAAATACAAGGACAGCCCCAACTGCCGCACAGGTAAAAGTTGCTGTGATTCTTATTTGTATGTCCCAGAAATACAAGGACAGCCCCAACTGCCGCACAGGTAAAAGTTGCTGTTATTCTTATTTGTATGTCACAGAAATACAAGGACAGCCCCAACTGCCGCACAGGTAAAAGTTGTTGTGATTCTTATATGTATGTCCCAGAAATACAAGGACAGCCCCAACTGCCACAAAGGTCAAAGCTCTTGTGATTCTTATTTGTATGTCCCAGAAATACAAGGACAGCCCCAATTGCCGCACAGGTAAAAGTTGTTGTGATTCTTATTTGTGTGTCCCAGAAATACATGGACAGTCCCAACTGCCGCACAGGTAAAAGCTCTTGTGATTCTTATTTGTATGTCCCAGAAATACAAGGACAGCCCCAACTGCCGCACAGGTAAAAGTTGTTGTGATTCTTATTTGTATGTCCCAGAAATACAAGGACAGTCCCAACTGCCACACAGGTAAAAGCTCTTGTGATTCTTATTTGTATGACCCAGAAATACAAGGACAGTCCCGTCTGCTGCACAGGTAAAAGCTGCTGTTGGTTGATCATAGTTCCAGACAACAGTAAGGAATCTCCACTAAACCTTATTGTGTGGGTACTGGCTTAATGAAAATAATTCTATAAAGTAGCCAATAATATAGGGTTAGGAGGAAAATAAAGCTCATATATGCTTCCCTAATTGGGATCTCTGATTGATTGGTCAGAGTACACATGATTAATGAGTACGGATGTGATATTAGGGCTGATGTATAACTTCTTTAAAAGATACTTTAGTGTTTGATGTAAATAAGATGCAGCTATATCCGTAATTCATCTCTTGAAAGCAAAAGTTGCCATTAGCACATATACATGTTTAAGTTTATTTATTGTTTACAGATTACAGACTTTTTAGATGTTCAGAAATAACATTATTGGAGATTACTCTATTGATATTCATCATGTTTTTATGCATTCATTGTCTGTTCTCAATTTCCAGAAGCTGAGTATGTGTATAGACTTCGGAAAGACTTCATTCCATTACGAGTTCAGAAGGAGTATGTCCCAGATGGGTGGCTGGGAATCCTAGTAGGGACTCGACTCTATTTTGACATTCTCTCCATCCAAATGGTAGACATCCAGCTGCCACGGATAGTAAAAGAGCTGAGAAATCGTGGCAAAATGTACACATCTACAGATTCAACTGATAGTGCAATCACTACTACAGGTAACAGGTGGTTTTGTGTGTTAATTTTGTTTCAGATTGTTATAAATTAACCGTAGATCGTATATAGCTTTAACAAGGGCAATAGATGATATTTTCAATAAAAAGCCAGAAAGTATTTTAGTTGATAGTTTATTAGTATAGTATAACTATGTTAGTTGTAATATTAATAGTATAAATAGTATAAATATATGTTAGAGTAAATAACTAGAGCACATCACAGAGAAGCTAAATTCTAACTGCAGTGGTTTTTACCCTATATGATGTGCACTGGGCAAAGATAGAAATCTGTTAACCTAGGGTGTGGTGCATCTAGTCAACCAACATACTGTAAAGCAGGCAACAAAACGATACTGGTTGTTGTAACCCCAGAATACAATGTATGAGAAGCCTTTTAAACCCGCCTGGTAACAAATGTGAAACATTTTAAAGCCGCCTGGAAACAAATGTGCCCGGTTTTGTTTTATGCATTTGTTGTATAATTTGGAACTTTGGTAAAGAACTAAAAATTTAGGATTAAAATGTCAAAGCATACTGGTTGTTAATTTGTTAATATGCCTTGATTTAAGATTTTGTCTCTGTGCTAGAAGAATCAAATTGTAATACATGTAGTTACTTGTGACCATTCGAGGCTATGTTGTATATTAGGACATCCTATATATGTAACTAGCCATAAACATTAATTGGCCTACCAGTAATTATGACATGTTAATGGAAACACTTATATTGTATTTGGTATTTTAGGTATTACAGCACACCGACACTTGATAGGTCATATGGCACTGAATACAGTAAAGTTTAACGTGAATTGTGTATAAGCAGGTAAAAATTAACATACTTTAGTAGAAATAACTTTTATTGTGCCTTTTCTTGAAACATCATCTACATACTTTGATCTTCGTCCAAGTTGCTTTAAGCTTTGACTTTTTTCCAGGTTATTTGACCAATTTAGGATTCATCACATACAGTACATGCTGCAAACTATATTTCTGTGCGTTATGCTTCACAGCACCTTCTGCTCCTCAGAGATTGTTATCTCGGGAATGTGTTCCACATGACCCTGTGCTGGCCATGGCTGTTGTCTGCTGGTCACCGGAGCAAGTACAAGAATGGCTTCAATCTGTTGGTGTACCAGAAAAACTGGAATGGTATGTGGATCCTTTATATAACCTATCTTCCTTACATTTATTTTTGTTCATTTTAAGTGATACCAATTAAAGCAATTAACTATCACATATTAAAGGAGGAGTTTCATTGAATTAAAAAACAACACATTTGACTATTGTAGTTTAATCATACCATTTAATATTTTAGAATAAAAGTGTATTGCAATTTATTTCAGCTTGACAGGGTTGGATGGTGCCTTACTCGAAGAACTGTATTTGATGCAAGCCTCAGCCCCAGAATATTTCTACAACTTCTTACAGACCCATCTTCCTCCACTGTCTGTCCTAAAATTTTCAAGAGCTTTAAGAATTTTATTTAAGCCAAGCTAGTGCCATTGAAGATGTTTTGTAACACATTTGTATCTGTTTTTCCAAGACTGCTTATCCTAGCTTTCATATTAAGAAGTGGTCACGTGTAGAGCGATATAACTTTTACATCAATGTCAAGTCAACATGCTGTTATGTAAGCTGTTATGTACTCTATAATTATGTGAACTAATTCTTTTGAGGTTTCATGTTAATCTTGTATACAGTTCATGTTCATTCTTGAAATGGGGAAACAGCATTACTTGTGGTTTGATCATGACAAATATTTGTGGCAAAATTGGTGTTGGTGTATTTACTTGTGATACATGTAGATATTTTCATGAAAGTTTTTCCATTACCACTCTTGAATGACTAAAAATTATTTATTTGTCTGATAAGTTTTTGATTTTATGATGCCTGTTATAGTTTGTAAATATAAATTTTATACCGGTAATAAATACTTTTGTGACGTTAATGAATGGCGACAACAGATGCTATTTTAACCATAATCATTTGTTTTCAATATTTTTTTACATTCTTGTTATCGAGGCTTATAACTCAATTTATGTCTGTTTGCATTTGATTTTTACACACTTGATGTAGACTTAAATGATCCGGTGTACATACATATCCTTATACTATATACATAAAATGGCTAAAACCTGAACATGACTACATATTAATTATGTGAAACAGGTCCCTTGTTAAGAGGTGTGGTTGGGTTTTTCTTTCATTCCATTTTATGTTAAGTTTGACTTTTTAGAAGTTTAATGTTCTATTTTGTTGGGTTAGGCCAACTTTTAAACCATAACTGGTATTTCAAATGCTTTTGTCCATTCCTTCATGTGTTTTTATTACTTTATTAGAAACTATGTATGCTTCACATGTATCTGTATCAATGTAATATATCATTCTGCTGTCATTCTCAATCTGAAAAGAACATTTTATTTACCTCTTTACATGGGCTCACTAGCATACAAAGAACAATTAAAATGCAACCGCAAAAAATATAGGGAATGCCAGCAATTAATCTGTAGACTAGGCAGTTCTGTACATTGAAATAAATGTGTATGATATCACAGAAAATATGTTACAGTTGCTTTAAAAAGATAATGGCAAAAAATTAATTTTATTTTGGTAGAAAATATGTGTTTACCCACCATGTCCGATCATGGTGTAAGTTGTAGGTTATATAGAGAATACTTGGTTGGTGCCAAGAATGAGAAAGTTTATCTGGTGAGCGAGAAGCGAATATCTTAGTGAGCTTTAGTGAGCCAAGATACGCTTCGAAGTAAACCAGATAAACTTTCTTATTCTCGGCACCTACCATGTATTTGATTTATCCTGCTATATATATAATTAAAAAAATTCCATGAATGATTACATAAATCGGCGAAAAAGCATTAATTACACGTTTCATAAAGAGCGTGTTAACATAACTAATGTAAACAGTGTTTTCATATGTGTGGTTTAGTTACATGACCTATTGACTGGATATCACTAAGTTTATCCGGCAAGGCTTTATCCTGCGCAAAAGCAGGATAAAATAAAGATTCTCACTTTAAAGAAAGCTTGTTTTGTTTAGATACATAGAAGTGACCTATTGTGGACAAATGTCTAGGTAAAATCACTTACCACATCCAAGCTGGAAGACCTCTCCACGTTAAGTCCTTTGCCCCAAACAGTTACAAGTTGGTGTCTCTACCATTAGGCCATGGGTGCTTTCTTAAATGAAGGCAGCTTGTCAACAGTAACGGCAGAAACCAATATCTGTTTTAACTATATAAACAACCATGCTATACATATTTGTAGGCGATAACAGGCCATTATGAACAGCCAGTGCACCATTTTAAATGCAAAATGAACTCATTTCAAACACAGAACTTAATTTCCTTGGTTGCATAATTGCCAACTTCCTTCACATATTTAAATGTATGTGGTAGTCTTTTCTGTTTGCTAGCTTATTTATAGTAGGATAGTGTAACTAATCAATCTTGATGATAATACATTGCTGTATGATTTTATACAATATTGATTGTAGTTTGTTTTTATTGTGATATCTTAAATATTAATATACTGTATTAATTCTCAATGTACAATCTACTTTTGTTTGATATTCGTCTTTCTGCAACTCTGTTTGCATTGGGTATGTGTTAGTTTTTCCATTTCACTGTACATACATTAATACTATGATTTAGTCTCAGTTTAATAAAAACTATTTTTCTAGCAGTAACTGTTAAATATATTTAAAAACCTGCTTTATTTGCAAAAAGATATTTTAAAAATTACTTTTGGAGTCTTGTCCACAAGTCATTATAGTTTGCTGGTTTTAAGAGATCACATGACTAAAACATTGCATATTAACTGTGATTTGTTACTTGCATCGAGCTTATTCAAAATTTGTCATTCAACAAAAGCCATCCATTGTCTAAAGTTACCCTGATAATGCGTACTCAGAAATTTGGCTTCAGATGAACGTTACTAAATATTCATGATCATAAGTGGAAAAAAAAAGTAAACATTATTTATATATGACAAGTTGCAAATTGTGAACACTTTGACAGTAATTTATACCATTTATTACTTCAGACTTTGTCTTCAAATTAAATACTAACATAATGTTACTATCAAATTTGTATTCTCATGTAACTTCATATCACTAACAACATAGAACCAGGTTCTAACTTGCATATTAATATTACATTAATAAAAAATACAAAAGGAACATAACTTTTTTTTTAAACTTTATTTCCTCCACAATGTAAATAAACAGAAATACATTTTTTCATTGCCCAAATTGTACAAGAGTGGAAATATACATTCAATTTGTTAACATGGTTTTTAATAATGACATTCTTTAATTCCACCAGAATAATGCAATAAGGACAAAACATTTTGATCTTTTGATCACTTTTTAGATGTATTTTTATCAAATGTTTTAACAGTTAGTTAACTATCATCTCTGGACTTTAAACAATCATATCTTGCCGTCATGCAGCATGTCGCAACCCCTTATGTCAGGGAACTATCTTGCCGTCATGCAGCCCATCGCAACCCCTTATGTTTGGGAACTCAATTGACGTAATCATACAAAACAAAAAAACAAAAACATATTTCAAAAACAATTGTATGTTTATAATGGATTGACACTTTGAAGCATAGCAACATTACAATAAAGCGAAAATAAAATCTTTATGATATATGTATTAAACAAATAAATTATGTTTATTTATCATTGGTAACAAGTTAAAAGCCTTTAGACAATTATTTAATCAGTTTCACAATTTTCTTACCTACTTTACAAGCTTGGTAGTAATACATTTAACTGTATATCATGTGAAATGATGAAATAGCAATGTCATAATAGCATTGTTCTATATTTCAAGTTAGATATTAATGCATTCCACAAATATAAGCACTGTCTTTCAAGGTTCCTTTCCACATAAAATGTGCATGAAGAATATTGGAACATGTTTTGTTGCACTTACATCTTAGTTTACAGTTTCTATTTACTATTTTTTATTGACACTGTCAACGATTGTTTATTCACTTATATTCGTAACTTTTATCGGAACTGGATTGAACTAATTCGCAGTCCTATGCAGTCCTTGCCAATTTCTGTCACCTGAAAAAGAGAAATAAAATTGTAGACATGAGGCTTTAAGGAGAGGTTTCCTATCTTATCTTCCATAGTTTTATCATTTACTGTTACAAATAAGTGCAACAAAATATTCAGGTCAGCAGACACAGGTCAATTGCTCCCAAGTTGCCATAATCTAGATGAAGTGATCACTTTGAAGTAGATATAGTGCTGCCTTCACTGTGAATCTTTGCCTGACCTGGAATAATGCTTCATCTAGTAACATTATTCGCACCCCAGGCAGGCCAGTTGTGGAACGCTATTATTTGCTTGAGTATAATTAGCATACCGATAACATTTTTTACATCTTAGGTATGCCTAGGCAGCATTCATTTGGCAGCTTGAATCAAGGCTTTTATAATTGTGCTTTTGGTTTGGTTATGATATGCAAATACCATCTGTGTTAATGGTTTTTAAATGCACCTTACAACATGTACAGTCATAATGAAAGGGAATAACCCCAGACAAAAATGTATTGGAATAACCAAAACCTTTCTGCATGAAAGTTTTCACCCTGACTGGGTCTCGACCCCATGTAGTAAGGAGCCTAAGTGTTACAAGGCAGACACTTAACTGGCTAGACACTGGCAACTCTGACCTATGTTGTATTACATGAAAAAGGTCAAATGGCTCAAAACTTAATTTCAAGTAGTTCATTAGTATTTTCTTCAGACTGTTCAAGAAGCTTTCAGGACTCTACAAAAATGTTCTTACCTTGGTCACTCTGCACACTTGTCCCTTATACTCCGGCAGGTAACATGCTCCAGTCAATGGACATTTTACCACTGGCTTACCCCTGAAAACAATAAAATACCATTCAGTTAAAATTTACCATAGATTGAAATAATAATAACATCTCTATTTTACTGCTGTATTATGTAAATTTAGTTAAGTTTTTAAAATCTTATTTTTAAGTTCAGTTTAAAAAGAAGACATGAGGAAATAGCCATTAGTTCAAAACAGACTAGAGGGGAAAAGGGTATGGAAAATATGGGATAAATGGTTGTTTGTGGATATATGGTGGACAAACTGAGTAACAAAACAATTTTAACTACATTGTGAGCAAATTGATACTTAGATGATGACTGATTAAATTATCAGTATACATGTCATGTTAATTTGTTGTTGGTTGGTTGCTACTTTCAACCTTGTAGTTAAAAAATATATAAAAAAAGGAAATTTTTTAATCCAGTCTTGAAGTTAGAAAAAAAGGAAAAAATTCAATGCAGACCCAATGATTATCACCATTGTTTATAATAATGATATGTTGTCTTCATTAGACTTAAAACGAAAGTATAGATTCTGTCAACTTACTTATAGATGGGAGTAAAGGAAGCAGCGCAGATATCGAAGGGGTTGTGTTGGTCGTACTTCAACTCATGCTCGTCTACTGGATTTTTTTCACATGCAGCTATGATCTTTCTTGCCTACAAGTACAAACAAGCGTTCATTATACATGTATATGTTATCTTACATTTGATTTTATCTTTGGTTATAAATATAGATTGCAAAGACACAGTAATGGACTCTATGGCAACATTCAGATATGAGACCAAGACCAGTACATGGGTAGAACCACTTTTGCACAATACTTGCCAACTAAAACAAGAAAGTAAGCTTTTGAAATTCATTGTAATATAGCACAAAAACCATTTCAATTGAACATATAACATTGAAGACAAAAATCACACTTACGGTAGTAGCGATGTCAGGTTTTGGTCCAAGCTCAAGCAGCCTTCGTGCAAATGTTGCTGCTGTCTTGCAGTTCTTCAGTTTGAAGAATAGTGTCTGTGCTGTCCTCAGTGTAAGAATCAGATGGACAGGCTGCAGTTTACAGTGGGTGAAGTAGGCAGCCATCTGGAAATAGCATATATGATGTCTGTTAAATCATTGAAAGTTACAAATAATTTTGTAAATAAGTAGGTCAATATCAATAAAATACCTTAAACATGAAAGAGGTTGTATATGTCAACTCTTGATTAAAAACTTAAAAAAGCAGTGAAGTAAGAAATAACCAAAATAAACTTGTAATCCATGTTGTACAACATGTAATCCATACCATCATCTAAAGGAAAAGTGACATGTCAGTATGATTCCATATTTTGTGATTGATTTACTAAATCAATTTTGGAACAAGCTTCTGTAATGTTCCACTCTATAATGTTGAATTTTGTAGTAAAAAAATGCAATTTGGCAGTATGGTTACATTTACTGACAAGCCGATGAGGAGGTATCTGCCGGTCTGGACCACCAATGTGTGAAGTATGTATCTGGCTTACCAACACTCCCTCCAAACCATCAATAACCATTATGAACCAAGATATGCAGAAAAAAGATGTTTGTGATCTTACATACCCCACCTAATTCTTCAATGATTTAATACTTACCTCACAGAGACGTTTCTGCTCCTCAAGTGTACCTTTGGGCATTTCCTTCCTTGCTGTCTCCATTGTGAGGCCCACAATATACTCCCGGCAGATCTCTACCAACTGCTGGGCCTACATAGAACAAATGGTAAATCATATTAACAGTTAACAATTTGTGTGTAGGTAAGATTGAAATAATTTATTTTAATATAAGTATTATATACTGATGTTTTTTGTTTGCATACTATTGTCATTGGGTGGCTCCTGATTGGTCTGTTAAAATACTACTAGGCATCTACTGCATTATTAAACCAACATATGGTGAACTATTGACTTTGGATCAATGTTGTAATGATAGAACTTTACACTTGATCCTAGGTATGGACAAAAATAACAAAAATGGGGATGAGACATCAACATAATTCCTGAATTGTTCATAATAAAATCATACGGAGGAATAGTGATTGGGCTTTTACATACTGCATTAAACATAAAATGTTACAACTACTATATATATATAATTAAGATGTTAATATACAAAATACATTTCATACAGTCAAGCAAAAAAAGTTCTGCTTCAAAATAACAGATAAAGGATGTTGAAAAGTATGGCAATCAGCAATAAAGATAAATATAATAATACCAACTTAGATTCTTAATAACTTTTTAATGTTTAGTGTCAGCTCATTCATCTGAAATCTCAACTTGTGTCACCGTTACATGCAATACATAAACTCACCTCTGCGATTTCCTGTTTATTATCTACCACCAGGAGTGGAACACTAAGCAAGATGCTGCGGAACTTATCTGTCGCCTCAGTAAACTTTCCGGCTGTGGTAAAATTGTATGCCACCTGAAGTTGCTGAACCAGGGCATTTAACTTAAGACCAACCGCTGGCATTCCTCCACGACCACCAGCCTCCTTCCTGCAATTTTACAATTTCAATAGAAATAGTCACCTTTTACATAAAAAGTTGAAGGAAATTAACCGATTATTATTAAATAATAGTTAAGTAAGTGAAAATAAACTTTGATGAGCAATCTAAAATTAAAGTGTTAAATGCTTTCCTTGCTCTAGCATGATCTCATAAAACATTTGATGATCATAAATAAGACTGATTTATTGGATTAAGATATAAAAGATTGATTAAAATCAAAGTGACATCACAAGAAGTTCTGCAAAAGAAGTTTTTGATGATCTAAATAAGATTTATAAGTGAAACCAATTGGGTGATTTTTATAAAGATTTAGTGATATCTTTGGATGATAATAAAAACAATCTTTTAAAGAATATATAAATCGCAGCGTAGAACCAATAAACACCATTTAACTTTCAGACCTGGTGCTTGGTATGGTTTAAAGATATATTGACCTGGTAATATAATGATCATGCATATCATGAACAGTTATTTCATACTGGTGAAGGAAATCATGTCAGGCTGATTCAGTGACACACAACAAGTCTAAATGAAGACCTTCCCGCATGAAATGATCTATAGTGAAGAGTTGATGAGTAATACCAAGTGTGGTGGACATACCAGTTCCTGTGAGGATGACCAAACAATGGTGGCATGGAGGGGAGACCCTGGTAGCAGGTTCGACTCCTGCTGTATGTCTGAAGGAACAGCTGCTTGTACTCATTAAAGTCCACCACCCCTACCTGGTCATGAAGCAGCTGGAATACAAGACAATCAGCTGGTATACAAGACAATCAGCTGGTATACAAAACAATCAGCTGGAATACAAGACAATCAGCTGGTATACAAGACAATTGGCTGGTATACAAGACAATCAGCTGGTATACAAGACAATCAGCTGGAATACAAGACAATCAGCTGGTATACAAGACAATTGGCTGGTATACAAGACAATCAGCTGGAATACAAGACAATCGCCTGGAATATAAGACAATCGGCTGGTATACAAGACAATCAGCTGGAATACAAGACAATCAGCTGGTTAACAAGACAATCAGCTGAAATACAAAACAATCAGCTGGAATACAAGACAATCAGCTGGAACACAAGACAATCAGCTGGAATACAAGAGTTCACAAACAGGTTTGATCCTTTAGAAATGCTTCAGTTGAAAATAGATAGATGCAACATTGTTCAGGAAGGCAAATAAAAAGTTCAACAGGAAAAATATAAGGGTGTGTACAATTAAGCAATCAATAAGAAATATATATATATTTTCAAATTACTGTGGTATATTGGTTGCACTAACACTAAAAGTAGAATAATTATTGTAGAAAAGTGCTGCAATAGCCCTTACATGATTTTTACATTCAATCAGACCTTAAATTAACTAAAGGATATCTAAAATTGGGTGATTGGACTATAACTTTTATCAAATCATTGCAAATTTTACTGTACAAGTATCTGCTCACACATTTTTAAAAAAATTGCTGAAATTATATAAGTTAATTATAGTTTACTTTCAAGTAAAATATCTCGCAAACAATAATCAAATGTCACAGCAAAAAAGTTTTGACAAATCCGCTAGATAATTAACATAGTAAAAGACATTGACCTACCCGCATTGCTGTCTCATATGAACCTGCCAGGACATGGTCAACTGGAAGTTGTGAATTATTGCACCAAACCTACAATATATATTTAATGCAATAATAAAATAAGGCTGGCAAGTACACAAAGGGCTAAAAGATTAAGCAAAAAAAAAAACATCTGATAAGAGTGTATGCCAATCTTTGAAACAACAAACACATTCCATTCTTATCATGCTGAAAGTTAAAATATATTTTTAAAACTTTGTACAAATTGTTAATCATTTTGATTGAAGAACAACAATAAGCATGAGTGGTATATAATTTGTACATAACAGACAATGATACTTAATCACTATAAGTTTAATTTACTAAGTTACTACGCTCACAATTTATCTAAGATCACTAAACAAATTAAAGCAATAACATGTGTGCATTATTTTTATCATTTATTTTCCCAGTAGAATGAGGGAGACATAGGCCATATGGCATCTTCGATCCTTTATCGGTAGTACAGAACAACAAATGCACTTTTCTTCATTAGAATAGTCTAAACACCACCAAACTGCAAACTTGCTGGAAACTTTGCAGACCGTCTCAGTCGGAAGCTGCAGATAGCCACCTACATCAAAATGTTTCATGAACTTTGAAGGTATTATTATGAGAGCAGGATGACTGGTTTGAAGCGATTGCACATTGACATCCATAACAAGTTAATCTTATAATTTCCCACTGATACCCTATCTTTTTCTCTCCTCATCAAGTGCTCATTTAGTACAAACCTGTCCCTGGCTGGTCCCCTTTGTAGGGGGTACAAAGTATCCCTCCCCTCCGGAAGTGGGTGTGGTTGGCACATCAAGGTCGGCTGGCAGGTCAAGGTCATCCTCCACATCCCAGCCCCCACCCTCCCCATCATCCGCACCCTTCACATCCTCGTCTCCACCAAAACCTTCCTCTAAAAGAGCAACAATACATATTATTTATCTTCTGTTATAATATTTGTAGTATTGCTTGTACAATTCATGTGTGACATCAATAAAATACATTATTTCTTGGCATCACAAAACATTTTATTTATCATCTGTAATATTAATTATAGAAATGTAGTACTGACTATGAAATATACTACATTTGACAGTTCTAAACAGTACTGACTATAAAACATTGAAATATACAACAACATTAAACATAGGCCACTTACTGAAGCACAGTTACAATATTTGTAATGTACTTTTGAGTGCCTAATGTACAAAAATCTGAATTTTTCTTTTAATATTGTGAGGTAGATAATTGTGATAAATAATTGTGATAATTATTTTATAATTCCCGAACAAATAAAAATAATTAGTACATGTTCATCCACTCACCATCATCGAGTCCTAGATCATCATCTCCCCAGCCCTCCCCAGCACCCTCAGACTCAATGATATCATCAGCAACAGCCATCTTGTTAGCAGCGCCACCTTTGGCTGCCATGGCACCCTCAAAGAATCCCTTGGACATTGTGAGGAGGGGCCAGTTCGACTCCTGCTGGGTGATTGGTGGTGGAGGTGTCAGCATTGTTGCCCCTGGATACAGGTCTGGAACACGGTCATTCTCCCCGAATGTTTCTTTCAGGGTCGCAGCTTCCTCTTCCAGTCCATTTGTAGCAGCAGTCAGGTATGCTAGTGAGTCTAAACAGTGTGAAGAGAAAAATGATTGTATGAAAAATTGCTTTCATAATTGTTCCAAATGGTTCAACTGCTATTGACAAATACAACCAATTAATGGGATGTTAAGGTGTAAGAATCATGTATGTTAGGGTGGCTAAACATTGGGCAGAAAAGAATTAAGTGAACATATAGCCCCTAATGGCATTTTTAGGTCAGTTATTCACAAAAAAACAGCTTAAATTTCAAATTAAAATTTAACTGAAACAGTGCCAATTAAATACAAAAGTATTTTACTGGTACATGCCATTAAAAGAAGCTTTCCTTGTTTAATTATGTCAAAGACTCACTCTGTCCAACTCCCTTTAGGATCTTCACTCGTTCCTCCACATCTCCCAGGAAAAGTGCATTCTGGAATTGGCCACTGGTGTCCTTACGGATCTCAGCTGAATAAAAAGGAACAAAATTGGTCAACTCATGAAGAGAAGATATAATAGAATATGATAAAAAAGGATAGCAAACAGCTGGATGGACAAATAACGCAACAATAAAATTCTTCCTCTTGGATGACAACGTACCAATCTTCATCATCTTCTTGAGTTTCTCCAGGTTGCCTGTGATGAGGTAAAGGAAGGAGAGTTTGTCAAAGTTCTTGGTCCTCTGGTAGGCCATCTCCACGATCTGGTGGTTCCCCTGTAGTAGGGCGGCCTCGCCCAGCTTCTCCCAGCAGTGTTGGTCATCTAGGGCACGAGCAGCCTCCAGGGCAATCTGCAAGCACAGAAAAGTTCAATCTGTCTATCAATCTGTCATAAATATTGTCAGTCATAAAAAAGGGTGGGACATAGACAAACCAATCTAGGATGTACACAGAAGATTGTCATAGCAGATATAAAAAATACATGCAAAACACAACTGAGAGCAAAGTTGGATATTATGGTAAAAAGACTTTTTCAATTAAAATAAAAGCCTGGAAAAAATTAAAATGCCACAGAGGGGGACACATATGCAGCAATAATGAAACTCTAGGTGCCATTGCCTAAGTTCAAGATAATAATAAATATACAACAAACTATAGACATCATTGGGACAACATATCAGATTCACATATCTTGAAAATCATAAACACAGTCCGAAAGGTATAATTCAAGATCAAATTCATTTGCAAATATTTAAAAATACAATTCCATAATGCATATAAAAACTCTACATTTTATTGAACAGCACCAAAGTGCAAGTCCTAAAGCCCTTACCTCAATGTTTCCACACTCAAGAGCTAGACCAAACCTAGTCTTCTCATCCTTGACAAAGTGCAAGGCCACCTCTGGGTAACCTTTCTTCTGCAGGTATGAGATGATGGACTGACCCACCAACTTGGCATTCCTTACCATGTGCAGCACCTGGAGGGATAGATTTAAAAAACAACATTTACTTAAGTGGACAGTGTAATAAGGCTGCAACAATCAGGAATCCAGATAATAAACATTCCAACCAGCTTGGCATTCCTCACCATAAATAGAACCTGGATTAGTTAAGAACAGGATAAATTGCAGGAAAATGACAATAAAAGCAAGAAATATGGTAAATGTATGTCTAAACAAAATCATGTCAACATAAAATCCAGGTTTTTCACAGTCTGAGGTTTATACATCCTTAATCAAATCACAGTTCTGGTCCTAAAGAAGGATATCTTAACAAAAATAATAGTTATATTAAATGTGACTTTGACCATATCACAATTTTCGACAATATATGCTGAGTTACTTATTGATAAACATCCTGTAAAAGTTTGGTCAAATTTCAATAAGAATCCTTGATATGTATAAACTAGATTATGTGCATCTAGGATTGTTCATCTTTAACATTTCCTGTTGTAGTGTATTTTCATTTAGCATTTTCATAACAGACTCTATGACCTTTAACCACAAATTAACTCATAGTAGTTACCTCTTGACCCACACAGACTTATAAGTTTGTTAATTGTTGAAGCTCAATAGCCGAACTAGACAAGACCTAATTTTTTTAACCTAGTGAAATATTTAGGATTTCATCAACAAAGATAGCTTATAACTGGCACTTATTGAGTGACATTTGCTGCTGCTACAAATAAAATCCTCAAAATATCACAAAGTAAACAGACATGAATTTGGTAACGAGTCTCAATGACATTTCTTTTCTCTGAATCTTGTGACCTACCTCTTCATACTTTCTGTTGACAAGGGCTAACTTAAATTTGAACTCTGTGGGGTCGATGCCAAGGACCCTGGTTCTACATTCCCTGTCAAGACAATGGACACTGTTCCCCTTAATCCGTGTGATGTAGATGGGCAGGTCCAGGGTGCGGATGATCCCATGGTCACTGGGGAGATATATCATATACAACTTTTATAGTTTTAATGACATAAAATAACTTTTCTAATAAGTTAAACAACTGTTTAATAACAGTAAAAATTATTAACAGCAAAATCCATTTTAAAGTGTTGGTAAAAAGCTTTTTAATGACGAGAAAAATGCATTTTAATTTCCATAAATAAATAGCTTTTCTAAGCTATTATAAATATAAATGTATGATGCTTTATGAATAAAAGTCAACAACCAATAAAGTTTGTGACAACTGTTGTGTAGCCAATTCCAAGTTCCAGAGCTGCATGTCATAAACATTATCCAGCTACAAGATCTATTATTAAAATGGCCATTCAAGACAGAATTGTATGTTTAAGGTTTCTAATCATTAGAAATGTGAAGAATAAATTTCCACATAGTAAATTATTAATTATTTAAAAAAAAGGTAAGAATCTTTCTGAAAAGAATTACATGGCTTATTGTGCAACATACCCGTTAGTGAGAGCATATTTGATGTGGTTACTAGTGGTGTACACAAACACACCACTCTCATCCCACGCTCCGCTCTTGACCCGGATGTTCTCATGGATTGTACACAGATTCTCCAGCTTCCGGTTGCAGATAGAAATCACTGGAACACAGCATACATTTAAACACATCATTAACTTTAACTTAAGGACAAATAATTTCACTATGGAAAAGGGGGAAAATATATAAACATTGTAAAAATGGAAATAGTCTGAAGTTAAACAATGTTTTTAGGCAAGTTCATGCATAAAAAATGATCCATATGAAATTTAACAATATATATCAAATAAACATATGTAAGTTTCATTGCTTTGTTTTTTATGTTGTTTTTTTACAGACATAACAGTCAAAAAAAAGTAACACACATTTTATAGAAGACAATAACTCCTTTTAAAACAGTTCAAATAAAGTGCATAAAACAAAACTGGCACAGCATTTTTACTCAAAAGCAGGACTGAGTAATAGGAATTAATAAACTGACATCAAGTATTATCACAGTAGTTGTTAAACAACATAACTCAGCCCTTTAAGTTAGCCAGGGGTCCAAGTTGATTCTTACAATGCTTTCTGCAAAGTGCCATGTGTGACATGTCATATTTATATATGCCTAATTAGTAAAGAATTATTCATAGTAATGATGACTTAGATGATTGTTACACAATGTCAATTAGCCATTTTTAGCCAGTGTCCAGTGGCTGGATATACTTACAGTGCTTGCTACAGAGGGCCACATGGGACATGTCGGCTGACCAGATGACCAGTCGCACTTTGGAGATCTTCACACTGGCTAGAGACCTGCACAAATGATTCATAAAATTAAGTAATACTGTCTAAAAATAATATTACAGAAAAACTTTTTAGCAGTTTGCACCACTTTTTGGTCTATAATGTTAACAATTACTGCAATCAAGGTTTTCTGGTTTATTCACAATCTTTTTTCATTTTATGTTTGAGGTTGATGAATTTTGACCATGTTGCTGCAAGATATGTACTTAAAGAAGCAACACTAATTTAAACAAGTCTCCTGTTTAAAGGATGGCTGTATCAGAAATAATGCTAGTTTCTTGATAAAGAATGGCTTGTATAAGAAGTAACACTAGTTTCATGATAAAGAATGGCATGTATGAGAATTAACACTAATGTTTTGTAAAAGAATGGCTTGAATAAGATGTAACACTACTTTCTGTAAAAGAAGTAACACTGATTTTTTGTTGAAGTATGGCTAGCATACAAATTAAAACTGATCTTTTGTTTAAGAATGGCTTGTATAAGAAGTAACAGTTTCATTTGTTTGTTTTCCATAAACCATCTGTATCTTATAAATAGAATTAAGTCAAACAAAATGTCTACATAGAACTTATTCTTATCAACATTATCTATTGACAAAAACTTCTACAACTAACATGCTACTTGAACATTAATGTTTTACATACATGTTTATTGATTTTAATCAGCCCAAACTTACCTTTTTTGTTGCACATCAAACAGTGTGAGACTGTCACTGTCCCTTAACAGCAGGCAACCTGTGCCTGCATAATAAATCTCATCACAGCTAGGCGTCTGTACTTTCTTGGTGATCTCATTCTTCAGGTTCTTAATCACAATCTGCCAAGAATAACCACTCAATATATAAGAAGAAAAACATTTAAATCGCAAAGCATGTACCTATCAACAAAAAGAAAAAGTAAAATAAAATTACAACCCTTTTTTGCAGGACTCAGCAAATTTTAAAATGAAGCATGCTATTTATTAGCAATTAAATAATTTTTTACCCATAACTCTATTCAATAAAATTAATTTATCATTTTGTAAATATTACATTAATATAAAAAATCTTGCTACTGAGATTCAATCCAAGCAGATGCGAACAGAACAGACAGATATTCATGTACAGATATTTCAACAAATAAATAAATTGTAAAATCATCAATATACTCACTGAGTGTGTTCTGTCAAGGACTGCGAACCTGTTCCTGGCCACCCACACAGCAGTCAGTCCTGAGGATCTCTTGCCTTCTGGAGCTGAGAAAGAGGCAGCAAAACTTAATTCATTTTTCACTACTCAAGTTGTCCAATACTGTTAATTTTAAGTCTTAAACTGCTAATTATGAGTTGATAAAATATATAAATATTGAAAAACCATATATACTTTTAGGCATGCATTCAGTATGCATTAACTGTTTGCAAATGTTCAGATATAGATCCTTATTCAGCATTTTAGGGTCATTTACAATCTTTTCACCTGTGCCAGAAGCTACAATTCAGATCAGCTATGAACATGGTCTTTTGTCCATATAATTATATAAGAGTCCACATGAATCATTTGCAGCCATGACTCAAGCAATGTGTATGCCTATTCATGTAGTGGTTAGAACATAATTCCTAATTTGAACTTGTTATTTCCTGGAGAGATTCCTGCAGATTAAGTGCTAATAAAATCAGAGTATCAACTTACTTAAGAAGGTAATCCAACTGCTAAATCCATATAAATTTGATCATATTTCTCATTTCTTATACTGCAATATTCTTCTAACACTACATATATGTATTCTTCTAACATTCTTACAGTCAGCTCGTCAGACCTAGAACCCACTTGAAAAGCCAAGTGTAAATATGTCACATTATCAAAGTACCACTGTAAATCTGGTAGGTCAGAACATTCAGTGACTAACATACAAACTAAAATAAGTTTCAAGCTATTTTCAAAAACAACAATTGAAAATGGACTCTTGAAATGACCTACCATCTGGGTTCTTGGCGTCACTGTCTTTCGGGATGGAATACAAGTCATAGGTGCTGTTTTCCAAATTGGATGTCCTCTGTAACAATGGGAGATATGTCACATCATGTGAATGTTGCAGCCATATTGATTCTAAACAAAACCATTGAACTACCTCATCTAGAGGTATACAATTACCTACCTATCAAGATGGTAAATACTTTATACTCCACAATGGTTTTGTCAATTGATGATTTGCAGGTTTGGTTAAATATACTGAAACAACTTTCAAAATCTACTTAAATTCAAAAATCTGATATAGGCATCCACTTGCGAGTACTTTTCAAAATGGTACAGTTTAAGTTTAACATAGTGAATAGTTGCATTTTATACCATATTAATGAGATTATGACTTTTGTGTTAATGCCTTAAAAATTAGCAATGTTTATAAAAATGGTTAACAACATTATTGAGATGTTATATTAGAAGTACAACACAGATGGTGATAAGCACTTGTAATATGATGAAGCTTATATTGAGAATTAGTTTATTAAAGAAAGGACTTACTGTGATCAAAAGGACAGCATTCTCTGCCGGATTGTAGGACATTGAGTACACTGGGGAACGGTTACCTCTGGAAAGATGATATCATAAAAGTTAAAGCGAAAATAGTAAATCTTATAGAAAATGTTAAACTAAACTACCAAGTTTTCAAATGGGAATATGGTTAAAATAGACTCAACTTAATATAAGCAAAGAAAGTAAACAAAGGAGTAAGGAAATATTTAGGTGGCACCAAACATTGAAAAGTAATGTGTGATTCACATTTGAAAATTTCATAAATGATTAAAACTGCAAAAACCATTTGGCAAAATTTAACGAAACTTTATAACAGCATTAAAACTGAGCCACATACCCCCTTAGCTGCATGACGGGAACATCTTTGTTTGTGGAGAAATCAAGTTTGCGGAGAAACTTCTCTTTCACATAGTAAAGCAGATTGCCCTGCACTGCATATGCTGGCCGCTCTCTTTCCAATTTGAAGATCAGCATGCCACTGTCGTGGCCGGCAGCGAACACATTCATTGTGGGATGGGCAGCCATGATCCAGAACCGGTCATGCTCTCGTCGGAAGGTCTGCACACCAGTCCTGCAGAAAATTAATGTTATATATCAGAGCAAAAACTTACAAAGGTCGTATGCCAACAGTACATGATTAAAAATGTTGGTATTACTCCATTTTTATGACTGTACTCTAGTTGTTTGGATAGTTAATAGAATAAGATGTAGGTTTGATCATTTGAAGATTTTGGTTCTATCTTGTGGTTAGATTTAACTTTCGGAACCCAAACACAATAGATATTGTTAATTTCCCAAGCATGTTATCAAGCCATAAACTATATACACAACACTGTGATTCTACCTTTTGCTCATGTCCCAAACTCGGATACTCTTGTCCTCAGAGTTGCTCATGATCAGTTCCTGTCGAGGGTGGAAGAGGCAGCAGGACACGTTGTTATAGTGACCCCGGCATGTATCAACCTCCCAGGCTTTTGAGTCTGGAAAAAAAAAGGCAGTCAGAAACATATTTTGTCATATTTATTATGGGAGAATTTAATAATGTGAGAATGTGATGTGAAAATACTGCAAAACTTGCATATCCCCATGGCAAATTTTGGTGTCTTCAAATTATATTATTTAATAATCAGGGTCATACATTGGTAGAAAATAGTACTTAAGCCATTATAAGGGCTTGAATCATTTGTGATGATTTGTACTTACAATGTTTAGAACTAAGCAATAAACCAGACCAGTGATACAACTAGGTATAAAATATTGCCTGATCTATTTATGTTTGTCAGGCTAAAATTTAAATACCATAAAGCTGTGTTGTGTGTCATGTGTAACATACCATTCATTCTCCAGAGCTTGACCTGTCTGTCATCAGCCCCTGATACAATGAGGGGCAAGGTGGGGTGGAAGGCAACCCAGTTCACTCCCCTGTCATGACCCTCCAGCACATGCTTCACGACAGCATCAGACATCCCAAACAGGTCTGGCTGATTGGAGCCACGGATACGATCCTCAATGCCTGATGAGCCTGCAATACATACATAACATACATATATTAAGTAATGGTCAATATTTTATAATTAATTTTTGGAGTTTGAGATGTGCCTTTCAAGACAGAAGAAATAAGGTATATGTACTTTAGATTAATTTTACATGTTAAACTAAAGGACTGATTATAAATATTCATAACAAATAAAAAGATAATGATTCTGAAAGATTTTTTTTATTACAAAGAAAATAGAGCCAACAATAATAATAGACAAAACTTCAAACAAGGAATTTTTATGTTTTATATTTTATTTCTCAAAAAAAAAAATAATATATTACTCCATTAATAATCACAATTCAACATATTTCCCTTAAAAACTTAGGTTGAGACCTGTTGCTATATTTCTACTGACATTTGATTCACTCCACTTATCTTTATTCAATATAGAAGTACCTGGTGAGACACTTTTCTTCCTAAGGCCGGAGATATCCCAGACACGGACGGTCTGATCCAAGGAGGCTGACACTATCAGGTCCTCAGAGGGGTGGAATGTGGCACACATCACAAAGTGGCTGTGGCCAGCCAGCACACTGCACAGGGGAAAAAGATGTCATAAAACAGAATTTTTTCCACTTTTTAACTCATTGTGCCCTACAGCTAATTGACCAGTTGTACCCTAGAGGCATTTCTCCAGTTATGCCCTACACCTGGTGGGGGTCTTATCTGCCCCTCATGCCGAGACACATCTGGTGTGGATTACCGGTCAGTGGAAGATATTGGGGGTGGGTGTATACACAACACAATAAACATGTCATTTTGGAAGTACTCTAAAGGGATATTTTCACATACTTGAAGCACAGAAAGTGCTTTACACAACCATGTAATTTTTAACACGATATGAGAAGAAATACTTAAGAAAAGAGTGAAATCTGAAGAACATGTAAGATTGACAATATCAAAATTAACACAGTTCAAATTATTAAAGTGAGGAATATTGACCTCATCAAGTTTTTTTTTATGTTTATAACGTAAATAACACTGCTTTATATAATATTTTATATAATGAATAACTTTAAAACAGTCGGCCATCTTTGATTTAAAGTTGCGATTTACCGGTAGTTTGAGAAAATAACACTCTTAAACTTCATATTTGATAGAAAACTTCGGCGATTTCCAAGAGTTAGATTGTGTCTTTTATCTATTGATATCTGCAATTATCATATAATTATTGGATCTGACGTAGGTAATTCCACATATCCGCCGATACATATGCGTATAAGTAGGAATTTTAAAGCTAACAGTAAGGCACATCGCCGTTTTTCTTTGTCTCGACATAATTAATTCATTGTGTTTACATCCGGGTTACATGAAATTCCAATATATTGTATAACAAGGTTTCTGATTGGCTGAGATCGAAGTATAAATTAATCATTTGAAAACTGCTTTTACGATCGTATTTCAGCCGAGAAATGTTTCAAATTAGATGTGAATCACTTCAATCAGAGAAAATATCGCCGATTTTTATGTTGCTCGATACAATAAATGAAAAAACAAAAAAGGATTTAAGCCGATAGATTTAGATTACGATGACATTAGCATTTACGATACTGTGATGTACTTGATTGGCAGAGACTCGAAAGTGATTGAAAGCATGAGTTTTAACCAGCAAATATGATGGACGCATTAACGCGGCGTTCGGCAGTAGCCGAGACATTTTCAGGGCCGCATTAATGCGGCGCTCGGCGCCAGACACAGGTAAAATGCGACGCGATAAGTCGTCTCCCGGCATGAGGAGGCTGTTTTTCGTGCCGCTTTAATGCGTCATTAGGGTACAATGAGTTAAGACACATGATTTTCAAATCAAAAGGTTAGAATGATGTACTCAACAATTAGTGATTATAGTCTACTAGCAGAATGGACAGACATACAGAGAAAAAATAAATGATTTGAATCAAACATATGTAATACAGTCAAACCTGACCATACGACCACCCCTAACCGGCGACCACCTGCTCTATGCGACCACTTCAAAGCCGCCCGACCACATTTGTTTTGTAATTGTAATGTAATTAGCGCCCACCTTTGATCTGCATCCAGCGACCGCACATAAACATGTCAAACATTCTTTAATTATACCCTAATAGACGACCGCGTTAATCCACTCACACATTAGTTACGACCACACAATAAGCAAGTTATTTACACGTTTGCTCTTCTATGCTAATCACTGCAATTGGCCGTGTCAAACTGGGAAATTACGTAATGTCAATGGATCGATGTACACATCAAGCCCGCGCTCGATTAAGTGATTTAGTGTGCCCTATTACCGCTCGTATTGACACTTATTGACCATGTTCCGACTTCGGTTTCTTTAAAAGTAAATCAAAGTTATGTTTGTATGAATTACGATAAATTAATTTGCTAAAACTTAAAATACACAATTATAAAGCGCAAACTGCAATTGGATACAGTTATGAAGTGGAATATCTGGAACAGTTGTTCTTTGTTGCATTACGCATCAACATGTCTAAACGAACGTGCCTTACAATAGACGATCGTGTTCAAGTTGTCAAACTTTTGAACAGTGGGAAAAGTTGTCGTGCTGTTGCATCTGAGCTTGGTGTCGGAAAAACGCAGATTCAGAACATTGCAAAACGAAAACGTGAAATAATGGACGAATATGAAGATGGATAATTCGAAAGTGAAACGAGTTAAACGTTCAACTCAAAATGACTCGCTGAACGACTTATGTTATCGTTGGTTTTTGGATGCGACCGGACGTCAAGTGCCAGTGTCACATTCTAATTGACATGCAAATGACATCATCTGTGAAACAAACTACCATTCATAATTATTTCAGTGCTAAGTGATGATTTTAGAACTGTTGTTTGCAATTTGATAACATGTAAATTGTAGTGTATATACTTTTATTACATACTAATTTTATTACAAGACGACAGAGGATTTAGCACAAAATACAAACTGTCTGTGAAAATCCAAGAGGAGTGTACACAATACAAAATGCACAAACATAATATTTGATAAACATACATGTATTTATGTGCTGATTTATTTATTTTTATAGACATTAGTTGACCTTTAGATGCCTAACTGTTCTGTTACACTAATAAAATATATTGATGTTATTGCTTTCTCTACTCCTTGCTTATACAATACAATTTGTAAATTTCAAGCGTGGTTCTCACAAAAAGTGACCATGCTGCATTAAGAGACCACCTGTTTTAAGAGACCACTTTTGCCCTGTCCCTATGGTGGTCTTTTAATACAGGTTTGACTGTATTTAAATTTTATGATGTCTCAAATTTTATAAAGCCATCTGATATTTTTCTTGTAGATTCTCCAAGAGGTGGAATCTAGCACAAATCAAAGTCAATATGACCCTTTAGAACACTGGATATACACAAAAAAGGGTTCCAATTACAGGACTAAACTGATTCAGTGACACTTGTTATCTTTTACAATTATTTCATTTATGTGTCCATGTAAAAGAAGGGTATTATGATTACTTTACAATTTGTAAATTGATATAAAGATATTACCAGTAAACTGTATGTTTAAAGAAGAAAGAGAAAAAGTTAAAAGATAAAGTGTTAAAATGACACAGGGTATGTGCTACAGTTAACAATCACAATAAGGCCCAAGTTGACAACATACCAGATACAGTTCCTAGACTGCCAGTTCCACACACGGATGGTCTGGTCATCAGAGGCACTTAAGATCCATGGGTACTCCTAAACAAATGAGTCAAAACAATTTTTAAATAAAAGAGGAAGTTTTATATTTAAAAATCTTGCTTAAACACAATCAGCTAAAACAGCAACATTTTGACAATCTGACATTTTATGATGAGTTTTACCACTTAAAGAATGAACATATATTCTGTAAAGAAGAAAAAAAGGAATGTAATTTATACTTCATGTTTAATTAATCTTATTTTTAAAACATTTCAACAGACTGCCATGTTTCATTTTTGTAAGCATAGTTCATCAGCCAAACTATAATAGCTATGTGGATTTTTTTTCCAATCCATTTCTTTAATATAAGCCTGCTAAGCATGACCCTATTAGGCTTATGTAAATAGTGCTGACCTACATCAGCAAACTTGTGCTTGACACCATCTAATCAGGATATTGACTATAATGCAGGGGTTGAGTGCAATAAAGATACGTCAAGTAAATTTTTGCTGGCCGTTGCTAGCAAAAAGTAATTTTTTGTATAATCTGTGTTAACATTTGCAGCAGGGCTAAGGCAGATAAATTCAAACCTAATATACTGAAGCATTTGGTTTCCAGCAATCATATGAAACCTATTTGTAATTATATAATAAAGAATATCTGAGCAGAATCACAAGTGCACTGCAAGTCAGCTTGATGACCACTTAGCCAGGAAGTATTCAGCCCAAATAGGATATGTGGCAAATCAGTTTAAATTCAGCTTCTTTGAAAATTATCAGAATGAAGATCTTGTAAAAAATGTAACATTTGTTGTACATACATGATGAAAGAACGTAGTTCTAATATAATCCTGATGTCCAAGCAAAGTAAAAAGACAGCGCCTCAGTTTGTAGTTCCAGACCTGAAATACAAGAAATAGGAATAAAACTTTTAACTTATCCTGTAATAGTTCCGCCAGTTCCTAAACAAAAATGTAGATGGAACTTTCTGTGGTTGCACTGATTTTCAATGTTTGACATCTTAAAATTAAAAATGGGTAATATTTTTTTATTCCACCATGTGTTAAAAGGGCGTGAAAAATAATGATGAATTTAATCATTTTAGATGTTACCAGGTAAAGCCTAGAAAATTACAGGTTTAAAGGCTGTAATTAGTGCTTAAAAATACCTTAATTTTATAGTCATCTCCTCCTGATACAAACAGTGGCTGCTGACTATGGAAACAGATACCTCTGACAGGGCCTGGACACAAGGAAACAAATTGGATGTAATTATAAAATTGTGTTACAATGTCATACTAAAGGAGTAACTCAATAGATCAAGTAAATCAATAGCTCAGCTAAAGAAATTATACTTAATCTTTTTTACAGAAACTTTAAAACAGATTAAAAAAAGAACCTGAACACAAATGGTATAAATAAAACATCAACTAATTTAATAACAGAAAGCCATGTTGTATACAGTTCAGAATGGTTCCAAACCTTTATGTACATATAATGGGCATTATGAAAGGTTGTAAAAAAGTGATTATGGCATTTATCAAAACAATAATTAAAAACATTTTACCATCATGTTCATCAAATTTGTCAATCAGTGTGCACATACGATAATCCCATAACTGAATCACACCATTGAACAAACTGGCCAAAACCCAGGGTCTTTTGGGGTGAAAGCAAATTCCTGAAAAGAATGAATATAAAATTAGAATAAAAAACTAAAAGAGTACATTTTTATGTCAATAAAGGTGAGAGACAAAGTGCTGTCATCTTTATGAATATCATGCTGTTTACATGACATGATTCCAAAACAAATTATGTTATTCTGGCACTGGGATGTCCAGTCACAGAAGTGCCCTTACACCTGACTGAGTGAACCTAAAGGGAGCTTTAATGATACAATTTAATACATCTACAGAGTCTTGTGACTTGGAATTCTTAAATTTCTTGATCAAAGGAAACATGTTTTACCAGGACTTTCTCTGTCAGTAACATTAGCTTTTAAAATGATTCAACAGTTTCATTAGGTCAAGGATTATAGATTTATAATAATATTGTGTATTCTATTGGTCTATCTGATTGGTCACTTGTTCACCCAGCAAAGGCTTATAAACTTAATCCAGTTTACTTGGAATAAGTTGTTCAATATTGATACAAATTTTACTTGGCATAGTTAGTTTGGCATGAGCTGTCTGGCATTCCAAAAGCATAATGAAAAATTTTAAACAATGCACATGCAATGTCCGATTAAAGACTATGCTGAAGAATCCAGTACTTGAATATTGATACAGGATTCTTGTCCAATTATGAACAGGCACTTTATTTCTCCTGCTGTCATATTTTTGTTAATAAGAAAGGCATCTAAATATGTCTGTTGGTACTGGTCCAAAAAGGCCGCAAACCAGAAAGGGCCGTACCAAAAAGGCCGCAAACCTAAAAGGCCGCAAGCCTTAATGGCCTTATATATAAAAGGAGATGGTGAATCTAATATGTTATAAATCTTAATACAGTAAATTTTATATGACTATATATGATTATAATAGTCACTAGAAAGGAGACCTGTTTTGAAATAATATTAATTTATGCAGTTAAATTTTGAACACTTATAGATCTGCTTAAATTGAAGTAATTTATAACCTAATTGTTTGTTTGTTTATTGGGTTTATCGTCCCGCCAACAGTATTTCAATTATCTGGAGACGGTGTCCACTTGAAGCAGATATAGTGCTGCCTTCACTGTGTATAGCATGCCGTGAACACCTGGCATGGGTAACAGGACGACTCACCGTCCTTACCAACTCACCGCCATTCAAGGTTGGTCAACTCATCGCCGATTTTAAAAAACTGCTGGTCGACTCTAATCTAATCTGCATGGGGATAGCATTGGCTTCATCATGCAGCAAAGAGATCAGCTGGTAGATATTCAGGTTGGCCTTCCCTGTCTGGTTGAGTCGGGTGTGCCACCCTTCCACATCATTGTTGGTGCGCAAGGGTCTCATGAAGACACTCCAAGACTCTACCGGGAAGACTGCGTTGTCCATCCACTGACGTTCAATGTAGTCCACCAACTCGCGGATCTTCCCCTCTGCAGGGCACAGCTGAACTAAGTCCTCAAACTGAGCTCTGATATGGGCAGCAGGCAGATAGGCTAGCGCCATGAGAGTCTTGCAGAACTTGTACGTTGTTTCTTTCTTGTATAAAGCGTTCTGGAGCCCAACTTCTTGTAGCTTCCTTGTAGCCTGGGTGAAATGAAAATTGCAGCCCTTCATCGTAACTTCTGGGAGGGTTCGTTTAACCGCTTGCCAAATAGCTGCCTCGAAGTCAGTGGTGATTGACTTGACCTTGGAAGGAGCGGGCAGCTCCTCTAGAAGCACCTTCAAAACAGCTTCATAATCTCGTCGTGATTTCCCCGACATCACCACAAATGCTAGAGGGACTTGTTTCAGTTTGTCCTCAACCTTGATGAATGCGTGGAAACTATAAAATAGGCGATGAGTCCACCAACCTTGAATGGCGGTGAGTTGGTAAGGGCGGTGAGTCGTCTAGTAATCCTGGCATGATACCACACCCAGTCACATTATCCTGACACCGGGCCAACCAGTCATGGAACTACCCTTATATTTGCTTCAGCGTTAGCAAGGGAGCTATACCACTACCATTTTTAACGACTTTGGTATGTCCCGGCCCGGGATCGAACCCGGGGCCTCCCGTACCTGGAGCAAACGCTCTACCGATTGCGCTACCAGGTCCGGTTAACATAATTGTGTTATAACATTAACTTTAAGCTGATAATTGTTAAATAATTACATTCCTACTTCATATTGTCTTTTTTAAATTGAAAAGTTTGTTTTTAACAGTATGTCTCGTTTTTTTATGAAATTTCTTTCGCACTGATTGAAGCCAAAGTTCAAAGGTAAATTAATTAGCCAATACCGTGAATATGATATTATTGCAGTACCATAATTACTAATTAGAATTGATTAAGACCTCAGTCCCTTTAATGTTAAGTATAGGTAATTATTTTTTTGTTCACATGTAAAATTATGCAGGTCATAGCTGAAAGAGTGATAATCAAGTAAATGCACAAGGGAAGGTATAGTATAAATGTCTGTTTGTTTGGTAGAAGTGACTGATATAAATATGAGTAACATTTGTGAGATTGTTCACTGGACTGCAGAAAAATATATAACAAAAACTTTGAGAAATTAACACACTTCAACAATTATTTACAGAAAAATGCACACACTGTTACATCAAGTTTGCTATCAATTTAAACATATAAGTTGTTAAACCGGCAAATAAGTTGACACCTGTCAAATGACTATGATTTTATGCAACAAAGAAGCACAATTACATACCTTTCACCCTTGCAGACTTAGTTTCAAACTTCGTTAACATATCCGCAATTTTCCTATCGGTTGAGATCTCGTAAAACCTCAATCATGAAAACATAAACAGTTGTTTTGTGGCAACTTCCAACGTGTACAATAATGGCCGAATTCTTCCGGAAGTGTCGACTCATAAAAACCTATCGAAGCGCAATGAAGTTAATCTATCGGCAGTGTGGATGATTCAACGAAAGCATATGGAACTGAGCACAATGTATTTTAATGATTACAGAATGATTGGGAGTGAAGGGCTTTGCTTTGAAACGAGATAAAGTGCAACTCTGCCTCCATCACATTCTAATTCGTATTTTCTTCCTCTCATCTATATATATACGTTCTTCTTCCTATTAACATCATTCCTCTCTGTATCTCATGCATTTTCCTCTACATTTTCATCACTGACACTGAAATATGTTACGATTTCTTTTAGTCTCTTTTAACCACCCTTTGTTGTTGTTTTTTTTTGTCTTAATGACAATAAGTGGATACATTTCTCCCAACAATTTGTAAGGAAAAAATAATGTTGTTAAATACTTCCATGGTTAGACGTCACAATGATATTATTTTCGAATCATTAAAAGAGGACAGACACAGAAGTGTGTGCGTGTGAATTTGTCTTGAAAAAAAAAAGGCCAAAGAGCCGAAAATTCGAGAAAGTGTAGTATGTAGTTAAAAATTATAGTGTACATAAATACCTACGTAATGTTAACAGGACCTATATAACGCAGCCATCCCTTGCTCTTTCTGGGTTTCTTTCAGACTTAAATTACATTTAGCATTTCCTCCTTAGTCTTAGCTATATAGACTTATGATTTCTTATGATACAAAATAGTGGAAGACGTCCTTTAGTACCTTTAATATCGTATAGTGATCAAACGCGTACGGAAATGCTACATATTTTCAGGGAAAAAATAAATCATCCAATCAATGGTCTGCAGCCTTAAATTTGACAAATGTTATTTTATTATTTCAAAATTTACAATTTTGTTAGATGTGTTAGTCAATGTTAGATAAATTTAATGACTATATTCCTGAGAGTACATCTAACGGTCATTTGAACAAAATAATTACGACTAAGAAGTGCTGCTCTATTGAGTTTGTGACGGGGTACAATTCAGTGTGACCGGAACACATTTTTTATTATAATTAATGAGTCACTGTCCAACCAATCCGTGTACAGTTTATCACTGAAGTATACAAACAAATAGATTCTCGCGTGGGCAACTCGAAGTAATTATACATGAGCAGGTAGTTATGCTTCGAATGGTGAAAACAGAACTAAATTGCGTCGCAACGTTTTTGATTGTCCAAACATAAAATAAAATCTTTTGAAGGAAAGCGTACTTTGTACTCTAGCGATCAGGGGTAATAGCTTAATGCATTATTTAAAATGATTTAACAAAGTTTTGCTTTGTTGAGCAAACAATTTAAATGTGCAAATTCGTCAACAATGGCTAGGTCGCTTTAAGCTCTCTGATAAGGGTTGAAGGGATGGGTCGTTATTTAGTCTGTTGGGTGTCTGGCCATTTTGACAAGGCCTCGCCCTATGATATTCTAGTGATGACAGTATTATATCTACTGAAAGTTTAACACAAAAAGCAATTAAAATAAACAAGAGCCATGTGAACATGAAAACAACGCCACTGTGCATATAAAAGGCGTGTCAAAAGGTAACAACCTTTGCATTGCTTTTATTTTAATAATAATCACAGTCTCCTTTGAATAACAATTTGAAACATAATTAGCTGCGTATACCGTATCATTTCGAAACTAAATGACTAATCAAAGCACTGAAAAACGCTGTTTAGTAGTAGTAAGCGATTAAAGGTGTGCAAATTATGGTCAAAATTACTTGGTGGCATATGAAATGTACAACGCATTGGAAAACAGGGACGTTTTAAGCTGCAAATATATATCTTCTTAACATATAGATTATGAATTAGGACAAAAGTTTCAAGAGAGTTACTAACATAATATAAACTATTTTATTAAAAACATCCAATACTTTCTATATGACTGCTACCCGATGCGACCAAGATACGCTGAGTTTAAAAATAGCTCACAGTTATTTATTTCGTCAAACTACACCCTTTGATCTGAATCTAAAAATCATGAGTGAAACATTCTATCCGAAACGCGAGCGGTAACATTAGACCTGGATGCTGATACAATGACCTCTGTCATAAAAATCCTGTTACAGAGACGCAAAAAGAAGTGAGGCCTCGCGCAAGACATCGCAAATATCTCGGTCTAGTATATAATGCATAGTCAGTCGAACACCCGTTATAATAACAGTTCGCTCCCAGTTTCGACACTTTCATCTAGTGCGCGGCATTGTTCGTTCATAAATCTGTATTTCATGCATTTCTTCCTTACACATTACAATCACGCGCACTTCTGGTTTAAACAGATTACAAAATTAATGTTAACATTTAAAGCAGGCCTGGACACAGCTGACGCGTTTATTTTCTTTCGACATATTTGCTTCTGTACTCACTCTACTTCTTCAAAGGCATGAGACTGACCGCGAGAAGTCAAGGTCATGCAATGTCAATCCTTCGTGCTTCCGAAATTCAGCGACTCCGCCCCGCCCTCAAATGCCCATGGTATTTAAGTATAATGTATTTATAGTTGTGTTCTATTATGTTATTTCTTGTGAACTTCATATATTGTAATCTGATTTCGGTATACTTAAGATGAATGGGGAAAATCATATCAAATTTTAATTTAAGAGTACACTGACAGTTTCTAATAATTACCGTGACACTATTAATTCAACAGTTACTTACTTTGTTTTAGATTTAATTAGTAAACTTATTTAAAAATATGGAGTCTATATACATCGATAGTACGTCGTCGGAACAAATGCAGTTTATTTACATTAAACAAATCAGTCATATATAATACCAATATGGAACATTGACGATTTCAAGTGACAGGTAATGATGTTGTAACATTTTAAAATACAATCTAATTTAATTCGGATATTCACCAAAGCTGAATAATAACCAAAATTCAATGTTTCAAAGTGCCGCAATTCACTTGTTTATAACACAACCTGGCGCCATCCGAAGGACCCCAGGAACGAATATATAGGCGCTTCGCATGCGCGGCGATAACGGTCGGGTGACAAACTAGACCAAAACAGGGGTTGCTTTAATAAAATGGATATAAATATATGGTTGAGAGCCAATCACATACAAATAAGCCTCTTATGTATAGTGAACAACAGAATGGTTCTCTAAACTAACAAAGTCATGACTGCATGTAATAATCTTGTCATAGTTATTCAAATTAGCGTTTCAGGAAGTTCTTAGTTAAATTAAACAGAAATACATAAATGAAACAAGAAAAGTCGTTGATGCGGAGCATCAAAGGCGACGCAAAAACTTGAAAAGGTAAACAGGTTGTAGCAATATGTTAGCAATTAACAAAGACATGTTTGAAAAGTTTTTATTTGAAGGTTTTGAATTTCAGTATACTGTATAAAATCTCGAGAAAAAGTATTACGTTTAGGGTTATTCCTGAGACCATAGAATGGTTTAAAACAATAAAAACGAAACCAGAAACCATTTAATAGGTTTTCCAAGAGGTTACATATGTAGAAAAAACGTTGCCAAAATTATTATAATTAACAATGAAACTAAAGTGTACAAGTGAAAATTGCTTATGTGCAGCAGCCTCACATTATACAAATAATTATTGTTTAGATAGTATTTTTCTGGAACATAGTATTATTATACAAAGAACAATGTTTAATATTTCCTAAACTTAACCTACTTCTGACATTTAAAATGAAACGAGAGAAACATTAAAGACAAAAAGATTTAGTATGTCCTTAATCATAAAAGAAATAATGTTGTAACAAAGCAATGTTATTACCTAAGTATGTGCTTCCGTGGTTTATAATTACACTCTGAGCTAACATTAAGAATACAACTTAACAAAAGTTGCTGTCAACTGAAAGGTAGTTTATCATTCAATAGAGGAAAGAGTTACTACAAAAACTGATCTTATTGTCCAAGGTGGATATTACTTTCTAGTAAATCTGGGTGTAAGGACGTAATAATTATACCGAACAAATTCAGTTTTTGCAAGAGGTTCGTGTAATAATTCTTGACAAGGAATAAATCTCATGTCAGGTCTAGGGTTTGAACCCAGATGGGCCCTCCGATCCCGAGTCCATAGACTTAACCTTTTGACCAAGAACACTTCAACTATGTTATAAATGCTTTCTTGGTGTGTTTCAAACGTTTTTTTAAATATCATCTAAATCGTAACTAAGGTTTTTGTTAAACTAATGTTTAAATTTGAAACCATCTGATCCCCAAACTAAAAACTTAACCTCTTGATCAAGAACAATTCAAGCGTATTGTAAATGCTTTCTTGGTGTGTTAAACGTCCTCTAATGCAAGTGAATTAAACATCGGAATCTTAAATAAGATCCTTTTGAAACCTTGTCGTGACAGGGCTAGGGATTGATTTGAAACCCTCCAATCCAGAGTCCAAAAACAGGATCAATTGACCACAAACACTTCAGAGTTGCTATAAAAGCATTCCTGCACGCTGGCAGTACTGGAAATGCTATTTTTAGATTTACGGGGGCCTTACAGAAATCATTAATGCATCTTAAAATGTTACATTAAAATGGCATCTAACGTCAGATTTTACCATGCATACTCAATAAACTGTTCAGAACAAACTTTTTCTGGCTATGGAATGTTTCGTTGGTAATATCAATTCGTTAACATGCAGTCCGAACAAGGACTTACCGAAGAGCATATCTATCTACTTTCGTAAGAGCGTAGAGAGTCTCCGTGTACAGTTAGTTGAAGCTTTAGAATTTTTTTATATAAAAAGAAATAAACCAAAATCTCTAGTTTTACCATGTATGCATAAAAGTTACAGACAAATAAACAATAAATAAATAAATAATAAAAAATAGAACGCCATTTACCGAATTAGGACCCGTATTTTATCAGGGTTAGAAGGGGCGGTACAGGAAGTAGTACCCTTGACAGTTTGTTGTTGTTGTTGATATTTTAAGATTGATTCTTTTGTTTTTGACGACTTTGCTATAATGAAGATAATCTCGTGCAATCTGGTGCAAAACAAAACATTGTGAAGTTATAAAAAATCAAAATAACTGCACTCTTATGCTCAATGATGGACTGATCCATTTAGACCGGAACTGATAATTTCACTAAAATTGTGCGGGTACACTATACAAAAAAAATCAGTGTGTATGTTGTCATTGGTGGATAAACGTCTTTGCATCACATAACTTTTCTTAACAGGGGCCCTTTTAATGGCTCTTTCTTGGAATATATAGTTTTATGGTTCCCCCAAAAAGGTTCGCTGTTAAATTGCTTCCAAAGTTGTGACATGTACTATAAAATAATAATAAAAAAACTCATTTAGTGTCGTGTAACCTATAAAAGTCCGCAAAAAAAAGCTTTCCCCATGTGCAAATTTCAGTAAGCAGTCCATACATAGGCGTCGCTCTCCAGCGAGTCGCCAATAAGATGAGCTATGAAATCAAACAATAGTTTCAAATCTTATGAGTTAGATAATCTAATGATAGACCCATTTCTATGCATATATTTTTGGCATGCAGAAATTATATTTACAGAAAGTTAACATTTATCGAAGGGTAGTTAAATACTCTATGTTTTGGTTAATACATGTTCAACTGAATCAGAACTCATTACCTAATTTGTTATAGTTAATATCAAGATGCCCAAGGCTAAGTATTGATGGAATCCAAATATTCTTGGTCTAGATGAGAACTACAGTGATATTCATATGTTTTCAAGGTCCAAGTTCCTTGTTAACATTTATATGTATTCCTCTTGAAACTAGACGTGTCTATGTAGTGTCGATATAGTTGATATCCAGTGTCATTTTATTTGACATCGCAGGGCGGTTTGTCGATAAATCAGGTGTCACCCTATTCGTACTGTGACTGGCACCTTCCCAGTGTGTGCCATGAGTAAAGTATCCCGCTGCCAAAAGAGCGTCTAGTTGAGGGAAAGCCCATGACTTCTTTTTCTTCTTCTTTTTCATTTTCTTCGGCTTTAACGTATCAACTTCTTCAATATTGTTATTTACTTGAGCGCTGTCCAGATTTTTCCGAGCCTCTGATAAAGGTGAACATGTCTCAAATGCGCGCGGTGAATGTGTCTCAGAATCGGTGGATTTTGGAACCATGGCATTAGCCAATGACGGGAAAGGTATGCTCTTCAGTGTTGTTAGAATTGTTTCAAGTATGGTTTGGTCATTTGGGCGAATTCTTGAACGACTCCTGGTCACTTCTCTAAGCGATCGCACTTCCATAAAGTATCTTTTCTTGGTAATGAATTGGCCAGTCATTGAATCATACCATTTACACGTTCGCGGTTTTCCAACGTTGTGAAGAAATCTACACGGTAAAATGCTTTCAAAGAAGAGAACGATGGAGAGTTGCTGGACTCTGTATTGGATATCACGGTTCTGTGATACAACACTGCACGTGTTTGACATCATGGCAATCAGTGAATTGATCATCAACACATACGTCAAGAGGACAAACGCAGTATACATCCCAACAGCGAACCACGGATGACGAGCTTCAAAGAGAACATCTAGCGTTGTAAACCCAAACATCATCTTGAACATGAGAACAGTCAGTTTCGTATATTCTGATACAGTCTCGTCCGACGACTGTGTTCCTTGAAATACGATGTACAAGGCGGTTGTGAATGCGACTAGTTCCATGCCAATAATGATCGAGAAGCGAAACATATCCCCAACAATGATCTTCTGAATCATCACAGTGAAAAAGCTAAACTGCCTAAAGCCTCTGAGGAAGAAAACCAGAAACCACCAGCCCAAGATCATGGCAATGACCATGAAAAAGTTTCCATGATGCGGATCTATGAGGTACCATACAATGTCCACGAGTACGACGATTGCAAAGGTAATGAGCATCAACCGGAATGGACCGTTATGGTAGCAGTTCATTAGGTGAGCCCAGGTCCAAGGCATTCTTCCTTTGACGATTCGAACAACTTCCTGACTAAACAACACCATCGCTACAACAAAGCTTAGAAAAATGTAAAACGTGACGAAGACGTCCTGTGGGATTTCGTGGGTGATGGTTCTGATAAAAGATGTCTCGTTCTGCGACATTTCAAGACCTATTGAACTTCTTCTAACAGAGTAGATAGTAAACCCAATCATGAACAACACGTGAAGGAATCCCCACAGTGTATAGATCCAGCGGTAAAATAGCCACTTCCGGTTTATAACGTACCGGAGTGGGGACATCTGAATGAATTTAAAAACTACGTTAGGATCACTGTTAAAAATCATTTCCATTGTTGGAACATTGTTTGGCTTGGACTTGGGTCTTTGTGCCGGTTTGCCTTTGAGTTTGTTATGAGATTGTATTCTGTTTCTGTTTGGATCCTGGTCGTCATACAGTACATCAATATCACTTACATCGTAGAGTTCAACGTCAAACAATCCATCTTCCGAATTGACGTAACAATACACACGTTTCATTTCTGTTATCATTTTGAATATCGGTTGTTGTCCCAATTGTGCAGACAGTTGCAACGGGTTTAGTCCTTCAGCATTCTTCATCATCCATATATGAACGTTATGCGCGTCATGCTCATCAATGTCAAGTTTTACTGTCGACATAGTTTTCATTAAATTGTTCGCTGACGGTTTCTCCACGCTATTCCAGTTAGCAATAAACTTCAACATCTGTATTACATCTTCTAGCTTCTCTGGGTACAAATGTGCATACCTGATCAAACAATGGCAGACATTGTCACCTCGCGAGTTAACTGCGTCAATATTCTGCTGATATTTCATCACCTTTTCAAACATCTCTGTGTTAAGCGTCAAAGCAGCAACTGAGATAGGTATTTCTCCGAGCATCACGGTGTTGTCAAATCGCATTCCCGTTGCACATATTTTCATCAAATGATTCAACGTGAGAACGTTGTAAGACTTTGTTTTATTTAAGATCAGCTCCACCGTCTCTAAGTCACATCCTGTTATGGCCATATGCAGAGCTGTTTGTCCCCTGTATAGTTCCGATTCCTGCCTCGAAGCACAGAGCAGTTCCGGACACGTGTCAATGAGGGCAGATATGGCATCATGATTTGCGCGCATTTTGACAGCAACGTGAAGTACAGTTTCACCATCTTTAAAAGTCATACCAAGGGATTGTTTTTCTTTTTCCTCCAGTGTTTCTTTAAGAAGGTGGTGAATTTCACCAGACTTTCCTCGGCGTAAAAGTTCAATAACCTTAGTACTTAATGAAACTAAATCTCGTGGATTTGAATTTCCATTCACATTACCAGTTATTTTCGGTGTTTTGTCCGACGCCATTGTGATTGGAGTTTGTATGTTGGCCAAATTTGCTTAGTAGCACATAATGAATGATATGGCTTTACATCAGAAAACCGATGGATGGTGGTCACATTGAAGTCTTTAATCAGTGAGACTTTGTAAAACACCGACTCGTTCGTTGTGAAACAGGATTACCTAACCTGCAAAATAAACAAAGAGAACATATAAATTATAAAATATATATTGTGCCCATGATCGCGTAATCAATAAAGAAAAATCAAGCAGAATGTTACCGAAATAGGAGATATGTTCCTTTTCTAATCGAAAAACTTCTTCTCTTCCGACTCTTGCCAATCCCGTGCACCTTCTTACAAAATGGTGAGAAAACCAATCACATCTACTAAAATTCAAATTGATTTAACTACATTTCTGACATTTACAAATCAAATGAAGACCTCACCTGTGACCAGATATATGATAAATTACTCCATATACGTGCAATAATATCATGCCATATTTCCTTGCTTGCTTGCTCGTTGCGTTCTAAATAAACATTCTCCGCTTCTAATTTGCTAAGTCCTATTGTGTTGACTGTGACTGGTCAAGAAGATTAACTGACCATTACATTGAAAATGTATTGATCAGTATCGATTTCCTATTTTAAACTGGAAGACATGTTTGCCTACGTTAATTTTAAACCTATTAATTATATATACATGTATGTGTACATGTTTTACGGCGCTATATAACGCATCTAAGACTTTTGTTTGACTTTATTGCATGTTCAGATTATTCATCAATGAATGCATAAAGACAATCATGCACAAATCGAGAGTTCTAAGCAAGAAGATCAAATATCTTATTTCAATAAAAACGTTAATGCATTATGCATAAAAACTTCTACGATAAGTTATTTATTTTTACTTGATACGTGCCTCTCGATACCACATACAACTGGGAAAACATGCTTACAAGTTGGTGTCGTTTGGAATGATAGAATCATTCTAGTCGACATTATTATAAACATCTAGACGTAAATGTCGAGTCTTTGTTCAAATATAAATCGTAAATGCCTGGACTAAAATCTTTACATTTTTATGACAGATAGAATTATAAACATTTTGTTAATAAGAACAAATAAAAAGAAGTGATATGACTCGACAAACACCATTCATCTCGTTGAAACTGATATACTCAGTAATGTACATGCGTGTACCATGTATGAAAAATATTCGTATGTGCGTATAGTCAGCATGTCAAAGTAAACTGCCAAGCATGTAAGCCCTGTTCACAATAATTTGTATGACGTTGGAAATTGATGATCTACAAAGTGACTATTAAACTGCCACACTGAGTTAAAATTGTATTTATTGGAAGTTAAAGCTAAAGCAATCAGTTATTAGTCTTAGTGCTATTACTTATATTAATACTTAAAGTGTTTTGTTTTTTTAAAATAAAACACACATTTATTCTTACTGCCGTTTAAGTCATATGCGATGCAGAATTAGTGTTTTAGTAGAAAGGAAGAGGCTTACCAGGATATTCTCATTAACCAACGTCTTTGAAATCCAGATCCACTTTGCTTTACGCATTTACGCATGCCACTAACTTGTGGATTTATCTTTTTGTGTCAATAAAGCTGCACGTGTATTGCCCGTATCTACATTTTCGATAAAAATGCGTCTTACGTGGTTGAAGAATAAACATACAGCCAGAAAATGCACGAATTTAAGTTAGCTACATAGCTATTTAGTTGATTTCTTTAGTTTACATGTTCGAACTGCATTAACAAGTTTGCAAAAGGTCGGCGGTGAATGAGAATTTATGCCTAAAATATCAATAGACTTTCAAATAAGAAAGAAAATCAATCACCGATACATTAAAGGAGTCGGGCTCCATCTTATATAAACTTGTTATCAAGCGCCAATTTGTTTGTTTATTTGTTGGGTTTATCGTCCCACCAATAGTAATCAATTTATTTATTGACGAAACTGATTAAGCTTTAAAGGCAAACGCACACAAAGAAGAAAACTATGTGCTGTAACCGAATCAGGACCTGGTCGAAAGCTTTGAAAAAACGTGTACAGCCCGTCAAATCTAGTGTTTTATTATCACTTATCCATATAGCTGTAGCAATGATTATCACATTATATAATGACTTGTTTTAATCAATTTACATATAATTTTCCAATTTTTGACAATGAAAATCAGAAAAATGATCTTAAAAGATCGGAATAGAAAGTCTGTCTGAACTTTGACTAATGATTATTTACTATAATCGTGAATTGGAAATAAACGTAGACTATACTACGAGCAAGGTGGTGCAAAAGTCACAATCAACTTGCACAAACATTAACTCGTAGCCTTAAGTAAATCTGGGATGGAATATGCACCCCCATGATTCTGTGCTAACAGAAATATATTTGAAAGATATTGATGAGTGTTCGTGGCGTGGTGGTTAAGATGTTGGACTCAGGATCGGAACATCTTGAGTTCATATCAACGGCTGTTCTCGGGATATTAGTTTTTGGCCAATACTATTTACTTACCTTTGCCACCAAGTCAGCAAGTAGTCTTAATTCTACCTAAATTACTCGGTGGTCGAGAAGTTTAAAAAAGGTTTTCCAACCGATAATAAACGAATACATCTAAAACTGAGCTAATTGTAGCTTTGTTATAACTTCACGTCTGTTCTGTCTTGTACAAAAATAGCAGCATTCAGCTCTCTAAACATGCGGCGGATTTCTAAAAAACTTCAATGTCTAACAAATAAGAATTTTCACCCAAAATATAGGATACAAGGCTATTACGTTTGAAAGCACACAGTTTTGACAGAACTATAGAGATAAATACATACTGGTACATAGTAGTGATTTGCATTATGCTACCAACAATATCATATAATTAGAAGAATTGTGTTAAAAATGTTGTCACTGTACTGAGTAGAACTCCTTTTCAATCAACATATACTACCTTTTATTAGACCAAAATCGTCTTACTAGTATACATGCGGGGTTATCCAAATGGATCAATATGCTAATGAGTATTAGCAACGAGTCGTGAGACCCGTTACTTTCAATGAAAGTCTGAAGAAAAGTGTACACCTGTGAAAAAATCAACAACCAACAGTTGTATGGCTAACATTAAATGAATCCACAATCAGGAATTTTGTGCCCATTCAAATTTAAACACACAACAACAAAAACAACAAAACAACAACAACGAATACTTAATTATAACATTTCTTTATAGTATTGGTACGCCAATCGGTGGTGTACATTTCTTTATGCATTGCAGGTATGTGTCTTCATCTTGTCTTAGACGCCAACGCAAATCCTCCATTTTCAAATGTGCATGAAAACGCAGTAAAATGAGTAAACAGCGATGCCCCATTCATATTTTCCAAGGCAACATGTTCCCAACCTCTGGCAAATAAGTGCTTAGACAATTTTAAACCAAGCTTTGCCTGGACCAGTAATTATTCGTTATTGGCTGTAGACACGTAAAGGATTATCTCATTGCAGCATGTCTGAGTTTGTTGAAAGGTCGGCAAAACTATTACACTTGTAAAAGGTCGTCAAATCAAAGAAATATTCGAATACCATCAAACAGTCCACTTATTGAAGCATTGGTAAATTACATAATAAACCACTCTTTCCACAACAAATTCACTCGCTTGCATAACTTTGTCTTCACCATTAAACAATGTACCTCACAATGTCTGCACTATCCCTTTTAGTATATTCACCATCATTTACACTGTCTCTGCCATATGTTCACTTCTCATTACAACATTTTCACCATCACATAACATTGTGCCCCACCACATTTGATACTACAAATCCATTCTTCCTGTTTACATAAATACATATAAAAACGACAACAACGACGAAATAAACATGTAAGTTTTAAAAAAGTCACGAAACACATTTAAAACGATTGAATCCTTAAATGAAATTGTTTATAAATTGCATGTCGTACTTCTAAAACTTGGTTCAGTATCATTCATGATTATACCCCACTATCAATACAACCTGATGAATACACATAGGTTGCGATTTAGTTCAAACAGTGCACAGAAGGGAGACATTCTGGCAAAAATTCTTACACTTTAATTCACAGAACGCAACATATGTAATGCAATACAATGTAATGTAATGTAATGTAATTTAATGTTATGTTAATGGAATTCCAAAATAATGAACAGTTTCGTCTTAATTGTCTCAACAATTGACTTCTATTGGTACAACAAATAAATAAATAAAGTTTATAGCATTTAGTTATAGTAACATCTTATTATTAGAGATAGTCAGGAACGCAGCATTTATGAACAAGTTTCTTTTATCATGTTCTTAATTATGCAAATTTTATCTTTGGTTTAACATGTTTAATAGTTATGTATCACTGATTTTTACAGAATATTCGTGTTTCACATTGTAAACTCCTACTTTTACAAATAAATAAAATCGTCTTATATTAAAAGCATGCACGCTTGAAAATAAATATCAACAATTTAAAACCAGTAACATCTGGGATACGAGTTAACTATGCTTACCGACTCACACCACGAAAATGCGCCATACGAAATAAACTTTAAGCGACAGCATGTTGTGACTCCCGGCATTTCCTACATAGCTTTTCATAACGACCCAATTGTTATTTTGCCGAAAACATAAAGCAAGCTTGTGCGTTTTGGAAACTGCAACATGTGACAGTACTGTTCTACAATTTGGTCGCAACGTTTTTCATGGAAAAAAGATCTATTGATAAGTACTTTCAGAAATGTAGCATGTAAGTGATATACTTTAAAGACACACTAGAGTTGCTGAATTGAAACTCCTCAGCCCATCACCGCGTGGGTTCTAGTCCCTGTCGGGGCGAGAACTTTCATGTAGGGATGTTTTCCAGGTAATCTGCAGAGGTTCTACCCAGACGCGAGTCTGGGGTCTTCCTCCACCAATAATTAGCTGGACGTCGCCAATATAACCATAATTGTGTCGGTGCAATGTAACAAAAAATCAAACAAAAAGACACACTAACTTCCGGGAACGAATTGTTTTATCATCTCCTAAACTGTTTAAGTTTTTTAACAAGTTTTTTATTCTTCCTAATAAAGTATCATTACCTGAAAAGATTGCATAAAATTATGTTTATTGATATCCTACATATCCTTCATCCTTGTGAGAAGTAAAAAAAATAATACACGACTCGTTATTAACACATGTATTTCTTATCTGAACCGCGTTGCACAGTTAGCTATTTTTAAGCTTAGAAAACCACGTGACTACCTATTGTTGAGATCATGTTGTATCATATCCGGGTCATCTGCTCTGACGTCGCTTTCTGTTTTTAGCAGAACTTCCCGTCGTGCTTATTTGAACGAATAATCATGTTGAGCGATTTATTTCAGGATTGCTGAACAATTGGTCTTACAGCTGAGGTATTGTTCAAGGCCGTCTTGATGTAAACCTATGTATGAGTTGATGTAGAAATTAATGCCAAAATTGATTCGAGCAGTGGGAAAACAATTTAATATGCATTTAATACAGGCAAACTGTCGGATCCCACCTTTAAAGTTTAAATGCACAAAAGTGTAAAAGTTCTGCTTTATAGAGCTTGATATAACGTAGGCACAACATCCCATCTCTCTGGAAGATATCATGCAATAAGGCTTAATATAGTTTGATCCATTCATATAATCAATAGAAAAAATACAACAAAGTACATGATACGGAAAATAAATGGATTAACTTAGAAAAGAAAAAAAAATACAATATTATCAACGTGAAGTGCATTCATATAACGATAGATAATGAACTACCAAATAAACTACTAATGAAACAAACCAAATAGCACTATATTGTTATATAGATAGTTTTTACATAAGTGAAAAATCCCTTATCTTGGCAGCCATCTTTTATGGTAACTTCAAGGGATTTTCATATGAATTGTACAGACGGGTAAATTTTATTTTCTTGTAATTACTTCATTTGTGGTCCGAAAATTAAAAGCGATACACCATTAGAAAGCTCTTGAAATTCATAATTTTAGAATACAATATTTTTACAATTGATAAATGCACACAGAATTAATACACATAAATAAATAAAACTATTGGCTCATACTTAAAACAAAATGAACAGTGTATCATTTTCGGTTGTATTTCTTTAACCTTTTAAACTATCAAAATAAAGTTTTGATATTTAAAATACTTTATAAAAGCTGTTAAATTAAATATAAAATTCAGTAAAATAGACTGAAAAATAAAACCACAGTGGTGAGTTTAATACAGCACATATTTCCCGATTTCGGCCTGCATTAGCTTTTGCCCACAAAGATGGCTGCCTTAAACTGTCTTATCAGTATAGATGACATCACATGGAAACTATCTATATAATAATAAACGAAATTATATAAGTTAGTTCTATTTTTATCGTAGATAGCGGGTGATATTTAAATACTGCGTTGAATGACATACTGGAGTATCCGGCCTAGTGTTGACTTAGAAAGATGATTATTGAAAATATTCATCTTGCAAAAAATGCGATATATCTTAGAACCGTGGAACGGTGAGTTAGGTGACGCCATTTACACAATTCCGCCCCCCCCCCCCAACCAGTCTGGTCTCCAGCCTTCTCCCGTTTCCCAAGGTAGGGAACCCGTCTGCTTGTTCTCCACCGGGTCAACCATGGCCGCTGCGACACAGAAAGTTGGAAGGTTGGCAAGATGGGGCGCTAGTCTCACCAAAAAGAGCGAAAGTATTACCACTTTTTTTTATCAGAGGAACAATTTAATTTAAGTACACACTTCTTGACTAATGGCAATGTCGTTCTTTTAAAGTGTGACCCAAGGTCAAAAGCGGTTGCTTGCAGTTGTGTGGGTGGGGTGATGTCCTGGCTTCGAAATGTTATTAACCAAGGTGCAATAACAATTTTATCAGTGGCGCTACCAACTGAAATACAGGCAGAGATCTGTGAAAAGAGCATATTCAAAACAAAGTTTTTTGTATATTTTCTTTTTTTAGGGTACTGCCACTTGCTCAGTCGTATAAGTAAGACCTGGCGTATACTGGACCTGGTAGCGCAATAGGTAGAGCATTTGCTCCAGGTATGGGAGGTACCGGGTACCAACCCGGAGAGCAGCATACCACAACCGTAAAATAAAAGTAGTCCTATAGCTCCCTTGCTAATGCTCAAGCAAATATAAGGGTAGTTCCACGCCTGGTTGGCCCGGTATCAGGATAATGTGACTGGGTTAGGTATCATACAAGGGGTTCATGACATGCTATACACTGTGAAGGCAGAGCTATATCTGCTTGAAGTGGACAGCATCTACAGAAAACTGAAATGCTGATAGTGGGACAATAAACAAACAATAAACAGACCTTAAACATTCCTTTTCATTATTTTTCACATTCGTCATTTTGCATGATATGTTCGATTATATCCCACTCCATTCACTACCATGTGGCACTTTGTGCAGTATTACAGTGCACGATCAGAACGTAGAGTAATTATTTAGTTATAGGTTAATGTCATGTATTCACAATATTTTATACAAATAAATGAATCATTTTCTAGCAACTGTCTGAACAAACAAACAAAAAAGTCAATCATTGGAAGCACATTTGGTAGAGCATCAGCTCCAGGTACCGGAAGCCCAGGGTTCGATCCTGCGCTGTGATATACCAAAGTTGTTAAAAATGGTAGTAGTGTAGCTCCCTTGCTTATGCTCAAGCAAATATTAGAGTAGTTCCACTACTGGTTGGCCTGGTGTCAGGCTGGGTGTGGTATGATGCCAGGTGTTCGTGGCATGTTATACAGGGTGAAGGCAGCACTATATCTGCTTTGAGTGGACATTGTCTCCAGATAACTGAAATACTATTGGTAGGACAATAAACCCAATAAACAAATCAGTCATTTTCGATTGGTTAAACAAATCTATTTCCTTAACTGACTGAATTGGGGCAAAGTGATAGATTTGACAACTTGTAACTCCTCTGGCTGCTTGGTCTTCCAGCTGACCTGCTGTGCGCAGGCCAGTACTTTTACCATGTGTGGGACACTTCCATCATTCCATCTCCAAAATTGCTGGATGTTCATAATTGGTCATGTGATGTATTCCCAAATAAATAAACAAAAACACACAACTGAAATCTAACACATTCGGTCATTGTAATGTTTTTAAAACCGTTTGTAAATTGCTGAGGTGCTCCAAATGATGTGTCCCATAAGCTTTATAGCTGACAATAGTCGAAAAAAAATGAAAAACTGATTTCATCTTTACTTGGTAATATATGTAAGTAAAGATGGAGAACTAATTGTCTATTATATTTCATCTTAACATTATTTACTTTGGGTCAGCTGTTGGGACTAATTTAAAGTTGGGCTTAAATACATATTATGGAAGAGGGAGCCATAATATTTTGCATATCTGTTCACAAGTAAAAATAAATATCAGCATATAAAATGAGAAGAAAAATAATGTGATATGTGATGGCTTATTTGTAGGACTACCACCGGCCCACATCATAATTGTTTTTCAAAGAATTTATTATGAACATGCCACCAGCATAGAATTAAAGTATTTTTGTGCATGGAGTGTTTAGTGACTTAAAACTATTATGTTGTTACCTAAATTAGACCTTTTAATACCGGATGTTCTCAGCATTTTTCAAATAATATTTAAATGTTATCTTGTTATTGCAATAACCAGGGTTTTCCCTGACGCACAAATTTGTGTGTTTTGGCGCATATTTTCGACAGATGACCCGTAAAATAAACTTATATTGCGACACACTGGACGCACAAAATGAATTAATCCACAGCCATAATTTATTGTCTCCAATGACATTGATCTTTGTCAGCTCTTCAAACTGTTGCAAAAAGCATTTAAGTATCAATTTGCTTCAGTTAGACAAAGTATTTTGTAAGCGTCCATTATTTGTTGTCTTAATACTGCTATCCGGTCCACCCAAACGATACATGTACTGCGTTTAGATAACTGGGAACCAGCAATTCTGTGTAGTTAGACGCTGTTTCATGTTCAGCATTTCTTTCAAGCGTTGCAATAGTAATGATCGTTAAGTTTAAAACGCGGCTAAAACTGGCCCGTGAATACGCTACATTTCAAAGGTTTGGATGAGTTTTATCTGCATTAATCTTTTAGAACATAGTTAAGTCATACATTGCATATTAATTTTAAGCAAATATATGTTTGGCTTTAGAAATCAAACGGTCTAAGGCAATATATTAAAAACACTACAAGGTCAAATTTAACGTTATGTAGGAAAGACATGTAGGTTAAACCAATATGAGTACGAATACCTAAGTTTTGACTGGTTTTTGTTTTTGCAACAAAAATCCAAAAGTGAACCATAAACAATTCTAAAAATGTAAACCATTCTGTCAAAATGTCTCAGTCCAAGCTGACGACGTTTTTTCAAACAAAACAAAGTAAATCATCAACTCAGCCTAAAATGAACCCCTGCCCGGTCCGAGTTCGCCAAAAAAAAACTAAAACTAGTAGACCCCGTGGTTTTTGTTTTGTTTTAATAGTATAAAACATAAATGAACAATTTAGTTCTGTTTTTAAGGTGCAAGACTATTGGTAAAGTGATTATATAATGTGACCCCCAAAATTTACCAATGACCCCCAAATCATAAACCTAGGGGGACACTGTGACCCCCTAAAAAAGATTTTCAAGGGAAAACCCTGAATTACAGCTTTAACTTTTATCTAATAAAACCTGGTTAAATAACATGTTAGAGATAAAAAAACACAACACTTTAGAAGAATGTCACATTTTGGTAACTTGACAATTCACAAAAACATTATCCAGTATGGTGTTTTAAACCATGGCCTCATGCCCTGGTACTTTAACAACATAGCTAACAGGGCAGACAGCCTAGAAAGCATATTCGTAACTAATCAACACTGACCATTTAGAGCCAGGCATAAACTGGGCAGAATTGGTAGTTTCTATCCCAATAATGAACCCACCTTGTAGCCAGCCCGCTCACTGAATTATGCTTTTCATTGATATTATAAACTAGCATTGATCAAATTTATTTGCAGTTGAGGCTTGACCTTCATTTGTGTACTGCTTTGCCTTGCGGTGTTGATTACTAGTTTTTATTTATTTAAAGAAAAATTAACTAATTAAGGCAAAATAAAATATTAATTGGTCCCAAAATGGTCTTAACTCCAAAACAAGATTTTTCAGAAGGTTTTTTGCAACTGATTCCATGTACTCTGTACGGAGATCCTCACTCTGTCTCCACCAGAAAGCTGGATGTTTGTCAAGTCTGTGAAAGTTTAAAGCACACTTTGACTGTTTTAAAGATCTTAAGACAATAGGAAGATGAACATTCACTTTTCAGAAAAACAAATTGTTTACCTGGGCAAATACCCTGCATGTCATATTAGTGAAACTAATACTGATTAAATGTTGCAGGGACAGCAGCCTACTGGGGCAAGAAGCTGCCGATCTTCAAAAAGTATGCACTTGTTGAGTTGATGCCTCCCACTCCCGCTGACATCCCCCAGATCATGTCTGAGATTAAAGCCTTGACCACGCGCATTCAGACCAAGGAGTTCCTAAACAAAAATGCACATGTAAGTGAGTCAGGAGGTTGAATCTGCCGGCTTATTCTTGCATATTGAATATTATTTTCTTTTCAATGACACCTCCACTTTTGTATCAGTAAAGAATGTTTCTGGTCAGAAATTCAGTTTGGTTATGTTGTCATATATATACAGCCTATTATTAGTTGTTATTGTCTTTGCTGTAGTATTTTTTAAAAGCTTTAGTAAATAGTAGAAATGATGTGTGAAAAATGTGTACACAACCAAATTTGTAATTTGCTATTCTAATTTCTTAGTATATAACATCTGATTGCTTCTATCACTATTAACTTTGTAGCCAGTTTTACCTAATTCTGACCTATATGTAACAAGTTTAAATAAACATGTTGAGTATATATACAGCAACTAGGGATATTAAATGATTTTTTTTTCTTACAAAAAGTAAAATAACTTTTTTCTTGAAAAAAGTAAAATAATTGAAGTCTATGATAATAAAATTACTAGCATTAGACAAATGTACAAGTGAAGAAGATCCATGCATGTGAACTCTAAGCTTTTGGGAGGAAAATTCCCACTATTAAGGTTAAAAATTGTTTGAAAATTAGTGTTTTACACTTTTTCAGAAATCTCCCTACTTGGAAACAGATAACTTCCTTGCCTATATGATAATAACAAATCTCCCACTTTGCAAGTATAAATCTCCCATAGATTATGAATATATTCCAACAACATTTTTAAAACAGTATATATTAAAATCTGTTGTAAAATATATTCAAAACCTTTTTTATAATATTAATATTAAACAAAATCAGTTTTATTCTTATTCTTAATCATGTTTTTTTCTCTATTGGCAGGAGCTTATCATCAGTTCTGTTGTATGCTGGGAGGTGATACCCTGGTTCTTTCTAGGAGAAATCATTGGCAAGCGCTACCACATCGGGTACAAGATTGAGGATGCATATGATTTCAACATGTATTTTGATACCAGTCTTATTGGCATGTAAAAGTATGGACCATAGATTTAATAAGGTTGAACTGTTAATATTATGGTTATAGTTTTGGAATTAAGTGGAAAAAAAGTGTGCGAAGAGTACTATCGGCTTCAAAGTTTACGTTCTGTTCACCATTGAAAATTTGTGAAATCTGCTATTGAATAAGTTGTTAATTCACAGATTGGTTAGACAGTTTTGCATGTTGCCTTGATAGAGTGAGATATGTATAGTGACAGAACTTTTGTATGAATAAACACACAGATCTTAAGCTTCTTTTGTCTTCTATTCCATCCACATTATTTTTTTATGATACATCAGAAATTATTATTTGCAACCATCAAATACAGAATATTTTTTTTAATGCCAAACAATTTTTAAAAAAATACATCTGAGGTAATTCCTGAATTAGTACTTGATTTAAAAATATAAATGATGAAATTGTTGAAATACTGGTATACTTAATGTTGTATCCAATTCAGAAATATATGCTAAAATTGAATAATTAACATTTTTTTTTTTTTTTATATGCTTAAAGAGTCGCATGAAATTTTTTGCAAACCCATTAATTATCGATTGGAAGTTCTCCATACTTGCATGTATGATTAATATTTATGTGGTTATACATAAAGTTGAGAAATCAGATTTTGTTAATTTGGGAGTTAATGTCCTTTTTTTTTCTTTGAAAATTCTGTTGTTTTTTTGTCATAAAATGGCACTTAATGATATTGGAGTTACTGCCCTTTGTTTAATTTTCTTGTCCAGAGCATAGATTCAAGACTATCAAAGCGGTTGACTTGAAACTTTCTAGATGGATAGATCTCATTGAGACGGAGTGCAGTGCATAAAAACCATCACTGCACTTCATGATTTTGAGTTATTCCCCTTAGTTTAATTTTCTTGTCCGAAGCATAACTCCTACACTATCAAAGCTATTGACTTGAAACTTCCTAGGTGGCATTGGAGTGGATAGCATTGCACAAGAACCATCACTCTGCACTTAGTGATTTTTGGAGTCATTCCCCTGTGTTAAATTTTCTCTTATAGAGAATAACTCCTACATTATCAAAGCTATTGACTTGAAACTTCCTAGGTGGCATTGAAGTGGATAGCAGTGCACAAGAACCATCACTCTGCACTTAGTGATTTTTGGAGTTATTCCCCTATGTTAAATTTTCTCTTACAGAGAATAACTCCTACATTATCAAAGCTATTCACTTGAAACTTTATAAATAAATAGTTCTTATTTAGACGCATTGCATTGCACAGGAACCATAACTCTGTACTTCATGATTTTGGAGTTATCCCCTTAGTTCATTTTTGTACTTGAGGTCAGGACCATACTCCTACATTATCAAACTAATGACTTGAAACTTTATAGGTGGAAAGATATTATTGAAACAAAGTGCAGTGCATAAGAACCATCACTCTGCTCTTCTTATTTTTGAGTAACACCCCTTTCTACACAAATGCCATTTCTCTCCTTTAAATTTGAGTATATTTGATGTTATTCCCCTTTGTTTTTTTTTCAATAACCCTGATTGCAGTCCACAATCATGCCAGAATGCATTGCACAAAAGTACACAGCAGTTTGTTTCAAATTGCAAAACTGATGTGCGTATTTAGCTCTGCCTTGTGGTGCTCTTGATAAATGATTTATTAAAGCAGCCATATTTCAGTATATGTACATGAGCCTTTGTTTAAAGTTATCTGTGCTACATGTAATTTATACAAGGCTGAAGAGAATGCTTTTTATGACTTGACATATGTTTGTAAGCTATTTACACCAGCACAATTTGCTGATGTACAAGAATCAAGTTTTTTCTAGCTAAACAAAGTTTCTTCTAGCTTTAGTATTTTGAAAATGGCATTTATGTTCTTGATTCTCTTTATTTGACAATGACATGCCTTGAAACAACCCTGTTTATATGTAAACAAGTAATCAGTGGTGATTATTTATTAGTTTAAAGTTGGTTTTTTTTGTTCTGACTTGTTTTAGGCTGCTGCAAAATATATATTGGTGAAACTTTGCATGACACAGCAAATATATGTCTATACTTAGCTTTGGGGGGAAATAATACACCAACAAGCTAAAGGAGAAATTAGTTTATTCTACAATCAAAGATACAAAAATATAGAATATTTTACAAATTGATGAGAGCATTTATCACAATATCCCAAAGGATCAACCACATGGATTTCATAAATAGAAAAATAATCATTTAAAATTCATTTCAATTAGCTATATATTTACTTAAGTTTATCTGCAATAGTGTCAGGTATTCCACATACCATAAAATGCACAGACCTATAAATATCTTTTAAAACTAAAGTAAAAACATTGCCATACAAAAGGCAACTAAACACAGATTGAGCTTGGTGTGTCCTTTCATGAATGTTCCCAGTCCATCTCAAAAATGACTTAGAACCGATTCTAGCCATCTACTAACAATTTCTAGGTATCAAGACTTGATGTGAAACATATAACTGTAATCTGTTTTGTATGCGTAAGTCAAGGAAATTTATAGCTTTATTTAATTAAAAAAACTGTAACTACATAAAACATGAGGAAACATTAAGATTTTTTTTATCCCTCCATTATCTCTTCCATTCTTAAGATAGCATTTTCACTATGTAGCACAAGATAATTTCTTTTAACTTCAACTGAAACATAATTGCACCGCAAGGGTTTTTAGTATAACAAATGATAAAGTGAATGTCAGCATAACCTTTAGCAAGTTTAAAATCTTTAAAACTTTGTCAAAAAGAATATCAAAATTGGCAAATAAATGTAATCAAAGATAATCAATGTCAAACATGAAACAAAATGCAAATAGTTATTTTAAATCATTTTCAATTTACATGCAATTTTATATTCAAGATTCTCTGCACTTCTATTTCACAAAAATATTGATTTTATAGTCTTTGCTTAACACTTCAAAAGTTACACAAATCTTAGACAATGTGAGATTAAGGCTTAATCTTAATGCTGATCAACCAAAACCTCACCAAATTCTTTTTTCCATGTGAAACAAAAGCTTGTATAAAAAGGCACACAATAAACGTTAATCTATATTAATGAAATTTTTATCCATTACTACATGCAGAATGCAGATCTTGGTTATAAAAGAAACTGGCAAAACTGCTGGGGAAAATGAATAAAAAGGCAAGAAAAGTCAACAAGAACTAAACAAAAAAAATACAAAAAACATGCAAAGCTCTGTGTCATGAAAGTATATACTGATGTAAAACAAAGGTTCATAATTCTAATATTAATAATTTTAAGTAAATGATCTGAAAAGGAGAAATGGCATTGTGGGTATTTGGTGTCTTGTTTTATATTAGTTATTATTTAATCTTTTAATTAAATGTGCATTAACGAGGGTATCCAACATTTTGTCTACATCTAATACAATTAACATTTTATTCCAATTTTGCAGACTTTGTGAATAATTGCTACATAAACTTATACTTAATTGTAAGTAGAGGCTGTTTATATCATTACCTCAATTGTTAGACTTTACAAATAATGAAATATATCACTTTAAATGTCCATTATTTTCAAATCTATAAATAAGCACAATGGGGATTTCAGCTAAAAATAGATATCAATGTCAGAACTGAGTACCCTAATGATATTCTATTGTGATCTCAAAAGTAAGTGGTCACATTTTTTTTTAAAGTTAACTGTAAAGAATGGCTCAGATAAGTAATACAATTTTGAGTATTATATTTTTTTTAATGAATGAATGGCACCAATGGAGAGCATTTCTTGAGATCTTTTCAAGTAACAATATTATATTTAGTTGGATGAGAGAAAAACAATTGACCCGCAGTGCCGGACACCATCATTAAAATGACTATTATCATTACTTATGTATGTTTAGAAATGGGAGCTAAATGCCTTAACTTCACAAAGAAACAAATGTCAGTAAAATTAACAAAACTATGGCACATCTAAGTCTACTTGTAAAAGTTAACAAAAAAACTAGCTTAAGTAGAAATTGATATATATTTGCTTAAAAACAAAAATAAGTTCATAATTTGAGTAAGTTAATCTTACAAAGAAACATGCCTATTTCTTAATATAAATTACAATTTTGGGGCAAACTGTCTAGTCAAATGTAAACTAGTTCATTAAACAATCTTAAAATGACATGCACAAAATTATTATTTTTTATTTGAATATATTATTGTGATTTGTTTAAACATTTAAAAAAATGCAGCATCAGAATAATAAAAATAGAGTTATTAATTTTGTTTATTTAAACATTGTATGTAACCATAAAATAGATGCAGTTTAAAAAAAAATTTAGTCCAGATGATATTTTTATAAAACATGTTATTCAAAAGCAATTTACAGGAATGAAAATAAATAAACAAATACATAAACAAAAACCATTCACATTAAGTAATTTTTCTTACAATAATTCTTAAAAAAAAACACAACAACTTATATAAATGAAGATAGTAAACTCTAGCAATAATAACACACTGATATTAAAAACATTCATGTATCAAATGATTGATTGTATTAAACCTACCACATCTACCTTTGGCATATGTTATGGCATACATTAGTAACTGTTTATTATTATCACATCTTGAAGTACTAAAGCAAGCAAATATCAATGCACAACTCGCAATCCCACAACAAGCAAAATATCTCAATTGTATGTTTTAGACATGTCTGTCCTTATAAGTGCTTCTATTTTTTTTTAGTCAAATATCTCCTTGCAACAGCCAAATTTTATTTTTATTAAGTGTCTCTTCATTTATAATTAATTTTAAAGTGTTTTGAATTTAAACACCAACTTGTACTCGAATGTCTTTCATACTGTTGTGCATATTTATTAAGAAATAAAGCAGTGTTGAAGGACAGATACCAGTAATTTAAATTCTCTCTAAAAGCTGTATATTCAATTTTCATAGCTCAACACCTTAAATACACACAATATAACCTTGATAAATACAGAGCCTATATCTTCAATCATCATAGAGTAGATACACACAAGGTAACTTCAATAAATAGCGCCTATATCTTCAAATATCACAGATGATACTCATAAGATTATCTCAATAAATACAGAGCCGCTATCTTCAATTATCACAGAACTGATTTCTTAGCCTTAAACCTGCTAAGCACATGTTATTATGGTTTCAGCAAACAGTGCAAATCCAAATCAGCAAGCTTCCTACTGGGAGCTGTCACGTTTAGATCTATATTTTTTGCTGGAAAGTATAGATTAGTTATCTTAGTTATCGCAGATCCTCATCTGACTCTACAACTATATTCTGTACATAAGTACTCTGTACTTGGGGGTCGTAAAGTTCTTCTTCTGATCGTTGTCTTGAGGCTCGGTTACGTGACTCTCGGTCATGATGGGGACGGTCACGGGAGGAGTGATGATGTGACCGTTTTGGTGATCTGGCAGGTTCCAGGAACTCTTCGTACTGAGATGGATCCACCTACAAGGACATAATGAAATTTTTGTGGCTAATGACACAAGAAGCACAAAATAGATTATGAAGCTATTAATGTTTTTTAACACTCTATTAGTAAGGATACACTTATTTCAGGTTTGGACTGAAGTCGCATTGTACTTATTACTATTTTGGGGAACTTTTTCAAAATACTTTATGAATTTTGATTGAAATATAAACTTATGTGGAACTTCCAGCTTGTTGGATTGATAAAAAATGCATTGAACTTTACCTGATTGTCTTCCACAGTTCAACAACATCACACACAAAAACCCAAGCCTCTACTATCTTATAAAATGTTGACATGAGTTTGTGTAACCTATGAAACTAATAGCCCAAATCTACATCAATTCTTAACTGTTGGATATTACAGGTTTAGGTCCTTAAAATGATAAGACAAAAATCCTGGAGGCTATTCCATAAAATTCTCAGTATTTATGACCAATTCTAGGACGGTTAGACCCCTTCCTTAATTTTTCATATGATGTGGCAGCTACAGTTCTAGGACCTTTACTGAAACACTTAAGGTAGTCTACTGATCTTATGACAAGAAACAGGTCCTAGATAGAAGTTTTGATGAAACAGCACCCAGTTATCGAGGTAAGTCCAGTCTTATAACTGTTTAGACCTCAAGTTCATATATAAAAAAAATGAGTGAAGATGAAAACGCTGACCAAGATATAAAATTTTTCATAATGTCCTTTATATTTTAATATGTATAAATCTGTTAAAAAATAATTATTTAACGGTGGTATTAATAATCAAGGTTTCACCCGGCACTCATAAGTTTCTGTTGAGAATAGTCTTAACACTCTGGTGTAAAAGGCATATGTTAAATTGAAAAACAAATACAGTTGATTCCACTTATTTGTATACATAACTTTCCATAGACATTGATGCAATTAACTGGAATATGTGTTAAAACAAAATGTAGGAGTACCATTTCAATGTACGTATTTTGTTTTCAGTTGCCGCAAATTTTATTTATTAATATTAATTCTCAGTCACTGTGTTTCCTTAGAAAACCATTAGTCGTATATTTATTTATAATTTTTATTATAAGATAATTACTTAGCTCGTAATTATTTACCTCCAAACCCAGTTTAAAAGTCTTTTCTTTTTCTAATGGGCAGCCATTTTGTTTTTATCACAGCAAAAAATTCATCTTTTCTATACGTAGTATTGAAAGGTGCTCTTTTCAGATGTTACTTTTTAATGAATCAGAAATGAAACATGTGTTTTTTATCTTTTTTATTCCATTAACAGGCGCATTAATGTTAAAAAAGTATGTATTAGTAATATATACTAGTTTGCAAAAGGATAGTAATGTGCTATTAAAACTACAAGAGTTATCAATGACATCATTCACTGTTGACACTTATTAACCTTCGCGAAAGCCTGTGAAAATCATCTGGAAGATGTGTCAGAAAGTGTGCCATTGGCAGTAGACCGCAACTGTGTACGCCAAACAGGCTGCTGATCATGCAGTTGACACATATAAGCGACTGTGTTTGCTAGTCCCTGAGAAAAGGTGTGAAAATTGCCCCGGAGAATCTTTTATTCAATAAAACGGAATACGGTATAACCATTATTCAATTAACTAGAATCAACTGTATAACAAATGGGACAGCCTGAAGAGCTTCCATACAAAATATCCATGGTCAGAAAAGATTTGTTTTCTTTATTTTGATTATTAGCATGAATATTACCTAAATATGCTATTTATTATTTTTTTTGTCAGTGTCATTCTTCTGATGGATACCAACAATTAATATACATGCCTAGATGACTATGCATGAGAATGCTGTTTATTAATGTCTGCTGTTTGTGTATAAAAATACAATTCTTTTACAAGCAACATTACAAACCATTGTCTTTGGGTATTTGGGAATGAGAACTGACTACTGGAACTATTTTGCTTTAAGTACATCTTCAATGGAAAGATGGTGTAAGTCATGAAATACTCAATGTAGTTTGTCACCATTATCTAATCTCTTTTTAGACACAATGGGGATTTGAGTCTGAAAGAAAACCTTTTTGTAATTTGACAAAATTTTGCACCAAAAATATTTTATGCAACACTATCTGCTAATAAAAAGTATCTACAGGAAAAAATTCTTGCTTTATCCAGTGTCTTTGTGGACAATTGGTTCGAAACTCAACTCTTGGTAGCTAGTTCTTAAAATAGCTAACTGCATAAGCAGAGATAGGATTCACCTCTCTGAAATCATGCTTAAGCTGTTACAAGTTCAACCCAACTAAATCTACGATGTCAGCAAGCAGCTTATGGTAAGCTCAATCAAGTTGACCATTGTTTGCATATTCTTTGACATCAATTATTTTTGGCTCTAAGTGTGAAATACCAAGTTAAATGTTATATTCAAGTACGGGATCATAAAAGTACACAAAATGATAATAAATGACAGTACCTGTTGTCGTCGCTGGTTGAGAGCAGATGACGGTCGGATGTACTCGGTCATCAGGACGGTTTCACTGGGTGGAAGGGACCTGATATGTGTGGGCCTGGGAGCCAGGTCCTTGGGCTTCCTTGATACTTGTGACACCTGGGGCTCATTATACTCATTGTCATGGTGATGATGTGAGCGTCGGTCTGGCCGTTGGCCAGAATGATCACCATGGTGACCAGAATGATCTCGGTGCTTCTTGCGGCGACGCCTCTTCTTGCTGTAAAAATTAGGCATTGTTTTATTATTAAATAAATTTTAGAGTGCTTATGGCCTGCATTTCACTGTGTAGGTTTAAGTCCTGGTTTGGGCAAAACGTTGTTTGTGACAAGGTCTTTAAGCTGGTCTACAATCTGCTATTGGTTCTAACCAGACATTATGTCTGAGGTCTTCCTATACCAATAATTAGGTGGATGTTGCCAATATGTACACAATTTTTTTTCTTCAATTGTTTAAAAAAACAAGCATTATACTTATTACTTATAATGTTTGTTTTATTGACACAGGTATCATTGTTATCTTGGCAAGATATAGCAATATTTGATTGAGAAGATTTCAGAGAAATAGCCTGGTAGAACCTTACTTCCTACATTCAAGCTTACCAAAAAAAAATGAATCTCTTTTATGCTCAAGGAAGAATTAAGTCTTACTTCATGAAAATTGGATTTTTATAGTTAAATATATTAAAGTTAGAAATACTTACTGCTATAAAATACACATTTTGTTACAACAACTGAATAGTGACATGGAAAAAAGAGTTGAAGTTTGTCCCCTTTAAGGCCTCCATTACACAGCACCTACCTCATACACAGCCTCATTAGTAATCAGTTATTCCGACTTAAGGAGAGGAACTTGTGGGGTGGGAGAAGAGACTCTTTTTTATAGCAGTTAAGTATTTCTAACATAAATAGAGTTTACTATAAAAATACAACTTTTGTAGCAAAATACCTCACCTGCTATAAAAAATGAAGACTTTGAAGCAAAGGAGCAAAGGTACTTAACTATAATAACAAGGTCCACAACACCTGGCATGCACACAGGGATGCTGTCCTCAAGTGTAACTTAACCTAGAGTTGTTTGTGCTACTACTACAGGTAGTACAGTGCAGGTTGCCAGTGACAGCAGTGAGAGATTGGAGGTAGAAAGAGGAAAAAGGTGAAGCATTTTTCCAAGAAGCAGCATTTAGAATATCATCTAGAGGAAAATGATTTACAAAGGCCCAAGAAGATCAACGTGAGCTTGTGCAGTCTGATTAGTGGAAAAGAAAGATCTTGGTCAGACAAATCAGAAAATGCAAGCCAATTGGTAGAGGCAATCTAGAGATGGAGGCAGCAGAAATATTTTAAACAGACGATTCCTGCCTACTCTGCTTGGCTTTACCTTGTCAAGATGGAATCTAAGAGCTTTGACAGGGCAGAGAAATCTATCGGGATCAGAAATGTCCAACTCATTAGAGAGACTAGAAATGGTGAAAATACAAAAAGTCACAGAAGAAAGTTGACTTTTGGCAAGAAAACTAGCTTGACAAAGCAATGTGACTGACCCGCCAGGATTCCAGCAAAGAAAATTTTCTTCAACTGGAAGGACATGAACCTCGCTTCTCTTGGAAGAGACCATAGTAAGAAGAAAGACAGTCTTCCATGTGAGGAGCAAGAGTGAAGCCCACAACAAGGCTTAAAAATAGGGATGTTAACAAATATTCTAATAACCAGTCAGTATTTAAATAGTGATATTGGTATTCAAATATTTTATCATTCTTATTAATTTTTTTTAAAGTTTGAAGTAAAATTGAAAGGGTATTTCTTTAGTTGATTGTACGGTCCCCAAACGACTTAAGATGCTGGCATTACTTGATTGTGTTCACTCTAGGGTAGACAGGGGGTGGGTCATGTCTCCAGATAACAAATTGCCATATGTTTTTTTATTGGGTTTATCATCCCACCAACAGTATTTCAGTTATCTGGAGACGGTGTCCACTTGAAGCAGATATAATGCTGCCTTCACTGTGTATAGCATGCCGTGAACACCTGGCATGATACCACACCCAGTCACATTATCCTGACACCGCGCCAACCAGTCGTGGAACTACCCTTATATTTGCTTGAGCATTAGCAAGGGAGCTATACCACTACCATTTTTAACGACTTTGGTATGTCGCGGCCAGGGATCGAACCCGTGGCCTCCCGTACCTGGAGCCGACGCTCTACCGATTGTGCTACCAGGTCCGGTGTAAATTGCCATATGATTAACAGCATGATATCCCTTCACCGCCCCTCCTCTGTCCCCTCTCCCACCTAGACCCAGCAGCGCCATGCACAAAGCTGAGGAAACAGTTGCCAGCATACAATCAACACAAAAATGTCAGTTCAATGCTGTGGCAGTTACAAAAGACCCACTCAACTCAGTTATGGTCGGCATCATGTGTAATAAATGCAGTATATTATATAAAGCTATAGTTTTTGACAACAGGCCACCAGAACTTCTTTTACTTTTGGAAAACACAACTAGATCACTGTCAAGCAAACTTTAATTGTAATTACTTTCTTTTTTTATCAATCTACGTCGTTATTGTTAAAATTGTTATTTTATTCCTATATAATATCGCGACATCTGTTATATTCTTTCACCACGATTTTCTGATCTGGGTTTTTGCTATGTTCTCTCTATATAACAAAAATGTAAATATACTGACTTTTTAATTGTTCATCACAGGTTTATCTTACACACTTAAACATCTGTGAGCATACAATTTTTAAACATTCTTTATATATATTGGTTGGTATTCAATCATTTTATCAACAGTCAGGTAATCCTGACACTAGCCAATCACAGTTCATTATGATCACTTTTGTATTAGTATCTAAATGTCCCTAATTGACATGTTATGGCTTCAGATTAACGTTCATGGGATACTCTTAGCAATAATCAGCCAATCACAATTTTATATCAATCTGACCAATACCAATCAAGACCCTTAATTGGCTATACAGTGACTCCCATACATAAACCTACATGACTTTGCCTATTTGCCTTACAGTTCATCCAGTATCACCTGTATCTTGTCCTTCTAAAAATGCCATTCTTTACGTATTAATGTAATTTTTTGACAGAACATAATTGACTATTGTGGTTATACATTGGTTGCTTTTAGTAGAGCTATTGTGTATTTGTTTTAGAACTTCATCTAATAAAATTATGATATGGTCTTATTAAATTGATATATTAACATAAAAAGTAGCTTAAGTAGCTCCTTTAATTCAACAAGTCAGTAATAATAAATAAGTCATTGTTTATGCAACATGTTTTTAAACTAAATTTTATTGTACGAAGTACAACATGTAACAAATACATTCAAGCTGAAGGTGACTAACTAATAATGCATTATACGGGGCTTTGCAGTCATAAGAGTTTAAATGTTCATAATAATAATGATTGTTAATGAACAATGACATTGTTCACACATTTACTAGCATTATTTATTGACAATATTCTCTTGCAAATTACCACTGACGGAGTAAACAAACGCCCCTTCTTGACTATAAACAGGATAATGGTGGATCAAATATTGCTATTTGTAGTTCAAAAGAAGAAATTGTTGTTTTGAAATTAAATGCTATGCTAAAATCTTAAATCTTCCACCGCTTCTGCATTACGTAAGGCTTGCAATGTCAATAATGGCCAGAAATAAAACATTTTATAATGAAACAAGAAACATGGCCATGCCAGGAGGCTAGGTTTTCAACAATATAACAACTTAACGCAAATTATTAAGAGGAAACTGTTTTTCTATTTTTATTAACAGTGACCTTGAACTTGACCTGACTGGCCCCAAATTCAATCCCAAGCTAGGTCTTCATGCAAGCTTGCTATATCCAAAGTTTCAGCAAGATTGGTTTATCCAAACAAAAGTTATTGACAGGAAATTGATTTTCTGTTTTAGTAACATTGACCTTGACCTGACTGGCCCCAAATCCAATCCTAAGCTAAGTCTTTATGCAAGCTTGCTATATCTTGAAAGTTTTAGCAAGCTTGGTTTATTGGAATGGAAGTTATTGATCCCAAACTGTTTTCTATTTTTATTAACAGTGACCTTGACACGACTGGCTCCTTCCCCCTCGGTCTTCCTTATTTGGGATGCAAGCAAGGAGGAAGCAATGGCACTCCATGAAGAAAAAAAATTCCTCCTGGGTCCACCAAGTTAACACTTGGTGGAAAAGAGGCCGAGGGGGAATAGTAGCATTGAGTGGGTTGCATCTAGGTCGCTACAGAGGCAGTAAGTAATACTGGAGAGAGCAAAGGTGAAGCTGGTCTAGAGTAAGGTTCTCGCATCTGTAAAAAGATTTATCTGACAATGTGCCAAGTGAAGTGTCACTCTTCCATGAACTATAGGTTCTATAGTGTGGCCCTCATTGTGAAGTTCATCCCAAAGAAATGTGACAAGGCTGTTTAGAGGAAGGAACAGTCCCAACAAAAAAAAGATGTGGGATAGTTATCCCAATTCCCCATACAGTGACAAAAAGCTAAAAAACAACGAAGGAGAAAGAGTCAAATGAAGGAAGTTAGCATTCGAGGCAGTGAAAACATGGTAGGTAATGTGTACTGGCGGCCTTAAATGGGACGAACAGTGACTATTTTTTCGGGGTCACTGTTTAGTTTCCATAACAAAATGCATATTTTATAGCAGCAAAGGTATTTTGCTACTAAAATTATACATAATTCCAGTGGTATTTGGCATCTCTTAAAATGCAAGTATTTATCAAGACTTAGTTGTACATGACTGCATGCAAACAACAGCAGTTGGGTCCTAGTCTGTGTTGTTTACTTTGGTGATATCTGGTAACTTAGAATAAGCCTACCACCAATATATTAAAATTTTTATCTGAAAATTGTGACTTAAAAAAGAAGAATTTTAAGATCTACAAGTTATTATGTAAAAGGCTAAATAAAATAAACAGGTAATGGTTAAAAGCAGAGAAAGGAAGGTAACTTACTGATGGTCTACAGCCTCATCTGGCTCCTGGTCATAGTGCTGGTAGGAACCTCCCCTTGGTGATGAGGTCATTGGCTCCAGGGTCGTCCTGTGGGACCTTGGAGCTGCTGTGTTGTTCAGCGTCTGGCCACCGTTGGACATATACAGCTGCTTCTTGTGCACACTTGCAAGTATACATACAGAGTGAAATAAATCATGTATTTTGCAAACTTATTTTTACACAAATTTTCTTCTTCAATATAATATTTTTTCCACTAAACTTCCATCAGCACAAATCAGTATTATCATCATCTAACAATTTTGTCCAGTCCTCCTTCACTGATTTTCCTCTGCATCCAAAGCACTACATAGGGACACTACATACTTGTTTATTAAGTTCTTTCAGAGCGATCATCATACCCTTCTAAAATCTATAACCTCTTTATCATGAGTTAACTCTTATATTCCCTTCCTTCTTATCATTATCAGTATCAACAACATTAAAAAAAATATGATCTTCTCTTCATCATTCTTACAATGATCAGTAAGTGCAATCAACACCTCCTCCTCCTACCACTCTCCTTATATCATCATCACAGCATCATAAACAATTATACAATAATAATAATATAATTATTGTTCCATAAAGGACGATAGAATGTGTGTGCCCATGCAATGTGCGCACACCTACTTTGGTTTTCAAATCTTAGGTAAAAATCAATAGCTCATAAATTGTAAGCACCCCAAGTTCAGAAAATTCATCGACCGTTAAGGTGTAATGACCGCAAGTCAAAGCTGTCCTCAGTTTCACTTGTACTGTTCTGACCTCTCAATCATTCTACCTTCCCACTGACTGACATAATTATTCACACTTTTTTCCATAACGGGTTCCTACCAAATATACTCGTTCTTTTATATCTTTACAGTTGTGTTATTGTGAAACCTTCAGGTGCTATCTGTCCCCTGTAGCAGACACACAGTTATTGGACGTCACTAGCTTTAACCCAGCCAAAATCGTAATCAGAACAGTGCACTGTCTTTGTACACAAGCAGCCAAAAAATAATTTCTTGGAGAATTATAATTGGCAGTTGCTTATAGAAAAACATAACTGCTCTGATCAATATCACCTTGAAACCAATTTAACTCAGAGTTTTAAAGATCAGTCAAGTTGACCCGTAATGAGGCAGGCCTACAGAGAAACAAAAATCACATTACAGCTTAGTGTATCTGGCAGGCTGAAGTTGAAAGTTTGGTTGAGTGCTTACCAATGGATAATTAGCTGTATCATGCAGAACAGAGAAATGAGTATAAAAAATACATAAAAAAGTTTCTACCCATTTCTATGGCTATACAAACCATTCTATAGAAATTACACTTGTATGTTCATATGGTCAATATATTATACCAATATGCAATACTGTGTTTACTTCCTTTTCATCTCATTTCAGTGGTGTGCACAGTAAACTCACAATGAAAATCAGTCTGTATGTTTTATGTTTTTCTTTTTAACTTAATAGATATAAAAACTTTTTGAATGTCTTATCTATGTGTGTATGTATGGAGTAAACGAAATAATAAACTAAAATATTATCTCTCTTGGTCGAGTAAGACTTGGGGGCAAAATGCCTTATAGCTCATGAATGTGCACACTCGAGCTTTTAGTAAATAGAATTTGCCCCCCAAAAAATGTGCACATTCTGTTTCACTTTAAGGTAATTGCTTTTTTCCCTTCTAACTCCATTTTCCTTATAGTCATCACATACCTTTTAGTACTCCTACTCTTACAAACAGACACAAGAAACAGTGAGATTTATCACCATCTTCTAATAAAAGAAGAACATTTACACTACAGCATCAAAATCATGATCATTATTACAATAAATCATTTCTTCTCTGACCCCACACCCCAACCCCACACCCATGACCTTACCTGCCATCTAGTTTTTCCAGGAACACTGGGACATGGAAAGACAAGGATTGGTCTGTTTTCACTGATGCCGTCTCATCTGATGACTCCACAATAGGCACACGATCCTGGGGGCGGCCTTTCCTCTCTCTCACATCTGTCAGATTGTAGTTGACAAACCGCATATCCACCTCACCATACCTGAGGTACATAGAGACAAATGGGCATGTGGACATATTACAGGAACTCTATAACAATGTAATTATCCTTATACACTACAAGTTGTAGCTGACAACTCCACCTCACCATACCTAGGGTATATAGAGAAAAATGGGCATGTGGACATATTAGAGAAGTTCTGTAACAATGTAATTATCCTTATACACTAAAAATTGTAGCTGACAAACCGCCCAGCCACCTCACCATACCTAGGGTATATAGAGTCAAATGGGCTTTGTGGATATCTGTAACAACAAAATGGTTTCCAGACACTAACCTTTTGGACAAAATGCCCCCACCCCCATTTTGGAAAACCCTCTTGTATTTTATCCTACCTGAACAATTCCTTTTTATTTCTCCAAACAGTTAAAAACTCTTCCATCATTTCCCTACAAGTTAAAAAAAAAAACCCAAAAAATTTCAGACACAGTGCATTTCTAACACTTTATCAACCAGGTCATTGTTTATAACTGCTCCTGACACTTCGGTTGATATAAAGTTACAGGTTTGTTGCCAGGGTCAGATATTGATGTGGTATTATCCGGATAGGAAAAATGATGGGAGGGTTTTCAAAAGACCCTTACAGCAAAAACATTTTAGTCTGGGAGGGGTTTGTCCATGGCTCCAACATAAAACTCTTTATGCACTAGAGGTTGTAGCTGATGAACCACATATATACCTCTACATATTCAGGGTCAGTAAGAACTAACAGGTGTGAAGAATCCAGTTTGTTTGTACATTCACTCATGATATACTGACAAGCGAAGACTCCCATAATATATTTTTTGTTTAGTAAGAAAACATATGCATACTCTGAGGACTTGTGACTGCCTACACTAGCTTATGAATTAAAGTATGTCACTACTTAACCTGTATATACTTTTTTTTAATTGTCACACATTACTTTGTGTGTTTTTATTATTGTTCTAATCTATCACAGACTTTTAGCATTTTGTATGTATTTTCTGGTTGCAGTTCCTATACTCACTTCCGAGCATGATATCCCTCCCTGACAGCAGGGGCCACCACCTGTTTCTTCTTGTCAAAGCAGGGAACTAAAATTATAATGAGTATACAAAGTAATGACAAATTTTTCTTATACAATAAACTAAAAAAAAATCAGATAACAAAATGCAACAAAAGATCCCTTAGGTCAAGATAGGAATAACATAAAGAACAAACATGTCATTTAATTTACTGATACTTTGACCTTGTCAAAAGTGTATACATTTTTTTTTTTAAAACTATTTATGTAAAAAATCATGTGTATAATGTATGATGCGCTTATAAAAATAGAATAAGCTTCCATCAGAAAACCATATCAGCTACATGTGTTTATAACCCATATCAATTCTGAGTTAACTCATAGCTACATACAAAAGTAAACAAACATAATCAAAGATGTGGTAACAAATTGCGTAGAACCTGATCAGACAGCTCACAGTAGGATTTGGCTATTCTTGATCTAAACAATTTGCCTAAGTGTTAATTACTTTTTGCAAGTAAAGTGCTAAGATTCCTCAACTTACATATGCCTTGACAGCAGCAGAAGGCTAGGATGAGGAAGAAGATCAACAGGAACACAAGGATACCCAGCACAATGGCTACAATAACCCCCGCACTTAGACCACTAGCTTCTGTGGCAGCTCCTACATTGGCTGTAACACAACATGAACAGGTATAGAGAAACAGATTAAAGAAAGAACATACAAGTTGTAACAAAACCATTTTGAACTGGTCAAGGCATTATTATCAAATATTTTATTTTGACTTATAACTATATTGACCACTAATTTCATGTTTAAATAGCATAAAATGCATCCCAGTGGGGACATATTTATTTTTAGAATGCAAAATATGATTTGCTCAAGGAAAGAAATTATTTGTTTCTAGCCCTTTATGAACATTTGTTTAATCAACAATGATATTAATATGTAAAACAATGTTCAAGAATCTTTTGTTCCAAACAGGTCTTAAATATAACAACTGCAACATTTTTTTGCAGATGACAAAATGTATTGTGACGAAGGTATTGGTAGCAATCATACATGCCTTGTTTAGGCTCCTGACAATGATGAGAAAGTTAAAAATGTATTGAAGAAACTCTAAAGGAATCATCACATCTGTATTAAGTGAAATACATCACAACCAAAATACAAGGGTGCAATAATTTTCAGGTTCATGGATTGTTAATGGGAGGCCTTAGGCCAGATTTACGCACGTGTAGATTCTGCTGTTGTAGCGATAGTGGCAGGCTCTGAAACAGGGAATAAATGTATGAAAATAAGTTAACAATATAGATAGTTGAAGATACAAATATAACTATTGTTATCATAAATGGCAAACATGATTACTTCAAAATGTTCAGAATTTATGAAATTGTCAAAATTGAAAGGAAATTCTGTGTTTAAAGCAAATCTCCCTCTCTATATATAATTTATTTTATAACTTAAATTTTTAAGTTCATCTACATCAGGTGTGAACATGGAGTTGTGGTCATACAACACATTAAACCCAAAAGCCAAATAACAGTTTAAATATTAATATAAAATTATTAACTATTATTTGTAATATTGTCACAAGTTAGTAACAGAGCAATGTTAAAAAGCATTTTTATTATCATTCCCACCACAGGCTAGTCTCATAGTTTATAAGACAGCTCATTGCACACATACATTCTCTGAGGCCAAAGTGGGAGATTTTCACTTGCAAAGTGGGAGATTTGTTATTTTCATATAAACAAAGAAGGAAGATATATGTTTCCAAGTAGGAAGATTTCTGAAAATCTGTAAAACAACCCTCATTTTCAAATAATTACGAACTTTAAAAGTGGAAGTCTCCCTTCAAAAGTGGGAGAGTTTACATATATGCACACAAAACCTAACAGTATAAGAATCTTTTTGATGTTGGAGATATGTATGTCGATATCATAAAACTTATCCAGTAATTACAATAATTAGTTGACATGAAAAAATATTAAGAGGCATTAAAAATGACCTTCTTTAGGGTCCCCTTTTAAGTGAATTACTAAGAACAGAAGTAATGTGTCAGTAAAACAAAATGTAACTGGTCATCATCGTTGGCCATTCATATTTCACCAAGCATGTTTACTTTAATTCAACTTACCAACACAAGCACTATTTGATGTTCTGCCTGAGGTTTCCGTTGTTTTAGTGGCTGGGCAGGCTTGGCAGAAGAACATTCCTACAGCAGGTTGGTAGAAACCCAGGGGACACGGCTGACATTCCCCAATGTTCTCATTGTAATACCAGCCAGCAATACATTTATCTGAAATAAATAATGCATTAAAGATGAAATATTCAAACAGGTTAATAATTTGTTAGATATATTTAAAATTGCACTTTTTATGATAAAATTACAATAACAAGCCACAGGTGGTGGTGATGAATGTAGACTAATATATTTCTCACATACCACTTATCTTTGTAATGTAACCTGTTTATTATTATTAAATTATGGCAATGGATAAAGATAAAAAAAATACATCTCTTTAATTTTCTTCACTTCATTTTTTCCCCTGTATAATATTGGCATCTACAGTCAAATCTAACAAAGAGACCACCCCTAACTGGCAACCACCTGCTCTATACAACCACAAAGCTGCCCCACCAATTCGTTTTTTTAAATATAACAAAATAAACAACCACATGTTATTTGCACCAAGCAACCACACATGTCAAACATGCCTTTATTGAGTTAGTGACCACTCAAAGATCATTGCCAGGAAGATATTCCCCATAACTGACTGTCACTTTCTCTCCACACCTTTTAACCAAACCAGATCTGCTCTTATTTAGGACTCTACTCACTAAAATCAGCTCTGTACTCAAGGTAAAGAAGGCATGTTGATGTATATTCAACTAAGAAAAATAAAGAAAATACTATGCGCAATCTATGCCACCACTGAAACAATAAAGATTATGGCTTAATTATAGTAATGAATTCCAAAATGGCAGACCGGAAGTGCATTGCAAAATAAAATCGTGTCTATATTAGTGTTTGTAACTGACATCATCTTTTCTTTATTAGTAAAAATGTAGACTGTGAATATATTTAAATTTTAGAACATAAGTAATTGTTTTCAATTTTGAGAAGTGAATGCATGTCAGTTAAATTGAGATCTTTTATCATCATCATTATCATCATCATTGTCATCACCACCAACACCACCACCACCATTATTATCATTGCATCATGATAATATAAGTTAACATATTTATTATACAAACACAATTTGCCAATTTAAGTTAAGGTTCTCACAAAAAAATAACTACGTTGCATTAAGAGTTCATTTTAGTAATGTCCCATAGGTGGTCTTTTAATACAGTTTGACTATTTATAATTACAGAACCCGGTTACACAATCCTGAAGCAATATTCATGTACTGGTATCTGACAGCAGAATAACAAACCTTTGCAGTATGTAGGCCCCTGTGCCCCAGGCAAGGCTGTGGTTTGGCTGGTGAAGCAGGACACACAACTGACTCCTGACGTGCTGTAGGTACCAAGTGGGCACAGCTCACACTTCCTGGTCACTGGATCATACCTGGTGCCACTGCCACATGATACTGGAAAATAATTGTTGAGAATTGGGTTCTATGTCATACCAACAACCTGGCAGTCCTGCCTTGGTCAAGGTGGCCATATTAGTACATGTGCCATTCTTTCACTTGGTATGCCTTGAACAAGAATTGCACCAATAACTTCCAGCTCTAGTGCCCATTTGCCTTAAATTAAAATGCTGTGATCAACTCATTATATGAAAATATACTTAGATTGTTATTTGAGTGTGAATTTCTTAGCTATTTAAGGTTAAGTGTTTTAATCATTACACAAATGTTCATTTTTTCCTAATAAACTAATATTAATACACCAAATAAATGCCATTACTTACTATTAAGACCACAATATTGGAAGAGCTCACTTTTATTCACTCATGTCAACATTATTCAAAAACATTTTCATAAACTGATTGTTACAGACAACATATGTCAATATGATTTAAAGACATTGTAATAATCTGGTTTTTAAATGCCATGTATGTCAGCATGATCTAAAGACAGTGCAATAAACTTATTGTTATTTACCACATATATAAACTTGACCTAAGAACATTGTTGTTACATACCACATATGTCCCCAGACACTTCATACCCAGTGGCACATGTAGGTGGACTTGTCACAGCAAAACTGGTCACTTCTGGCATTACAGTCTGCAACATGGAGAAATGTACATACTTATTGATGCATGCTTGCAATTCTGATGAAAATAAAACAGTAGAGGTTTTAGCCTGAGATGAAAAACAAGATGAATTGATTACATGATGATAAAATGTTATTTCCTTTTTGTTTTATTTATTTCCAAATATACTCATTTTTTATCAGAGAGAGATATTTGATAATTTTGGTCTGGTAATGAAGAACAGGCTTCTAAAATGTAATTAACATTTTTAGGGCAAATAATCTACATACCATGGTGCCATCACCTGAGACATATGTGAACACCTGCTCATCGCCCACAGCAACCTTCAACATTTGCTCAGCAGTCAAGGTCATACTGTCATAGGTCCAAGAGGCTCTGTCAATACATAAAAAAAAATCAATAAAGTTATTAAAACTTACTATAAAGTACAAAATGTATAATCTCAGGCCCAGATGTCCATGTTTTATCACCTATGACTCAGGTTAAACATCAGACAGTAAAACTGGTAGTCTGTTTTATTTCAAAACTTAAGCAGTCTTCCCTTTCATAACAATATTTTCACCAGAAAAGGTCATACAAAAAAACATTAGCCCATCTTAAATAACTTTATGCATACTGAATTATTGGTAAAATATTGACTAAAAAACAAAGAAAATAAAAGCAAGTATGAACTGTGATGATATTCGGCAAATAATCTTTAGATATAGTCAAGTTTAAAATTTAATGCAACTGAAGGTTTATTGCTTCTACACAAGCTGAAGAATGGAAAAAAACACAGCAAAGTACAGGTGAAATGCCAGTCTGTTTTTCTTTGACATCGCATTCTCTGCCTCTGCAAGCTAATATAGATTGAATGTTGCCGACAACTTTTGATATTTGATTTTTGAGTTGAGAGACTAAGGAAGGGTGTAAAAAAATGAGACAGTAATGCTTATTCACATTGTGTCCAATGAACTGTTCTTTTAAAGGAATTCTTCTTAAGAGTGCATTTTTTTATAGAATATTATAAGGAGAAAAACTGGGACATCAGATAAAAACTTCTTGAATTTGTGTTAAGACAGTTTGCCCAAACAAAGTTCAACTGTATTGCTCCAATTTTATAACTCAAAAACATTTTATAACATCACAGTATAGCAAAAACCCAATATTCTAAAACCCAAGCTTATAATTTGGCATATAGTTCTTTTACCTCAGACTCAAATTTACCTTTAAGTTAAATGTTCATGGATTTTGGTTCTTACCTCAACAGACTGAACTCCAGGTGTGCCGCCATGGTGTTGCTTCCTGTGCAGGTGAATGTGTAGCTGACACTGCTGGCACAGTCTCCAGTACACAGCCAACCACTGGCCCCCTGGTTGAATGTATTCATCTTTTGTAGCGTTGATGTACTGTACTGGGACTGAACAGTCTGACATGTGGGATTGGTGGTCAATGTCAAATCCAAGGTTACATTCTGGGTCAATGTTCGAGTTGCTGTGAAGAGAAAAATCAAAATAATTTGTGGTTTTTCTGTTTTAAAAAACTCACTGACCTTCTATAATCATCCCAGAACCAGTAGAAATATTTAGTTACAGCAGGTTCTATTTGACCATCTAAAATCTATTGGTCTTGAATGGTTCTTCATTTGTCTGGATAAGGGGACAAAATGGAACTATGGGGTCATGGGTTTTGTATCTACACCTACCTGAGCATGATGGGAAGGTGTAGGAGGTGTGCATCACATCCTTGGTCCACATGCTGTACCTGCTGCAAGTCTGGTACTGAGGATAGAGTCCTGCCACATACTGGCTGCTAGAGCATCGTGCTGTACACCTGACACCACTACTTCCAGACGTGGAACATTGGGCTGAGGAAGGGCTAGACCCACAATCCACCTCTGAAAAAGACCATTGGATAGATGGTATTTAGCATGGAGACATTTAACCCTTGGCTTGCTACATATGTTTATAACCTACATTAAAGGTTTGATTGTTTTTATTGTAACAAAATCCATATAAAACTAGATATATTGCTTGATACTGCTAATAGTGCAGGTTCTAATCAGACCGCTCCAGCAGGAAGCTAGCTGATTGGGATCTAAACAATTTGCCTCAACCTTATAAATACAGTATTAACATAAGAATAAAGTAGGTGTAATGCTGCCTTTTACTGTGATAGCAAGCTATAAACACCTGGCATGATACCACACCCTTCAACATTGTCCGGACACAGAGCCAATGAATTATGGAAACACGCTTACAAGCAAAGTGTCAGTGAAACAGATAAAGGTTCACACCTACAAATTATTTGAAATTTAAAGACAGTCAGGTTAGAACCTAATTGTTCCATACCAGGGACCAATACCCTACCTCAAGTATTACTATGGCCTGTAATAACCATTTTACTAACAAAACAATTAAATTGCAATACTTTGGACCACAATTATATAAACACATCATCTATTAAGACTGCAACAGCCAGTCCTACTATTACTCAGATATATTCTTGAGTCAAAATGTTAGGATTGTTCAGACTGCAATGCATCAAATTATCATAATCACTTGGATGATATTGACTACATCATTAGGTCACGGTTAAAAAAAAAAGCTCAGATGTAACTCTGCAAGTGACACAGCAAATCTCCACCAACTTCTGCATTAATTGACACTTTTATCAAATTAGTAAATTTGCATTGCAAATTAAAATCTGATTTAAAACTTTACCATAATAATTTCTTTCCAATTAAATAATATAACCACTTAAACATCTGTTGTCTTGTGTTTAATTACTTTCAAACTGAATAACACTAGCACTGTTATAACATTATGACATTGAAAGAATACAGGACAACAATGATATTGCTTGTTTAAGATATTTGACAAATTCCCCAAATGTATGATAATTTTGCCAGTCTGGTCATAGTATGGTCATAGTCATAGTATGGACTGTATATCGTAAAACTTACAAATACCATGAAAATATATAACCTCTGCACTTCCAAGTTCACAATTACAATTTGATTTATGAAGATCAATTACTAAGTTTACGCTTCTGTGAAGAGCAGATGCCCTGTTTTGTTAAGAAGGTATGTTATACCTCTGTTGTAGAGAACATAGCTGCAGACTGCTGCATTGCTGGAACTGTCAACCACTGCCACCACAATACCATGCAGACCCCAGTCCATTGGCTGACCTGCAAAACAGATGTATACTGGATAGAATCTGGGCAAAATTTTCAAGAAAATAATCTTCCTTAAATATGATTACATAATTAGTCCTGGTACTGGGTATATACTGGAACTTGATACATACCGATCAAAAAGGATAGAGCTAGCAAAGGAGGCTGGCAGTTTAAAACATCAGACACATAATACAACATAGAATATTTATCTTTGGCAAAATAATTGCAGGTAACACAACCAATTCAGGCTTTAAAAAGCTTCAATCCAACAGGGCAAGATAACCCAGAAGTCAAGATAAATGATGTGTTCAACATACACTGTCTTGTTAATTTATATAAAAATAAGTATAAGTATAATTATTGATCATATTCCGACTTCGGTTTCTTTAAAAGTAAATCAGTTATGTTTGTATTAATTACGATAAATTGATTTGCTTAAAACTTAAAGCATACAATTATAAAGCGCAAACTGCAATTGGATACAGTAATATAATGGAATATCTGGAACAGTTGTTCTTTATTGCATTACGCATCAACATGTCTAAATGAACTAGACGATCGTGTCCAAGTTGTCAAAGTTTTGAACAGTGGGAAAAGTTGTCGGGCTGTTGCATCTGAGCTTGGTGTCGGAAAAACGCAGATTCTGAACATTGCAAAACGAAAACGTGAAATAATCGACGAATATGAACATGGACACTCGAAGGTGAAACGAGTTAAACGTTCAACTCAAAATGACTCGCTGAACGACATATCTTATCGCTGGTTTTTGGATGCGACTGGACGACAAGTGCCAGAGTCACATTCTAATTGACATGCGAATAACATCATCTGTGAAACAAACTACCATTCATAATTATTTCAGTGCTAAGTGATGATTTTAGAACTGTTGTTTGCAATTTGATAACATGTAAATTGTAGTGTTTATACTTTAATTACATACTAATTTTATTACAAGACGACAGAGGACTTAGCACAAAATACAAACTGACTGTGCAAAACCAGGAGAAATGTATACAATACAAACCGCACAAACATAATATTTGATAAACATGCATGTATTTAAGTGCTGATTTATTTATTTTTATAGGCATTAGTTGACCTTTACATGCCTAGCTGTTCTGTTACACTAACTAAATATATTGATGTTATTGCTTTCTCTACTTTTTACTTATAAAACACAATTGTAAATTTCAAGTATGGTTCTCACAAAAAGTAACCATGCTGCATTAAGAGACCACCTGTCTTAAGAGACCACTTTTGCCCTGTCCCGATGGTGGTCTTTTAATACAGGTTTGACTGTAAATGAAAGAAACTGAAATGAAGCGAGCATCAAAGCTTAGAATTTTATGATTAAAGTTTTTAGATATTTTTTAAGCCTTCCAGCCTAAAGATGGTCCTTATGCTGATTTCCAGTAAAGGCCAGTTATCTCTTACAAACTATTGTGAACAAAATATACACCAACACATGACAGATCCACAATATTCTTACCGACATTAAAGTTGGAGATGGGGACAGTGATGCCCTGTCCACTGAATGTGACGTTAGGAAGGGTTGGGACTTCTGTTCTCGCTGTGACAACCAGATGGTCTATGGGACAGTTCTCTACAGCTGGTGTCACCACACCTGACAACACAGAAAATGGTAAATTTTTTTATCCAATAAAAATAATAATAAAGGTAATTTACACAAAGGGAAGCAATAAATAAATATATAAAATTCATTGAACTCTACAACAAACATGGGATAAATGTTACTTTACTTTCCAATTAATGCATTTCCAAGTTACTTTCCAGGATGCAACTTTTGATAATCTAATACCATATTTATATATTTTAATGCATTTTCAGCCAGAAACCAGTCTAAAGCATCACTTGAGTAGCTTAAGCTCTCAAAAAATTGAGTATGAAAGTAAAAAGTCACACACACTAAGAGGAAACTTGATGGCCTACCTGTGGTGCTGGGGCATGCAGTTCCCTGACATGTGAGGATGTAGGTTGTGGAGTACAGGCGCATAGTGGTAACAGCCTCATTGAGAATGTCCCATGATAGTACATAGTCCCTGGGGGAAAAGAGGAGATTGCTGGATACTGCATGTTATTGTACATAATGCATATTCCATAGAAAATCACTGAAAAATACTAATTATGATACATAATGCATATTTCATAGAAAATTACTGTAGTGCAAATTATGAAGCTTAATAATATTTCATAGAAAATCAAAAAGAAAAGCATATAAAGTATGCAGCTTTGTTCAAATTTTGCACTACAACCTTTTTTAAACAAAAACGTATATGTATTGAAAAAGGGCTCCACGTACCCAAACTATAAAACCCACAGAAAAACAACATAAATACTTTTTGATGTTTTGAGCAATTTACATGGCCCATCAATGGATCATGATTCACTGTTTTGAACTTAATTAATTGTGTAAGCTGTAATAAGTAAGACACTTAACTTCATCTCCCAAATATATACATAAAAAATGCTCAAGCCAAAATACCTGTCATAAGCCAGAATGGCATCTGCATTTTGGTCTTTATTCAGCACATGGAGGTTTGAGATTCGACCTTCGAAGCTATTCTCTGGAATAGTATAGCCCAGACCTGCATCAAAATCGCCAAACACCAGAAACCCTCTGGAAGAGAAACACAAGTGTACAGTTTCGCTGTGGTATATTCCATACTAAAATACAATAATGGCCATCTTACAGTAATCTTTCCATTATTGGTAAAGAAAAATTCCAGACAACTAGCTTGGTAGATCCATAAAAGAACTGCAGGACAGAAGGAAAGTTTCTGATTTTAAAATTCTTTACATTAATTGGGTCTTGGACCCATATACTGAGAGTTTGGGAATTCATATGTCAGCAACTCTCACAACTTGGTCAAGGGTGTCATGTACATATAGAAATAAATAACAACAACTACCCAAAAGATATATCCACAATACTAAAGATATTTGAAATAACACATGTAGTTAATGAACAGGCAAGAAATTAATATTAGTCTGTCTCTGAGATTGATATGTAATACTAATGATGATAATGTCATTGTGAAGATGAAGATTTTTATGACTGATAAATGTCAATTCAATTTAATTAGGATACTTAAAATGTTAATAGATTTGAATATATAATCTTACATCAACCTAACTTTTGATATCTTAACAGCTCTACTTATATACAATCTGTTAAGCATTTTTATTGTATAAACTGCCGTTTTTTTTTATTATTTTATAAGCTATGTGTAACATGCTTTTATTTGCTACTCTACATAATTCAGTGAATTAGAAATATTGTTATATTAAAGTCATTAATAATTAGTAATTACGTTTTTTTTTCAAATGTCTAAATACTGGTAAATAAACAAGAAATATATGTATGGATCTATGAAGGAAGATTTATTTTCCTGATAAAATTATAAAATCATCTATTATCACAGCATTTTTATACAATTTATAAAATAATTAATGAAGCTTTTCAGAATTTCAAATTACGAATAAATCTCATGTTTGTCAATAATGAAACATTTGGAAATAACATAGTTAACTTCACAATACAAAATAATAAAAGGAATAACATGAAAAAGGAGACACAATATCTTTGTTCTATAGTACAGCTGTCTGCATACAATTAATCTATACAATGAAAGTGCACCAAATATAAAAATAAAAGGAACTAGGAAAAATACAAACTGCCGCCACAATAAGCAATGAAAAAGCTTACAAGCTAATAATAGTAAAACAGACTATCAATAGTCATCTTATCATAGTAAAATAAATTGTGCCATAAAAAAAGCTTGAGACCAATATTTCAAAGTGACTTGGCCAGTTTTGTTTAGTTAAATAACACATAACAACATGATCCACAATTCATATATATTTATTTTATTGCTTTTCTATCAAGCCAATCAGCAAATTGATTATGTCCGACTTATACACATGACATTAACGCATAAACAGTTCATAGACATGAAAACCTGGTGAGCTAAAATGGCTAGAGTAGTTGAAGAGATGCTTTTGATTCTCACAAACTAAACGCAAAACTATCTTTTGAAGCACAGCCTGTTCACATATGTCATTCCTTTACTAATTGTTGTACTGATCAACTATGACCAAGTCAATTTAAAGATGCTGGAATAATTGTACTAATTTCATAACAAACCAATCTACAAGATATGCAATCACAGTAGCTAGTTTAGATAGAAGAGTTTAAAACTTGGAGCTATAAAGAGCTAAGTTCAGCAGTTTCAGGAATTATTTCCATGGCGGCCTGCTTTAATTCTTTTAAATTATTGTGATAGTTACAGAAGTGTAACTGATTTGTTTCTTATCACAAACAACTAATATCATGAAAATTAAAAGAGCAACAAATTACTTTTTCCAGTAGTCTCCTAAAATTAATGTGTTCCAACAGAAAGTGTCATGCTTATGGGTAAGATTAATCTACATCAGCCAATCATTAGTCTTGATGTACAGGTTGTTGTTCATAATAATGTTAAATTAACACATAATTAATCTTAACTAGCATAAAAGAATATAAAAGGTACATCGGTGTGTTAAAGTAAGTTTGGTACATATTATAGGTCTACACATTTGTTAATGGTATGTGGATCATGATTGTCTTGACCTTAACTGTTAATGATATTAAGCACACTGGGTTTGTTTTGTTACTGCTGTTGGAAGCAACATTTTGGAGAATTCATATCATTTGAAATTACTGTTAAAATCAATTAACCTAACTGATACACCAGTGGGGAAGGTATAATAAATGAGATTTTACACAAGAACAGTTACTACTATTTTAGAACAAAACACATTTTTTCATGACAGTTATGTTTCGACATTTATATTATTACACATTTATGATGACTGCAGTTTGTACACTAGACAGCTTGACTGAAAATGAATAAAAAAGTAAAAATATCCCTGTTCAATTTATCTGTACACATATGCAAGTTTTGCCTAACGTATTCTGGATTTTTTGATAATTAGAACACATTCTCATGATGAGTCATCACTAACAAGCATGATGGGTAATTTTTACTCACTTAAATTTTTTATTTTTATTCAACAAAACAAATCCAGCATTATCTATTACAGTTTTATATCTTTTGAAAGAAGACACTGACATGTGACTTTGTTATATTGTGAAAAAACAACACTACCTTGACTGCTACAGTGATTTTAAAAGCTTTACAATGCTTCTAAAGAAATTTTTTACCATAACTCACGTTTTTATGCTGAAAATTAACAAGGTGGAAACATGAAAATATACCTGTTCATATTCCTGTTTAAATTATTAAATGGTCTTTGCCAATTTTAATTGCTGTAAAGAATCGAACAAACAACAATAATGAAAGAAAATGTATGTTAGTTATAAAACTGCAAAATTCAACAAACTGATACCCAAGTCATTTACCAAGGAAGCCTCCCTGACCAAAGTGCATGTTACCATTGCTCTTTGTCAATCAAATCTGACTTTCTTCACAAGTAAAAGAAGAGACCTTGGTATTTATTTATATGAGAATATTAACAGATTTTATTGCTATAGAGGATAAAAAATCATTTTTTCAAACAGTGTATTTAAGAAAAATCTCGATTTTCCCAAACAACATATTTAGGATATTAAAGCTGAAGAGAGAATTTCAGAAGCATACATTATAAATATGCAAAAGGTGTTCACTCATGAATCATTATGTGTCAGTACAGCCAGCATTACATCTGCAACAGTGAGGGCATTCATGAATGACAGAATGATTACTACAGCGTGGAAAAGCTTAAGGAAAACTCTACACATGATTCAAGATGCTATTAAATAATTTTTCAATGAAGCCTAAACAAGCACACATTACCTGCGTGCCAATGGCTCATCTATAGAAAAATATTCCTGACTGGCTAGAGTTCCATCCACATACAGAGTTAACTCCCCTGGTGTGGCAGCCCAGCTCAGCACCAGGTGGTGCCACTGTCCATCAGTGATGTCACTCTGATATGTCAATGTCTGCAGAAACAACACATAATTATGGCACAACAATCAAGGGTTTTAATACATGTATTATATAAATGACTTATCTCATGGAAGGCAAATGATTGTAATATCAACAAGGTAATAGGTACAAGTTCCACAGAGGCCTTGGCTGAAGTTAATTTACTTTTTAAGGGTAGGTATTGTGATGTAAAATAAAAATCTGTCTGATTTAAGAATGGATTTATTGCAGTTTCTAATTCATGACTGTCTAAATGACAAATCACTTTACACAAATCTGTTTAAGAAAAACAACCACAACAGATGCTAGTAAAACATAATTGATCCTTGGCTGCTTGAATTCAGCCACTGACCCCAACACCAAAACACAAATCCAGTTTTAAGTCACTGCGACCTTGACCTTTGCACCACTTACCAAAAGGGGTTATCAACTCGTCTTGACAAATATCCCTTCCAAGTTATAGGATTGTAGGCTCATGTGTTCTCAAGATATTAATTTACTTAGCTACTAATGACCAATAGACAAACAGGCCAACTGACCAACATTTGCAAAACAAGCGTCTTAGAAGAGGGGGCATAATTACAAAAAAATACCACTTATAAAGGTTGTTTGAACAGTAATGCAACTGACATAGAATCTACATACATGTGTTGCCCTCTTTCTCCTGCCGCCTGTATTAGTGGTTTCTACCAAGACCTGTGTTGATGAGAACATCCAGATAAGATCTGGATCACTTGGAATGTCTCCTTCACTGAAATATACACCATTAATTAAATGTTAAAAAAACAGCAGCTGAAGAAGAAGAAACATTAATGAAATATGCAAACTTCTTCTACAATATCAATGTAAATGCTTGTTTAAATGATGGGATTAGTTTAACAAAAATATTCAAATTAAAATTTTAAATGATGTACTGGTGTAATAAAATAAACTAATTTTATCATAATAAATGTTTTATTCCTGTAAAATACACAAAACATGTTAAGTTCCATGTCTTTTGCTTATAAATGAAAAAGGATAAACAATGGTCCACTTTTCAATGAACACTTTCTTAAACAGCTTTAAAATCTTTTATAAATGATTATCTTACTAACTGAAATGCTTATAAAAGAGTCACACAACTTTCTGCATTAAACAAATACACTGATGACTAATCTGCATGGTTTGGCTTAGTTACCACTTTAATAACAACATAAATGGTTTAAGCTGTCTCATTTCCTTGATGACATAAAACATTAGTAACTCACTCTGTCAATGACCCCAAGACAGTCATGATGACCCCGTCACCATGGCGCTGGGTGTATCTGACCCGGAATGCTACAGTCATGGCCAACAAAGGTGTGCCCAGCTGGTTGAATCGTGAAGTGGATGCCTCCACACGACACAGGCGCCGTGATGAGATGATATACTCAAACTTACCATCCACATCTATAAGTAAAAAATTTTTTTACTATAGCAACATAGGTACAAATATATACACAAGTAAATGCTATTTAATATATAAAACAATTCATAATGTTGTATTCATGTAGGTTCAAAGCAAAAAATATTTGTACTTTGTATTGAGTACAGATGTTACCTTTATCACAGTTCTCTCCCCTCTTGCCAGTGGTGCAGACACATGTGTACGAGCCCAAGGCTGGGATACAGATCTCGTTGGGACCACATGGGCTGCTGTCACAAAGATTTATGGTAGTCTCACACGAACCTCCTGTATAGCCTTAAATAGATTGGAAAATGGAATTGCCTTAAATGTCAACAATCCAGGGTAAGGACTTGAATTGCCACCTCATAGAAATCTCTACGATGTACTTATAATAGTCAGTTTTCTTTTGCAGTTGAAAATGGTTCAGTATAGACTTACAAAAAACATTTTTATAACTAAGATTTTAATGACTGATTGAAATGTTTTTTAAAAATTGCCTAGCTAAGACTAATTAAGACTAAGAAAACTTAATGACATTTAAATACGGCATCAAGGGCAAAATTAATGAACACAAGGAGAACATAGTTGATGAATATGAAAATTATAAGTGGTATTTTTCTATTACTATTTTGTTTAGTTAAAACACAACCTAACTTACCTTCTGGGCAAGTGCAGATGACACTCCCTGTAGTATCGCTACAAGTGCCACCATGTTGACATGGACTGGTGGAGCATGCTGGAAGTACATTCTGACAACTGGCCCCACTGTAGCCTGGAAAAGGAAAACTTAGCAGATAAGTACCTGTATCCTTTAAATGTGTATCTATCTATTACCTGTACTCATAAACATATGACATACAATTATGCCAGTGATTTTTTTCTTGGAAAAGCACATTGGATAATTTTATTTTGACTATTTAAATTTGTTAGCATGTGTGTCTAGTAGTTCAAATGTTGGACTTTTGATTAGAGGGTCCAGGGTTCAAACCAAAGACCAGCAATGAAATTTAAGTTTATGGGCAAAATTGCTCCAGGAAATTACTTCTTGAGTCTTGGTTCTAACCAGGAAGTGGGCAGTTTGAAGGGAATAATAAAAGTTATAGTATCATTAGATACAAGGCGTACACAGTCATTTGTCAGCTACACTGACAACAGTTAAATTAATTTCCTTCTTGTTTCTGGTCCACTTTTGTACTCACACTAACCCTTAGTTAACACTGATTATAAATTTGAGGACTGTTTATTGTAGTGATTTCTATAACTATTTTTATTGGGCTGCACAATGTAAAGAAGGTAAATTTATACTAAGTGGATAAGGTTTGACATTTCTCAAATAACCTTTGTTATTTATTTCATGCTAGGTAGCCAGTTATTCATAAGTTTTGTGTTGCAGGTATTTCATAACAAATTAACAATGAAGATATGCTTTCTTAAAGAATTTAAGACAGAGTCAATAATAAATTACTGTTGCAAGGTCACACACCAAACAAAGAAATAACTCCTTAAACTTATTTTAACATCAGTTGGTATGTAACAACCAACCACAATCTAACCAAAACATATTTGCTCCTTGTTTCATTATCTCCCTTACCTGAAGTACATGTACAGGTGGTGTCCCCTGCCCCTGTTACAGAGCACGTACCCCTGCCTGTCACACAGGGCTGTGTCCTGTCACACACATTGTAGCGTTCAGTGCAGTTGGTGCCAATATAGCCTGTTGCACAACTGAAATGGTCAGAACAGGTATTTATATTTGTATGTGTATAACAAGCAAGTATAAAAGATAAGTTGTTCATTAATAAAATTTTATTTCATATTTATCTGCATCACTTGAACATTTTAACAGATTACAATATTACTGTTAACATTTGAAGAGTGCCTGGACACAATGCTTCTCATCTCCTTCGAACTTACATATTTACTCCAATACATGCACTACTGTTTCCCAGGTATATTGGGCAGTCCGATAACTAAGTTGTCTGCCCTTGAGTACTCTCCGAATGCGCATGCGCATTAAAACTTCCGGGGTATAAGTAGAAATTTTATCAGCGTGTATAACACACACATCGAGTGACATGGAAAGTTAATTAAAGAAAGAAACAAAACCAAAATGGAAATCGCCGAAATATTGCTGAATATTTAAAGGTGTTTATAGCGGGAAGGTGGTCGAAAACAGAACTGTTTCATGGCATCGATTTCCTCAAAACAAGCGACTGCGACGCATTTCGATGGTATTATAACACTTCGCCCTCCCTCAACTGGTAACAGTTCGCCCTTGATTGGTAACAGCTCGCCCTAGATAGGTAACAGTTCGCCCTTACTTTATAACATGTCGCCTTCGGATATAAGTGTATACATCAAGAAAAAAAAGTAAATTGGTTAATTTATTTATAACCATTCACATTGTATTTGTTTTCTTCGTCTTAATATACATTATGCGCTCTTCTAAAATATAAGTGTATACGCCAATCTTCGCCCTTAAAAATCTTTAAGAAATTAAGTAAAAAGAATGAAAACTTATTATTTTTTTATTATTTTGACACCATTCACATTAAATGTATGCTTCTTTTGTCTCCTTATTCTTTGTTATTATTAACAATGTATTATTAACATTGTAAATTATTATATTTTTATTTTTCATATTTTAAAATTGTTTTAACCAAAGAAAAAAATCTGATCCTCCCAGTACAATATGTGAGCTGTCACTGTTCCTTGATTTAAATGCAATGTTGCGACCTAAAATAAGATCATTATACTGTGTACGTGGTTTATTTATTTCATAATTTATATTTAAATAAAATTCCGCTGTTGCAAGGATTTTAATGTTACTTAGTTGCATACATATTTTGTTGCAAATACTTTAATAAGGTTGTCATACTCAAGATGACTTGAGTACGCAGTTATCTTATAATTGCACATAAAAGCGTGAACGTTAATTGGTGTTTGCCTACAGACATTATTGTGATGATACCATTAGCACTAATCTTGATAGATAATTAGTCAGTGTGATCTTGATTAATGTTTACCGACATAGACGTATATAAAAATTTAAATTAATAAATTGGTCAGTGTGTGATTGTTAATTGATTTTTGCCTAGTCATTATTATGATGATAGCGTCAGCACTAATCTTGATTGATAATTAGTCACCATGATCTTAACTGATGCTTGCCGTCATAGACGTATATAAGTGCTTGCAATTAATAGACTAGTCAGTGATTCAATCTCGCAACGTACGCAATACAGTATGAAGAAGTCGACTAAGACGGCAACCAACTAATTGTATTTGTATGCATATCTTATAAAATATTATATATATTATACACTATATAACAAATTAAATCAATTATAAACTTTACTTGACATCATTTTCCCCCTTCATTTAACGCGTGGAAATGGTACACTTAGTACTCATAATGCATATGAAGCCGATGAAAACAAATACAAATTGATGTGAATTGTGTCGAAATAATTATAAATAAGTTAACAAGTATACACTTTTGCTTGACGTAGCCTATACACTTATATACGACGGCGACATGTTACTGATCAAGGGCGAACTGTTACCGATCAAGGGCGACCTGTTACCAGTTAAGGGAGGGTGAAGTGTAACGAATTCTTCTCGAGTTGGTCTCTCCTTTTCAATTCATAATTGCCAGTAATATCTAGCTTGTAAACGCCGATAATTCGCTCGATTAGCTGATATTCACTTCAGGATCTAGCCAAACGACGATTCGCCAGGTCCTTCTTTAAATCTGTTAGCTTGAAATGGTCTAATTCTTAGTTGTTTACACAAGCTTCGTTGATTTCTTTGTCCGTGTCCGCCATCTTTTTTTCTTTACTTAGTCCCCAGAGGCTCGGCGACGAGTAGCCTCCCTTTGAATTCAAGGGAAGTAACCGAGTTATCGGACTGCCCAATAGACTGGTATGAAGTAGTCAAGACATGAAGGGTCAGTCCTTCATGGCTCCAAAATTCAACCTTCTCATAACTCTGGATGCTGCCATAAGCTACACACCACCCCACTTTTTTTTAATGAAGACCACTTTCAATGAAAAAGTATTTGAATATACACCACAAACGATGTTAAAGAAGGCATTAAGTAACAAAATTGCTGCAGATATAGCTAACATTTGAAACAGATTATGTATATAAGACCCTTTGAGTATACAAGACCCTATGTAGAGACAGTCTTTGTTTATACAAGACCCTTTGTGTATACTATTTCCAAAACAAAAAGCCATGTTTTACTAGTAACTAGAACTGTATGCCAGGGACTAATGAAAAAAGCTACCCTGCTCCCTATTTGTAAACATCCCTCTCTCATATCAATCTGTTATGTCCTACAGTTTTCCCTCATTTGAATATTTCTTCCAAAGGGCAAACAAACAGATCACCTTGTTTTAGTATACCCACAAAACTTTAATGTGAGGTTCAATTACTATGTTGAGTTTTATTATTTTTTAAATAGTAATATCGATGTTACTGACATGTCAAACCCTACCTGCACACATAGCCTGATGTTGAGCTGTAGCAAAGGCCACTGTTGAAACACTGGTTCCCATTGGGGCAGTGACTAGTTTCCTGGTCACAGTTTAGGCCTGTCCAGGGAGGTGGGCACTGACAGGTGTAAGAGAACATCGACGTTGACATACATGTACCTCCATGCTTACAAGGATAGCTGTTGCATGCTGATATCAGAGTCTGAAAGTAAACAGTACATTATATCATAATGCTTATATTCAATAAGGTAATGGGAAGTAAATTTTAAAAGTGTCTGGAAGGGTCCTCACTCCATTGTATTGTCTTATATTTCTTAAATCTCTTTAATTTGAACTAACAACTTGTCATAAAATCAACTTGTATTTATTTTTTATGACGATTATTGCTCTTTGTTTGATGTAAGGAAATTTTCAGCTAAAATTTAAGATTATTTAAGACAGTCACATATCAAAAGTTATAAATCTGTAATCTTATAATGTACAGTACTTTCAATCAAAAGAGTAAACAGTTTCAAAATAATAAATGAAAAAATATGAACATATTGTAATGATCTGTAGTCACATTAAGGAAGGCTTCCCATAATGAACTTTGGTCAATATCGACACATTCGGTTTGCGACGGAAGCTTTCGTTTTTGCCCGGTGAAAAACGTAATTTTACCAAATAACACTAAATTAATTGTTAATGTTTAGGTTAAATGTTAAAATGGTTCAAAGTATGTCATAAAGGACAAAAATTTTGACATATATCATGTTTAGAGGGAAAATATTTTCAAAAATGCAAAGTTCCTGTCACGTGACGTTTTGGGAATTTCCTGTTTGCAAACCGAAACAACAAAAAATCCAATGCCACAAGAACGTGATTTTCGAGGAAGATTTAAGGTACATAAGCGTCCCACAATACGGAAACAATGCAGTACAACGTTATTAACGGAACACAATTACGCAAATTACGCAAATGTGTATTTGTGCGATGGAGATACCTGTACAAACCCGAATTTTATACTTTGTCATTTTGCTCTCAGTGGTAATATCTCAGTGGGTAGTCATTTTCAAATCTTAATTTCTGAAGTTAACTACGGTAAAAATATTTCAAATTGTTATATTTTACTCAGCTATGATTGTAGGTGATATTTATGTATTGTACCTACTTTAATAAAAAAATAGGGTAATGTGACTTTGGCAAGTTTGGTTGTTCGAGATTTAAAAGGAATTTTCATATACTCTTGTTTACTTTTTTTACCAATATGATATGTTATTTTTTTTAAATCACTCACGATATGAACTTTTATATCTGCAGCAAATTAATGCCTATTTGCATAGAAATTTGTCCAAAATCTTCAATTTTTTTTTTTAAATCTTGTACCATTGTATTTTTTCCGATACACAAAAAGTCAAGTCTGGGAATAGATGGTTATCGTGTGACGTCACACATTTCCCAGCATGCAATGCGGTCGGCCATATTTGTGGTAAAGCCATTGTTTACTAATGTCTGCTTAGGTCCCTACAATTCGACGATTGAATCGATTTTTTCGCGAAAGATGTCGTGTGTAATGGTTACAAAGTGCAATAGGACCATATTAATACACTGGAGCTATTGTGCGTGAAAAGGACTTGAAGAAGACTAATTTGATCGCTTTTGATCCGTACTCGTCTTCGACGACAGCCTGATGACTTGCAGTCGGACATTGCATATCCAGACAGAGTGAACTATCTAGTGTTTCAGCAAAGTGCGACATCCAATTAAATATTGGTGGAGCTAGATCCTAGACTTGTGCCAGGGTAGAACCACTGCGCATTGCAGGTTAGCTGGTAAACCTCCACGACCAGGACTCGAACTCTTGCACTGAGAGGCTGAGGAGTTACAAGTCAACAACTGCTTGGACAAGGGCACTGCTAAACTTTGGTTTTAAAACAGGGTTATTTATTATGTGTACTGTTTTCAATTCTTTACATCATGTTATACTATTTTTTCATTGCTTTAAGTTCCTTAAAACCCATGTTGTGGTTGTCATATTTATTATATGTAATCGAATACCATTACGCAGTCTGCTTTTGCTTTTCCTGTTTATTTATCGATGAATTTACTGTCATTAAATATTTTTTACCGTAAAATGTGTTGTTTTTAATTCAGAAATGGTGTGGTTCTAAAAGAAGTACTAAAACTTGAAGTCAATTTTCTGTGAAATTATTATTCTAACATAATGTAAGTTTGTTAAATTTGCTGAAAAGTAGGACAATGATAAAAATAAAAACACTATGTGCTATTATTTATTGACAAATGTCAATGTTAAAGCAAAACCATTTTAAATAGTTAGCTGTAACAGCTAGTTCCGGCTCGTTCTGAAAACAGTTTGTTTCTTACACTTTATTAGAGCTGGTATCTGGCAGTTTGGACGAAACAATTTTCTCTCATGCATTCAAATAAATGATTTTTGATTGTAAAGATCCCGCAAAATGCTGTTTTATATTCCGGACTGGATCCTTTGGCTTTATGGTGAATAGTATCTTGGTAATGGTGTGGAGTGAAGTTATAGAAGTGGTGATGACAAGAGAAATTAAAAACGTTACTCAGGAATGAAGCCATACCGTTGACACTCTAGCTCATGCCATACTCAATACACAACCATTTACTTGTACCAATACAAACTGTCTAGGTTATGTATGACATTTTATTTTTGCCCATGTTGCCCCTGGCTATTTACAGCCCCTTATCTGAAACCTGTTGTTTTAATAGTCTAGACCATATGGCTTTGCTTCCTGCGTGTCAAAGGCCAGGTGCAGGTGGATAAACATTACTTTCTCACGTGTATTTTAGGTTAAAAATGAATTTTAATTAAAATATCTGAGTAATTTAATTATCAATATGATTATACATTATTTCAAGTTAACTAAATTAAGATTTCTGCAGTATTTTAAGTAAAAATAGTAGTATTTGCTATGGTGTGGAGTATTTTCCAGCAGGTAAATGCCAGTAAATACCGGGGGTTGAATTTACCACCCAACCTTGTTCTTACAGCCATGTAAAAAGTAAAGCAAAACACATTGCCTGTCATTACATAAAGGGTTTTTCCTATCTGAGATAACTTGAAATCATCAACGTGCCTATTTAAAAATAATGGACATTTAATGCGATATTTTTAAGATTCACACTGTCGAACAATACAGTAAGTGTAATAACAGTCTTCACTTTAACTAAAGTTTATTCGAGCATTATGTATAAATTTCCAAGAATATTAGTAACATGTGTTGTTACATGGGTACAATATTAGCAAATTGTCGGATACCACATTACAACCAATACAGGGCGTTCTATAGACGCTGAACGTCAATGGTCATTGACTCCTCAGTCAAAATTTTCAAGGGTCAAATTCAAATATCTGGGGGTACATTTTTTGCATATAGCATCTTGAGGGGCACATACATATTTTTATGTCACTGATGACAACATTTTGTCTAAAATTGACCTTGATGGAAATTATCGATACTGTTGGTTGCTTTTTAGTTTATTTAGGACCAGTAAATAAGCAATATATTTCTTAATTGTTTGTTAATTATCTGTATCTGTATCTTAACAAAAACAATAAAATAAACAACAACATAGCAATTAACATTATAATATACATATTTTCTTTCGACTTTTAATCCAATCCAAAACACTTAAAAACGCTTAGCTACAATGAATGCTCCGTTCAAGCGCGAAAGTATGACGTCCGAAAGTTCTCTCGTCCTTTTCCCTTAGTTTGTACTGACGGCTGGTAATGAGAAAAAATATTTCTGATCCGGATTATATATTTTGTGACATTTCACAACACTACAAGAATTAATCATCATCTTAATTGCCTGTAATGGTCAATTTAAAAAAAACTGCGCTTTCACGGTACTGATATGTTGATTCACCTTACCACAAAGATGGCGGACAAACAGGTGCGCGCGCACCTTGGTGAAAAATCGATAACCATCTATAAAAAAATGTGAAAATGCAAAAAGTACACGGTAAAAATTTGTTAAAATGTGTATTTTAACAAATATTGCAAGTTTTAGTAAGTATGAATTTTTTCCCATTAGGGGAAGACTTCCTTAACCTGAACAAAGTATGCAGGCAACATGAATATCATAAACAGGATGTGTGACTTACCTCACAGCTGTCCCCTGTATAGCCTGGCTTGCAGGTACACTCATAAGAGTTGCCAATGTTGGTACAGGTGTCGGTGGACTCAATCTTACAGCGGTGACAAAGTGTGGTGGTAGCAGCACTACAGCTGGTCATACCTGGATAAAGGTATGATACAGTGGATTATTATATGCATTACCAGGTCCGGTATTACATGAAAACCTCGCTAAAAAAAAACATGTGCCCCATCTAGAGTAAAGCTTTAAAAACAGTTGAATGGATATGGTACTTACAAGCTTTGACAAACTGACAGTTTTTTCCATGGAAACCCTCTGGACATTGGCACTCAAAATCATCCAACTTGCTGATGCACAAACCACCATTTTGGCAGGTGTTGGATCTACAGGTAGCTAAAACACAGATAGATATCCTTGATGAACAATTACATGTATGTAGAGGCATATGTCTTGTACGCTGCACTTGTTATCATTGTCAGGTACCAATTTACCAAGTTTGCAGCATATCTTTCCGTTAGTTATTTTCTGGATAAGAAAAATAAACTAAGGGAGATAACTCAAGAAATTAAAGTTGGTGGAGATATGGTTCCTCTGTGCTGTAATTCATCACCAAGGACCTATATACAATGTTTGAATGAATCCTTGCATTTGTAATGGAGTAATTCTCTGGACAAAGCAGATCAGACAGATAGATGGATGGGATAAATAAACTAAAGAAGAAAATAATGTAGGCAAGTTTTTGTTCATGTGCATTGCATTTCCATTCATCATTAAGTACATATATAAAATGTTCAAAGTAAATCCATTAAGAAGTCATCATGTTACTTTCCGCATAAGGAAAATAAACTAAGGGAGATAACTTTAAAAAGTAGGTAGGAGCATGGCCATGTGCACTGCATTTCAACTCCTCAATATCTATCTGACCTCAAAGTTAAAAGTTATTTTAACAGTTTGAGAGATCTGGACAAAACTATTAGGAATAGACAGATGGCTGGATGTCTGGACAGACCTATGGACATGAAGCAGCGACTATATTTCCACCATCCAACTCCAATAAAAATATTATTATTCATGTTACACTTTTAAACAACTTAGTAGGTCATATTACCCATAACTACAAGTTTGTGACTATTTGATGGAGAAGAATAGTTTACATTGCACACTGAAGCATATGTATGTAAATATTATAGTTAGTGTATTTTACATACATAATGAGTACATTTTACATTATGTTACTTCCTAGCTGTTACTTATGAGCATATGGTGAAGAAAATTCATAAAATACAAAGGTGATATCCTATAAATACCGCAGCATTATTTTATATCATGTTAACTGGAAATATAGGAAACTTTCTGATGCACTGGTATAGTTTAATAAAAAAACGTGGCCATGCCACGAAACCAGGTTTTCAAAGATTCAACACAAATTATTAAGCAGAAACTGTTTTTCATTTTTCAGTAACAGTGACCTTGACCTGACTGGCTCCAAATCCAATCCTAAGCTAGGTGTTCATGCAAACTTGCTATATCCAAAGCTTCATCAAGATTAATTTATCCAAACTGAAGTTGTTTACTGGAAACCCTCTGTTTGACGTTGCCCGCCATACCCCAATCTAATAACCAGGATTTTCGTTAAAAACCTGGTTAAAAATTCACGATACAAATAGGCTAAAATGGGGCATCTGTCGCATAGTGGTCAAGTTGCTGATGGTAATTTCTGGGACTTCTTAGCATCTCACCATGTGGGTTTATTTCCCGATCATGTCGAAGGAATTAATGGTGGTAAGTATTCCAGATGACCTATGGTGTTACCCAGACATTTGTCTGAGGTCTTCCTGCATCAAAATACATCACTATTTATATATAAGAAAAAAATAAAATACTAGACAATTATTGATATCTTACTAATGTTGTGTTCACAACTCAATCCAGTGAAGCCTGCCACACACACGCATGTCCGGTAATAATGGCCGTGAGCAAAGCACAGACCACCGTTCATACATGGACTGATTGCACAGGGAGAATTTTCAGTCAGACAGTTCCCACTGAAATTAGGAAAAATATTCCATTATGACATTTTTTTTTTCTCTAAACATCAGCTGCTTTTACCAGTATTCTGTATGAGATGCAGACCATTTTCTTACCCAATATTGGTTATCAAGTGATTGACAGGATTATAAATTTATACTATTTATTTAAATACATTATTTATTTAAATAAACTAATGACAGTTTCAATTGCTGTGATAGATTGATATCTCAAATGTTGAATCTACCATAATTTTCAAGTTGTTTGATTGGTACTAATTACAGGTTGACTAAGTGTCAGTCCGGCTTAGTATGAAGGTGTTTGATAACTTGTAGGCTATATGAATTCATATATGGTATGCATTATTTTTATATTAAAATTAATGTGTTTTTAATTTATTTTCATGGCTATAAAGGGTGACTACCAAAGTTTCTCACAGGGAACCAAAGACGCATCCATTTTGTTCTTGAAAGATTTATTTCACTACATGTAAGCTAAAAGATTAAAACATGAAAAAAGAAAGAGGTCAAGTTAGTAATCTTAAAACGGGTTTTAATATCCTTCTATTGAAACTAACATGTAGTTCATAAGGGGAAGGTAAGTAACTACTCATTCACCTATTGTGTGTCTATTGTTATGGTTATGAACAGTTCCAAACCAGCTGATTTCAACAAATCAAGTAGCATTGATGCTTTTGAGGTGAAACAACATTATCTACAGACCTTTAAACTACATAACTAATCTTTTAAACCAGTTAAATTGACCAATTATGAACAGAGGCAAATCAATAAATCAATAAAACTTTGGGGTGTAAAAACAGTAACTATGGACAAAAAAAATTACAGATAAGTTTGCACCACAATGTTGTATCTTCTATAAATATATATGACTGTTATCAAAACCAAAATCAAAAACACAAGGTTAGATATAAAGTAGCCATGATTTACACTACATCCATTGGTACAGAATAGCTACTGTGGTTTATAATCTCCTTGCTGATAAAAAATAATTATAATAATACAGAATATTCAATTTGAAGCAATATTAAACTGATATCAAATATCTAGCTTACATTCAGATTAAATACTTGAACTTATTACATTTCTTTCGGGCAAAATGAAATGGTCTTACTTATAAAAAACAGTACATGTATTATTTATTTTGATACATCATCACAACTAAAGTTGATTCTGCATATCTGCATACAGCATTTTCCAAACAATTTAATCCAAGAAGTTTTTATAACTGTTAATATATGATCAGTTACAATTTACCAAGTACCATTTTAATTAGGACAATACAAGGTACTGTGAAAGCATTTTATTTCGTAGGGCAGAAATTTCGTCGTTTGAAGAGGACTGGCATATTCATGGGTACTTGACTTTGTGGATTGCCCTACCCACGAAAAAAAAAAAAAAAAAATTACCTTCGATTTTTGACAGATGCAAAACTGAGGCCTAACACTGAAACAGTGTCAATTGCGAAACTACGGATAAGCGAGTGACTCTGCCTATTGTCTTACGTCACGCCTGATGATATTGATCCACGGCAGCCGGTCAATGTTTTCACAGCCGAGTCTCATCAGACAACTTTTATGACACCAAACTGTCAATTAGCGTGTCATTTAAGGGATTATATTCATAAAGATGTTAGGGGCGCGGGTTCTTTTAAGGGTCTAATTTAACGAAGCCATTGACTGTCAATTAATGCCAATTAGCGTACTATGCAAATTGACACAAAGCAGACCCTTGAGTAAACACCCTACACCTATAAAGTTGATCAGCGCTTTTATTTCTGTCTCACTTTTACAAAGATTCTTATTGACAAAGTTTGATTATTTATGGTTTAGTAAAAATATGTTGACATGATTTACAAGTAAATCTAGCATTCAAAAGTCTAACCGAGGGAATTTTATATTGTTGGTACTTAAATTCGTGGATTGTCTTGCCCACGAAATCCACGTAATTAAATGCCCCACGAAATTAAATGCTTTCACAGTACAACATATACAAGTGATGGTCTTCATAAACCTGATACTCAAGTACAAGTAGGCAGTTCTCAAAAAGGGTAAAGTCAAATACTTTATTGTAATTTAGATAAAAGAAATATCCAATATCCTTTAATAAAATAACACTTTTTAGTTTAAACTTTTGTGTGTGGGTGAGGGTGGGGGTTATTGCCATGCTGGTCAATGGTGTAGATGCAGTGTGATCCAGTCAAATAAATGTGCAAATATTTTACACAATGACTTTGAATTAAAACAATCACACATTCTGAACCAGTAAATCTCTCTTAACCAAATATGGTTATTTTATACATTATACATATAGCTAAAGTTACTTTAAACTTTAGTATTGTCAAATGGTTCACAATTAGACAACATGTCTAAACAAACTTAAGTCTGTTCCTTGAAATCACACTTAAGCACGTGGCAAATTGACCTTGAATAAATACTGGAAACAGCATAACTGCAAAGTAAATTTCCTTTCTTGAAAAAAAAAATCTGCATGACATCACATGAACCTTTGACCACTAAATGCAAAATCTTAAATGCTTTACCAGCAAATTAAGTGGTAAAGGGAAACCAGCATGATGTTTAATATTAACAACACATTAGCTTTTTCAATATGTTTAATTGTTAAATATAAATAATGGATGAGAAACACAGGACTTTTGGTAAACTTTGTTAAAGTTCTGTTAAAAAGAAACTTATTAAAAACTTAAATGATTTGTATTTAAACAGTTTTCATAATAAATTATCCCAATTTTAAAAATTCTCATGCTTTTTTTACAATGTTTTCTTCTTTTTTTTTTAAAGAAAAAGAAAAATTAGAGAAGAAATTTGCTTTCTTAAAAGTGAATTTAACAAATTTCCAAATTAGGAAAAAGTTTCTAAAAGATTCTATACTTAAATACGGCATTTTCTTTAGGCAAGATTTAAATATATTTATGTTACATGGAAAAGGGTTTACTTTCAGTGTAAAAAGGTCTATCATCTCCCCCCAAAAAAGAATTTCAGTCAAATTATCTAACTCATCCATTACACATCCCTGACAAAGGAAACAACAACAAAAATAAATAAACAAAAACCTAAAGTTACAGGAGCAAACTCTCAACCTCACTTACGTCTCAGACACATTTTTCCTGTGAATACAATTAATTGTTTGTGAAATTAATAAAACAATCACAACTATTTAAAACATGTATCCATAAAATTCAATTTAAAGTAACATGTAGTTCAATTAATGCAGGAACCCTTAAGTGTTTTCAGACATTTCATTTCATTTTTATTCACAGAGTGAAAAAAGCACTGAAAGCATGGCCCATGTAGGATTTATTCACATACAATGTATTTGTATTTCCAATGGTTTAAATTCATATTGTAAGCTATTTTATATTTTTACTTTTACGAATTTGAATATATATACTTACAATGTACACAATGAAAAATAGACAGCTTGAAGATACTGTGCATATTTTGATAACATACTATTTTAAAAATATAAAACAATTAAAAAATGTATAACCAGCACAGGGTTTGTGATGTTGATAGAAAAATAACACATTCTAAAATCAAAGCAAACACAAAAAAAGTCTTTAAAAAGTAAAGGTCATAAACAGAAAGAAACATGCAGACCTCTGTTCTTTATTGGGAAGGTTTTACCACTATAAAAACCACTTGCAGATTCCATCCTCACTAGAAATTTTGCACAAGTTCATATTCTGAATCCACAGTTACATAATCACGAATATGCCACTATAATGTGACAATACCTTAACCTTTCCAGATAAAAACAGGCATTGTCTTTATGTCCCTGTAAGAAGTTTTCTTGAAGTCAAAGTTTGAGCTTAAGCAAAATCTCAACTGGGAAAATGTTTCTGCAGGTGGAACATGGGTTTATTATAAATAATGACCTTAAGTCTGAAACTGCCCTGAAGCAGCTGAATGATTGGTTAGCTAGCTGCACCAATCAGATGCCTGGATATACTATATAAACTCAAACTTTATGATCGTGAGCCAAGACTCATGGTTTTAAAACTTGAGCTTGAGCCTGAGATTGTTCTGATTGGTCAGTTTAACCTTCAGTTGAAAAGTGACCAATCCGGTGGTTGAGGTTTTACTCAGACATAAGCAGAGAGACTTACCTGTAGAAACACATTGTGTCTCCAATGAGATTGTACTCAATCCCAAATATGAACTTCAAGCCATTGCACAACATTATTTTAACTTGTGTGACAATTAATCTAAACAACAGCAACAGCTTGTATTATCTTTGAACACTTAAGCACAAAATGATCAAGCTTATGCTTCCAATGGGAGCTATCTAATCAGGATCTTTATTATTTCCTGCAGAGTCCCTAGCAATATGTCTATATACCTATGCATGCATTTTACAAGCAAAAGGTTTGTGTACTGTTTAGTAATAAATGTAGCCCCATATAGGTTTATTTGAGATGACTGATCTGTAGCTTTTATATCTTGCACTGAAGAATGAGTTCCTCTTAATTGTAAAAAGTGTTAAACCAATACAAATGTTGATCAGAATGTTAGACCTTACTAGCTGACTTGTTAAGACTTCGATGAAGAATCTGTAAATCTTTAAGCATTGTTTAGCCTAAGCAGTGATTATTTAAGAAGCAGACACTAATGACAGCAAGCTAACAGAAGCAGCAAACACTGGTGAATTACGTTGTACAGTATATATTACCCAATGGACCTAATATAGTGTAAAAAAATAATAAACGTTGAATAAAAACACATTTTGGGAAAATTGTGTTTGCATAATTTTAAACAAAATATACATGTTTATAGTTTTACAACTACATGAGTCTACTCACAGCTGCTGGTTTGGAATTTTAAAGTTGCCTTGATGTTCTGCATAATTAACATGATTAAGATAAACTTTAAATTTATATAAGAACAGTCAATTTGATAGTAATCTTCTTCTTGAGGCCCTGTTATGGCATAACTTTTCAGAGGTAATGTGTTACAAAGTACAACAGTAAAATGAACTGCATAACAAATGCTGTAGTTTATCGCAACTTCAAGAGATTTTTCGCTTAAATGGTATGATAAAACAGCCATATTAAGCGAAAGAAAGAGCATACAAAAACAGACCTAATGCATATAGATCTTATGTATCAGGGTTACTTCAGGCAGAATATATTTACTATAAATACATTGGGGTTATTTACAGTAAAGGATAGATAATGTATTTAGTAGCAGATAAAAAGCTACCATATTTTCTCACTTAAAAGACGGGGATTTTTCCTATAAATTTCATGTTCAAAGAATGGGGCTCATCTTATAGGCGGAGTGGAGTGACCTGGCAAAAAGTTTCCACATTGTTTTAGGGCGAAAACATACCACGTAAACTTGTTAGCAGTTATGCAATGACCCAACGTCAACGATTAACTGTCTCAAATACATTTTCCTTTGTACTGCATAAAACACGACTTATTATCCGTCAGTAAACACTGAAACAAACATTCTTCAGTCTGTCAAATACACCAAGCTGTTATTTACTTGGCCTTTCTGTGTAGACTTGCCTCATTACACAGGTCAAGTGACTGACTCTAGATAAGCTGTTGTCAAGGTGATATCGGAGCAGTTTGACAGTGAGGGAGTGAACAATGTGTTTTTATGAGCAGCTGCCGATTACATTTCTACATGAAATTATTGATTGGTGGCATGTACACAAGGTCAGTGCACTGTTCCCGATATATCTTGTACTGTCATACCAGACTTGGTGACATAGATCAAAGAAATTAATGTCATGCCGCCGCGCGCTACAGGATAGCAGTGCAGCTGAGACTAGCATAAATCCCGAATGAAAAAATTAAGGTCATTGTTTATCAATTAACCCTTTTGTTGAGACAGCATGACTGGTCGACGCTTCTGTTCATTTTATCGCCTCGTCTTATAAGCGGGTCGAAGCAGAAACTGGCAATTTCACAGGTGAAGTAGGGGGGTCGTCTTATAAGCGAAAAGTCTTATAAGTGAGAAAGTACTGTATTTCATGTAAGCAGAATTGTCTAGTGGTATGAAATTTGTCTTTGGATCACAGGATCCAAGGTTAGATTCTTGGTCAGAGTGCTGCTAATTACCTTGAGCAAGAGAATATATAACTTTATTGCTACAATTCCTCCAGGTGTATAAATGGATACAGCTTGTGTAAACTTGGTCAAGAGTATGTCTTAGCAATGCAATGTGTCTTGGCTTTTAGTAAACAAGATGGAGAAATGTACCGGATGACTAAGGGTACAACTGAAAAGTCTGCTCAACTAGCTTGCATACAGACTGCAACTAGGTATGACCTATTTTCAATATATCATGCTTGAAAAAAAGCTATCCAGAACTGGTTGATGCAGGGGTGTGTGGGATATATACTTACTCTCCATTGTTATAGCCTGAAGTGGAGGGACACATACACCTGTAGCTGCCATGGGCATTGTGACATGTGCCATTGTTGCTGCAGAAACTTGTTGAGCAGCCATACCTGTCCACCTCACAGTAACGTCCAGATAGCTCTGATGTATCTGGAATATAGAAACCCAATAGAAAAAGTTCCAATGAGATTTTACGAATGTTTAGAAATTTAACATACTGTGTAGATTATATGTCTGTGGAGTCTAAGTGACAGATTGTCATACAGATAAAATTATTAAATAATTAGAAAAAGTTCATTTAGAAATATTAAGTAAAAAAAAAAAAACATTGATAGTATTAGCTATGTTCTATTACAACAAAAGTGGACACATGTGTTTAAAATAAGTGAAAGGGAGATCGACTCAATTTAGAGAAAAACTGTACTTACAAGTTTATTCTCATCATAGGATAAAGGAGATGAAACCCATCCCCTTTACTCAAAGTATAATCATTTATTGTTTTTTTTAAAGAAAATTTTTACGAAAAAAATACATTGCTGTGTAAAATATGCTGTGACTAGTAGTTTAGTTAAATGTACATGTAACAATTTCTACACAAAATATTTTAGTGTTATGCCTTATTTGCACAGAAGAATTATAATTGAATTGCATTTTTACAATTTGATTATGATGAATATTTGGTACCTACCAGATGCAGGAGTGTTACATGAGCAGGTATAGTTGGAGCCATCGCTGTTCAGGGAGCATGTGGCATCATTCTGACATGGGTTACTGCTGCAGAGGGTGTACACTGATTCACATCTGTCACCAGTGAAACCTACAACATAGGCAAAAATTCTTAAAACAATTCAGATAAACAACCTTCATTATGATTTTCATTCTGTTCCTGACTTTAGATTTTCATTTATATATTTATAAGGGTAGAGTACATTTAGACAGCTTAATAAAAAGAAAATCACAATTATGGTTAATATATCGTCACAGTTGTTGTCATTATGATGAAAGCCTGTGCATCATAAAAGAAAAAAAATGAAATAAGGACACACTGATAAAATCAATATTAATTTACTGCTTGAAAAAAAAAAAATGAATATGTTATTCCACTTCATTATTGGCTTTTCCTTAAAACACCCAGGGTGGGAAATGAGTATATTTTGACATGTGAATATTATATTAGGACAACTGTACCACAATTTGTAGATTAAGGAGTTTCCTTTTTAAATGTTTTGCTCAGACTTGACAGCTGAGAGGAAAAGGTTAATACCTTGAGGGCAGGTGCAATAGTAGGCACTCCTCTTGTAAGTGCAGCCACCATTGTTAGCACAAGGGTTCGGCTTACATGGACTACTCTCTGAAAACAAATGTCAAATTAAGTTACTCATTTGGTTTCCAAGCTTTTGAAGGCAAATATTTACCAAAAAGTTACATTTAATAAACATTTACTGATCAAGGCTGATTCATCATATGAAATGCACTATGTGTTTTTGTTGTTGTTCAGTACAAATAATACTAAATACATCATGAAATGTAAATTGTAATTCAAACAATTTTCTTTTCAGTAAAATTTTCAAAATAGAAATAGCAAAGGATAACAGCTATGTCTCGTTAACAAAATCTCCAGACTAGTTTAACATTGTTCTTTGGACACTAAAATAAAAAGAAAAACACTATAACCAAACATTACAACCATAATAATTGTATGATCTTGCCTGGTCTGGCCTGTGCTGCAGTCTGCGATAGACAGAGAAGGCTGGAGTTGGATCCCTCCTGTAGAGTGACCTCATTTTCTGCACAAGGTGTACAGGAAATGGATGAGTAGGATGAGGAGAAGAAATTTTTGGGACATATTCTGCATGGAGACAGTCCATCCTTGGAAAATGTTCCTGGGGGACACTTGTCTGAAAAACATTAAAACTTACAATATCCCAAGGGTAATTACAATTCTAACACTATACCTTTTTTTTTCCGTCTTTAAACAAAGAGACATTTAGCCATGACAAAATGTATAATATATTGTTACATTTTTTTTGGGACAACCTTCAAATAACAGTACTGATGAAGAATACAGTTGTCACTGCTTTTTTACTGTGGTCTTCAGCTGTGCATCATCCAGAGAGTTTGGTTCTTTTAAGCCTAGGACCCTCCCTTCACACGGATGGCAGATCAGTAGTAATGATCGGATACTGTCCCTCAGTAAAAGGCCTCCTGGTTTCCTGCTCTCTTTTGCTCCAGAGCCAGAGGATGCTTTCTTAGCTGCCTGTCTAAGACAGTAGACTGAGGATTTCCTGTCCTTTCCAACAATTCCCAACAAGCTGAATATTCTCCACACAGATTGGGCGGCAAATCCATAGCAACGTACTTCAACTGGGTAAAGCCAGGTTTTCCATCAATGTTCCTCACAGAATTTCTGGAAGTCATTGTATTTCTGTCTCTTGATCTCAATTGCAATGATGCATCTTTCCTCCCATGGCACAGTGAGTTCAATCATCACAAGCTTCTTGGTTCCTGGTGACCACAAAACAATGCCGGATGCAGTGTTGCCTGGCAGACTATATCTGAGAAAACAAAGATTCTTGCCTAAGTCTGCCCTCATTCCCCAGTCATTTGCTTGAGGCCTGATGCTGTCCTGTTTGATGAGGTTTTCTCCCCTGGGTGGAGAAATGGAACAAAGTTGGGTCCATAACGGGACTTTGGCCTCTTTTTCTTTCTCTTTCTGTCAAGGGTGTTTGCAAGTATCTTGAGGACAGTCATGTCTCCACCTGTAGCGTCCTTGCTAAAAGGCAGTGTTACATGATCTAAGGTACCTACTCTTTTGCACATGTTCTACCTGTGTAAGTTGGCTGGTGATTGCAACACGTCATAAACTGACCTCAGAAGAAACTGCAATCTGAGAGGTTCATACTTCCAGATCTCCTTCCAGGTCAGCTTACATTCTGTAAGTGTCCATCTTTCATACACCTTGTTGACCAAACTGTGTCTCTCTGGTTTTTCTGTTTTCTCTTCTTCAGACCTGACTTCCCTCCTATTGGCAGGACCTGCTGCCTTCCAGTGAGAGTGTGTTTCATCCCAGGCATTGACATTTGACGCAATTTGTTCCAACAATGTCTTTGTGGCCCAGCCTTGCCCTGGTATGGTCAACAGCCTGGCTTGCTGAACACTTCCTCCCTGTCCTGGTACCAATTACTTCCTTCTTATGTGTGCCAAATCTCTTTATACAAATTAAATGACTGTTGAGTTAAATGTTCATCAACTAAGAAATGTTTTTAGATTGACAGTGACTTTTTTTTTCTCTTTCTCTTTAATTGACTTCAGTATTTAACATTTGTCTTTAACAGTTAAGATAATGTCATTGATGGACATGAATATATTCCTGACACATTTTTTATATTATATGTACTGCAGGTTTATACAGTTATTGTGTTGTATGTGTAAAAAAAAAATTAGATTTTAAGTTGGTGTGATATAATGATGAATATATTGCAGAATTGAGTTATTTTACTACATCTGTATTTCAGTCACTTAGACCCATGGTTTTCATGCTCAATTTCGTATACAGTGAAACCTGTAATAGGGTCACATGAGCTGTCACCGTGATATCAGCAATTTTTTTGCAGCAAGCTTGATAGAGCAAACCTTACTTGAGTCCAAAAAATGGCCAATGGGCAGGTGCAATGATGTCTGACTATGAATCTCCTGCTCCCACCACCCAAAAGTCGTCATCACCACATTACTGTCCCTTTCAGCCATTCAATATGGTTTCCCAGCTTTCACCCAGCAATGTCAAATACAGGCAATCAGAGCATAACAAATGAATTGGCCAATATACATTCCATAACATGATTAACAGAGGCATTTTTTTCTGGACGGTTCAATTTATGCACAGGTATGGTCATGGCTTGAAGCATCTAGACTTCCTTGAGTAAATGAGCACAAATTGCTATTGTTTCAGTTCTCGTAGATGCAGATCTTGTTAAAGAATTATAATTTTTTACTAAGTCAAATAATGCACTATTCGCTTCATATTGCTGGAGAATAGCTTAAACTTGCACCATCTGTAATATGTCCAAATAAATGTACAACTTTTGTCAATATGTGGAACAAGAATTTGACAGACTTTGGTAGACTCAGTTTTAATTCAATTTTAATGGTCTTTGTACTGTGACCTGACTACTAATTATGAGATAATATTTTCAATGGTTAACCTGAGAAACTTTTGATACTCTGATACTGCAAAAGCACTATGCTGTTGTAATTAATATCTACCAAAAGTGCTCTTTGAAGTATACTGATTACTAAAGAAATAGTTACATGTATTTGTAAACACACACAGAGTAAAAAGTTATCTTTTATTGATGGCATATTTTGTCTTAAGCAGCCAACATGTCTTTAGCAGCACATTTTGGGCACTGTCCTGTAGGTGTCTGCTTAATACCAGTTTGGCTGTACATATGAACTAAAATTCATGATTTATTTGGCATAAGATCAATGTAAATTAAATATATATTTCCTAAACTTACATATAGGTAAAAGACAAACAAGTTAAAGGGAGAGCTAAAATAGTGATAATGTCCTATCAGAAATGCCAGTTTTGTCCTCTTCAGTCAATAGAAATTAACATCTTTACAATATAAAAGGAAGATTTAATTTGAAGTGACAACACATACTTTTAATTGAGCATTCTGCCTGTGTTTTCAGGCCGACCAGTCCTGGGTTGAGGTTGCCTGGACATGTGAGGCACTCCATCCCCTGCGACGTCTCACTGCTGTATGTACCCTCGGGACACAGCTGACAGCGGATAATGGTGCTGTTGTACTGGTAGCCAGGTGGGCACGTCACTGGGGAGATATATGAAAATATAGTAATAAACTGTTTAGTTTTGTAAATACGCAACAAGGACATAATTATAGTCAATATCACAACGTCCATCAATGATTGCTGAAGAAAGATCTCAGACAAATGTCTGGGTAATACCAGAAGTCAGCTGGAGGATCTCCAAACATGAAAGTATTTTCTCTATCTATACTCCATTCCATGCGGTTGATTCCATGTGCTGGAAAGTTCAAGGAATTGCAAATTGGATACTCTAGCTACTCAGCCACTTCTGATTTGACACAGCAATAAATCCAATTATTCTGGCTGCCTCATTACTGTATGTCACACATCATTTAGACTATAACATTATCATAGACTTAAATTCAATTATCAATCTAACTGTATTTTTAAATCAAGTCAAGTCAAGTCAAAATTTAATTGACACAAGCTACCATTTGGCCACTGCCAAGTAAACATAATTAAGCAAGGTAGCAGTGAAAATACAATTTTTAATGAAACATCAATAACAGTCTGAACGTGTTACACAACATGTTTCACAACATTTTCTGTCTCTGACTGGTTGGCCCAGTGACAAGATAGATAATGTAATTAGGTGCATTTTTACTGCCAGAAGATGGCAACATAAGAGGTGATCTATATGCTCTTTGGAAACCTCAAATTACCAACATGCACACTTATTCAATGCAGTCATATTTATTCATTACAATGTATGTGTATGTATATACCTTAAATATGACAACAGGCACTTACAACACATTCTGATGCCATTATTATTGAAGAACCTTCTACGGTTTCCTTCACACTGATAGCTGAACGAGGGAGTAATGGAAGGCAGATCGTAGACACCATATCCACAGTTGCCGCTTGTGTCTGGCAGGTTTCGTATGGTCTCAATGTTCACCTGGGTGTTAAGTGATGATTGGATGATTTCACTACAGTTGTCTTTCAAGGCTTGAACGTTGTACACAGTCTCATCTGTCACATTGATAATGTAATCGAACAGCACATACACCTAGATTAAAATTTAAAATAAAAGATTAGTAAAATTAATGTTTCAGACAACACATAAACCTAGAGATAACAAATAACCTCCTAAAATATGTCAAATTAAGAAAAAAATACTTGTGTTTAAACTTTAACAATAACTGGGATATGTGAATGGTGCCAATGCTAAAACTTTTGCTAAAAAACATCTGGTTTCTTGGTTACAATAGACATGCAGTGAAATAACGATTTGCTATTATGTCTACTGTGTCTTAAAACAGTTTTTTTTTCATGAAATAAAATTTTGTTTTTGTATTTGAAATAGACTGAAACAACAAATTATGATTGTCTGGGTAAAAGGTCAGTTGGAAGACCTTCCCACATGAATTCCTTAGCCGAGAACAGGACTTGAACCCATGCGCTGATAGGTTGAGAAGTCAGAGGAGTTACAAGTCAGCAACTCTACCACTATGCCACAAGTGCCTAATAAAATTTGTTTACCTGATGCTTAAATAGTTTTGATTATTTAATGTAATGATTTTTAAGAATATTTTAATCTAACATAAACAAGAATACAGGCTATATCTTACTCTTTGCATGTCTGGCCCCAGATTTAAAGTTATGGACTTGAGGGCTATAGAGAAGGAGTTCAAAGGGCTGAATCTGCTGCAGGAAGTTTCCATTACATTGGCAAAGTTCTCTAAATTGCTCCTCACATTCATCTGGTACTGGCTTACACAAGCTGTCAAAATATCAAAGTTAATTTCATGTAACAAACAGAAAATAGTAAACAGAAACTATTTATCTATAAATTAAATGTTGTCAAAAAAGAGATTTAAATGGAAATGTCTGAAATGCAAATAAACTATTTAGGAAGATGCTGAGTACTAGTAACATAATTGAGATAAATACAATGCTGGAAGTTATATTAAAATGTTGTTAGATCATTGCTATAAAAATACATAAAATAGTATTTCCATGAGCATAAATAACTGTTGACCTTTTATAAATGAATATATATTGTTGAAGGATTATACATGTACATAAAATAATCAGAAGTTAAGTAGTATAAAGTATTTATAAATTGTGAAATGTGTCATTTAGATTATAGCAAGCTTTGTTGTATTTTATGAATTAGTATGGAATTAATTCCATGTTAAACCCACTTTGATCTGGAGCTATCAACCCATCTACTGAAAGGAACTTTAAACCCAAACAACAAGTAAACAGTGGTTACGAGATAATTTTTCAATCATAACTGAAAGATAAAATACAAAATTAAAGTCACAACCATAAACTTACCATTTGTATTCACAACACCAGTCTCGACAAAATATTTGTAGTTGTATGAGGCAGCATAGATAACATAGCTGCTAGTGGAAGCGGCTGAAACATACCACAATAAAAAGTTTGTAGTTGTATGAGGCAGCATAGATAAAATAGCTGCTTGGGGAAGCGGCTGGAACATACCACAATAAGATATTTGTAGCTGTATGAGGCAGCAAAGATAACATAGCTGCTAGTGTAAAAGACTCAAACACAACACAATAAGATATTTATAGTTGTATGAGGCAGCAAAGATAACATAGCTGTTAAAAGAAGCAGCTGGAACATACGACAATAAAATATTTGAAGGTGGAACACACACAATAAGATATTTGTAGTTGTAAGAGGCATTAAAGATGAAATAGCTGCTAGTGTAAAAGGCTGAAACTTGACACAATTAGATATTTATAGTTGTATGAGGCAGCAAAGATAACATAGCTGCTAGTGGAAAAGGCTGAAACATAACACAATAAGATATTTATAGGTGTATCAGGCAGCAAAGGTAACATAGTTTCTGTGAAAGCAGCTGAAACATACTACAAAAAATATTTGAAGGTGTATGGGGTAGCAAAGATAACAGTTGTTGTGGAAGCGGCTGAAACATAACACAATAAGGTATTTATAGTTGTATGAGAAAGCAAAGATAACTTAGCTACTTGTGGAAGCAGCTGGAACATACCACAATAAAATATTTGAAGGTATATGAGGCAGCAAAGATAACATGGTGCTAAAGGATGAGGCTGGAACATACCACAATACAATATCTGAAGGTGTATGAGGCAGCATAGATAACATAGTTGCTGTGGAAGAGGCTGAAACATACCAAAGGAAAATTGCTACATTGACCAAAACCTGAATTTGTTCATATTGCTGGAGATGTTGTGGCAAAAAGTTAATTTCTTGGAGCAGGCTTATGTGGATTTACACAGTACACTGGTGGGCTCAATTATAACAGTTAATTAGACAATTTTTCCATGCCCCCAACATGTTTGGGGTCAACACCTACAAACATTGAACTGTTAAATGTATCAACATTAATAATCAATGCCATTTCATCGATGGTGTTGTATACTGTTTGATTATGCGTATAAAGCAATATAAAGGTGACATATAGTATGCTTATATATCCTTTAGTATTGGATAACTAAGACAGATTATTTACATTGTGCAACTGAAAGTATGTAATGCTGGTTATGTGTCTCTAAATTCCATGTATATATGATATATACGTGTACAGGCAAATCAATAATCATGATTCTTACTGGCAGAATTTTATATCTAAAGAATGTGCAATTTGTTTTCTTAAATGTACAATCACATTCACTAACAGTGTCATTTCATCTTCTAACAAGCTTGTTCAATGAATTGAAACTCTGCCAAATGAAAATTGGCCAATATGTTGTGACCTCGACCTCAGTACATTTTTAAGAAGTTACTTACAGTATCTATCATTGGGTTGTGTTTTGTGATGATCTGAGGAATTACTTTGGATAAACTAACAAGAAACAAGAAGAGACTGACAAACATGGACAGTGCCTTAACTAAATTTTATAACCTTTGTTGGGATAAGTTGAGAAGAAACAGTCTATTTACCACAAATGGGTGTAGTTTGGTTCCAGGCACCATTAACACAACCTAAAGTAATTGACTGGGCACTTGGTTGGTTTATGAAGTAGTAGTTCTGTTTACAGGTGATGGTGCATTGCCCACTGGTACATGTCTTCACTGCATTGGGGGTGTCCAGACTCCAGTCATTACAGCCAGTACCTGCGAATATAAAGATGGAAATGATGGACACTGATTTACTTGGTAACATGTTCATGAATCATTCCTTACCAAAAGCCAGCTACATTTGCATAAAACCCACAGACTCCACTCTCTTGCTTCTCTCTCTCTCTAATGTCAATTAAAGAACAAATATATCAAGCATAACCAAGGACACTCAGAAATAATAAGACAAAAAATTATACCAGAGAAAACCAAGGTACTAAAATTAGAAAGTATCTTGTGGAAGATAAAGAATAAAATAGTTAACAGCCTAGACCATCTGTATACAGGGATGTGGGGCTGGAACTAAATCTCCTTGAGTCGCATGACCATTGGCAGTCATGTGACCAGTAACAAGTCAAACCAGGCAGCTAATGAAGGTGATGAGAATTTGTTGAAATTTCCAGGAAAATAAATGATATGGTCTTAGTACAAGACTCGCCACGACTATATCATGAAAATGTTTCAAAATCAAAGTTTCATGTATAAAATGATTTGTTCAGAGCATACACGTATAAAAGAGGATAAATAACTCTCCGCAAACTGCAAGGTTCCATGAAATATAAGTGGAATGATTTACCTTGTAGTTTCAAGATATGAGAATGACTTACCCTGAACAAATCTGAACTGCAGGGTACAGTTGTAGCGAACCCCATGGACTGTGGTATTGACAAAAACCTCTGTGGGTATGCGTAGTGTCTCAGCACTGGCTACCACATTGATAGTTAAGTTGCTGAAGTCAATCTGAGCAGTGGCATCCAGCTGGCTAAAGTACGGGCTACTGTTGGCTTGAATAGTGGCATTCCCATACAATGTGATTGTTGTTTCCATGTTGTTGCATTCCATTGGTCCTGCAAGAGAGACAAACCTCCAGATAAGTGGAGTACGTTTCAAGCCTGTTCCTTTTTGTCATGTCAAAACTATACTTTTATTTTACTCCTTATAGTTGACTATGACAATGCAAATGAGTATCCAAAGCATATGGTTTGCTTGCAAGTTATAGTATTTATTTATACTTTATATGAACTACTTGTGAGATTACCGTTTGTATATGGCAAAAAGGCAAGCTTATACCATTTGTGTGTCTAAAAGGTGAGCTTACCATTTGTGTGTTTGTCTTTCATATTTTTGTGTCTCTAAATAATGAGCTTAATATTTGTGTGTCTAAATGGTAAACTTAACATTTGTGGCTCTAAAACGTGAGCTTACCATTTGTGCGTGCAGGTCTAAGTGACAAGTTTCATAACTGTGTGTCTCTAAATGGTGAGCTAAATATTTATTTGGCTAAATGATGAGCTTAATAATGGTGCATTACTAAAGCTTAATATTTGTGTGTCTACATAGTGAACCTAACATTTTATGTGTCTATATTGTGAACTTACCATTTGCGAATGGCCCAATGGCAAGCTTAACATTTGTGTCCGGCTAAATTGTGAACTTAACACTTGCATGCCTAAAAAGTGAGCTTACCATTTGTCTAATTCTAAACTGTGAGCATAATAATTGTGTCTCTAAATGGTGAGCTAAGTATTCATATGCCTAAATGGTAAGCTTAAATGTGTGTGGCTAAATGCTGGACTTAACATTTGTGTGCCTAAGTGGTGAGCTTAACATGTGTGTGTCTAAATGGTGAGTTTAACATTTGTGTGTTTAAATAGTGATCTTAACATTTGTGTGGCTAAATGGTGAGCTTGAAATTTGTGTCTAAATAATGAGCTTAACATTTGTGTGTGGCTAAATGGTTAGCTTAACATTGTGTGCATCTAAAGGTTGAGCTTAACATTTGTATGTTTATATGTTCACTTAACATTTGTGTGGCTAAATGGGGGATCTTAATATTTGTGTGACTGGAAAGTAAGCTTAAGATATGTATGTTTCTACATGCCATTTGTGAGTGACTAAACGGTTAGCTTACCATTGGTGTTGTGGCAAAATGGTGAGCTTAACATGTGTGTATCTTAATTGTATCTGTAACATTTGTGTGAGTCTAAACAGTAAAATTAATATTTGTGTGTATCTAAATGATGAATTTAACGTTTTGTCTTAATGGAGAGCTCAAATATATGGTGTCACCATACAAGGTAATAGTGAGACCCATGTCGTAGAATTATATAGGAGCTGCAAAGATTTAAAAAATAACATGAAATTGTTTAGATAATGTTTCCAATGAATACTTCATTTATTATGAATACTTATTTTTCTTCACAAAGTGATTAAGTATTATAAAAGAGAAATGCCAACATCTGAACATTAACAGTCACTTAGTGTCCCCTGCATGCTTGTCTTTAGTGGGGCATAAACCCTCTATGAAAACATGTCATTGTAGAGAACTTACTTGGGATTCTGATGGTCACTTGACATGTGGCATAATTATTGGCATAGTCATAGGCTTGGTAGTACACTATGAGGGAGGTGGCTAGATGTTCTGATGGTCGAAATCCCTCAGGGAAGATCTGCAGGTGCTGAATGGCATTGTTATCTCGGGCTTGTGGGATAGCAAAGTTTGGTGCATCCAGCATTGATATATTAAGGGATCCATAAGGGCAATTGTCAAATATGGGAGCCTGAACATCTGAAAAAAGTAGCAATAAGAAAATAAGTTGCCAAATATTTTTCAATGTTTTTAATGTAATATTTCAAAATAATTTGAAAGACTGTTAGAACTGTTAACTTTATCAAACTTCATGCTTTGAATGTTGGACGTTCATGTGTATCTTTTTCCCTAATTTCTTTTTGTAAGACTTCTACATCTCTTGGATGTCATAAGTTTTTATTTTTGCATGATGTCTTATGTACGATACATTGTTTATTAATTATAGTTTCAACTGCAACAATGCTACTTAAGGGGCTTTTATAAACCTTAAGAAGTACTGAATATGAGTACAGGTGCATATAATATAATGTCAAGTTTTTTTTACAGATAACTAACAACTTTAAGTCAATACCAACTAAACAAACTAACAAAGTAAATGACCCATAAACAGCCTCAAAGCCTACCTTTACACACAGGCACAGTTCCATCCCACTTCATTGTGTTAGTTCCAGCATCATAGCGACATGTGATACTATCATACACAGTGCCATCAGTATGTACCGGCTGGTAACCCTGCTGCAGACACTCAAACATTACAGTAGCACCCTCTTCAAAACTGGAGCCCACCAGACGCCCACTAGGGGGATAGCCAGGATCTGGACACTGACCTCCTACAATAGAATACAAGTAACAGGGAAAGTTATGTTGGTAATGATTCAGGAAGATATGCATGTACGAGTACTAGGAGCCAGTAATGTTCTAGCATTGGCAAACTATCCTAATTAAAAATAGACAAAATCCAACTTGAAATTGAAAATGCTGACAAAAACTTTTTACATGAGAATTTGAATGGCTGACACAAAATCTCCAAGTTTTTTTTTCTAACAGCTGGATCATTAATTGTGTGAACAATCAATCAATAACAAAGAATAAAATGGGTACAATATTATCATCTTTCTTTGATCTACAATACTAATTATTAATATGATTGATAATAATTGTTTTATGTCACAATGACTACTTTAAGTAGATTCCTTTATTTCTTTCACATTAAATATCTCACTAATTTATCCTTGACCCGAGGTTCTCCTAACATTTTTCTTAACTTCACAGGAATGGTCTTCAACACATTCTTCCCTGTACACCAAAGATCTGGAACAATTCCCTACCTTCACAATGAAGATTTCCAAAGTCCCAGATTCCCAGATTAACTCCTCCACAGCGGACTATATTGTCATTGAAGGCCACACTGCCTCCAAAGCGCTCATACCTTGGCCGACAAGAGAAGGTAAACATACAGCCGTAACCCAGACAGTTGGTGCCATTTATTGGCATATATTGACTGCCCTTTACTGAGACTGGTTCATCACAGTCTAATCCTGCAAACAAAAACAGTAAAGTGAACTACCTATAAAAAAAGAATAATTACAGAAACATATATTGCTTCTATGTTGTAATACAAATTGAAAAAATGAATATGAAATAAATAAATGTACACAAAAATAACAGTAAAGGCAATTATAATGCTGAGAACGATGATATCAGTAAGAAAAATGATAATTGCAATGGTGGTATCAATCATGCAGCTGCAGCAGATATTGGAAGTTACAACAACCATGGTGATGATAATGTTAATTGTGCGGATGATAACATGAGAGAAGGGGAAACATGGTTATGTTCAACCATAAGGCTGCTGCTACATACTCTGACATGTTGGGATGGCAGTCCAGGCTCCTGTTCCTGTGCAGGTGATGTCCAAGCTGGAAGTGGTCACACCTGCCATCTCATATCCAGTGTCACATCCAACATTGACAGTGGTCCCAAAGTTAAACACAGATCCACCCGCATTGTTTGCACGGACATGCGGATAGTCAGTGAGGCTGCACTGTACCACTGAAACAGATAAATGGAGGAATGGTTTGTTTGTGGGTTACATGGTCAAACCATCTTTCCAATCAACATCAGCAAACCTTCAATTATTGAAAAGCCATGTGCTTTTTGTTTGGGATACTTATGGTGAGCAGCTGATCAAGGTATGAACAGAAATTGTCAAAATATCAAATGTTAAGAAATAAGGTAGATATTTGGGATAGGTGAAATTATTATGGAATTCATGAAAGGGTTCGGTTTTATAACGAAAAATGTGTATAACCTTTTTTCAATTAACTGGAATCAACTGTACCTGTACAGTAAGGTAGAATGGTGGTGACTCCACAGTAGATGGTACTATTCCCTTGCAGCTGGTATCCTGTCTTGCATGTCACAAATATTGCCTGGTTCATAGTGTAGTTTAGTTGTGGAAACAAGTAGGAATTGTCAATCAAAGGGGTCTCACATGGTATCCCTGAAGTCATTTGTTTATGATGGACATTTAGATAGATATAAAAAGAAAAATAATAATTTGATTAAAATTTACAAAAACTTCGTACAGTTTCTCTGGCTTAATCTAGAAGCACAATCTGCAGAGACGTGTTCAAACCATATCATTAAATCATCATTAAAACTGGTAGCTGAATAGATCACTTGCTAACACTCAAGAGAAAACAAAGGTAGTAAAATGACTTGTCAACCCAGAGTCAGGACTGCAGTATTATGCAAGGAGTTCATGGCACACAATGCACAGAAAAGGCAGAACTACATCTGCTTTAAATGGACACCATTGTCCATATTCATTATACATATAACTAAATTACTATTTTACTTTGTTTCATTTTTATTTATGTACATTATGGCATGAAATAGTAAAATTAAATATTCATTTCAGCAGGCTTTTCAGCAGATCTGGTGTGTGTTGATGATTCTAACCAGACAGATGTCAAGGGGGACATAAGTGTGTCTAATCAAATTATCAAAATAAAACAAATTATATACATACTTTGACAGGAGGTCTGAACATTATTGAGAAAGTCCCAGCTGCCCTGGCGACATTGTACTGTGCGTGGACCAATCAGTTGATAGTATCGAGGGCAGGTCAAGTTGACGATACTCATGTGGTTAATACCGTCACCATAAACTACATCGGCAGTCAGGAAACTGTCACTGAACAGGGATGAACTGCTGCATATACCAGCTAGATAAAGGTAAATGAAAGAATTTTAGATTTTAAACAGTAAATCTGTGTGTGCCCAAAGGCTGCGAAAATTAACTCATTTCTTTATAGGTTTTAATATAAAACCTTTTTTTTGATGGTCAAATAGAATTGCTTTTGCATTAGGTGAAGTTATTTGATTTTTCTTTCCTTTTTAATTCTTCAAATATTTTTGATTATTTTTTATTTTTAATTTTAACACCTTTGGGCTGTGTCATTCCAATTGATAAACCATTCATGCTTATTGCTTAAGGTTTATTCCACAGGAAGAGAACACATTTTTTAACAAACTTTTCAGTTAGGCTTTAGATGTATTAGGCAAGTGGGACTGTCATACAAAGCATATGCTTCTCAAATCAAAGTACATTCATTGCATACTTTAAATCATTTTTTAACATTTGAAAACATGACTTAAGACCATAATCAAATTTTGTGTATGAACTTATAATATAAATGAAAATATAAGGGTTTAATTTCATTTTGCTTATGTTCATGCTATATGCAGCACTTCATGGATTTGCACAGATGTGACCTGTGATCATTAAGTATGAGCATCAACAAAATGATATTCAATTCTTAATTAAACCAAAGAACTATACACACATAAACACATATAAACATGTTCTTACATGAGCAGGTTGGAACACTCTGCCATTGGTTATTAGACAGACATGTGATCTGAGCATTCCCACTCATTATGAAGCCATCGTTACATCTGTAGGTGACAGAATCGCCGCCCTGCACACCCGTAGCATTTACAATGTAACCATGGTTGATGGCTGGAGCCTTGCCACAATAACCCTCTACAAGGTAGCATATGATATTGTAAAAATAACAATAAACACATAGCACATATGATATACTATAATTACTTAAGATGGCTTAAAAGCCTCAGAAAAAGAGCATTCTTAAAAAGATCATTAATGTTTGTATACATGCAAATAACCTGATAAATTACATAGCCAGTTGTGTAATATTGATGAGAGATAAGTGACAATAGGATCAAGCTGCAACTGCAGTTGTCAGTTTTTCATAAGGTTAATGTGTATTTACAGGTAGAATAAAAAAGGTACAAATTTCATGATAATTCTTGATAATTTAGAAAATGTATAAGTATGTATTATAAAAAAGTTAACAAGTAAGACAAGAAATGTGTAATGAGACAACTAATTTGAAATCAATGGTAAGTATTACGTTTGCAGCTAGGCAGCGGGAAGATATTCCAGTTGCCTCCATACAGACAGTACAGTCTCATCTCAGTCTGTCCACTGTAATCATCCGTGAAGTAGAAGCCTGTTCTACACGACACATCCACAAAGTCCCCAAAGTTGAAATTGGATGAACTCAACACATACTCTCCTGTGTTTAGCCTTGCACAGCCTGAAGTTGTGAACAGATCTCATGGACCATTCCAAAACAATCAGTGAAGCATAAACTGCTTTATCCAACCAGGGTTAATGCACATGCTGAAAGGTTGGCTTACTGTATACAAAAGAACATGTACCTTTTGTATGTGATGCTGTTTTTGAGAATTTGAAGTTGGCACAAATAAAACCAGTTGTCTATGTTTTTGTTACATAACATCCTTTAACACACAACATATGATGGTATAATATTATGTCATTTACCAAAAGTGTTCACAATAATAATAATTATATTACTTAAAATAAGAAAAAAATCACATTGTTTGTAAAAAAACAACAATATTTTCTTAATAAGAAAAAAGGACAATACAGAATAAATGATCAATCTTCAATGTTGCAACAACACATTTACCTGGTGAGTAGGAGATTGAGAATCCCTTGCTTCTGTCAAGTGAGCTTGAGGTGAGAGTCACATTGAGATATTGGCTGGCTGTCCTGGACTGTTCACGAAGCTCAGTGTTGGTGTGGAGAGATGAGCTGCCGTTACTGTATGTCAACTGGATACACAGTAGCATAGATTGTAACACATTGTGTTTGAAACAGAGAACATTCTCTAGCAACTCATTTTTCACCAGTTGAAAAGCTGATCACATTGTGTACTTAGCAGCTTAAGAAGGATGCATGACTCAAAGTCATATTTTTGTTACTCATGCACCATGTAAGATGTCTTGCATAGAAATTATTTATAAGCTGTCCAAAAGGTTTCAGATAAAATTATGTGTGGATAATCATCCACTGATCTTAATAACTACAGATTGTATGATTACAAACAGCATAAAGTTCATAGGAAAATTAAATACAACTCAATAAAATGTTAAAAGACATGTACAGTAATATTTAAATTATAATAAAGAAGAATACTGTAGATCTGAGATTGAAGTTGCTTTATGATTTAAATTCTAGTTAACAAGTGCATTTTAGATGTAAAATCTTTTTTTAAATAAGACTTTATAAGTTATTACCTTGACACTGTCACTAGAATGAAGTTCAAAATCATCAAACTTGACGGTGACACTTCTGTCATTACTGAGGGCTTTGATGGTCCAAGTACAAACGTGGTAATCTTCATAGCCTCCAACAGTGAAGTAGCCAGGGGAGGTAATTTTACCAGTCCCAGACACAGAGTTGTCACACCCTGATACAGGAAAAACACACAAATTTCTTCATGAAGCTAAATGAAGTTGGCCTTCTTTATAAAATTACTCTTTATATTAATATTTATATATACTTCTGTTTTCGTACTTATCATCAACACAATCACAATTATGTTGACTAAAATCAATGATAAGAAAACATTTTCTTATCTTATACCAGGGTGCCTCCCAGATGTTACAAGCTGAGAGAAAAAGTCTGGATAGTACCACTGATGCACAGCAGGTCTCTGTGACCTTCACCTTTGCACCAGTGACCTCAAAGCCAATGAGGTAATCTACCTATCATAACCAATGTTCCTATAAGTTTGAGGAATAGAGGCTTGTATGTTTACTGGATAGCGATTGGAAATGAAGTGGTCTACCGACAGACTGACAGTGAGACATCTGCAATAACAGAATGCCTTCTTTTCTTTAAAGGTGGTTTCTGACAGTGTTAACTAAACATTTAAAAACAACAACAAGTGTCACTGTTACCTGAAAAGGTCTCGCAAAATGCTGTTCATTTATGTCCTCAATCTGTGTGAATCATGAAGCATTAATCCGCAGTTGTCATTACACACAGGTATTTCCTATTTAAGCCACGATGCAGAATTAGCTATTTTTAACCTAATAAAGCCATGTGACCACTTACTTCTGATAGTCTGTTATATCATCAGCCGGGTAATCTGCTCTGATTTAGATATCTTTTTTTAGCAGAGATCGTTCGCTATCATGCTTATTTATAGATTTGGAAAGAATGAACAGTCTAACAATATACTTACTTAGGTAGTGTTCAAAGCTATCTTTACTTGGACATAAGTTTGAGTTTATGTAGAAATTATGTCCAATTTACCCAAGTCATTGGTAAGAGATATTGTTACATGTATTTGATATAGGCAAAACTGTCGGATACAACCTTTAAGGAAATGGGGTTGATAACATCCTTTTTTTTTTAATATCATATTATATTCTCATTCAATAAATCAAATAACTTTATACAAACATGTGTGTGAATAAATCATTACAAGGAAAAAAACAGGCTTCCAATATTCTATAATAAAAAGGGAAGGTATAATAATAATAATAATAATAATAATAGATTTCAAGAGTAAACTACCTTGTGTGTATTGTATAAGAGCACCAGTGCATTTCCAGTGTTGCTCTAGGATCATACGGACTTGCACTGTATTGCTAGTTGAGATGATCAGATGGGGATTTGAATCAGATGTCAGCCGTTCTAGTTGTGAACCATCCTTAGCTAGGATATCAATGTAGTCGCCACAACACAGATTCAGGGTCAGAACCTGCAGGGTACACAGGAAAATTTAAAGCAAATGAGAGAAAGAGATGAGCTAATAGCACTTTGTTTTGTATATTTTGTGTGTTACATGAAAAATGCTTCAAGATGTGGATTAAATTTCTTTATGTCAGCTGATAATGAAGGTTGTTCCAGAGTTATATGGTCCAATTAAGTGGTTAGGTGTTGTTTCACATTTTCAACCCATACTTATACAGTGATGTCAGCAACACCACTGCTAAAAATGTAATACCTTTTGAGAATGACTGATATAATGTTGATACTGAGCCATTAGTCACTCCACAAAATGTGCAAGCAAATGGTTAATTTCTAACTTCAAAGTTGTACGAAATAGGCATAATTCCTGAAAAAAACAACAAACTAATGTGTCGATGTTAACTTCAGATAACCATCTGAGAATTATGTTTTTGCAAGCAACAATTTGGATCACACGTAAAACTGAGGAGCTATGGCAGCAGTGCCTAGCTAAAAAAGCAGTATGCAGAAAACAAAGCAGCCCGCACACTGTCTAAAACAGTGTATCCCTATAACATTTCCTGGTAGGATAACCATGTAGAAAATCTTACTATAAACTGCACACTATTATTTACAATGTATCTATATCTATCATACATGTAGTACATGTATTTGTATAAACAAATATCACTCATTCTATACATGATTAGGACACAATTTAAATATTACCATAGAAATAATAACACAGACACAATGATTGTATTGCTCATACAAAAATGAAGAGAAGGTACTTTTATCTTGTCCTTTTTTACAACTCTGAGCAATTGTTCAAAGAAACATTTTATTGAGAGAAAAAAATGGATGGATTTCTTCTAGAACCTTTTAACATAAATATCAACATAAAGCAAATTTTACCAGAAAAATGGGATTTATGGGCACCAAAAACAGCATTTATATGTTAAAAGCAGAACCAATTACTCACATTAAGAGAGATGAGGAAGTTCTTCTGTGCAGTGATAGTATAGTGAAGCTCCATGTTGCCCAGGTAGAAGTAGGGATATAGGGGAGTGGTCAGTTGTTGTGGTGATGCTGATGCTTGCAATACCTGGCCAGAGGCTGAGTGAATAAAGTGAAAACAGGAAACTTAACTATTTTATTTCTAGAAATAATAAATTTCTGAATATAGTTTATTGTCAGTATTATAAATGAGTCATAATACCAAAATACACTTTTATTATTATTATGTTATATATATATTATTATTATTATTATCTATATTAAAACAATAATTAACAAGTAGTGTTAATTTCCGTGGACATTTATTCAGTTTGATGAAATAATTAAAAACAAAATCTGTCCTACCTCAAATACAACACTACATTTCAGATGCATATTAGGTTGATAATTTACAATTAGACCTTTTATAGCTTTTAAAATACTCATATATTATTCATTTATAAGGATTTTATTGTTTGATTACATGGTGGTAATGTGATATATTTTTCACTTGTGTTTAAATGAATGTTTTTTGATGCAATCTGTTTTTGAATAATTTATTTGCTTCTCATAAATCCTTAAACTGCAGCAAGGCTATAACCCAGTGTCCTCTACAAAACAAATTAACGATATTGGAAAATCTTTATAGACTAACACCTGCCTGTATTTGTATATTGATGCATCAAATTAAAGATGCAATTATCTTAAAATATGAAGGTTCTCACCTTACAGAGACTGATTAACTGTGTGATGAAACATGTACATATAATTAAAAGCATAACAGAAAGGTAGGAAAATTACTGTTTATGGTTATAAACAACTTGACATAATATAATATAAAATGGCAAATGTGTAGACAATACCATATACCATGGTACATACTAACATAATCTTAAATTTATATTTGTTACCATGATATATGTCTTTGCTGCAATTATTGATGGGGTAATCAAGTATGTTTAGTAAGGGACAAACATGTGGTACATGTATATGATACCTATGATCGACTAATCTTTGCTGCATGTTTATTTCATATAGTTACAAATATTTGTATTGTTATTGGATGTCAATGTTATTCTATCAAAATAAATAAATGCATGATGCAGGTTTCTGAAAGAAAATGAGTTTACATGTCAACAAATATTAAAAACCCCACAACAAACAAAATCAACCAGCTTAAATATTTTTATCTAATACTAATTGTTATTTAACTGTTTCACTTTTTTAAGCAAGTTTTCTTAAATGCAAACTAAACCTTGTGTTTTAGGTCGCTTCTTAACTCAAAATATCCTGCAAACAGCCCTACCCTGAAAGTTGTTGCCAGGGGGACATGAAGTGATGTAGAGATCGACACCAGTCCCCTTGGTGAGGATGGGGTACAGGTTGAAGAAATGGCACATTCGGTCTGATGGTGTGTATCTGTAAATTTACAATCAAATGTCAGGGTTATAAGTTTGATTTTTTTTATGCTTCATACTTAGAACTAAACTGAATTGGGTGACTGTCAACTATACAAATGCATGATAGCCATAGTATAACAATTTTTACACTGTAAGAGGGCTAGAAAGCTTCCATTTGTCTGCCATTCTCAAAGCTATGATGAAACATGAGGTTCTGGTTAGCGTCACATGCCCCTTGCCCATGTGTATTTTGCCTTGCACATAAGCAATATTTCTCTTGGTCCCTCTAAATATGCATAATCATCTTCAAATTTACAATTTAATTTGTCAAAGGAAGATTTTCTAACTAGATTTTTCATATTTAAGGTGAAGGTGAATTGTTTTTACAGTGGTTAAATGAAACCTTGCATTATAAAAAACAATGTTATCTTGCATTAGTTATATATAGTTCTTGATTTTTTGTAAAATAGATGTTTTTTACTGCAATTATTTGTAGATTGAATTTGCTTCTGATTTAAGTTAGAATAGTCTTCCACTGACATATCTAATTGATCTCCTTATTATCATTTCCATGAAGCATAGAGAAGAAATGCATTGTCTAAAACAATGTAGTAAATATGCATCCTCTATTGAATTTTGACCCAAAAGTTCTTGTTGTAACTTCTTATTCTTGCCAATCCATACTATATACTTTACACAACCATTATTTATATTTATGATTTAGGTGTGAGATAATTTTGAATCTAGCTTAGAACAGAATGAGCTCAAGAATGAGCATGAATGGGTTCCACAGTTGTACTCTGATCATTGTAAATGCCAAACCTACCTGAAGCCAATGCAGTCGGTAAAACCATCACAGTCTGTCTTGCACCTGTCCTGTGTAAAGGCAGATGTAAGCCTGCTACTCCTGTAGACAATCTCAGAGTTGGTGAAATTGTAGCCAGGTAGATGGTTGTACTTGCAAATGTTATCTGAAATAAATGCAAAATATAATAACAGCAATTGTACTTGATTCAAGTAATTTCTTTTGGTCTTTTTCTTGTCTATTATGTAGAGAACTATTTTTGTGTTCATTACAAGCCACAAATACAGAGTAAACCGTGTACACAGGAAGTCCCTGACCTATTAATTGAAGACAATTTCTATCTTCATCATGAAAAAAAAGTAGTTCTACGTATGACCTTGGATTGATATGAATCAAATGACAGTCATGATTAAAAAAGAAAGTATAGAAAAAAAAGCAAATGTGTATATAAAATGCAACACCAACTGAACTATGAATTTAAAATTAAACCACTCAAATCACACACAAAGAATACAGCACCCAGACAGTAAAATGTGGTACACAAGTAACAAACACTGGGCAACAGTGACCTCTTCTCTTTTGTTACACTGGGCCAACTGGACATGGTTCTTGACCCTTAACTTAAGGGCCTTAACATTCTGGTTGTATTCACTGCATTTAAGTGGAGTACAGTTTGAGAAGAAAATTTATCTAACAAAAAACTGTCATTGTAATAAAAAAACAAGAAACTTCCTTTTGGAAGCGGTTAATATCACCTTGCTTTCATTGGTGTTAGTAAGATGCAAGACTAAGAGGGTCTAAATCACTAAGCAGTAATCATACAGCATCAAGATTAGATCAATTTATGTCTTCACTTATATATAAGTCCTGATGATCATGATTATGAACATAAGTTGTTTGGACCTCAAACATAATTATCAGCAGAAATAGCACTAGGCACCATCATCACTAAAGTCATTATCATAAGATGGTGGTACATTAGGTAAACATCAATGCCATCTCTAACATCACCATATTTATTATGATCGGAATGTTAACTTTATTTTGACTTTAAAACATCATTTCTAGCAGCCTCAGTATTATTCAGGGGCAGTAGCAGCACTGAAGTAACCATCAGAAGCAGCATTGTAATGATCATCACCACCACTACACAACATCAGCACTTCTCGTACTTGTTGTCCATGTGAGCCGAAAGCCTGACTTCTGGACAGTGGAGTCAGAGACGAATCGAAGGATGAGTGTGTTGTAGCTGCTGGTGTAAGTGTATCCAGCCTGGGAACCAGAAAGACGCACAGTGACATTACTGCTGCCTGGTACCGGTCCACCATCCAATATTTCCACTACATCCGTGTCAGCCTCTGTCTCAAACTCCTCAAACTGTGAAAGATAACAAGAGGAAAAAGTTGGAATCTTCCAGATATGACACTGGCCTGCAAAACTACACCACAGTATTATTTGGTACTAATTGGTACTAATAAAACAAAATACACGTAAACTTCTATTTAAGTCTAATAATTTCAATATAATTTGAATAATAATTTCAATATTATTTGAAGAGTAGTTTCAAATTCTTAAGATTTTGACTCCTTAATAGGAGCAGCACAGATTTCATCAAGCAAACTTTGCCACCTCACGCACGTATAAAATTCCTCAGTCTTTTAAAATCAAAACTGTGTTTTTTTTAAATACAGAAATCTTTTGATATATATTCTTTGTTTAAACCTATTTATTTGTAGTTGATTGGGAAACAAGTTTTTTCATCTTGTATCAATCCCTCTCAACTGCCCACTTCCTGGGTGGAACCAGTACTCAGGTACTGAGTACCTAGAGCAATGTAAAGTGAATAGTCTTACTCAGGGACTAACATCATGTAGCCAGTTGTGGGGTTCGAACCTTGAACCGCCAATCCGGAGTCCAACATCTTAACCACAAGACCACGAATGCCCACTATTCACTCATATTACACAAACTGTAGTCTATTACCTGGTGCTTACATCTCGATGTATACAAATTTGTAGCTTATATTTCAAGAATACAATTTTACCAAGGCATCACAGATGTACATTTTAGCCTCCTTTCAGTTGAATTAGCATGCCTTTACAGGGCATCATTTGTCAGCCTTTGTGACATTTCAATATTAGTTGTAAGTTACCAATTGAACGACAAATGTGATCCATAAACAAGTAAATTGTCAAATACAATGACATTTAACCCCCTTAACACTTGTGGCATTGACATGCAGACAAATGGGCTAATGTCACTAGACTTCTATCTTGTGTAGTTTAAACAAAGTTAGATTATTCACATGACATTTAACCCCTACATCATTACATTACGTGTCACTTAAACAATCGTCTCGTCGTGGTTATCATGTGTAGATGAGTAAGAGTTTAAAAAATAACAACAAATGTATCCCAAACAACAACAAAAACTCGGACGGAAGGACGCACACTTTCACCTGCCATGCCATCTTTTTTTTTACTAAAGATAGCTTGATTTAACAGAAACAGGGAAAACTTTGTTTCGGCTACATTATTCATACAATATCTTAAATTAATTTGCGGTTTAAGTGTAGTATTACTTTAAATGGATACTAATTCCACAAACTTGTGTTCGCTCCAATTAGAGTCCCTCTTTGAAGCAGACGAAAATTTAAAAGGTTACACGACACTAAATTGAATTGTTTGTTGAGTAGACATATAATATATATCTATAAGACATTAGCATATATAGATTTAAGAGTTAATAACGATGCAAATCTCCATAAAAACGTATTTAAAGCTGAAACATTTAACGTGCATGCAAGATTGATATTGACATCATGAAAACACGCGACGTAAAGTTGCTCTTGTGTAACCCTAGATTTTGAATCCCTGAATCAGGCGTGCACTTCCGGTACACGTGTATAGGTCGATTTTCTTCTCTCCTCTTTTTATTTTACTGAAGATATAGGTAGCTCTATATGGATTTTTTGGCATATTGTACTTGTATAGTCATGCTCCGGATTTCATTTTACTCCATGAAATACAGATCGCGTTAAAAGTATGGAATGAAGATTAAAACCCAGCAAATTCTACTATACAGTGAAACGATTGTAAACTTGTAATGCTGATACATTGATCTGAATGGCTTCTACTAAAGATGTACGAGTTGCGGCATAAACACACACTGTTAAATTTGTTGTGAAACGCGCTAGTTGACCACTGGACTCACCTCCACACTTATACGAGAACCGATGGGCGAACGAATTGTCCACAAACACGATTTATTAGGTAAGTAGAAGCCAGTTCCTTCTGGTAGGCTAATCTCTCCTGACGTCCCTTGGTATAGATATGTGCACCGATCAGCTGAAACGGACAGGGTTAAACAATTAACAATTGTTTCCGTTGATATTTCAGCATAGTTTTAGTTCAAAATAATTTGTATACATGTTCTGAACATCTACGAAAAAACAACAACAATAAACAACAATTACGTCTCCTAGACAGTCCGGAATAATCATTAAGCAAGACCTTTTCTTTGACCAGGGAAATACGTCAACTTAGGGAGGTTTGTTTCCCCATGACGTCCGTGTCAATGCAAAATATACTTGTTAATAGAGGTGAACGGTGTTTAAAAAATTATGATTTATCTCGCATGGAAGATATCAACTTACCACAATTAAGTTCATCCTCGTTATTTCCGCAATCATCCTTCCCATCACAGACTAGCTGGTTGCCGATACATTTCCCATTACACATAAACGTGTTTCGAATTCCTGAAAATATGACAAATCAACCTGCATGAGTTTTGTTCGATTTTTATAAGGACATAAAGGTATTAGAATCATAAAGCGCATCTACAAAATACATGTTGAATAATCAGTTTGAGCAATAAATTGGAAGAAAGCGGGCATTTGTACTTCATTAAAACAAACAAAAAAGATGAATATCATATCCATGGAATGCACTGTTGTAGTAACTGTTTAATAGATTTAAATAGTATTGTGGTGTGTTTCAGTTGAGAAGATAGTATTATCTAAGTTTTCATCGAAAGTGGTTACGTATTTTGCAGCATTTGCTATATGAATATGGCGACACTCAAACAACAACAACAACAACAAAAAAGGGATTAATCTTGTGCTTGCGTTTTCTTCTCCTACTGTATTACCAGACAGCAAGTTATACAATGTTACTAACTTTACATAATATTATGTAAAGTAAACACGTTTTTTACTTTGCAATGGGTATTTTAACATTTAAGTCCTATCAATCAAGAAGCAAATTATAAGTTCGAAACATTACTTTGTAACTCAATCTCATGCTGCATGCACATCTTCTGTATAAATCATTTTATATAAAACAAATGACAGAAAATGGACGGATCGATAGATATATTAACTACAGCCAATCATATCATATAATCGCGATTCGGATAACCTAGATTCGATTGTTGAAAATTTACTATATACATTTCCTAGATTGGTTATTTTTGTGTTGGTTATATAGATTGGATATTTTTCATATTAATTGGAAAATGAGACTAAGCAATGCATTATGTTTACTATAACACGATATGCTACCACGGTCTAATAGCTGCTTGAAACCTGCATTGAAAATTGAAATGCGAGGCATCAGGCTCCCCTGCTGGTTTATACTGGGCCTTATCGGCTAGGCGCAGCCAGAGATTCTGGTGGGGATTGGGAGATTGGTGTCTTCAGTTAAAACCTGCTGACCAATTGTATTGCAGTAAGCCCATGTGCACCACTTCTGACACAGTTAACACACAAATTGATTTATGACCTTGTCCATTGTGAGGCAGAGCTTCCTTTATTGATCTCACAGATTGGTCATCATACTCATCATCCTCATCATCCTCATCATCATTATCATCATTTTATTATTATTATTGTTGGGGTGGGGTTGGGGTGGGGGTTTGTTCGAAAGAGGATGATTTTAACTGCCTTAAAACAATAACAACAACGACAAACTCATGGCGTCCGTAAGGAACATGCGCTTGTCACCATACTGTGCCTACATATCATAGAAATTAATTTTATTTATCACAGTTTCAATGTCGAAGTGCTGGAATAATAATTAGCCACTTACCTGAAGGACATGGGTTCATTTCGCAGGCAAAGGGTCTGATGGCGTTACATGACCCGATGTACCACTTCCCATTGGCTGTTTCGAAATACGCGCATTGTCCGTGTGTTGTGATTGGTTCCCCAGGGCCCCATACCCCTACCTCCACGCTGGTGGCCGTCCCATCACTCCAGCGACCCATATAACTAGCAGAACTTGCGATACCGAACCGATTGTAACCTGGAAGAAAACACAATGATGTCGCTGTATAGTTGAAACACTTAGTAGTTGTGTAGTGTTTATTTAGTATTTAGTGACAAGAAGTGTCTAGTTGACCGCTTGACACATATTCTTTTACAGAATCAAGACGAAGTGACAAAATACGTATATTCCCCAAACGTTATTTTAGTTCAAACGTGATGCCTACATATTGACCAGAAATAAACAAAAGCTTATTGTTATGCTTAATGGTTTTGTTCAGCAGTTTATTTTCAATTTTAACAGTGTCCAGATATTAACAAACTGACAAAATATCTTTATTTTCTATATTTAAAATTAAATAATAAAATCACATTAACAAAATTATTAATTGTCCTAAAATAACATGTGATAAACGATATAACAATGCAGCGAGTGGAAGTCAACCAAGTAATTCGAGTATGAAAGTTTATCATTTAACCTCTAATTCATTCGGGCAGACACTAAGTTCATCCTGTCTATAAATATTATTCATTTAACTGTACTTCACAATAATAGACAAATATCTGTAGAAAGAGATGTCCAAGATGTTACGTTTTTAAGATTACTACGTTACTCTTTTGCATTAGATTTCATCGAGAGAAAAAAAGATATATATATATATAAAAGATATATTAGGAAATTAAAACAGGTGTAATGTTTCATTAGATTTTTACACAGCAATTCGGCTGATATGTGGTTTTCTTTCACTTCTCTTTTTGCATATGAACCACCTTAAAAGACAGGACCCTTTACTTTTTTAGGCGTAAACAATTTCGGCATATAATAGATAATGAGACACTAATTCTTTCAGATTTACCAGAACTAATAAGGCCGTCATGTTAATGTGTACGCTTTTCTGTATAAGCATTCGGGTCAAATCAATAGAAAGACCATCTTTTTCTATACCAATGTTACACTTCTTATATATATTATACGTCATGAACGAAGTGAAAGTGTATGTCCACATCATAGTGTGTGTAAGGATGACAGAGAAACAAAATGCGGGAACGATATACAAGTTTTTTTTGCACAGTTGTGCTAAATGTGGCGTTTAAGGATTGGTGATCATACAATGTTCTGGCATATATAATCAATGCAATGTAATCTTTTTTTTTCTTTTTTGGAATGCAATGTAATCACTCGCTTGCCGATCCTGACCCAACCAGCCTTTATATACGCTGGAAGGATGTCAGTAACAAGATCTTTTCCAACTTTACTGACCTGTCCACAAAGATGTGGCCGCAGGACTCTTGGACAATATCTGCTGCTTCAGCCATTCAGTCAGTACATATCCTTTGGGCTCAGCTAGCTTGGCGTTGTACCTGAAACACGTACGAAAAGTTGCTATATTACATATATTAGCATGACTCAACAACGATATTTTTAACAATATACTGTAACTTCCTTGTATAATGTATAAATGAGCTAAAAGTTAGCCTTTTTAAATGTTCGTTTTCGGGACTTTACACACACAATGGTGTAGAAATATATCTTCATGCATAACGTGCGTACTTGCTCTTCAGCAACAGTGTTTTTCTATTAATGTATCTTTTGGCGTTACTGATTAAAACGTTTGCTTAGAAATAAAACAGGATGTGTTAGATATACCCGGTACTGTTTTATGAAAGTTTAAAAAAATACTCAGGGTTTTCCATAATAAGAAAATATGACAAAGTCCTATGAGCTTTGCAACATATACCAACATTTGAAATGGCGCAGAATAAAGGTATTCACATGCAAGCCAAATGTAAAAGTAGTAGTAAGAACTTATTAGCGATGAGTCATTAAATAAAAAAAGCAAACCCAACAGTTACCGCCTCAGAGCGGTCAGTCGGCAAAAGGGACCGACTGGGGTTGCATACCCGGTTTTACAGAGCTCTAACCTCGCATTTCAAGCAATGATCACTAACCTCTTAAATAGATAAAAGTTTGTGCTAACACTTTATTGTATTCTTTATCAAGGAGAATTACACCAGTATTATGTTTGTGGACTTCGTTCCCTGCATTTAAAGCATTGATGAACTGGCTTATGTTTTTTCCTAAGTGTGTAAATTGGTTAGTCGTACCCATAATCTAAGTATCTCTAATTTATGGATTTCTAGTTCGTTGTTCTTGAAACACAAATATATTAATATTGCGAAGCCTTCTTGACATAAAAAAGGTTGTTTTTTTACAATTATTAACACAAACTTACAATGGCTGGTAATATAGATATATGTTAAATAATTGTTTATCATTTCATTTTAACTCCCTCTCTTTTTAAACTTCAGTTGAAACATTTTTTTTTTCAATACATGTACAGGTATATACTATTAATAACATTAGAAAACATGTGTTTTCACATTATGTTTCAGTAATCATCATTGTGTGTTTAAGAATATGTTGACGATGTTTATGGCTGCTAATGTTTTGATGTAACTGTATGATGGTTAACTAAGTGTAAAGATTCAATGACTTGTGACCTACCTGTTACAAAATCGGAGGGCCATGGGCCAGCTGTGGGTATAGTTGACCACCAGGTAACATTTCCCAAGGTGCTGATTCCATTCTATTTGCATTAGAAAAAGGTAGTGGTTACAACAGATCACTTCATTATCATCATTTTCATTAAGGAGACGTCGAACTAATGTCCAGTTATAAAGAGTTGTAAAGCCCCAAGGTTCGGTAGGTCAGGAAAACGGTTCTCGTCTACGAGATACAGAAGTTGTAAAATGGCACTGTCCATTGTTCAGGACACCTTGACTTAATGTCAAAATAATCTTACTGCATATATATACAAATAGTAAAGTGTAAGTGTAAATTATGCAAAGTAAAGACGACACCATCTGACTATCAAAATTGTTAAACCACTAAAAGCAATAATCAATAAACTGAAAATAAAGTGTTGTTGCCTAAGTAATTCCAAACTCACGGCGACTTATTCTAACACTAGCTAACTATGCTGCATATTCGTAGATAGGATACACCCCACTGGCATTATGTTTGTGGTGTTACAAGGCGGCTCCTACACAAATCTAGGACCTCAACTAGCTGCTTTAAGCCAGACCTTTCAAGTTAACCACACTTTGATTGCTTCATTTCGATGTCATTCCTTGGTTAAAGTTTCCGATCTCATCTTTAATTGTGGAAACCTAAAGTCAATTAGACTTCAGAAAACTCCTTAATGGGACTTGTACCCTGCCATGGTCTTGAACATAAGAACTGCTTTTTATTTAGTTAAACCGAGAGTTTGAATAAGGTGTTTGTAATATCACGCACAGTTCAATGGACAACGGACGTGGCATGGAGAAGCAGTAGGTAAATAATTGGATTGGTGGTCAGAAGTTACTTGGTCAATCACCGGTTAAGACAGGGCAAAGTTTTCAGAATGTGTCCCTTTTTATAACGTTT